>JARGCV010000006.1:7125000-8575000 GCA_034064705.1 Bothrops alternatus | reverse complement strand
TATATATATATATATATATATATATATATATATATATACATACATACATACATACATACATACATACATACATACATATATATATATATATATATATATATATATATATATATATATACCGGTATATATATATATCCGGGATTCGAATATATATAATTTTAATTATTTGAGTTGATTGTAAGAAATAAGAAGTGTGTGTTCTATCTACAGGGGAGGGGTGTTGTGTCCTGGGCCTGCCAAGGAAACTCAGCAGGCCCAGAAATGTTGCAAAAGGTCCCGGGCAATTCCAAAAGCTGCCCGGGACCAGACAGAGCAGCGCCAGCCTTGTGCGCATGTGCAAGGCGCGAAAACGCTATATTCCTATTGGTTGTCAATGTCTGGGGGTTGTGGTTATATAAAAGGCCTGTGTGCCTTTTTTCCTTTAGCTTGTGTTGTGAGTAGTGAGAACGCTGAGAGTATGAAAGGATTGTTGGATACACCATGTGTCGTCATCTTTGTAAACGAACCCAAGAATGCAACAACAACCATGTGTGTATGGTCTTAAATAGATTGAGGAAAATCACCTCATTGTTAAATTAGAAAAGTCTGCATTTCATATGAAGCCGCTAGATTTCTTGGGTTACCACATTTCCAAAGATGGAATCCAAATGGATCCCCAGAAAGTTTCACATAGTGGTCTGATGGCAAATCTCCTATAATACAAAGGATGTTCAGAGTTTTTTAGATTTGCAAAATTTACAGAAAGTTTATTCCAAACTTTACACTTAATATTTAACCTCTAATTCAGCTGTTATAAAGGGAGTGAAATTGGACTAGTATCCAGAAGGTATTTGAAGAGTTAAAGCACCTCTTTGAACAACAGGCCTTTTTTCAATACTCCAATCTATCCAAGAGATTTATTGTCCAGACCAACACCTCCAAAGTGGCTATCAAATCAGTATTGTTACAGTAGGCCCTGGAGGTGGGAAACTATCTTGCCTTGTGTGTTTTACTCCACAGGACTAACTTCGCTAGAAACAAAGTGTGACATTTTTAACAAAGAACTATCTGCAATGCTTTTGACCAATAAAGACATTTCCTGGAAGGCACATATTGGCCCATAGAAATCAATACACATAAGACTCTGGGAATGCTACACCAGTCTAAGTCAATTTCTTCCAGGCAAGTTAGACGGTTTTATCTCAATTTGACTTTTACATTCAATATATCCTGGGCTGGAAAAAAAATGATGTCAAATGCAGTGTCCTATAAACCTGAGTACTCACAAATGTCCCATGCCCTACTTACAGCAAGCATTTTACAACCTTCTAATTTTCAGTACACACCCACGCAAGTAACTACCAAGCTGTTGAGAGCAGCACAACTGTCCTGAGGCATAATTGCCAGAATGAAAGTGCAGCAATCCCTTGGCCAGTTCTCATGGCCCTGGATGGATGCCTTCCAGGAGTCCCCATCAAGTACTGTATTCCTGTTTTTGGTGAAAGGAAGGACTTTGAGGCACAAGGGCATAACAGGAGACTCACACCTGTGAGGAAGGTTTTGTAGCTTTGTTAGAATAACCAAACAGCAGGGCATTGGGGGTGGGTGTGTGTTTAAAATGTTGCATGGAATTTAAGAGACTTTTTGTGGCCTTAAACCAGAAAAGTAGCTCTGGAAATCAGAACACTGAATGCTTTTAAATATTATTTCTGTTTTAAAACATATTGCTATAGTCAATTTATATAGTTTATAGTCTGCAGTGTGTCTTTTTATTAGATTTGAAAAATAAGTATTTAGTCCTAATGAAAACAGTCTGTAATTCTTTGTAAACAAGATAGTTCTCTTAAATAGAATCTGCATAGGCTCTGTCCTATCTCACACCAAAATTATGTTTTATTTCATAAAAGGACATGAACTTAAAATGGGTTGACATCAAAATATAACAAGAAGCAAAAGTAAATTAAAGCAGTCTTTTAGTTCTTTCAATAACTAATCAGACAAATATAGAAAGGCACCTTTTAAGTTTAATGATACCTGCTCATTAAATGATCCCAAACACTAAAATACCATGAGCAGCAGGGAAATTCAGTTTACATTAGAGAAAAAAAATAAAAGGATAAAAATGAGTGAAGTTGGTCAGTTCAAGCTGACAGGGCACTTCAAATGAATAACAGAAGAATAAAAGAGACACTCCAGGTTAAATTAAGTTTTCTTACGCCTTTTTAAAAAAGTTCTTAATATTTTCTTATAAAATTAACTAACTTGCCAGGGGAAAAAATTAAGGGGAAAAAATTAAAGACATAAATAGGAGTAAAGTTAAACAAGTAATTGTACTTCACCCATTAAATAACAGATAAAAATTTAGCATCTCAAATCAAGATGACAGATTTGGATTTTAAAATATGCATTAATTGAAGTAAGAAATGGTTTTTCATTGAATGTGCATTAGGATATATAATATTCTTATAATTCAGTCATAACAACTGCAAAATGTAACATTTAAGACTATTTACCACCTAAATTTGTATTTTAATGTATTATTTAAAATGTTGTAAAATATTTTTTTGATTTTGTAGCAAATAAAGATATATACTAATAAGTTTTCAGAAGAAAATAAGCTTTTAAATACTTTGCAATTCTTATGCTATACTTTATTTCTCCATGCATATGCTGAATGTTACATTGATGAAATAATCAGAATTTCATCCTAATATTTTACTTGATATGGCACAAAAATTATTTTAAAAAGCTGAAAAAAATCCCAATCTTTAAATATTAGCAAGGAAAGCAGAGATCTTGAAATAGCCATTATACCTAATACCTGGAAAACTAAATAGATGTACAGATTACTCAATCACTTAGTTTTCATTTTTGTGCTACCCATTGTCACCCAAGGTAAAACATTAAATTATTTCTACATTGCCACTGTATAGATGCATATTTTAAGCAACTGTCTGCTCTCCATCTATCTTTTTATTTCCTTTTTGGTTAATAATTAAGATGCTCATCCTACTACAGAGATAACTTTTAGTAGATCTCTAGCCATTGTCTGTAACAGATGGAAGCTATACTCTGAAACATCTGGATCAGAATCAAAATAGAGCTGGATGGGACCTTGGAGGTCTTCTAGTCCAGCCCCCGCTCAAGCAGGAGATCCTATACCACGGGTCCGCAACTCGTGGCTCTTTCAGCCGTCTCCTGCGGCTCTCAGCCACATGCAGTGCAAAAAAAAAATAGGACTAAAAAAGTTGAACCAATCAATTCAAACTTCTCACAAAAGAAGTTTGAATTGATTGGTTCAACTTCTTTGGTTTGTGGGACGCTGTTCGCCATGGGCTCGACATAGAGGGGGGGGGGAAGACAGCTCCGGAGGGAGTCAGCCCTGTAGCAAGAAGTCGGCAGTCCGAGCGGAGTGGCATGGAAGACCTACCGGTCGGCGTGGGAAGCTTCAGCATCGCCAGTGAGTAAGGCTTGGCGGTTCCGCACCCCGACGACCAGCTGGACCGGCTTTCACTTCTTCTTTGCAAACGTTTCGGGGTTTTGCTCGCCGCTTAATTTGTGCTGCCCAGCGTCTGCCTGCCTGCCTGCCTGCCTGCCTGCTTGCAGGCCTCCGTGCTCCTTCCCCGAAGCATGCAATTGCTCAGAGCCCATCCGAAAAGGTGCTGCTTCCCTGGCAGGAGCCGAGTTTGCAAGCCTCGTTGGCAAGCCGAGAAAACCGAAGGTCCGGAGGATTCCCTCCTGGTGCGGAGCTGCAGTGCCTGGTCCTGGGCTGACGGGGGAGGGGGTGGGGGTATCCGGGGCCTAAAAAGTCCTCCAGGACAGGCTCAGGGCCAGCCCTCTTTCCCCGGCCACAGGAGAAGGGAAGGTGCAGGCTCTCTACCCGGGCGGGCAGGCGAGAAAAACCCCGAAAGCAGGAGGGAACCTTCTGGACCTTCAGTTTTCTCGGCTTGCCAACAAGGCTTGCAAACTCGGCTCCTGCCAGGGAAGCTCCTTCCCCGAAGCATGCAATTGCTCAGAGCCCATCCGAAAAGGTGCTGCTTCCCTGGCAGGAGCCTCGTTGGCAAGCCGAGAAAACCGAAGGTCCGGAGGGTTCCCTCCTGCTTTCGGGGTTTTTCTCACCTGCCCGTCCTAAGCCTGTCCTAGAGGACATTTTAGGCCCCGGATACCCCCCACCCCCTCCCCCGTCAGCCCAGGACTAGGGACTGCAGCTCCGCAGCAGGAGGGAATCCTCCAGACCTTCGGTTTTTTCGGCTTGCCAACAAGGCTTGCAAACTTGGCTCCTGCCAGGGAAGCAGCACCTTTTCGGACGGGCTCTGAGCAATTGCATGCTTCGGGGCAGGCAGGCAGGCAGACGCTGGGCAGCATGAACTAAGCGGCGAGCAAAACCCCGAAACGTTTGCAAAGAAGAAGTGAAAGCCGGTCCAGCTGGTCGTCGAGGTGCGGAACTGGGCTGCGGACGCCAGGCCTTGCTCACCGGCAACGCTGGAGCCTCCCACACCAACCAGCAGGTCTCCCGTACTGCTCCACTGGGACCGCTGGCTTCTGGCTGCCTCCTTCCGGAGCTGTCTTTACTCCCCGGGCCATGCGCCACCAGCGTCTTCTCTTTGTAAAGGAACGCAAAAGGTTTCAGGGTTTCACTCGCCCGCCCTGGTGGAGACCAGAGTTGGCGGCTCTAACACCCTATCGTTGGCTGCAATCCTATCGACCTGTTTTGTGCAACCGATTGCAAGCCAAGCGCTGCCTAGTTCTGAATTAATAGCTTGGGGGGGCAAAGCCCACTGAACTGCGTGATCCCAATGACCGAGCTGACTTTGCAGGACCCTCCATCGGATTGGAACTTTCCTGTCCAATTGAGCTTAGTTTAGGCAGGGCCCTTCTTAGCGTGGGGTTCACATGTTAGTGGGGCTGACTAGTTCTCTGGCAAGGGTGCCGCGCTCCGGCCTTAGTCCAAGGCACCACTTTCAGCCGGCTCCTTTGGCGTGGCCCCAATTCTGCTCCGGGGAAACTAGGGCGGGGCGGAGCGGGGCAGCGCTGCCTATCTCAGTCACGTGGAGGGCCATGTAAACACCATCAGATGGCTCCGCAGTTGCCGCCGCCACCGCCGGGGGAGATGAGCAGGCTGTTGCTCCTGCGGTCGCCTTCCCCCGCTATGGAAGATAGCCTGGTCCGCGCCTTTGGGGGCCTTAGCCTCCAGCAGCCCCGCCGTGCCCAAGGCAAGCCCCCCCGCTCGCCGCTTCAGCAAAGGGGAGAGAGCAGTCTTTTCTGAGGGGAGGAGAAGCCAGGCAGAGCTGGACGCAGGCAGGGACAGTGCATGTGTCGCCTTAGGCTCCACTCTTCAATCAAGCTCCGGTATGTGTGTGCGCATGCATGTGCGTATGCGCACATTTTGCGGCTCCCAGTTTGTTTGTTTGTTTAGGGAAACGGGTCCAAGTGGCTCTTTCACCGTTTTAGGTTGCCGACCCCTGTCCTATACCATTTCAGACAACTGACTGTTTGTCCAGTCTCTTCTTTAAAATGCCCACAGTTTAACCATCAATTGACAGTTTAACCATCAATTGAATCTATACAGGATGATTCTATATGTCATAAAATAGTTTATCAGGATAATGAGCTGAATATTTTTGTACTGCAGTCACATGCTGCTTTTATTCTTTACTATATTGTCCAGGACCACCACCACCTATGATTATTCACTTTCGTTTCCTGGGTTTGAAGACTTATGGTTTCCACTGACAGATGTTTTACTACATGTTATTCATCAGTGAAGAAGGAACGTGTAATCAACACAACACAAAAAGACAATTCTATAATATAATCATTCCATCAGTAAACACATATAAATAAAAAGTGCAATATTAGGCTTCAATGATAAGGACTAAGCAATCATTTGTGGTCTCAACAAGCAAATGCAAAAAACAACAACACCTGATTCCTATATTTTCTTACTTGGGAGGAAATTCCATTAAAATATATGATACTAAGTTCTCAGTAGATGTGGGCAATCTAGCAGCGCATTAGAAAATAGCTACTGAAGGTGAAGAGTAGACTGGGGCAGGGAAGAATGCCCACCAGAGCATGCAGCATCCAAGTAGAATGGAGGTATTTGTGTATGGCAGAATAAAGCACAGCAGGCAGGCTGACTGCTTCTTAATCAGCAGAGACGAAAAAACATGGCTGGATGGACTCAAGACAATATAAACTGTTTCCCCCAACTGTAATCCTGATATGGGAGCAAACATAAACTACAGATCAGCCTTTCACTCTAATGTGGACCCTTAATTAGACCAGGAATGAACAACCGCTAGCTAATGTATAGCCATAGTAATACAATTAGACAGTGTTTCCAACAATATCCAGAAATCCACAGTTCCTACCACCACAATCAAGAACACAAATCCAACTTTAATGTTTATTGGTCTTCTTCCCAAAAGGCTACTTTTCTATGTGCCTGCATTTAAACCACAGCACAAAAAATGATACTCCAAAAATGCAATTATGTAGATTAAATATTTTAATGGCTTTTAGAGAAACTGGAGAGGTTTCCCTACTCCAAAATGAATTAGAAACATGGTATTAAATATGTTAATGTTTCATCTTTGCACAAACATAAATATGCAGTTGTTCTCACCCCATATAAATACACCAATAATGTTTTCATAAAATAATGTGTATTTTAATCAGAATTTTTTTTCTTTAGCAATAAATGCCTACTATAATTTTCTAGTTTGCATCATACAAATTTATGTAACATAAAGTATATTTAAAATACTTTAAATGCCATTATCAAAAAAGCCAAAATATTTTAATTAAAAAGAAATAATAGGGAAAAAAGTAAAATCTTATTTTAAAGGCAATACATTATGTTAGCAGAGATATAGACAGACAATGAATGAAATACACTGAATTAGAAGATGGCTTTATACAGTATAGCGGACAGGTAATATCTGTATTTCTGAATTATACATGTATTCACTTTTAAGTACTTTTTTTTGCCTTTCAATTAATCCACCTGGAAATTGGCACTTAAATGCGTAACACATGCTTTCAACATGTAATACCTTTTTCTACACATATTTGATATAGTATATGAGCTAGAAGTATAACAAAAATGCAAAGTTACTGGATTAGATTCCAACCTGCATATTAGTAAAGATGGTGCAGTTCACATTGCAATTCACACACAAAGATGTAATAATAATTTTAAAATGTCAACCATTTCAGGAGACAATAAACAAATGAACTAAAGAATGGGATTGCTTGTATACTTGAACGTATTAATTGTGATCACTGGAGTGGGTGTATTGCACAGGTAGACTACATATAGCAGCATCACATTGCCAAATTATTTTTTTGTGATATTATTGCTATTTTTTAAATTTCCTTGACAACTACTGGAGCAAAATAAATGGCACTTTTACAAATATTAATAAAAGTCAAGGACTAAGCAAGATATATTCTCCAGCATGATGAATGGAGAATCCACAGATGGGTTGATCTTGCCTTTCTGCCCTAGAGACTAAGTCAATCAACCTTTGCCACGCCTCTCTTCCTCCGATTAGAAATCCCCAGTCACGACTTAGTCTTAGCCCAAGAGAGACAGGGTAAAGGTTTGGCTCTGGTTTCTAGGGAAAAGGCAACACGGTCAGATTCCCAGGTTGTATATTTTCCCTTCCCTTCCCTGCACTGATTGCAGTGCTACGTTTTAAACCGCTCAACGTTGGAGCGGTTTTGCAGGTTTCAGCTGAAGCCTCGAGTGTTTCCTAGCTTTAAAACAGCCCAGGATTATAACGGTCACCATTTTTGGCGCCGTCCTTGTTGTTACTGGGTGGGGGGATCCTCCCAACAGGGCTATTTAGCCTCAATTAGATATGATTCAGAGTTCCAGTCTAATTCGCTCGGTTATAGAGAAAGCTGCCACATTCGTTTATTTGGTTACTCTGACGGAGCAGGAGCCCGTTGTCATTGCGGCCGCCATTTTGAAAGCTTCTAAATTTGCCCGGGCCTTCCAGTGCCATTTCTTCGGCCCCAGGTCCTTGGCAGCTTGCTGGGTACAGAGACCATTGCAATCAGGCAATCAGGCAATAATAACAGCTTCTGGCTTCCTGGCCATTACGGACTCTTCTGCTCAGTCCAAACAAATTCAAACGGACGGGGCTAGGTGCATGCTACCGGCTGCCATTTTGAGCAACACACCACTGATTTTTGCTGCTTCTAACTGTGCTGGTCGTACCATTAATTTGGTCTTGCCACCACCAACTGCATTGTAAGTGTGCTGGCTGCACCATTAAGTTGGTCTTGCCGCCACTAAGAGGATCGCAAGTGTGCTGGCCATACCATTAAGTTGGTCTTGCAACCACTAACAGAAGTATAAGTGTGCTGACTAACCCAAGAAATTGGTATTGTCGCCACTTCCAAGTTTATTAGTGCGCTGGCTATCCCATTAAATTGGTCTTGCCACCACTAACAGTCTCATAAGTGAGCTGGCTATTCTATTAAGTTGGTCCGCCACCACTATCAGGATTTTGAGTGCGCTGGCTATCCCATTAAGTTGGTTGTGCCACCATCACTTCTAGTCACAACTTGACTCCTCGCTGCTGGGATCACTCTCTCTGTTGCAAACACATTGAGATTGCCTTTACTGTGATATTTCTCAATTGCAATGGCAGACAAAACTACAGATCAGGTTTCTCCAGCAGCTCTTTCAAGCACAAGAAATCCAGATCAGCCAAACAGATGGCTGCTGGGAAACTTAGATCCAGAGCTCTCTCTGGCAAAAGGTCATCCAAAGCTGCAGAGAAAGAAGCCAGTAGGAGGCACCAGGCATTGGAAAAACAATTCTCCAAAGCTGCAAAGCAAAAGGACATTGCAAGCATTGATCAGAGTACTCCTGTTCCTATGGAGGCATCGATCTTTGGACCTCAACAAGCTCCTTCATCTTCTGCTGCTGCAACTGCTTGGTCCCCAGAAGGGGAAATAGGTCAATTCTATTTTCCCATGGCAGAACAGGTGGAGATGGTTCCCCTTTTCAGTGAGGGGCTTGGCGCTTCAGACCACTGCTCCTACGAAAACAGCTAGACCTCTGAGCCCAGAGGCTACATTCACCCCTACAGCAGCAAGGCTTCGCCCTCCAGAAGCTCAGGGGATAGAATTATCAGAACAACTGCAGGTTCTGATTTCTCAGGCTATTGCCTAGGGCATAGCTTCGACCCTACATCAGAGACTCAACCTGAGTCAATTGCATCAAGGATTCCTTCTTATCTCTCCCAGGTAGAAGCTACCGCATAACAAGGGTCGGTTTCCCCTTCCCGTTCCTTCCAGAGCAGAATGTCATTCATAAGGAACGAGGAACAGACAGAACAGGGGTGTCAGAAGATGAGGAATGGATCTGTTTTTCTCCCCACCTGTGAAAAAGAACTAGGATAAAAGTCTATACTTAACTATAACCTATGTTCACAAACAGAAATAAGAAGATTCTGATACAATACAATGTAAAATTATCTGATTGCTGTGTGTCAATCATTTAACTGTTTCTGGCTCTTAAAAAACTGCTATCCGAGAAACAGCTATATAAACATGTATTTTTGCATCTATACTAACCTTTCTAGTCAGGCAATTATATTTATGAAGCTGTGACCTTAATCAATTAAACCAGATAACATACAATAGGTTGTTCATGAATCAATATGTGTTTATTGTCTCTAACTCAAAGTTAGACATTGCATTCTAGATGTTCTGTTGATCTCTTTTAAAGCGCTTCTCTTGGCTACAAAATTTGGACAATTACAAGACAGTATAGAGAAATATACAGAATTCTAGTGATCTTCAAGGTTTTTTTCCAGCCTGGATCTGGGAATCTAACTTCTAGACTTCCTTGGACTTACATCATCCATTTGTCCTGGCAGTAGAGCTGTTCTAATGTGAGGTATAGGCTAGCTCTGTATTTTTGATCTTCTATACAAAGATGAAGCCCTCTAATTCAATTATTTCCATCAGGGCAAAAACATGTTGTCCTGGCAGAAGATATTAAATTAATTAAAATCTGTCTCTGAAAAAACTTTTTGAAAAAATATTTTAATTAATATTTTTAATGATTAGAATCATAGATCATGTGATTTTAAAAAAATCTTAAAAATCTTTTTAAATATTAGAATCAAGATCATTTGAAGTGTTAATACCATTTTATAATGCCTTGGGGTAAGACCACACTTGGAACATTGCATCCAGTTTTGGTCACCACAACCTAAAAAAGAGACTCAAACAGACTGCAGAGAAGAGCAAGAAAGATGATTACGGCACTGAAGCCTAAAACATATGAAGAACAGTTGCAGGAATTGGGTATGTCTAGTTTAATGAAAAGAAAGACTAGGAGTGGCATGATAGCAGTGTTCCAATATATAAGAGGCTGCCACAAAGAAGAGGGGGTCAACCTATTCTCCAAAGTACCTGAAGGCATGACAAGAAGCAATGGATGAAAACTAATCAATGAGAGAACCAACTTAGAACTAAGGGAAAATGTCCTGATAGTTAAAACAATCAGTGGAAAGGCTTGCCTTCAGAAATTGTGGATACTCCAACACTGGAGGTGTTTAAGAAGAGATTGGACAGCCATTTGTCTAAAATGGTACAGGGTCTCATGCTTGAGCAGGGCTTTGGACTAGAAGACCTCCAAGGTCCCTTCCAACTCTGTTATTCTGTTGTTCTTTTAAAATCTATGTTGCCTAGGACTAAAACTATCTCAGGAAAATCATTATTTTCAGACTGGAGTACATAAACATAGTGCACATATATATCCAATCTTAGTAGGCCAATCAGCATAAACTCCTTTATCTTTTAAAACTCACTTCAAACTTTTCACAAACAAAAGGGACTAAGAAAATACAATGCAATGCATTAAAAACAAAGATGAACAATATAAAGTAAAAAACCTCAACCAAAACTAAAGCATCAGAGAACTTTCTTTGCAAGCAAAAGATCATAATATTTGATAATAATTTGCTGAATTTAACTATAATCTTTGTCCAGCTGAATATGGAACTTCCAGAGATGACACATACTCTCTGCATATGTGTCATGAATCTAAACCTCAGCAGGAACAAAGAACATGCACTGAGTGAATACAGACTTACATAAAAGCCCAATCAAATCAACACTGGTTTTCTATTTACATAATGTCCACAAAATTACATACTTTTGATATCACATTCTATCTGCTTTTCTTTTGAAAGTTATAAATATTATCCACTAATATAAAGGGTCTCCACAAGAACCTGACATTTACTTTTCAAGCAATCAGACTTTGCCATGACCCTTATGGAAGAAAAAAAATGTATGCTGGTTTGTCATTTTCTACTCTAAGGTCTATCCCTACTATTGCCAGATATCTCTATGCTACATATTTATATGCTGTGAGCCTACCTGGCCCCAGGAGCAGCATATCTATTAGTCCAAAATGGTTCAGAAACCTCATCACTTAGACATAAGGTCATAGTAGTGGGATTGAGGAGGATTAGGAGACTATCATAGCAAAGATAAATACCACAACTGAGAAAGTGCAAGAACTGTACAAACCTACAGAGACTCTTCTAGTTAAGCTCCATTTAATATGTTTGTTCAAGATCCGAAGAAAACAACAATTGGAGCCACATTAGTCTTCTCCAGGGTAAACCTCCAACAGTTTCTCAAGTACTAAAAGAAACAGGTGAGGTACATGGACTTCATCCAGTGATGTGAGTTAATTAATGAATGCCTGGCCCATATTATGATAAGATGAGCTGTTTTTAGTACCCATACTCACCCTTTACACAAGGCATATCTGGCCAGTAGGCAGGCTACTATCAGCAATTTAGAGTATGAAATAAGGCACTAACTCTTACTTGAGTGGCAAATGATGGAAAGCAGGATGAGGATCTTAAGGAAGGCAGGTTGCTACACCAAATCAAAGTTCAGAAATGAATTATATGTGTCACTAAGTCTTCTACCCTCTTACTTGGGAAAATGGTGTATGAGTCTACTCTCCAGGCAACCATTTTGCCAAGAATGATTAAACTTTGACATTAGTTGATCAGAATTGAAGCAGGTCCATTTCTTTCCTTTCTCCTGGAACACTATTGCAAGGTGGAATATTACAGACTTTGGCCAAGCTGATAGACAAAATATATATTTTTTCTCTGGCAATGCACAAGCATGCTTTTGCAGTTCAGCATGTTATACCTGAACCTACCCCAAGTTGAAGCCTCTAAGGAAAATTCTATGTCAGAACTGGGACTTTGGTTGCTGCTGTTGATTCATACTAAAGGAGACACATCTATCAAATGGTCAAACCATTTCTTTCTGGCTATGAACTAGTTTTGCTTCATCGGGCCATTTCTACAAGAAGTTCTTTACACTGATAGACATATTTGAGGGAGATTATCACCTCCTTCACAATTTGATTACAGACTAGAAAGCACACAAGCTTGATCAGAACCCAAGAGCTTCAGCTACTGCACAATTCTAGTATGAAGTCAAGTTGCTAAGATTCTATGTCCTTAGAGCCCTGTTTCTGGAATTTATCCAAGAACTTTTCTAAGGCCAGAGCCAGATTTAATGTAGCCATTCTGACAATACAAGATTAATTGTAAGAAATGGCTCAAAAGAAGTAATTGTAATGGCTGAGTCTCTATAGGAATCAAGGAGACTCATAGTCAAGTATCTTGCTACATCATGACAACTTCAATGATGGAGGGTTTAGGGAAAGCATTTGAGGGACACAATAAACAGCTGCTACCAAGGAAATGGACATATAAATGAGCCTATATCTGAGGCAGAAATGTAACCTTTTGAGAAAACATGTCAGACAAGATCTTCCAAGTAAACCTTAGGTGCCAATGACCGACCTAGACTGGATCTTGCAAGATCTTCCCAATCTCTTATAAAAATAAATAAAGGGGCAGGAGGTGCATCCAGACTTGTAAGGTTCTTCTGCTATATTTTTACAATTAAAGTAGCCCTGGCCTTTAGGACTTTGGATTCCTGTCTCGTCAATCTGGAAGAACTGAGATTATAGCAGCTATAATCTCAGAATGAAAGTTTCAAAACATTTCTCCCTGTAACAATCACTTTGGTTCATGTACAAAACAAGCCATTTAAAACAGTCTAGCCATGGACTACTCACAGGTGTCCACAAGACAGTTAAAGCATGGCAAATGATTTAATGTATCATCGTATCATCTTGCAATTATACGATTGATGTGCTTACATCAGATGTAATATCAGCTTTATTTATTAAATATACATAATCCCAAGGAAGTACAGGAGCACATGACACCAGACATGTCACTGGAATTGCTAGATGTTATGAATGACTGGGGGGGATTGACTGTTTGTGGAATGAATCGGGTTGAATGGATGAATGGATGGTTAGCTCATTGTTTTTAAATTGTTTAGTTTATAGGGTGGTTTTTTGGGAGGGATAAATTAATGATATGGGTGGAGCTGTGGTCGAGTGGAATGAATGGGATGGACTGGCTAGCCTGCCTGGCATGGCAGAGGGGGAGGGGGGCGCTGGCTCTGGGGTGATAGAGGGCCAAAGTATACCGGTCTTGCTGGGGAGAGGCAGATATGGCGGGAGCCATAGGGTAGGCCATTCCCGGGGAACAAGAGCTCGCTGTTTAAAAGCGATCCCTTGCTCCGACCCTGTGAGTTCAGCCCGAAGTACTGGTGATGGGGGAAATCCGGACCCTGGACTCAGGCTGCTGCTGCTCAATGCCAGGTCGGTTGTAAATAAAGCTCCCCTCATCCATGATCTTCTCCTGGATGAGGAGGCCGACCTTGCATGTGTGACCGAGACCTGGCTGGGCCCGGAGGGAGGAGTTCCTCTCTCTGAGATGTGTCCAGCCGGGTTTCAGGTATGGCATCAGCCATGACCCCAGGGAAGGGGGGGAGGAGTGGCTATTATAGCCAAGAAGACCTTTAGCCTACGCAGGCTCGCTGTTTCTTAGATTGCGGGTTGTGAGTTGCTCCTTGTGAAGTTGGACCTAGGGCTTCAGGTGGGCTTGTTGCTCGCGTACCTGCCTCCCAGGTGCGTGTCAACAGCCCTGCCTGCGCTACTCGAGGTCGCTGGGCTGGCGGTTGAGTTCCCCAGGCTTGTTGTCTTGGGGGACTTAAATCTTCTGTCGCTCGGCGAATCCTCTGGGTTGGCGCAGGAGTTCATGGCCACCATGGAAACCATGAACCTGACTCAGGTAGTTCAGGGTCCGACTCACGAGAGGGGACACACTCCCAACATGGTATTCCTCTCAGAACAGTTGAGCAATGATCTGAATATAAGGGGCTTAGATATTTTTCCTATGTCATGGTCAGATCATTTTCTGCTATGGCTTGTTTTTAAGGCTCCAATCCTCCCCTGCAGGGAGGTGGAACCGATTAGGTGGTTCCGCCCCAGACGTCTGATGGATCCAGAGAGTTTTCAGAGGACGCTTGGGGAAATACCAGATTCTCTCATTCACAGTTCGGCAGAGTCCCTGGTTAGGGCCTGGAATATGGCTACGAAGGGGGCTCTTGACCGGATTGCGCCGCTGCGACCTCTCTGTGGTAGCAGACCCAGGAGATCTCCTTGGTTTACTGAGGAACTTAGGGGGATGAAGCGCCAGAAGAGACGCCTAGAGAAGCGATGGAGGAAAAGTAAATCCATATCTGACCGAACACTTGTAAGATCTTATATCAAGACTTATCAGGTGGCGCTCAAGGCGGCAAGATGCGCGTATCATTCCGCCTTGATTGCATCTGTGGAATCCCGCCCAGCCGCCCTGTTCAGGGTAACTCGCTCCCTCCTTAATCGGGGGGGGGGGGTTGATGCACCCTTACAGGGTAGTGCTGAGGACTTTAATAAGTTTTTCGCGGATAAAATCGCCCAGATTCGGATGGACCTTGACTCCAATTGGAATGCAGTATCGGCTGATAATGATTCAGTCGAGATGACAAGGACTCATCTTGATCCTGTTGTGTGGGAGAAGTTTGACCCCGTAGCACCTGATGAAGTCGACAAGGCCATTGGAGCTGTGAGCTCCGCCACCTGTTTATTGGACCCGTGCCCCTCCTGGCTGGTTTCGGCCAGCAGGGAGGTGACGCGGGGCTGGGTTCAGGAGATTGTCAACGCTTCTTTGAGGGAGCGGTCCTTTCCGGCTCCCTGCAAGGAGGCAATTGTGCGCCCCCTCCTCAAGAAGCCTTCCCTGGACCCAGCTGTTTTAAACAACTTCCGTCCTGTCTCCAATCTTCCCTTTATAGGGAAGGTTGTTGAGAAGGTGGTGTCACTCCAGCTCCAACGGTCCTTGGATGAGGCCGATTATCTGGGCCGTCAACAGTCAGGATTCAGGCTCGGCTACTCCACGGAAACTGCTTTGGTCGCACTGACAGATGATCTCTGGCGGGCCCGGGATAAGGGATTATCCACTATCCTGGTGCTACTTGACCTCTCAGCGGCTTTCGATACCATTGACCATGGTATCCTTCTGCACCGACTGGAGGGGTTGGGGGTTGGGGGCACTGTTTTGCAGTGGTTCACCTCCTACCTCACTGGTCGGTCGCAGTCGGTGTTGGCAGGGAGTCAGAGGTCGATCCCTAGGTTCCTCCCTTGTGGGGTGCCTCAGGGATCGGTCCTCTCCCCTCTGCTTTTTAATATCTACATGAAACAGCTGGGTGAGATCATCCGACAACATGGGGTGAGATATCATCAGTATGCTGATGATACCCAGCTTTACATCTCCACCCCGTGTCATTTCAGTGAAGCAGCGGAAGTGATTTGCCGATGTCTGGAGGCTGTTAGGGTTTGGATGGGTGCCAACAGGCTCAAACTCAACGCCGACAAGACGGAGTGGCCATGGGTTCTGCCTCCCAAAGATATTTCAATCTATCCGTCCATTAGCCTGGGGAGGGAGCTTTTGACCCCCTCGGAGAAGGTCCGCAACTTGGGCGTCCTCCTCGATCCACAGCTAAATTTGGAACATCATCTTTCGGCTGTGGCGAGGAGGACATTTGCCCAGGTTCGCCTGGTGCACCAGTTGCAGCCCTATTTGGACTGGGAGTCTCTTCTCACAGTCACTCATGCCCTTATCACCTCGAGGTTCGATTACTGCAATGCTCTCTACATGGGGCTACCTTTGAAAAATGTTCGGAGGCTTCAGGTAATGCAGAATGCAGCCGCGCGAGCAGTGTTGGGCTTGCCTAGAAATGCCCACATTTCGGCATCACTCCGCGAGCTGCACTGGCTGCCAATTGGTCTCCGAACCCAATTCAAAGTGTTGGTTATGACCTATAAAGCCCTACATGGCATCGGACCAGGTTATTTACAGGACCGTCTGCTGCCTCATGAATCCCAGTGGCCGGTTAGGGCCCACAGAGTGGGCCTTCTCCAGGTCCCGTCAGCCAGACAGTGTCGCCTGGCGGGGCCTAGGGGAAGAGCCTTTTCTGTTGCGGCCCCGGCCCTCTGGAACCAACTTCCCCCGGAGATCCGTGTCGCCCCCACCCTCTCCGCCTTTCGTAAATTGCTTAAAACATACTTTTGCCGGCAGGCCTGGGGCAGCTAACACCTTGCCCCTAGCCAGTGTACGTTTGTGTGTATGTTTGTGAATGATTGGTTTTTCCTTTTTTAACTTAAGGGTTTTTATATTTATGTATGTTATTGTAATTTCTATCATGTTGTGAGCCACCCTGAGTTCTCTGGAGTAGAGCGGCATAGAAATTAAATAAATAAATAAATAAATAAATAAATAAAAGCAAAAATCACAAAACTGCATCTCACTTATTTTGCCCTTGTCATGCAGAGGAATTCACTTGAGAAAGCAATTATGCTTGGAAGAGTTAGCAGTAAAAGGAAACCAGTCTGGTCAAAGATGAAAGAAAAGCACACATAAAATATAAACCAATAAAGCACCCAAGACATTAGGGTGATGGAGTTGATGCAAAATGTATATAATTACTGATCTTTTTATGCAAAACATGACTAGACTATCCATTTCAAACTCAGCACCTTCTGACAGATATAGTAGTTTAGCAAAATTTAGCAACTTTCAAAGAAATATAATTTTGCAATATCAGTGGCATGCCCTTTTTACCAGTTCTCCTTACCTTTCACCTATCTACATGGTTTTTTCCAACCAGTATCTATGTCTCAAGCAACGCCTAGGGAAATAGTTTATTGATAAAATGTTGCTTGTTATATTCTAAATTTGCATTGACTTGGGAAGTCTCAAATCATCTGAACAATGGGTTCATAAAAATATCTCCAGACATGTTCTATAGTTTAAATTCAATTTTATTTCTCATAAAAAGCGGTATGGCGCCTGGAGCTGTTACTGTTGCTCTCTGGGTCCCAGTAAACTGTTCTTTCTCATCCTCCATGTTTAGACATAGCAACACAACAGAGACAAAACATAGAAAGGCAAAGTTAACATTTCATCAAGACAGAGATGCCACAGTAGAAATTGAAAACAGAAATCATGAACACAGATTTTACACTTTCTTCTAAAGCAATTCTGTCATCATCCCAGCAAAAATCGGAACTGGAAAAAAAACCCCAGCAAGGGACATTTCTCTCTGAACTAGGATTAATTGATTCATTAGAAATTAGATTGCAGGGTAACGCAAGAATTTCGGGGGAAAACATCCTTTGATTTTAAATGTGGAATCTATTTATAGCTATTGAAAGTGTCAAGATTTATACCTCCTATACTTTTGGTATAAAAGGAAGATGCCATTCATTAAATGTCTATTGAGATTCTCAGTCATCCAGGTCATGGTTGTCCCAAAGGTGCTTTTTCAAGAGGCAACTGGACTTTGTTTTTCTTTGAAGACGTTTCACTTCTCATCCAAGAAGCTTCTTCAGCTCTGACTGGACATTGGGGAATGAAAGGATTTATATTTCTTGCAGTCAGCTGGTCATTTGCATTCTTGCAGAGAGTCATTGAGGCCACTTGGAAGTTTATCTGTATTCTCAGGGTCACCTGAGTAGTGCAAATGGGTATGGAGCCTTCTTGGAACTGCTAAAAGGACTGTTTTGTAGAGCTGTGCTTTCTGCAGTCTACAACACAGTCCTTTCAACAGTTCCAAGAAGGCTCCATACCCATTTGCACCACTCAGGTGATCTTGAGCACACAGATAAACTTCCAAGTGGCCTTGAAAAAGCACCTTTGGGACAAAGATGCCATTCCTTTCTGAGAAGGTACACTTGTCTGACCTTAGGCATTTTTTACATAATAGTTAACAACAATAGTATCAGTGTAAGTCCTCATTAATACATTTCCAAGGATTCTAAGAATTCCCCCTTACAAATTTCTACATGAAAGTCCCATTTCTCAACCCCAATCCTTCCACCATCAATAATGCAAGCTTACTGAGTGGCTTTCGGCCAGTGGCTCTTAGCTAAACAGGATTGTTGTCAGAAAATATGAAGGGTACTATCATTTTGATCTCCAAGGTGAACTGTAAGGACCCACTTCAATCCCACATCTTAAGAAAGCAGAACTCTTGGAAACAATTTCTTCCAACAATTAAGAGTAGTTGATAAGAGGCATAATAGACAGGATCTGAGGGATTCTTTATGTATGAAACTTCTGTATGAAACCTCTTTAGCAGTTTCGGTGCTCTGATGTGACATTTATGGAACCACTTGTTTTGTGAGAAGGGAAGGTGTTTCCATGCTACTAGGTACTGAGTTGCCCCATGATACTTCCTAAAATCTAGGATTTCTTTTATCTTGAAATGTTGTTCTCCTTCAACCATGATTGGAGGTGGGGGGGATTTTTGGCCGTAAGGGTGATTGTTGTTCTTTTTTCAGCAAGCTGCAGACAAAAATTGCCTGAGGCTTTTGGGTAGTTCTAATTCTGTCACTGGGTTTATGATTCTTTTAATTGGAAAAGGTCCTATATATTTTGGGCCAAGTTTTTTACAGGGCTGTAGGGATTTTAGGTATTTTGTAGACAAATATACCATTTCTCCTACAATGAATGGTATGGGTTCGACTCTCTTTTTATCTGCTTGTGCTTTGTATGCTTGCCTAGCTTCGTCTAAGACTTTCCTAACAACTGGCCAGGTATTTTGTAATTGTGCTATCCATTCTTTCAGCGATGGGATTGCCGGTTCGTTTGGGATTAGTTCTGGCATAGGGTTGAAACTTTGACCAGTAGCTATTTGAAAGGGAGTGTAGCCTGTGCTGGAGTGGATTGTGTTATTGTAAGCAACTTCTGTGAAAGGGAGTAGGTCCGTCCAATTTGTTTGCTGGAAATTAATAAAGCATCTTACGTATTGCTCAAGTACTGAGTTAGAACGTTCAGATTGTCCATTACATTGGGGATGATGACTAGATGACAGTCCCTGAGTGGTTCCTAAGAGGAATAAAAATTCCTTCCAAAATTCTGACATAAATTGCATTCCCCTATCAGATATGATGCATTGGAGTGCCCCATGCAGTCTGTAGATGTGCTGCATGAATAGTTTTGCTAAGGTTTTTTGGTGGGAATCTTTTGGCAAGGGATAAAGTGCACTTGTTCGGAAAACAAGTCGGTAACCACCCATTCCTTTCTGGTGATTCCACTATAAAATCCATGGATATTTCTTTCCCAGGGGCTGAGGGATTCTCCACTGGTTGTAACAGTCCGGGTGATTTCCTTTGTAGCTTCTTAGCAGTTACGCACGTTGGGCAGCTGGCCATGTAACTTTCTATGTCCTTTTTCATGGACGGCCACCAAAATTGCCTTTTAATTAAGTATAATGTTTTTACAAATCCAAAATACCCTGCTGGTTTTGTATCATGGCATAGCTGCATGAAAGTGACCCTCTGGGTGATTGGTATATATAACTTTCCCCCCACCCATGGCAGTCCGTCCTTGATTGTGCACACGTGTCTATTTTTCTGGAACCATTCATCTGTTTCCAAAGTTTTCCGGAATTCGATTCTGGTTTGGCTACCCAGCTGCGGCTTTAATTTAGCTTGGGCTCTGGTGGTTACTGGTGCTGCCAGTTGTGGTTCAGGCATGAGTGGTTTAGATTCGGTGGCTCGCGTGCTGTTATATTGGGGCATGCGAGACAGTGCATCTGCCAGTAAGTTCTTCCCCCCCCCCCGGCAAGTGCTTGAGTGTAAAACGGAATTGGTGAAAATGCTGGGACCAGCGGGCTTGCTTGGGAGTGAGCTCCCTGGGTGTTTTTAAGGCTTCCAGGTTTTTCTGGTCCGTCCAGACCTGAAAAGGGATTTTATTCCCTTCAAGGAAATGGCGCCATGTATGTAATGACCAATGCACCCTGTATGCCTCTTTTTCCCACACGGCCTGGAGCTGTTCCTTTTCGGTGAGTTTCTTGGACGTATACGCGCATGGTTGCAATACCCCTTCGTCGTTTTCTTGTAATAGTACAGCCCCCACTGCCACATCACTTGCGTCCATCTGTATTATGAAAGGTTTATCTGTGTCTGGGTGCCTCAGTACGGGTTCAGCAGAAAAAAGTCTCTTTAACCTCTCGAATGCCACTTGGCATTCCATTGTACATTTTAGTGGCTGGCTAGGTTTTAGTGAGGATTCTCCCTTCATTTTTAGTAAGTTCGTGAGGGGCAGGGCTATTTGGGCAAACGAAGGGATGAATTGGTGGTAAAAGTTTCCAAAACCCAGGAAACTTTGCAACTGCTTCCTTGTGCAAGGTAGTGCCCATTCTAGTACTGCTCTGACCTTCTCGGGGTCCATTTCAGTGCCCTGTGGGGATATGCAATAACCCAGGTAGTCTATTCTTTCCTGGTGGAATTCACATTTCGATCATTTGGCATATAGGCGGGCAGCTCGTGGTTTCTTTAAAACCGCTCTGACTAGGTTGACATGTTCTTCTTTGGATTCGGTGAAGGATTTCATCTAGATAAAAACCAGGACCCCCTTAAATAGGTGCTCCCTTAATACCTCGTTGATTAATTGCATAAATACTGCGGGTCCCCCTTGTAGTCCAAACAGCAAAATTTTGAATTGGTAGCACCCCATTGGGCAATTAAATGCAGTTTTCCATTCATCCCCTTCCTTAATCCTAACACAGTAATACGCTTCCCTTGGATCTACTTTAGTGAAAATGCTTCTTTTCAAGAGGTGGGATAACATGTCCTTCATAAGGGGTAGGGGGTATAGGTTACTTTCACTGATTGCATTCAGGGCACGGTAATCCATGCACAAGCACAAAGTGCCATTGTTCTTCTCTCTAAAGAGGACCGGGGCAGCTATCTTAGGCTTGGCAGGTTCGATAAACCCCCTTTCTAGGTTTTTATTTATGAATTTTTCCATTTCCTCCTTCTGCTTAGGGCTCATAGAGTATAGTCTGAGCTTCAGGAGTTTTACCCCAGGCTTGAATTCTATGGCACAATCTGTGGGTCGGTGAGGGGGGAAGCTCATGCGCCCGCTCCTCACTGAAAACTTCAGCAAGGTCTTGGTATTCCTCTGGTATTTTGGGTAGCCCCTTTTCCTCTCCCATCGATGCTTTCTCCGTTCCTAAGTCTGGTAGGACTCCTTGGGGTTTTAAGTTTGCACAATCCCCCTTCGGGATATTGAGTTCTGCCATCCTGCAATTTACCCAGGGGTTCCATTTCTTTAACCATTCCAGCCCTAGGATCACTGGGCATTCCATGCCTGAGTTCACTACAAACATTATGTCTTCCTCATGGTTCCCTAGGGATAGGTAGACTGGTAAAGTGACTAGGGTAGCTGGCACCCCCCCCCGCTATGGACCCATCTAACTGGCCAAATGAGATTGGTTGTTTCAGCCTCCGCACCAGAATGCCCAAGTTCCCCACTAGTGTCGGGCTAATGAGGCAGCGGGTGCAGCCAGAATCTATTAAGGCTTTCACTTTGACAGCATGGAGGGAGCAAATATAGTCACTGTCTTGAGGATGGGTGCAATAGGTCGACTTACCAGGGTTTCGCCCTCTGAGCTGACGTCCGAGGTGTCCACCACCCCTGCGGTGTAGGCCGGAGTTCCCTCCCCACGCTTGGCAGGGGTTGGGGACTCCACAGCCTCTATCACCCTCATGGCGGGTTCTTTTTGCTTGGCTGGGGATTTCCCTGATTTCCTGGCCGGTGATCGGTCTGGGTTGAGCCGAGGGGCTTTTGAGCGGCATTCTATGGCGCAATGCCCCTCTCTCCCACATTTGAAACAGCCTGTTGACTTCTTGGCTGTAGCTGGTGGTTTCGCTGGCTCGTGCATCGGCTCAGGAGGCAAGCAGTCCCATGTTTTTCCTCGGCGGTACCTCTTCAATAGGTCGATCTCTGCTTCCTTCGCCAGGACATACTATTCATCGAGTTGGCATGGGTCCCCTCAAGGCAGGCAAGGATCATACAGGTCATAGTTTAGGCCGTCTTTGAAATGGCTAAGGAGGATGTCTTCCGGCCAGTTCAGCTGCCGGGCATCTGCCCTGCCTCACTGTCTTGATTCTCTCAAGGGCCTTTCGATCAGCCAGGAAGTCCTCGAATCGCCTTCTCAGATAGGACATGAAGTGGTTGAAGTCGTTGAGCTCTGGGACATTGGAATCATGCAGGTTCACCATCTAGTCTATGGCTGCCCCATCCAGAGTGGATTGCACGATACAGATATGAGCTTTGTCACTGGGGTTTATGTCCCGTCCGTATTTTTCCATGTAACTGAGGACTTGGTTAGGAAGAACCCCAAGCGTGGCGGCTCCCCTTTAATTTCACATCCAGCAGCGGGAATCTTTGGATGGATCGATGCCTTCGCTGCCAACGGTATTGTCTCCCGTCCTGATCGCCATCTGCGGGTCAGCGGGGAGTGGGGACTGCCGAGGTGGTAGCTGCTGTTTCAGCGGACGTCCCCGGGACTACAGTTTCCAATTCCCCCTCAGTGTCTTTCTAGCTGCAGCTCCAGGTGCTGGTGCAGCCGCGGGGTTCAGGTTTCTTCTCTCTTAAAGAGCCTAGGGTTCTTTTCATCAGGTCTAGGATCCAGTTCGAGTGCTGTGCACAACTTCCTTCCTCTTCACTAACATGCAGGGATTTCTCCATCTCTTGCTTCCATTCGGGCTGGTGGCTGCCCCATCTCAGGGTCACCTTTCTCGATCTCTTTTCCCACTAGTCTTTCTTGCCTACTCCCATCAACCACTGAGGTTTGTAGTCGTGCGTTTCCCCCACTTCTTCTCCTGAGGAGTATGACGTCTCGGATCCCGATAGCTGGCGGGATCCTGGTCGGGGGGAAGGCTCCCTTTCTCCAGAGCTTTCTCCCTTCCCTGCCTCATCATCCAACATTGTATTTTTTGCAAAGTCCCCCAGTAAGGGTCTTCCTTCCAGGTTGATTATTACTGCAGATCCTGTCTAATGTAAGGACCCACTTCAATCCCACATCTTAAGAAAGCAGAACTCTTGGAAACAATTTCTTCCAACAGGAACTTTTATTAAGAGTAGTTGATAGCAGGCATAATAGACAGGATCTGAGGGATTCTTTACAGATCGATACTTTAAAGGGTCCCTAAGCAAACCCCACCCCACAGTTCATCTGGACGGTTCAGACCACCCAATCCATCGTGGGAAAGGGAAGATAACATCAGTCCAGCTCTGCTTGTAATATGATGTTCCACAGCTCTTCACACCTCCTTTTGAGACCGGAGAAATGAGCCAGGTTCCGGATGTTTGCATTCCTCCCCCCTCCCCGTTTTCTACTGCCAGGTTAGAGAGAGGAAAGTTCAGAGAGATGCATAGTGCAGGAGGCAATTTGTTACATTGTAATGGGCAGCAAACCCAGCAGGCAATAAAAAGGTTACATTGTAGTGAATAGAGGAAGTGAAAGACATACCCCGCAGGCATATCCTCCCTCCCCCTTGGGAGTATGGCAGAATCCAGGAGAAGGTGAGAGATCAGAGGAGATAGATAGAAATGAAATATACAACAGGGTACAAATTGAGTAAATAAGAATATTTTTTTTAAATTTAGATGCTGCCATGCTGCATCAGCTCTGGATAATTCACAATTTAAAACAAAACAATAATATACAGAATACTATAATATAACATATATAAAAAAATCAACACCTACCATAGTACACATCATATATACAAAAAAGGTATGAAAAAAAAATCACATCCATCCTCAACCAAGGTCTAGGAGAAAAACCAGATTTCCAAGTTCTTCTGGAAGCCATCAGGATGACTATAATAAATAATTACTTGAACATGTTACATACAGTGAGGAAAAAAGTATTTGATTCCCTGTTGATTTTGTACGTTTGCCCACTGTCAAAGAAATGATCAGTCTATAATTTTAATGGTAGGTTTATTTTATGTTTACTCATAAGGATAAAAGTTTATGTTTACTCATAAGGATAAAAGTCATGTCAATTGACATAACATATTTATAGAAATTACCTGTTAAATGGGATAAGGTGATTTACCTAATTATTTATTTTTCATATACAAAAGGATATTCCTTTCTTCATAAGTTTTCCTGAATACTTGGCCTTCTGATTATAACAAAAGGTTTTGGTTACCTTGAAAAAAACCCTTAAAGTGCATTCGTCACAGATAAAAAACCACCAATATTTACTGTCAGAAGAGTAGTTAAAAATAAGCTTCTAAATTATGACTTAAATTCTATTGTACAAAAGAAACAAAAAGTTCAGTTTTTTACATTATTCAGCTTCACTGGATGATCTAAGTTTCAAGAATTATATAAAAGGGAGATATGTATAATTTATGTACTACTATCATATTTGCCATTACTCACTGTTCTCTAAAAGCCTCAAAGAGAACCGTACAACCATTGTTAAAATTAGTATTGTTGTATCCTTGGTCCTCACAAAATATTAAAACATGCTTTATTATCTCATTGTTCAAGGGTATATATTATATTTTGAATGTAAGAATATCATTTCATGGCATCTGCAATATGGCTGACAAACTTTTCTTTAAAAATGAAAACATGATCTCAATGTAAACAGTACTTTATAGTACTGATAAGTACTACAATACTACCAATAGATAAAATGGCATATTATTCTGTAGTTTCCAATGTTCAAAAAGCTTCTAAATTCTAATTCTAAAGGGCTAGATATGAATAATGACACATTGTTATACTGTAATGATATTTAAATGTCCTAGTTACTATTATAAAACATAGTTTATTTCACCTAGCAAAATTGTATAACAATTAATGTAAAATGTTGTAATTACATTTATGCCAGAATTGGTGCAACTATTGGAGACAGTAATTAAAAAAATAAACCAAGTAATTAGTATAGTTTTGAGATTTGAAAACTAACACATTCTAATATACAGATACACAAAGATATGTATGTGTGTGTGTGTAAATAAAACTAGCAAAGTTAATATATAATTAAACAGTTTAAATAATTTTTACTTTGAAAAAATAGTGATATCTCATTAAACATTTGATTGAATTCAAAAACTTTCTGCTATGCAAAACTTTTAGAAGAATTGAAATTGTAGTTCTATATTAGATTATAGACAGACAGACAGAAATAACATCAATTCTGAAAGAATAATAAAATTAAGAGTCAAGGTTTTTGAAACAACCAACAACAGTTATTATGCTTCATCAATCTAGAGTAACTTATGCTTTAGGTCTTCATGTGCACACATACACAGACAGACACACCACACAAATACACACACACGCACATGGGGGGAAAGACTGCTGTAGAAAGCAAACTTCTGGAATAAAACATACATGACAAACAACACTCAATTCCTTCTAAAGTGAATAAGAAATATTTGAAGATCTTTATGCAACTATTTTCAATGCCTATGTTGAAATATGAAAGTAATTATGCAGAATGTTATTGTATTGCAAATGGTGCTGCTAGGAAAAAGAAAAAAGCCTCTTGAATTCTTAAAATAAAATAAAATCAATCAAAAGCTGTAATCTTATGTGATTATAAGCCACATTTTCAGATCTATGGAATTAAATATAAAAACTGACTCGACAAAATTCACTGTTATGGTTTTAGGAATAAACATCTATGCAAGCCATGCAGCGATACTTAGAATAAAACAGAAATCATGTTTTAACAATTACAAATTGCAGCAATTTTTCAGTCTTGTTATTTTCTCACTTCACATACTGTAAAGAAGCAAATGACAAGGCATTGAATGAAATAGAAAAAATATGTAGATAATCTATCTCAAAAAGAATCTGCTCTTTTATAATAGTAGGATCTAGCAACTGATATATAGGTCAAGTTGGAAATCATCCCTAAGGGTTTTTAATTATTTTTGAATTTTGGAAACAATTCAAAAGTATCATCAGTCTTATAATTGAAGTAACCAGCTCCATCAAATAGCAACTCACCAGTGCGGTTTTGGGCTTTAGTAAATCATTTGTAGAAGATCCACTATGTAAAGTTAGAAGTTGGCTTCAAAAGCCAACTGATAGCTAGTTATGATAATATATGGAAAGATAATATATGGAAAACCAGAAAAACAAATTTATTTTTTCTAATAGATATTAAAAAAGAAGCTGTTACCTTCTTTTGCAAAAATGTTGATATTTAGCTATGTACATCTTATGTTAGCAATAGGGATGTCAAGTCCTGCAATAAGGAGAGGAGCGGCATACAAACCCAAATAAATAAACAAACAAACAAACAAACAATAAATAAATAAAATAAAAATGCCCTTGAAAAGCCATCTTCTATTTTCCCCTCCTCACAGATTCTGGTGCAAATTAGGCACATAGTTTATTATAGGATGCTTCTATGATTATTGTATCCTGAATGTTACAAATTTTCCAATATACAAGATTTGAGAGTAATAAAAGAAAGCCCATTTCAAGATTCTTTTATAATTTGTCACAAAGTTGATGACACAGGAATTGCAGCAGGTACTGTTCAGAGGCTAGTTCATCAGCCATAATTAGGCAAAGAGAGATAATTCCACTGCAAAAGTGCCAACAAAAAAAAACTAGCACCCTCATTACTAGATGAAACGAAAGAGGTGATGAAGAAACTGAAAGATAAACAAGAAGAAAAATGTCTGCTTTAGGTAGACATGGTCATCTAAAATTGCAAGAAACGTAAAGGAACCAATGAATAAAATATACTGCTATGGAAGTACTGATGCAACTTCTGGGAACCCTGTAATTTGGAGCTTCTGTCTCCAAGCTCCAAATTGGTTACAAGCTATACAGAAATTCCTGCCATAAATAGACATACATTTGAGTTTTCTTCTTTTTCTAGTTCAATTTTAATTGCACAGTGTATCTAAGAATAGAATTCTTTATCAGCCAAGTGTGATTGGACATATAGGGAATTTGTCTCCGGTGCATAAGCTCTCAGTGTTAAAAAAGACCCAAACTATGTAGATATCAAATGTAAACTACTTGAATTATTAGAAGAGAAAGTAAAGGGTCTAGAGGCAACTATAGCCATTCTGAAACTCAATGAAGAAAGTGAGAAATCCCAACCTAAAGAAGATTACACCAAAATAAAACACAATAGGGAGCAAACAGCTTCTAAAAAAAATGACTCCACATATGAACATAAAGAAAATAGAGAACAAATAGCTTCTGTAAAAAATGATCCTACATATGTACTTAAAAAACAAGACTGATGGAAACATATCATTTTTAGAAGAAAGCAACAACCAAGAGCAAAGCCCCTACCATAGCCCACTCCAATGAAGCCTCTCTGGAACTGAACAATCACTTTCATAGCATCCCCCTGAAAGAAAATATGCAGACACCAACAAAAAAACATTCATCAATAGTATCTAAAAAAAGAGGCACAACCCAGCATTCCTGCGACAGGAAGAAAAGTATCCCAGACTTCCCTAAAGGAAAAAAAAAAAGGTGAATATTGGTGATAGGAGATTCAATTCTTAGAGGAACAGAAACCATAGTCTGTAGACCAGGTAGTCAATCTAGGGAAGTATATTGTCTCCCTAGAGCAAAAACCAAAGATGTAACAGAGTACCATACTAAAATAAGCAGCCCCACAGATTACTACCCCTTTCTTCTCCTACATTCGGGGTCCAATGACACAACAATGAATCTGAAAACAATATCAAAAAATTACAAACAGCTAGGGAAGAAAGTTAAAGAATTAGGAGCACAAGTGGTGTTCTCCAGCAATGGGTTATTTCAGTCCTCCTGCCCAATCAGACCAAGCTGTCAAGTTGTCACGCCTCCTTTGACTGGGACCTCCCAGTTTCATCTTGGTCTTTCGCCCATGACGATGTGAAAACTTGACTCTCAGTTCGTTTGGAGCAGGTCAGATATTGTTAATCTATTGGTGTATTCTTCTGAGATTGGAGAATTAGTGAAGATTATTTCATTTCTGGAAGATCTGGCCCCATTTCCCTTGTCCCTTCAGGGCTAAAGTAGGACTCCTCTCCAGGACTGGGGGTGGTGGTTTTCCCTTCCCTGAATTCAGCAGTTTGCTGAGCTATTACAAAAATTTTTTTACCCATAAAGGTGGGGGGGGAGTTTCCCTTCGTGGAATTCAGAAGGGAATTGTTTCACTTCCCTAGCAAGCAAGTGCGTGTTTCTGCTGGTGGCTGCCATTTTTAAGGCCTTGTGACTTCTTCTATGACCGGGCTCGGTCAGGGACTCCTATAGCGGCCGCCATTTTGATTCCACAGAGCTCGTCTTTGACGACGTTCCCTTTTGGCTGAAATATTTCTGACTGGATTGCTTGAAGCTGCGACGGGGGGGAAATCTTCCCAGCCTTTTTTCGTTACTCTCGGCTGCCACTGAAGAGGAGGAAGCCTCGTTTTACAGCGGTGAGCTGTTTCGCGCCTAACAGCTGTTAGGCACGATTTGCAGCACCGATCTCGGCATTGTTAAAAAAACCTTGAATTAGCTTCCTCTCTTTTTGGCTACCCTTGGATTGTGTTAGGTGGACAGTTTTATCCTTTTTTCCCCCTCCTCCCCCTCCCCCTCTTTCCTCACGGGGCTATGAGCGTCCGCCATTTGGGCACACATTTCAACAGGGAAACGCCCAACCCAGGCTAGGATGCCATTTTGTGAGCTTCTTTAAATAATAATTATAATAATAATAATAATAATAATAAATAATTGCTGTTATATGTTAGTTCATATACCTTTCCATCATTTTCTTGAGCTTTGGAGTTTCAGAATTATCTTCCTATCGAAGACATCCATTGTCATTGGTGTGTGGAATCAGCAGCAACATCCGTCCTTCAGGCCTGCTCGCTACATTGCCTATCTGCCCCTCTGCATCTAGTGGTTGCTTTAAGTTCCTGACCATCGCCACTATTGTGGGACACATGTGATTTCGCCATCAACTTGATATCAGGTCATTGCGGGGCGATGAGCGCTTCTGCGCCAAGCGTGAGTTCAGGTTAGCCAGTGGGCTGACTCACGCTAATCCACGTGAAGTCAGTCCCTCTTTAAGGGGGCTCCTGACGTCCCTTGCAGAACGAGTCAATCCTAAAGTTCCTTTGGATTGCATCTCGAGAGTTATGGCAGAAACCACTGAGCCACAGCCCTTGGACACTGACAACGCCCTCGTCCAAGCTGAACTGGCACCCGAGGCGCCTTCAGGTAAGGCAAAAGCCAAATCGAAGCACGGCAGGAAGGCTGGCAGGGCAAGTGAGAGGCAGGCTGATCGTACACACATAGCTCTGGAGAAGCAATTCTCCCTGGCCCAACGCTTGTCTGCTGAAAGTGGTCTTACATTGTCAACCTCCACACCACCCGACACAGGAGCGCCTCAACCGTCCACATCAAGAGCTTGGTCGCCTCAGAATGTGCTGCAGCAGGTCTCGACTCAGACCTTTGGTCAGGTAAGACCACCTCTGTTTGGAAGGACCTTGATTTGCCAGGCCCTTTAGCGGCACCCACCACTGCTATCGCACCATCTGCTGCGGGGTTACGGCCTCCGCTAGAGCAGCCCTTCTCTGACCAGCTCCAAATGTGGATATCACAGGCTTTGCTCCAAGCCATGGCATCAGCGGGTCACCAGCAGGTGTCTCCCATCCTGGGGTCCTCTTCTGCACCAGCAATCTCCGCATGACCTTCGCTGGGGAGGTCAGGTATGGTCTCCCCATCCCATTCTCCACATCTGATTCTTCCAATGTTTCAGATTATGAGGGAGGTAAAGACAGTTGATCGGATTGTGAGGAACCTACCCATGAATCTCAGCCTATGACAGAGCTGTTCAATGCTTCGCTTTTTCCTGCCTTGCTGTGCAGAGCCTGTGAAGCGAGTAAACTTTCCTCCCATCCGGTCCAACCTCTCAGCCTTCCTCTGATCAGGAAACTAATCCCCTTTTTGCTGAACCAGTTGACAAACACCTCCACATTCCCTGTCCTCCGTTATTTCTCAAAAATATTCAGGGACAGTGGGAATCACCAGCTGCTCAGCCGACTCAAGGAGCAACTGAGTGCAAGATAGTGGACATGACAAAGACCTTAGCAGACCTATTAGAGGTGCCAAAGGTAGATGAATCTCTGGCCCCGCTGTTTTCGACTGCCAGCCTCCCGGCAGATGTATCAGGTGCTCTTAAGGCAGAAAACAAAAAATCCAAAATGGCCTTACGCAAGGTCCATTTGGCATCTACTTGGGCAGCTAAGGCAGCAACAGCCACTTCCTTCTTTGCAAGAATTTCTATTACCTGGCTTTGCCAGTTGCAGGATAGAATTCCATTGGAAGAGATCAGGATCTGACCAAACTCTTAGCCACATCCGAGTATATGGCGGATGTTTCCCTGTACTCGGCCAAGCACTCAGCCCGAGCGATGGCTTCTAGTGTAGTCGCTAGGAGGCTTCTATGGCTCAAACAATGGAGAGCTGAGAGCAAACATAAAGGGCGTGCAGCTACAGCCCCCTTCATGGATGGCAGATTATTTGGGGAGGCCCTAACGCCATTTTTAGTTGAAAATAAACAAAAACAAAAGGTTATTTATCATGTGGCAAGGAGAACTAACTGATGGTTCCTCTCTTACAACCATCGACAGCCCTTTCGAACTGGGGCCGTGACGGAACCTGCACAACCATACCGGCCCCTGGTTTCCATGTCTGAGCGTTCCTTTGACAGGGCGAGTTATAGGGACAGAACCAGGTACCATCCCCAAACTAAACATTCCTTTTGTGGCAGAGGGGGCCGCCCCTTCTGTCATGGAAAATGACTCAGAGGGGGCTCCTCCCATTGGCGGCAGACGTACCCTCTTCGTACGCCAATGGAAAAACATGACCATGGACTCCTGGATTCTGCGTACTATAAGAGAAGGTCTGGCCCTGGAGTTCAAATCCATGCCATTAGATCACTTTGTGTCTTGCCCAGCCATGAGAAACTCTGTAAAAAGAGGGCTCATGGAAGCCGCCATCCAACACCTACTCACCATCAAAGCCATAGAGGAAGTTCCCCTAAATCAGGCGGGACTGGGGTATTACTCCATCCTATTCGTAGTTCCAAAATCTTCTGGGAGATGGAGGGCAATCCTCGATCTCAAGGGACTGAACCTCCACCTTCAATGCCGGAGGTTCAAAATGCAGACGTTACATTCCATCTTAACCAGTATCAGGCGGGGAGATCTACTGACCTCAAGTAGATCTAAAGGAGGCATACCTCCACATTCCTATCCTCCCGGAACATCGCAGGTACCTGCGATTCTGTTACCTCAACTGCCATTTTCAATACAGGGCTCTACCATTCGGCCTCTCCTTAGCCCCCAGGGTCTTTACCAAGATCCTGGCAGTACTGGCAGCTCATCTAACGCTGGTCCCCGTATGGGTCCTGTGTTATCTAGATGACATCCTGATCCAGTCCCTGTCAGTCTCAGCTGCCCAGGCGGATTTGGCCCTCACAATAAGAACCCTGCAGAGCCACGGTTTTCTGATAAATTTCAAAAAGAGCAAGATGACTCCCTCCACCCACCTGCTTCATCTGGGCGCGGTGATAGACACGGACTCTTGTCACGTATACTTATCAGAGGAGAGGTGCAGGAGCATCAGAGACCTGGCACTCAGGGTGAGCAGAGGCAGGGCAGTGTCACTGGCCACACTTTCTCAACTTCTGGGGAAGTTAATATCATGCATTGCAATAGTGCCATGGGCCCGGTTACACACTCAGGACCTGCAATGGTTCTTGCTTCCGTACCAGAGACAGCATACCAGTACGTCCAACCGGTTGGTCCGGGTCCCTCATCAGGTATGTCTATCCCTCGGCTAGTGGATTTCATCAGCCACTCACAAGGGAATCCTGTTCAAAGAGCCCAGTCGGGTTCAGGTGACCATGGACGCAAGTCTCTTTGGTTGGGGGGCACATCTTCAATCCCAGATAGCTCAGGGTCAGTGGTCTCAGACAGACCTGAGACACAGTATAAACTGGTTAGAGCTCAGAGCAATACATCTAGCTCTCAAGAAATTCCACACAATACTCAGAGGGCAACATGTGCTGGTCCGGACGGACAATGTGGCCGCAAAAGCTCACGTGAACCGGCAAGGGGGCACCCGGTCCAAATCCCTCATGACAGAGGCTCGAGCATTAAGCTCCTGGGCAGAGAAACACCTGCTCTCCATCAGGGCCAAGCATATCTCGGGAGAGGCAAATTGACAGGCAGACTTTCTCAGCAGGTCGATAGTGGATCATTTGGAGTGGATGTTACATCCAGAGGTCTTCAGGGAGATATCGGACAAATTCAGTCGTCCGATTGTAGACCTGTTTGCCTCCCCGGGGAACACACAGCTGCCCAAATTCTTTTCTCGGTTCCCCTCCCAGGGAGCAGAGGGGACGGATGCTCTGTGCAGCCAGTGGCCACAAGGCCTGTTGTACGCCTTTCCCCCATTGCCTCTGCTTCCAGCAGTAATCAGGAAGATCCTGGAGGAGCAGGTGGAAGTGGTCTTCATCGCTCCTTATTGGCCCAGGAGACCATGGTTCGTGGACCTGGTGAGTCTTTCATCCTCAGTCCCATGGAGGATTCCCGACAACCAAATACGGCTGACTCAGGGGGACCTTCAACATCCAGACCCCCAATGGCTTCAATTGACCGCCTGGCACTTGAACGCCACACCCTGACTAGGGAATCTTATTCAGCTGAGGTGATTGATATGATCCAGGTGGCCAGGAGGCAGGCAACAAACTGCATTTATGACCATACGTGGAAGAACTTTTGTCGCTGGTGTGACAAGAATCACGTACGTCTGTCACAGGTAACTATTCCCAGAGTGCTGGAATATCTAATGGAGGGAGTCAATAAGGGGTTGGCACCCAACACTATCCGCAGACAGTTAGCCGCACTCTCGTTAGTACTCTCATGGGATTCCTCAGAGTCCTTATCAAGGCACCTCACCATCAGGTCCTTCCTCAAGGGGGTCACGAATAGTAGATCACCTGTGATTCACAGATATCCCTCTTGGAACTTACCTCGGGTTCTTCAGGCATTAACCTCATCTCCCTTTGAACCACTCAAAACGTGTTCCCTACGACACCTGTCACTCAAGGTCTCCTTCCTGATCACAATTACTTCAGCTAGGCACATTTCAGAATTGGCTGCCTTGTCGGTCAGGAAGGACCTGTGCACTTTTCATGAGGACAGGGTGGTTCTTCGGCTAGACTCTTCATTTATTCCAAAGGTAAATACAGTATTCCAAAGAGCACAGGTCATTCTTCCAAATTTCTGTCCTCACCCGTCACATGAATTGGAACAGCGTTGGCACACTCTCGATGTGAGAAGAGCCTTACACTGCTATATCAAGCGCACGGCGCCCTTCCATAAGTCGGAAGCCCTGTTTGTGTCATTTCAGCCTTCTTCAATGGGTCAGAAGGTGGTAGCTTCCACCATAGGTAGGTCTGTATCAGGGCCTGTATCTCAAGCGCTTACGTCTCACTTTCTCTGCCAGTTCCTCCTCATGTGATGGCTCACTCTATCCGCAGCGCTGCCACAACTGCGGCGTGGGCAACCCAAGCGTCCATTGAGGACATTTGCAGGGCAGCAACATGGTCCTCGCCATCACTGTTCATTAGACATTATCGTTTAGACAAATTTGCGTCAGCTGAGGCTGCTTTCGGTAGGTGTATTTTACAGCAAGTAGTCACACCATCTGGGAGTATGGCCCCAACTGACTCCCGCCCCTAGGGACTGCGGAGGCTTTGGTACGTCCCATTGGTGGATTCTTCGATCATCATGCTGGAGAAGGAGCATTGGCTTACCTGAACGCCTGTTCTCAGCATGATGATGAAGAATCCACGCCCTCCCTTTTTAGAAGTCAGTCAGATCCGGGTTGGGCACTTGTTATGGTAGTTTTTTTTCCTAATACCTGCTTGAGAGTCTTCACGTCGAACTGTTGTCATTGGCTACTCCGTCGATGAAACTGGAAAGTCCCAGTCAAAGAGGAGGCGTGACAACTTGACAACTTGGTCTGATTGGACAGGAGGACTGAAATAACCCATTGGTGGATTCTTCATCATCATGCTGAGAACAGGTGTTCAGGTAAGCCAACGCTCCTTTTCATCTGTAAGTCCAACAAAAAGCCAACATCCAATGAGGGAGCAAAGGATTTTAGAAATGAACCACTGGCTCAGGCATGTCAAACACAAGGCCCGAGGGCCACATCTGACTCGCGGGGTGTTTAGATTTGATCTGTGGGGCCACCCTGGAGATGGCAAGGTACCGGCCCTTACCACCTCAGGCCCATTCACCCCAGCCTGCAATCAAAAGAAAATCCCAAATCCAACAGGCCAGAAGGCAGCCCAGCCACTGCGCCCCTCTGGTTCCTTCTCAGCCCCTGGGCCCAGACGCTCCTCCTCGCCATATCTGGGATGGGACTTGCAATTATATCCACCTGCTTCATCCTACAAAGCAGCGCTCACCTGGCACTGCCATGCCGGGAGCTCTGACTAAAGTGTAGGGGTAGCACTGCATTTGTAGGCATCAGCTGCACCTGCTGGAAAGCCTCCTGTTTCCCCTTCCCCCAGAGCTACCTCCTTTGGAGCCTTCCTAATCCCGATGGGGCTGGCAGCATACGTCTGCCTGCTTCATCCTGCAAAGCAGGGCTCACCTGATGCTCCTGCCCTCCACCATGCCAGCAACCCCATCGGGATCAGGAAGGCTCCAAAGATGTAGCTGTGTGTGGAGGGGAAGCACAGGAGGCTTTTACAGCAGGTGTAGCTGATGCCTACAAATGCGATGCTGCCCTTCTGCTTTCCAATCCTGAAATTACAGATTAAAGTTGGGGCAACCTTTGAGCTGCAAATCTCATGTAGCCTTGGCTGCTGTCCCCTTCCTTGGCAGGGTGAGGCTGGAGCGCTCAGCCTTTAGTCAGAGCTGCTGGCACGGCAGTGAGAGGGAGCGCCAGTTGAGCCCCATTTTGTAGGATGAAACAGGTGGATGTATGCCGGCAGCCCTGTCAGGATCAGGAAGGCTCTGAAGGAGGTAGCTGGGGGGGGGAGGAGGCTTTCCAGCAGGTGCAGCTGATGCCTACAAACAGCACTGCACCGCCACTTTAGTTGAGTTTTATTCGGAGCTCCAGCATGATGGCAGGCAACAGTGCCAGGTAAGAGCCGCTTTGCAGGACAAAATGAGTGGATGTAATTGCAAGTCCTCCCCCAGCTATGGCGAGGAGCAGTGACTGCATCTGGGTCCAGGAGCCAAGGAGAAGGAACCAGAAGGATGCAGTGACTGGGCCACCTTCTGGCCCGCTGAATTCAGGTTTTTCCTTTTATTGCAGGCGTATGACCTCACCCTCGCCAAAATGCAAGAGGATTTCTGTATAAGCAGGGATTGATAGACTGAAGGCCTCTGACTTTGGGGCCATGTAGTTCTATAATCGATGGGACTGCTACTGGGGAAGAGAATCAAAATAGGACAAAATAAGCATAGTCCACCATGGTTTATTGATTGCCAAGTTTTCCTCAGGTTTTCCTATCCCTTCTTGGGCTATTAAAATCACATTGACAAGGTCTGTACTGAACACCTGGCTGCAAAGCAGTCAACTGAATTTTAGCCTAGCGGCCTAGCCCATTGTGCAATCCCAGGCCACATTCTGGAGGTAAGAGGATGTAGTAACAGGAGAGAGCTGCAAAACTGATTTGTTATTTATTCTTGCCTTTAGCAGCAATAACTATAATTTTTGACGACTTTACTAGCAACCTTCAGGCTGTGAACTTTCCTTTCCCCCTTGGGGAAAGAATTCAGAAGTGCTAGATTTATTTTTCTGGCTAATTACAGTATACTTTGTGGGGTTTTTAAGGAGCTATGAGAAAAAGATGTGTCTGAAAATTAAAGGATATATGGACTGAGTTGTGAGACAGGAAAGGGAAGTACATGGACTTATGCACTTCCAGATGCAGACAGGTATGCCACTAATATTCTACTTTACACCTGCATGCTCTCAGGCCCCAAAATTATCTTCATTCTTCATAGGTCAGTATTTTGCATTAACTAAGTTTTTCTGAGTTCTGATTTTAAGGTGAGTATCCTGAGCTACGGAGGCCTTTGATCTTCTTCTTAAATAAATAATAACAAAATAATGAGAACTAAAGGCTCAAAGGGAAGGCAGATTAGAAAGAACGAGACCTTTTGAGGTCTTCAATTCACTTCCTGTTAAGAGCTCCTTAATAAGGTTTGCTCTTCCTTCCTAACATCAGTAAAGGTGCTTTTTCCAGAAAATATGTGAAGAGCTGTAATTAGTGATTTAATTATGTTTTCTTTTTGGCTGTGTTTTAATTTATATAATGTATGTTTAATTGGGGAGGGCTTGGAGAGATAGAAGTGGCCAATATGGAGGCTGCACCTTGCCTTCTAGATCTCTGTCTCCCCTGCAGATCTCTGGAGAGGAGGAGGGGGTGTTGGGAGAGCTGTATGAGAGTTAAGTTGCTCCAACAAGCCAGCATCTTTACCACACACAATTGGAAATGGTAATTCCCTTTCGAGAAGGGCCAACCTCCCTTTTCAAGGACCCAGGAATGGTGCTCCCCTGCCTCCTCCTCTTGCTCCCCAGAGATATGTCAAGGCAGAGGTTGGACTTGGAGGAAACTGTTTCCTGCAAACTTTCTCCTCCGGACTTCCATACACAGTAGCGTCATCCTCTGACTCCTGCTTTACCGGAAGGGAGCACCGGACAGGGAAACATCAACGATATCTGGAATTGTGTGAAGAACATCTCCTTTGGCATGCTATGCACACACGCACACATACACTGTCATAGTTCCAATAGATAGAACCGAATAAATCAGAACTCTGAGGCTTGAAACTTCCTCAAAGAACATGTTTATTGGATACAAAATATCAGCACAGTCAAAAGTGAAACCAAGTCTGAAATTCCCTCCAAAGAATTGCACTATTAAAAACTAAAAGTTCCGACTTCCAGTTCCAGATCGTGGCGTGTGAAGCTGCTCAGACAGACTTCTCTCTTCGCCGGATGCTTTCCCTCTGCCGGTAGACCCTTAATAGGGTCAAAAAGTCACCCTGGAGGGGCAACTACCATTGAGGAGGTCCTCGTTGACTGTGGAAGGGTGGCAGCTCCTTCCACGGTCCGAGATTGCTCCTTAGGGTCGACGGAGAAAATATCGGGCAGTAAAATGGCCAATCACTTTGCTGCTGTAACCAGAAGTCAGAAGAACATCTAAGTGTAAAGAACCACTGTGGTTGATCCGGGTGAGACTTTCCCCCCCCTCTCTTAGCCCTTTTCTCTTTTTTGTTTCCTGTAAAAAGCATTTTTGGAACTATTTCCCTGCTTTAAGAGAGCAGCGTTTGTTAGTGTGGGAAGAGAAGCTTTGAAAATAGAATGAAAATTAACTTCAATCGGCTATTTTTTATTTCTATTTACTTTGGGGTCTTGAAAAATTTCTATTATTGAATTTTATTACTGGATTTAGTTTATATATGAAGAATATTATTTTTTTCTGATTTTGTCAATGTCATTTTTAATGTCTGGGAAGAGATTTTATAGTCTACTGAGGACACCCTGTGGAGAAATTTAAAATTGCAACTGTCTTTTTTCTCTGATGCTGAGATTGGCTTTGACCTTCAGATCATCATAAAAGGGAAAAGACAAAGAAATTTAACAGCTGTTAAATTTGTGGGGGTGGACACTGGCTAAATGTTATTAAATATAGCCTCCACTAAAAGATAACAGGACTGTTTCTAGTTACTATTGAAATCGAGAAACCCTATTCACAACTCAACTGTAAACTTATATTGAAAAAAAATTATGAAGCCACTGAGCAAATATGTCTGAAAATAAAAGAGAGTACCACAGAAATAAAAAACAGAAACTCTACTTTGAATTTACAAACCGACCTTCAGATTTCATCTGACTATTCTACAGACTAAAAAACAACAGAAGAGGAATTAATCAACATTAAAGAAGATTCTATCTCATTCTATGTACAACCTATTGAGATTCCTGATGATCAAAAAATGACTGTAACTAAACCATCCACAATTTCAAAATTTACAGAAATGGGCATGCAAATACAACTGATTGAGGACTATGGCAATTTTGATAACCAACTACTAACCACAAAACTGGACATAATAGAGTGTCTTACTCAGCAGATTCAAATGTCGAGACTTGAATTTTTAAAACAAGGGAATATGTACAAAGGAGTCAGGTCCCTAAAACAGAGGAGGGGATGCTCTTTCTTGATTCAAATGATACTACAAGGAATAAAGAGAGACTTATTTGTTGATATAGAGGCTTTGTTATGGGAACCTGCTTGGCACAAAAAGAAAGCAAGAATAAGATTTAAGAGTGTGACCTAAAACTGTACACAATGGATTTAAAAGGCTTTTTAGACATGGATTGATTCAAGGTTTAAGATTGCTAAATAAGATGTTAGAGATCCTGATTGAATAAAGATTAATTAAATATGTGAACTTAGTGAGAAGATGGTTTTTTTGTATTAATATGTTTGTTGTGGATATAACAATTATTTGGATCAGATTTAAATTTTACTGAGTAGGTTAAAAGAGTTTTACATAGATATTCATTGACTGATAGATTATAGATTTAAAATAGAGTAGAAATGTATTTTTGGAGTAATATTCTTGTTTTTAGGAAGGATAGTTATTTTGTAATGGAAGGAGAATAAGAGGGATTTTTGATAAAAGAAGTAATGATATTAATAAATGAGTCACTGATTAAGTTAAGGAAAAAGAGAGAGACACCTGAAGTGTTAACAATATGTTTATCTAAACTAAATTGGAATATGGTAATTGTAAATAGTAAAGCTCAATGCAGGATCTGGATTTATATAGATGAAACGTTATTGATGATTCTGTTGATTGAGTGAACTTTATTGAAAAATACATTAATTTGAATATATTATATTATTTGAGGGAATAGAGAGGGAGTTTTTAATGATTTAATCTGAATTACATATGTATGATTTTGCTTTTGGATAATTGATTACCCTGTCACCATGTTGTTTCTCAAGCACCTGCTTGTAAAAAGAAAAAAATGAATAAAACTTGTGTTTTTTTTAAAAAAAATAAAAGTTCCCACCCCAGTATTATGCAATAACTACGCTACCCAATAGGACAGTTTGGCGGGCTTTCTAATAAAACACGCAACCCTTTTCTCCCAAGCGAGAGAATGACCTTGGTTCCCATGGGACACAATATTGTTTAAACCAATAGAGATACTCTGTCCCCCCTCACTTTCATGTGACAACCTAGAATGACCAAGATGGCTGCAGCCAGGTTTGTTGTAGAGTTGACAGTCGGACCCCTCTAGAGTGAAAGCAATTCTCCTCAAAACTAGGGAAGAATTAGAATTAGATGGTCACACTTGTCATTGGTTTACATATCAACAAATGAAAGAAATATTTAAACTAGACAAAAAAGGCCATGGTTTTGAGTTTGCTAAAAATGAATGGGAAATCCTACTATGTGATAGTGATGATAATATAATTGCCAAGATCTATGTTATTAAAATTGAATTTGAAAAATGAATATGTAAAACACTGTATGAGCCAGTGGGCAAGGAATTTTGAGTATAATGTGATGCTTGAACAATGGGAGAATATGTGGATAAAAGGCTTAAAATTCAATTAGAGACCCATCTGCCTTCTCTATTTTCTTTCTTTTTTAAAAAATATACATTTTATTGATTTTTTTAAAAACTAACAATCTGGTGCTTAGTAAACAGCATGTTGTCTGGGTTCACATTTCACAACAATCAATAATAGTCAATTTCTATCATATCGTACTCTATATAACAGCTTTCCTTGATTTTCTCTTCTTCCCATATTGTTCTCTTTTGCAAACATTAGATTAATACAGTTCTTAGTATTTTAGTAACAAAGAGGTTAAATATAAACATTCTTCTAACATTTATCCAATTAGTAATAGCATCAATATAGAACTTCTTTTCTTGTTAGTCCTCTTGGTTGTGTTATATATCCTGTTTTCAACATTCTCATTTAGACATTTTCCCCACAAAATTGAAATCATTTTTATCTGTTAAGATTTTATCAAAGTTGTTTTACGGTTAAATATCTAATCTATTTCCCTCATAATAATCCTCCCAACAATTACATTTCTCATATCATAAAAAATACAATACTACTCAGAATAAGAAAGAAGAAAAAGAAGAAGAAAAACATACCTCTCTCAAACTAAAATTCATTTATATCCCCCATTTTTTTTCATTTTTAACTATTCCATTCAATATTTATTAATTAAGTAATCAATGTTATATTTTAAACATATTCAAACAAATACTTAATCTTTAAAAATTGCATCTGATAAGACAATTATATTTCACATATCATAAAAATATATATCTTTTAACTCTATTCCATTCAATATTTACTGGTTAGGCAGACCATATTATATTTTAACCATATTCAAACAAATGCTTAATCTTTAAAAATTGCTTCTGATAGGTCCAATCTTCTAATTCCCTGAATCTGATTTTAGTCTTTTTCTTTCACCAAATGGCTTTTCTCATCCATCTATTCCACTTAGTTAAAAAGTCTTGCCATTTTCTTGTGGATGTTGTTAAGGATGGGAGAGACAAATCAGGTAAGATGTTAATTTCTTTTATCTTTTTTTGTTTTTCAAGTCGTATTTTTTTGGTATCTCTGTAATCCATTTTGTCAGGCTTTTCTTCTTATCTTCAGCTTCATTTTGTGATTTTGGGGTGTGGACTATCTCTTCCAGTTCCGGTGCTTCAGTCACATCCTGTGAGTTTTCCTCCATCTGCGTTAAATCATAATCCTTTCCATTGGTTGATTCTTTCATTTTCTGAAAATTCTTATGTTGTGAGGTTAATGTAAAAATATGTCCATTTATGTCATCAAAGTTGTTTTTAATTTCATTGTGATTTAGAGCCATTGTTGTTTGAATTAGTTGCAACATAGCGTGTATTTCCTCCTGAAAATATTTGGTTTTTCTTGACAAGCTTTTTTGCAAGCTCTAGAGATTCCATGATAGCTAGAATTCAAAAAACAGCTTTAAAGTCACAGTCAATAGGTGTTTATCATCCAAGAAGGTCAGTTATGTTTTTTTCAATTATAATCTTTGCTTATTGTGACTGGCCTAGAATGTTTTGTTTAGCTTTTTTTAAAGATCAAAGAAGTAGGTTATCTCATTCTGGGCATCCTGCCAATACTTATAAGAAAACAGCTAAAGTTATATATTCTCTTCCACCACTAGATGTCAGCAGCAGTATGTTTTTGTCCCCCTTAATAGTTTAATTGGCCGCTTCCTTCCGTGAAAGGGTGGGGCAAAGCTCACCCTCCTTCTCACTTTCGGAGGCTTTTTTACTTCTTGGGATATCTTTTCCAAAAGTTCAGGATATAGAATAGGAGAGAGAAGATCAAATTTCTCACCCAGTTTCAGCATGCTGTTTACTGATGTTCTGGTGAGTACTTGTGGACTTTGGCTGCATGTGGCTTGGGCTGGTTACCAAGATGGGGCCAGCTTTTCTCCTGTCGAATTTCCTGATCGAACAGGATGATCGCTGTCGTTCCCAAATCGCTGGGATGTCCCTCTTTCTTTGCTGACTCTTCAGGGCAGTTTTAGATCCATTTAGGGTCCCCTGGCAGGGCAAAAAGACCTGTAGGAAGCAGAGCTTTCTCAATCCTGCGACCGGGCAAAACCAGAAGTCTGCCTGCTCAATTTTCATGACTAGGGGCAATAGTTTGGTGCAAATCCCCAATTTAAGTACGGTGGGGAGGTTGATTAGGCACCTGGTGCAACCTGAATCTATTAGAACATTTAAATCTGTTTGGGCCCCTTTCTTCGGCACTATAATCTTGGCGGGAATAGCCAAAAGTGGGATGGCTTGACTTACCATCGGATCATCTTCACCTTCCTCATTGCTATCATAGGGCAGGCGTTCTGATGGAGCTCTCATGTTTTCCTGGGATGCAAAGGGGATCTTGATGGCTTGCTCCTAATGGGCCCAATTTGATTTCTCTCATCCTGCCCGCAGGTGTCTCCTCAGTTTGGGGTCAAGGTAGGTGTGCTCTTGACCTTGGGGGCTGAAGGTAGACACTTGGTGGCATAGTGGCGTTGCTGACCACATTGGAAACATTTGATGGGAGCCCCACTGGGTGCTCAGGGAGTGCTGGCTATCGAGGTAGTCTTGAGGCACCAACCAAACAGGTGCCTCTACAGACCTTGCTTCAGTTTTGGTTCGGCAACACCCGGCTTCTTTGCTTGATCCAGCTTGATGTCCAGGGTCACTATCATACTGTACCAATCATGGAGTTGGTTAGGAATTCTCCGGTAGATGCACACCTCGAATAGGTCGTGGTCTAATCCTTCCTTGAAGTAGTTGACCAGTGATCGCTCTGTTCACTGTCGCAGTTGACCAGCAACCCTCTGGAACTCCCAAATGTATTCTTTTGCTGGGCGTCCTCTTTGTTTCAAGTGGTGGATTTCTTCTTCTTTTGCTTGCAGGGCCTGGGATTCATCTTTGAATCTTGTTCTCAGCTGATCCATGAATAAGTTCACATCCCGCAGCTTGGGGGCTCACCATCATGAAGGCTGGTTATCCATTCAGCCACTTTCCCCTCTAGGTTGGCTGAAAGATAACTTCTCCGGATCCCCATCAAATGTGGGCTTCATGGGTGGCAGTGCCTTCAGCTGCAGTGCCAAGTACACAGGTAGCTGGGTGGCCTGCTGATCCTGGGGTTGTGACTGAACCACCCTCCAGAATCCCCTCTGATGGACCCCTGGACTCACGGCCCAAGGCTGCTGCAGAGGACTCTGTTGAGAACTGGGGCTTGACATCGGCAGCTGAATAAATCAGAACTCCGAGGCTTCAAACTTCCTCACTTTGGTTTCCAGTAATGTTGCTGCAACATGGGTGGTGGGGAATGAAGCTCCATTCCCCAAGCCCAATTTCTGCCAGCTGGGGAGTCCAATAGGACCGAAAGTCACTCCATAGAGACGACTCGCCAAAGGGTGAAACTTTGCAGATCTCAGGCCAGTGGTAGCTGACCCGCTTGATCCAAAGGAGCCCTCCGGACCGGCAGGAAGAAAGTGCGGTCAGCCAGAAGCAGCTGATCATCGGAGACAATGAATTCTAACAAGCGGAAAGCAAAACAGCTGATCCGGGTAAGACTACTTTCCTTATCTCTCTACAAGCGAAAATACCAGTTCTGGGAAAAGGTGTTCAAAAGCAAGAAATCCCCAAGCTCCCGGGGGGGGGGCTTTTTTCTTTACCCCTCCCTCCTGAACTATAAGCGGCAGTTTAAGCTTTGGGGAAATTAAAACTGACTTATAACAATACTGTGAAGATAACTGAGGCATAAAAGAAGGATAATTTGAGGAACTTTTGGATTTATTCCTTGTTTGGAAACCATCGGATTTTAATTTTTTTAACTTTTCTATAGTATGGTGGGAATGGACATGACATCTAGTGGCAAAACTGAAAACTACAAATAATCTTGCTTTTTTTCTTTATCTTGCTGAGTTGTTTTGATTGGAGTTTTAAAACTTGGCTGGATGCCCAGACACAGTCTATAGTTTAAACACTTTGGTGTCCTTGGAATTTATAGTCCTGAAGATTGTGGCTGAAAAAGAAAAGACTCTTTTTGGATGGCCCTTTTCTACAGGATGGATTACAATTATAAATAAAAATTGTTTTTGAAGTCATCTGACTTCCCTGGATTACAAATACAGCTTGACCTGGAATTTTTACAAGCTATTTTGAAAGAGTGAATAACAAGAAATTTCTTTTAACAGAACATTTTGATTACATATATATATATATATATATATATATATATATATATATATATATATATATATATATATATATATATATATATATATATATATATATATATATATATATATATATATATATATATATATATATATATATATATATATATATATATATATATATATATATATATATATGTTTTCTGAGGTTTTCGCGGGTGTTTGTATGTAGGTCTTAAGTGTCTTGGCAACGTTTGCCAAGCTGATGCCTAGCTGACGAACAACACCTAAAAACCGAACTACACACTCTCACTAATGTACTAACATCCAACGGATTCCCAAGAAATAAGATTTCCAACTTAATCCAAAAAGAAACTCCCACTAAAATCCATGACAGAGAACAAGAAAATGGCAAAGCCCTCCTCCCATACATAAAAGGCACCACAGACAAGATCAGCAAAGTCCTGCACAAATATAACGTCAAAACAGCATTCTGCACAAACAGAAAAATATCCACCATCCTAAGAAACCCTAAAGACAAAATTGAGTTAGAAAATCAAGGAGTATATGAAATCCCATGTACTGCTTGCCCCACTACATACATTGGACAAACCAACAGAAGGATAAATGCACGCACTGAAGAACACAAAAACTCAGTCAAAAGAGAGGAACCAACTTCTTCCCTGGTCCAACACCTTAAAGCCACAGGACATGAAATTGATTTCAAAAAGACCAGAACAATTGCCAAAACTGAACATTTTAATAACAGAATAATCAGAGAAGCCATCGAGATAGAAAAACGCTCCCACAGCATGAACAAACGAGATGATACCTCCCGCCTACCAGCCATTTGGAAACCCGCCCTTATTGACAAACGTATTCCTAACTCAAAGATTGACACCAGAAACACACAGGATGCCACCTCCACACATCCACGCAAAAAGCAAACCCAAACCCACACCAATGATGAGGCAAGACCACAGACCAGGAGCCAGACCAGAGCTGCAACATTGGCCACTTTGAACCTCTCCAGCACAACAAAGCCTCCACCCAAACAGAACACTCCCCCAGCCAATCAGAACACAGCCAACCCCCCAGCCAATCAGAGCACAGCCAAGCCCCTAACCAATCAGAACATAGCCAAGCTCCCAGCCAATCAGTTCAAACCCCCACTGGCAGTTAAAAGGAAAAAACAGCTTAGACCACACATTGCTCCTAGAAGCAGAAGCCAAAAGCACCAGCCTGAAGATGATGAATGAGATTTCATCGAAACGTTGCCAAGACACTTCAAATTCTACGCGGGAGAAAACCCGAAGAACCAAAGACCTACATACAAACACCCGCGAAAACCTCAGAAAACAAATATCATACCTCTACGGGGAGGAAATCCACCATCTGACCAGGACCTATGAAAAACTTGAAGTCCAAAGAGCTTCCATTTTATGTGACCTTGCATTCCTACGCAACTGCCGAGATCAAAATTTAACCCCCACATGCTTCCAATTGAAATTCCACTCCAACTCTGCAGCCACCAAACGCATCCTGAAAAGAACAGAATTGGCCCTAATCAGAAATGAACTTCACACAAAAAGATTCCTCCTAGACCGAATCAACAAAGATCTCCTCACTCTTCACCTCAGACTCAGCAACAAGATCCACCCTGCACTTTGGGACAAATCCAAACAACTCGCAGTCTGGAGAGCCGAAACACAGACCACCCTCAAGACAGACACACTCACCAACAAACTCCGAAGACTACAAGAACACCAGAAACAAACCCCTCCTCCCTCACAGCCACACATGAAACAAACAGTGCATAACATCTCAGATAGGATCCTCACCAAAGCTGAAACCAATGTCCTTTCCAAAGGATTCAACTTTGCAGTCGCTCCCAAACATATCCCCACTGAAACCATTATATGCGGAGTTGAAACCAGCCTGACCAAAATCAACCCCGATGACGCTAATAGAATCAGACTTGAAATCACCAACATACTCTGCACCAGCAAGCCACCCAAAAGCAACTTACCCAAAGAGGAGCAGACAGCACTACTTAACCTGAAACAAGATGCCAGCATAATAATCCTACCAGCAGACAAGGGCAACGCCACAGTGGTCATGAACACATCTGACTACCAAACCAAATTAACCAACCTACTCCAAGACTCCACATACAAACCCCTAAACACAGATCCCACCACCTACCTGGAGAAAACCACCAGATCCAAAATAAAAGCCTCTCCCATCAGCGAAGAGATCCAACAAAGAATCATTCCAAGAGAGAAATCATCCAGATGCCCTAAGCTCTATGGTCTCCCCAAGATACACAAAGAAGGAACCCCACTTAGACCCATAGTCAGCTCCATAGGCTCACCTCTACAAAATCTAGCCAAATTTCTCGCCAAACAACTACAGCCCTATGCAGAATCCGTCACCTCACAAGTAACCAACTCATTCCAGTTCATAGAGATCATAAAGAAACAAAACTTACAGCCCAGCGACCTACTCGTGAGCTTCGATGTCATATCCCTCTTCACCCAAGTGCCAATCAAAGAAGCCTTAACAGCTATCCAAAACAAATATAACCCCCCCAAACACATCCTAGATCTGACCAACCACTGTCTATCCAACACATACTTCATCTATAATGGTCAAAAATACAAACAAATAGAAGGAGCACCCATGGGATCACCTCTCTCACCTGTCATTGCAAACCTCTACATGGAACACTTTGAAACCCAAGCTCTAGAAAAATCTGATCACAAACCCAAACTCTGGCTCAGATACGTAGATGACACCTTCGTAATCTGGCCACATGGGAAAGGAAAACTGGACAACTTCCTTACACACCTCAACAGCCTACACCCCAAAATACAGTTCACCATGGAAACAGAAGCTAATAACCAACTTCCCTTCCTGGATGTCTTAGTCTACAAGAAATCCAATGGCTCCCTAGGACACACCATCTACCAGAAGAAAACACACACAAACCGCTATCTGCACGCACGCTCACACCACCACCCAGCACAGATCAACTCCGTAGCCAAAACACTCATCTCCAGAACCAAATGCCTAGCTGACGAACAACACCTAAAAACCGAACTACACACTCTCACTAATGTACTAACATCCAACGGATTCCCAAGAAATAAGATTTCCAACTTAATCCAAAAAGAAACTCCCACTAAAATCCATGACAGAGAACAAGAAAACGGCAAAGCCCTCCTCCCATACATAAAAGGCACCACAGACAAGATCAGCAAAGTCCTGCACAAATATAACGTCAAAACAGCATTCTGCACAAACAGAAAAATATCCACCATCCTAAGAAACCCTAAAGACAAAATTGAGTTAGAAAATCAAGGAGTATATGAAATCCCATGTACTGCTTGCCCCACTACATACATTGGACAAACCAACAGAAGGATAAATGCACGCATTGAAGAACACAAAAACTCAGTCAAAAGAGAGGAACCAACTTCTTCCCTGGTCCAACACCTTAAAGCCACAGGACATGAAATTGATTTCAAAAAGACCAGAACAATTGCCAAAACTGAACATTTTAATAACAGAATAATCAGAGAAGCCATCGAGATAGAAAAACGCCCCCACAGCATGAACAAACGAGATGATACCTCCCGCCTACCAGCCATTTGGAAACCCGCCCTTATTGACAAACGTATTCCTAACTCAAAGATTGACACCAGAAACACACAGGATGCCACCTCCACACATCCACGCAAAAAGCAAACCCAAACCCACACCAATGATGAGGCAAGACCACAGACCAGGAGCCAGACCAGAGCTGCAACATTGGCCACTTTGAACCTCTCCAGCACAACAAAGCCTCCACCCAAACAGAACACTCCCCCAGCCAATCAGAACACAGCCAACCCCCCAGCCAATCAGAGCACAGCCAAGCCCCTAACCAATCAGAACATAGCCAAGCTCCCAGCCAATCAGTTCAAACCCCCACTGGCAGTTAAAAGGAAAAAACAGCTTAGACCACACATTGCTCCTAGAAGCAGAAGCCAAAAGCACCAGCCTGAAGATGATGAATGAGATTTCATCGAAACGTTGCCAAGACACTTCAAATTCTACGCGGGAGAAAACCCGAAGAACCAAAGACCTACATATATATATATATATATATATATATATATATATATATATATATATATATATATATATATATATATATATATATATATATATATATATATATATATATATATATATATATATATATATATATATATATATATATATATATATATATATATATATATATATATATATATATATATATATATATATATATATATATATATAAAATATATATATATATATATATATATATTTTAAATCCTCTTCTCCCGAGCAAGAGAATGACCTTGGTTGTCATGGGACACAATATTTTTTAGACTAACAGAGATACTCTGTCCCCCCTCCCTTTTGTGTGGCAACCTAGAATGACCAAGATGGCTGCAACCAGGTTCATTGTAGAGCTGACATACACACAAAGCATTCCATGCTTGGAGATTTTTATGCACATCTGAGCTAGCAAATTGCCAATAATGCCTGGGCTTGGGGAGGAGTTCCTTTCCTTCCTCTGTGGATAAAAGTCCCTCTATGTCAGAACCGATTTCCTTCCTGGGGGGTGTCTGATTCATTTCATTTCTTTCTGTGGGTTCTGCCATTCTCCTGAGGGTGAGGGGGGTTCTATGGGATGCAATTTCACTTTGCTACAATGTATCCCCTCTGCTGTTTCTATAAGCTCGCTCTTTAAACTGTATCTCCCTTGATGTCAACCTGGGGTGAGAAAGGAATATGCCTCTGGCCATCTGGCTTATCTCTTGCTGTAGAAGAGAAAGGTGCAAAGACCCAACAACATCTTCACAGGCATGGGAATGGATTCCGTTATCAGCTCTGTTCCCATAGCAGACTTAACACCTGGGGATTGGCTCTTTTGAACTGACCGGATGAACTATTGGGGGGGCGGAGTTTGCTTGGTTTTTTTTAACCTATTGATCTGAATGGGAAACCCTCAGATCCTGCCTTCTATGCCTGCTATCAGCTTCTCCTAATAAAAGTTCCTTTTGGAATGAAACTGTTCCAAGAGTCCTGCTTTCTTGGGATGAGGTTTTGAAGTGGGTCCTTACATTAGGCAGGAATGCAGTGTGTGTGTGCATGCACATGCACATGTCATCATAACCCATATATTATTAAGGGAAACTCTCTCTCATTCTAGTTCTTCTATTGATCTGGGTTCTGTCATAGTCCTGGAGGGAAGGGGGGAATCGCTGAAGGCTGTCTCTTTGTTTTTTCTATCGCTACAATGTATCTCTTTCGTTTTCTCTCCATACTTGCTCTTTGAACTGTTTCTCCGTTGATGTCACTTTGGGGGGAGAAAAAATGAGCCTCTGGCCATTTGGCTTATCTCTCATTTCGAAAGGAAGGTGCAAAGCCACAACATCGCTACAAACCTGGGAAAGACTGGCGTTGTCAGCAATTTTCCCACAATGGACTTAATACCTGAGGATTGGCCCGTTCGTGGGGAATATGGGGATTCCGGTGAGGAGCCTGAAGAAACTGATCTCTTTCAGTCAATTAGATGGGTCCATAGCAGGGGGGATGCCCGCCATGTTAGCTATCCTGCCACTCCAACTCACCATAGGGGACCATGTAGAGACTATAACATTTGTGGTGACCCCTGGCATGGAGTGTCCCCTTTTTCTGGGCATGGTGTGGCTGACTAAGTAGAACCCATGGGTGGACTGGAGGATGGCAGAACTCAGATTCCCAAAGGGGGAATCAGCCAAGGAACCAGCCCAGCCCCGGAATGGTGGAATCCCAGCTGAGAAAGCTGCAGTGTGGTGGGGGGAAGAATTACCGGAGATACCGGAGGAATATAGAGACCTGGCTGAAGTGTTCAGTGAGGAAAGATCCAATGAACTGCCCCCCCCCACCGGGCCACAGACTGCTATAGAACAGGGCTTTTCAACCAGTGGTATGGGTACCACCTGTGGTACATTGGCACCTGGCAGGCAGTATGCGACCATCCTAGAAAAGTGGTAGCGGGGAAGGGGAATGAGCTGAACTGGTGGCAGCACCGCACAAGCCTGAGCGAGAGATGGCTGGAGCTGCAGAGTTGTCAGGGCTCAGTGGAAGCACCAGGATCAGTGCCACTTTCTAGCTGATCGGCGCTTCTTCGAGGCTATCAGGGCTCAGTGGAAGTGCCAGGATCAGTGCCAGGCTCTAGCTGGAGCTTGGTGCTGATCCTGGTGCTTCTGCTGAACCCTGAAGAAGCACCAATCAGCTGGAAAGTGGCACTGATCCTGGTGCTTCTGCTGAGCCCAGAAGAAGCGCCGATCAGCTGGAATGTTGCAGCATCTCCAGGGTCTTGTGATTTATATTCAGATGCTTGGCAACTGATTCATATTTATGACAGTCACAGCGTCCCAGGGTCATGTGAAGTGACCAAAACCTGATGCAACCACCCAGCAGACGGGGGAATAAAAACCAAACACCCCCTACCCCACCCCTGCTGCCAATCCTCAACAGAAATGCTCACAGCAATGAAAACCTTGGACAGGAGGAAGAACGCTGCCAGGTGGGCAGGCAAGTGTCTTGCTCAGCTGTGGCTTGGGCGGCACTTTTTTCAGTGCCATTGTAACTTCTAAGAGTCACTAAGTGAACTGTTGTAAGTTGAAGACTACCTGTACTTTATCACTTTTTTCATTTTTATTTTTTTTTTGGTCATCAAGTTTTTGACACCATGCTAGGCAACTGGTGGTACTCGGATGTTGCCATATCCTAAAAGTGGTACAATGGGTGAAAAGGTTGAAAAGCCCTGCTGTAGAAATCCACCTGGGGGCGAAACTCCCCAAACCTAAATTGTACTCCATGAGCCCGCAAGAGTTGGAAGAGATGCAGAAATTCCTAGAGAATAACTTAGAAAGGGGTTTTATTAAGCCAGCAAAACCAAAAACAGCTGCCCCGTCCTGTTCTGAGAAAAGAAAGATGGGACTCTTCTCCTTCTCATATAGACTATAGAGCTTTGAATGCAGTGAGCAAAAGCAATATATACCCTCTTCCCCTCATGAAAGACATACTATCCCACTTATCGAAAGGGAAAATCTTTTCAAAGCTAGATTTGAGAGAAGCCTATTACCGGATCAGAATAAAGGAGGGGGATGAATGGAAGATGGCATTCAATTGCCCATTAGGATGTTACCAGTTTCGGGTCCTACCTTTTGGATTACAAGGAGCACCCGGAGTATTTATGCAATTGATAAATGAGTTGCTATGGGAGCACCTGAACAAGGGGGTGTTTGTTTACCTAGATGACATCTTAACATTCACTGAGACCATGGATGAGCATGTAAAGTTGGTCAGGGCGGTCCTAAAAAAGCTCCGAGCAGTTCACCTTTATGCTAAGCTATCAAAATGTGAATTCCACAAGGAGAGAATTGATTATCTGGGATAGCGCATATCACCAAATGGCATAGAAATGGACCCCAAGAAGGTTCGAGCAGTTTTAGAATGGGCTGCACCCCACCCAGAATACAGTTACAAAGTTTCATTGGCTTAGCTAACTTTTACTAGCAGTTCATCCCCTCCTTTGCCCAGATTGCATTGCCAATTACAAATTTATTGAAAACCAGAGGGGAGGGGAAGCCCAAGCCAAGCCAACCATTAAAATGGACAGTAGAATGTCAAGCCGCATTTGAAAGGCTTAAAAGACATTTTTCCATGGAGCCGGTTTTGAGACACCCCGACACTGACAAAACTTTTGTGATCCAAGCTGATGCTAGCGATGTATCTGTAGGGGTGGTATTATTGCAGGAAAATGATGAAGGGACATTGCAACTTTGTGCTTACACATCAAGAAAGATCACAGAAACAGAACAACGGTGCGTGGTCTGGAAAAAGAGGCATACACAGCACTTCCTGGAGGGGAACAAAATTCCTTTCCAAGTGTGGACCAACCACAAGAACCTGGAAAGATGCCCAGGAAATTAACCCCTAAACAAGCGAGATGGTTGCAACATTTTCCCCAATTTAACTTCACATTGAAACATTTGCCGGGGGGGGGGGGGAAACTTTCTAGCAGATGCACTGTCCAGAATGCCATAATACAACAGCACCCAGAGCGAGGTAACAAAACCACTCATGCTGAATAAACAGTTGACAGCACCAGTCGCCACCCGAGCACAAGCCAAACTCCAAAAACCTTTAGCAAGCCAAGCAGGAATTGAATTCAAAAAAGTGCTAGAGACAGACGAATGGTTCCTAAGCCATAAGAACTTATGCACCATGACTGATTGGCTGCCTTGAGTTGGAGGAAAACTATACATACCCTAAAGCCAAAGACTAACATTCATGCAACTGTGCCTTGATTCAAAATCCGCAGGCCACTTTGGATTTGTGAAAAAGTTACATCTGGTCAAAAGGCAATTTTGGTGGCCATCAATTAAACAGGACATTGAAAGCTACGTGGCTAGCTGCCCGATTTGTGCCTCAGCTAAAAGATTACAAGGGAAGTCACCTGGGTTACTGCAACTAATAGCAACCCCTCAGCTCCCTGGAAGGAAATTTCCATGGATTTCATTAATTACCAGAGAGTGGGGGGAACACAGTCATCTGGGTCATGACATACTTATTTTCCAAACAAGTGCATTTTATTCCCTGTTCTAAAATTCCTAATGCAAAGACACTCACAAAACTGTTTGTTCAACACATATACTGACTCCATGGGGCCCCACAGCGCATCATATCCAATAGAGGGGTGCAATTCACATCCGAATTCTGGAAAGTGTTCCTAAGCTTATTAGGAGCCACCCAGGGACTAGTCATCATCCGCAAATGAATGGAAGGACTGAACGGTCAAACTTAGTACTGGAACAGTAGTTAAGATGCTTTATAAATTACCAGCAGGACAACTGGACTGACCTACTCCCATTTGCAGAGGTTGCCTACAACAACGCTGCCCATTCCACCACAGGATACACTCCCTTCCAAGTAGCAATGGGACAGAGTTTTAACCTGATGTCTGAACTTACAACAACCGACCCTGCGATCCCTTCTCTAAAGGAGTGGATCGCGCAACTAAAGAACAGCTGGCCAGTAGTCAGGAAAGCTTTAGATGAAGCTAGACAAGCATACAAAACTCAAGCAGATAAAAAGACAGTTGAGCCAAAACCTTTTAGTGTAGGGGAGAAGGTTTACTTGTCCACCAAATTCCTGAAATCCCTACAACCTTCCAAGAAGTTAGGACCCAAATATGTAGGACCATTCCCTATTACCAGAATAATAAATCCTGTCACAGTAGAATTAGAACTCCCAAAGTCCCTCAGACAGATTCACCCAATTTTCTATTGCAGCCTTCTAAAATGCGAGCAATAGTCACCTTTGAGACCAGCTGTTGCTCCTCCTTTCCTCCTTTATGGTGGAAGGGGAACAGCATTTTGAAATTAAAGAAATCCTAGATTTCAGGAAACACCATGGCTCCACCCAATACCTAATAGCGTGGAAACATCTTCCACCCTCCCAAAATGAGTGGGTCCACAAACTCCATGTTAAAGCTCCTAAACTCCTTAGGAAATTTCACACAGCATACCCTAACAAAACAGACTAATCAATCTCTTTCATTTTATTTGTTTCTGTCTTCCCACAGGTGGATCTCTCTTTTAAGGAGGGCAGGATGTCAGAACCCATATATTATTAAGGGAAACTCATTCTATTTCTTCTATTGCTCTGGGTTCTGTCATATTCCTGGAGGGGAGGGGGGAATCGCTGTGGGCTGTCTCTTTGTTTTCTCCATCATTACAATGTATCTCTTTTGTTTTCTCTGCATACTTGCTCTTTGAACTGTTTCTCCCTTTATGTCTCCTTGGGGGGGGGGAGAAAGAAATGAGCCTCCGGCCATCTGAATTATCTCCCGTTTCAAAAGGGAAGGTGCAAAGCCACAACAACATCACTACGAGCCTGGGAAAGACTGGCGTTATCAGCAACTTTCCCACAACAGACTTAACACCTGAGGATTGGCCTGTTCAAACTCACCGGATGAACTATTGGGGTGGGGTTTGCTGGGGACTCTTTTAACCTATTGATCTGAGTGGGAAACCCTCAGTTCCTGTCTATTATGTCTGCTATCAGCGTCTCCTAATAAAAGTTCCTTTTGAAAAAAACTGCTTTCACAAGTTCTGCTTTCTTAGGATGAGGTATTGAAGTGTTGGCTGCGAGCAGTTTGGGGAGGCGAGGAGCTTGTGGGATACCTAGTTGTCCCCACATCAAGTTATCTGGTGCAACTCATTCCATCCCAACCCAATTTTCTCAAATCAGCTATGTCCAGTGAGTGGCGTCGAGCAGGCCATGCCCACTTAGCCACATGCACCCAACCAGACCTACCTGGCATGCCCATTTGGCCTGTTGAGGTCAACCATAATGCTGATGTGGCCCTCAATGACATTGAATTTGACATCCTGCACTGGCTTACATACTAGTGTCAGCAACAGAATTTCCTAGACCATGGTCTGCATTACCTACATGAGGAGTTATTGGCAAGGAATGGACTGCACCTCACAAGAAAGGAAAGAATATATTTGGAAAACCACTGGCTTATCTTATCAAAAGGGCTTTAAACTAAAATTGGGGGGGCAATTTTCATAACCTTTAGAACCTAATTCCAAGCAAAAACCACTAGATAAACAATCACATAGGTAAACAGTAAAAAGAAAGAATAAGTAAAAAAACCATAATGAAATAGAGCATGATGGAAAGGACGGAAATTCCAGTTACTAAGTAGGAGACATAAGAAACATACCCAAGACCCATAAAGGACTCAAATAACTATATACTAACGCTCAAAATTCAGGGAACAAACAGGGTGAACTTGAAGCAAGTACATGAAGGCAGACAAGATATAGTTGCCGTTACTGAAACTTAGTAGGATGAAACTCATTACTGTAATATAGTGATGGAAGGGTAAAAACTATTCAAAAGAAACAGACATAACAAAGGAAAAGCTGGAATTGCATTATATATAAAAGATCACTACATCTCCACAGAAATACAGAAAATCAAGGATGAAAACCTCCTAGAATCCATAGGGGTCAATATAAAAAAGAAAAAAATTACATTGCAATAGAATAGAATTAGAATAGAATAGAATAGAATAGAATAGAATAGAATAGAATAGAATAGAATAGAATAGAATATGGAAGGGACCTTGGAGGTCTCCTAGTCCAGGGCTTTTCAACCTTTTCACCCATTGTATCATTTTTAGGATATGGCAACATCCGAGTACCACCCGTCACCTAGCAAGGTGTCAAAAACTTGATGACCAGAAAAAAGAAAAAAGTGATAAAGTACAGGCAGTCCTCGACTTACAACAATTTGCTTAGTGACTCTTAGAAGTTACAATGGCACTGAAAAAGTGCCCCCCAAGCCACAGCTGAGCAAGACACCTGCCTGCCCACCTGGCAGCGCTCTTCCTCCTGTCCAAGATTTTCATTGCTGTGAGCATTTCTGTTGAGGATTGGCAGCAGGGGTGGGGTGGGCGGGTGTTTGGTTTTTATTCCCCCCATCTGCTGGGTGGTTGCATCAGGTTTTGGTTACTTCACATGACCCTGGGACACTGTGACTGTCATAAATATGAATCAGTTGCCAAGCATCTGAATATAAATCACAAGACCCTGGAGATGCTGCAACATTCCAGCTGATCGGCGCTTCTTCTGGGCTCAGCAGAAGCACCAGGATCAGTGCCACTTTCCAGCTGATTGGTGCTTCTTCAGGGTTCAGCAGAAGCACCAGGATCAGCGCCAAGCTCCAGCTAGAGCATGGCGCTGATTCTGGTGCTTCCACTGAGCCCTGACAGCCCCAAAGAAGCGCCGATCAGCTAGAAAGCGGCATTGATCCAGGTGCTTCCATTGAGCCCTGACAGCTCTGCAGCTCCAGCCATCTCTTGCTCAGACTTGTGCGGTGCTGCCACCCGTTCAGCTCATTACCCCCCACTACCACTTTTCTAGGATGGTTGCATACCACCTGCCAGGTGCCAATGTACCACAGGTGGTACCGTACCATTGGTTGAAAAGCCCTGGCCCAGAATACTAGTTCACTCTGTTCAGCGGTTACACACCTATTCTTGGTACCCTGTGGGAAGAGAACTGGCTTTACGACAAATACCCAGATTGTTGGCTCTTTTAGGCTCCTCCACCAGTATCGCATTCAGCCTGGTCCAGCACCAGCTTCTGCTCTCTGCATATATGAACACAGCTAGGTTTTTCCCACCCATTTGTCTACTCGCAATACTGCATGCTTTCAAACTGCTAGGTGGACAGGAGCTAAGGATCAAGTGACAGGAGCTCACTCCATCTCGCAGAGCTGTGCTCAAACCACCAGAGTGCAGGCCATTTTTGGCCAGCAGTCCCAGTGTCATTAAGCCTCTGTGCCAAATGGTAGATACAGATGGTAAAACGAATAAACAAATCATACATATATATTCCAAATTCTATTACATATATTTGATTTGTTAATAAGCATGTGTAGCAATGATTCAAGAAGGTAATAAAATATTTTGTTCCCCAAAAAAATATTTCATTCACGCAAATGGAAAGAATTTCCATCCACTCACCTGAAATGTTGTAATACAATGTCAGATAATATCTTGTATGTACAAAAACCCAGTTAAGAAATCTGTCCTACTATCTATAAATCCATATGTTACCCATATCATTTAAGATTTTAGTGAAGTTTTGGGATTAGGAACATTTTAAAGAGAAAAAAGCATATATATAGTACATATAGTTTTTAACTATAATATTTAAAGCACATAAGCAATGCTAATTCACCATAAAAGGTATTATTCATCTTCACAGAAATCAAGATGGGGAACATTTTTTCTATTGCACAGCAGTTTAATTGCTAGATTATGTAATGTACAGAGATGCCTACTTCTTAGCAACTGAACTTTTCACACCATCAAAACTCACAAGAACCGATGCTTTGTGGTTTTTGCAGCTGGTGCACGGTATGCACATAGAGCAGTGTCATATGAAAAATCTTTCATTTCCTAAGCCTCAAACAAAGTCAGTTACTAATAAGGTGCAGGCACTACAATGAGATCATATAAAGTATAGATTTCAACAACTACAGTAGAAATACCAAAAGAACACTGAACAAAAGCACACAACAGATTTTTTTCTGCCAGAAAAGGAGCTATTGAGAAGCCATGTCTTCTTGGAATCAGCATTTGCTTCAAAATAAATTACTGCTATTCAGATTACTATAAGTTAATGTGTGAGCAGACTAAACAATTGCAGTATGGCTCTGTAAAACCAGTAAATAACTTTAGACATCCTCTATATTACAGGATGACTCACTCTAACAGGAAAATAATACACTATACAATAGTTTCCTAGAGGATTCTAATAATGCAATCTTTGTCACCGACCAAAATAGCTAATTTCAGAGCAGGTTTAATTAAGAAATTATTATTTTCTTAAATAACTGGAATATTGAAATGATTGTATATGAACAATACTGTTTTGGGGTTTTCATTAACACTGCATTGTTTTTGAAATTATAATTAAGTTATTTAAACTGCTCCAACTTGTATTTTTCTATAAAAACTGGGCAATTCAAAAAATGGAAGAGTAGCACCTTGAATATTCTCAATGAGACCTGAAGTGTATTTAGAATATCCTGATCTGAACCAGTGATTGACTAGGAAACAAGATTTGATTTGGCTCATATGAATTTAGATATAAACAGGCTCAAATTTGTCAAATCTAACATTTTTGTAAAAAAAGGTTAAAGTACAAGAGAGCTGGAAGGAATAACCCAGAATGCAACAGAAAATGAGAGTGCATGCAAGTCTGCAACATGTCAGATTTTCCACATGACTCAGGAATAATCAAATGTTAGGCAAATGCACTTTCTGGTATAAAACATTATGTTATAAAACATAAGAACAGTCTTTTTTCCCCCATTAAAATAAATGTAATTTTCTATACTACATACTGGAGTTTATACAGTGGAAACAATTATGATGCCTTATTATTTAATAAGAAGTACCTTATTGTGAAATTAAGTTACTACCAAAATTAGATGTTCTCTTGAAAGTTACATTTATGTGCATTTTAACTTTTGGGTAGAATTTTTTTTATTTCAGATGACTGTTTTATAGTAAAGAATTTCCAAACTTTGAAGGAAAAGTAATTTTATTCTAATTCTTATATTTTTAAATGTGTTTTTACCATAGTGATTTAAACTTTGAGATATCTAGGCAATAGACCTTTTTTTTTGTACACGGAACACTAACCTTTCAAGGAATAGAACAGGATAATGTTTGCATATATACATTCATACATACATCGTGTGATTTATCTATTCCTGTTCCTTTTTGCTTGTGCAATTTCACACTGGGAATAAAATAAATAAATAAAATAAAATAAAAACCAAGCTATTTTTTTGCATTGTTATCATCAGCTACACTGAATAAGTTCCACTCTAGACAAGTATTTCCTCTTGAAAAAGTAATATTAAAAGTGACTAAGCTAGCTTGTTCCTTACTGTTGCCTTTGGTAAACTGCCCCTCCTTCTTCCAAATGTAGAAATACACTCCTTGTGAATAAGTAGCTCACCACAGGAGAAATACAGACAGAAACAAAAGTCACAGTAGGCAACTATTTGGCCTGTTAGACAGAAATCACTAATCTTGTAGAGTTTATATGTCCATGGCATTTTGTTACAAATTAGAACATAGTGTATGTATGTTGGAGGGCAAGAAGATACCTAATTTTATGGTGTCACCATGTAAAGTATATCTACTTAATGAAAATGTCAAGAATGAAACTTTGGCAGCTATGTGCCTCTTCATTTTAACTTATCATTAGAGTAAGGATGGGGAGGGTTAAATGGAAAAACGAAACCTTTACAATTTCACTGAAAACCGTGAGAGCCTGAAACCTTTCCAAGGACACTGTAGCAGGTATGAAGAGGAAGCAGACAGTTCCCATAACAAAGTGAAATTGTTTACATGGACTACATGAAAGGTTGGGAGTTTGGCCAGAGATATTATTGTTTAATTCTATGAACTGGTATCTTGGAACCTCAAAGTTAGTTTTGCTTTGATATTACCATGCTGTGTATTCAATAAACAGTAAGATTTTCAGAAATGGAATGAGTTTTACTTGGATTCTCGAGCTGGATGTTGACAGAAAATACTATGTGATTAATTAGCAGCATTTAAGAAGATTAAGATGATAATTTGTTCAGTAAGTTTTATTGACTGACTAAGATGGGGATAGAAGCCCATGTCCATAAGCATACCTACCACTAAAGAACAATGGAACATTAATGAAATATACTACTAGCTCTATTACAAAATCATAGCATATGTGATACCAGTAGTCCTCAATTTATAACAATTGAGCCCAAAATTTCTGTTGCTAAGTGAGACAGTTGTTAAGTGAATTTTGCCCCACTTTATGACTTTTCTTACTTCAGTTGTCAGGTGAATCCTTGCAGTTGTTAAGTTAGTAAATTGTTGTTAAGTGAATATGGCTTTCCTATGGATAGATGGCATTCAGCCGCTGTTCTCCAATTTTATCCATTCACTTAACTGGTGAATGGCTGTTCTATGCAACTTCTGCTCCTAGTTATATCTCTTATTAAGGGCACTGAATGAGCTTTTAGTTTTTATGCATGAACACAAATTTAAATTATTTATAAAGACCCAGAACATAGAACGTAACTATCTGCATCAGAACACTATCTATTAGTCCAATATTCTATTTCTTACAATAACAGTCACACATGTCTGAAGTACTTGCAAACAAGAGATGGAAATATAACCTCTACTATCACTGTTTTCTCCACAAATGCTACTTAAGAAACAATTTAGAATAGCACTAAGCCTTCAACACCAACAGCCCTGGATCAACCTGTCCTCTATTAAATTATCCCTTTTTGAAGTTATTGAATCAGACTTTGAGCAATTGTGTGAATTAATGCTAGAATTCTTTTAAATGTTTCTTGCAAAGCTATAGATGGAGCTTTGAATTAACTCTGAGAGCTGTCAGTTTCATGAATAAAGACCAGCCTTTTTTGTCTTGGTACAAATGGTAGTACCTCATCATACCAAACTTTTCACTAACTCTGTTTAGTTTTATATTTTTGGATTGTTCTATAGCAGGAATTAGGCCAGAGTTAAAAATATATACAGTTATATGCATAATTTAATTTTGTATTTGAATTCAAGCTATTAAGAATCTCCTGAATAACACCTATTTTATTATAATAGTGATAGCATGAGGTTGTTTGCATTTGTATAATTATATCTGCTGCTCAAGTTAAAATGAAGGTATATATCAGAAGAATGAGACAATCCTTCACTGGACAATATTATATGCCATTATAGTATTGCAGTACTTTGCCTGTACTGCAAGTTTGAACTTCGAACCACTGAAATAGTACAATATTCATAATACAGAACTGAACTACTGGGAGAAGGAGAAAAATACCAAAAGGTATCAGAACTCTTCAGTAGATAGTAAAATTAACTTTTCAACAGTTCTTGCCTTTCATCTTGGTCTCCATAGTGCATTTTTTTCTGGAAAAGCAATGATTTGGGTTTAGAAAGATGCAGAATTACATAAAACACCTGGAAACCAGGAAAAGGAATCTTATCCCTAGTGGACCCTCCCCATTAAAAATTTACTAGGTCTGTTTCAGTAGTTTTAATCTCCAGGGCACTGCAAGCTATATTATGAAAAGATCATCTTGGTAATTTATATTAGAAAGAACACCTGGTGATAAAAGCAAATATATTCTTTTCAAAACTGAAAAGTTTTTTGTTCTAATCATCTATCTCTTCATCTTCTTAAATATAATTTTCAACAGCTAGACTAAAAACAGCTTTGTGTCGTTCAGTTGATTATAAGTTTATTGTGAACTTACGCTATTTTGGGGGAAAGCTACAATTCTCTCCAATCATTTCAAAGAGTAAGCAATTTTGTCTAATTTTGACATTAAACTTCCCAGATTATAAAAAGGCTGTGTTCCATATATTATAAAAGCACTTAAAATTAAATATTGTTGATATTATAACCAAATTTTAAAAATTCAAAAATACTGTCACATTATAGAACCAGCTTGGTCTAGTAGTTAAAGCACCAGGCTAGGAAGCAGGAGTTTGCGAATTCAAGTCCTGCCTTAACCATAAAGCCAGCTGTGTGACTTTGGGCCAATCACACTCTCTGTCAGCCCACCCCACCCACAAAGTTGTTATTGTGAGGAAAATAGGTGAAGGAAGGTATGTTGGATATGTTCACTACCTTGGGTTGTTTGTAAAAATAATAAAGGTGGGATACAAATAAATAGAAAGTAGGTTCTTAGCTATGAATTATTCAGTTTTACTTGGATAACCATTCTATAAACAGTTACCCCTAGAATCATAAATTTCACTACCAAGTTGAAATAAATACTCATATTAAACTGATGAATGTATCTTATTTAACCAAAGGTATTCATACAAGAAAATTATTAATAATAAACTGGTCCATAGTGTTGTTGATTTTGTTTAATAACTGCTGTTATATTAATGTGTATAATTAACGTAGTATATTCCTCAATTGTCCCATAAAAATAGTGATTAGATCTAGCCTGTAATTGTGTTTTTGTTTCTCAGCTTTCTAGGTATGAAAACTACATTTGTAAATTAATCCATTATAAGAACCAATATACATCATCTAGATAGAATATATGGTATAATATACATCTATGTATGCTAATTAAAAAATACAAGGCCTTAAATATTATAGCCTTAACATATAAAGATTTTCAGCAATATTTTATTAATTTGACACAGATACGCCTCCATTTCTAATATCCTAACCCTGCAACATTTTAAATGCAATTAAAAACGGTTATGAAAGACTGCGAACTTGGTTATGAAGTAGGAAATCACTCTTGTGATTAACATGCAAACGAGCTCACGCTGGCAGAATAGATTGGGGTTTTAAAACCCCAATTACTTTTGTATGATTATCTATTTACCAGTACACAAACTATTTTAATCTAATATAAAGTCATCATCCTTACATTTTCAGCAGAGCAATTAATATTTACAATAATTATGATATCAAGCACTCCTAAGAGCATTCAACCCAAATTATTTACTGTTTTATCTTTAGTAAACTTCTATCTCATTATACTACTGCTATAATAAAATAAAGTTTTGTACTACATTAAGCAATCCTGGTGGCTTTGATGCACTCTTCAGTCTTAAGACAGTCTTCCCCAATTCAGATTTACTACAAGATCACATTATTTTTTTAGCAGCTAAATAAATTAAGAGCTGCTCAAGCCATGCATGCCAAAATTTTAAGACTTTGGCTGCTTGGTATAAAATGTCTTAAGAATTATTTAAACTTTCACAGTAAAAATAATAATAAAATTACTTCCTCCCCTTCCCCTTCCCCTCATTCAATCTTTGAGCAGTAACAGGCAATTCTAAACTTTCCTGAACATGCTTTTATTCATACTTGCTACAGACTGCATGCACACATTTTTTCTAGACTTCTAAAGAAAATTATAATACATTAATGACAAGACACACGGTAATGGAAAAAGGTCACCCTCTCTTGAACACCTTCTGTTTTAAACCATTATACATAAAGACATTTGAGAAAGCAAAGAATTAAAAGGCAGCCTTTGTGCAACCCATTACTGAAATATTATAGAATAATCTATATCAAATGTAGTGGAATAGTAAATTCTTTTGGATCTAAATTAACTGCAGCTAGAAATACTTTTATGCTTATTGTGTATTGCATGTTGATTCAATTATTAAAAGAACACCTGACAGCATCAGACTTATTTAATTGAATTAATTAAACAGGAAGAATAATCACTGAATTTCTTTTGTCTGAAATTTGTCCTTAAAAGTAACACTGGCCTGTGGAAATTGCAAGCAATTTGTATAGTAAAATACAATAAAGTAAAAATCTATCATATTTATAATCTGAAATTTCTCACCTCATACATGAACAATTAGACATATAAATGAATATACAGCTGTGAATAATGAATGCTGTTTTTCCCTTTATATTCTGATTTTATCATCAAAGCCGGTCTATGCCACAAAGTCTTTAAACAAATTCTCAATAATCTTCTAAATATTACTTATCTCAGATCTTTTATTATACAGATTATTATACCATCAATTGCCAGAATTTATAAGGCTGAGAGACTATCAAGTTATCTTGTAGAATATACAGTGTATGTTTTTCATACATTTTAACATTATTTTTCATTCTAAACACTGCTAATTAGTTTTACTAGTTTCATTTACCACATAATACAGAGTACAATTGTATATGTAGTGATTACAAAATGAGTGGGATTTTTTTAAACAGCAATTAAAGTGTTATCCATGCATCAAATCTGCTTAGGAATAATAGAATGTGGTTAGTGATAACATTAGACTCTTTAGTGTCTACTACAATTATGAACTTCTCCCACCCTCTGCTTTTCTTCCTTTGAAGAACATGGATACATACTCAGTACATAGCAAACAAGCATGTTGTTTATAATTATTTGCTATCCTGAAATATTCTAAAATGTAAAGCCTAAGTATGGCATGCCTGAACCCAATGCTAAATTGCTACACTATCATTTTCTCTCCCATTCCATCTTGTATACACATCCTGGTTTTACTGGAAATGTGGCACTCATTTCAATTCCATTTCACAATTGAAAGCTATGCTGTATTCCTAAAATGCACTACTTTACTTGAAAACAAATTACCAGCCAGTATTTCCACTTGGCTACATACAGTATAAACTTTTTTTATCACTGAAACCCAGGTATTGCTGTGTACAGGTAAACTGTTGTCTAACATATATTAACTATAATGAAAATGTTCACATGATTATTAGAGCCAATATTCTAGATCAGGGATTTAGAATCTATGGGCTGCAGCCCACTAGTGGGCCATGAGGGGTTTGCAACTGGGTTGTGGAAATGGCCAATGAGCACGCATGTACATCACTTACATGAGCAGTGGGCGAGCACACTGCTTGCACAAATGGAGCTGCAGGCTTGTGTGAACTTGCTGGCTGCTTGTGTGAACTATCCCCTGCCCACCTGCTGGTCTGCAAAGACAGAAACATTGGGGAACTCTATTTTAGATCACCGATGCTTTAATAACACATAAATTTTACTCAATTTGAATTATTTTATCATTTATTTTTATTCATCAAATATTTATGTCATCCATCTCCCATGAAAGGTATGTGTGAATGACTTCTGACCTCAGAATATGGCAACATCTTCTTTGCTAGAACAAAAAAATAATAACTGGCTGTTTATACCTTTGGATTAATGATAAAAATTTGCACAGAAGTCCTGCAATTAGATATAAGAATGCATACTTTAAGCTGCTCTTTTTACAGGCAAAATATATGTAATTAAAGAAAAAAATGTTTAATTTTGTAAACAATTTGCCAATTTTTCCATTAGCTGAATTAATATGATTTTAGATGCAGTCTAAATATAATCAAAATAAAATATTAAAAATATGGAACTTTATAAAATACTTACTGGAGATATATATGAATATATTCTAATTCCCACATTAATAAATAAAGAATTATATATTTTTACATAAATTATACAACATATATTGGTATTATACTTCTTTAAAATACTGGGTTTACTATAGCTGTATTTCATAATATTGAAGGTGGAAATGGAAACAGTGCCATCATGTGATACTTTTCAGGGTACTTCAGTTTTATTTTCAAGGATAGAATCAATGGTTCATGTATAAATAAAGGATTTATAGAACATGACAAAATATAACTAAAATTTCTTATGCAGCTAGATTCCTACTAAAGATACACTGCTCTGAAAGAGGAAACATCTTTTAATTTTATAAACAAATCCACATAGATATGTTCCTATTCTAAATATATAAAGGATATAAAATGCCTGTAAGTATGCATTTTGAAGCCAAAGAAGCACCCGTTTTATGTAAAAAGTTTACTTCTTCTGCTAATATATTTGAACAGATTGCTTGATATAGAATAAAAGCTTTGTTCCCTATGTTAATCAGAAACAGTTTAGTTTTAGATTGATTTTGCATGGCATACCGAATATTTTATTAAGTATATAATTTTACTAAACATACTTTGAAGACACTACAACTAATTTCTTCTAATGATCAATGAAGTTTTCTCAGAACTACTTGAATTTTATAAATTTAATAATTTTCTTCCCCACTTACCTTATTTTACAAAATTATTAATATACAGTTACCTAATACTTCTATTAGGCAGCCATTTAAAAGTTGACAATTTAAGTATTTTTGTTGCAATACTGTGGTAACATACATTTCATAATTATAATGTCAGATGAAGAGGATTTCTAATTAGTAAAATTAAATAATAGCATATTTATTAAAAATAAATAATTACAATAAGAAAATAAGAAAATTATATAGTACAATAAACCTTACAATAGCATTTAAAAGTTTTAAATCTATTTCCTGAAATACATCTATGTGAAAAGTTACTTAACTAAATTTTATTTTACAAAGTCTGTATAATTGATATTTAAAAGAAGGTTGGAGGAAAAAATGTAGTAAGTTATTTTCTCTAACAGTGGAGAAGCTGTAAAGTATCAACATTCAACATAGCACATTCTGGCACCAATATAGAATGGACATTTTACTTGGTACCTGCTGGACTAGGTATAGTAAAAAAAATTGAGAAAACATCCACACTATCTCTGAATTCCAGCCCTCATTCATCAAACCATGAGTTTAAGAAGACATGATGAAGTGATAGATTCAGAAAAAAGGGTTGCTCTTTGCAGAAGTCTGAATTCCTGAACTAAGGGGCAGAATTCATAGAGCATCTTAGGAACAAGGCAATCTATACAGTATATGTCTGCAACTTAGGCTCTGTCCAGAGTCCTGAAAAGACTGCCATTAACCCAGTTCTTTTAAGGAATGTTAATATGGCCTAACATTTCATTCTTAATATTTCATAACAAAGCTCAAGTATTAAACATTTCATTTCTGAGGCTGGTTGTTTGTACCTGCTGTCATTAGTTTGTTCTTCTTTATATTCAATCTTAGTCCCTTTCTTCCACTCTACTCCTTGATTTTCATTACTAGAACTAACACATCATTTATATTTTCAGTTAAGAAAGTAGTGTCATTAGCACAGCACAGATTATTGATGTTACTTCAGTTTTAAAGCCATGCTGATCTTCTTCAGTCCAGTTTCCTTCAATATAGATTCAACATATAAACTGAATAAATAAGGGAATAGTAAACAGCCTTGTTTTATTCCTTTTTCAACTTGGAGCCATGTTTTGCCACATTTCTCTCAGTATTGTGGCTTCTTGATCTGCAAATAGACTTTTTAATTAGCATAATGCCCTTTTTTGAAGGTCACGCTTGATATCAATATACAGGTAGTCCTCAACTTACAACAGTTATTTAGTGACCATTCAAAGTTACAACATTCTTTCATCATATTCACAAGTAGGATTACGCAGGCTATTAAGAAGGTTTAGCTCCTATTACCAGGACAACTCTCTACCATTAGTAAATCTAAATAAAAAATCACGGAGTTTGGAAAAACATCATGAGATACATAGATGGCAATTAGATGGCGAACCAATCAAACAGGTTAACACCTTTGTGTACTTAGGCATAACATTTTCCAAGACTGGATCAGATAAAATTACAATCACAAACTTCCTGGTTCGCTAAATTGACAAATTTTGGAAGAAGCTGTGGCCTTCCTGTCTCTTGCATAACAGGGGAATGATCTAAAAAAAGAGCTGCCCAAAGAATTAAGGATATAGAAGCACAAAATGACACAGCTATCCTTAGTAAGGTGGGTAACTTGAAATGGCTGAGCAAAAACAAACACGGTTTTCAAGTAGACAGCTATTTGAAGTACCATTTACAATTATTAACATTATAGTATTGGATGTAATTATTGGCATTTTAAAGATTTCACACAGTAAAAAACTTTTTTGGGTGCACATGTATTCTTATGTGCTATAGTGCTTTTTTCACAGGCTTAAACCTGTCAAATTATTCCATTTGATTTTAGAGAATTCTCATATGACAATATATTTTATTTACTTTATCTTCAATAATATGATTCAGTGAACATTAGGAACTATAAGACATAAGTTTCAATCGGTCCTCTAGCAAAGGTGTCGATCTACATTAGGCCTATTCTTCTGTGAGTTGCACAAGTCAAGCGGAATGAAGCAACATTATAGGGAGAAAGAAAATTCTCCCTTGATAGGGCTATATATTGAAAAACAAAGCTGCTTTGTTAATGATATGACTATTTCCTAATGTATAAAACAATTCTAACTTACTAACTTAAATTCTTGTGCAATTGTGATATAATACTGTATCTTAGAAAATCTTAAGTAAGGTATGGTATAATATTCAAACTGTCAAAATCTTATTTTTTTTACTTAACTAACTTTTAACTACAAGGCAGTGTCAGAAACATGAACTAAAGCAAAAATATGCTTTCTACTCATTATAATTTAATACTAAATTTGAAGTAAGAAGCCATAGTTATGGTCAATATCTTTTTTCTAGAAGATGCAGTTGAAAACTGCAGTGAAAGAAAGCCAATAGCACTAAAATATTATCTGACTTGTGATAAAACCTGTGTGAAAAAGTCACACTTGAATCTGAGTGTCAAAATTAGTTGGTATGAAATAATACAAAGATTGCTTTCAAGTTAATACATTTTATAATAATAATAATAGAATAATAAAATACAATTATTAGAATTTTGCAACTATAGATACCTTCTGATTAAATTATAATGCCTTCTCTCTGATAGGGCACACATACACATACAACACAGGGATAATTTTTCAATATGCCTCCTCTATAAATTTGCTGAACATTTTTTAAAGGAAATGACTATTCTATTAGTCATTAACTGCAAAACAATATTATATCTGACCAACAACTATTTTTAAATGATATTATTAATTCCAAGGCATTACTCTGGGATATTGTGGAAATGTCTCCTGAACCACAACTGGAAATAACCACCAATACCATGTATTAATGTTACAATGTTTGATGTAATTGCTGATATTTTTAAGATTTCACACAGTAAAAAAAACTTTTTTGGTGTATTCTGTGCATAGAAGGTATGTGCTTCAGTGATCTGCTTTTTTCACAGACTTAAACTTGTCAAATTATTCCATTAATTAAAGTAATTAAATATTATATTAAGTGATGCAAGTTCATCTACAATATGATTTAAAATATTGTAGTAAAGTACTCTCCTTGGAAATAAGACTTTAAAAAATGTATTTAATGTTCAGTTGACTTGAGAAGGAAGACCATTAAGTTCTTCTTTTGCTACTTTGTATAGTCATAGTCTTTGTAGTTCTAAGCCATTAATTTGTTTTTTACAAATGTGAATTAAATCAGATTTTGCAAAGAAATAAAAGATTATACCCACTATTTAAAATATTTGTATAAGTTTGAATACAATATGATGTCTAAAAGATTAAAGGTAGACCTCACTTACCAACTGCCTCATTTAATGACTGTTCTCAGAGAGAATTTAAGGCTATAATGGAAAAGCATGTAATTAAACCTATTATGGACAATGGAGTCAGCCACCAACTCAGTTGTTCCAGAACTTACTCAAAATCCATATGCTGCATAAGACCCCATGTGTCTGGAAATTACCAAGTTGAACTAATCCTGCAGCAACACAGGATTCTGCTCCAGATTGCAATTAATCCCCTTAATGAGGGCAAAACATAATAGATAACAGCACTATGCTCCCTCTCACAACTTCTTCACAGTAGAGTATACTTCAACAAACATACAAAAATCTCTTGATCTGCCAGATGGCATGGACTCAAAAGAATAATATTGATGGCATTTTGCACTCAATTCAATTATTTTTGAACTCAAACATTTTATAAGGGAATTTTAAGTTACATCTATACATGTCTTTCACAATAGCAGTGTATGGCCTCTGCTAAATGCTGCATAGAAAGAGTAATAGGAGTGATCTGACTAACTGTAGGACAATAAGTTTATTGAGCATGATTAGGAAACAATATGCCAGAGACCCATTCACCAATTTCCAAATCTGAATAATAGATGAATAAATAATCAGTCCTGGGCAACCAAGGTTTCAACTAGTTCAGAATGGAATGGAATGGAATGGAATGGAATGGAATGGAATGGAATGGAATGGAATAGAATAGAATAGAATAGAATAGAATAGAATAGAATAGAATAGAATAGAATAGAATAGAATAGAATAGAATAGAATAGAAGATGGAAGGGACTTGGAGGTTTCCTAGTCCAGGGCTTTTCAGCCTTTTCACCCATTGTACCACTTTTAGGATATGGCAACATCCAAGTTCCACCAGTCGCCTAGCAAGGTGTCAAAAACTTGATGACCAAAAATAAAAGTAAAAATGAAAAAAGTGATAAAGTACAGGTAGTCTTCGACTTACAACAGTTCACTTAGTGACTCTTAGAAGTTACAATAGCACTGAAAAAATTGCCCCCCAAGCCACAGCCGAGCAAGACACCTGCCTGCCCACCTGGCGGCGCTCTTCCTCCTTTCCTAGGTTTTCATTGCTGTGAGCATTTCTGTTGAGGATTGGCAGCGGGGGTAGGGTAGGAGGTGTTTGGTTTTTATCCCCCCCATCTGCTGGGTGGTTGCAGCAGGTTTTGGTCACTTCACATGACCCTGGGACACTGTGACTGTCATAAATATGAATCAGTTGCCAAGCATCTGAATATAAATCACAAGACCCTGGTGATGCTGCAACATTCCAGCTGATCGATGCTTCTTCTGGGCTCAGCAGAAGCACCAGGATCAGTGCCACTTTCCAGCTGATTGGTGCTTCTTCAGGGCTCAGCAGAAGCACCAGGATCAGTGCCATGCTCCAGCTAGAGTCTGGCGCTGATCCTGGCACTTCCACTGAGCCCTGACAGCCCCAAAGAAGCGCCAATCAGCTAAAAAGCGGCACTGATCCTGGCGCTTCCACTGAGCCCTGACAGCTCTGCATCTCCAGCCATCACTCGCTCAGGCTTGTGCGGTGCTGCCATCAGTTCAGCTCATTCCCCTCCCCCGCTACCACTTTTCTAGGATGGTCACGTACCACATGCCAGCTGGCAATGTACCACAGGTGGTACCCGTACCAGTGGTTGAAAAGCCCTGTTCTAGTCCAGCTCCCTGCTCAAGCAGGAAAACCTATACCATTTCAGACAAGTGACTGTCTAGTTAGTCTCTTCTTAAAAATCTCCAGTGATGGAGCACCCACGATCTCTGAAGGCAAGCTGTTCCACTGGTTAATTGTCCTCACTGTTAGGAAGTTTCTCCTTAATTCCAGTTTCCTTCTCTCTTTAATCAATTTCCAACTATTATTCTTGTCCTGCCTTCTGGTGCTGTGGAGAATAATTTGACTCCCTCTTCTTTGTAGCAGCCCCTCAAATACTGGAATACTGCTATCATGTCATCTCTATTTCTTCTTTTCTTTAGACTAGCCAAACCCACGTCCTGCAGCTGTTCTTCATATGTTTTAGTCTCCAGGCCTTTGATCATCTTAGCTGCTCTTCTCTGAATTTTTTCCAATCTCTCAACATCTTTTTTATAGTATGGTGACCAAAATTGGTTGCAGTATTCCAGGTGTGGTCTTATTAGGGCTTTATAAAGTGGTACTAATACTTCGCATGATTTTGATTCTTTGCCTCTGTTTATACAATCCAGTATTGTATTAGCTTTTTTGGCTGCTGAAATCTGATTTTTCAATATTTTGCCAGAGCCCCTCAAACATATTTGCCTTCAGTCCTCCCATCTTTAGCCCCCCTGCTGGCTAATCCCTGGTAGCTGGGAGCAAGCAGCTCACTCTTCCTTGTGGGGCAGAGAGGCAGCTGCTTTTGCTTGGGCAGAGCTTTTTCAAATAAGGACTTAAAACAGGAAATAAAAAGGGAGAAGGGAACTTGGCAGGAACCTGACGGCGCGCGATAAAATCCTAAAACAAGTAAGAAAAAATCCAAAAAGTAAACTGAGACCAAAACAAAAATTTGAACAACGCAAAAAAGCTGTGTTTTTTAAAAAAATAATAATTAGTATAATAACAGCAAACATATAATAACAAGAAATGGAGATAGATAGCCAGCAGACGGAGGGGAGCTTCCCAGTGTTTTGTATTGAGTGTCACATGTATGACTATCTGTCTGCTGGTCAGAAGTCTTGGGTGTGTGCTCGCTGCAATGAGCTCCTGGCTCTCAGGGAACAGGTTCTTTCCCTTGAAGCCAAGGTAGCAGACCTGGAGAAGCAGAGAGAGATAGCGAGGCAGGAGAAGATCTTCAGGGATGCAGCAGGAGCGTCCCACTCCATGCTGAGCAGCTCTCCAGCTGCTTTGGAGAATGGAGATCTTGGGCAGGGAGGACATCAATCTGTGGAAGAGGGACAGGCTCCCTTAGTTGAGACCCCTTCCTTGGAGGATGTGCCCATATCCTCTTGCACTGAGGATACTTCTCCGCGGGTGGTGGGAGGGGGGCTTCTTGTAGTGGGTGATTCAATTGTTAGAAATATAGAGAGACGGGTTTGTGATGGAAGCGTTGACCGCATGGTAAACTGCCTGCCGGGTGCAAAGGTTGCGGACATCACGAGGCATCTAGACAGGCTGATAGACAGTGCTGGGGTGGAGCCAACTGTTGTGGTACATGTTGGTACCAATGACATTGGGAAAGCTAAGCGGAAGGTCCTGGAAGCCAAATTTAGGTTGCTAGGTAGAAGATTAAAGTCCAGGACCCCCAAGGTTGCATTCTCAGAAATGCTACCTGTTCCACGCGCAGGGCCAGCTAGACAGGCAGAGCTCAGGAGCTTCAATGCGTGGATGAGGCAGTGGTGCCGGGAGGAAGGGTTTAGATTCATTAGGAACTGGGAAACATTTTGGGACAAGCCACACCTGTACAGAAGGGACGGGTTACATTTGAACCATAATGGAACCAGACTGTTGGCAATTAATATTAAAAAGGTTTCAGAGCAGCTTTTAAACTGATTCATAGGGGCAAGTCGACAGGAGCTGGGCAGCTTCTGGTTCGAGAAGGCGCACTGCCTAATATGGAGGGTGGAAGTTATGCACACATTGGTGAGTCAACAGGAAAACTAAATTGTAATAGTCAAGCAGAAGGACATGGTAGACCATCTACAAATTCTACAACCAAATTCTACAGTCAAAATCCACAGTCAAAGTTGAAAGTGCACCAGAAAATTACATATAAATGTCTGTACATGAATGCTAGAAGCATTCGAGCAAAAATAGGGGAATTGGAATGCTTGGTGAAGGAAAATAATATTGATATTATCGGCATAACAGAAACCTGGTGGACAGATGAAAACCAATGGGACACAAGGATTCCAGGTTACAAATTGTATAGGATGGACAGGAGAGGGAGAAATGGTGGTGACGTGGCCTTGTTCATAAATGAGGGGTTAGAATCTCATGAACTCGAAATTCAAGAAAATTCAAACTCACCCACAGAAACATTGTGGATAAAAATCCCAGGACAGGAAACTAATCTGACATTAGGGATCTGCTATCGCCCTCCCAACCAAACTCCAGAGGCAGATTGCTATTTGGAAAATGAATTTAAGGAGGCCTCAAAAAGAAATAGGGTAGTCATAATGGGGGACTTCAACTATCCCCAAATAGATTGGGTAAATTCTTGTTCTACACATGAAAGAGAGACAAGGTTCCTCGACATGTTAGCCGATTATTCCCTTGAGCAGATGGTCATGGAACCTACCAGGGGAAAGGGGATCCTGGACTTGGTTCTAACTAACGCACAGGATTTGGTTCATGATGTCCTTGTAACTGAGCCCATAGGAACCAGCGATCACAACACAATAACCTTCAACTTAACCATGGATAGCAAATTGTCAGTGAAAACTAACACAGAGACCTTAAACTTTCACAGAGGGAATTTTGACAAAATGAGGAAAATAGTAAAGAAGAAACTAAAAGGAACAGTAAAAAAAAGTCAAATCCCTCCAAAATGCTTGGAAACTGTTTAAAAATACGGTACAGCAGGCTCAAATAAAATGCATTCCTAAAAGAAGAAAGAGGATTGGAAAGTCCAAGAGGATACCAGTATGGCTTACGAATGAGGTAAAGGAGGTTATTGGAAAGAAGAAAAACTCATTTAAGAAATGGAAGGCTCTTCCTACCGAGGAGAACAGGAGGGATCACAAACTCTGGCAGACCAAATGCAAGGCGATAGTCATGAAAGCCAAGAGAGACTTTGAGGAGCACATAGCCAAGAATATTAAAAATAATAACAAAACCTTTTTTAAGTATATCAGAAGCAGGAACCCAACCAGAAAATCAGTTGGGCCACTTGATGACAATGGTCAGAAGGGGATAATCAGAGAAGGCAAGGAGATTGCTGAGAGGCTAAATTACTTCTTTGCCTCCGTTTTCACCGAGGAGGATAGAGAACATTTGCCTGCCACTGAATTAGTTTTCCCAGGGAGGGAAATAGAAGAATTAAACCTGATAGAGATAAACAAGGAAGATGTTCTTGCATGCCTTTCTAAACTAAACGTCAACAAATCGCCGGGTCCAGATGGCATCCACCCTAGAATTCTCAAGGAACTCAAGTGTGAAATTGCTGAACTTCTAGCTAAAATATATAATCTTTCTCTAAGATCAGGCACTGTACTGGAGGATTGGAGGGAAGCAAATATAACCCCGATCTTCAAGAAAGGATCCAGAGGTGATCCAGGAAACTATAGACCAGTCAGTCTAACCTCAGTTCCAGGGAAACTGATGGAAACCATTATTAAAGATAAAATTACAGGGCACATAGAAAAACAGGCATTGCTGAAAGAAAATCAACATGGTTTCTGCAAAGGCAAATCATGTCTTACTAACTTGTTAGAATTCTTTGAGGGTGTAAATAAATACATAGATAAAGGGGCCCCAGTTGATATTGTATATCTTGACTTTCAAAAGGCTTTTGACAAAGTTCCTCACCAAAGGCTCCTAAAAAAGCTCTCCAGCCACGGAATTAGAGGACAGGTCTTGTCCTGGATTGGTAACTGGCTAAATTGTAGGAAGCAAAGGGTGGCAATAAATGGACAATTGTCCAGATGGAAAGAAGTGAGAAGTGGTGTACCCCAAAGTTCAGTTTTGGGACCTTTACTTTTTAATTTATTCATCAATGATCTGGATGTAGAAGTTAATAGTGAGGTAGCCAAGTTTGCTGATGACACTAAATTGTTCCGGGTTGTGAAAAATTAAACTGATTGTCGGGAGCTCCAGAAGGATCTCTCGAAATTGTGTGAATGGGCAACAAAGTGGCAAATGCATTTTAACCTAAACAAGTGCAAAGTTATGCACATCGGGGCAAAGAACCCCAATTATACTTACCAACTGATGGGGACCAAACTTTCTGAGACAACCCAAGAAAGGGATCTTGGGGTTTTGGTGGACAGCTCGATGAAGATGTCAACCCAATGCGCAGCAGCAGTAAAAAAAGCAAATTCCATGCTTGGCATGATTAGGAAGGGAATCGAAAATAAGTCAGCAAGTGTTGTATTGCCTCTGTACAAATCGATGGTGAGACCACACTTGGAGTACTGTGTACAGTTCTGGTCACCGCACCTCAAGAAGGATATAATGGAACTGGAAAGGGTGCAAAAAAGGGCAACAAGAATGATCAAGGAAATGGAGTGCCTCCCTTATGAAACCAGATTGCAACGCCTTGGTCTCTTCAGCCTTGAAAGACAGCGTTTAAGGGGTGACTTGATCGGAGTGTATAAAATCATGCATGGGATAGAAAAGGTGGATAGAGAAAAATTCTTTTCTCTATCACACAATACCAGGACAAGGGGGCACTCCCTAAAGCTCATAGCTAAGAAAGTGAGGACAAATAAAGGGAAATATTTCTTCACTCAGAGGGTCGTTGATTTATGGAATTCACTTCCAGAAGGGGTCGTGACAGCTGTCAGCCTTGACAGCTTCAAGGCAGGGCTAGATAGATTCATGGATGCCAAGTGTATCGGTGGTTATTAAAACGGATGTCCATGTGCCGCCTCTATGTTGGTTGAGGCAGGCAGGATTCCCTTGAGTACCATTTGTTGGGGGTCAAGGGAAAGGGAGGGTTTTGCCTTCTCTTTCTGCTCAAGATCCCCATGTATAATTGGTGGGCCACTGTGTGACACAGAATGCTGGACTCGATGGGCTTTGGCCTGATTCAGCATGGCTCTTCTTATGTTCTTATGTTCTTATGTTCTTATGTTATCTTTCCCTTTCTTGCTTTTGCCTATGTATTTTCAGGGCTTGCCACACTGTTGGGGGAGGGTGCTTGCATGGGGAATATTATTTACTTTGCTCTGCTCTGTGCGAGGTACCCTTCCTCTGGGTGGGAGGAATGTGACCTGAAAACATCTGCGTTAACTCCAGATAATGAAACCTGGGACCGTTGGGAAATGAAACTGACAGAGATCTTGAGAAGGGCGCTAAATCTCCAGGCTCTCATAACACTCTGGCACCTGTGGATTGGCTGGATTTCAACCAGAAGGTTGGACATTGGGGGAGGAGTTTTGAATTGTCTTTTGATGTATTCTTTCATGCACCAAATCTTTAGACCTTACTTTGCTCTCTTGCCATCACTAACTCTCAATAAAGGTTCCTTTTGAAAAGTTGCCTGTTTCAAGAGTTCTGCTTTCTTGGGAGATCTAATTGAGGCAGGTCCTTACATATTTATTCATTTTTTTCAGCTGAAAGCCACAGGTAATGGGACTTCATAGGCTACAAAGAACAGATAGCTCCTTCAAAGTGTTCACATTTAAATTAAATACAAGAGAAATAATATTGTTGGAGCAGAGGTATTAAAAATGACTTTTCAGTTGCACATGTTTAGATTTAATTATGTTTAGGAAGTAAAGGGCTTTGTCAAAGAGTTCATAAAAATGGCTTTTCAGGAAAAAAAGTTTGAATTAAGTAAGAAAAAGATGTAATGGGTCGAAAGGAGAGAAAAGAATCACTTAAGGAAACAGGAGGCTTCCTGATATAAATGGAGAGGAGTATTTATCCGGGTTTGATTAATTAATAATTCAGGGTGAAACCACAGAAGATCATACAAACAGGACTGCAAGTATCTAGGTAACAGATTAGATTATAGATGAAACTTTGAGGCAAATGGGAAAAAAGAATTGCATTTTGATTGTTTATTTCTGTCAGAGGCATAACAATTAAAATAAGTCATACTAAAAACATAAAATTTAAAATACAAAATACAGGATATACATATAAATTAAACAGATCTTGCCAGAAACTAGCAATATTAATTGTGTTCTGTCATGCTGCCATTCCTCAAATGTACATTGATCAGGACAGAAAGGAGAGGTATACATATATGTTGTTGTCTGCATGTTACTACACCCTTATAGCCTATCTCATTTCTTCTATTATTTTGATAATAGTGAAAATCATACTTTGGAAAAGGTGTATGAAGGGAAATAAACTAATTGGTTAATGACTCAATATAGGAAGCAAGAGGAAAAAAACTGGGCTGTTTTTGAGGGAATCCTAGCAATGGATAAAGAAAACACACAGGTTAAGGAGGCTTTGAGTGAAAACAGCCAATGAAATTGTGGTGTTATTTTTTACATATCGAGGAAGTATTCTGTTCTTTATAAAAAAATATTACTTTTTATGGTTGTGTTTCTTCTGTCCATAATGCACAGGCTTATTTATAGTGGATTTTGACATGTTTAGTTGCTTCCATTTCTTTAAAATATAAGAAGTAGCTCTTTAAATTAAAATTTAAAAGTAGATTGGATAATCTCAAGGAAGTGGAAGAAACTTTGCAGACAAACCAGATTTCTATTGTGCCAATAAAACAAAGTGTAACAGGAGTATAGTTGAGGCTAGACGCGAGGAGTGGAAAAAGGCTTACTAATTCAGACGTTTTCAATGACTAATACTTAGTATTGTATATCAGGTGCCATGATGATTGCTGCATAATATGTTTTTATGTTCAATGTTGATTGTTTTAATAAAAGAATTTTATTAAAAAAAATGTACAATTACAATGTACATTTGATGTATACATGAAGTCACCAAGAGTTGAGCTCCACTCAAGAGTGTTTTTATATTTCTAAAGAGATGCCCAGAAAAAGTACATGGAATGAAAAGCCAAAAGCAAAAGTATCATCTAGATTGTATCATTTAAGTCAAAAATTGCACAACACAACATAGTTTACCTGCATTTTCTCGAAGGAGAAAAAATAATGAGGCACAAAATTGGAGCAACAGACTGTACTTACTGTTCTTTCTTAGAGCAAAGCAACCCCTTTTAACTCTCAGTCTTCAAATGGACTGTACACATCATCAACTCCTGTATTGCAGACAACCTAATAAAAGTCAAATAAGACAGGTTGTGATTTTCTGACGGGTGAACTATTTCTTTGATTCATTTTATGACAGATTTACTAATCCCATTACTTTGCTATCTAGTTATCTAGTGAGTGAATAATGCCTGCCACACATCGTAGGAAATCTCACAATACTCACTATAAATAGCACCCCTGGAACATTATTAGTCTGAAACACCTGAAGTTTATGCAGCGGGTAAAAGATTTGGAGAGAGAAAGAGAAAAAGAAAGTTGTTAAAGTGTGCAAATTATATATAGCATATTTTAAAATTGTTTCTATGGTTCTTACGTATATTTTTCAATCAACAGTGGAAATAATACTATATATCCTTGATAAGGACATAGTTCAAGTTTAATAATACAAAAGGCTTTTATCAACAGCTGCATGTGATATAATTACACATTATTTGGGGTCACACTATTTTTAATCATATAGAAACATCTGCAGTCAACAAATCCATAAAATCAAAGAGATCCAATGTAGTATCTGATATGAAGTGATGACAGCAATTGTATTGCTTTCAATGTGTACAAGACAGTAAGCAGGTACTTGAGCATTGGAAACTGCAGGAATGGTCAAGGGGCAAATAAAAGCGAAAGGTATGAAACTGAGTAATTTTGTCTCTTTCCAGCTGGAAAGCAAATTTGTGATTAAGTGATTTCCTATTCAGCAATCACTTTACTTAGTGGTAGAATTACCAGTTCCAATTAGGAACATTAAGTAAGGACTAGCTTTTCTAAATCTAAAATCCTTTTTTTCCCAGTTAATTCTTTTTGATCTTCATTCTCATATTTTTGTAACATTTTTATTTTCTATTAATTTAAATCCAGCTATTGCACCAATATTTATCTTTTTCATGAATGTATCTATTCCTTCCAATGGATTTTTAACCATTGAAACCAAACTATTTTCAAATTCCCTTATTTATAAACTTGTTTCTATGTCTTCATTCCAGTTATTCTGTTGTCTCATATATCTATTATTAAGAACTCCCAAAGGCAAATAAATCTTTCTTTTTGAAACTTGATGGAAATCATTCTTTTGGGAACGACATTAAGCCAGGAAGTGATTAATGAGATAAGTAATCTTTTATAAATTAATTGTATTATTTTACAATTATTTTAAAATTGTATACTGTAAATTTCTTAATAGTCCCTCAAACAAGTTTCATTTGTTTGCAGTGCATACTGCTGAGGGCCAGAAATTCCTTGCTGAGATGTTCTTTTTTATTTTTGGCTTATATTCTGTTGTAAACTATAGTCACACAGTAGACTGACATTTCACATCCTTCACAAGTTTAAGATATGTCAATTTTATCTCCCAGAATTCCCTAGTCCACACATCTTAAGTTGCCAATATTGAGAAAAACTGCAGTGGACATTCATGATGCAGTTGTTTATACTGGTATTTGTTTTATTGGGCACAAAATATTTCTCTTGTATGAATATCAATGGAATGGTTTTGATATGATGCTTGCTGTTCAGCACTCCCCATCTAGTATCTCTGCATTTAGCAATTTCATAAAAAATGTGATTCACACATGCATTTCACTATGCAATTACCAAGCATCTGTGTGGTCCTGAGCAAACCTGCATTATGGATCCCTTGCAACATACCAGTATTTGACCCAGAAAAACTGGGGAAGGGGAGAGGGAAAGAGATTGATGGGCAACCTTTTTCCTTCCAATTATTAGTATCATTATGAAATTGTGTCCTTCCCAGAATAAAAATATATATTTATATCAAGTGAATAAAATTGATTTAACTACGTATGTTGTGGAATTAAGATACGATTGTATATGCTTTTTATTTTTTACTAATATAACAGTTTTCTTTTAAGCAATCTTTAACATTTAATGAACTGTTTAACAACATTTTACAAATTTCTCACTAAATCCAATACTGGTATTTTAGTTACATAATCATTCTATAAAGAAATATTGACAATTCCTTAATTATAGCAGTACTATTGGACACCACTGAAATTAACAAGGACAGGTAAAAAAACTAGATGTATTGTGTGAAAACAAAATGTGCTCAAGAAAAAATCCAAATGCTTCCCGTGAAATTACTACAAAAATATTATACACAGGTTTGTACTTCAAGGACTACCTGTACATAATCATCATACAGACTTTCTCTAAAAATACTTGAAAAAGTCTGAGACACATAATAAATATAAGAATTTGAATGCTGTCAAATTAATTGATATAAAATGCTCTGTGGGTAATTAAGGCTATGTTTGCCACGTGAAATAAAAAATCAAGAAAATCTGCTCCAATTTCATTGGTGATTTGTGAACACACAATTCTACTACCATACATTTGAAAATGAATGAATTAAGGAGCAAACCAAATGTTAATTATATAATAGGGACAGTAATAATTCAATCAAAGAAATCCATTATCAAATTTATAAAATGAAATGTAGATAATGTTTATTTAAATATTTATCTAAACAGATTTATAATAGGCAAATGCAAATTTTATCCTGGGAAAACAAGCAGAATTTGGAACAAATATAAAATATGACTCTCTCCTGAGATACCCTTTTGGTTATCACCACTGGAAATCTTTTTCAGAAAAGAAATTACAGTGAGACCAAATTGATGAACTTATGATCAAACAATATCTATTAATTTAAGATGAACCTAACCTCAAGTTGAAAGAAGAATTGGAGTCAAAAGGACATGTTTATCACTGGCTCACATATTTAGAATAAAAGAAAGATTTAATTCAGATAAGAACAATTTATAGTTTTAAATGTGAAAAAAGTGAATTTGAAATTATATTGTGAGCTAATGATGAACACATTATTGCTAAGATTTATAAAATGTTGCTAAACGTGGGAAATGAATATGTTATACACACAGTGTGATTCAATGGGACAAAAATTTTGATTATATTATAATCCTTGAACATTGGGAATGTGGGATGATGAGTGGATAGAAATTTACACTGAATTATAATCTAAAAGAAAATTTTAATGATGTATTTTTGATACATGCCTAAGAAACTGTCAAAGATATATAAAGATTTTTCAAATACACATTGGAAATATAATTGAAAAGAAGGTACCTTTAATTTATCTCTGGTGGACTTGTGACAAAACAAAGAAATATTGGGGCCAGATTTATGTCTTAATTCACAAGATTCTTAAAAAAAATATAAAGGTGAAACCAGAAATTTTTCATTAATGACTGCTGGATAAAATACTTGAAAAAAATGGAATTTTGTTGCTATATATGCTGACTTCTTCTTCTAAAATTAATACCAAATCATCCAACAAATTCCCTTAACTTATAAGGTTTCTTTTTAATTCTTAACTTCAATAATACTCTGATATTCTGTTATATGTCTCTGTTCCAGAGCTTTTCAACCTTTTCACCCATTGTACCACTTTTAGGATATGGCAATATCCGAGTACCACTAGTCGACTAGCAAAGTGTCAAAAACTTGACCAAAAAAGAGGAAAAAAGTGATAAAGTAAAGGTAGTCCTCGACTTACAACAGTTCGCTTAGTGACTGTTCGAAGTTACAACGGCACTGAAAAAAGTAACTTATTATCATTTTTGACACTTATGACCGTTTCAGTGTCCCCAGGGTCACATGATTTACATTCGGATGCTTGTCAACTGATTCATATTTATGATGGTCACAGTGCCCCAGGGTCATGTGATTCATAGAATCGTAGAGTTGGAGGGGACCTCCCGGGTCATCGAGTCCAACCCCCTGCTCGAGGCAGGATTCCCTAAACCATCCCAGACAGATGGCCGTCCAGTCTCTGCTTGAAGACCTCCATCGCAGGGGAGCTCACCACCTCCTGTGGCAACCTGTTCCACTGGTTGATCACCCTTACTGTTAGAAATTTTTTTCTAACATGTAATCTGAATCTTTTCCCCTGCAGTTTCATCCCGTTGTTTCTGGTCCTTCCTTGAGCAAGTGAGAACAGGGCTGATCCCTCTGCTCTGTGACAGCCCTTCAGGTATTTGTAGACAGCTATCATGTCTCCTCTCAGTCTTCTTTTCTGTAGACTAAACATTCCTAATTCCTTTAACCGTTCCTCATAGGACATGGTTTGTAGACCGTTCACCATCTTGGTAGCTCTCCTTTGAACCTGCTCCAGTTTGTCAGTGTCTTCCTTGAACTGGGGTGACCAGAACTGGACACAGTACTCCAGGTGAGGTCGGACCAAGGTAGAGTAGAGGGGAATAATAACTTCACGTGATCTGGACTCTATGCTTCTCTTGATACACCCCAGGATCGTGTTTGCCTTTTTTGCAGCTGCTTCACACTGTTGCCTCATGTTCAATCGATGATCTACTAGGACACCGAGGTCCTTTTCACATGTACTGCTGCTCAGCTGGATTCCTCCCATACTATATGTGTTTTTTTCATTTTTCTTACCCAGATGTAGTATCTTGCATTTTTCCTTGTTAAATACCATTTTATTAGTTGCAGCCCATTGTTCGAGTTTCTCTAAATCTTTTTGAATCCTTTCTCTCTCTGCTCTGGTGTTTGCAATCCCTCCTAGCTTTGTGTCATCTGCAAATTTGATCAGTTTCCCCTCAATTCCCTTATCCAAATCATTTATAAAAAATATTAAACATAACTGGGCCCAGAACAGAGCCTTGTGGCACTCCGCTTGAGACTTTCTTCCAGTTGGATGTGCAGCCATTTATAGCCACTCTTTGACTACAATTACTAAGCCAGTTATGAACCCACCTAACAGTCACCCTGTCAATCCCGTATTTGATAATTTTTTCAATGAGGATGGTGTGAGACACTTTGTCGAAAGCTTTGCTGAAATCCAGAAATACTATGTCTACTGTATTTCCCTGATCAACCCATTCCGTGATTTTGTCATAGAATGAAATTAGATTAGTTTGACACGACTTGTTTGTTACAAACCCATGTTGACTGCTGTTAATTATTGAATTCCCATCCAAATGCTGACATATATGTTGCTTAATAATTTGTTCAAGAATCTTTCCTGGTATTGAAGTCAGGCTAACAGTCCTGTAGTTCCCTGGGTCTGCCTTCTTCCCTTTTTTGAAGATAGGGACAACATTTGCCCTTCTCCAATCATCTAGGACTTCTCCTGTTCTCCATGACTTTTCAAAGATTACAGCAAGTGGTTCAGCAATTACTTATGCTAATTCCTTCAGTACCCGAGGATGTAAACCATCTGGACCTGGAGACTTAAACTCATTTAAGTTAGCTAAGTGTTCCCTTACCTTCTCTGTGTCGATTACATGCCTTAATTCTCTTAGTCCTTCACTAGCACAGTGAAGGTCAGTTGCAATTACATTATCTTTCTTAGAAAAAACAGATACAAAATAGGAGTTTAGAATCTCCGCCTTCTCAAGATCACTTTTGACCACTTCCCCATTCTCGTTCTCTAAACTTCCTATACCCTCTTTAACTTTTCTTTTACTTTTGACGTATCCCCAAAACCCTTTTTTATTGTTTTTAGTCTCTCTTGCAAGCCTCAATTCATTATTAACCTTAGCTTTTCTGATACTTGCCCTGCAGTTTGTACAGATTACATTATATTTATTATTTATTTATTAATTTAATTTCTATGCCGCCCTATTCCGGAGAACTCAGGGCGGCTCACAGCATGATAGAAATTACATTATGTACATATAAAAAACCCTTAAGTTAAAAAAACCCCGTAAGTTAAAAAAAAAAAGAAACCAATCATTCCTCGAACATACACTGGCTAGGGGCAAGATGTTAGCTGCCCCAGGCCTGCCGGCAAAAGTGTGTTTTAAGCAATTTACGAAAGGCGGAGAGGGTGGGGGCGACACGGATCTCCGGGGGAAGTTGGTTCCAGAGGGCCGGGGCCGCAACAGAGAAGGCTCTTCCCCTAGGCCCCGCCAGGCGACACTGTCTGGCTGACGGGACCTGGAGAAGGCCCACTCTGTGGGCCCTAACCGGCCGCTGGGATTCATGAGGCAGCAGACTGTCCCGTAAATAACCTGGTCCGATGCCATGTAGGGCTTTATAGGTTATAACCAACACTTTGAATTGGGTTCGGAGACCAATTGGCAGTCAATGCAGCTCGCGGAGTGATGCCGAAATGTGGGCATTTCTAGGCAAGCCCAGCACTGCTCGTGCGGCTGCATTCTGCATTACCTGAAGTCTCCGAACATTTTTCAAAGGTAGCCCCATGTAGAGAGCATTGCAGTAATCGAACCTCGAGGTGATAAGAGCATGAGTGACTGTGAGAAGAGACTCCCGGTCCAAATAGGGCCGCAACTGGTGCACCAGGCGAACCTGGGCAAATGTCCTCCTCGCCACAGCCGAAAGATATTCCAAATTTAGCTGTGGATCGAGGAGGACGCCCAAGTTGTGGACCTTCTCTGAGGGGGTCAAAAGATCCCCCCCCAGGCTAATGGACGGATAGATTGAAATATCTTTGGGAGGCAGAACCCATAGCCACTCCGTCTTGTCGGGGTTGAGTTTGAGCCTGTTGGCACCCATCCAAACCCTAACAGCCTCCAGACATTGGCACATCACTTCCGCTGCTTCACTGAAATGACACGGGGTGGAGATGTAAAGCTGGGTATCATCAGCATACTGATGATATCTCACCCCATGTTGTCGGATGATCTCACCCAGCGGTTTCATGTAGATATTAAACAGCAGAGGGGAGAGGACCGATCCCTGAGGGACCCCACAAGGGAGGAACCTAGGGGTCGACCTCTGACCCCCCTGCCAACACCGACTGTGACCGACCAGTGAGGTAGGAGGTGAACCACTGCAAAACAGTGCCCCCAACCCCCAACCCCTCCAGTCGGTGCAGAAGGATACCATGGTCAATGGTATCGAAAGCTGCTGAGAGGTCAAGTAGCACCAGGATAGTGGATAATCCCTTATCCCGGGCCCGCCAGAGATCATCCGTCAGCGCGACCAAAGCAGTTTCCGTGGAGTAGCCGAGCCTGAATCCTGACTGTTGAGGGCCCAGATAATCGGCCTCATCCAAGGACCGTTGGAGCTGGAGTGACACCACCTTCTCAACAACCTTCCCTATAAAGGGAAGATTGGAGACAGGACGGTAGTTGTTTAAAACAGCTGGGTCCAGGGAAGGCTTCTTGAGGAGGGGGTGCACAATTGCCTCCTTGCAGGGAGCCGGAAAGGACCCCTCCCTCAAAGAAGCGTTGACAATCTCCTGAACCCAGCCCCGCGTCACCTCCCTGCTGGCTGAAACCAGCCAGGCGGGGCATGGGTCCAATAAACAGGTGGCAGAGCTCAAGCTCCAATGGCCTTGTCGACTTCATCAGGTGCTACCGGGTCAAACTCCTCCCACACAACAGGATCAAGACGAGTCCCTGTCATCTCGACTGAATCATTATCAGCCGATACTGCATTCCAATTGGAGTCAAGGTCCATCCGAATCTGGGCGATTTTATCTGCGAAAAAGGTATTAAAGTCCTCAGCACTACCCTGCAAGGGTGCATCAACCCCCCCCCCCGATTAAGGAGGGAGCGAGTTACCCTGAACAGGGCGGCTGGGCGGGATTCCGCAGATGCAATCAAGGCGGAATGATACGCGCATCTTGCCGCCTTGAGCGCCACCTGATAAGTCTTGATATAAGATCTTACAAGTGTTCGGTCAGATACGGATTTACTTTTCCTCCATCGCTTCTCTAGGCGTCTCTTCTGGCGCTTCATCCCCCTGAGTTCCTCAGTAAACCAAGGAGATCTCCTGGGTCTGCTACCACAGAGAGGTCGCAGCAGCGCAATCCAGTCAAGAGCCCCCTTCGCAGCCATATTCCAGGCCGTAACCAGGGACTCTGCCGAGCTGTGAATGAGAGAATCCGGTATTTCCCCAAGCGTCCTCTGAAAACTCTCTGGATCCATCAGACGCCTGGGGCGGAACCACCTAATCAGTTCCGCCTCCCTGCAGGGGAGGAGTGGAGCCTTAAAAACAAGCCGTAGCAGAAAATGATCTGACCATGACATAGGCAAAATATCTAAGCCCCTTAAATTCAGATCATTGCTCAACTGTTCTGAGAGGAATACCATGTTGGGAGTGTGTCCCCTCTCGTGAGTCGGACCCTGAACTACCTGAGTCAGGTTCATGGTTGCCATGGTGGCCATGAACTCCTGTGCCAACCCAGAGGATTCGCCGAGCGACGGAAGATTTAAGTCCTCCAAGACAACAAGCCTGGGGAACTCAACCGCCAGCCCAGCAACCTCCTCAAGTAGCACAGGCAGGACTGTTGACACGCAGCTGGGAGGCAGGTACGCGAGCAACAAGCCCACCTGAACCCCTAGGTCCAACTTCACAAGGAGCAACTCACAACCCACAATCTCAGAAACAGCAAGCCTGCGTAGGCTAAAGGTCTTCTTGGCTATAATAGCCACTCCTCCCCCCTTCCCTGGGGTCGTGGCTGATGCCATACCTGAAACCCGGCTGGACACATCTCAGAGAGAGGAACTCCTCCCTCCGGGCCCAGCCAGGTCTCGGTCACACATGCGAGGTCGGCCTCCTCATCCAGGAGAAGATCATGGATGAGGGGAGCTTTATTTACAACCGACCTGGCATTGAGCAGCAGCAGCCTGAGCCCAGGGTCCGGATTTCCCCCATCACCAGTACTTCGGGCTGAACTCACAGGGTCGGAGCAAGGGATCACTTTTAAACAGCGAGCTCTTGTTCCCCGGGAATGGCCTACCCTGTGCCCCCCGCCATATCTGCCTCTCCCCAGCAAGACCGGTATACTTTGGCCCTCTATCACCCCAGAGCCAGCGCCCCCCTCCCCCTCCGCCTCTGCTGCGCCAGGCAGGCTAGCCAGTCCATCCCATTCATTCCACTCAACCACAACTCCATCCATATCATTAATTTATCCCACCCACAAAAAACTACCCTTTAAACAAACAATTTAAAACAATAAGCTAACCATCCATTCAACCCGATTCATTCCACAAACATTCAATACCCCCCACATCATTCAGCATCTAACAATTCAATTTAAAATGGTATTAAACAAGTTAACTATTTAAAATTTGGACAAACAACAGTTAAAAAAAACAGCTCAAGAACAGCTCAAATTGTAAAAACAGTAATAGTTGTAAAAACAGGAGTAGTTATAAAAGCAGGAGTAGTTGTAAAAGCAGGAGTAATTGTAGAAGCAGAAGTAGTCCCTCCTAAGATATAACGTGTAGTAGGCTTTGAACTAAAAGGTCCAAAACCAAAGCCCTCGGTAGGAGTAGTTGTAAAAACAGTAGTTGTAAAAACAGTAGCTGTAGCTGTAAATCCTGCCGCAATAGTTGTAGCTGTTCCTGTATTAGTCCCTCCTAAGATAGAACCTGTGGTAGGCTTTGAGGTAAAAAGTCCAGAGCCAAAACCCACAGAAGGAGTAGTTGTAAAAACAGTAGCTGTTGAACCCAACGTCCCAAAGTTGGCTTGATTGAAATCACCTACAGCCACCAACACTCCACCCGAATAGGCCTGCTGCTGTTTGTAAATGGTAGTTAATAGATAATTCATGGCCACGGTAATGTTAGCATCAGGGGGTGTATATACTACAGTTATTATCACAATATTAAACTCACGAGGCAGATAAAAGGGGCCGCACTTCACTGCAAAAAATTCCAAATCAGGAGAACAGTGAGTGTCAATCACTTTAACATTTGTGCTCCAGTTATTATTTATGTAAACACAAAGTCCCCCTCCTCCTGTTCTTCCCAGAGACCATAGTTCTATCTGCTCAATACACTGAGCATCCTGATAATTCAGTAGCCTCTCCTGGAGTAGTATTAGGGTCAAGCCACATCTCTGTAAAGACCATGACACAGCAGTCCCGAATATTTTTCTGCAAGAAGATAACAAGTCCCAACTCCACAATCTTATTAGGAAGAGATCTAGCATTAGAAACAAGAAGACCCGGCAATGCAGGCTTGTAAGGATTTCTTCCCAACCCTACACGCAGTCCGGCCCTACAGCCTTGTCTCTGCCTGCGTTTCCTTCGTCTCCTTCGCTTCCTTCATTTCCTTTACTCTCTAGCAAGAAAAATAATCCACGGTGTCATTCCAGCCAGTTCAGCTGGAGTGTTGTAACTTGAGACTCCTGGTTCAAAAATGTCCTGGCTGTTGCTGTTGCTGCTGCTGCTGCTGGCAAGCTGACTTCAAGCTGTTTTATAATCTGATTATAATCTTCCTTAGATATGTATCCCTCCGTCCAATTCTTAAACATTTCTTTTTTCCTTTTTAGCAAGTTTTTAAGTTCTAGGTTTATCCACCCTGGTCTCTTTAGATGTTTCCCATTCTTCCTTCTTTGAGGAATTGTTAAAGATTGCGCTTCTAGTATTGCATTTCTCAAAATATCCCATCCTTCTTGGACATTTCTATCCCTTAGTACATTCAGCCATTTGATCCCCCCTACCCTCTTCTTGAGTCCATCAAAATCTGCCCGTCTGAAGTCCAACTTTGAAGTCTGAGTCCTCTCAGGCTTTCCTTCCCTTATTATGCAGAATTCAAGGATAACATGATCACTACCTCCTAAGGTCCCAGAAACTCTGATTTCCTCGACCATTTCCTCCCTGTTTGTAAGGATTAGATCGAGGATAGCCAATCCTCTTGTTTTCTCCTCCACTTTTTGGTGGATGAAATTGTCAGCAAGAGAGAATAAGAACTTATTAGACTTCTGGCTTTTGCCTGAGAGAGATTCCTAACAAATGTCTGGATAGTTAAAATCTCCCATAATCACTATATCATGCTTTCTTGATAGTTTAGCCATTTGATCTAGAAAGAGGTCATCCATATCTTCTGTTTGTCCAGGGGACCTATAATAGACTCCTACAATAGTATCCTTTCTGTTGTTCTCCCCATGAATTCTTACCCATATAGATTCTACTGAGTTTCCACTCTCTGAAACTTGGATCTCTGAGGAGACAAATGCTTTTTTAACATAAAGTGCAACACCCCCTCCTCTTTTGTTAAGCCTGTTCCGCAAAAATAAGTTGTAGCCTTCAATGTCAGTGTTCCATCCATGTGTGTTATCCCACCAGGTTTCAGTAATACCTATGACATCATATTTATCCTCCTGAATTAAGATCTCCAGCTCTCCTTTTTTATTTCTCATGCTTCGTGCATTGGTGTAGAAGCATTTTAGTTTGTGACTGGTACCTATTGCAGACTTGCCTCCTCCACTTTTCTTACAATCTTTTTGCATTTGTTCTTTTGTTCTATTTCTGAGAGGAAGAATATCACCTGGTTTGATTGGCTGAGTATTTTTGTTTAACTTTTTACTTCCCTTCCCCTTTTGTTTTAGTTTAAAGCTCTCCTGATAAGTGAAGCAAGGCACTTGCCAAATACATTCTTTCCTGTCTTTGTAAGGTGCAACCCATCCCTTGGAAGGAGTCCATCATATAGGTAGTTTTCTCCATGGTTCAAAAATCCAAATCCTTGCTGCTTACACCACTGACGTAGCCAGTTGTTCACCTCAAGAATCCTGTCCCATTCGCTTTTGCAACCTTCTGACAAGCAAAGTCAATGGTGAAACCAGATTCAATTAACAACCTTTTATATGAGAGGTTTCAAACTCAATTTCACTGAGGGCTGCATTAGCATTGTGGTTACCATGGGGGGTGGATCCTTCCTTCCTTTTCCCCTCCATCCTTCTCATTCCCATCTCCTTCCTTCCTTCCTTCCTTCCTTCCTTCCTTCCTTCCTTCCTTCCTTCCTTCCTTCCTTCCTTCCTTCCTTCCTTCCTTCCTTCCTTCCTTCCTTCCTTCCTTCCTTCCTTCCTTCCTTCCTTCTGCAGGGCTGTCAGAGCTCAGCCAAAGTGCCAGGTAATCTACCCACCAAATCATCTTTTCACAGCCTTGGGGCTATGCAAAATGTGGCTCTTTGGAAACTCAGCCTCTACAAAAACTTTTGTTTTGTTTTGTTTTTACATGTCAGGCATTGTTAAGGCTCTCTGGCAGCTTCATTCTTCAATGCATCTGGCCGATATTTAAGAATACAGCCCCAAACCTATTACACAAACACAATGCATCATGTCAGTTGTAGGACAAATAACATGAGCAAGCATTTTATTTCCTCCCTGGATACAATTCCTGCAGCTGCAGAAAAAGCAGCAAAAATAGAAAAAAGAGAGAATGTGCATTTCATTAATGGAGAAGAAAGGAACAGTGAGTGACTCAGACTTAAGGGGAAAAAATAGGCTAAAAATAAATTTTAAAAGACACATCACAACAACGTATTTTCTGCCATGGAGCAAGTTTTGAATTGACTCCAGAGTTCAGAGATCTTAAACCAGGGGTGGGGAACCTTGGCTCTTTTATGACCTGTGGACTTCAACTCCCAGAATTACTGAGCCAGCATGGTTCAGCTTGGAAACCTCTCCCTTTCCCCACAGCATGGCTGGCTCAGGAATTCTGGGAGCTGAAGTCCACAGGTCATAAAAGAGCCAAGGTTCCTCACCCCTGTCTTAAACGGTTGCTCTGCGGGAATTGCATCCCATAAGGGAAGCTGAGTGAGGGATTTATTAAGAAACAGGAAACAGACGCTTGTAAGTCTAACCAAATAGGCCAAAGCTGACAGCTGCTCTTTGCTAAACTCCCCCCCCAAAAAGCAACATTGCAAAAAGAGAAACTAGCCAAACGTTTTCCTTCGACCTTCTCCAGGAGAAAGAGGAATGTGGCATCCGCCAGGCATTTTTTGTCCAAATTGGGCACCCAAAGCAAAGGGAAAAAATTGGTGCGGAGTTTTCAAAAACTGCCAGGGATGCTGCACCCTTCCCAAAATGAAGCACCCTGCACAGCCTAGCCTCATCCTGCACAGCTGCCGCAATGCCCAGCCACTTACTTGTCCAAAATGAAGTGCAGGTCGAAGCTCCCATAGCAGGCAGTGCCCTGCTCTTCTCGCTGCCCCCCTCACTCATCACAGGGGACCATCAGGGTGGCCAGGAAGAGCCACTTCAAGCCCCGGGGAAGAGGTCTCTGCACTGCACGAGCCATTCCCAAATCCAGGCAGCCCAAGGCAGCAAAGGTCCCGGGGCTCTGCTCCTCCCAAGCTCCTTCAGCAGATGGCCAGGCAACGACGGTGGTTTCTTAGGGGATCAAATCCTCATGTTCAGAAAAGAGGGGAAAAGGCTGTCCGGAGGTGGGGGTTTTTTTTGGGTGGTGGTGGTTTCAGATTTCCCTTCTGCTCTGCTTTCCCTCCAGTCCATTTTCAGGGGCACCTCTGCCTTGCGTTTCCAGTGCAGTGCAGCCTAGCCCACCACTGTCGGCCAGGCAATTGGCAACTTCCAGTTCCTGTTGCTTTGCTTTACCCCAGATTTGAGGAACATGGAAGCCTCATTCCCTCTCCCGCCCCCTTCCCTGCGAAAGAAAGAGCTGGAATCCGGCACTGATCCTGGCACTTCTGCTGAGCCCTGAAGAAGCACCAATCAGAAGAAGTACCAATCAGAAGTGCCGATCAGCTAGAGCTCGGTGCTGATCCTGGCGCTTCTGCTAAGCCCTGACAGCCCTGAGGCTCCAGCCATCTCTTGCTCAGGCTTGTGCAGTGCTGCCACCAGTTCAGCTCATTCCCCTCCCCCACTACTACTTCTAGGAGGGTCGTATACCACCTGCCAGGTGCCAATGTACTACAGGTGGTATGCATACCACTGGTTGAAAAGCCCTGATCTATTCAATACATCAAGAACCAAAATGACCAAAAGTAGAGACAGTGAATATTCTTGTCTTATCCCTTTTTAAATCTCACAAGGTTTTATTAGTTATTCATTAACAATTATTTATGCTTTCTTAGAACTATAAATTGACATTAGCTATTTAGTAAAAATATTTGTTTTTATCTTGTTTAAAAGTTTTAATAAAAATTATATATAAAACAGAAATAATGTCTCATATTCCTCAATCTTTACTAAAGCCAAGCTGAACATCTGGCATCCCCTTTTCTATATAACATTAATTTGATTGCATATGAAATTAAGAAAATTGTGCAATAGTTTGCACATTCCATTAAGTTTCTGTTCTGTGATATTGTTACGTAGATTGAATTCTTTGAATCTGCTGGCCACTGTATGGTTCTTCAAATTTGCTGGCAATGCTTGCCTAGAAGTTTTCTTGGTTCTTCTGTTTCTTGCCAGACTTCTGTGGATACTCCATCAGTTCATGTAGCCTTCTTGTTAAAGAACAGTGATGATCTATCAATCTTCTAGGATTAGACTTTCTTGTTAACCCATAATATTTTCTGAGGTATCCTAAATCTTGATATCCTAAATCTTGATATCCAATACTTCATACTTATTTCATCTTTTTTGAATTAGTTACAATCTGTTCATTGGCATTCTTTAGCACAATTCAAGATTACAATCACTTTTGAATTCAGAGATTGGTATTACTGTAATAGTAAACTGTATAGCTCCTTCATGGATTACTGCCTTGTCGTGGCGAAGGGGCTTGCGTAACTCAATGAAGCTATGAGCTATGCCATGCAGGGCCACCCAAGATGGACAGGTCATAACAGAGAGTTCTGACAAAATGTGATCCACTGGAGAAGGAAATTGCAACCCACTCCAGTATCTTTGCCACAAAAACCACATGGACAGTACCAAAAGGCAAAAAGATATGACGCTGGAAGATAAGCCTCTCAGGTCAGAAGGTGTCCAATATGCTACTGGGGAAGAGCAGAGGGCTAGTACTAGTAGCGCTAGAAAGAGTGAAGTGACTGGGCCAAATCCGAAAGGATGCTCAGCTGTGGATGCATCTGGTGATGAAAGGAAAGTCCGATGCTGTAAAGATCTTTTCTCCATAGGAACCTGGAATGTAAGATCCATGAATCAAGGCAAGCTAGACGTGGTCAAACAAGAGATGACAAGACTGAACATCGACATCTTAGGAATCAGCGAACTAAAATGGACTGGAATGTGTGAATTTAATCAGATGATCATCAGGTATACTACTGCGGGCAAGAATCCCTTAGAAGAAATGGAGTAGCCTTCATAGTCAATAAAAGAGTAGGAAAAGCAATACTGGAATACAATCCCCAAAATGACAGAATGATCTCAGTTCGAATCCAAGGCAAACCATTCAATATCACAGTAGTCCAAATCTATGCCCCAACTACTGGTGTTGAAGAGGATGAAATTGACCGGTTCTATGAAGCCTTACAGCACCTTATAGAATCAACACCAAAAAATGATATCCTTATCATCATGGGGGATTGGAATGCTAAAGTAGGAAGCCAAAAGATAACTGGAATAACAGGCAAGTTTGGCTTTGGAGTACAAAATGAAGCAGGGCACAGGATGATAGAATTTTGTCAAGAGAATACAATGGTCATAGCAAACACTCTTTTCCAACAACCCAAGAGACAGCTCTACACGTGGACATCACCAGACAGTCAACACAGAAATCAGATTGACCATGTGCTCTGCAGCCAAAGATGGAGAAGCTCTATACGGTCAGTAAAGACAAGACCAGGAGCTGACTGTGGCTCAGATCATGAGCTTCTTGTTGCAAAATTTAGGCTTAAATTGAAGGAAGTAGGGAAAAACACTAGGCCACTCAGGTATGAACTAAATCATATCCTTGATGTATATACAGTAGAGGTGACAAATAGATTTAAGGAATTAGATCTGATAGACAGAGTGCCTGAAGAACTATGGACGGAGGTTTGCAACATTGTACAGGAGGTAGCAGCTAAAACCATCCCAAAGGAAAAAAATGCAAGAATGCAAAATGGCTGTCTGAGGAAGCTTTGCAAATAGCTGAGGAAAGAAGGGAAGCGAAAGGCAAGGGAGAAAGAGAAAGATACACCCAATTGAATGCAGAATTCCAGAGAATAGCTAGAAGAGATAAGAATGCCTTCTTAAATTAACAGTGCAAAGAAATAGAAGAAAACAATAGAATAGGGAGGACCAGAGATCTCTTCAAGAAAATTGGAGATATGAAGGGAACGTTTCATGCAAAGATGGGCATGATAAAGGACCAAAATGGCAGGAACCTAACAGAGGCAGAAGAGATTAAGAAGAGGTGGCAAAATTACACAGAAGAACTATACAAGAACGAGCTTAGCATCCCTGATAACCACGGTGGGGTGGTCGCTTACATCAAGCCAGATATCCTAGAATGTGAAGTGAAATGGGCCTTAGGAAATCTGAGCAACAACAAAGCTAGTGGAGGTGACAGTATTCCAGCTGAGCTATTCAAAATCTTAAAAGACAATGTAGTAAAAGTGCTACACTCAATTTGCCAGCAAATTTGAAAAACTCAACAGTGGCCACAGGATTGGAAAAGATCAGTTTACATTCAAATTCCAAAGAAAGGCAATGCCAAAGAATGCTCAAACTATTGCACCATTACACTCATTTCACTTGCAAGTAAAGTTATGCTTAAAATCCTACAAGCTAGACTCCAGCAGTATGTGGATCGAGAACTTCCAGAAGTACAGGCAGGATTTCGAAGAGGCAGAGGAACTAGAGATCAAATTGCCAACATACAGTGGATCATGGAGAAAGCTAGGGGGTTCCAGAAAAACATCTACTTCTTCTTCATTGACTATGCTAAAGCCTTTGATTGTGTGGATCACAACAAATTATGGCAAGTTTTTAAAGAGATGGAAGTACCAGACCATCTTATTTGTCTCTTGAGAAACCTATATGCGGTCAAGAAGCAACAGCGAGAACTGGACACGGAACCTCTGATTGGTTCAAAATTGGGAAAGGAGTCCAGCAAGGCTGTATTCTGTCACCCTGCTTATTTAAATGATATGCAGAGCAGATCATGAGAAGGGGCGTTGTCTTACCTGAACGCCTTTTCTCAGCATGAGGAATGTAGAATCCATGAATGGATTGTTTTAGTCTTCTAGCCCAATCAGACCAAACGATCAAAGTTGCCATGCCCCTGCAAGGTCTGACCATGCCCCATTTCCGAAAAGGGCGAAGCTAATGATTATGTGACGTGATGGCTCCCGAATTGCTGACATTAACCTAACTGCCAATAATAATAATCAGGGAGGGGGTGGATTCTACATTCCTTATGCTGAGAAAAGGCATTCAGGTAAGACAATGCCCCTTCTCCAGCATGTAGGGAATGTAGAATCCATGAATGGGGCATACCAAAGCCCCTATGATCCCACGGGTGGGAAGCAGGTTGGTTAAGTGTCGGCGTTGAAATGGACCACTTGTTGTAGAACCCGATGGCCAAAAGAGGCCTCTGCGGAAGCAAACTTGTCGAGCTTGTAGTGGTGAATGAATGGAGAAGGGGACGATCACGTAGCCGCCTTACATATGTCCTCTATGGACTCCTGAGTTTGCCACGCCGTTGACGTGGAAGCGCTCCAAGTAGAATGCGCTGTCAGGCAACTAGGGACAGGTAAAGAGTAAGCCTGGTAAGACTGAGCGATACAGGCTTTGATCCACCTGGCTATAGTAGAGGAGGAAACCTTCTGTCCCTTGGAAGCTGTGTGGAAAGATACAAATAATGCCTCCGACTTGCGAAAAGGAGCTGTCCTCTTAATGTAATAACGCAGTGCCCTGTGTACATCTAGGGAATGCCACTGCTTCTCTAGTGTGTGAGAAGGATTGGGACAAAAGTTTGGTAGTACAATTTCCTGAGTCCGGTGAAACAGTGTATTCACCTTGGGAATGAATGAGGGATCTAACCTAAGCACCACTCTATCCTGGTGGAAGGTACATAGGTCTTCCTTGACTGAAAGAGCAGCCAGCTCTGATACGCGCCTCACCAACATAACAGCCAGTAGGAATGCCACCTTGTGTGACAAAATACGAAGAGGACAAGACCTGATAGGTTCAAAGGGAGATCTTGTGAGTGCCTGTAGAACTCGAGGTAGTTCCCAAGAGGGATACCTGTGTACTACCGGAGGTCTGGTGTTGGAAACTCCTTTCATAAAGGACCGAACTCTGGGATGATGGGACAATGGAGTGGAGTTGGCGACTTCCGGTGGTGGCATCAGGGCGGATCAGAGGTAAGGAGACAATCTCTGTCACATAACCCCGATCTTTTCACGTTTGGATACCCTTTGGGGACGCGGGGAAGTCTGGAGGACCACGCGTGAGAGAGGGAGATGCCGGAGGAATAACGAGGCGAAAGGTGATCGCCTGTTAGGATGAAGGAAACTCCCTAAATCCAACGTGGAAACTTCTGCCACCAGCTGATGGCGGATCCGAGGCCCTGATAAAATCACAGATGAGGCAGAAGCAAAAGAATCTTAACAGGCTGTGCTAAGTAGCAACTGTAATAGCCTATAATATTTCTAAATAGAAAAAGAATAAGACAAAAGTGTTTAAGTGTTTACTAAAACGGGCGTTGAAAGGAAGCTCAAACAGAGAGGGAAGCAAGTGGCGACCCGGCGGGTAGAGTTGTGACTGAAAGATTAGAAGAACTAAAACTTTAAGTAAAAGAAGGAAGACACAAAGAAAGATTGTTTATTAAAAGTTTGAGCGCAAATACACAAAGAGCTGGAAGACCGAGACGAAGTTGGAGTTGATAGAGACTGTGAAGTGGAGGGACAGAGGAGAAAGAAAATGGCGGTTTAGAAAGAACAAAGGTGTAATTGGATTTTGGAAGAAGCAGCTGGAGGAAAAACTTTGAAACAGACCTGAAGATCCGGAAAACTTGGTGGAGAGTGGCTGGCTGTGGGAGAGTGTGGTCTGTAGTGAAGATCCGAAGGGAGAAGGAGGCATCGAGAAGAAACGACGAGCGAAGGAAAGTGAGGAAAACGGACTGAGGTTGGAAGGAAAACCAGACCTGGAGTTTGAGAGAAAACAGAAGGGAGCCGAGAGTGAAAGAACGGAGAGACGTCTGGGGAAAAAGTGACAGGAAACAGAGCTGAAAAGGACTGATTGATGGTGAGTGAGACAAGCTAGGAAGGAAGTTTGGAATTTAACAGAGACACCGTTTCTTAAGGAGACGAGTAAAAGGACTGATTTATGGTGAGAGAGATAAGCTGAGAACGAAGTTTGAAATTTGACAGAGACAGTGTTTCTTAAGGAGACGAGTAAAAGGACTGATCGACGGTGAGAGAAATAAGCTGGGAACGAAGTTTGGAATTTGACAGAGACAGTGTTTCTTATTGAGACGAGTGAATGGAAGACACGACGAGATACGACGTTGGGAGTGGCAGGAGAGTGGACGAGGTTTGAGAAGAGAAAAAAAATGGACTAGTGATTGATATTTGTGAAATAAGCAAGAAAGTGTAAAGAAAGTGAAGAAAGTTAGAGAGAGGTTGAAGTAAGAAAGTGTAAAGAAAGTGAAGAAAGTTTAGAGAGAGGTTGAAGCAATCTGTGGTAGTGGAGGAAAGTTCAGAGAACGTAGGAAGTTCAGAAGCCATTGGTCAATTAAAGGAATAGTTAGAATTTTAGAGAAGTAGGAGATAATTATGGCAGCATTGAGGACAGGAAAAAATGGTATCTAGTTTAACATTGACACCTTCATCACCACCTGGTCAAAGATCAATAGAAGGGATGTTGGGCACAGAAAAACAAAATGTGTTAATTAATATGCAAACTATGCAATCAACACTCCTTGTTATCCAAGAAACCATGTTGAAAATGCAAGAGACAATATCAAAAAATCATGTAGAAATGAGAAGTGATATAAACAAATTGGATAATAGAGTGGAGATGTTACAACAAACAATGGAGAATAACGAAGTAAGAATACAATCTGTAGAGGCGGGCTTAGACAAAATTGTGAAAAAAGTTGACACATTAGACACAGAATTGATAGCATCTAACAAAAAAATGGAGGAAGAAATTATTTACTTAGAAATGGATAAGGCAGCATTTTATTTACGCTTCCAAAATGTGATAGAGGAGAAGGAAGAAGATTTGAGGGATGTCATGGCAGATTTTATTTCTGATGCATTGCAAAGAGAAAAACAAGAAATTCTAATGGAGATAGATGAGGCATTCAGAATACAGACAAATTATGCTAGACGGAATAAACTTCCACGGGAGGTACATATTAGGCTTACCAGAAAAAGGGTGAGAGATATAATTTATAAAATAACAAGAGATGAGCCAATGATCTATAAAGGTTAGAAATACTAACCTTAAAACAGATACCGAAAAGGATAAGAGATCAAAGAAGGGACTATAGATTTTTGAGCTCCTATTTAATAAAAAAAGTATACCTTTTAGATGGTTAATTCCGGAAGGAATGTTGATATCCTGGAGAGAGAAGAAGATTAAAATAGATAATCTAGAGAAAGCCAGAGAATTTTATGACCAATTGGAAGGAACGGAGGAAGAGAACAGTAGCAAGGAAAAACTAGAATCCAAAAGTCAGGAAGACCAACAGCAAGAAAGAGAACAAGGGAGAGAAAGTAAGGGGGAAAACGGACAGAGGAAGGAGAAAGGTACAGGCCCAAGAACAAGACAAGCTCACAAGTAAAACACACAAGTAGAAAATAGAAAAGGAGATTAGGTTATTATCTATCAATGTTAATGGATTAAACGCACCAGCAAAGAGAAAGAAAACATTAACAAAACTAGCCAAACAGCACATAGATATTGTCTGCTTGCAAGAAGTACATATTAAAGAGCAACATAGGCACCATTTAGAGTTTCCCAAATTAGGATCATTATTTACAGCATTAGCTAACCAAAAGCAAAGAGGAATAGCAGTTTATATTAAAAAAGAGATAAATGCAAATTTAAAATATCAAGATATGGATGGAAGAGTACTAATAATAGAAATTCAAAATGAACAGAAGACCTGGCTCTTAGTAGTAATATATGCACCGAATGAGAACCAATACAATTTTTATCAGCAATTACACGAGAAATTGATAGAACTGGGTCATTCAAATATTTGTATTGTGGGTGATTATAATGTGGTGGATGCAAAAAAGATTATATCACTGATAAGAAAAATAAAAAGAAAAGGAAATTTTTACCAAAGATCTTCTTCGATCTAGCACATGAACTTAACCTATTTGACCAATGGAGAAAGAGAAATCAAAAAGAAAAAGGATATACATTCTTTTCAAATCCACACAAATCATGGTCTCGAATAGATATGATACGGACAAATGAAGAATTGGGAGAGGATATAGAGACTATAGAAATAAAACCAAATGTATGGGCAGATCATAACCATAGAAATAGTCTGGAAGGGGCGAAAAAAACCTAGAAAAAGATGGGTAATGAACTCTTATATCTTAAAGGAAAAAGAATTTATTACACAGACTAGAAAGGAAATGGATTATTTCTTTAAAGAAAATACAAAACAACAAACATCAATACAAATTATCTGGGATACAGCAAAGGCGTATTTAAGGGGACTAGCAATAGCTTATATAGCACAGAAAAATAGGGAGAAAAGACAAAGGCAAAACATATTACAGGAAGAGATCAAAAAAGTTGAATTTAAATTACAAGAAAAGCCTCAGGATGAATCAATTAAAGCGGGATTAGCATTAGCCAAACATAAATTAAATGTGATGGAACAAGAGGAAAGAGTTAAAGAATTGAAAATGGTAAAACAAAATTTTTTTGAACACGCAAATAAACCTGGGAGATGGCTTTCTTATAAATTAAAAAAAGAGAGAGAGAGAAAAATCATTCAGGAACTTTATGATAGAAATGGAGAATTACAATATAAGATGGATAAAAAGAAAGAAATAATCCAAACCTTCTTTGAATCATTATATAAAAAAGATGAAATAGATGGGGAAAAGATCAAACAATATCTAAAAGTTAATGGTCTCCCAGAATTAAAAGAAGAACAAAGAGACATACTGAATGGGAAAATAACAGCTACGGAATGAAAAAGGGCGGTCCAAAAACAAAAAAATAATAAGACTCCGGGACTGGATGGTCTTCCAGGGGAGCTGTACAAAACCTTTTATGAAGAGTTCGAAAAGATATTATTAGAGATATATAATGATGTGTTGGAGAAATCAAATTTACCAGACTCCTGGATAGAGGCTATTATATCTCTTATTCCAAAAGAAGGCACAGACCCTAAACAGATTAAAAACTATAGGCCAATCTCGCTCCTAAATACTGATTATAAAATTTTTACTAATATAATGGCGGAAAGATTAAAGTTAATTTTGCAGGATATAATACATCCAGACCAAAATGGGTTTTTGCCTCAAAGACAAATTAGAAATAATATTAGAATGGTGTTAAATGTCCTTGAAGACTATGAAATACATACAGGGAAACAGGCAGCGTTGATCTTCGTAGACGTGCAGAAAGCATTTGATAACCTCAATTGGCAATTTATATTCCAACAGATTGAGGATATGAAATTTGGGGACAAATTTAGCAATATAATAAAGGCAATATATAGAACACAGAGGGCCAGTGTGATAATTAATGGAGAGAACACAAAAAGTTTTGAAATAAACAAAGGGGTAAGACAGGGATGCCCAATTTCACCTCTACTCTTTATTTTGTCTCTTGAAGTATTACTAGTTCAAATTAGACGGAATGAAGAAATAAAAGGGGTACAGGTCAAAGCAGAGGAATATAAGTTACAGGCATTTGCTGATGACCTGGTTTTCTTTATTGAGGAACCTATAGAGAGAGGAAATATTTTTATGGGTGAAATAGAAAAATTTGGAATGGTGGCGGGTTTAAAAATTAACAGAGACAAAACTAAAATGTTAGTAAAAAATTTAACTGATAAACAAAAAAGGAAATTCGAAGAGAATTTGGATTTACAAGTAGCAAAAAAGATTAAATATTTAGGAATTTGGATAACTTCAAGGTGTTCCTCAATAAAAGAAGACAATTATACAAAATTGATACTAAAAATGAAACAAGATCTCGAAACCTGGGGAAATTTCCGATTATCATTATTAGGTAGGATTGCAGTAACTAAAATGAACATATTACCAAGATTATTGTATTTATTTCAAACAATTCCAATAAAATTAGAGAAAACTTTTTTTAAAGAATTGGATAAAATAATAAATAAATTTATTTGGGCGGGCAAAAAAGCTAGGATAAAGATGAAAACGTTACAGGACAGTAAGAGTAGAGGTGGACTTGGACTCCCTAAATGGGAAATTTATTATTATGCAGCAGGGTTATTATGGATTAAAGACTGGATAAATTTGGATAATGATAGGATATTAACGATTGAAGGACATGACTTACAGATGGGCTGGCATGCATTTCTGTGGGGGAAACAGAAGAAAATACATACATACTTTCAACAACATCAGATAAGAGGAGCATTGATTGGGATATGGGGAAAAATAAAAAAAAGACATTATGGGAAAATCCCAAATTGGTTTTCGCCGATGGAGGCAGTAATCGTAAACTACTAAAGACCCATCTCTGCCGGCAGGCCTGGGGCGGTTGAAATCTTGCCCCTAGCCAGTGTATGTCTGTGTGTATGTTTGCTGAATGAATGGTTCTTAATTTAGGGGTTCTTCTTTTTATATATTTATTTTTATAAATGTACTATTTAGTTTGTATTGGATTTCTATTTATGCTGTAAGCCGCCCTGAGTTCCCGGAATAGGGCGGCATAGAAATTTAATAAATAATAATAATAATAATAATAATTCACCCTAATACCCTGGAATGGAGTTGGCACAGGTGAACACCGTAGAAAGAGCGGCCACCTGCCTATGCAAGGTGTTGGGCGCTAAACCCTTATCCACTCCATCCATGAGGTATTCAAGAATTACTGGAATATTGATGGAAGATATAGACAAACCCTTACGGGTACACCAGACACAGAAGTTCTTCCAAGTGGCATCATAAATCCGGTTCGTCGCTGACCGTCTAGAAGCTTGGATCGTAGATATCACTCTTGAAGAGTAAGATCCGCGCATCAGGAACTGGCATTCAGATGCCAGACAGCTAGTTACAGCCACTGTGGATCTGGGTGTCGTATAGCCCCTTGCATTATAATTATCCTCTCTGGAGGAATCTGCCATGGGGGAGCTATGGCGAGGTTCACGAGATCCGCAAACCATGGACGCCTCGGCCAATACGGGGCCACAAAGATTAGCTCTGCTCGTTCCTGTAACAGCTTCCTGATGATGGCCGGGATCAAGGGAAGAAGTGGAAATGCATATAGAAGGCCCGCTGGCCAAGGACTGCGGAGGGCGTCTGCTCCCTCCGAACCCTGAGATGGGTACCGAGAGAGAAACCGAGGGAGCTGAGCGTTCACTGGAGATGCAAAGAGGTCGACGTTGGGTCGACCGAAACGGTGAGTAATCTCCCGGAAGAGACGGGGATGCAGATGCCACTCTGAATGATCTATCGTAGATCGACTCAGAAAATCCGCCTGACATTTCTCCACCCCTGAAATGTGTTCCGCCTTTAGGGGCAACAGATTCCATTCCGCCCATGACCCCAGATGCTGGGCTTTGGACATTAAGGTCCGAGATCGAGTGCCACCCTGTCTGTTGACATGGGCCTTTGCTGCCACGTTATCCATCAGATCCAGCACGTGACGGCCAGCCACCTTCCTGTGGAAATGGCGAAGTGCCAGGTGTATGGCTCTGAGTTCTAACCAATTTATGCTTTTCTTGAGATCCCTTGGAGACCACCGCCCCTGGGCGAATTGAAGATGTAAATGTGCCCTCCATACAAACAGACTGGCATCCGTGGTCAAGGTTACTCGAGTCAATTCTCGGAACAGGGACCCCTTGGACAATGCCGGGGACAGCCACCAGATGAGGGACATAAGTGTCTGTGCTGGAACTCTGTGGAAAGCATGCTACCCCTCGTTTCTGGTAGGGGAATAGAAACCACTGTAGTTCTCTCGTGTGAAGCCTGGCCCAAGGCACTATGCCAATACATGAGATCAGTTTCCCTAACAGCTGTGAAAGCAGAAGTAGGGTCACATGTTTTTCCTTGCGCACCTTGGTGATCATCGTGGGTATACTGACCTGACGCTCCTGAGACAGGAAAACTTTGCACTGGTTGGTATCTATTATTGCGCCCAAGTGGAGCAAACGGTTTGTTGGAATCAAATGGCTCTTTTGAAAGTTGACCATAAATCCATGATCCTGGAGTGTCCTTATCGTCAGTTCCATGTCTGATCGGGCGTTCAGTGCTGAGGACGACTGGATTAGGATATCGTCCAAGTAGCGCTGAACGCGGACAGGTACCAACCTGAGATGGGCGGTGAGAACTGCCAGGATTTTGGTGAAAACCCTTGGAGCTGATGATAGGCCGAATGGCAAGGCCTTGTACTGATAATGATGGTTGGAATACCTGAATCTGAGAAACCGTCTGTGACTTGGATGAATGGGAATGTGCAGGTAAGCTTCTGTCAGATCTATGGATGTGAGAAAATCCCCCGGCCGAATGCTGCCTAGAATGGAATGAAGAGTCTGCATCTTGAATTTGTGGTACACTAGGAACGAATTTAGGGCTTTGAGATCTAGGATCGCCCACCATCCTCCCGAGGCTTTTGGAACCATGAACAGGATGGAGTAAAACCTAGTCCCCATTGATCTGGGGGTACCCGCTCTATTGCATCTATGCTTAACAGATGAATGGCCTCCTCCATGAGGCCTTGATTCACGGGGTTTCGAGATAGGGGGCAGGTGCTGAAGTGCCGGGGGGAGGGTTAGAAATTCCAGAGACAGACCGTCTCTGATGGTAGTGAGAACCCAGGTGTCCGTGGTGGTGCTTTCCCATTTGTGGAAGTACAGTACTAGTCTTCCGCCGATGGGTGGGATCTGGCTCGAGTCACTTTGACTTCCAGAAAGGACGACCTCCCCTGCCACGAAAGGGCCATTTAACCTGGAATTTTAGTTTGGCTTGTCTCTGTAGCCAAACCGGTCCGAGGAATGGTCCGGCCCCACTTGAAAAGGGCGGTACCCACGCCAGGAAGTTCGGTCTGAACCAGACTTAAATGACGGATGCCGATTATATGGCGAAAAGCGTCTGCCCGTCTTTTTGACAATGTGGAGATAGCACCTTGACCTTTTCCTTATTTTCCGTCAGGTAAGGAGTAAGAGCCTCCCCAAAAGGTGACCCTTTTGATATGGTGCCGCAGCCACTCTCCACTTGTGCCTGGTGTCGGCCTTCCAATTTTTGAGCCAGAACAGCCTACGTGCAGCCACGTTAGAAGCTATGGCTCGAGCCGAATATTTGGCCGATTGCAGAGACACATCGGCCATGTATTCCAGTGTGGCCCTCAACCTGGTGACATCCTGGTGTACCCTTACCTCATCTGGGGATATCCTAGCCTGTAATTCCCGGAGCCAGATCAGTGAGATTCTGGCGAAGAAGGAGTTAGAAGTTGAGGCTCTAATAGCCCATGCCGATGCCTGATGAGTCCTGAGGAAGGAAATCTCTGATTTCTTGTCCTCGGCCTTAAGAGCTTCTGACATTATCTCCTGGAATACTGGTGTCTGACAGTATGGGAGCGAGAGCCTCATCTACTCCCGGAACTTCAAGAACATCATTGAGGGAAGGGACTGTATCCAAGAGTTTACGATCTATTCCAAGAGTAGAGAAGGTTCCCAGAGACCCCCCATTGATCTTGAATTGATTTTAAAAACATGGGGGGGGCAAGGTATCTGTAGATTCTTTGTGACCGGTTCCAGAAACAGTGAGTTAGAACTCTGACCAGAGTCCTGATCGGCCATTTGTAGTTTCACCGGCTCAATCTTTCCAGTGACATAAGCCTTGTGCAAGAGTGAATGAAAGGAATTTGGATTAAACACCCCTACCATAGGAGTGGGCTCTGCCTGAGTGTCTTCCTCGTCTGACCACATGGCTTCTTTGGGAATTTGTGCAGAATACTCCAATATCTTGCTCCCTTCAGATTGAGGTGGAGAACCGTGATCTGAGATCACGTACTCCCTGGGATGCATATTTTCCATGGGCATAGGAGGTTTTGATGGTCCAGGGACCAGAGTGACTCTCCCTGAGGACTCAATTGCCTGAGCCACTGCTTGTGAGATCATGGCCTGGAGTTGGGCAGTGAATGAAGGATGCTCAGGGGCCCGAAGGCCCGCCATCATCTGAGTGAAAGATGCCGATGGAATTTGAGGAGGGGGAGCTGCAGTAAACTCCCCTTGAGACCCACATGACATCGAGGATGGGCCAGGTTCGGTGACTGGAATTGAATCTTGGATCTGTATTCTCAGATCCTGATCAAGGATAGACAGATGGTCCTGATCGTATCCAAGCAAAGGGTTTGCTTGGGGGACCAAATCCGTAGCAAAGGGGAAGGACGATGTTCCCCTGATGTGGATGCATGAGGGGAAATGGAGACAGGTTGTCTCTCCGCCACACGTTGCTGGGCCTTAGTAAACTGTCGTTCCAGTGCCTTGTGCCTGCTATCTGCTTGCTTATCAGCCGTCTTAGAGGTCTGTTTAATCTTGGCCTTGGCCTTAGCAGGTGCCTCCTGACTGGGTGACTTGCACTTTGCATTTCCACTGGAGGTAGAAGCCTGTGGAACGGTGTTATCCGACATAATGCGAACAAGTAATAGAGAACAGGTTTTCACCAGGAGATCCCTGGATCGGCCCTGGTCTGCAGGAGAAATAAATCAGGTTTTCACCAGGAGATCCCTGGATCGGCCCTGGTCTGCAGGAGAAAAAGGCTACGGCCCACCTGAGTGGTACAGGCCTTCACAAGGGTCTGTGAGGTCCGGCCCGCCATTAAGCACGGAGTCACTACGCGATATAAGCCGCGTTGCAGTCAGGGGCTGTCCTCCCGTTCAATTTTTCAGGCCCACTATAATAGTGAGACAATTGGGCTGATAAAACGTCAAATGTCAATTAATGAGAAGTCTGTATATGAATATAGATATATATCTTGTTTATTTTAATTCTATTTTATTTTAATTTTTAATATTTTTTGACCCTTGTGTCTTACTTAGTGACGGCTAGGACAGTAACTGCCGACCACTAGATGCAGACAGCGGGAAAAAACAGGCAAGGCAAGCAGCAGTCCAAAGTGTGACACTGGATATTTGAATGAAACAGGTAAATAATTCAATATGGTCTCAATACTACAAGTAAGAATGAGTGAGAGACTCAAGCTATTTCCCCTATGGCCACGAGGTAACCTAAAATGGCATCTACCAAGAAGCTGAAGCAGAGAGGTAAGGAGGATCTAAAAGAGTGGAATTAGAACTCCCATGCTCCCCCCACGTAGAAAAAATCACCAAATAAATTAGATTGCTTTGCGACTGAGAAGACTGTAAATAGGTCAAACAATCTATTTAATGGTGTGCGATCATGTGGAGCCCAAAATGGCGGCCACGACGATTTGATCAGAGAGGGAACAAGCCTGGGGGAAAAGATCCTCTTCTGCAAGTAATCAGATGATGATTTTAGCTAAAGAGCCCACCTTGTGGATTTTTAAGCAATTTGTAGCTGACAATCAACAGTAATAAGAAAGGAAATTGAGCAATGTGAAGATCGAGTCTTCTAGAGGCTCCAACTGGCACCCGCGGCTGTTTGAATAGGAAATGAACCCAGGAAAGCCAAATCAAAGTTTTCAGATGAAAACTAGCAATTTGAAGCTTCGTATTCACAGCGACGATCGGGGGGTGGGGGGTGGATTGCAATGCGGAGGCAGCGATTGCAACGATCAGCTGTCTGCCTCTGAAAAGCCTAACAGGGAAGGGAATTGATTCAATAAGAGGAAAATGGTGCAGCACTGAGCCCAGAGCTGAACCAATACCCCCCAAAGAAGGGGAAAAAAGGGTAGAGAATCCACGAATGGCAATAACTACCTTTCTCAATCTAAATTGGGAGCCAAATTCTCACATCTCTTCAGGGCTGAGACAAATGAAACTGGGGCATGGTTAGACCCTGCAGGGGCGTGGCAACTTTGATTGTTTGGTCTGATTGGGCTAGAAGACTAAAACAACCCATTCGTGGATTCTACATTCCCTACATGCTGGAGAAAGGCAGGGATAGATGAATCAAAAGTTGGAAGTAAGATTGCTGGGAGAAATATCAACAACCTAAGATATGCAGATGATACCACTCTAATGGCAGAAAGTGAAGAGGAACTAAAGAGCCTCTTGATACGGGTGAAGAAGAAGAGTGCAAAAGTTGGCTTAAAACTCAACATGAAGAAAACCAAGATCATGGCATCCAGCCCTCTCAATTCCTGGGAAATAGATGGGGAATAAATGGAGATAGTGACAGATTTTATTTTCCTGGGCTCCAAGATCCCGCAGATGGGGACTGCAGCCAAGAAATTAAAAGACGCTTGCTCCTGGGGAGGAAAGCTATGGCAATTCTAGACAGCATACTAAAAAGCAGAGACATCACCCTGCCAACAAAACTATGTATAGTCAAGGCCATGGTTTTCCCAGTTGCAATGTATGGCTGTGAAAGTTGGACTATAAGAAAGGCTAAGCGCAAACAAATTGAGGCCTTTGAACTATGGTGCTGGAAAAGACTGCTGCGAGTCCCTTGGACTGCAAGGCGTTCAAACTGGTCAGTCTTAGAAGAGATCAACCCTGGCTGCTCTTTAGAAGGCCAGATCCTGAAGTTGAAACTCAAATACTTTGGCCACCTAATAAAAAGTAAGGACTCACTGGAGAAGAGCCTAATGCTGGGAAAGAAGAGGGCAATAGAAGAAGGGGACGACAGAGAATGAGGTGGCTGGATGGAGTCACTGAAGCAGTAGGAGTGAGCTTAATGAACTCCAGAAGGTGGTAGAGGACAGGAAGACCTGGAAGAACATTGTCCATGGGGTCGTGATGGGTCGGACACAACTTCGCAACTAACAACAATAACAAAACTATATAGCAAAACAATATCCTTCATACAGAATGTAATAGTTAATCAAATGCCACTGAGTCACTTCCTGGTGACCGTTTTATCAAATGTTCACTAGTTTGACCTCTCTTTATTAACAGGAAACATATATGCCATCCACGAAACAGGGAATCACTTTTGTAAAAAAATATTAACCAACATAAAATGTAAATAGCTTTTTTATATTTTAAAAGCATCACATCAGGGTAGATTCTTGTCTTAATGCATATTTTGTGCCCTTCATTTATGAATTGCTCAATTTGAGAAAATTAACTTTCTGTATGTATTTCAATATATTATATAAAGTCAATGTAAAATAAATAGGAAAAAATTAACATACTGTATTATACAAATCCAGACACCAAATTACAGTAAAGGAAGGAGCAGTAGGCTGAACACAAAGTATGTGCAGAAAATTAGTACCAAATAAGAATATAGTAAGAATAGTTTTCCCTCTGCCAGTTTGTTCTGTCTATGTCCTATAATGGAATATCTAAAAGCAGAGGAAGAAAAAGGATCAATGCAGCAGACACCTAAGACCAGGAGTCTAGAGAAGTAGCAACTTAAAAATTAAGTTCTCATATATAAATGAAAATAAAGACATTGGGAAAAAAGTAAAGGAAAATGGACAAGAATAGGAAAAGAAACAAAAAGGCATTTTTAATGCAGTAAGTTATATAAAATATATTCAAGATGAACCTATTGTCAAGTCAAAAGAAGATTTGGAGTAAGAAGGACACAAGTCATTAGTTTACCTATTTACAATTGAAAGAAAGATTTATTTTACATATGAATATCAGTTGTTTTGAAGCTATTAAAATGAATTTGAAACTATGTGTGTTAATAATAAACATTTCATAATGAAGGTTTATAAAATGCTATTAGAAAGTGAATTATTTTACACATTGTATGAATCAATGGACAAGATACTTTGATTATAACATAATGCTAGAGGAATGGAATAATATGTGGACCAGACGATTGAAATGTATTGTCAGGGCCCACTTCAAAACTTCATCCCAAGAACGCAGGACTCTTGGAACAGTTTCTTTACAAAAGTAACTTTTATTAGGAGAAGCTGATAGCAGGCATAATAGGCAGGATCTGAGGGTTTGCCACTCAGATCAATAGGTTAAAAGAGTCCCAAGCATAACCCCACCCCAATAGTTCATCCAGTCAGTTTGAATGGGCCAATCCCCAGGTGTTAAGTCCACTGTGGGAAAGGAGCTGATAACGGGGTCCTTTCCCATGCTTGTGAAGACGTTGTTGGGTCTTCGCACCTTCCCTTCTGCAGCGAGAGATAAGCCAGATGTCCGGAGGCACATTCCTTTCTCACCCCAAGGTAACATCAAGGGAGAGACCGTTCAAAGAGTAAGTATGTAGGAATAGCGGAAAGGATACATTGTAGCAAAGCAGAATAATATACCACAGAGCCTTCCCCCCTCCCCCTCAGGAGAATGGCAGAACCCACAGAAAGAAATGAATTAGAAAAGAATGAGATAGACCCCCCCAGGAAAAGAGTAGGTTCTGACATCCTGCTCCCCTTAGAAAAAAGAAAGATCCACCTGTAGAAAACAAAACAGAAAAAAAGGAGACAAGGATTAGTCTGGTTTATCTGGGTATGCAGCATGAAACTTACTAAGTAGTTGGGGGGCTCTAACATGATGTTTCAGAACCCACTCATTTTGGGAAGGCGGTAGGTGTTTTCTATGCTATTAGATATTGGGTGGAACCATGATGCTTCCTGGAATCTAGGTTTTTTTTATTTCAAAATGTTGTTCACTTTCCACCATGATTGGAGGAGGGGAAGGAGCTACAGCTGACCCTAAGGGCAATTGCAGTTTGCATTTTAAAAGGCTGCAGTGGAAAATTGGGTGAATCTGTCTGAGTGTCTTTGGGAGCTCCAATTCTACAGTGATACGATTGATTATTCTCTTAATGGGGAACGGTCCCAAATTTTGGTCCTAACTTTTTTGAGGGCTGCAGGGATTTTAGGTATTTGAAATGGTTTGGGTTTGCTTCGTTTTTTATCTGCTTGGAATTTATATGCTTCCCTAGCTTCATCTAATGCTTTTCTTATGACTGGCCAGGTATTTTGTAATTGTGCAATTCACTCCTTCAGGGAAGGGAAAGTCGGGTAACTTGATGGGAGTTCAGACATTTGGTTAAAACTTTGTCCTGTTGCTACTTGGAAAGGGGTGTAGCCCGTGCTGGAATGTAATGCTTTGTTGTAGGCAACTTCTGCAAATGGGAGCAGGTCAGTCCAATTGTCCTGCTGGTAGTTAATGAAACATCATAGGTACTGCTCCAGTTGTGAATTTGACCGTTCAATCCCACCATTCGTCTGTGGATGATGACTAGATCAGGGCTTTTCAACCAGTGGTACACGTACCATCTATGGTATAGTGGCACCTGGCAGGTGGTATGCGACCATCCTACAAGTGGTAGCGGGGGAGGGGAATGAGCTGAACTGGTGGCAGCACTGCACAAGTCTGAGCAAGAGATGGCTGGAGCCTCAGGGCTGCCAGGGTTCAGCAGAAGCGCCAGGATCAGCACCAGGCTCCAGCTGATCTGTGCCCCTGAAAATGGACTGGAGGGAAAGCAGAGCAGAAGGGAAATCTGAAACCACCCCCCCAAAAAACCACCTCTGGACAGCCTTTTCCCCTCCTTTCTGAACATGATGATTTGATCCCCTGAGAAGGCACCATCGCTGCATGGCCATCTGCTGAAGGAGCTTGGGAGGAGCAGAGCCCGGGCACCTTTACTGCCGTGGGCTGCCTGGATTTGGAAATGGCTCGTGCAGTGCAGAGACCTCTTTCCTGGGGCTTGCAGTGGCTCTTCCTGGTCGCCCCGATGGTCCCCTGTGATGAGTGAGGGGGGGCAGCGAGAGGAGCAGGGCACTGCCTGCTATGGGAGCTTCGACCTGCACTTTATTTTGGACAAGTAAGTGGCTGGGCATCACGGCAGCTGTGCAGGATGAGGCTAGGCTGTGCAGGGTGCTTCATTTTGGGAAGGATGCAGCATCCCTGGCAGTTTTTGAAAACTCCGCAGCAATTTTTTCCCTTTGCTTTGGGTTCCCAATTTGGACAAAAAATGCCTGGCGGATGCCACATTCCTCTTTCCCCTGGAGAAGGTCGAAGGAAAAAGTTTGGCTCCTTTGCTGGTTTCTCTTTTTGCAACGTTGCTTTTTTGGGGGGGGGAGTTTAGCAAAGAGCAGCTGTCAGCTTTGCCCTATTTGGTTAGACTTACAAGCGTCTGTTTCCAAAGCCTTAGTAAATCCCTCACTCAGCTTCCCTCGTGGGATGCAATTCCCGCAGAGCAACCGTTTAAGACAGGGGTGGGAAACCTTGGCTCTTTTATGACATGTGGACTTCAGCTCCCAGAATTCCTGAGTCAGCCATGCTGTGGGGAAAGGGAGAGGTTTCCAAGCTGAACCATGCTGGCTCAGTAATTCTGGGAGTTGAAGTCCACAGGTCATAAAAGAGCCAAGGTTTCCCACCCTTGGTTTAAGATCTCTGAACTCTGGAGTCAATTCAAAATTTACTCCATGGCAGAAAATACGTTGTTGTGATGTGTCTTTTAAAATTTATTTTTAGCCTATTTTTTCCCCTTAAGTCTGAGTCACTCACTGTTCCTTTCTTCTTCATTAATGAAATGTACATTCTCTCTTTTTTTTCTATTTCTGTTGCTTTTTCTGCAGCTGCAGGAATTGTATCCAGGGAGGAAATAAAATGCTTGCTCATGTTATTTGCCCTACAACTGACATGATGCATTGTGTTTGCATAAGAGGTTTGGGGCTGTATTCTTAAATATTGGCCAGATGCATTGAAGAATGAAGCTGCCAGAGAGCCTTAACAGTACCTGACATGTAAAAACAAAACAAAACAAAAGTTTTTGTAGAGGCTGAGTTTCCAAAGAGCCACATTTGCATAGCCCCAAGGCTGTGAAAAGATGATTTGGTGGGTGGATTTAATTATCTTTCTTCCTGGCGCTGGTCCTGACACTTCGGCTGAGCTCTGACAGCCCTGCAGAAGGAAGGAAGGAAGGCTGATGGATAGAAGGAAGGAAGGAAGGAGATGGGAATGAGAAGGAGGGAGGGGAAAAGGAAGGAAGGACCCCCTCGATGGTAATCACAATGCTAATGCGGCCCTCAATGAAACTGAGTTTGAAACCTCTCATATAAAAGGTTGTTAAGTGAATCTGGTTTCACCATTGACTTTGCTTGTCAGAAGGTTGAAAAAGGGGATCACATGACCCTGGGACACTGTGACCTTCATAAATATGAATCAGTTGACAAGCATCCGAATGTAAATCATGTGACCCTGGGGACATTGAAACAGCCATAAGTGTGGAAAATGATCATAAGTTACTTTTTTCAGTGCCGTTGTAACTTTGAACAGTCACTAAGTGAACTGTTGTAAGTCGAGGACTACCTGTACTTTATCACTTTTTTTCCTTTTTTTGGTCAAGTTTTGACACTTTGCTAGTCAACTAGTGGTACTCAGATATTGCCATATCCTAAAAATGGTACAATGGGTAAAAAGGTTGAAAAGCCCTGGACTAAATGACAACCTGTGTGGTCCCGAACAGTCCCAGGAACGCTTTCTAAAATTCTGATGTGAACTGTACCCCTCTATCTGATATGATTCGTTGTGGGGCCCCATGAAGTTGATAAATATGGTGGACAAACAACTTTTCAAGTGTCTTTGCATTGGGGATTTTTTGGCATGGGATAAAATGTACTAATGTCAGGGCCCACTTCAAAACCTCATCCCAAGAAAGCAGGAATCTTGGAACAGTTTCTTTCCAAAAAGGAACTTTTATTAGGAGAAGCTGATAGCAGGCATAATAGGCAGGATCTGAGGGTTTCCCACTCAGATCAATAGGTTATTATTATTATTATTAATTAATTAATTTATTTATTTATTTATTTATTTATTTATTTGGGTTTGTATGCCGCTCCTCTCCGGGGACTCGGAGCGGCTAACAACATATATATAACAATAAATTACAATTAAAAAAACCCAAACAAAGATATCTAAAAAATACAGTAAAACACACATTCAATTCAACAATCAACCACAATCATCCCCAGGCCTGCCGGCAAAGATGAGTTTTTAGATTTTTCCGGAAGGCCAGGAGAGTCGGAGAAACGCGGACTTCAGGAGGCAGTTGGTTCCAGAGGGCGGGCGCCACAACAGAGAAAGCCCTCCCCCTAGGGCCCGCCAGACGACATTGTTTCGCTGACGGGACCCGGAGGAGGCCAACCCTGTGCGTTCTCACCGGTCGCAGAGAAGTATGTGGCAGAAGGCGGTCCCGTAAGTATCCTTAAAAGAGTCCCAAGCATAACCCCACCCCAATAGTTCATCCAGTCAGTTTGAATGGGCCAATCCCCAGGTGTTAAGTCCACTGTGGGAAAGGAGCTGATAATGGAGTCCTTTCCCATGCTTGTGAAGCCGTTGTTGGGTCTTCACACCTTCCCTTCCGCAGCGAGCGATAAGCCAGATGTCTGGAGGCACATTCTTTTCTCACCCCAAGGTAACATCAAGGGAGAGGCAGTTCAAAGGGTAAGTATGTAGGAACAGCAGAAAAGATACATTGTAGCAAAGCAGAATAACATACCACAGAGCCTTCCCCCCTCCCCTTCAGGAGAATGGCAGAACCCTCAGAAAGAAATGAATTAGGAAAGAAATGAGATAGATTCCCCCCTAGGAAAAGAATACGTTCTGACATCGATTCGATGCTAAATTATAACCTTAAAGAAATTTTTATAAAATAATGTACCATTAGTATTTAACAACTGATAATTTGTTAAATATGTCTCAAATGTTTGTTGGAAATTGTAAGGAAGGTACTTTTTAACCATATGTGATACTGTGATAAAGCAAAAAAATAATATTGGATACAAATATATGTCTTAATCCAGAAGTTTCTTAAAATAGATATATAATGGAAACCAGAAATTTTTCTTTTAGGAGTATTGGATAAAGAATTGGAAAAAGAATAGGCTACAATCTTATGTATATCTGGTAAATCAAACACACCAAAAACAGTATTAGATGACTTTGTTGCCCTTTTATGTCAACATTTATACTAGCTTGCAGAAATTCAGTTCTGCATTCTAGAGAAAACATGCAATTGCTTCAGAGAGTCAGCAATGATTCTACTTTTCTTCTTCCAGGCTAGGTTAGGTTACAAGTAAAACTATGGGGAGAAGGAAAGAAGAAATGGCTAGTAAAATCCCATTCTTTGGTTACACTATTGTCAGAAGATTTACTTTTTCAACTTGGCTGGAGTGCCTTTTTCAGCACTTACCATGTTGCTATTGGGTATTATTTAAACATTCAGCAAGCAGTCAGCTTCAAGGTCACCAAACATCACCCAAATACCTATTAATTTGGAACACAGGGAGGAAGAAGAGTTTAAACACCTGAGGATATAAACAGCATAAACCATTTCCATCTTGGTAATGCAATGACTAATTAACTACAATTTTTGGCCTTTTTTAACCTGCCATAAATATTATAATCTACCTCAGCAGTGTCTTTTAATATTCTTCTATGTCTAATGAGATGAGCTAAGCCAAAATGTTTTGAGGAGATTGTTGGTTCATTTCTGTGTTTAGGAAAATCTGACAGCTTGATTACTCATTCCTATGAGCACAAAGGCAACCCATTAACTTCCTTTGGCAACTCCATTAACTGGCAATGACATGCTCCAGAATCAAAGCTATGGCAACCCAAAAAGAATAATGCAGTGCAACCAGTAGTGTCTATACCAATTTCATCCCAAACCTTTGTTAGATCAACTGCAGCAGCCTTTCTTACAGGAAACCTGCCTCCTTGCTTGACAAACAGGAATCCAAACAAATGTACTATCATCTTTGCTTAAAGTGAATCATACATATCCTGATATGTTTGATTTGGCAATTGACCATATCCACCCAGAATTTACAATTAGCATCATGATTGACAGAACTGCATAGAGGTTATCGAGTCCAGATTTAGGCTACTGTACTAATTGTGTAGTTAGTACACTTGAAAACTGACTTTGGGGATCCAATTAAGAAATGACAAACAGTGTCATTATGGCCAACCTTTTGCTGTTATAAGTCAGCTGTTGGCTCAGGACTTGGCCTAGAATGAAAAAGGATTCAATGATGAATTCAAAGAGGAATAATCAGATAAAATATGGGAAGAGCTGAGATTTTATGATTGCATTAATCCCAGTCTGTTAAGGCACTGAGGAAAGACTCAAGGAATTGCTGCAGATTACAGGCAGATAGGGAAGATACCATTATTCTCATTCATATATTTATCCTTTCTTCACACTTCAAACATCACAGTTTCTAGAAGTTGAACCAGGTAACAGGTGAAAGCGGAGCACTGTTATCTGTCTTCAAAAATGTATAATAGCACACACAAGTTCTATAGAAAAGCATTTATCCCCCCCTTCTTTTAATGTATCAATCAGAATAGAACTGGAAGGGACCTTGGAGGTCTTCTAATCCAACCCCCTGCTCAAGAAGGAGACCCTATACCAGGGGTCGGCAACCTTAAACACTCAAAGAGCCACTTGGACCCGTTTCTCACAGAAAAGAAAACGTTAGGAGCCACAAAACCCTTTTCACATCTAAAATGAAGATAACACTGCGTATATCCTTTTTTACCTTTATGCTATGTATAAAAAAACTATAGTGGGTTGCATTTATGAAATCAATGAACTGCTACAAAGAAAACAATTTTTTATGCTGGAGAAAGAGGGGGGAAAACCGTTCTCCTTCATCCCAACAGATGAAAACAATTTTAGTAGCTTATCTACCATCTTTAAATACAGCATAATTATCCTCATACTTCATCTCTTAATTTAAAAAAATCAAAATATTTCATTAAACGTTCTTTACTAAAAGTCCAGTAAGGACAACATATATTCATATTCTCTTTCTTTCTCTCTCTCTCTCTCTCCCTTTCCTCTTTCCTCTCCCTTTCTCTTTCCCCTCTCTCTTTCTTTTCTTTCTCTCCCTTTTTTCTTCCTCTTTCCCTCTTTTCTCTTTCCTCTCCCTTTTTCTCTTTCCTCTCCCTCCCTCGCTCTCTTTCCTCTCCCCCTTTCTCTTTCCTCTCTCCCCCCTCTCTTTCCTCTCTCCCCCCCTCTCCAATCTTCTGCTCACCTGGCCAGCTGACCTCACACTGTTCTCTGACAAGCCAACACACATTCTTATTGGGCTGGCTCTCTCCTGCCCTTGGTCTGCTAGTCGTCTTCCTCCACTAAGTAAGTAAAAGTGTGTGTGCGTTTGTGTGTGTGTGTGTGTGTGTGAGTGAGTGAGAGAGAGAGAGAGAGCGCTGCTGCATGCTGCTACTTCCTGCTTCCTGTCAGCTTGTTGGAGAACGACAGCTGGCCAGGTGAGTAGAAGATCGGAGAGAGAGAGAGGGAGATGGAGAGAGAGAGAGAGAAGGGAAGCACAAGTGCCTCTCTCTGTGTCTGTCTCTCTCTGCAAATGGCGGAGGACTGGGAGCCACAGGAGAAGGCTGAAAGAGCCACATGCGGCTCCAGAGCCACAGGTTGCTGACCCATGCCCTATACCCTTTCAGAAAAGTGACTGTCCAGTCTCTTCTTAAAAACCTCCAGTGATGAAGCACCCACACTTAAATTCAAATACCTATGAAATTACAATAATAAATAATAAAAGGCAACAATCTGTATTCACATAAAACAGAAGCCAAAGATAAAGATAAAAATCCATCATTGGCCAACTCAGGATTGGGAGGACTCCAGGAGCTGACTTCATTTCAGCCGAATTATTAAAGAATAATAGTGGAGTAGTGGATACCCATCCTGGCAGCACTATTTACCTATATTGACTCCATCGGCCATGTCCCAGATGATTCGGGCTTGGCAATTGTGGTCCCAATTTATAAAAAGGGAAAGAGACAACCCTGCCAACTACAGACCAATAAGTCTGCTAAATATAATCAGAAAACTCTATGCCAAACACCTTCAAGATAAATTAAAGGAGTGGGTGGACCTTGAGAACCTGATTGCTGAAGAACAAGCCGGGTTTAGAGAGGTGTAATATGCAAGCGTCTCTCTCGAGGTCAGTTGAAACTCAAAAGGGGATTAAACAGGGGTACATTTTGGCCCCCTTGCTCTTAAATTTTTACATAAATGATATGGTAAAATGGTTAAATAATCCAAATTACCACCCCCAAAAAATAGGTGACCGAAGCATTGCTCTGCTGCTCTATGCTGATGACACTGTTATTCTCTCCAGGACTCCAGTTGGTCTTAAAAGAGCCTTGTGAGCCCTTGCCTCAGCAGTCAGGATTCAGGCCTGGCTACTGCACGGAAACTGCTTTGGTCGCGCTGACGGATGATCTCTGGCGGGCCCGGGATAGGGGATATTCCACTATCCTGGTGCTACTTGACCTCTCAGCGGCTTTCGATACCATCGACCGTGGTATCCTTCTGCGCCGGCTGGAGGGGTTGGGAGTTGGGGGCACTGTTTTGTGGTGGTTCACCTCCTACCTTACTGGTCGGTCGCAGTCGGTGTGGGCAGGGGGTCAGAGGTCGACCCCTAGGTTCCTCCCTTGTGGGGTCCCTCAGGGATCGGTCCTCTCCCCTCTGCTGTTTAATATTTACATGAACCGCTGGGTGAGATCATCCGACGACACGGGGTGAGTTATCATCAGTACGCTGATGATACCCAGCTTTACATCTCTACCCCATGTCACTTCAGTGAAGCAGCAGAAGTGATGTGCCGATGTCTGGAGGCTGTTAGGGTTTGGATGGGTGCTAACAGGCTCAAACTCAACCCCAACAAGACGGAGTGGCTGTGGGTTTTGCCTCCCAAAGACAATTCAATCTGTCTGTCCATCACCCTGGGGGGGAGTTTTTTATCCCCTCGGAGAGGGTCCGCAACTTGGGTGTCCTCCTCGATCCACAGCTAAATCTGGAACATCATCTTTCGGCTGTGGCGAGGAGGACATTTGCCCAGGTTCGCCTGGTGCACCAGTTGCAGCCCTATTTGGACCGGGAGTCTCTTCTCACAGTCACTCATGCCCTTATCACCTCGAGGTTCGACTACTGCAATGCTCTCTACATGGGGCTACCTTTGAAAAACGTTCGGAGACTTCAGGTAATGCAGAATGCAGCCACGCGAGCAGTATTGGGTCTACCTAGAAATGCCCACATTTCAACATCACTCCGCGAGCTGCATTGGCTGCCAATTGGTCTCCGAACGCAATTCAAAGTGTTGGTTATGACCTATAAAGCCCTACATGGCATCGGACCAGGTTACTTACGGGACCGTCTGCTGCCCCATGAAACCCAGCGACCGGTTAGGGCCCACAGTCGGCCTTCACCAGGTCCCGTCAGCCAGACAGTGTCACCTGGCGGGGCTTAGGGGAAGAGCCTTCTCTGTTGCGGCCCCGGCCCTCTGGAATCAACTCCCCCCGGAGATCCGTATTGCCCCCACCCTTTCCGAGAAATAGCGAAGCTATACCTAACTCCGCTTGCCTCTCAATGTCCTCTATCCTTTGACGCAAGGTTTGTTTTGCTTGGACGTAGTCCAATTTGAAAATTGAGGTTGATGAGAAGCCTAAGTTTAGAATACCATCTTTCAGCTGTGGCGAGGGGGGCATTTGCCCAGGTTTGCCTGGTGCGTCAGTTGCGGCCCTATTTGGACCGAGAGTCACTCCTCACAGTCACCCATGCCCTTGTCACCTCGAGATTCGACTACTGTAATGCTCTCTACATGGGGCAACCTTTGAAGAATGTCCGGAGACTGCAAATAGTTCAGAATGTGGCCGCGCGAGCCGTCTTGGGTCTCCCAAGACATGCTCATATCACTCCAGCCCTCCGTGAGCTGCACTGGCTACCAATTGGTCTCCAAACACAATTCAAAGTGTTGGTTATGACCTATAAAGCCCTATATGGCAATGGGCCAGGATACTTGCGGGACCGTCTTCTGCCCCATGAATCCCAGCGACCGGTTAGGGCGCATAGGGTTGGCCTCCTACAGGTCCCGTCTGTTAGACAGTGCCATCTGGCGGGACCTAGGGTTAGGGCCTTCTCTGTTGCTGCCCCAGCCCTCTGGAACCAACTTCCCTCAGAGGTTCGTACTGCTCCCTCCCTCCTAGCTTTCCGAAAACTCTTAAAAACACATTTATGCAGACAGGCTTGGGGCATGTGAGCTGTGCTCTGCCCCTGGGCCTTTGATTGGGACTGTATGTTGTATGAGTGGTAATAGTTATATAGTTCTTATATTGTATATTACTATTTTAATTGATTTATATTTTTATACTTGTATTTTTGCTGTGAGCCGCCCTGAGTCTGGGGAGAAGGGCGGCATATAAGTCAAAATAAATAAATTAAATAAATAAATAAAATAAATGAATATTCTGTTAGTATTTCAGTACTTTAGTGTTTTGCTCACAAAGAAGTTTTATAATTTAATGCTTTTGTTCTCAGCTTGTAATTTTTTTTTAGTATTTATGGGGTTTTGTAGTTTAAACCATTTTATGCCTTCCAATCACCTAGAAAACATTTGAACTCTGCAACTTTACATAAAAGCAGTGCTTTTTTTGTAAAAAAAAAAAAAAAAAAGGGTCCCGGAACTCACACACATCATACAACCCGCCTTGCATACCCTACAAGGTTCCATCCACAAAAGGTACCGGAACTCCTGGGCGTTCTATGTCCTGCATAAAAGAATATAAAATGCTGATCAGATACCGTACAGTAGGGGTCCCCAACCCCCGGTCCGTGGACCAGTATTGGGTCGCGGCATGCCAGCAACCAGTTGGCACAAACAAGCAAAGCCCCATTTGCAGGATGCAGGCAGTACACAAAACCACACCCCCTTTGGTCCACGGAAAAACCTCTCACCACGTAACCAGTCCCTGATGGCCAAAAGGTTGGGAACCTCTGCCATACAGCATAATTTTGAAGAGCAGGCAAAAATCTTCCTGCTGCCCTTGGTATATTTAGCTTTTTTTATAATGCTCTAAAATATTATGCATAATCTAATAAAATATAACTTTAGTTTAGTCACTCTTAAGGCTCAGATAATAGAGTAATAAACAATATTTTTGATGTTAAACATTAGTAGTATAAGAGATTACATTGATCTTTCACTCACCAATGAGGTTGCTTAATATCAGCCTTAGACCTAGTAATAGAACATATACTTTCAACTAAACAAATAATAAACCACATAATAAAGGTTATGTAGTGATGGCAAAGTGATATATTCCTTCATCACCTAATTAAATCTTTTAAAAGGTGAATGAATATTTAGGAAGAAGAGCTGAACACAGAACCAAATGGAGAATGTATTCACTGTTATCCATTGCACTTTTTTCCCTTAAGAATTTAGATTATCCCTTCAGGCAACTGACAACTGCTAGATCTGTGGAATGTGCTCTTTGAACTGTACAAAGGTCTTCAGCATTTCATGCACTGCTGCAAACAGGAACTGCCAAATGTAATTATTTCTTAAATGTAGTGTTGCATCTTTTTTTCCCTTGAGGTTTACAAACAATGGTATATTAAAAATAAAACAAAAATGAACACAAGAAAAAATATTAGCAAAGAAGTTTAAAATTTACTTTAACTTTTTTATTTAAAAAAAAAACCAAGGGAAAAACTGTATTTCTTCCTCTTAGTCACTGTCTTACTACTTTTTTTCAAATGACAGAAATCAAAATGATCAGCAGAACTGCCCTTTTAACATTTCTAAAAGCTAACATTTCCTTTTAAAATAATTATTAATCTTGAAAAAAAGCCTGAACATGCCTGATCAAAAGAACTGAAGATTTCCATTAACACTGCAAAGTTTCTGTAATTTAAGTCATTGTTCCGTGTAATGCAACACACTATATAATTAAATTGCATGCAAAGGCACATAAAGAAAGCTTCTCTTGATTAGTTTAGTCAGGCCTGCACAACCTATGGGTTGCTTGGATAACGACTAATCCTCCCTTCTTAAGGATCCCACTATTGCTTCAGTCCTTTTATCTTATTATCTTCTTTTATTTGGAGATGCTGAGTGCCCCTGCATAAAATCAGACTGTGCATTTGGGGGCATTATAGAAAAAGACTCAGCACCATTTCAAAAAGGAAGAGAGCAAATACTCATCTGCCATTTCTACCTTTTTCATTTGCATTTCAAATGCTGCCATAAAGCACTGTGCAAGTCTCTAAATTAGAAAAGTAAACCTTGATTGTTGAGTTTTAATGTTAAATTTTAAGAGGTAAATTTTTCCTAACCTGAAGATTGTTTGATCATATCCATACAAACGTCATTTTAAAATTAAAATACTTAATTTCTGTTCTCTGAAAATAAAGTCTTTCAAATATTCTAAAATTGTCTGCCTGTGTGAAAAAGCTGTCATAATGTTAAAAAATTAATTTCTTAGATCAGAAAGAAATCTAAGATCATACTGTGGGAAGCAAAGCCTTCATCCTGGTTCATCCAAGCCGGGTATATATAAACATGGCGACTGCTTTGGGAAGAAGGTTGCAATTTATTGAAGAGCCAGAAAGATGGTTCTTGTAGGAAAGACCAGAGAAGAGAAGGGCCTGAGCACGTGTGGAGTAGGTTTTTATATCCTCTGAAAGCCTTTTGTTTGGAATAGTTTCCTGTTCCTGTGGCATGAACTTTGAACTGAGTCTGAGTGTGCTTTTCTAGGCCTTGGTATCTGTGGTTTAATCCTATTATGTCCCAAAAGTCATATCCTGCTTCCTTGGGGCTGGGCTAATGACTCTTAAAGTTTGGGTGAGGTATGCAGATTTTAGGTCTTTGTCTTCCTGAGTTTCTGGCTCCAACTTTCTGATGTTTACATCTGCATTTGTATAGGGCTGGCTCCTGCTTGGGACAAAGAGATTTGGAAGCAGGGCTGGTTTCTGCTTTTAAAAATCCTTTTGAGGAAATATATTTTTCTGCCCTTTCAATATTTCTTTCTCTGGGGAGCTGACTTTCCTCAATACTTTACTACAGTTCACTTTCACTCAAATTGCAATTCTAAACACTATGTCCTAGAAATGGCACAAAGTGAACTATACTATGGGATTGGCGATAGATGTAACAAATGAAATAATTAAAATATGACTGTCCTTTGTTAATATTGTTAATCTACAGGTAGCCTTAACTTACAACTGTTCATTTACCAACTGTTCAAAGTTATGACAGTGCTGAAAAAAGTGACTTAATGACTGGTTCTTGTATTTATAACCACTGCATTGTCCCAGTCACATGATTAAAATTTGGGTGCTTGACAATCAGCATTATTTAAAACAGTTGCAGAATCGCAGGATCACAGATCACCATTTGTGACCTTCCCAAGGTGCTTCTGGTAGCAAAGGTAGGGAAAGCTGGATTCACGTAATGACTATGTGATTCATTTAACTTCTGCAGTGATTTCCTTAACAACTATGGCAAAAAGTTGTAAAATTGGGTGACTCAATTAAGTACCGTATTGCTTAGTGATGGAAGTTCCTGTCACAATTATGGTTGTAAGTTGAGAACTATCTGTATCTCAAATCTATCTGTATCTCAAATCTATCTGTATCTCAAATCTACTGCTTTAAATAACCCTTTTATTCCATCTGCGTATAATCCTCAAGAATCGACAGGCTAGTTAACAATGGTTCAAAGCTATGATTGACAACTTCAAATTACATACAACTCTATTTCAAAATTATGACAGCTGCAGTGGTAATGTGGTCAATCACCCTTACAACAAACCATGAGGATGCTACAAAGCCCCAGCCTCTCTTCCTTGCATTCCAGGCTAGTAGGACCTGCAGAACTTGGAACTGTTCCCCATGTCTCCTGCAAGCAGCCATTTTAAGGCCACAACATTTTCTTGTGGAAATGGCTGCTCCTTTCAGAGCTTTCTGGTCATCAGGAGGTTACAGAGCATTCTTGCCTCTGTCTAGGCTTTGGGAAACCAGCCCTTGCATAAAAGATGGCAGCTTCAGGACGAGCTTCCCTTGCTTATCCCCCTTCCCCTCTCCCCCAGAAAGCTGTTAATCTCCCCCCCCCCAAAAAAGTTAGGTGTTAAAACTAAACTCTCCACCTCTGCTATTCAATCTCTGTCCCTTTTAAAAACTTTCCCTTCCTTTGGCTCTAAGTGAAAGAGTAGAGGAACAGAAGCAAAAAGGAAAGAAAATCTTTTTTCAGCTTTTTCTCTTGAACTGGAGAAAAAACTTCATCTCTGAAAGTTAGCCAACTACTGTACTGTAGAAACTTGTACAATAAAATGGAGGACACTGGGTCTTTGCAAGCCTTAGCTGTCTTATCTGTGTGCCTATAGAGTCCAGCTAGGACTTAAAATCTAGACTGTAGATTGCCCTAATTGGAGCAAGTGAAGATCAACATCCATCCCTCTCAGCTTTTTTCCCTTTTATTTATTGAAGAAAGGTGGTTTTGGAGGGAGGGATGGGGTTAAGCAATGGAAAGGCTTTGGGAAGCTCATCCTGAAGCTGCCACCTTCCCAAAGTCTAGCTAGAGGCAGGAAAATTTTGCAGCTTCCCAGTGGCCAGCCTATCTGAAAGGGTAGGAAACTGGTCCTTTTTGAGCCCCAGGAAAGCAGGGCACCTTGGCAAAAAGTAGGGCAGGGGCAGAATTAGGAAAGGCAGGTGTGCCCAGCATTATTTTCCCCATTGTTTCTTGCTGGCAAACCAGTCAGCTGTGTGGCAGCTGGCATGTGAGGCATTCAAGGAGCAGGAAGCAGAACATGCAGTATCTCTGTGTGTGGGGCCTTGAGAGACTTGAAAAAGGTGGGTTTATGCCTACATTAGGCCTGCTAGGATCTCCCCATCACTGAACTTCAATTAGCAACGCATGCATTTGCTTAACAAATGCACTGGGGAAAGCAGAGATGGCTAATTATTACTTGTAACAATTCATTTCATGTTGTCCTTGACCTCTTATCCTAATGGGCAGGCTCTATTATGGTTGTAACTTGAGGAATAGGCATGATGGTAACTCTAGTCCTGAATATAGAGGTAAAATCCTAAACTGGGAGAAAAGTTAAATAACTCTTCATTTAAAGATTCTTAAAAACTAATTCTTTTCTTCCTGCTTTGGATGCCATGGAAATCCTTCCTTCAAAGCTGGGATTTAAACTGTATTTCAATGAAATATACAACCCACTCACTCCCACCAGTGCTTGAAATCAAAATATAATTCAGAATTCAAAAACTATACGTTATTCTTTCATCTTCAGAAAATACATATTTAATTTTTTATTGCTTGATAGATGAAACTTTCTCTAAAATAAATGTTATGTTTGTTGAAGCTAGAAATATTACAATATTTGTATTTTGAACTACGAATGGCTATGGTAAAGAAGTGGTGGATCCTTATTTAAAATGTATTTTACTGACTTTCTTATAGCACTGAATGTTTTCAATAGTATAACAAAGCAAACAAACAAACCATTTAAATGAAGAGTGAGGCTGCTATTTTCAATTCATCTAAAATTTTCTACTATTTTAGAGTGAATTTGTTGAATTTGAGTGAATGTCATAAAATAGAATGGATTCTGCTTCAAATAAATATACTGTAAATCATTGTATGTTACATATTTAGGTAGAATTGATAGTATACGTACATATATACATATACATAGTGGCAAATATCTGTAGCTCGGTTATAGGATGAGGGTGAAGGTTCGTTCTCCGAACTTGTGGGTTGGTTTGTGCACATTTCGTTACTAGGCTAGGTAACATCTTCAGTGGCATTTAGGAGATGTCTGTCAGTGGTCTTCTATTTATAAGAGCTTTTCAGGTGTGGGTGTGTCAAGTGAGGGTCTAGTGATGAGTCATCAGAGAGAGGCTTTTGATGGGGAGGTTACTTCAGGTCAGGGTCGTTGGAAGGTATGAATTATCAGTGGGTCAGGAATGGTTGGGGGTTGATGCTGTCTATGGTTGGGTGTGCAATTGATTTGGATTCTGAGGGGTTCATAAGCTGGTTGTAGATCAATGGGTCTGTTGATGGAATTGCTAGTTGAGTGTCAGGGTTCGATGAACTCACGAGCATGGCAGGGGGTAGTGTAAGCAAGAACCTCACTTGACACACCCACACCTGAAAAGCCCTTATAAATAGAAGAGCACTGATACAGACATCCCCTAAACATACGCATACACACACACATACAAACACGCACAAAGAGAAAAGCCTCTAAATAATCAATGGATCTTACTCCTTAAATAACAGCAGATAAAGCTATAACAGCACAATTCTATATAGAGTATTCCTATTTAACATCCATAACTGGGGAGATCTTAGAAAAGATAATCAAAATAAGATCTGCAAACAACTAGAAGAAAACAAAGTTATAACTAGTAGCCAGCACGGGTTTGTTAAAAACAGATCATGCCAAACCAATCTTATTTCATTCTTTGATAAAGTGACTAAACTAGTAGACCAGCGAAATGCTGTGGATGTAGTATATTTAGATTTCAGTAAGGCATTTGATAAAGTAGACCACAACCTACTCCTTGGTAAGCTAGAGAAAGATGGAATAGACAACATCACCACCAGAGGGATCTGTAGCTGCCTGGCAAACTATACTCAACAAGTAGTCCTCAATGGCACTACATCCACATGGAGAGAAGTAAGCAGTGGGGTACCACAAGGTTCCATCTTAGGCCCAGTACTCTTCAATATCTTAATCAATGACTTAGATGAGGGAATTGAAGGGGAACTCATCAAATTTGCAGATGACACCAAACTGGCAGGAGTATACAACACCCCAGAAGACAGGATCCAAAAATATCTTGACAAACTTGAATAATGGGCCCTATCCAACAAAATGAGTTTCAATGTGGAGAAAAATCAAAAATACAAGTACAGATTGGGCAACACCTGGCTTAAAAACAGTAACTGTGAGAGGGACCTTGGAGTCCTAATGGACAATCACCTGACTATGAGCCAGCAGTGTGCAGTAGCAGCCAAAAAAGCTAATACAATCCTGGATTGTATAAACAGAGGCATAGAATCAATATCACACGAAGTATTAGTACCGCTTTATAAAATCCTAGTAAGACCACACCTGGAATACTGCAGCAAATTTTGGTCACCATATCACAAAAAAGATGTTGAGAGTTTGGAAAAAATTCAGAGAAGAGCAACTTAGATGACTAAAGGCCTGAAGACTAAAATATACAAAGAACGGCTGCAGAATTTGGGTTTGACTAGTCTAAAGAAAAGAGGAAATAGGGGAGACATGATAGCAGTATTCCAGTATTTGAGGGGATGCCACCAAAAAGAGGAGGTCACGTTATTCAGCAAAACACCAGAGGGCAGGACAAGAAACAATGGTTGGAAACTGATCAAAGAGAGAAGCAACCTGGAATTAAGGAGAAACTTCCTGACAATGAGGACAATTAACCAGTGGAATAGCTTGCCCCCAGAAATCGTGGGTGCTCCATTACTGGAGATTTTTAAAAAGAGGCTAGACAGTCATTTGTCTGAGATGGTAAAGGTCTCCCTGCTTCAGCAGGGGACTGGACTAGAAGACCTCCAAGGTCCCTTCCAGCTCTATTCTATTCCTATTTAGAAATCCTGTGGCATTTGTCAGGATTCACTTCTAGGTTAGGTTAGTGTGTATAAGGTTGCCATATGACACAATGTTACTATATATAGTTACCTGGAAGTAAGCTCTGCTAAAGAAATAAGGGTTTTTTAATGTATATGTGTATATACACAACATACACAAACACACACATGCAAGCACTTATATATGTTTGCACTATAGAATGTTTTCTAGCAATCAATATTTTTAAGTTATTTAAAATCTATAAAGATACTGTCATGGTTCGATAAATGAAACCAATTAAAGCAGAAATTTGAGGCTTGAGTTTTCCTCTAAGAGCATGTTTATTGGCTACAAAGTATCAGCACGGTCAAAAGTGAAACCAAGACTAAAATTCCTTCCAAAAAGTTACAGAATTACAAAGTTAAACTTACCACCCCAGAAACTATGCAACCATCTCCATTTCCCAATAGAATACTTTGGAGGGCTTTATAACATTAGGCTCAACCCCCAGTCTAACAAACAGAAATGACCTTGGTTCCCATGGGACAGATAATTGTTTAGACCAGGGCTTTTCAACCAGTGGTACTTTGGCACCTGGCAGGTTGTATGCAGTTGTCCTAGAGAAGTGGTAGCGGGGGGGGGAGAGGAATGAGCTGAAGCAGTGGCAGCGCCGGACAAGCACAAGGGAGAGAGACAACTGGAGCTGCAGGATTAGCGCTGAGCTCCAGCTCATCAGCTGGAGGGTGTAGAGAGGAGAGGATATAAAAGAAGGTTTTGCTGGGAAAGGGCCAATGAGAGGCTGCCCCTGCCCTGCCCCCTGGGCATGCAAAGACGAGGTAGCAAACACCTGGTATCCCTGCTGACTGTCCCCGTTGACCACTGAGAAAGAAAAAAGGCAAGAAAAGCACTCCCCTTTCCCCCAGGATGCCAGCACTTGTGCACTTGCTGCCTTCTCCAAGCACCCCCAGGGGGCAGGGCAGAGATGGTGGGGGGACCTCACTGGCTCCAGGGTTGCCCTGTGAATTAAAGGCTCAGCGTGGTCTGGCTTTGATGGCCCCCATCAGTAGATCAACGCCACACCTGCTTGCTGACCTAGCCTCGCTGCCACCAGGTTTCCCTTTCACCGGGACCACCTGTCAGAACACATTTCTTTTACCACCAGTTCATTCCCTCCTTCACGCAAATCGCATTGCCGATTACTAACTTACTAAAAACCAAAGACTGGTTTTTAGGTTGGATACCAGCCAACCTTTAAAATGGACGGCAGAGTGCCAAACCGCATTTGAAAGATTGAAAAGGTTATTTTCCATGGAACCAGTCATAAGATACCCTGACACTGACTTCCGGTTCCCGATCACGGTGCAGACGGTTGTGCAGGGAGAGCTGTCTCTTCACTGGCCGGTTTCCCTCCGCTGGTAGACCCTCAATAGGGTCAAAAAGTCACCCTGGAGAGGCAACTACCGTTGAGGAGGCCCCTCATCTGACTGCGTAAGGGCAGCAGCTCCTTCCGCAGTCCGAGCCAGCTCCTTAGGGCCAACAGTAACATGGCCGATCACTTAGCCACACCAGCCAAAAGTCAGAAGAACAGCTCAGCGTAAAGAACCACTGTGGAGGATCCAGGTGAGACCTTTCTTTCCCTCTCTTTGCCCTAACTATTTTCCTGTAAAAAGCCTCTGAACTACTTCCCTGCTTTGGGAGAGCAGTGTCTGTTTACTTGGGAAAAAGAGCCCTGGAAACAAAAGAATAAAATAGCTAACTTTTAATGACTATTTAATTTTTTAGATACCTTGAGGTCCTGAAAAAATTCCTATTATAGAACATTATTATTATTTTATTTATTATGCTGGAGATATTTGTTTTTTTCCCCTCTATTTTCCTAATGAGATAAAATTTTATTAATTTGGGAAAAAAATCTTACAGTCTACTGAGGACATCTTGTGTCGAAAATTGTTATTGCAACTGTATTTCCTCTTGGTGTTTGGATGGATTTGACCTTCAAATGATAATAAAAGGGAAAAGATAAAGGACTTGAAACAGCTCGATGGTGAACTTGTTTACTAGAAATTGTGGAGGTGGATATTCGTTGACTTTTAGTAAATATAGCCTCCACTAAAATATAAGACTATTTCACCACTGAAATGGAGGAATTTTACCCACAGCTTGATTATGAGCTTATATTGGAAAAAATTCTGGAAGCTATGTAGTACATGAAATCTTGGAGAAATATTAAAGATGGTATTTCAGAACCACAAATTGAATCTCAAATCTTAATGGATCAATCTATAGGCCAAGGAACAATAGAGGAGGAACAGATTAGCTCCAAAGAGGCCTGTATGCAACAATATACACAACTTAAAGAGATGGAGGAACCATGCCCACAACTCAACTATAGACTTACATGGGAAAAAATTGTGGAAGCTACTGAACAAATGAATTTTAGAAAAACTCTTGCCCCAAAACCTCAAACTGATTTTCAGGCTCCAATTGATTATGCCATAAGTAAAAAAGCAACAGAAAAGGAATCAATTAACACAGAAGAGGATATTATACAACCCTACGCACAATTCACGAAGAACCTTGACGACCAAAGAATGACTTTAATTGAGATACCTGCAGTGTTAAAAACAACAGGAACTGAGTTCCAGACACGAGTTACTGAAAACTGTGATAATGTGGATAATCAACTAGTAACTACAACATGGAATAATACTGATTACACCATTCAGATGATACTGGAAGAAGGGGAAGAGAACTTTGACCAGACTGAAGGGTTGATAAATACCCCTACTCAAATACTGAGATTCGATGATACAGAAGCTCTATTATGGAAACTGGTCTGGCACAGAAAGAAAGCCAGAGTTAGATTTAAAAATGCGACTTAAAATTTCACTTAATGGGTAAAAAAGGCTTTAGAGATCTGGACTGATTTAATAATTAACTGAGTATGCGAATTTAGTAAGAAGATATTTCTTGTAATAATATGTTTGCCTTAGATATGATAACTATTTGGATGGGATCTAAACTTTACCTAATAGGTTAAAAAGATTTCTTATAGATATAGATTGATTGATAGAATATATATCTAAAATAGAGTAGAAATGTATTTTTTTGAATAATACTTTTATTTTAGGTAGGACAATTATTTTGTAATGGAAGGAGAATAAGAGGGATTTGTGACAAGAGAAGAAATAGTATTAATAAATAACTTATTAGATTAAGAAATAGAATATATGTAGAAAATACAAGAATGTTACTGTTGGAATAATATGTGTATTTTAGATATCATTATTACGTTAGGAAAAAGGGGAAACGAGGGACAACCGAAGTGTTAATAATATGTTTATTCAAGGCTAAATTGGAATATGGTAATTGTAAATTAATAAAGCTCAAAAACAGGATTTGGATTTTTATAGATGAAATGTTATTGATGATTGTTTTGATTGATTGAATTTTATTTAGAAATGTATTAATTTGAATATGTTATATTATTTGAGGGAAACTTTTAATGAATTAACCTGAGTTATATATGTATGATTCTGTTTTTGGATGATTGAATACCCCATCACCACGTTTCTTAAGCACTTTGATGTAAAAATTAAAAAAACAATAAAACTTGCTTTAAAAAAAAGATACCCTGCCACTTACAAACCATTCATAATTCAAGCTGATTCTAGTGATGTGGCTGTGGGGGCAGTATTAATGCAAGAGTATGATGAAGGGAAACTACAGCCTTGTGCGTATACATTGAGGAAACTCACAGAAACAGTGGGCAGTTTGGGAGAAGAAGGCTTATGCCATCCGATGGGCCCTCTTAACTTGACGGCATTTCCTGGAAGGGAACAAAATCTCCTTCCAGGTATGGATCGACCACAAGAACCTGGAAGCCCTAAAAATTACCAGGAAAGTGACCCGTAAATAAGCAAAGTGGCCTTAGCATTTCCACCGGTTTAATTTCACCCTAAAGCATTTACCAGGGGAAAGAACTTCCTTTCAGACGCACTGTCCAGATTGCCACAATACAACAGTAATAAGGCAGAAATAACAGACCCACTCATGCCATCAAAACAGCTAGCAGCGCAAATCACCACCTGGGCACAAGCCAAAATCCAGAAACCTCTAGCAAGCCAAGCGGGAATTGAATTAAAAAAAGCACTGGAGACCGACAAATGGTTCCTAAGCCACAAGAATCTATGCACAATGACTGATGGACTGCCATGGGTGGGAGGGAAACTGTACATTCCAAAAAGCCAGAGACTGACTTTCATGCAGCTTCGCCATGACTCAAAATCAGCAGGACATTTCAGATTTGTGAAAAATCTACACCTAGTGAAATGGCAATTTTGGTGGCCATTGATAAAAAAGGACATTGAAAGCCATGTGGCTAGTTGCCCAATATGTGCTGCGGCAAAAAGGAGACAGGGGAGGACCCTAGGGTTGTTGCAAACAGTAGCGACCCTGTCAGTGCCTTGGAAAGAAATTCCTATGGACTCTATTATGGAATTACCAGAAAGTGGGGGAACACAGTCATTTGGGTTGTAACGGATTTGTTTTCTAAGCAAGTGCATTTTATCCTGTGCCCAAAAATACCCACTGCAAAGACACTAGCGAAGTTATTCGTTCAGCACATTTATTGACTTCATGGAGCCCCACAACAGATATCAGATAGAGGAGTGCAATTCACATCAGAGTTTTGGAAAGCATTCCTGGGACTTTGGGGGACCACTCAGGGGCTGTCATCTAGTCATCATTCGCAAACGAATGGTGGGACTGAACGTTCAAACTCAGTACTGGAACAGTACCTATGATGCTTCATTAATTACCAGCAAGACAATTGGAGCAACCTACTTTCATTTGCAGAAGTTGCTTATAACAATACAGTGCATTTCAGCATGGGCTACACGCCATTCCAGGTTGCAACAGGACAAAGTTTCAACCTGATGTCTGAATTACCCTCTAATGAACCAACCATCTCTTTCCTGAAGGAATGGATTGCACAACTACAAAACACCTGGCTGGTTATGAGAAAGGCTTTAGATGAAGCTAGGGAAGCTTATAAATTCCAGGCAGACAAAAACAAATTGAACCCAACCATTTCAAGTAGGGGAGAAAGTATATCTGTCAACAAAATACATAAAATCCCTGCAGCCCTCAAAGAAGCTAGGACCAAAATTCCCCATCAAGAGAATAATCAATCCAGTTACCATAGAGTTGGCACTCCCTAAGAGACTCAGACAAGTCCACCCAATTTTTCACTGGTCTTTTAAAATGCAAATGGCAATCACCCTTAAGGCCGGCTGCAACTCCTCCCCCTCCTACAATCATAGTAGAAGGTGAACAGCATTTTGAAATCAAAGAGATTCTAGATTCAAGGATAATCATGGTTCCACCCAATACCTGGTAGTGTGGAAACACCTGCCTTCCTCCCAGAATCAATGGGTTCAGAAATGCCACGTTAGAGCCCCTAGATTGCTTAGTAAATTTCATACTGCTTATCCAGATAAACCAGACTAATCCTTTATCTCCTTTTGTTTTGTTTTTCCATAGATGGATCTCTTTTTTAAGGGGATGGCATGTCAGAACCCATTTCTTTGTTGGGGGGTGGTTCTGTTCCTTTAGGTTCTTTCTGTGGGTTCCGTCATTCTCCTGGGGGGAGGGGGAGGCTCCAGGGAATGCATCTCCTTTTTACTTAGCTACAATCTACCCTCTCTGCTTGCTCTTTGAACTGTTTCCCCTTGATGTCAAAGGAATGTGCCTCTGGTCATCTGGCTTATCTCTTGCTGTGGAAGACCCAACATCTTCACAAGCATGGGAACGGACTCTGTTATCAGCTCCATTCCCACAGCGGATCTAACAGTTAGGGATTGGCTCATTTGAACTGACCGGATAAACTGTTGGGGTGTGGGTTTGCTTGATGCTCTTTTAATCTATTGATCTGAGTGGAAAACCCTCAGATCCTGCCTTCTAAGCTTGCTGTCAGCTTCTCCTAATAAAAGTTCTTTTTGAAATGGAATTGTTCCAAAAGTCCTGCTTTCTTGGGATGAGGTTTTGACGTGGCTCCTTACAGCACTCCTGCCTGCATGGGATAGCTATGGCTGGCGGCATCATGGCCACTGGCAGCACTGGCAATCTCTCCCCCTCCAGTCATCCCTTCATGAGAAGGAAGGAAGGAAGGAAGGAAGGAAGGAAGGAAGGAAGGAAGGAAGGAAGGAAGGAAGGAAGGAAGGAAGGAGCTGGGAAAGAGACTGCCTCTCCTCGCATAGAGACGGAGTGGGCCTCCCTCTGACCCACACATTTTGCTCTCCCACACACACTATGAGCAACCTGGCCAAGGAGCGCGAGCCAAGCAGCAGCAGCCTCGAAACGAAGGTAAGCATAGCTGGGCGCCCGTTGGAGAAGGCTGGGCTGAGCTGGGCGCTTGATCTCTACTGCCTATGGCTTTGGGCAGCCTGCACCGCTGGGGGTCCTCTGCGTGGCCTGAGAGCAAAGGAACCACCAATGAAGAAATTAAAACCAGTATTTTTTTCCTTTTTTTATGTTTTGTAGCATTTTATTAGATTATGGAATAAAATAGCAAAATACAAAAGCATATTGTAGGACACAGTGGGGAGGAAGATGCTGCAGTAGAATGAAGCATTAACATTGAACCTCAACTTTTTACTTTTCCATAATGGTATAAACTAGCCATTTCTATAACAACAAATGAATCTAACCAGTAAAACCCAAAATCCCGCTCATTTCTTTTCAGTCATCAAGTTTTTGACACCTTGCTAAGCACTGGTGGTACTCGAATATTGTCATGTCCTAAAAGTGGTTCAATCTGTGAAAAGGTTGAAAAGCCCTGGTTTAGATTAGCATAAAACTCCCCATTCCTGTGGCAACCAAAAATAAGCAAGATGGCTTCAGACAAGTTTGTTGCAGAGTTGACAGATACTATGAAGTATTTTCACCATCTCAATGTTTAATTTTCTTTAAACTCTCTGGTTTCTAATAAACTATTCAGGAATTCTAGTATGCATCCTATTCTCAGGCCAGGGATCCCCAACACCCCCTCCAGTCTGGGGAAAAACCTCTCTCCACAGAACCGGTCCCTGGTGCTGAAAAGTTTGGGAGCTGCTGTCTTAGACAACAACATATATAGTTTTGTATTGTTCAGTTACTTTTCATTCTTTGTGATCTGATGGATAATATTTTATAAGTGTTTATTAGTCGCTTCTTTGAGTTCTTGTAAATCTATATCATGAATGATATAATGTAACTACTTATCTTCATTTGGTTTCTTTTTCAATTGCCTGATTTTCCAAGTATTGCAGTCTTTTCTAATGATTCTTCTTTTGAATTATATTTCATAATTATGTGTAATTAAGCTTTAAGTTCATTATTAGCGAGCATGCAATATAGAATGATTTGTTCTTCATGAGGTTTGCAGCAATTTTCTCTAGCACAATACAAAGGTGTTAATTGTTCTTCATTCAACCTTTCTGATGGTCCAGTCTGCAGATATATTACAACTGGAATATCCATAGCCTTAACAATACATTTTTCATCAGTGTGTCTCTGCACATATTTTTCTTGATCTCTCATAGTCTTCTCCCAGAAGCACATCTCTTTATTTCATGACTATAGCTGCCAACTTCACTGATTTACGCTGCCTTAATCTTGCCATCATTGGCAAATACTGACATCATCAGCTTTTGCACTTTCCTTTTTCACCTTCAATAAGCAGTTTTTTAAATATTGCTTTGCTTCTTAGTGTCAGATCTCAAGGTAGACCAAATTAAGAAATAGACTTCACAGGAATCCTAGAATGCAACTCAATTGATATAGATTATAGTGCAGAATTTGAGAACCTGTGTTTTCCTTCCCTCCCTCTTATACACCAATTTTTAACTATTCCATTGTTCTATATTACATACAAACTTTTACTTCCTAATCATCACACAAGACCTTAAGGAGACAGATGAAGTCACAGATATATCTCTATTGTAAGATCCAGAATTTGTGTATAGTCAAAAGATTTCATATAATCAATAGCATAAAACATGCATTTTTAAAAATTTCCTTTTCATACCCTGAATAGTAGCAATGGGATCTCAAGTGAAGTCAAGTAAGTTTATTATAATCAAAGACCAGAGACCAGAACAAGTTAAAAACACTCAAGGAATATCCGATAAAAAATTCTAAAATAAAATAATAAATAACAGATAAAATCTACATTAAAATCACAATTTGGCATCCAATCTGTCAGTTACACATGAGCAAAATACACCATGCATTAGTTGTGTAAAATAGCTATGTTGGATTAATCATGTGTTTTTGATGAATCCTCAGTGCTGTTGTGCAGAATCTGGCCACAGAAACAGAAGGGGCGTTGTCTTACCTGAACGCCTTTTCTCAGCATGAGGAATGTAGAATCCACGAATGAGTTGTTTTAGTCTTCTAGCCCAATCAGACCAAACAATCAAAGTTGCCATGCCCCTGCAGGGTCTGACCATGCCCCAGTTTCAAAAAGGGCGAAGCTAATGATTGTGTGACGTGATGGCTCCCGAACTGCTGACACTAACCTAACTGCCAATAATAATAATCAGGGAGGGGGTGGATTCTACATTCCTCATGCTGTGAAAAGGCATTCAGGTAAGACAACGCCCCTTCTCCAGCATGTAGGGAATGTAGATCCACGAATGGGACATACCAAAGCCCCTATGATCCCATGGGTGGGAAGCAGGTTGGTTAAGTGTTGGCATTGAAATGGACCACTTGTTGTAGAACCCGAAAGCCAAAAGAGGCCTCTGCGGAAGCAAACTTGTCGAGCTTGTAGTGGCAAATGAATGGAGAAGGGGACAACCACATAGCTGCCTTACAGATTTCTTCTATGGACGCCTGAGTTTGCCACGCTGCTGACGTGGAAGCGCTCCAAGTAGAATGCGCTGTCAGGCAACTAGGGACAGGTAAAGAGTAAGCCTGGTAAGACTGAGCGATACAGACTTTGATCCACCTGGCTATAGTAGAGGAGGAAACCTTCTGTCCCTTGGAAGCTGTGTGGAAAGATACAAATAATGCCTCTGACTTGCGAAAAGGAGCTGTCCTTTTAATGTAATAACGCAGTGCCCTGCATACATCTAGGGAATGCCACTGCTTCTCTAGTGTGTGAGAAGGATTGGGACAAAAGTTTGGTAGTACAATTTCCTGAGTCCGGTGAAACAGTGTATTCATCTTGGGAATGAATGAGGGATCTAACCTAAGTACCACTCTATCCTGGTGGAAGGTACATAGGTCTTCCCTGACTGAAAGAGCAGCCAACTCTGATACGCGCCTCGCCAACATAACAGCCACTAGGAATGCCACCTTGTGTGACAAAATACGAAGAGGACAAGACCTGATAGGTTCAAAGGGAGATCTTGTGAGTGTCTGTAGAACTCGAGGTAGTTCCCAAGAGGGATACCTGTGTACTACTGGAGGTCTGGTGTTGGAGACTCCTTTCATAAAGGACCAAACTCTGGGATGATGGGACAATGGAGTGGAGTTGGCACAAGTGAACACCGTAGAAAGAGCAGCCACCTGCCTATGCAAGGCGTTGGGCGCTAAACCTTTATCCACTCCATCCATGAGGTATTCAAGAATTACTGGAATATTGACGGAAGATATAGATAAACCCTTACGGGTACACCAGTCACAGAAGTTCTTCCAAGTGGCATCATAAATCCGGTTCGTCGCCGGCCGTCTAGAAGCTTGGATCATAGATATCACTCTTGAAGAGTAAGATCCGCGCATCAGGAACTGGCGTTCAGATGCCAGATGACTAGTTGCAGCCACTGTGGATCTGGGTGCCATATAGCCCCTTGCGTTAAAATTATCCTCTCTGGAGGAATCTGCCATGGGGGAGCTACAGTGAGGTTCACGACATCCGCGAACCATGGACGCCTCGGCCAATACGGGGCCACAAAGATTAGCTCCGCTCGTTCCTGCAACAGCTTCCTGATGACGGCTGGGATCAAGGGAAGAGGTGGAAATGCATATAGAAGGCCCGCTGGCCAAGGACTGCGGAGGGCGTCTGCTCACTCTGAACCCTGAGATGGGTACCGAGAGAGAAACCGAGGGAGCTGAGCGTTCGCCAGAGATGCAAACAGGTTGATGTTGGGTCGACTGAAACGGTGAGTAATCTCCCGGAAGAGACGGGGATGCAGATGCCACTCTGAATGATCTATCGTAGATCGACTCAGAAAATCTGCCTGACGGTTCTCCACCCCTGAAATTTGTTCCACCTTTAGGGACAAAAGATTCCATTCCGCCCATGACCCCAGATGCTGGGATTCGGACATTAAGGTCCGAGATCGAGTGCCACCCTGTCTATTGACATGGGCCTTTGCTGCCTGCCACGTTGTCCATCAGAACCAGTACGTGACAGCCTGCCACCTTCCTACGGAAATGGCGAAGTGCCAGGTGTATGGCTCTGAGTTCTAACCAAATTATGCTTTTTTTGAGATCCCTTGGAGACCACCACCCCTGGGCAAATTGAAGATGTAAATGTGCCCCCCATCAAAACAGACTGGCATCTGTGGTCAAGGTTACTCGAGTCAGTTCTCGGAACAGGGACCCCTTGGACAATGCCAGGGACAGCCACCAGATGAGGGACGTAAGTGTCTGTGCTGGAACTCGCACCCTCTGTGGAAAGCATGCTACCCCTCATTTCTGGTAGGGGAGTAGAAACCACTGTAGTCTCATGTGAAGCCTGGCCCAAGGCACTATGGCAATACGTGAGATCAGTTTCCCTAACAGCTGTGAAAGCAGAAGTAGGGTCACACGTTTTTCTTTGCGCACCTTGGTGATCGTGCGTATACTGACCTGACGCTCCTGAGACAGGAAAACTTTGCACTGGTTGGTATCTATTATTGCGCCCAAGTGGAGCAAATGGTTTGTTGGAATCAAATGGCTCTTTTGAAAGTTGACCATAAATCCATGATCCTGGAGTGTCCTTATCGTCAGTTCCACGTCTGATCGGGCGTTCAGTGCCGAGGACGACTGGATTAGGATATCGTCCAAGTAGCACTGAATGTGGACAGGTACCAACCTGAGGTGGGCGGCGAGAACTGCCAGGATTTTGGTGAAAACCCTTGGAGCTGATGATAGGCCGAATGGCAAGGCCTTGTACTGATAATGATGGTTGGAATACCTGAATCTGAGAAACCGTCTGTGACTTGGATGAATGGGAATGTGCAAGCTTCTGTCAGATCTATGGATGTGAGAAAATCCCCCAGCCGAATGCTGCCTAGAATGGAATGAAGAGTCTGCATCTTAAATTTGTGGTACACTAGGAACGAATTTAGGGCTTTCAGATCTAGAATCACCCTCCATGAAACCATGAACAGGATGGAGTAAAAGCCTAGACCCCATTGATGTGGGGGTACCTGCTCTATTGCCTCTATGCTTAGCAGATGATGAATGACCTCCTCCATGAGGCCTTGTTTCATGGGGTTTCGTGATAGGGGGCAGGAGATGAAGCGCTGGGGGGGGAGGGTTAGAAATTCCAGAGACAGACCGTCTCTGATGGTAGTGAAAACCCAGGTGTCCGTGGTGGTGCTTTCCCATTTGTGGAAGTACAGTACTAGTCTTCCGCCGATGGGTGGGATCTGGCTCGAGTCACTTTGACTTCCAGAAAGGACGACCTTCCCTGCCACGAAAGGGCTGCTTAACCTGGAATTGTGGCTTTCGCTTGTCTCTGTAGCCAGACCGGTCCGAGGAATGGTCCGGCCCCACTTGAAAAGGCCGGTACCCGCTCCAGGAAGTCAGGTCTGAACCAGACTTAAATGACGGATGCTGATTGTATGGCGAAAAGCATCTGCCCGTCTTTTTGAAAATGTCAGATAGCACCTTGACCTTTTCCTTATTTTTCATCAGGTAAGGAGTAAGAGCCTCCCCAAAAAGGTGACCCTTTTGATATGGTGCCGCAGCCACTCTCCACTTGTGCCTGGTGTTGGCCTTCCAATTTTTGACCCAGAACAGTCTACGTGCAGCCACGTTAGAAGCTATGGCTCGAGCCGAATATTTGGCCGATTGCAGAGACACATCGGCCATGTGACTTGGTGACATCCTGGTGTACCCTTACCTCATCTGGGGATATCCTAGCCTGTATTTCCAGGAGCCAGATCAGTGAGATTCTGGCAAAGAAGGAGTTAGAAGTTGAGGCTCTAATACCCCATGCCGATGCCTGATGAGTCCTGCGGAAGGAAATCTCAGATTTCTTGTCCTTGGCCTTAAGGGCTTCTGACATATCTCCTGAAATTTTGGTGTCTGATAGTATGGGAGCGAGAGCCTCGTCTACTCCCGGACCTTCAAGAACATAATTGACGGAAGGGACCGTATCCAAGAGTTTATGATCTATTCCCCCAAGAGTAGAGAAGGTTCCCAGAGACCCCTATTGATCTTGAATTGATTTTAAAAACATGTGGGGACAAGGTATCTGTAGGTTCTTTGTGACCGGTTCCAGAAACAGTGGGTCAGAACTCTGACCAGAGTCCTGATCAGCTGTTTGTGGTTTCACCGGCTCAATCTTTCCAGTGACATAAGCCTTGTGCAAGAGTGAATGAAAGGGATTTGGATTAAACACCCCTACCATAGGAGTGGGCTCCGCCTGAGTGTCTTCCTCGTCTGACCACATGGCTTCTTTGGGAATTTGCGCAGAATACTCCAATATCTTGCTCCCTTCAGATTGAGGTGGAGAACCGTGATCTGAGATCACGTACTCCCTGGGATGCGTAGTTTCCATGGGCGTAGGGGGTTTTGATGGTCCAGGGACCAGAGTGACTCTCCCTGAGGACTCAATTGCCTGAGCCACTGCTTGTGAGATCATGGCCTGGAGTTGGGCAGTGAATGAAGGATGCTCAGGGGCCCGAAGGCCCGCCATCATCTGAGTGAAAGATGCCGATGGAATTTGAGGAGGGGGAGCTGCAGTAAACTCCCCTTGAGACCCACATGACATCGAGGATGGGCCAGGTTCGGTGACTGGAATTGAATCTTGGATCTGTATTCTCAGATCCTGATCAAGGATAGACAGATGGTCCTGATCGTATCCAAGCAAAAACCCCTGATCCAGGGTTTGCTCGGGGGACCAAATCCGTGGCAAAGGGGAAGGACGATGTTCCCCTGATGTGGATGCACGAGGGGAAACGGAGACAGGTTGTGTCTCCGCCATGCGTTGCTGGGCCTTAGTAAATTGTTGTTCCAGTGCCTTGTACCTGCTATCTGCTTGCTTATCAGCCATCTTAGAGGTCCGTTTAACCTTGGCCTTGGCCTTAGCAGGTGCCTCCTGACTGGGTGACTTGCGCTTTGCATTTCCACTGGAGGTGGAAGCCTGTGGAACGTTGTTATCAGCCATAATGAGAACAATTAATAGAGAACAGGTTTTCACCAGGAGATCCCTGGATCGGCCCTGGTCTGCAGGAGAAATAAATCAGGTTTTTACCAGGAGATCCCTGGATCGGCCCTGGTCTGCAGGAGAAAAAGGCTACGGCCCACCTGAGTGGTACAGGCCTTCACAAGGGTCTGTGAGGTCCGGCCCGCCGTTAAGCATGGAGTCACTACACGATATAAGCCGCGTTGCAGTCAGGGACTGTCCTCCCCTTCAATGTTTCAGGCCCACTGTAATAGTGAGACAATTGGACTGATAAAACGTCAAATGTCAATTAATGAGAAGTCTATATATGAATGTAGATATATATCTTGTTTATTTTAATTCTATTTTATTTTATTTTAATTTTTAATTTTATTTATTTATTTATTTATTTATTTATTTCACCCTTATGTCTCACTTAGTGATGGCTAGGACAGTAACTGCCGACCACTAGATGCAGACAGCGGGGAAAAAACCAGGCAAGGCAAGCAGCAGTTCAAAGTGTGACACTGGATATTTGAATAAGTAACTCAGTATGGTCTCAATACTACAAGTAAGAAGGAGTGAGAGACTCAAGCTATTTCCCCTATGGCCACGAGGTAACCTAAACTGGCATCTACCAAGAAACTGAAGCACAGAGGTAAGGAGGATCTAAAAGAGTGGAATTAGAACTCCTATGCCCCCCCACGTAGAAAAAAAATCACCAAAAAAATTAGATTAAAGTGGACAAACAACAGACTAACAAGCTAAACTAACTGTTTATAGCTAAGAAAGAAATATGGTGAGAAAAGGTTGGGATGGATGCCTGGGTCTGGAAGAAGGCTTCCTGTCTCACGAGATAAGTCTAAGTCAGCTTTCTATTTTAGCTTTGCTGGGTCAGGATTTATAGCTTTGTTGTATCAGGGGTTATGGTAGGTATGCCATGTTTTGACTACCAGCGTGATCAATGACTGCTGCATGCTGTCTGGAAACTGTTCACATGCTCTGTTCACATGCATACATTTAGGGAAGTGTGACATGTAACCATAAACAGAACATCTAATGGTCATGATGTGATCAGGAAATGTATACGTATTATTGACTATAAATATGTTGTGAAAACCACCCTTCGGGGTTCAGACCCTTTGTTTGCTGAACCTGCGCAATAAACCTTTCCTTCTCCAGAAGTGCTGGCTCCGGTCTCATTATTCTACAACAGTTTCTGGCACCCCAGATGGGACATTGGAGTGAGGCGATGTTTCGCTGAGGACGGCTTGACCCCCTCGGCACTGCTGGGAAGCCTCTACTGAACATTCTCCAGGCGCCACGGGGGAGTCTTCCTCCGGGAGACAGCAGTGGCTTATCAGCAGGGCCGACGGTGCAGAGAGCCAGTCCAAGAACCCTTGGGAGAAGGAACGGAGGTCTGAACCATCTCCTGGCCAGGACAAGACGCCACAGGTGAGTATATGGTAAAGGTGGGAAGTACCTATCTCATTTGAAGATAGAAGAGGGGACCTGATCACTCCCCTGGACTCGGGACGTCGTTCCTAAGGAAGTCCGTGTTAGGTTGTGTGGGTGGTTAAGCTACTGCATTCCCTATTGGTGACCGTTGGAACGTCCGGCACCGTACGTCAGTAGCAGTGTTGTTAGGATGGGAGGGTGTAGCAGCATTCCCAGCACACCATTGGAATGCATGATGAAAGGATTTGATCAGTATTTTAATCACACCCATTATAGAGTGCCCTACCCAAAGGTAACAAGAGATAGATTAAGAGTCCTCTGTGAACTTTATTGGCCGTTCATGGATGTTGGGTGGCCCCCGGAAGGAACTTTTAACATGAAGGTTATTGATGATCTAACCGCTCTAATAGCAGCAAATGAGGAGAGATATCCTAATCAGTTCCAGTATATAGATCAGTGGGGGGATGCGGTGGCTTCAAGGGCTGATGATTTATTGCAGTGTCGAGCTGAAATGGTTCGTTTGTGTGTAGTCAAACAGAAGGATAAAAAGTCTAAAGGAAACAAGGAAGGGAAAGTTTCCGAGACAGCATTGTCAGATCTAAAGAAAGGATTTAAAGTAGCAGTTTCCGAGACTGCACTAACTGATCTGACAAGGGAGGTTAGGGTAGCAGCGGAGGAGGAGGAACTTTTTAGACCCCCCCCCTATGTGCCGTGCTCACCCCCATTGCCCCCAATACCAGCAGCTGCGGCAGCTGTGCCTGAGGGTATGCAGCAACCAGAGGTGAGGCAACGGCCGAGTGGAAAGCAGGCAGTTTCGAAGGAGGAGGGAGAGACAGCGCTCGCAACAGAGGAGAGTGAGGGAAATGAAAGGGAAAATGTGGGAGGAAGTGTAGCGGTTGGGGTGGTGACGAGATCAGCGACGGCAAAGGCAGAGGCAGCCAAGCGAAATCTTATAGCACCTTTGAGGCAAGTGGACCAGGTAGTAATGGACCAGCAAGGAGTAATGCAAACACAGTCATTATTCCAATATGTCCCGTTCACCACAATTGACTTGCTAAATTGGAAACAGCATTTTGGTCCCCTTTCAGTAAAGCCTGCAGAGATGGCTGATCTGGTTCAAACTATTATGCAGACTCACAATCCCACATGGCAGGATGTACAGCAGACACATTATTGAGTTTGATCCCACCTACAGCAGGATGGTTTTCAGTTGTGGATTTGAAGGATGCTTTTTTTACAATTCCTGTGCACCAGATCAGCCAGCCACTGTTTGCTTTTGAATGGGAGAATCCCACAACGGGGCAGAAGTCACAATATACATGGACAAGATTGCCCCAAGGTTTTAAGAACTCACCCACTCTTTTTGGGAGTGCCTTGGGAAAAGATTTGGAGTGTTTTGTGCCACGACAGAAGGGGGATACTATCTTGCAGTATGTGGATGATGTTTTAGTAACAGGGAGAACAGAAGAAACCTGCTGGGATAACACAGAAGCTCTTTTACATTTGCTTTTAAATTGTGGATACAGGGTATCCAGGAAAAAGGCACAGTTGGTGCAACAGCAGGTGAGATACTTGGGTTATGACATAAAGCAAGGCCAAAGATCTTTAGGATGGGAAAGAAAACAAGCAGTGCTGGAAATTGCAGAGCCTGTAGACAGGAGGCAGCTGAGGGGATTTTTGGGGCTGTCTGGTTTCTGCCGCATTTGGATACCAAGTTATGCATTGTTAGCAGCTCCTCTGTATTCAGCTACAAAGGGGGGTGATAGTAAGCCTTTCGTTTGGACAGGAGAACAAAGAAAGGCGTTTAGGGAAGTCAAGCAAGCTCTTGTTTCTGCTTCCGCCCTGGCATTACCCGACTTGGAAAAACCCTTTAATTTGTATGTGGATACCAGGAGAAATACTGCCTTAGGGGTATTAACTCAACAACTGGGGCAATGGCAAAGACCTGTGGCATATTTGTCTAAGCAATTGGATGGAGTGGCACAGGGGTGGCCGCACTGCTTGAAGGTCCTTGCTGCTATAGCAGTCCTTTTACAGGATTGTAATAAGTTGACCTTCTCTTGTCCCATAAAAGTTCATACCCCTCATGCAGTACAGTCTATCTTGGATAATAAAGGGCATTTGTGGATTAGTAGCCAAAGACTTTTTAAATACCAAGCAATGATGATAGAAAACCCACATGTGAGATTGGTGGTTTCCAATCGACTAAATCCGGCTACTTTACTGCCAGTTGAAGTTGAAACAGAACATGATTGTATACAAGTACTAGAAAGTGTCTATTCTAGCCGACCAGACTTATCTGATATACCTCTCTCTAAGGCAAATCTCAATTGGTACACAGATGGATCCAGTTATATACATGAGGGACTAAGGGTTGCAGGATATGCCATAGTAGATGATGATACAGTGGTTGAGAGTGGTCCACTTGGACCTGGGTACAGTGCTCAGGTGGCTGAGTTGTGGGCACTCCTTAGGGCCTTGGAAAGAGCGGAATGTTTGGACTGATAGTAGATATGCCTTTTTAACACTACATGCTCATGGTGCAGTATACAAAGAAAGGGGATTTAGGGATTCTTCAGGGAAATATATACAGCATGGACATCTGATAAAGCGTCTGCTAGACGCTGTTCACAAACCAGCTCAAGTCTCAGTTATGCATTGTAAGGGACATCAAAAGGGAATGGATAAAGTGACGCAAGGCAACAGAAGAGCAGATTGGGAAGCAAGATGTGCCGCCAGAAGGGAAGGGCCAACTCCAGATTTAAATATACATGTTGCTATGGATATGGGGGTCTTGCCTCCAGAGATTAGACCCTCCTATTCCCGGCAAGAATGTACAAAAGCAGTGATAGATCTCAAGGCAACTTTGCAAGATGGGTGGTACATCCTGCCTGATAAGCGAGTTTTTGTTCCGCAATCCTCAGCGTGGGCACTGATTCAGGCATCCCATGATGCTACTCACATGGGGAAGACAAGCTTGGCAGAAGCCATAGGAAGGGAATATTTTGTAGATGGTTTGGCGGGCATTGCTGCCAGGGTTGCTTTGCAATGTGCTACTTGTGCAAAGGTTAACCCCCGGCAGGGTCCTGCCTTACCTCCGGGAACAATACCAGTATCCTATTTTCCTATGGACTCTGTTATGGTTGACTTTACAGATATGCCAAGGTGTGGATTGTATAAGGCTTTGTTGGTCTTTGTGGATATATATACAGGGTGGCCAGAAGCCTTTCCAACCAAGACCAAGCAAGCAAGGGAGGTTGCTAGATTACTGTTGAAGGAGTTAATTCCCCGGTTTGGGAGCCCTTCATTTATTTCATCTGATAATGGTCCAGAATTTGTTCACCAAATCAACCAAGAAATTGCAAAGGCAGTAGGATCTAAATGGAGATTTCACAGTGCTTTCCATCCTCAGTCAGGTGCTACTGTAGAGAGAATGAATCGCACTCTGAAAGAGAAAATTACTAAAATTTGTACTGAAAGCCATCTGAAGTGGCCAGATGCTTTGCCCCTAGCATTGTATGCGGTGAGATTTGCGCCTCGCCGTCAGTGTAAGCTTTCCCCATATGAACTGATGTTTGGTAGACCCCCCACTTTGGTTAAGCGAAATCTGGCCGGATGGCCTGACTTGGGGCATAAGGGGGGAATATGGGCTCTGGAAATGGTGCAGGAGCTCAATAAGCAAGTGGAAAAATTAAGGAATTATGTCATTGAACAAGCACCGCCTAAATTGGTGACAAGGTGTCATCCATTAAAACCAGGAGATAAAGTGTGGGTTAAATATTGGAAAAAGGAGCAGCTAGAAGGACGCTGGAAAGGGCCCTATGAAGTGATAATGGCCTCTCCTCTGGCTGTAAAAATTGCAGAATCAAAGTCATGGATTCACTGGACTAGGGTAAAAGCAGCAGCTGACCCTTTGTGGACAGTGTCTGAGAATCCAGAAAGTCCCACAAAACTTACTTTCAAACGCATGTAATAATCATTTTGTTGTTTGTAGAAACAGATGTTGTAGTATTAAAGGTGAATTGTGGAAGAACAACAACAGCTACTCTACTGGGGCCTTACCGGTAACAGGTCCCTCTACGTACAGTAGTGAAGACCCCTGCTAAGCCACTCCGGAAGCTGGCTTTCTACGCACGGGAGAAGAAAGGATGAAAGTATTCATATTATTTTTGTGTAGTATTATAGTGGCATGTAATAATGTTTGTGTTTTTAATGCAGGACAATGGAGCCGACCAGAGGAACCTCCCACTATTGTTCAGTCATATGCCATAGGAAATTGTGAATGTGATGGCAATCCCCCACTTGGTTTTATTCCAGATTGTTGGAATGGGGTTCTTCCCCACCCCTGTTTGTATCCAAATGTTTTTGATAGAATAGTTAGGGAAGCTTGTCTTGTTAGAAAGCCCTCAAATCCTGATGCCTGTCAATATGCTGGATATGTTCTGAGAAAAGGCATATGTATAAAAGCACCTCACAAAAAGCCTTTACCCATAGTGACATTGGATTGTGGACCACCTTTATTTTGGGGTTGGGAGCGAGTCACCCTAGTCTCGCAGTTAAAACCGGGATGGAAGGGGACTTGTGTAATATCTGTAGACCCAGTGGAATTCGGAATGACTCTTCAGAAACCACGACGGCAACGACCCCAACATAGGAGAATAAGAAGGTCCCATCCATTGGAGTCTAGGATGCAGTATAACCTGTGGGTGCAGTTGGCCAAAGTAGGTAACACTTCAAACTTTTGCCTTTCTGAAGCATATGACATGGAAAACCTATTATCCACATGTTTAATACCAGTATGTGTTTCAGCCACAGTAGCAAAGAATTATACTGATTTGCGTAAATATGTAATGGGAAATAATATAGGATATGAAACTTTATACCACTGGGGGCATATTGCTAAGCACTTGCCCGATGATGCTCTAGCTTTACATACACCTATTGTAGCAGTTCCAGACGGGTTACAATGTGCCCATGTCAGTGGATGTGATGAATCTACTGCACAACCTAAGCCCCATTGTATAAAAATGAACCAGGACAAGTTAAATTGCACATCTTATCAAACTGTATCTTTCAGCTTTGCCAATATATGGTTACCCCAAGGATGGTTCTTCACATGTGGAAAAGACACTTTCAATTATATTCCTGCTAACTTGAGTGAAACCTATTGTTGTCTTAGTAGATTAACTGCCTTTTTGCCGGATCAATCCCTTTTTATTGAGTCAAATAGCACCCGGCCCAAGAGGGAGGTCTTAGATGAGAGCTGTGATCCTTCCCGAAGTCTTTTAAATGCAGCTGAGTACAATGCATTGGGGGTATCCTTGGTGGGTGTTCCCGCACTGGCAATACGGGCACACATTAATGTGAACTCTGTTGCTTGTAATTTGGCGAAGACCATAAATGCTACCTCAGTGGCATTATCTGCTATTAATCAGGAATTGGTGGAGCTTCGTAAAGCTGTTCTGCAAAATCGGGCAGCTATTGACTATCTTTTGCTCCGCCAGCATCTGGGATGTGAATCATTTGAGGGAATGTGTTGTTTTAATTTGACAGATCAATCCCAAGTTATCAACAGACAAGTTAAGGTTCTTGATGGCTTGGCATCAGACTTACAAATTGACTCTCTAGGCAACTGGTGGGATAATTTGTGGTCATGGCTTCCTCTGGGTTTAATTGGCACCATTATGCAATATATTATAATTTTTATAGCTTTTCTTATTATTGGATGTTGTTGTATGCAATGTGTATGCTCATTAATGACTAATATTACATTACCAAAACGGATGTCCCTATTGGCCGAGCGGACGGCAACAGCCCAGGTGCTGGCCTTATGGGAGTTTAGTCCAAACACAATCAGTACTGCTGATCCAGAAGTCGGTGAGTACGTGGTTGTACATTGAGACTAATCGTCACTAAGTGAGATAAGTCTCAAAAGGGGGGAATAAAGTGGACAAACAACAGACTAACAAGCTAAACTAACTGTTTATAGCTAAGAAAGAAATATGGTGAGAAAAGGTTGGGATGGATGCCTGGGTCTGGAAGAAGGCTTCCTGTCTCACGAGATAAGTCTAAGTCAGCTTTCTATTTTAGCTTTGCTGGGTCAGGATTTATAGCTTTGTTGTATCAGGGGTTATGGTAGGTATGCCATGTTTTGACTACCAGCGTGATCAATGACTGCTGCATGCTGTCTGGAAACTGTTCACATGCTCTGTTCACATGCATACATTTAGGGAAGTGTGACATGTAACCATAAACAGAACATCTAATGGTCATGATGTGATCAGGAAATGTATACGTATTATTGACTATAAATATGTTGTGAAAACCACCCTTCGGGGTTCAGACCCTTTGTTTGCTGAACCTGCGCAATAAACCTTTCCTTCTCCAGAAGTGCTGGCTCCGGTCTCATTATTCTACAACAAGATTGCTTTGCAACTGAGAAGGCTGTAAATAGGTCAAACAATCTATTTAATGGTATGTGATCATGCAGAGCCCAAAATGGCGGCCGCGACGATCTGATCAGAGAGGGAACAGGCCTGAGGAAAAAGATCCTCTTCTGCAAGTAATCAGATGATGAGTTTAGCTAAAGAGCCCACCTTGTGGATTTATAAGCAATTTGTAGTTGACAATCAACAGTAATAAGAAAGGAAATTGAGCAATGTGAAGATTGAGTCTTCTAGAGGCTCAAAATGGCGTCCACTGCTGTTTGAATAGGAACTGAACCCAGGAAAGCCAAATCAAAGTTTTCAAATGAAAACTAGCAATTTGAAGCTTCGTATTCACAGCGACGATCATAGGGGGGGGGTGGATTGCAATGCGGAGGCAGCAATCGCAAGGATCAGCTGCCTGCATCTGAAAGGCCTAACAGAGAAGGGAATTGATTCAAAAAGAGGAAAATGGTACAGCCCTGAGCCCAGAGCTGAACCAATACCCCCCAAAGAAGGGGGGAAAGGGTAGAGAATCCACGAATGGCAATAACTACCTTTCTCAATCTAAATTGGGAGCCAAATTCTCACGTCTCTTCAGGGCTGAAACTGGGGCATGCTCAGACCCTGCAGGGGCGTGGCAACTTTGATTGTTTGGTCTGGTTGTGCTAGAAGACTAAAACAACCCATTCATGGATTCTACATTCCCTACATGCTGGAGAATCTTTCAGTCAATGGTGTATATATATAATTAGTTTTTTATAATCACAAGTGCTTGTCTGGGTTTCAATACCTAGTTTACTAATACATATTAAGTTCCTTTCTCTCTGCCTCATTTTTCTAGCCAATGATAAAAAGTATCCCATGTTCTAAAATACACTGAGTCTTCTTTCTTTTTCATTTTCAATGTCAATCTATCCATTTCTACTCTAAAAAATTTTTTATTAACACTTCCTCTGCTGGTAGATCTTCATTTTCCCAATATTGAGCGAATACAATTCTTGCTGCAGTTAATATATGTAAAATTAAATATATAAACTCTTTCTCATAATTACCTACAATTATGCCTAACAAAAATAATTCTGGCTTAAACTCTGTATGTTTTTTTGTCGTTTTCTCTAAGCATGTATGTATTCTTAACCAAAATCTTTTAGCTTTAGAGCCTGTCCACCAAAGATGGTTTTTGTTTATATTTCCAACAATTACTTGATATATTTTTAAACATTTTTGCTAACCTCACAGGTGTTAAATGCCATCTATAAAACATTTTATATAAATTTTCTTTGTACGCTACCTCTTTTGTTATTTTAGATTTTTTTCCCCAAAGGCTTTACCATTTTTCTGGTTCTATATTGTATCCAAAATTCTTTGCCCATGTTATCGTATTTTAACATCTTTTTCATATCTCGTTTGGATTGGCAGATATGGCCACCATGATAAGTCAATACCCTGACTTCCAGTTTGCGGCGACTCTGGTTGTGTTAAGAGACTCGTCTCTCCACCGTCTGTTTTTTCTTCGCCGGTAGACCCCGTAGTGGGTTGAAAGTCACCCTGGAGGGGCGACCACCGATGAGGAGGCTTGTTGGTGACTGCGGGAGGGTGGCAGCTTCTTCAGCGGCTCCAACTCCTTAGGGCTGACAGAGCAAAGATCGTCCTACAAGATGGCCGATCATCTAACTGCACCAGCCAAAATTCACAGGAACATCTAAGCGTGAAAGACCCACCACGGATGATCCGGGTGAGACCCTCCCTTCTCCTCTCTTCACCCTATTTTTCTCTCTGCCTGTAAAAGCCTTTTTGGAATCATTTCCCTATCTTGAGAGAGCGGTGTTTGCTTGCGTGGGAAGAAATGCGCTGAACAAAAGGACAGAATAATTACTTTTAATGACTATACCTTACTTTTATTTACCTTGGGGTACAGAAAAAACTTTTTTATAGAGCTTTATTTTAATTTTACACTTGAAGAATATTTCTTTTTCCACTTTTTCTTTTTCTTTTTTAAGAAAAGAGAAAAAGAAAAAAATGGTGTTTGGGAAAGATTTTGTAACCTACTGAGGACATCTTGTGGTGAAAATGTAATATTGCAACTGCCTGTTTTTTTGTCCGGAGATGAGGTTGGCTTGACCTTCAAACTATTACAGAAGGGAAAAGATAAAGAAGCTGATGCAGCGGTTAGAAATTGTGGGGGTGGACATTGTTTAATTTCTAGTAAATATAGCCCCCACTAAAAGATAAAAAGGACTGTCTTCAATTATTATTGAAATGGAGAAACCTTACTTACAATTAAATTGTAAACTTATATTGGAAAAAAATTGCGAAGCCACTGAGCAAGTATGAGCTAAAATAAAAGAGATTACTACAGAAATAAGAGCCAGAAACCTTACTCCAAACCTTCAAACTGATTCCCAGACTTCAACTGACTGTTCTATAAACCAAAATATTCCAGAAGAGGAACTAACCGAGATTAAAGAAGAATGTATATTGCCTTATAAGCATCCCATTCACATCCTTGAGGATCAAAAGAACCAAAGATTGAGACTTGAACATTTAAAGCAACGAGGATCTAACAACAAAGGAGCCAGGCCCCTAACACAGAGGATGGGTTGTCTTCTACTGACCCAAATGATATCACAAGCAATAAAGGGAGATCTATCTGCTGAAATAGAGGCTTTGTTATGGAAACCGGCCTGGCACAAAAAGAAAGCCAGAATAAGACTAAAAAGAGAAACTTAAAACCATATCAAATGGATTAAAAAGGCCTTGTGGAAATATGGATTGACTTAAGGTTTAAGAGTTAGAGTTAGAAGCGAGAGAAAAAATTGGTGATTACTGGAATATATATGTTAAATAGAGTAAGAATGTGTTTTTTTGAATAATATGTTTATTTGTATGAAAATTATTTTGTAATGGAATGAGAATAAGAAAATGGAAGAGGTTTTAGAGATCTGGATTGATTTAATAATTAATTGAGCATGTTAAGTTAGTAAAATGATGCTTTGTGTAACAATAAGCGTGTTTTTAGACATATCTATCTGGATGAGATTTGAATTCTTCCTAATGGACTGAAATGATTTAATGTTTTGTATTATTTTGCTTCCTATAGAGATAGATTGAATGATGCGTAGGATAAAGTAATATTTTATTTTTATTAGGATAACTATTTTGTAGTGGAAGAAGAAATAAGAGAGATTTCTGATAAAATTAATGACTCATGAGATTAAGAACTAGAATACATTTGGAAGGGGTACCTGAAGTGATAATATGCTTATTTAAGATTAAATTGGACTATGGTAACTAAATTAACAAAGTTTGAAAACAGAATTAGGATTTATAGAAATCTAATGTAGATATGGATTATTTTAAATATATTATACTATTTGAGGGAAATAGAGAGGGAGTATTTAATGTATTTACTTGAGTTATTCATATATGATTTCGTTTTTGGATGTTTGACTATCCCATCACCATGGTGTGTCTCGAGCACTTTTGTTGTAAAAGTTAAAAAACCAATAAAATTTGTTTTTAAAAAAATAAGTCAATACCCTGTTTTTCTAGTTCTTGTCTATGTTTTAATTTTCCTTCTTTATTCAAGATGTCTTTGTAAGTCACAATTTTGTCACAGTTTATTAAGTTTGAGTGAACAAACGCTTCCATTATTGAAAGCCATCCAGATATTTTCATACAGATTTTCGCTTTTATTTTTTCCCATTCTAGCAAAAGTGCATTTCTTATGTAGTAATATTGAAAGTATCTGTGCATTTTATTTTTCCCGTACCATAGAAAGGCATGCCATCCAAGTTGTAGGTCATGTCCCTCCAGGTATAGTAATCTTCTATCTCTAAGAGTTATCCATTCTTTTAGCCATGTAGTAATGGCTGCTTGGTAATATAGATTCCAGTCTGGCAGTCCAAATCCTCCATTTTCTTTTGCTTCTTGAAGCATTTTCAATTTTATTCTAGCTTTTCTTCCTTGCCAAATAAATTTCAATATAATAATAATAATAATATAATAATAATAATAATAATAATAATAATAATAATAATAATAATAATAATAATGTTGGAAGGGACCTTGGAGGTCAGCTAGTCCAACCCCCTGCTCAGGCAGGAACCCTACACCATTTCAGACAAATGGCTGTCCAGTCTCTTCTTAAAAACTTCCAGTGTTGGAGCATTCACCACTTCTGGAGGCAGGTTGTTCCATTAGTTAATTGTTCTAACTGTCAGGAAGTTTGTCCTTAGTTCTAGGTTGCTTCTCTTCTTGATCAGTTTCCATCCGTTGCTTCTTATCCTGCCTTCAGGCGCCTTGGAGAATAGCTTGACTCCCTCTTCTTTGTGGCAGCCGTTGAGATATTGGAACACTGCTATCATGTCCCCCCTCGTCCTTCTCTTCATTAAACTAGACATACCCAATTCCAGCAACCGTTCCTTATGTGTTTTAGCCTCCAGTCCCCTAATCATCTTTGTTGCTCTTTTCTGTACTCTTTCTAGAGTCTCAATATCTTTTTTACATCGTGGTGACCAAAACTGGATGCAGTATTCCAAGTGTGGCCTTACCAAGGCATTGTAAAGTGGTATTAATACTTCACGAAATCTTGATTCTATCCCTCTGTTAATGCAGCCCAGCACTGTGTTGGCTTTTTTGGCAGCTGCAGCACACTGCTGGCTCATATTTAAGTGATTGTCTACTAGGACTCCGAGATCCCTCTCACAGTTACTACTATTGAGCAAGGTACCCCCTATACTATACCTGTACATTTGGTTTTTCTTGCTTAAATGTAGAACCTTACTTTTTTCACCATTGAATTCCATTTTGTTAGATAGCGCCCAGTGTTCAAGTCTGTCCGGGTCCTCCTGTATCTTAAGCCAGTCTTCTGGACTGTTGGCTATTCCTGCCAGCTTGGTGTCATCCACAAATTTGATGAGTTCCCCATCTATCCCCTTGTCCAAATCATTGATGAAGATGTTGAAGAGCACTGGGCCTAGAACAGAGCCCTGGGGCACCCCACTACACACTTTCCTCCATGTAGATGCAGTTCCATTGAGGACCACATGCTGAGTACAGCCGGTCAGCCAGCTACGAATCCATCTGGTGGTGATGCTGTCTAACCCACATTTTTCTATCTTATTGAGTAGTAGGTTGTGATCTACTTTATCAAATGCCTTACTGAAGTATTTATTTGTTTAGTTCATCAAAGAAGTTTTTCCCCACTTTTATAGGTATTGTTTGAAACAAAAGGAGTATTTTTGGTAAAATATTAATCTTCACTGTTGCTATTGTCCCCAACATTGAAAGTTATAGGTTTTTCCCTTTTTCCAAGTTTAATTTTATTTGTTTTAAGAGTTTTATGTAATTATCTTCTTTTATTGTTGCATATCTTGCTGTTAGGTAGATTCCCAAGTACTTAACTTTTTGACTATTTGAAGACCTGTTTTTTCTGATAATTGGTTTTTTTTGTTTTTCTGTAAGGTTTTTAGTTAACACTTTAGTCTTTTCTCTATTTATTTTCAGACCTGCCACTTCTCCGAATTTTTCTGTCTTTTTCATAAGCTTAAAGCTTGTCTCAAGAGGCTCTTCTAGTATAAAAACTAAATTGTCTGCAAATGCTTGTAATTTGTATTTTTCATTTTTTATTTCCAGTCCTTTAATTTCCATATCTTGTCTAATGTTTCTATTTAACACCTCCAATGTTAGTATAAATAGCAATGGAGATAGTGGACATCCTTGTCTTGTGCCTTTTTTAATATTGAAGTTTTCTGTAAAATCCCTATTTACAATTACTTTTGCTGTTTGTCTGTAATAAATTGTTTTAATTATAACTTTATAAATATAATTAAAACAATTTATTACAGACAAACAGCAAAAGTAATTGTAATTATAAAGTTTTTTCCAAAGTCCATTTAGATGTTGAAACATAAATTGCCAATTTATGTTGTCAAAAGCCTTCTGTGCATCTAGAAATATTAACACCATCTGTTTTCATAGTATTCCAAACTGTCTAAAATGATTCTTAGGTTGTTTTTTATTTGCCTTTTAAGTAGGAATCCATTTTGATCTGTATGTATAAATTCAGTCAAAAATTTCTTTAGTCTTTCTCCTATTACTGAGGCAAAAATTTTGTAGTCCAAGTTTAATAAAGATATTGGTCTATAATTCTTTATTTGCGTCAGGTCTGGGTCATCTTTAGGCATTAAAGTGATATTAGCTTCTGTCCATATATTTGGTATTTTAGCCTCTAAAAGTACTTCATTACATAGTTCTTTCATTATAGGACTTAAAGTATCTTGTAAAGATTTATAAAACTCTGTGGGTAGTCTGTCTGGGCCTGGAGTCTTATCATTTTTTTTGTCTTTTAATAGCCTCTGTCATCTCCATCATTGATATTTTTTCATTTAAAATATTTTGTATATTCTCTGGGATTTTTGATAAATCTGCTTTTTTAATATAGTGCTTTATTTATTTTTTGTGTGGAGTTTTCTCTGTATTGTAAAGTATCTTGTAAAAGTCTTTATTTTTTTTTTAAAAAAAATATATTTTATTGGTTTTTTTTAATTTTTACAGAAAAAAGAAACTACTCAAATCAAATCATAGTGTTAAAATAAACAATCATCCATAAACAAAACATAAATACATTTTTCAATACATCAAATACCAATAGCTCAACTGAAAATAATCATGCCAAACAATTAACATTACTGCCCGGTACCCCCACCACCACATCCCCCTAACCCTATCCTTCCCCCCTCACTTACCAACTAGCTACCTACTTTCCTCCCTCCTTCTCTACTTCTCTATACCCACCTATCCCTACTCATCCCCCCTCTTGCCATCCTTCTTTCTACTTCCTTTCTACTTCCCTCCATCCTTCTCTATCTCCATCCTACTCTTCCCCCTTCTTATCAACTTCCACTTACATCAGCCTTCACTCCTCCATCCTCTTTCCATCAGATGTGGTGCCCAGAGGCCACCCGAGCAACCCCTTAATGACAGTAATTACATATTCTTACATCAACCCCAATTACAGTTGAGAAAACATCATATATAAAATTATAAACCCTCCCTAACCCTCCCCCCCGACTTCCCAGAGTGAGTACAGGGTAAAACAAAAGAAAACCCACTACATCAAACAAAATTATTATATAATCCTAACAAGAATTTTAAACTATATACTATATGCAATCTCTAAATCAATTCAATCCATTAGACAAAACAAACAAATCATCTTGTTAAGAATAATAATTTTCATTTACATATCTAAACCATCAATCTAAGTCAAACCTTAAATCACTTCAATCCATTGAGAGGTTATATAAAATCACCCAAACAATCAAGTTTTATATACATCTTCCAGTAATCAACCTCTTTCAAACCATTAAACATAAAAAAAAATCATCTTTTTGGAAAAATAAACAAATAATATCAATAAACCCCTCAATTCAAACAAAAAAAAAAGAAAAAAATTTTTTTTCTTAATCAATTTAATATATCTTCCATTAAACATCCTCTCTTACATCTTACTTATAAAATTGGTCTTTGATTCAGCCCATAGTCTTAGATTAGCCTTAATTCCTTTCATTTAATTATAAATTTCATTTCTTCAATCGACTTCTGGGCTTTCTCATCTGTCAAATAAACCTCCATAACCAATACAGTCTATTTATTCCATTTCTAACTTACATTCCTTCAACTTTATCCAATCACATAATGCTTATCTATCCCATCAATCAATCAATCTAATATCAAACCTAGATCATTTCAAAGCAAATACATTCTTCATCAATTTAATTATATCCATTAATCATCTTCTCTTACATCTTACTCATAATCTTAGTCCTTAATTCAGTCCATAATTTTAAATTACCCATAGCTCCTTACATACAATTTTAAATTTCATTCCTTCAATCGAATTCTAGGTTTTTTTTTCAACCAGGTAAACCTCCATAACGAGGCCTCCCTTCCAAATAATAAGTCTCTCTTCTTTACTTCTTCAGCCCCATAAGTAAGTTGCTTCTTAAACTGAATCAATGTCTCTTTTTTCTCAATTAAATCCTCTTCTTGCTGCTTATCTAAAAGGAATAGCCATCCCTTCCTTTCTTGAAACAAATCCTCTTCCTCTCCATAGATGAACTGTTTATCAAGCAAGATCCATTTCCCTTTATTCTCTTTATTCTCAGTACTATCTTCTTCTTTTTCTTATTCTTCTTCTAATTTAGACTGCTGAACATTTTATAATACAATCTAAAGAAGAAGAACAAGAACAATTAACTAGATTCTTTCTTCCAAAGGAAACTGATTTACAATCGACTGATGAACATTTTATAATACAGTCTTTATTTTTTTGATTGTGTCATTTTGAAACTGTAAATCTCCTTTTGAGTCTTGTAGTTTATTTATCACTTTTTTCTCTCTTTTTTCAGTTTGTGTGCTAGCCACTTTCCTGGTTCAAAAAAAATCTGTTTAACTCTTTTAATTTGTTGCGCTATTTCTTCGGCCTCTGCTAAATTTATTTTATGTTTTATTAGTTCCATTTGTTTTTTAAATATTTTCTTTTGTGGGTCTATTTGTAGTTCTGATTCTAATTTCTCCAGTTCTTCCTGTAGTTTTAACTGTTTTTTTCTTTATTCTTTTTTGCCATGTAAGTTATAGTCAACCCTCTGAAATAAGTTTTAGTCATATCCCACACATTTTGAAGGGATGTTTCTTCTTTTATTTATTTTAAAAAAGAATTCCATTTCCTTTGTTGCTATTTATATAAATTCTTTTTCCTTTAGTAAAGATTTATTCATAGACTATCTTAATTTTTTTCTCAGTTCCTTTCCAAGTCATCTTTATTGGATTGTGATCTGCCCATATATTAAGTTCTATCTCGATCTCTTGTATAATCGTACTTAGTTCAGGAGATATCGATATCATATCAGTTCTGGACCATGATTTGTGTCTATTTGAATAAAAGGTATATTACAGTTTTTTTGGGATTCTTTTCTCTCCGTATATCCTGAAAATTTCTTCTGCCATTAAAAAAAAAGTTTTAGGGAGTATATTTTTCCTTTCCCCCCCTATTTTACTACTTTTATAGTACAGTGTTCCATCTGCTATTGCATTGAAATCTCCCATTAAACAGATGTTTTGGTACTCCAATTCTACTATTTTTAATGCAATTTTTGATAGAACTCTTCTTGGTTGTTATTAGGTGCATATATTGCTACTATCAATATCTATTTTTGATTTATCATTATTTCCACCATCAATATTCTTCCCTCTTTGTCTGGATAGATTTGTTTGGGATTCATTATTTCTTTAATATATAGAGCTATTCCTCTTTTCTTTTGTTGAGCTAATGTGCAATGAAGTTTCCCAATTTTCGGTTGTTCCAACAGTTTGTAATGTTGTTTCTTAATATGTGTTTCTTGGTGACAAATTATATCCATTTTTAATCTTTGTAGACATGTAAAAATTTTTCCTTTTTATAGGGGAGTTCAATCCATTTACATTCATTGTAAGAATCCCATTTTCCTTCTCCTTCCATTATATATAGGTCTTAACCTTCTAATTGTTCTTATCTGTCTCTGTTCTCTTGCTCTTCTTCTGTCTTTGTATTTTCATTTTCTTCTTCTTCTTCTTCTTCCCTTGGTTTGGGTGCTCCTTCTATTGCCGTTTCTTCCTGTCTCTTTGTTTCTCTCGGCTTGCAGATAATGCATTCATATTCTGTATCCTTAATTACAATTATTTAAAAAAGCAAAAAGTTTTCATCTGATTTCTTATGGCCCAGGTAAGATTAATATAAAACAGAGAAAATCATAAACACCATTGAATCAAATTTCAAAAAATATGAACAATTTCTTATATCCTAAACTATGCGCAGAAAGTATAAATGGCATGATGGAGAGAAATAGAATTCATATTATTCAAAATTCATACAACAGTTATACAGGATATGAATGCATTATCTGCAAGCTGTTTTACTCGAATATAAAATAGGAACATGACTTAGTAAACAAGATATTAAAAATATTGTCTAGGCAAAAACCTATATGGAATATGTGCTTCAAATAGGAAACAAGATCTGACTCATTGCAGAATAAAAAATGCAAATTAGGTAATTATCAAATGCCAAAATTTTGGAAGACAAAATGTATTTTAACAACTGAAGTTGTAATAAAGGTTGACACACAACCATAAAGTAAATAGAAGTTTAAAAATGTGTAATTATCCCCATACAATACATACTCCAATTGCACTCTACTGTGTTTTCCTACAGAGATAGTTCTGAAGGTAATAGAGTAGCCTAGCATTGATAGGAACTCATAAGCAGATGCCCATGTTTAAAATGGGGCTGAGTTTTCATGTTTAAGGCTACAAAGGATAATACTACTTTAGAGGCCATAGTTCTGCAGAAATAAATTGGCTTGCATCAGTGTGCAGCAGGTTTCTGAGTAATTAAGTTAGTTTTTATTTTAATCATTTATCCTTAATATTATTTAAGGAACAAAAATCATTTTTCAGAAATACAATGGAAACTGAGACTAAGAATTTGAATAAAACTATTAACTGCTTGTTCTTATATTATACTGTAGCTTTTTAGTGTTAATATTTACCAAGCCCCTTTTCTTTAAAAATATTTATTTTGTTTTTCATTGATTGTTACTATTAACAATTTGTATTTAAAATAACTATTTTTTATTTTTGCTAGTATTTAAATTTTATTACTTGGTCTCATTTTACTCTTATAGTAAAATTAAAGAAAAATAACAATGGTACAAGTATTTTAATAAATTAAGAAAACCCTGAGGAACCATTTAGATGAAATCCTTACCTTATTATCTTTTATTCATAGGTGATTATGAATGTGCTATGAATCAGAATGAATGAGAAGATATGTTCATCTAGATCAGTATTAGTCAAGCAGGAACATCATTTAGACTCAAAATTACAAATTACAAGAAAATCACTGGGAAAATAATAACATCTCTTACCAATTTCTAACCTTAGGTAACTGATCAAATAAAAGATGACAAAATGCCATGCTTTCTAACAAAAATTTTAAAACAAGAAGTATTTGCTCAAAGAGAAATGTTAAAATATATATTGTTTAAATCAACAAACCATTATATTAAACAGTTATTCAATATTATGATATAGTACTAAGAATATAGCAAACATTTAAGCCTTTTAGGTTTAAACATTCCTTTGTGCAACTGGATTCTTAATTTTCTTACTAATAGGCCCCAATATGTGCAAGCTTCTCATGGATGAGGAGACCGACCTGGCGTGTGTGACTGAGATCTGGTTGGGCCCTGAGGGGCGAGTTCCCCTCTCGGATATGTGCCCACCGGGTTATCAGGTATGGCACCAGCCGCGACCCCAGGGAAGGGGGGCAGGAGTGGCTTTTTTGGCCCGGGAGAACTTCAGTCTACGCAAGCTCACTGTTTCCGAAATTCCGGGTTGCAAGTCCATCTTTATGACACTGGACCTTGGGGTTCAGGTGGGCTTATTGCTTACGTACCTGTCTCCCAGCTGCGTGGCATCAGCCCTGCCTGTGCTACTCGAGGAGGTTGCTGGACTGGCAGTGGAGTTCCCCAGGCTTATGGTCTTGGGGGACTTTAACCTGCCGTCACTTGGTGAGTCCTCGGGGTTGGCACAGGAGTCCATGACAACCATGGACCTGACCCAAGTAGTGCAGGATCTGACGCATAAGTGTGGGCACGCCCTGGATATGATCTTCCTTTCGGAGCAGTTGGGAAATGATCTGGTTTTAAGGGGCTTAGATACCTTGCCTTTGTCATGGACTGATCATTTCCTGCAACAACTGAATTTTACGGCCCCAATCCTTCCCCGTAGGGAGGCGGAACTGATTAGGTGGTTCCACCCCAGACGCCTGATGGATCCAATTGGATTTCAGATGGCGCTTGGGGAATTACCGAGCTCGTTCATTCACAATTCAGCGGAGTCCCTGGTAGCGGCATGGAATACAGCCGCGAAGGGGGCTATTGACCAGATTGCGCCTTTGCGACCTCTCCATGGTGCTGGCCCCAAGAGGTCTCCTTGGTTCACCGAGGAACTCAGGGGGATGAAGCGCCATAAGAGACGTCTAGAGAAGCGATGGAGACGAAGTAGGTCCGGATCTGATCGAACCAGATTGAGCTCACTCATTAGAGCCTATTTGAAGGCGATTAAAGTGGCAAGATCTTTGTATCTTTCCGCTTTGATCCCGTCTGCGGAATCTCGCCCGGCCGCCCTGTTTAGGGTGACCCGGTCCCTCCTTAACCCGAGGGGTCCGGGGCCTCCCTTGCAGGGTAGCGCCGAGGACTTTAACAACTGTTTCGCAGACAAAGTAGCTCAGATCCAGGCCGACCTAGACTCCAATTGTGAAGCAGAGTCGACTGATAACGATTCAGTCGAGGGGACAGGGGCATGTTCTTGTCCGGTCATCTGGGGTGAGTTTGAGGCTGTTACACCTGATGAAGTGGACAGGGCCATTGGAGCTGTGAGTTCCACCACCTGTTTGTTGGACCCGTGTCCCTCCTGGCTGGTTTCTGCTAGTAGGGAGGTGACACGTACCTGGACCCAGGAGATTGTCAATGCTTCTTTGAGGGAGGGGTCCTTCCCGGCTCCCTTAAAGGAGGCACTTGTGCGCCCCCTCCTCAAGAAGCCTTCCCTGGATCCAGCAATTCTCACTATCGTCCGGTCTCTAACTTCCCTTTGTGGGGAAGGTTATTGAGAAGGTGGTGGCACTTCAGCTCCAGCGGTCTCTGGAGGAAGCCAATTGTCTGGGGCCTCTGCAGTCTGGGTTCAGGCCTGGCTACAGCACCGAAACTGCTTTGGTCGCTCTAATGGATGATCTCTGGCGGGCCCGGGATAGAGGCCAGTCCTCTTTCCTGGTGCTTCTTGACCTCTCAGTGGCGTTCGATACCATCGACCATGGTATCCTTCTGCGCCAGCTGGAGGGATTGGGAGTGGGGGGCACCGTGTTACGGTGGTTCTCCTCCTATCTCTCTGGTCGGTCGCAGTCGGTGTTAGTGGGGGGTCAGAGGTCCACCTCTAGGTTACTCCCTTGTGGGGTGCCTCAGGGGTCGGTTCTCTCCCCCCTAATTTTTAACATTTACATGAAGCCACTGGGAGAGATCATCCACCGGCATGGAGTGAGATACCACCAGTACGCTGATGATACTCAGTTGTACATTTCCACTCCTGGCCAAATCAGTGAAGCAGTTGAGGTGATGTGCCAGTGTCTGGAGGCTGTGAGTGTCTGGATGGGCGTTAACAGATTGAGGCTCAACCCTGACAAGACAGAGTGGCTGTGGGTGATGCCTCCCAAGGACATTTCAATCTGTCCTTCCATTACCCTGGGAGGTAAATTCATAAACCCCTCAGAGAAGGTGCGCAACTTGGGAGTCCTCCTCGACCCGCGGCTGACATTGGAACATCATTTGTCGGCTGTGGCGAGGGGGGCATTTGCTCAGGTTTGCCTGGTGCACCAGTTGCGCCCTTATTTGGATCGGGAGTCTCTACTCACAGTCACACATGCCCTTGTCACCTCGAGGATCGACTACTGCAATGCTCTCTACATGAGGCTACCCTTGAAGAGTGTTCGGAGACTACAATTAGTGCAAAATGCAGCTGCGCGAGCAATTGTGGGCCTTCCACGTTGTGCCCACATTTCACCAACTCTCCGCATGCTGCATTGGTTGCCTATCGGTCTCTGAGCACAATTCAAAGTGTTGGTCATTACCTATAAAGCCCTTCATGGCATCGGACCAGGATACTTATGGGACCGTCTTCTGCCACACACTTCCCTTCGACCGGTGAGAGCGCACAGGGTCGGCCTCCTCCGGGTCCCGTCAGCGAAACAATGTCGTCTGTCGGGTCCTAGGGGGAGGGCCTTCTCTGTTGTGGCGCCCACCCTCTGGAACCAACTGCCCCCTGAAGTCCGCGCTTCTCCCACCTTCCCGGCCTTCCGGAAGAATCTTAAAACCTATCTTTGCCGGCAGGCCTGGGGATGATTGTGGATTGTTATGTGAATGATGAATGTGTGTTCGGTTTTTGTTTTTAATGTTTATTTTTGATTTGGACTTAGATGTGATTATTGTTTTTATATATGTTGTAAGCCGCTCCGAGTCTTCGGAGAAGAGCGGCATATAAGTCCAAATAAAATAAATAAATAAATAAATAAATAAATAAAACTATTTCTAACACCATTTTCTTGAGCATAGCTTCTCCTCAGGGCTGAGTCCTAAGTCCGCTGCTGTTCACCCTGTTGACCCATAACTGTAATACTGGTTTGCCACCAACCATATTGTGAAGTTCACAAATGATACAACAGTAGTGGGCCTTATTCATGACGACAATGAGGGTGCTTACTGCAAGGAGGTTGAGAGTTTGGTGAACTGGTGTAAGAAAAACAGCCTAGTTTTAAATATTGGAAAAACCAAAGAGATAATTGTCGATTTCAGAAAAGGCAGGCACTGCCACACTTCTCTGTGCATTAATGATTCACCTGTAGAGATAGTTACCAACATCAAATTCCTGGGTCTGCAGTTAATAAGTAGGCTGGCTTGGTTGCTCAACAGCGAGACACTGGTGAAACAGGCACAGCAACTCCTGCATTTTCCGCATTGCATGAGAAAAGCACATCTTCCTTCCCCTATCCTTACCACTTTCTATAGAGGAACGATCGAGAGCATCCTGTCATACAGCATTACAGTCTGGTTTGGAAGCATCACTGCTTCAGAAGGAAGGCAGTGCAGAGAGTGGTGAGGATGGCTGAAAAGATCATTGGCAGTTCCCTCCCTTCCATCCAGGACATAGCACATAAGCACTGCTTGAGCAGGGTTCACAAGATTGTCTGGGAAACTACACATCCTATTCACGACCTGTTTTCCTTGTTACCTTCTGGGAGGAAGCTTCGTGGTATCTGAAGCAGAACATCCAGATTCAGTTACAGCTTTGTTCCATACAGTATTAACCTTGTGAACTCTAAAGCTCCCTCCTTCCATTATATATTCAAGATGGACAGTAAATAATATTTATATGTTACTTATATGTAAGTGTAGGTCTATACATATGTTGTATATAATATGTTTTAAATGTGTTATGTATGTCATATTATATGTTGTATATAATATGTTTTAAATGTGTTATGTATGTCAGGGCTACGGGTACCACCTGTGGTACATTGGCACCTGGCAGGTGGTATGTGACCATCCTAGAAAATGGTAGCGGGGGAGGGGAATGAGAGTGCCACCGGGTGGGCAGGCAGGTGTCTTGCTCAGCTGTGCCTTGGGGGCACTTTTTCAGTGCCATTGTAACTTTGAACAGCCACTAAGCAAACTGTTGTAAGTGGAGGACTACCAGTACTTCATCATTTTTTTCCTTTTTGGGGGGATCATCATGTTTTGACACCTTGCTAGGTGACTGGTGGTACTCGGATATTGCCATATCCTAAAAGTGGTACAATGGGTGAAAAGGTTGAAAAGCCCTGATGTATGTGTACACTTTGAGAGGAAGCAACTAAATTTCATGTTTAATGTATGCCATTGTGCCCACAGGAAAAAAATGACAATAAAGATTATCTATCTATTTTTTCAGAAAGTTTTTTTTACTTAACTGCTCTATATTAGCAATTATTTTCCATAAAACCTGGAGCTTAAACTGTATGAATGTCAACACTGTGACAAGCCAAATTGAAGCCATTTTCATTTTGTCTTCGTTGCCACATTTTTTAGTTAGAAAGAAGAGGGGAGGTTATTCTCAGTTAGCCAAAACAATTCACATGGATGGAAACAAGGGCATTGCTGATAACATTTTGGCAGGTTGGAGTATCTGGGAGGAGAGCCCGCGTTTTCTAACAATTGGTGAATGTGATTTATGACAGCAATTTGAGGTGGAAAATGTAACTTTTAACTTTGTAATCTAGGGGAGGGGAATTTAGTCTTGGGTTCACCTTTGTACATGCCGATATCTTGTTTCCAAAATAAAATGTTCTTTAAGGAAGAAATCTTTGCCTTGAAGTTCTTTTAAATGATTTCATCTATCGGAACCATGACACTAACTTGGCATCATTTTCTAGAGGGGAACAAGATGCCTTTTGAGGTTTGGACTGATCACAAGAATTTAGAGGCACTAAAAACTCCTGCAAACTCTCTCCCAAACAAGTTCACTGGACACAATATTTTAACCATTTTAACTTTACCCTGAACTATATACCGGGAGGAAAAAAATGTTTGGCTGATGCCCTCTCTAGGTTACCTTAATACAAAAGCCAACGCGAACAAATCATAAACCCTGTAATGCCACTACCACAAGTTATTTCTCAAATAACCCCTGGAAGACAACAACACGTGAAGTCACCTAATCCAAGTGACCCATTAATAGAGAAATTAAAACAAGAACTGAAAAATGATCAATGGTTCAAAGAAAATCAAACCATCCTAACCCAGAGGGATGGGTTGGCTTGGAAAGGAGGAAAATTATATTTGCCTGAACCGTTCAGGCTCCAAGCGCTCTAACGCAGCCACGACGTAAAACAAGCTGGTCACTTTGGTTATTTAAAGACACTACATCTCATTCGGAGGCAATTTTCGTGGCCAAATTTAAAGAAAGATGTGGAGAGTTATGTAAAAAGCTTTGCAGTTGGTGCTTCCATGAAAAGGATTCCAGGAAAGCATCCTGGACTTTTATAGCCTGTCACAGATCCTTCTCAACCATGGGAAGAGATGGATTTTATTGTTGAATTACCAGAGAGTAAGGGAAATATGGTAATATGGACTGTAATCAATCTTTTCTCAAAACAGGCTCACTTCATAGCATGTTCAGGCCTCTCCTCTGCTCAGAAACTAGCCAAATTATTTCTCAAACATATTTACCCGTTACACGGTGCGCCAAAACAGATAATCTCTGACCAGGGGGTTCAATTTACTGCCAGATTCTTGAGGGATTTCCTCAAACTGATGGGTTCCACACAAGAACTGTCATCGGCTTTTCATCCCTCTATGAATGGAGCGGTTGAAAAGGCTAATGCAGTGGTGGAGCAATATCTTAGATGCTATGTGGATTACCAGCAGACAAATTGGACTGATCTCCTTCCTTTCACTGAAGTGGCTTACAACAATACTATACACAACAGCACTGGACTTACACCGTTTAAGATAGTAACTGGAATGGATTTTATCCCGATGCCTGAATATCCCCAGGAGCCACCGACTTCTTAAACGTTAGATCAATGGGTGTCTGCTTGGAGGGGTGTTTGGGACAATGCAAAGAAAGCTTTAACAAAAGCCTCAGAGATTTATAAAAAGCAAGCTGATAAGAAAAGAGTGCCTCAGATATCATTCCGGGAAAGTTTATCTTTCTACAAAGTATCTAAGAGTTAAGTTACCTAGCAAAGAATTGGGACCAAAATACCTGGGACCATTTCCCACAGTACGGATCTTAAATCCGGTTACTGTAGAATTAAAACTCCTTCATCTTTTAGGGAAGATCTACCCAGTATTTCACTGTAGTTTGTTAAAGACTTTCAGAGAATCGACTCTAAGAACTCCTCCCAAGAAAGCACCTGACACGCTTGTGGTGGCAGGAGAAACTTATTACAAAGTAAAGTGTATTCTTGATGCTACACTATACAAGGGAAAATTGCAATATTTAGTGCAGTGCAAGGGATACTCATTGTCAGAAGCCACCTGGGTGAAAAGTACTGATGTGAAAGCTGACAGGATGATATGTAAATTTGATGATAAACATCCCAGTAAACCAGAGGGGATTCTTAACTTTTATTCTTGTTTGATTTACAGGACTTCTCCTTGCTTTTAAGGGGAGCCAAATGTCAATGTTGTGACAAACCAAATTGCAGTCATTTTCATTTTGTCTTCGTTGCCACATTTTTTAGTTAGGAGGAGGAGGGGGGTTATTCTCAGTTAGCCAAAACAATTCACATGGATGGGAACCAAGGTCATTGTTGATAACATTTTGGCAGGCTGGAGCAGCTAGGAGAGCCCGCGTTTTCTAACAATTGGTGAATGTGATTTATGATAGCAATTTGGGGTGGGAACTTTGTAAGCTAGGGGAGGGGAATTTAGTCTTGGGTTCACCTTTGTACATGCTGATATCTTGTTTCCAAAATAAAATGTTCTTTAAGGGTGAAATCTTTGCCTTGAAGATCTTTTAAATGGTTTCATCTATCGGAACCATGACACTGTACATATGAAGTCCTCCAACTCACCGGGATACTGGGCAAAACCATTATCAATTTTATCTTGTAAAACTGACATTAATGAAATATAGAAGCAATGTTATAGTTCAAGAACAATATTATTGCTTTGTAATTTATTGTATAGATTTCACTGGAGAATATGGGAGGTTGAGAGCCAATTTTTTTTTTTAGGGTAGAGATGTCCATTATATCAACAATCAATAGAAGGTCAGCATCAAGGCTGTTGAAGTACAGAAAGAATGGGGAAAAAGTGTTTGAATTAACCTCAGTGGATATAAAAAGGGAACTGCCCTTTCAGATTGCCAAAGGGCATGTAACTCTTTCGTAGCTTTATTTATCTAATTGAGATACAAACAATGATTGTTAAGAGAAATCCATTTTGGGTGTCACTGGTTCATTTGATAGTTACACATTACTAGATTGTCACATATGTATAGGAGAGCATGTTTTCTATAGATAACATAGGGTTACCTTTCTTACAGAACTGAAGAAGCTTTTTGGATGAGTAGTAAAATGTCTTCAAGCAAAAACAAAGAAAGTGTAGCTACCTTTGGAAAAGCATCTTTTCCAACTTTATGATGGGATAACTTTATGATACGTCCTCACAATTAAACTGTCATATCCTCTCAGTCATATAATAGAAATTCAGGCACTTGCAGCTGATAGATATTTACCACAACTGCAGTGTCCTGTTGTGGTGTTGTAAAACATAGAACAGAACCAGAAAATTGCTTTCCATGTTATCAGAGTATATAGTTCTGTTATTCCTACTATGATTCATGAAGCCAGCATATCTGGCTTCCCCTAAATAGATGGACAGCTGAATAGATGTATGGATGGACAGATCCCCTAAATGAATGGATGGACAGACAAATGGACAAAATCTTTAAGTTATGTAAAGACATATTTTACCCCAGGAAAATAGGTAATTAATTTTAGTTGCTATGGTTGTCCTTCAGGTTAAAAGAAGACATTGTGCACTTTATCTGTGGACACTGGCTTTGCAGTCCCAGCCTGGAAGTGCAGAGTCTAGCACAATGGGGGAACTGGAAATCCATTGTTGCAATAACTGTGGGTGTTATTCTATGAAGCCTATCAAATTCTGGCAACACCTGTCTTCAAAGATGGTAGAAGCTTCATAGCACAGGGCTCAGCATCAGGTTCTGTCAGCAGTTGCAGCTTCTAGCTTCCTTAGCTAGATGTCATAGTGACACAAAGTTTCTTTCACAGCATCTTTGTAGCACTTGTATGGTCAACCTCAAGGTCTTTCCCCAAACTTCAGTATACTATAGAGCAACTGGCAAGATATGGCAGTCATTCATTCTGATGGCGTGTCCCACCCATCTCATCTCGGCTCTGAAAATCAGGGACTCAGATCTGGTGAACTCCATATGTAGAGCCTTCAGTATAGAATCCAGGATTCCCACCCATATAGAAGAGAAGGGATAATCATATCTCTGTAGACTTGGTGGAAATAGGGATGTTTTGTTGATTGAGCACCCCAATACACAGATACCCCAGTGACTGGCTAGCCTTGCAGATCCTGGAGTCAATTTCTTTATCCAAAGACCCACTCAAGATGATGCTTTCCAAGTATTTGAAGCTGTATACATTTGTCAGGTGGGTGTCATCAACAGTAATTTTGGTTTTATAAACTTGGTATTTGGCATGGGTTGGTAAAGTATTTTTTTTTTAGAAATATTTTGATTTTTTACAATAACAATCCTTAGTGCCTAGTGTACCGCATGTTGTCTTAGTTGATATATTTTGAAAAAACAATCAATAGTAGTTAACTGTCAATAATAATTAATTTTTGTAATTCCATAATTAGTATATTAATTAATAGTATATTTCTTTGATCTTCCCTTTTTCCAATAGTATTCTCCTTCTTCAACCTTAAACAAATATCATTCTTAATATTTTCAATGCACTATTTAAGCTTAATTTCCCCTCCGTATTTCTGTCATTTCTTAGTCCTAATTCTCTTCAGCTTAATTTACCTTTAAATTTCAAACTTTTCATTCATATACATCATTCCAATATTCTTACATTTTATATATTATGAAAAGTACTATATTACTTATATTTCTTATTCCTCTTATTGTAGGGCCCCTTTATATCCAAAGTTATCTGCTCTTTTAACCGTATTCAAACAAGTGTTTGCTCATGTAATACTCCATCTGGTAGGGCAAGTCAACTCTCTTGAATCTGTCTCTGGCCTTCTTCTTTTGCCAACTAGCTTTTCAAATTAATATATTCCACTTGCCAGGAAGTTCTTGTATTTTTGTAATTATTGTTGGGAGTGGAGAAGACAGGATGCATAGAATATGCTTTTTGTTTCCCGAACTCTAATGGTTCTCCTGGCAGTTCTATAGTCTATTTTGTTAAATCTTCTTTCTTATCCTCAGATTTATTTTGACGTTCTGATTAATAAAGTATCTCTTCCATTTTTATTGTTATGTCAAAGTCTTGTAGGTTTTTTCCTGTTTGTGTTAAATTATAATTCTCTTCATTTGTAGCTTCGCTGGTTAAGTCATTTTCTTCTAATTTACGTTCTGTTATCTGATTTGTTTGTTCATTCTTTACTATCATTTTCTGTGTGTTTTTAGATTGTGGGTTTAGATTAGAGATGTGCTCATTTATGCCAACAAAGTTATTTTTGATCTCCTCATGGTTTGAAGCTATTGTCATTTGTATCTGTTGTAGCACTGCATACATTTCCTCCTGGAAAGTATTTGTCTTGTCTTGAAATATTGCTTCTGGAGGTCTTTGATATTCCATGCTAGGTCCTTTGGGAATAAGTATTAAATGTGGTTTTCTGTCATTTTTTGATAAGTATGCAATATCCATTTTGTCTCCCCCTTTCAAATAATCCTTCATCAGTGCCATAGTCTCTGTAATTAGCCTTATCAAACCAGCCAAACTCAGAATCCAAACAGCCCAATTTTGTATACTTATCTTTATATATAGTTTTTATAATCCACTGTATTTCCAGTTGTCAACACATCAGTAAAATCAGTATTTTATAACCATTCTTTTATTCAGGGGTCAGCTGTCAACCAGTCAAAATTGCAATTCAGTCTATTTAGCCACCTTGGGTCCTTCCTGTAAATTCCCCCCTAAAAGATTAGCCCAGAGTCAAAGTTTTTCTTTTTCTGTAAACAATTCTTGAGTTTAGACAATAGTCAGAGTATTTCTTTTCCTTCAGACACTTTTTAATCTTATGGCTGGCCCAGTATGTATTCTTTCTTTGTTCCCACCCAGCTGTCTTCTGAGGGTTATTAAAGTTCACAGGAACAGATTATTCTTTGTTTCTGGGCGTCTTGCCAATTTCTGAGTCAGTGTTGTTAATGTTCTATGTTTTAGTTCTCTACTAGGTGTCAGTAATTGCTTGTTTTCCAGATTTTTCAGACAAAAATTATTATTATTTATTATTATTTTTATAGTTTCATCAAAACCCTTTAAGTATAATCTTAGCAGTTTTTTTAATTTCTAGATTTATCCAGACTATAGTATTTTAACTTTGATTTCAATATATTTCTTTTCCCCTTAAAGGTTAATTCACCATTTCTGTTTATGAGGGAGTGGGGGTGTAGTCCCCTCTCTTCACTTTCGGAGGTTTTCTTACTTTGGGGATCTTTCCCAAGGACTTAGTTACAGAGGAGAGGAGAGAAGATCATTACTCTCGCCAGTTCCAAGCACACTGTTCACCGTTGCTCTGGTTCATGATCTTGGACTTCGGCTGCAAGTAGCATGGGCTGGGGGCTGGTGTACAGCTAGCCTTTCTCCTGTTGGGTTAGAGGGCTTCCCCTGGATCGAACGGAATGACCACCATCGTTCCATGATCATCAGGCACCTCTCTTTCTTCATTGCCTCTCTGGGGCGACTTCAGACCCATTTAGGGTCCCCTAGCAGGATGAAATCAACCGTGGGGTGCAGAGCTCTGCAATCTCATGGCCATGCACTATGGTGCAAAAATGGAAGTTCTAAAGTACTTCTGTCTTTTTTTTTTTAAAGAATGTTTTTATTAATTTTTTTTCAAAATTTTTTACAAAAAGAAAATAACAATAATAATTCAACTGGAAACAATCATTTAAAACATTTACCAAACAATCAAAGTTGGTGCCCGGTACCCCCCCCACCACATCCTCCTAAACCTACAATCCCCCTCGTCTTTCCATCTAACTACCTACTTTCTACTTTCTCTACCTACCCACCCCCTCCACCAACCTCTATCCCCTATCTTCTCCCTCTTACCCTCTACCTACTTGATTCCTTCACACCTCCTTCCTCTTTCCATCCAATGTGGTGCCCAGAGGCCACCCGAGCAACCCCTTAACTGTAAACAAATACATACTCTCATATAAACCCCAATTACAGTTGAAAAAAAACATAATATTAACAATTATTAGCACCCTCCCAGCTCCCCCCCCGGCTTCCCAAAGTGTATACAGGGTAGAAACGCAAGAAACCCCACTAAACTACTTATTATATAACTATTTAACTATATACCAAATGTAATTCCTTCAATTGATATTTCTTTTGTATATAATCTATCCATTTTTTCCAATCCATCATAAATTCTTCACTTGATTGATTCTTCAGATATGCAGATATCTTGGCCATTTCTGCCAAATTAACCACTTTTAATGTCCATTCTTCAATAGATGGTACCTCAGATGTCTTCCAATATTGTCCCACCAATAGTCTTGCTGCAGTAGTCAAGTTCAAAATCAACTTAGTCTCTATGGTGGTACAGTCTTTTGTAATGCCTAACAAAAATAACTGTGGTGAAAATTCAATATGCTTTTTCAGTATATTTTGAAGAATCCGCCATATTTTTATCCAGAAAGCCTTAATTTTTTACAAGTCCACCAAATATGAAAATAGGTAGCGTCCATCGATTCACATCTCCAACACTTAGGTTGCATATCTGGATACATAAGTGATAATTTTTTTGGGTCTAAATGCCATCTATAAAACATTTTATAAAAATTTTCTCTTAAATGCTATGCTTGTGTAAATTTTACATTTTTCACCCATATCCTTTTCCATGTTTCCTTCATAATTGGATGTCCAAAATTACGTTCCCACTTGATCATGCAATCTTTAACCAATTCAGTTCCAGAATCAATTTCAAGTAGTACATCATATAATCTTTTAATATGCATAATTCTTTGATCTCTAACTTGTTTAATTAATTTTTCATCCTTTAACAAAAAACCCAACTTTGCATCTTTTTGCCATCTCGCCTGAAGTTGTATATGTGAATACCAATTATGATCTATACCTTCTTTCCTTAATCTATTTAGTGACTTCAATTGTAAATTATTCCCTTCTTTAGTTAAAAGCTTCTCATAGGGCACCACATCTTGGGTTTGTTGTCTATTTACACTCTCTATTGCATGCCTGGGAACTGTCCATAAGGGAATTTTCCCATTTAGCTTATAATAATACTTTTTCCAGACACGTAACAATGAATTTCTCAATAAATGCTCTTTAAAACTCCTGTCTAACTTTTTATCGTAGACTAGATACGCATGAAACCCATACAATAATCCGTACCCTTCTATATTCAATATTCTTTCATTAGTTAAATTAACCCAGTCACTTATTGCTACTAGAACTGCTGCATAATAATATAACTTAAAATTAGGCATTTTCAAACCACCTCTCTCTCTTGTGTCTTGAATAATTTTTAATTTAACCCTTGGTTTCTTGCCATTCCAAATAAATCTATTAATACCTTTCTGCCACTCTTCTAAATTCCCATCCTTTTTAAGTATTGGCAACATTTGAAATAAAAATAAAAATTTCGGCAATACATTCATTTTGACTGCAGCTATCCTACCTAACATAGATAATTGTAATTTTTTCCAGTTATCCATTTCTATTTGTACCTTATTTCACAAAAATTCATAATTATTCTTATATAATTTCCCATTTGAAGCTTCTATATAAATTCCTAAGTATTTAACTTTCTTAACTATCTCACAACCCGTTATTCTTTCCAACTCTTGTTTTGATTTGTCATCTAAATTTTTAACCAACATCTTTGTCTTGGATATATTTAATTTAAAATCAGATACTCTTCCATAATTTTGAATAATCTCCATCAATGTCCGTGCCGATTGTGTTGGATGTGTCAACGTCACAAGTAGATCATCCGCAAAGGCACATAATCTATAATCATGTTGTCTAATCTGGACTCCTTTTAATTCATCTGACGCTCTGATCCTATTCAGTAAAACCTCTAAAGTTAAAACAAACAATAAAGGAGATAAAGGACAACCCTGCCTTGTACCTTTCTCTATATTAAATGAATCTGTTAGTTGTCCATTCACAATAATCTGCCCTTTTTGCTTCTGATAAACTGCTAATATAGCATTGATAAACTGATCCCCCATTCCCATCTTAACTATTAATCTTTTCAAGAATAGCCAGTTCAGTCTATCAAAGGCTTTTTCTGCATCCGGAAACATAAGAGCTGCCGGCACTTGAATATGTTTATCCAAATATTCCAATATATTAACAAGTTGTCTAATGTTAGTTTTCATCTGTCTCCCTTGTAGAAACCCAGTTTGATCAGAGTGGATTATTTGAGTTAGGACTGTCATCAATCTATTAGCCAAAATTTTTGCAAAAATCTTATAGTCCGTATTTAACAATGAAATAGGTCTAAAATTTTCCACAACATTGTCTTTTCCCTCTTTGGGGATCAAAGAAATATAAGCCGCTTTCCATGAAGGTGGTACCCGGCCACCCTCTTGTATATTTACAAATAACTCTCTCAATGGTTCCACCATTTCCTCTTGGAGATATTTATAATAAGTCGCTGTTAAATCATCAGTTCCAGGGGATTTTCCCGTTTTTAGTTGCTTAATCGCAGCAATAATTTCATCTGATGTAATCAATACATTTAGTCTATCTCTTTGTTCCGAAGTAATTTTCAAAACATTTTGATTTTGTAAAAAGGCGTCTATCTCATTCTCTTGTACTTTCTCTTCAGAATACAATTTGGTGTAGAATTCTAGGAAAGCTTTTTTAATAATTTCTTGCTGAAACACTTCTTGCCCCTTATATTTAATTTTCTCAATTATCCGAGATTTTTGTTTTTTCCTTAATGTATAAGCCAACCATCTGCCAGGTTTATTAGAATTATAAAATGTATTATGTTTAACATATTGTAAATTCCTGGCAACTTGGTCAGTCATCAATAAATCAAATTGTTTCCTTAAAATTTTTATCCCATCTTTAATATTACTATCATCTGGTTTCTTTATTAATAATAACTCTTTTTTCCTTATTTCCTCTTCTAACACTCTCCTTTTTTCCTCTTGTTTACGCCTATACCTTTTATTCATTTCAATTAAAATCCCACGCATATAAGCTTTACTAGAGTCCCACACCATTTCTATTGTCATTTCCTTATTCATGTTTAACATAAAAAATTCCTTCATCGCCTTTTTACATTCTTCCACGTTTGTGTCATATTTAAACAAATTTTCATTAAGTCTCCAAGATCTTCTAGTAGACTGACCAGTCTTTAATTCCATCATAACCGGATTATGGTCTGACAAAACATTAGGTAAAATTTTTACTTTCTTTAACTTTAAAATAAAATCACTAGTAGTTAAAATAAAGTCAATCCTAGAAAATGATTGATGTCTATCAGAAAAGAAAGTAAACTCTTGGTCATTGCCATGTCTTTCCCTCCATATATCTAACAAATTAAAATCATCCTTAATATCAAAAAAAGATTTAGGCAAGATAGAACGCGATTGTGGAACAGATGAGATCTTTTTCTTATCCAAACCAACATCAAGAATACCATTCCAATCTCCCATTAAAATACAAGACCTATAATCCAATTGTATTAATTTTTTGTGTAATAACTTATAAAATGTACCTTGTTGCTGGTTTGGAGCATATATACCCATCAAAAGAACTTTTTTTTTCAATAGCTAAAAATCTACCTTGATTATCTGATTCTATTAATTTAGCTCTTATGTGATTTTTAACATAAATAACAATTCCATTTTTTTTCTCTAAAGAGGCTGCCACAAAATGTGTACCCAACCTATTATTTATCAAATATTTCTGATCAGAACTTCTTATATGTGTTTCTTGTAAACAAATTACATCATTTTTACATTGCTTCAAATAGTGAAATATCTTCCTCCTTTTCTGTGGCGAATTTAAACCATTCACATTCCATGTCAAATATTTATTTGACATGAGCTTTTTGTGAAAGCTTCTGCAAGGCCAAATCCACTTCTTGCTTCTTCTTAGGCCTTGCTCCCATGGCTTCCGATGATGTCAGTGTAACTTGTTTTGTGTAAATTGGCTGTACTTTTTCTCTTTGATCCATATACTTAATAGCTTCACGTGCATGCCTTTGTTCTTTGGGTTTCTCTACTTCCAAAGGTTGAAAAATATCGATACTCTGCACTGGCTGTTCAACCACGACTCCTTTATCCAAATCTTGCGTTGATATTAGTTGAGATTCCATAGATTGTGATGGCTCTATATCTTTTGCAAAATCTGCCCTCTTAGATCTTGGGGACATAGATTTAGTACCCATCAATATATTCTCAAAGAAGTCCTTCGCTTTGGCAACTGAAGTCAAGCGATATCTATTATTCTGGAAGAAGAAAGAAAGTCCAGAAGGAGCCTCCCATCTATATTGTATCTCTCTTCTTTTAAGTTCCTCCGTCAAAAATGCATAATCTTTCCTTGATCTCAACATTTTTGGAGGTATCTCCTTCAGAACCTGTACCTCTTGACCTGCAACGCTTAGATGTTTATTATATGCTTTAGTAAGAACCCAGTTTCTAAATTTTCTTGTACTAAAATATATCACAATGTCTCTGGGCAAATTTCTTTGTGCTGCTATACGTGAATTCATCCTAAATATCCGCTCAATCTGCCAGGCAACATTTTGAGCTCCTTCTTCCAGAAAAATTGCCAAGGCATCAACAAAAATTCTTCTTAAATCCTCTTGATTCTCCTTTGCCACTTCTCTGAAGCCCCTAATTCTAATAGCCATCTGCATCTGGTTGTATTGTGTCATAACAGCTTGATCCTGAAGATCACTTCTGATCTCTTCTATTTTTCCCTCCATCTGTTGTTCCATACCTTCCAACTTCTCTTCAACTCCCACAGTATAGTCCCACACCCCTTTAATGGCTTCAACAATATCTTCTCTTATCTCAATATTATAGGTTTCTATCATACCTTTTAAATCTTTTGTCTGTTCTTCCATCTTTTCCTCCAGCTTGTCCAACTTATCAGTCACTGGGGATAATGCAGTAGATAATGCAGCCTGCAAATCTTTCATTGAAAGCATTTCTGGGGAGGGTTGTATAGGCAAAGCTTGAGATTCTGTGGGAATCAGATGTACAGAGGTTGAAGAGGCAGGCAGAGTGCTAGATTGTTATTTAGAAAGCTGACCTGGGGATGTTATAGCTGCCTTCGTTGTAGCTGCCCTCTGTCTCGTCGTCATTTTAAATACTTTAATTAAAAAAGAAAAAAAAATATTGCCAATTTTACCCCTCTTCTTACTTTCTTTTATATTCCAATTTGCGTTATAATTTAAAAAGTAGAAAATTCCGATCAAAATGGTTTCTTCAACTTTACTTCCGAGAGAGGAAAAGAAAGTTCACTTTCACTTTCCACCACTTTCACTCCGCAGAAGAAACTGTCGCCATTTTGAAAGAGTTATGTTGATTTTAAAAAGTTTTAAGTACATAGGCAGAAACACAGTAGCAAAATACTTGCGATTCACAAAAGACTCCTGTATTCACTCCGTCTGTAGCAAACTTCTATTATTTCTTTCTTGAAAGCAGAGGCGGTCGCGATGTCTTTTTCTGTCAACAGACAGAAGCGTCTCTGGGCAGGAGCATTTCAAGTGCCTAGGGAGCACACCCTCTTTATCCCTGAAAATTTATTCCAGGGATTTTAGAGGGGCTCAACCTTGCTCTTGAAGCTCTTCACCTTTTCTTCGCCCGAAGAGGGAATTTTTCACCGCAAAAAACAGCTGTTGGTCGCTGTTTTTTTGCGGCTTTACAGACCCAGGGAACGGAGCCTCACAGAGGAGACTCTAGCGACGCCGGCGGTGCCACCGAAAGCCCCTAAAGTACTTCTGTCTTGTTTGGGGTAATAGTCAGGCTGAATATATTTTATTGTACACTGCCCATGATCCCTCTTTGAGAAAGATGGGCAGTTCCAAAATGTGAAAAATAAATAAAACTAAAATGAATAAATAGAAAAGAGCATAGTGGCATTTGAGAACTTGTTCAGCATCAACTACAGATCACAGTCCTATTGTGCCAGAATTGCATAGTCATAGCAAAGAGGATTTCTTGAGTGACTGTATGGACATACTGTGCATTTAAGTGGTGAAGACTGGTGCCTACACACCAATTTTCATGACTTCATATGAAGACAAGGAAGGTTTCTACAAGACCTAGACCAGATTATTCAAACAACCCTCACCAATGACAAAGTGTCATTCTGGGTTACTTCAGTGGTGGAGTGGAAACAGACAGCAACAACTGAAATGAAGTCCTTGGAGGATAATGGCATGAGAAAATTAAATAGCGACAACCTGCTGCTTCTGAGGAAATGTGCTAAGAACAACCTGTGCCTCAAAGACAATGGCAAAGTTTAGTTGCTATGGGTGCTGTTCATCTTTCAGGTCTTGACACTTTGTCTCTATCTAGCAAGGTATGTACATTCCAGGCTCCAAAATTAGTGTTGATTTTTTTTTAATTCTCTGCCATTAATGGCATGGTCTCTAGCCATAGTCAACTAGCCAGTTGTTGCTGTGTGTCAGCAACAATTTAAGGTATCTTTTCTAATCCCTAACAATTTGACAATTATATGCAGTATAAGGTATTCTGTGCTTTTAATATATATTCAGAAATGAAGAGTTACCATTTTGACATCAGAAAAAGGTACTACTAGAAATTAAAAACTACTTATTCCAAGTTATATCTCTACACCCTGAAAGACAGCCACTTGCCAGTATTACTGGCTTTAATTTACTTTTTTCCACATACATCCTCAAGCAATTGATTTGCGTTACTGCATAATATGGCAAACCATTACAAAAGGAACACAGCTGGCCAATTCTGGTCTAACAGAAATGAACATCTGAGAGGGCATGATGCTATTATAATGTTTTAGACATGTAATTTTATGTGTTACAGTAGTACAATTTTTATATGCATAGTACTTTTGGAAAAGAAACAAAAATATCCTAAAGCAATATAACCACTTAATCCCCCACAAAAACTATACAAGAAACAGTCTTTCAAATTGTCTTAAACATTTATAGTGCTCTCAAACTTTCTGGAGTATTTCAACTTTCTTAAAACTCATGCTACTCCCAAAACACTAGCATAAGCAACTAAATCAGCCAAGACACTTCATAGTTTTGTATAGATCTGGTTTCTTTTCCAGCTGGTGTTAGCAGCTATTGTTGAACTACCAACATTTCCTTCTGTATATTTTTCTTACATTATATTTATAATAAGTTGCATGTACTATTGGCAAATACTTTGCCTTTGTTCATGCCTGTTTTTCAACAGACAGAAAGATTATACTGTAGCCATTGCTTATTCATATGAATTCAGATTCTATTAGAATAAACCTATTTATTCACAACCACAAATAAGTCTTAAGAGATGTTATTCCAAACTATCTGTTGGCATTCTAAATAGGAATTGGAAAATCCAATAGCAATTCCAACCAACCAACTCCAACCTACTGTGATTCCTCTACCTGTGGGTAACCTATTGCTTTTTCTATTTTTGCCTGCCCAATAATGTAATGATTTCTTTTTCTGTTAATTTAGGAATAGGCAAATAGCACCATTCAGGTATCTCAGATAAGAGGTTCATTAGACACAGCTAGCATCTCCAGATAAGAGAAGGAAAATTCCTGGGAGAATCTGTCTTCCATTTGCTTATCAAATATCTCTTACTAGAAAACAGAAATATATGGCCAACTCTGAGAAACTGGACATATGAAAAATTCTTGTGCAATATTTTTACACAGTAAGATTTCCTACTATTTTGAAGGAATTGTAAATGTAGTCACTGGAGCAAAATTCTTAACCAATTATGGAGAGAAATACATCTGCAAGTTCTATATCTACTCTTACACACACACACACACATACACATTTTAATTTATTAATGTGGCTCTTTTCCCTCAACAAGTTGTACAGTCCTGCTATAAGTTATGTGACCAAAACCACAATGAGCGGTAGTGGTGATTATTTGTAGGTCTATCTGATGATAATCCTGGTATATAGAATATTCTAACTTAGAATCTAAGAGAAATCAACTTGGGATAAGGCAGATGCTACTTACTTTTCTTGTTTCCAGAATTTATTTCTTGCCATTGAGGCTAAACTTATAATGTCTGATTGAATAGTGTCTTCTTTATACAGAGAAGTGTTCTTGCTTGTGATATTCAAGATCAATTGGAATGACTTTTATGGTTAATATTGCAAGTATTTCTATGAGAGAGGCAAAGGAAATGGATCTTATTTTTCAATATCTCTTACATAAGGCAGGTAATGGGGAAATAATTTCAGGAAAACTCTTATAGAGTCTTTAGATAAGTTATATTAAATCAATTAATGAAACCGTGAGATATAGTTCTTAAGAGTATTCTTTAGGACAGTGATTGGGAAATTCTTCTTTAACATACCAAGGAGATTAAACCCAACTTTTAACTTGTTTTGGTATTAACTTTATATTTCTCATTAAGCTCCGGCATCACTCATTTTTGAATGCAGCTTTTAATATACGGTTCCATGGTTGGTGTGACCCTTTCTATACACAACTCTGACCTAGTTATGTTCTCTGCTGTATCCTAGCAATCCTGTAAAAGGTTTTTCACCTTTTCAAAGTACTTTTTTCAATTGGATTTATAATTAACACAGTATAACGCATTAACTTCTTGACTGCTGTAAAATGGAAATTATCTTAAAGCAATCTAAAACATCAGCATTTCTGGGAGCTCAACAATTGCACAAAATCTTTCCATATCCTTTAATAACTTCATTGTATTCATTCATACATGCATACATACATATATTTCATGTATAATATTACACATTGCACACATTACTCTAGCAATTTATATACTCTTGTGGACTTCTTATAGATGTCTACACTGAAAAGAAATATTTTCTATTCCCAAAACTCAGAAAAATTTCAGATCTTGGCCAATCTGTACTTGTACCTTTGATTTTTCCTGCCTAAATGTAAAACTTTGCTTTTCTCCACATTGAAACTCATTTTGTTGGATAGGGCCCATTGTTTAAGTTTGTCAAGATCTTTTTGGATACTTAGTTGGACTTCTGGGGAGTTGGCTACTCCTGCCAGTTTGGTGTCATCGGCAGATCTGATGAGTTCCTCTTCAATTCCCTCATCTAAGTCATTTATGAAGATATTGAAGAGTACTGGGCCTAAGATGGAACCTTGTGGTACCCTGCTGCTTACTTCTCTCCATGTAGATGTAGTGCCATTGAGGACTACTTCTTGAGTTCGGTTTGCCAGCCAGTTACAGATCCATCTGGTGGTAATGTTGTCTATTTCACCTTTTTCTAGCTTACCAAGGAGTAGGTTGTAGTCTACTTTATCAAATGCCTTACTGAAATCTAACTATACTACATCTACAGTATTTCACTGGTCTATTAGTTTAGTCACTTTGTTGAAGAATGAAATAAGATTGGTTTTTAACCAAAAATAATCTGTTTTTAACAAACCCGTATTGGCTACTAGTTATAACTTTGTTTCCTTCTAGTTATTCGCAGATCTGTTTTTTGATTATCTTTTCTAGGATCTTCCCAGATATTGATGTTAAACTGATTGGTCTGTAGTTTCCTGGGTCCATTTTTTTCCCTTTCTTGAAGATGGGGATTACATCAGCCCTTTTCCAATCCTCAGGTACTTCCCCAGTGCTCCAGGATTTATGAAAGATGTGGTCCAATGGTTCTGAGATAACATCTGCCACCTCTTTCAGAACTCTGGGATGTAATCTGTCAAATCCTGGTGATTTATCTTTGTCAAGGTCGGACAAGGTGTTCTCTTACCATTTTCTTGCTTATTTTAATTTTTGTTTCTAATTTGTCTTTTGCAGTGTTTTTTTTTTTAGTATGTTGGGCTATGGTTTCTTTTTGTGTGAAGACTGATGTAAAGTAAAGTATGAGTTAATCAGCTATGCAGTCTTCCTGTTGCCTGTTGTTTCCTTGTCATCTTCTCTCTTTAGTGAACCTACAGTTTTCTTGACTTTTTTCTTGTTGTTAATATGTTGGAAAAAACTTTTTTTTATTATCCAAGTCTTTGTTCGTTCTGAGCCTTTGCTTTCCTGACTTCATCTTTACATGTTCTGGCTGTCTGCTGATAATTGGCCTTAGTTATATGCTCCTCTTTCCATTTTTTGTATTTGTCATTTTTGTCTTTCAGTTTGTCAGAGAGATCTTTGTGCAGTCATGCTGGTTTCTTCTTGAATTTCTTGTTTTTCTTTTTCAGTGGTATTGTGCTGGTTTGGTCTTTTATGATTGCATTTTTGAGTTTCTCACACTTTTTGGGTTGTTTTCCACTTTAGGATTTTCATCCATGGGATCTTTCCTAGATTCTCTCTGAGTTTGTTAAAATCAACTCTTTTGAAGTTCAAGACACTGGTTAGATTGTTTTCTGTTGCTAGTGTTTGCGTTATATTAAATTCCAGTATGACCTGGTCACTTTCGCCCAAGGTTCCGGCAACTTCAACTCCCTCTATCACTTCTTCTCTATTAGAATTAGAATTAGTTAGAATTAAGTCCAGTATGGCTTTACATCTAGTTCTAGTTAGGAATCTGTTTCATATCCCGCTCACTGCAGAGTTTATCTCCCTGTTGATATCTGGATAATTGAAGCCTCCCATTACTATTGTGGTATGCTTCCTACATACATTTGTTAACTGATTGGCAAAGAGTTCATCTATTTCTTCTGACTGGTTGGATTGTCTGTAATATACACCTATGGTAATGTCACTTTTTTTTCTCTTTCATATTGACCCATATGCATTCTGGAGATATTTTATCTTTGATCATGTGCATTTATGTAGATATATAGTGTTCTATTACATATAGTACAACTCCCCCTCTTTTTGTAGACATGTTTCTTTTGAACAATTTGTATCCATCCATCAGTCCATTCCATTCATGGGTTTCATCCCACCAGGTTTCTGTAATACCAACTATTTCACACCCTCCCTCATGTACTATTGCTTCTAGTTTGCCCTGTTTGTTCCCCAAGCTTTGAGCATTTGTATATAAGCATTTAAGGCTTTTGTGCCTGTGCGTGGGTATGTTTCCTGCGTCTCCTGAATATTGTTTGAATCTTTCTTTTTTTCATCTCTGCCCACCTCATTGTTTGATTTCTTTTCTTGGGATTTATGATTGATTTTGGGTTCTAGAGATTCTGAAGATTGGTTAACCTTCCCCCTCAGTTTTAGTTTAAAGCCCTCCTGATGAGTTGGACTAGTCTTTTTCTGATTACATTTTCCCTGTTTTCGTGAGGTGCAGCCCATCCCTTGCCAAGAGTCCTTCGCAAAGGAAATGCAGTCCGTGATCCAGGAAACCAAGGTTTCTTGGCAACATCAACCCTTTAGGCAGTGGTTTATTTCTAGAATTCTTTTTTCCCCTCAATGGGTGTTGGCCTTTCATTGGGAGTACTGATGAGAACACTACTTGTGCTCCTAGCTTCTTAACTTTATTGCCTAGTTGTTTGTAGTCACTCACTATTGTACTCAAGTTCTTTGCTGTGTCATTTGTCCCAATATGGTGGAGGAGGAAGAGGTAGTAATCTGTAGGTCTAATTATTTTGGTTAGGTTCTCAGCCACATCTCTGATTTTTTGCTCCAGGGAGACAACATACCTCCCTGGATTATATGATCGGTCTGCAGATGGATGATTTCATTCCTTTGAGGATAGAATCTCCTATTACCAACACTTGCCTTCTTTTTTAGGGATCTGCAGTCTGGGGTGCTTGCATGTGTTTTTTATTCCTTTCTCTGATGTGTTTGTTGATATGACTTTTTAGGGATGTTTGAGGTGACTTTTTGGGGAAATTTGAAGTTGTTTCCTTGCTAGGTGTCTGCATATTTTTTTTGAGGGGAAGGTAGTGGGTCTGCGTGTTTCCATCTAGGGGGAGAAATCGATTGCTCAGTTTTAGTGGGGCTGCTTCTGGCTGGGTTGGATTGGGCAGAAGGGCTTTGTTAGTTATATGCTGCTTCTTTCTTTGAGTATTGTATTTCCTTCTTTGGGTGACATACCTCCATTTGTCTTCCTCCAAGGGTTTATCAGTAGGGTCAAATCCTCTCGGATTTGGCAATTAAGTAGAGCTGCTGAAACATTCTTGGTGATTTCTTGACAAAAAAAAAATACCCTGAATGGCAACTAGTCTTTTGTTGTGTTACATTTTAAATTATTATAAATAAATACTATAAAATATTTATTTATGCAATTTATACAGCGGCCCAAGATATGAATCTCTCCTATTGCAGTTTTCTGAGGATGATTCTGGTAGAGATTCAAAATACTGATCTTAAGTGTGAGGCATGTTTTTTTTAAAAAAACAACAACAACAACTAATTTTCCATCATCCTAATTCTGGAAAAGGATTGACTAAAGGTGAAAATGTCACTCTTCAGGAATCCTAAGAATCGAGACATGTGCTTTGGGTATTCACCGCTCACCGGGTAAAGAATGTCACCATGCTAATCTTATTTCTAAGGAAACATTAACATGTTCTTTCACAAAGAAAGGCTGAACATGAACCATTTTTCAATCTGTGCATGTTGCTATATACTTGGGTGTGACAAGTATACCTTCAGGGAGACACCTGGCCTAAGTGTCAGGTCATGTGCTAATTCAATTAAGTGTGTATTTCTCAGCCAATCTGGATTCTAGCCTCCAAATGGCACGTTTTAATCTCCAACTAATTGGGATGAGGTTGTCTGCTTGGGGTTATTTTGTTTGTGTGTTTTTTTCGCTGTTTTATTGGATGATGCAATTTTCTACATAATATCTGGGATGCCTTGTTTTTCCAGCACTTAGAATTTAGAAATTTTTCCTCACTGTGCACTTATTGTCAAGCCTTTTCTCTCAGCTCCCAATTCAGGCTAACACCAAGTTTTCTCAAACAATTCCTCCACCCCTGAATCGCTTAGTCCCAGGCAGACTAAACTAATTAGGAGTCAAAGACATTGAATCTGTAGAAATAATATTTAGTTTGTTACTAATTAGAATTTTATTTTTGTTGATTTGTTGATTAGCTACAGAAAGAAAGCCTACCTAAAATCCATTCAGAACTTGACAAGGTGGTTGTTGTTTTAAAAGTGTGATAAATTGCATGACAATAATATTTACAGGAAAGTAAAACAAGATAAAAAAACAACATAACTCTATACAAATAAGTAATAAATTTAAAATCAAATTCCAAATAAAGAATACACAAGTAACCAATTTAAAGGAGAGTGACTGAAGTAAACTGCAACAATATTTTTCTTGAGGAACACTACAATATCCACCAAATTCAAAAGTGGCCAGACTATTTCTAGATTCAAGCTTTGTAATGGACAACACACTTAGGATACCTTCCAATGCTTATAGGCACTTCTAAGCACCATTTGTGCTGTGTTAACTTTATTACTAGATTCTCTATCTAAAATACAAAGCAATTGTTAATATTTTAATGCTTGCTAAAAAATACTCATTCTAATGCTTACTTCTCTTTTAGGTTTTTTTTTCCTGAAACACATCTCTTTATGGCGTCCCCTTGTTTTCCTTTTTTCTTGCTACAGTTCCTTCTGTAAGAAACAGTTCGCTCTCCAAGTTTAAGTAATGATGTCGCTTCAGACACATTTAGATATATCTGCATGATCAAGAAAAAATAAATATTTAAAACTGATACTCTATACTCAACTGAACAATTTCTGTGGAGTTTCTACATGATTACATAATTCTCAACATTATTACAAGAATTGTATGTATATTTAGATAACATATTAAACTGAGAAAGAGTATTTTTGTCATGTGTCACATATTTTTACTATAAACTGCCCAGAGAAATGTTTGTTATTGTGAAATATATAAGACACTGTAAATAAATAATGGAACTATGAAAGGCATAGGCATTCCCTTCAGTGTGAAGGATATTTTTAAAATATATTTAAATTTATTACAAGTAAAGTATTACATCCTTCTCTCCAGGAGTTTGAATACCAACTTTATTTGAATATGTTATGAAGGCAATATTATATCAGTAATTCAGAAAGCATATTCTATAGCCCTCTTCAGTCTCAGAACACAAGAGTAGAACCTCAGCTAAAATACTATGAAATAGACCAGACAATAAAGACAAAAGATGTCTATAGTCAGTTCTAGAATGACAGAACTGACATTTTTAGATTTAAAAAAAAGATAGTTTTTTTAACAAAACAAAACAAACAAACAAAATGAGTGCTTTAAACATTAAGTGTTTCTTCCTGAGTTTTGTAATGGGAAGAATTAGGAGGCAAAAAACTTGTTTGTTGTTGTTTTAATTATTTTAATTATATCCAAACCAAGCTGAAAATATAGATACCACCTAAATGTCACTACTGCCCTTATTCCTACACCCTGAAGGTGAGTAAAAAGATAAAGTGCAGCCTCCAAGCTGAAAGCTGTTTCTTGCCTCTGCTCTGAGGCACTAATCATGTTCTTTCTTAGGCCTAAAAAAATAAGATGAGACTATTCAAACTAATACAATGACAATGGCAGGGCAGACAAAATGGTTACAGCATCTTCTGCTACCTTCTGCAACAGGGCTTTTCAACCTTTTCACCCATTGTACCACTTTTAGGATATGGCAACATCCAAGTACCACCAGTCGCCTAGCAAGGTGTCAAAAACTTGATGACAAAAAAAAAAAAAGAAAGAAAAGACAAAAGTGATAAAGTACAGGTAGTCTTCGACTTACAATAATTTGCTTAGTGACTCTTAGAAGTTACAATGGCACTGAAAAAAGTGCCCCCAAGCCACAGCTGAGCAAGACACCTGCCTGCCCACCTGGCAGCATTCTTCCTCCTGTCTGAGGTTTTCATTGCTGTGAGCATTTCTGTGAGGATTCGCAGCGGGGGTGGGGTAGGGGATGTATGGTTTTTATCCCCCACCCCCCGGTCTGCTGGGTGGTTGCAGCAGGTTTTGGTCACTTCACATGACCCTGGGACACTGTGACTGTCATAAATATGAATCAGTTGCCAAGCATCTGAATATAAATCACAAGACTCTGGAGATGCTGCAACATTCCAGCTGATCGGTGCTTCTTCTGGGCTCAGCAGAAGCACCAGGATCAGTGCCGCTTTCCAGCTGATTGGTGCTTCTTCAGGGCTCATTACAAAGGTTTTTAACCCATGATTTTAAATTTTATTATTGTTTTGCATCATAATCCCCACTAATATTAAATTCCAACAATTCCTCGTTCCTCCAAAAAGTAATGGAATCTTTGGGTATAAAAAAAAATACTTATTTTCCATGCAAGAACAGAAATGTGTTTTCAAAAGTGCATGCTACGACCCTGTACTTGGCTGCTTCTAGAATATTGATAAAAACTTTCTTTGAATAAGGATGTAAGAGAGAATTTTATGACTGAAAAGTATAAACCATCATGCAGGACAGGTAGGTTATTTTTTCACCTTTTTTTCTCCTTTATTTAGAAGGAATGGAAGAATCATACTAACACAACCTAACACACTCAACACAAGTTTGGCAATATGGACCAGAGGCAGGGGAACTGGAACAGAGGGTAGAAAAAGGAGCATATTTACAAACCCTACCAAGCCTGAGGAGATCTCAATTTCAAGCCTGAGGAGATCTCAATTTCTTCTAACACCAATACACCGATACCTAAGTAATAAACAGGGGGCATTCCTGGACATAATATTTACTTAAGTAAAGAAGAAATAATTATATATATATATATATATATATATATATATATATATATATATATATATATATATATATATATATATATATATATATATATATATATATATATATATATATATATATATATATATATATATATATATATATATATATATATATATATATATATATATATATATATATATATATATATATATATTAATTTTTATTAAGTAAATATTTAAAAACAGGTTGAACACAGTGTAACTTTTCTGGCTGTTATTTTGCCATACATACTATACCATATACCATATATCTTCCTAGTCATTGATCTTTTATACCATTTACATGGGCCTTAGTTTGGGTTTCAGTAAACCTGCTGGATTAGCCACCCCATTTGTTCCAGCTTTTACTCCAGCTTTTTACTCATACTTCTTCTGGACTTTCATTATTTTCTACCATTACTTCTGTTCCAGCAGCTGGTTCTTCTGGTTTTATATTAAATTTGGGAGGCACCACGGCTCCAACTATAACAACTATAACTATGTACATAGGACTTTCTCTGAGGGGAGCTCGGACTGGTTTGGGAGGAACACTGTTCCCAAATGCAAGCACAATTACAACAGGGCTTGGACAAAATGCTTTTAATCTTTTATGTATATTTTAATTATTTTAATGTTTTAATATTGTTTTAATTCTAATTTTTTATTGAACTTGTGGATGATGTGGGGGGGTTGATTGTGGAGTGAATCGGGTTGAGTGGATGGGTGGATGTGTGGATTGGATGGATTGTGGACCTGTGAGAAATGGAAGGGCCGACTTGTCGGCATTTACGGAAGCTAGAGAAGTGGAGGAGCCTTGCTTTGAGGGATCTGAGGGCCAGTCTATACCGGTCTTATGGGGAAGAGGCAGATACGACGGGAGGCCTGGGGTAGGCCGCTCTCGGGGAACAAGGCCTCGCTGCCTGAAAGCAATATCTTGTTCCGGCCCCTTGAACCTCTCCCGGGGTACTGGTAATGAGCGAAATCCGGACCCTGGACTCAGGCTGCTGCTGCTCAATGCCAGGTCAGTGGTAAATAAAGCTCTCCTCATCCGGGATTTAATTCTGGAGGAGGAGGCTGACCTGGCATGTGTGACTGAGACCTGGCTGACCCCAGAGGGAGGAGTTCCCCTCTCTGAGATGTGTCCAGCTGGGTTTCAGGTATGGTATCAGCCGTGACTCCAGGGAAGGGGGGGAGGAGTGGCGATTATAGCTAAGGAGACACTCGGGCTGCGCAGACTCGCTGCTACTGAGATATCAGGTTGTGAGTCCCTCCTTGTGAGGTTGGACCTAGGTGTACAGGTGGGCCTGTTGCTTACGTACCTGCCTCCCAGCTGCGTTTCTACAACCCTGCCCACGCTACTCGAGGAGGTAGCCGGGTTGGCGGTTGAGTTCCCCAGACTTATTGTCCTGGGGGACTTCAACGTGCTGTCACTCGGTGAGTCCTCAGGGTTGGCGCGGGAGTTCATGGCCTCCATGGCAACTATGGACTTGACACAAGTAATTGAGGGCCCAACCCATGAGGGGGGACACACACCTGATCTGGTTTTCCTCTCGGAACAGTTGAGTTATGATCTGAAGCTAAGGGGCTTAGAAGTGTTGCCCATGTCATGGACAGATCATTTTCTGCTGCGGCTTGAGTTTATGACACCAATCCTCTCTCGCAGGGAGCTGGAACCGATTAAATGGTTCCGCCCCAGACGCCTGATGGACCCTATTGGCTTTCAAAGGGTGCTTGGGGAATTGCCGGATTCGCTCGTACACAGTTTGGCGGAGTCCCTAGTGACGGCCTGGAATATGGCCACTACGGGGGCTCTAGACCGGATTGCGCCGTTGCGAACTCTCTGTGGTAGCAGACCCAAGAGATCTCCTTGGTTTACCGAGGAACTCAGGGGGATGAAGCACCAGAAGAGACGTTTAGAGAAGCAATGGAGGGAAAGCAGATCCGAATCTGATCGAACCAAATTGAGAGCTTATATTAAGACCTATTTGGAAGCGATCACTACGGCAAGATCTCAGTATCTTTCCACATTGATCACGTCTGTGGAATCTCATCCAGCTGCCCTGTTTAAGGTGACTCGCTCTCTCCTTGATATAGGGAGGAGGGAGGAACCTTTGCAGGGCAATGCCGAAGAATTTAACACCTTTTTCGCAGACAAGGTCGCTCAGATCCAGACTGACTTGGACTCCAATTGGAATGCAGTGTCGGCTGACAATGAGTCAGTCAAGATGACAGAGGCCTGTCTTAGTCCTGTTGTATGGGATGAGTTTGACCTGGTAACTCCTGATGATATGGACAAGGCCATTGGAGCTGTGAGTTCTGCCACCTGTTTATTGGATCCATGCCCCTCCTGGCTGGTTTCGGCTAGCAGGGAGGTGACACGGAGCTGGGTCCAGGCTGTTGTTAATGCTTCATTGAGGGAGGGGTCCTTTCCGGCTCCCTTAAAGGAGGCACTTGTGCGCCCCCTCCTCAAGAAGCCTTCCCTGGACCCGGCAGTTTTAAATAATTATCGTCCAGTCTCCAACCTTCCCTTTTTGGGGAAGGTTGTTGAGAAGGTGGTGGCCCTCCAACTCCAATGGTCCTTGAATGAAGCTGATTATCTGGGCCCTCAGCAGTCTGGGTTCAGGTCCGGTTACAGCACGGAAACTGCTTTGGTCGCGCTGACCGATGATCTCTGGCGGGCCCGGGATAGAGGTTATTCCACTATCCTGGTGCTTCTTGACCTCTCAGCGGCATTCAATACCATCGACCATGGTATCCTTCTGCGTCGGTTGGAGGGGCTTAGAGTGCGGGGCACCGTTTTATGGTGGTTCACCTCCTACCTCTCTGGCCGGTCACAGTTGGTGTTCGCAGGAGGTCAGAGATCGGCTCCGATGTCTCTTCCATGTGGAGTTCCTCAGGGGTCCATTCTCTCACCTCTGCTTTTTAACATCTACATGAAGCTGTTGGGTGAGATCATCCGTCAACACGGGGTGAGTGATCATCAATATGCTGATGATACTTAGCTTTATATCTCTACCCCGTGTCATTACAGTGAAGCAGCGGAAGTGATGAACCGGTGCCTGGAGGCTGTTGAGGTCTGGATGGGTGCCAACAGGCTCAGACTCAATCCTGACAAGACGGAGTGGCTATGGGCTCTGCCTCCCAATGACAATTCCAACTGTCCGTCCATTACCCTGGGGGGAGAAGTTTTGTTCCCCTCGGAGAGGGTTCGCAACTTGGGTGTCCTCCTCGATCCACAGCTATGTTTAGAACATCATTTTTTGGCTGTGGCGAGGGGAGCATTTGCCCAGGTTTGCCTGGTGCACCAGTTGCGGCCCTATTTGGACCGGGAGTCACTCCTCACAGTCACCCATGCCCTTGTCACCTCGAGATTCGACTACTGTAATGCTCTCTACATGGGGCAACCTTTGAAGAATGTCCGGAGACTGCAAATAGTCCAGAATGCGGCTGCGCGAGCTGTCTTGGGTCTCCCAAGACATGCTCATATTACTCCAGCTCTCAGTGAGCTGCACTGGCTACCAATTGGTCTCCAAACACAATTCAAAGTGTTGGTTATGACCTATAAAGCCCTTTATGGCAATGGGCCAGGATACTTGCGGGACCGTCTTCTGCCTCATGAATCCCAGCGACCGGTTAGGGCGCATATGGTTGGCCTCCTACGAGTCCCGTCTGCTAAACAATGTTGTCAGGTGGGGCCTAGGGCAAGGGCCTTCTCCGTTGCTGCCCCAGCCCTCTGGAACCAGCTTCCCTCAGAGGTTCGTACTGCTTCCTCCCTCCTAGCTTTCTGGAAAGTGCTGAAGACACATCTATGCCGACAGGCTTGGGGCATATGAGCTGTGTTCTGCCCCTCGGCCCTAGGAGTGTCCCTCCATCGGCAACTGCGAGCTGATTGTGTTTGTATGTGGTGTGAGTGTGGTTAATTTTTAAAGTTTTTTTATTGTATTCTTGTTGTGAGCCGCCCTGGGTCTTCGGAGAAGGGCGGCATATAAGTCTGATAAATAAATAAATAAAATAAATAAATATTGCATTTTATACTATTTACATATTTATATAGTTACATACATATTTACGTCTATTTATAACATAACTTCCATTTCCATTCTTATTTCATATTCTTTCTCATCTCTATCTTACGCTCACTTTGAGATTGGAAATGTACACTTTCTCTCTTCTAAACAAGCTTTCTCTGTTCTGACTTTTTCTCGAGTCTAACCAATAGTAAATCTTATCCCAAACTTCGTAATACTCTGTTTCATCCTTGTGTTTAATTTCTAAGGATAATCTATCCATCTCTGCACATGTCAAAAAATTTTTAATTAGTTCACTCTCCACCGGGGAATTTCTGTTTTTCCAGTTCTGGGCATACACCAACCTTGCTGCTGTTATGATATGCAACACTAGATATGTCTCTCCTTTGTTGAACTTCCCATCTATCATTCCCAGTAAAAACAATTCTGGTCTGAAATCTATCTTCAGTCCCAACATTTCCTCCAACCAAGTCTTTATTAGCCGCCAAAATTCTTTGGCTTTGGAACAAGTCCACCACATATGATAATAAGTGCCTAACATTTTCTTGCACTTCCAACATTGTGGTGATATATCTTTTCTCATCTTTGCCAATCTTGTTGGGGAGAAATGCCACCTGTAAAACATTTTGTACAGATTCTCTTTATATGAGGTAGCCAAGGATAACTTTCTATTTCTTTCTCATAATATTTGCCATTTGTCTAAATCAATATTATATCCGAAATTTTGGGCCCATGTTATCATCAGTTCTTTTACCTGCTCCTCTTCCATTTTATATTCCAATAAATATTTATATGTTCTTTTGATTGCTTTCTCCTCCATTCCTAATAATATTTTATCTTTACACAAAGGGAAAAAATAGACCAACCTATCAAAAATAGTGCCATAAAAAACAGAATAGAAACACAAGTTAAGATAGGCAAGAAAATGGTAAGTGAGCACCTGTCCAGCCTAGACGAGTTCAAATTGCCAGGACCAGATGGATTACACCCCAAGGCTCTCAAGGAACTGGCAGATGTGATCTCAGAACCACTGAACTATATTTTTCAAAGATCCTGGAGCACAGGGGAACTACTAGAGGACTGGAAAAGAGCTGATGTAGTTCCCATCTACAAAAAAGGAAAAAAAATGGACCCAGGAAGTTACAGACCTATTAGCCTGACCTCAATACCTGGGAAGATCCTGGAAAAGATAATCAAACAACGAATCAGCGAACACCTGGAGGCAAACAAAGTCATTATTAAAAGCAAACATGGGTTTGTCAAAAATAGATCATGCCAGACAAATCTTATTGCATTCTTTGACCAAGTGACAAAATTAGTGGATCAGAGGAATGCTGTGGACATAATTTACTTGGGCTTCAGTAAGGCATTTAATAAAGTAGATCACAACCTACTACTTGACAAGATAGAAAAATGTGGGGTAGACAGCACCACCACCAGATGGATCCGTAGCTGGCTGACCAGCCATACTCAGCGTGTGGTCCTCAATGGAACCGCATCTACATGGAGGGAAGTGTGTAGTGGGGTGTCCCAGGGCTCTGTTCTGGGCCCAGTGCTCTTCAACATCTTTATCAACGATTTGGACAAGGGGATAGATGGGGAACTCATCAAATTTGCAGACGACACCAAACTGGCAGGAATAGCCAACACTCCAGAAGACAGGCTTAAGATACAGAAGGATCTGGACAGACTTGAACACTGGGCACTATCTAACAAAATGAAATTCAATGGTGAAAAAAGCAAGGTTCTACATTTAGGCAAGAAAAACCAAATGCACAGCTATAGTATAGGGGGTACCTTGCTCAATAGTAGTAACTGTGAGAGGGACCTCGAAGTCCTAGTGGACAATCACCTAAATATGAGCCAGCAGTGTGCTGCAGCTGCCAAAAAGGCCAACACAGTGCTAGGCTGCATTAACAGAGGGATAGAATCAAGATCACCTGAAGTGTTAATACCACTTTACAATGCCTTGGTAAGGCCACACTTGGAATACTGCATCCAGTTTTGGTCACCATGATGTAAAAAAGATGCTGAGACTCTAGAAAGAGTACAGAGAAGAGCAACAAAGATGATTAGGAGACTGGAGGCTAAAGCATATAAGGAATGGCTGCTGGAATTGGGTATGTCTAGTTTAATGGAAGAGAAGGACGAGGGGGGACATGACAGCAGTGTTCCAATCTCTCAGGGGCTGCCACAAAGAAGAGGGTGTCAAGCTATTTTCCAAAGCACCTGAAGGCAGGACAAGAAGCAACGAGTGGAAACTAAGCAAAGAGAGAAGCAACCTAGAACTAAGGAGAAACTTCCTGACAGTTAGAACAATTAACCAGTGGAACCACCTGCCTCCTGAAGTGGTGAATGCTCCAACGCTGGAGGTTTTAAAGAAGAGACTGGATAGCCATTTGTCCGAAATGGTATAGGGTTTCCTGCCTGAGCAGGGGGTTGGACTAGATTACCTCCAAAGTTCCTTCCAACTTTATTATTATCGTCATCATCGTCGTTGTCATCATCATCATCATCATCATCATCATCATCATCATCATCATCATCATCATCATCTAGTGTTGTCAGATTTTTCCGTATACCCCATTCCTTTTTGTCTTTCTTATAATGTGATTGAACTTGCAGGTATGCCCACCATTCCAATTGTACCCCATTTTCTTTTAATTCTTGTCTAGATTTAAGTTCCCCTTGTTCATTTAGAATATCTCTGTACGTAACTACTTTTCCCAAGTTCATAAAGTTTGGATGCACTAGCGCTTCCAGTGTTGAGAGCCATACCGGTGTTTCTATATAATTCTGTTGTTTAATTTTAATCCACACATTGAGTAATGCTGATCTAATATGGTGTCTCTGGAAGTATTGATGAACATTATATCTCTCATCCCACAAAAATGTGTGCCATCCAGATTGTAAATCATGACCCTCTAGAGTTAATAGCCTTCTATTTTTTAAATTTATCCAATCCCGCACCCAGGTGAGTATTGCAGCTTGGTAGTACAGCTCCCAGTCAGGTAGTCCGAATCCCCCTCTCTCTTTGGCTTCTTGTAGTAGTTTTAATTTGATTCTAGATTTCTTTCCCTGCCAAATAAATTTCAATATTATTTTATTCAAATTTACAAAATATTTTTTCTCTAATTTTATGGGGACATTCTGAAATAAAAATAGTAATTTAGGTAGAATGTTCATCTTTACTGCTGCAATTCTCCCCGTAAAGGAGAATTGCAAATTTTTCCATCTTTCTAAAACTTTCTTTATCTGATTGTTTAAATTAACATAGTTATCTTCTTTGATTGTAATACACCTTGCTATTAGCTGTACTCCCAAGTATTTAACTTTTTTTTCCACTATTTGGATATTTACTTTCTCCACCAAGTCAATTTTCTGTGTATTAGTCATATTTTTAACTATCATTTTCATTTTATTTTTATTGATTTTCAGTCCCGCTACCTCTCCTATTCTTCTAATATTTCCACCAGTCTTGTACCCGAATGTAGCGGTTCCTCTAAGATAAATATGAGGTCATCCACGAATGCTTGCAGTTTGTAGGTTTCTTTCTTAATATTTAAGCCTTTAATTTGGCTTTCCTTTCGAATCATTCTAGTCAGTACTTCGAGAGTTAATATAAACATTAACGGTGAGAGCGGACACCGTTGTCTTGTACCTTTCCTAATTTGGAAGCTTTGTGTCACTTCTCCATTGATTATAACTCTCACCTCTTGTTTATCGTATATAGCTCTGAATATGTTTATAAAATTTTCGCCGAAGTCCATATAGTCTAACTGCCTCAACATGAAGTTCCAATTTACATTATCAAAGGCTTTTTGTGTATCCAAAAACATCAGAGCTACTTGTTTTTCACTGTGAATCACGTAGTACTCCAAAATATTCAAAATTGTCCTCATATTGTTTCGAATTTGCCTTTGTGGTAGGAAACCATTTTGATCTACGTGTATAAATTTGTTTAGGTATCTTTTTAGCCTTCCCGCAATTATTGCCATAAATATTTTGTAATCCGAATTTAAAAGCGATATTGGCCTATAATTATTGGTTTTTGTTAAGTCCAAATTTTCTTTTGGGATCAGCACAATGTTTCTATCCAGGATGCTGGCATTTTTGCTTCCTTTAGGACTGCATTGAATGTCTCCAGTAATATTTTGCCAAATGAATCTTGAAATTCTTTGTATATTTCTACTGGCAGTCCGTCTGGACCCGGTGCTTTGTTGCTCTTCTGTTTTTTCAATGTATCAGTTAATCTCCGCATTCAACATACACTTTGATTCATCCGGGATTTTTGGTAGATCAGCTTTTTTAAAACATTGAAGTATTTTTCCATTCGTAGCCCACTTATTCTCATCATATAGTTTCGTATAGTAATTTTGAATTATCTTTTTCTTCTCTTCACTTTGATGTTGTATATTTCTCTCTTTGTCCTGTAATTTATTAATCCAGCTTCTTTCTCTCTGCTTCTTTAGCTTATACGATAGCCATCTCCCTGGCTTATTGGCATTCTCAAAGAAATTCTGGCCACTCCTTTTAATTTGTTGTGCTAGTTCTTCTTTCTAAAGAATGGACAGCTTATGTTTAATCACTTCCATTTGTTGTTTCAGGCTTTCATTTTGGGGGTTATGTTGTAATTCTATTTCTAATCTTTGGAATTCCTCTTCTAAATTTTTCCCCTTTTGTTTCTTCTTCTTATTTTCTCTTGCCATATAAGCTATAGCCACTCCTCTTACATACGCCTTCGTTGTATCCTATAAATTTGGTATGTTCATATCCTCTTTTTTTATTTTCCTGGAAGAACAACTTTAGCTGTTCCTCCAGCTTTATTTTAAATTCTTTGTGTTTTATAATCGCTCTTTTTAGTGTTCATCTACCATTTTTTCCCCTCTTCACCTGATTCTCACTGGGTTATGGTCCGCCCAAAGGTTCATTTCTATTTCCACTTCTCCCATTTCCTGCAATAGTTCTGTCATTACCCAAACCATATCTATCCTGGACCACATCTTATATCTACTTGAATAGTACGTGTATTGGCTTCCCCCTTGGTTCCTTTCTCTCCAAATATCTCGCATCTCTAATTCATCCACCATCTTAAAGAAAACTTTTGGCAATATTCTTCTAGGTCTCTTTCTTTCTTCCTTGCTTTTATAGTCTAGCTTCCTATCTATTATTGCGTTAAAATTGCCCATAATACAGATGTTCTCACAATCTATCGCCTGTAGTGTATTATATAGTTTCCTATAGAATTGTTCTTGCCCCTCATTTGGGGCATATATTCCTACTAATATTATTAGTTTTTGATTAATTATCGTCTCCACTATCAAAATCCTGCCTTCTGTATCTTTATAAATTTGCTTGGCTAAGATTGACTTTCTGGTATATATCACTACTCCTCTTTTTTTGTGCTGTGATAGAGATGCAAACATCTTCCCCACTTTAGGGCATTCCAGCACCTGTATATGCTGTTCCTTAATGTGAGTCTCTTGAATAACTATAACATCTAAATTTCTTCTAATCAATTTATTAAAAGTTTTGTTTCCTTTTTTGAGGAGAGTTTAGGCCATTAATATTCAAGGATAGGATTTGGAGTTCTCCCATCATGTTTCTACTTATATCTAGTTTTTATACCCCTCGTTATTCTAGTCTCCTTTGGCTCCTCTCTCAGCTCTTGTTGTTCCCTTTCATAGATTACCATTTCCTCTCTCTTCTCATTTTTCCATTGTCCCTCCTCTTCTGTTCTAACCAACCTTGACTCCCTCATTTCTTCAACATCTCTCTCTAATTCTTCTTCACTGCTAAAGTTTTGCTTATAAAATTCCTCCGCCTTATCTGGAGTGTCTATTCTAATCTTCTTGTCCTGCCACAAAATCAGTATTCCCTCTGGAATCAACCATCGAAAGTTAACATTATGCCTAGTCAGTTTTGTTGTCAAGAAGTGATAGGTTCTTCGTAGATCCCTAACTCTTTTCGGCATCTGCTTTAAGACAATCAGCTGTTTCCCCTTGCATTCTAATGGCTCATCTCTCGCTCTGTGAAGGATCTCATCCCTAATTGACTTTTTAACAAACCTAACATGAATCTTTTTAGGCAAGTTATGTCATCTTGCGTAGTTTGTGTGGATCCGATAGACCTCATCCATTTCACTCAACATTTCTTCTTTCCTTATTCCCAGAGCTTTTGCTAGTAAGTCCACCATCATTTCCAATAGATTCTCTCCCCTGTCCTCTCTTATGTTCTGAAACCGTAAGTATCGGTCAGCTTTTTCAGATTCTACGGCAATAACTGTTGCTTCTAGTTCTTTGTTCGCTCTGGTTAGCTTCTCATTTATTTCTTCTACTCTTTTTTCTTCCTTTTCCATTCTTTCTTCCATCTTTTGTAATTTCTGTTCATTCTTTGCCATCTGCTGTTGGAACGATTCCAATCTTCCATCCATGACTTGCATCTGTTCTTTGAGATTGCTTGTATTGTTCCTCACCTCTCCAATCTCTTTCCTCAGTTCTTCATGATTTCTAGCCATGGCCTCCTGCATCGCTTGTAACATGACCTGTAGGTCTTTAAATGAATTAGATCTTTCTCTTTGCAGAAGCTCATCAATTGATTTTTGACTCGATGGACTTGAGGTAGTTGAGGCAATCTGTGCCCCCTTCTTCGCTATCCCTACCTTGGATAGGTTCGGAATACTTGTCATTTTGAATTCCACACTTCAATCAATATAATAACCTACTTAGCTTGATTATACCTAAAATAACAGTAGTATTTAACAGTACAAATTCACTATTTCTTAGTTATAATAGCAATAATATATATAAGTGCACAGCCTAAACCATTTGAACCACGGCCACAATTAGATCTTATCTATTACTCCAAGCAGTCCTTTGTATCCAAAGTCTATCGATAATCCCACTGAGAGGAAAAGAAAGACTTCCAAGAAAATACATCCAATATCAATGGGTTCCAAGGAGAGAAAGAAAGAAAAAAGAAAGGGTTCCTATTTCAGCCACAAGATGTCCCTCTTGGCTTTTTTTTTAACTTCAGCTCCACGTAGAAAGTGTGCTGTCACTTTCAAAATGTCCTTTCAAGATGTCAGCCCGTCCTACCAAATCACCTTCTTTTTCTCTCTTCTACTGCCAATTCAATCTCATATAGTCCTCAAAGCTCTCCAGTCCCTTCTCATTAATACTGTTCTTTCCCTGCTAGCGCATCTCTATCTCATTCCAAGTTCAATTTTGGGACTTTAAAATTTTTTTTTCCCAAACAAGCCTTTCTCGACACTTTCATGGGGGGGAATGGGAAAAACACTTCCCCCTTTTTTCCTGGAACCTTCCTAACTTGTGCTATCAGGGGAAAAACTTCCAAAGGACTCTTCCTTTCCAGTTTCCTCTGGTTCCTCCGTCAGAATCAATTCTCGGCCAGTTCCAGTCACCTGTTGTTCAGCTACTTCACCGCCTATGTTGTCCTTCTGTCAAGCCTCTATGTCAGCCATTAAGGGCCATCTTCCTCCCCGCTCGGTCTGCCATGATCTTCCCTGGCGTCTTGCTCCGGTCGCCACCTGGATTGCACTGCAGGTCATCCTTCCTTCTCGGCTCCCCGCCGAAAAGCCGTGGCTCCGAAAAACCAGCTCAAGTGGCTGGCAAAGTAGTTGTGTATTCCGGAGAAACTTCCAACACAACCGGTCGGCTTGACAGCTGCCCCCCCCCCGAAATAATTATATTATTCTCTTCATATTGTCTTGTTATGGAGATAAATATGCTTCATGCTTATCTAAACTTAAATTTAGAGTGTTATAGAGCCTCATCTGAGCCTTAATAATACTATATTATTATAGGTTCAGAACTAGATGGGATCTTATTAAGTTAAAATATTATTTAGTGTTGTGTTGCTACACTATTGTAATGCCATATGCATTTATTCCCCTGCCCTCAATTGATTTCTTCACAAATGATTAGTTTATAGCAGACATGTCAAAAAGAAGGCCCACGGGCCGGATTCGGCCCAGGGAGGGCCCAGATTTGGCCCCCAGGGCTGTCCCAGAAATGGCAAGGTACTGGCCCCTGCTGCCCCAGCCCTGGCCCACCCCAACCCAACTGGGCACCCTGGTGCATGCACAGGAAATGGAGCTGGTAGCGTGCAGCAGCAGCTGCAGTTCATTTGCCTCGACCTGCCCCACCCCTCCCAACTTAACCCCATCACTGCCAACCATGCCCCACTTTGCCGGGCTTCTCCTCATGTGGCTCTGCTTTGCCACACTGCGCCACACCTTTCCTTGCTTGGGCCATGGTGTTCTGTAAACCTAGCACCCCAGGGCACGCCCAGCCTGTGAGATAAAAGGCGCGGAGATGGGAGTACATGGTGGCACAAGCTGAGCATCGACCGGCTCCCAGTCACCCTCTCCGTGAGCTTCACCAGTGGACCATGCCCTGGCGCTCACCCCAGTCCCACCCCATCTTCCGCTGGAGACCCTCGGATCTGCCCCAATCCTGCCCAGGCCTGCACAGGTGCCCCCGACGTGACATCGAGCTGGCAATGCTCCACCCAGTAGGCCACACCTATGCCAGCCCCGGCCCTACAATGGCAACCACAATGCTGATGCGGCCCTCAATGAAATTGAGTTTGACCGCCTTAATATTCACTGTTAAGTATATTAATACCTGTATTTAATATATTTAATTGACAACTTATTACTATATACAAAATGTAATATATTTAGATCTATTTATTTATTTATAAATATTTATTTATAAATAAATAAATAACTATATAATTGACAACTTATTACTATATACAAAATGTAATATATTTAGATCTAATTGTGATAACCTTGATATACTGGAGAAAAATATAAACATTGTAAATAAGTGGGAAGGTTGGTTTGAAGAATTGAGAAAGATGTCAAGTATTCCCAATCTCATGAGAGTTGGAATAGGAAGGAAACAGACAACGCAAACCATAACAATGGAACCAAGCCTGGGTAGGCAAAGATCACTGGAAGAAGTGACACAAAGAGATAGAGCGATCTCATTTAAAGACCTACAATTAATGCTGCAATCAATGCAAGAGATAATGTGTAAAAAACATGAAGACCTAAAAAAAAGAAATAGGGGAAGTGAGAAATGATACAGGAGAACTTAAGGAAAAGATGAAGTCAATGAATGGGAAATTTGAGTGTTTACAGCAACAGATTATGAAAAATGAACAAAGGTTACAGGAAATGGGAGAAAGAATAGGAAAAGAAGAAAAGTGAGTAGATGAAATGAATGAGAGGTTAATCCAGGCAAACAGAGAATTGGAATCCACAGTCATCTCCCTGGAACTAGAGAAGGCTGCCCATTATCTACGGTTCCAAAACGTTAGAGAGATGAAAGGCGAAGATCTACCAGTGATGATGACAGACCTACTGGCGGGAGCTTTAGGGACTGGCAAAGAAGAGATGGCGAATGAGATTGATGAAATCTATAGGATCCATACAAACTATGCAAGACGACACAATCTCCCTAGAGAAGTCCACATTAGATTTGTCAAGAAATCTATTAGAGATGAGATACTGTTTAGGACTAGAAACGACCCACTAGAATACCAAGGCAGGCAATCAACTGTACTTAAGCAAGTACCTAGAAGGGTGAGCGATTTGAGAAGACCCTACCAACAAATAACCTTCAAATTGACAAGGAAAAATATTAATTTCAGATGGCTGGCACCGGAAGGGATTATGGTGGTGTGGCAGGAAAAAAGGCTTTGACTAGATACAATAGATAAAGCAGAAGAATTTTATAGACAAAATTTTGTTAGTGAGGAAGAGTTAATGGAAAGAGAGACAAAAGAAGAAGGTGAGATATTAGCACAAGCCACAGAAGGAAAGGAATCACAAATCAAAGACAAGGGAGCTGAGAAAGAAGAGGATATAGATAATGAAAAAGACACTGAAAAATATGACGAGGATAGACTCAAAGAAGTTAAAGAGGCTAGACCGACAAGAATGTTAGTGGAAAGAGAAAAAGAACCACAAATTAAAAAGTCTAGACCGACAATAATAACAAGATCTAAATATAGATAAGGAGGCAAAAGAGGGAGCTGAGATTCTATCCTTGAATGTTAATGGCCTCAACTCCCCACTAAAAAGGAAAAAATTTCTAAACAAACTTTAGTAAGATGAATTTGGATATAATAATTCTACAAGAAGGCCATATAAAAAAACAACATCAACATTTATTAAATTGCCCCAAATTGGGGAATATGTTTGAATCACTGTCACAACAAAACAAGGAGGAGTTGTAGCATATATTAAAGAGGAAATTCCGACGAAACAAATCTACAAAGATTAAGATGGTAGAATTCTAATAATGGAAGTAATATTGAATGAAATAAAAATAGCCCTCGTGAGAATTTATGCCCCGAATGAGGGGCAGAAACAATTTTATAAAAAATTACATAGTATCATTGGTGAGTTTGAATATGACAATATCTGTATAATGGGAGATTTTAATGCAATTGCGGATAGACACCTTGATTATAAAAGTGATAAGATTAGAAAAGGAATTAGAAGAACACTACCTAGTACTTTCCTTAAAATGGTAGAGGAATTCAATATTCAAGATAGCTGGAGGGAGAGGGAAAAAGCAATATACCTATTACTCGGGTCAATATCTATCATGGTCCAGAATCGACATGGCATGGCTATCAGTAGATTTAAATTCGGAAGTGGAAGACATTACAATTGACACGAACTCTTGGGCAGACCATAACCCAGTCAGAATTAGATGGAGACGACAAAAGAAAATAAGAAGATGGACTTTGAAAAGAGCAATTTTAAAACACAAAGAATTTAAATTGAAAATGGAAGACCAAATGGGTCTGTTTTTCCAGATGAACAAAAAGGAAGATACAAATTGCCAAAATTTATGGGACACAGCCAAAGCCTACATGAGAGGTGTAATTGCTTACATGGCCAGGGAAAATAAAATCAAACTACAGCAACAAAGAAATTTAGAAGAAGAACTTAGTAGAACTGAGAAAAAACTACAAAATGAACCCCAAAGATGTGACTTGAAACAACAAATAGGCCTAATTAAACAGAAGATGAACACTATTGAAAAGGAAGAACTGGCGCAGCAAATAAAACGCACCAAGCACAATTTCTTTGAAAATGCTAACAAATCGGGGAGATGGTTGGCTTATAGAATAAAGAAACATAATGATAAAAAGAGGATTAGTAAACTATACAATGAAGAAGGTGACACTGTATACCAGAATAAAGGGAAGAAAATCGTGGCCTATGAGTTCTATAAGAAATTATACGAAGATGAAGAATGGAAAAATAAAGATAATATACTAAAATACCTGCAAATAGCTGAATTACCGAAAGTTCCAGAAAAGATCAAAAATATGTTGAATAAAGAGATAACACCTCTAGAATTATCAGATGCAATTAAGAAACAAAACAACAACAAAGCCCCAAGTCCTGATGGCTTACCAGCAGAAATATATAAAATTTTATAAGAATCTTTAAGTCCAACACTAATAGAACTATTTAATGAGGTCCTAAAAATGCAAAAATACCAGCTTCATGGGAAGAAGCAATTATTACATTGATTCCCAAGAAAAACTCAGATTTGGTGTTTATTAAAAATTATAGATCTATCTCATTACTAAATACCAATTACAAAATTTTTATGGCCATAATGGCTGAGAGACTTGAAAGATTCTTAGTAGAATTTACACATACAGATCAAAATGGCTTCCTACCCAAAAGATATATATGAAACAATGTTAGGATCATATTAGATGTATTGGAATACTATGAGGTTCATAATGAAAAACAAATGGGATGATTTTTCTTGATGCGCAAAAAGCATTCAATAATGTTAAATGGGACTTCATGCTTAACCAACTGGTATATATGGATTTTGGGGAGAACTTTGTAAATATGTTTTTTTCCAGTTTCAAGTTTTTTATTAATTTTACAATATTACATTTACATATTTGAAAAGTAGCGTGGCGGCTGAGCACAGTAATTCCGTTACATTTTAATATCATCAGTACAAATCTCAAATTATTACAATGAACTAATTCCCTCTCTTTCCCCCATGATATCTACTGTCATGTTCAAACCAATACAGTTCTTATTCTATTAATCAAACAAAAAATACCTTTCTAATATTCATCAATAATCTTCAGTCTATACATATCTTAATTAATTTGACATTCCACCTTTTAGACAATAACCTAGTAAATTTTTCTTAACTTTAATTTGCCATTGATATTTAAGTTTAACGTTTAATCTTTATCATTTCCAGGTTTTAAATGATCCCAATTTCTAAGTCTCCTATCTCACATTTGGAGCTAATAACTTTTTTCTTTTCTTCCTTTCACTTCCTTCCTTTCCAAAAAGAGAAAAAAAAATTAAAAGTAAGCCACCAACATTTATACCACAAACCCATATACAAATTTAATTATTAGTACGTATACTTTTAAGTTTTACTTAACCTTTGTCTCAATATCTTAAATTCAAATCTTAATTATTTGTAGACATTCAGATTACATTTAATATTTAATTTTTCCAAATTTTTAATTAAACACAATTCCTTTTTCCCAATTGCTCATACATTCTAATATTTAAAATACACACCTTATATATAACTTCTACCATCTATCTTACCCATCTAATGACAATATAATATTCTTATTTCAACATATTTCTAGATTTTATATGACCAAAATTTTCTTTATCTCAAATCATTACACTGTCTTGTGTTCAGAATACATATTCTATCTATTTAGATATATTCTATTTTAGATCTCATATATAGATCAAAACCCCAATCTTTTTCAATCTTATTCTAGCTTTTTTCCTCTGCTAGGTCATTTTTTGTATTTTTGCCTTTAAATCATCAAAAAAATCTCCTTGTATTGTTGTGGCTATTGTTTGATATTGATAAGAACGTCCAGTTGATGTTTTCTTAAGAGGACTAGTTGATTTATCCGATAGTCTCTTTATTTTTCCAGTTCAATGCAGTTGTCCCAAAATATTTATCTTCTCTTTCATCTGTTTTTCTTGTTTATCTTCAAATTCCTTCTGGTTTGTAAGAAACGCCCTTTCCTTGTTCTCTATTATCAATTTCTTTTTTGTGTTTTCTATTATCTGTATTTGTTGAGTATCTAAGTCTTCTGTCATAACATTTGGTTGTTTCACTTTCTCTATAGAATTCTGTATAGATAATTCTTTGATTGAAGTCATAGTTTGAGTTTGTATATCCAGAGCTTGCATACGTAGAGTTTGGATCATCGCTTTTAACATACAAAGAATTTGTTTTTGTACTTCCTCTGTAGAAGAAATCCTTTCCTGTTATCCTTCCATTGTAATATATTAAACTCAAGAGAAAAAAACTGACAGTTAGAAAGTCCACCAAATGGGGAGCTGAGCTGAATTTTGTCATTTTTTATCTTGTCTATTTTCAAAGCTGTCAACAAGTCTCTTAGAGAATAGCAGGTTACATCTTATAGTTAGTTGGATCTTTTTAGGTTTTTCCCCCCACTCTATTTTAAGGGGGGGGGGAAACCCCAAATCTTCAATAATAATTAGAATAAAAATCAAGGAAGAAATAAATATAGAGAGAGCAGAAAGTTGCAAATCTTATAATCCACCAATTTTAGGAAATAGGATTCCAATTAAGATCTCAGTATTTTTCCAATGTTTTAAACTCCCAAGTAGTTGATAGCTGCTGTTTCTGGAGGGAGGGCTAAAATCCCCCTATCCCTTCACAGGGGGAAAAGTACTTTAGCAGCTTATGCAAGTAATTAAGTAGGATGTAAGAGAGGCAAACCTCACCCAATCCTGTCCATGCTGCTTTGAAGTTGCCAGATGGTAGTGTGACTTCGGTTGTTTGCAGCCTAGGGACGAGCCATATTTCTATGGCTGGTCCTTTCATTCGCTGGTTTGGAGGAATCGCCTGGTCTGACGGAAGAGTTGCTGCTCTCCCGGGATCCAGCGAAAGCCCCTCCTTGCTGGTCACCTCTTCGGGGCAACTTTTGGCCCTTTTCAGGACCCCCCAGCGATGCGAAACTGAACGGGGGAGAGAGAGCAAGTCTCCCAACCGTCCATGGCGGCTGTGTGACGAACCGGAAGTCTGAACTTTGTAAATATGTTTAAAGCAATCTATTCCAAACAGGCAGTTAAAGTAATAATTAATGGAGAAACAACTGAAAGTTTTCAAATTCAAAAGGGCACAAGGCAAGGTTGTCCATTATCTCTGTTACTGTTTGTACTTTCCCTGGAGGTATTAACCAGAATGATTTGGAAAGATGAGCAAATCAAAGGATTGGAGGCTAAGAGAGAAATATTTAAAATGCAAGCTTTCGCAGATGATCTTGTTTTTATAATTGAAAAGCCTCTACAATCAGGGACAAGGCTAATGGAAGTACTGAGTGAATATGGGGAAATAGCAGGCCTAAAGATAAATAAAGAAAAAACTAAAATGCTTGTTAAGAATATGACGAGAGTACAGAAAAATGAATTAGTTGATATATTAGGCATCCAGACTACAAAGAAAATAAGATATTTAGGGATACAATTAACAGCTAGATGTGCCACACTTAAAGGAGATAATTACGACAAATTAATGGAGCAGATTAAAATTGACCTGGATAGGTGGACAAACCTACAGCTTTCTTTTATGGGAAGAATTGCTGTAATTAATATGAATGTGTTACCCAAAATACTATTTTTGTTTTAATGCATACCGATCAAATTAGATAAGAAATTTTTTCAAAATTTTAACCAAATCATACTCATATTTATTTGGCAAGGGGAAAGAGCAAGAATTAAATTAAAATTATTGCAAGATGCTAAGGAGAGGGGCGGATTAAACATAATAAAAATACTTATTATTATAAGTGTAGCTATGAAATGGCGCTTGTTACTTTACATCCATCTTGATTTTAATAAATCAAAATGCAATTTGGTATTTTAAAAAACTGCATGAAATTTGTACATATACTCTTCTGATATACAGTTCAGTTTTAATTTTTAATAACTTCAGTTCTATATAAAATATAAACAATATGTAAAATATGAGAGGCAAATTATGATTGATAGATATGTATGTATGTATGTATGTACGTATGTATTATATATATATAATCACAAGTAAGACCACCCAACACCATAATGACCATTAGTAGGTTTGTTAATTTTCAGCATATCCACTATCATTTTGGATAAAAACCATAGCACCATTTTGAAGCTCTCTGAATATATTCTAAAGTTGTGTTTAACCTATTGCATTGAACATGTTTGTCACCCTAGCTCCATCTCTGTTAACTGTTATCTTTTTGTCTCAGATAGAAATGATTAAAAATTAAAACTGAACTACTTTCAAGACACCCTGTATATTAGCAAGAAATTATAACCATATATAATATTGTTTACATATTATTTTCAAAAATATACCCATTTTTGTGTGCATTTTCCTGCAATGTAATTCTTCTTCAAATGTAGTTTTCAAATTCATTTCATTTGAATATATTAGTTAAGAAGATAAAAATATAGACATCCTCCTTGAATTTAGTTTGACTTCTGATTAATGCATCAAAATTAGAATGAAGTAACCAATCAAAAATTAATTAGGGTAGTAACTTGCTAGTAATGTGCCCCCAAAGTATCAGGTTAGCCAATATTAAAAGTGACAAATTCTCAAACAAACGGCTATGTATAAACGCCTAATAATAAACTTTAGGGTCTGCATCTTGAACCTCCTGTATACTAAAAACCGGTTCAGACCTTTTAAGTCCAGAATCGCCCTCCATCCTCCTGATGCCTTGGGGACCACGAACAGGATGGAGTAAAAACCTGTTCCAATTTGATCCCCTGGGACTGCCTCTATGGCCCTTATTTCTAGAAGGTGTTTGATGGCAGTGGTGACCAATCATGCTTTTGAGGGGATCCGTGATACTGGGCACTGTAGGAAATGATCGTGTGGAAGTGATTGAAACTCGAGTGCCAGACCCCGTCTGACGGTGTCTCTGACCCAAGAGTCGGTGGTGGTCTGCTCCCAGACCTGGTAAAACTGTTCCAGGCACCCCCTATCGGAAAGTCCCTTGTGGCGTCACTTGAAGCGCCTGTAGGGATGGCCTCCGGAACCTCTGAAGGGGCGTTTGGCCTGTGACTGACCCCTGGCTCCGGAGTTCGGGCGGTCCTGTTGCCGATCCTGCCTCTGAGGAAAGGATCGTGAGCCTCTGGGCCAATCCCAGGACTGCCCTACCCGAAAGGGCTGTCGCCACTCCCAAGAGCCAGAGGGACGAAAGGTCTGCCTGCGTAAGTCCTGCTGTGGCCGCCTGTCAGACTTCTTGGAAGGGTGTACCAGGACTTTACGCTTGTCCTTACCCTCGACCACATGTGGATCGAGAATAGGGCCAAACAAATCCTTACCGGCATACTTGGCTGTGGAGAGATGCCATTTGGCCTTTAGATCCATTCTCCACTGTTTCAACCACAGTAGCCTACGAGAGGCCACTGTGGTGGCTATGGATCTGGCTGAGCACTTGGCCGAATGGAGAGAGGCGTCAGCCATGTACTGTGAGGCTGACACCAGTTTGACAAGTGTCTGGTGCACTCTGACCTGATCAGGGGGAACCAGGGTTTGAAGATCGCGAAGCCACATGATGGACGCTCTGGCGAAGAATGAAGCCGAAGTCGCGGCTTTTATGGCCAGCCCCGAGGCCTGATGAGCTCTTCTAAAGGAGAACTCAAACTTCTTGTCCTCAGCCTTCAGAGCCTCTGCCATGTCGCCTGTGACGGCAGAAGTAGAAAACAAGGAAATTAAGGGGGAATCAACAGTTGGAACCTTTAGAATGGAAGCAAATGAGGGAGACACATTGTACAGTTTCTTTTCCAAACTGCTTTCTAGCGGAGTGTTGGCCAGGGATGACCACTGGGTCTCAACCGCATCCCGAAAAACAAATGGGCAAGGAATTTGTTTATGGTCCACCACCTTCACCGCAAATAAAGGATTGGACTCCTGATCTGTGGAGGTAGAAGGCTTTTCCTCCTGAACTGAAGTCAGATTAGTAGTAGTGCAGGCCTTCATAAGAAGGGATTTAAAGAGGGCTGGGTCAAAGAGGCCCGAGGTAGATGCCTGTTCGGGCGTTGCCTCGTCGTCCTCTGACATTAGAGTGTCAGCTACAGCCAAATCCACGGACTCCCCCTCTTCTAATTGAGAGGAAGATTCAGAGATATCTGAACCAGGCACCGTGGTACATCCCGGCTGAGAAGAGGGACTGGGAGGGGGAGGCAACTGTTGGGAAGGAACCTGAGAACTCCTGGAGGAGGACATAAACTGAACAAAGGCATGATGCATGAATGCCTGGAACTGGCTCTGAGACCACATATCACCCTGGCCCCCAGGGGTAGCCCCAACCACCGCTGGAGCATGAACAACATCGGGGCTTTGATGGATGGAGGGTGGGGAGGAATGAGAGGGCCTGCCTGTTCGGTTACCCCCAGAGGAGGACTAATCCAGCTGGTTTCTTGCACAGGCGCAAAAGGCGGCTCCAGGATGGACGTATCCAGTGGGGCGGGGGGAACCAGTTCAGCCCCACTGGATAGGAGCCATTGTGCTTTGGAGAATTCCTTCTCCAATGCCTGGTGCCTCCTCGAGGCCTCCCGCTCAGCTGTTTTAGAAGTCTCTTTAGTAGACAAATTTATTTATTTATTTATTTATTTTATTTGACTTATATGCCGCCCTTCTCCCAAGACTCAGGGCGGCTCACAGCAAAAATACTAGTACAAAAATATAGTATAAATCAATTAAAATACTAATTAACAATGTAAAGCTATAAAACTATTTCCACTCATGCAACACACAGTCACAATCAGAGGCCCTGGGGCAGAGTGCAACTCACACGCCCCAAACCTGCCTGCATAAATGTGTTTTTAAGAGTTTTCGAAAAGCTAGGAGGGAGGGAGCAGTACGAACCTCTGAGGGAAGTTGGTTCCAGAGGGCTGGGGCAGCAACAGAGAAGGCCCTAACCCTAGGTCCCGCCAGATGACACTGTCTAACAGATGGGACCCGTAGGAGGCCAACCCTATGCGCCCTAACCGGTCGCTGGGATTCATGGGGCAGAAGACGGTCCCGCAAGTATCCTGGCCCATTGCCATAAAGGGCTTTATAGGTCATAACCAACACTTTGAATTGTGTTCGGAGACCAATTGGTAGCCAGTGCAGCTCACGAAGGGCTGGAGTGATATGAGCATGTCTTGGGAGACCCAAGACAGCTCGTGCGGCCGCATTCTGGACTACTTGCAGTCTCCGGACATTCTTCAAAGGTTGCCCCATGTAGAGAGCATTATAGTAGTCGAATCTTGAGGTCACAAGGGCATGGGTGACTGTGAGGAGTGGCTCCCGGTCCAAATAGGGCCGCAACTGATGCACCAGGTGAACCTGGGCGAACGCCCCCCTCGCCACAGCCGAAAGATGGTGTTCTAAACTTAGCTGTGGATCGAGGAGGACACCCAAGTTGCGAACCCTCTCCAACGGGGATAAAACTTCCCCTCCCAGAATGATGGATGGACAGATGGAATTGTCCTTGGGAGGCAGAACCCATAGCCACTCCGTCTTGTCAGGATTGAATCTGAGTCTGTTGGCACCCATCCAGACCTCAACAGCTTCCAGGCACCGGTTCATCACTTCCACTGCTCTGCTGTAATGACGCGGGGTAGAGATATAGAGCTGAGTATCATCAGCATATTGATGACAACTCACCCCGTGTCGACGGATGATCTCACCCAACAGCTTCATGTATATGTTAAAAAGCAGAGGTGAGAGAACAGACCCCTGAGGGACTCCACATGGAAGAGACCTCGGAGCCGATCTCTGATCTCCTGCAAACACCGACTGCGACTGGCCAGAGAGGTAGGAGGTGAACCACCGCAGAATGGTGCCCCGCACTCCAAGCCCCTCCAACCGGCGCAGAAGGATACCATGGTTGACGGTATCAAAAGCCGCTGAGAGGTCAAGAAGCACCAGGATAGTGGAATGACCTCTATCCCGGGCCCGCCAGAGATCATCGGTCATGTTTGGTCTTGGCCTTTTTCTTCCCCCCTGCTTTCAATTCAATAGATCTGCGCTTTAACTGCACAGGGGGTGCAGCAGAGACTTGTGATGCCTGGGGCGAGGAACTGTCTGCCATTGCAGCTAGATATAGCTGGACAGGGATATCTAGTGAAGGGGGAACCAAGGACGCAGATCAGAAAGTCAGAGATGGAACGCAACTGCCCCTTACTCTGAACAAATGGGTACAAAGACAGAAACAGTCAGACAGGCCGTAGTCCTGTCCGATTAGGCCTGGTAGCTAAAGGCCACTGCTATCAATAACAGGCGGTCGAAGGAAACCTCTCACTCCAAAACCGGGCCATAGGCCTGTAAGTAAAATTGAGCCCACTGTACCTGTTTATTATTATTATTATTATTATTATTATTATTATTATTATTATTATTATTATTATTATTATTATTATTATTATATTTTATTTTTTAATTTTTTTAATTTAATTTTTTTTTTCAGAAAACAGTAAACCCCTCAAAGATGTAGTGATTGCCTCCGTGTGGGCCTGCCAGCGCAGCACCAGACAACCCCTGGAGGCCCCGGCCTAGCCGGCACAGATCGGTCTAGAGGTCAAAATGGCATCCGCCCATAAACCTCACAAACCAACTCGAAAAGAAATCAAATAACAAGTATTCCCCCCGCTCGGACCTGTCAGCACAGGTCAAGGCGATCAATAGCTCCTGAGGGAGCGTCCTAGCAGGCCTGAACGACCCAATAACCAAAATGGCGGCCATTAGAGAGAGCCTGTAATGGCGACCGCTTGAAGACCACGCGGTCAAAATGGCGGCCACGACTCCTCGTAGCTGTATCCTAGCAAAGACGAGCGAAAACCAAAAAGAAGGAACGAGGCAATTGCGTGGGCTAGGGCTCCCTGCTTTCCACCACCCCCCCGTCCTGGAACTTGCGGTTTGGATAACCGTAAGATCCGCGGTGATCTGACGCTTGAGCTTCGGCGCTGGTCCTGGAACGCGATGCACCTGGCTGGGAGGAAGCTCGAGATTCCGGAGCGTAGGAAAAAAATAAACCACTCGAGGGTCCTACCACGAGGGAGGCCCAAAGGCCTGGAAGGAGGAAAGAGAGCCCTGCCAGAGCCCAAGAGGCTCGACGCTCAAGGAAGGACAAAGTCCTTGTGAGACCAGCCAAAACCCAGAAAAAGAAAAAGCAGTCTAAAATTTGGAATAATTGAATAATTTTAGAGAAAAAACCAATTGTATTGATCAATAAAAAAAATTCCTATGGAGCCAATAAACCTGTATGCTGCTGAGCCTAAGACTAAGTCAAAACTGGGAAGACACACCCAAAGGGAGGCGTGACTAAAGCTCTGACTTAGTCTCTCTGAGCAGGAAGGCTGAAATAACCCAATCAAGTGGATTCTACATCCACCATTCTGGAGAATGCATAATCACAAGAAGCATAATGCAAATAATAATTCAATAAGATTTATTTTATTACATTTGACAAGTTTAAACATTTATTTCAATTTATTTCCTCTTGCAAAATACATTAGAGAAAAATCTTTAGGGAAAAACAACTTATCTGCATTTATTTTGCAATTCAGTACAGAGAATAGTATTACCTAAATGGTCCCATTCAGTGTTAGATGTATAATTATCTTTATTTCCTAGTCTAGAGATTATTGCTTTACTATTTAAAACTACTTATAACATGGTTCCTATTTCAGTAAGCAAGGCTAATTCTTGACCAGATAAATTAGGGAATAATACAATAAAAGAACTTTATCCTCCAAAGCTTCAAGTTGCTGCTAAATGAGATTTCTTTGAAATGCAGATCAGTTGAACTAGATTAATGATTTTTAGCTCCTGTCAACATCATAACAAAATACAAATACAATTGTTCACTGGTCTTATCTTCATGCTTCCATCTGCTTCCTTGTTATTTACTTTTCCTGATTTACTATGCAGATCTAAATAAGGCACATCAAAAAGGGCTTACAATACAATGGTTTCTTAAGCTTTACATCAAGGTATTTTAAACTGAAGCTCTGAAAGGGCTGCCATCGAAGACATATCTCTAATGAACTTCTATATCAGAGACGATTTGGTATTTAATACTGCTGTGAAAAGAAAAGGCTACAAATCAGAATAGGCCATGAAAGAAAATGTCTGCACATCTTGATGAGATTAATACCTATCAGAATTAATAACCAATAAAATTATATCTAGGTCATTTTACAGTTAAATTTCCAACCTTGCATAAATAATGTTATGTGTCATACTGTCAAAACTATACAACAATCTATTGACAAATTTAAACAGTTAAGATAACATACACTCACACACACACAAGTTCTACATGCCTTTTAAATATCTTAAATTTTAAGATATTGCTTGCAGTTAAAAGTTAAGATGATTACACTTTCAACAGTATTGCCAGAATTGTATAGTACTTTAGGATATCAACAATATTTGTTTAATATAATTGTGTAACATTTGTTCATCAATTGTTACTCGTTTTCCCATTTCCTAATAGCAATCTGATAATGTCTCGAGTCCTCTGTCTATTTGTAATAAAACATTTCCTGTGTATCATTGTAGAATTGTAGTAACACTATTCAACCTACCATTACAAAATAAACAAAATAAATCTAAGTGCTATTGCTATTAAATTAACATATGCCACAAATACATATAAGAAGTAAACATGTCTTACTTCAGTATGCCACCTACTTTCTCCATACATTATAGAAAAGTAATTTAAAGGATTGGCAAAACAATATGCAGTCTTTTCCAGTAAATTGTCAAAGATTACAAGCTGAGCTATGCTTTGACAATTTTTTACTTAAGTATTTAAGTTTATAAACAAATCACACACTTTCATCACCACTCCTTTCCTTAAAGAAATCATTTCAATCATTTATGCCCTTCTACAGCAAGAGAAGATCCCACAAGCAAATTCTGTTCTAAAGATCAATCAACTCCAAACCAAAGTAGACATGTTACAGCTCTTATGCCTGGGAATCATGCTAGAGGCTCACCAGATGATGAAAACTTAAGTATGCTGTGTATGGCTGCCCCACATGACATTCATTAGCTTCTGGGCATGTCAAACTTCACAACTATCCCACAGTCAATGACAGCAAACACCTTCCCTTTTCTTTTTGCTCCCAAACACATACTTGACTTTCTAGCCTTCTTCCAGATTACAGGCACTCTTCCAGAAACAATGTCCCAGAAAAGAAGCAGTTAAGTCCCATGGCTATATACTATAGAAATCACAGCTCTTAAAAAAATAAACTTTTCATTAGATCCATGATACACACTTCTTACCATCACAAGAGACCACTACTTTAAATAAATGACATATCGACAGATCAACCTATATAAAATCTGGTGTTACACCAAATTTGACTATACTTGACCTAAAGCAGCGGTTCTCAACCTTTTTCAGGCAGCGACCCCGACCTGCGCCGCGCATGCGTGATGCTACCCCCTGCGCCGTGCATGCGTGGTGCTACCCCCTGCGCCGCGCATGCGTGGTGCTGCCCCCTGCGCCGGCCGAGGCGTAGGCCGCTGCCCGTTCGGGGTGGCGGCAGGCAGGGCCAGGTACTCAGGTGCTCCTGGGCGGCTGCGGCGGTGACGGTGCAGGGCGACCATGGGCTGGGCCACCAGCTGGCCCAGCCCAAGGGAGGTAAGACACCCGCTGGGCTCCACGCACACCAAAAACCCTTCCTGCGCCTACCGCTGCCCTGGTAGCATTGCCTTTGCTGCCGCCCATTTGGGGCGGCGGCAGGCAGGCCCAGGCGCTCCTGGGCGGCTGTGGCAGCGATGGCGCAGGGCGACCACGGGCTGGGCCACCAGCTGGCCCAGCCCAAGGGAGGTAAGCCACCCGCCGGGCCCCACATGCGGCAAAAAACCTCCCTGCGCCCGCCGGCCTCCCACCTCCCACCCCTGGCCCTCTTTTACTTACAGTTTTAGTAGTTGCTCAGCAGGGAGGGGTGGAAACTTCTGGAGAGCTCACCTTCGCTGCAGACAACTTGCAGCACCGTTTGCAGACTGGGACTTTTGGCGGGCTCAGCAGGGCGGAGACAGCCTGGACAATTCCTATTGGCTTTTGAAAGCCAACAGAATTAGACTCTATTCAAGAGAGTCTATTCTATTGGCTTTCAAAAGCCAATAGAATAAGAGGGAGTAGCACAGCTAAGGAAAAGGGGAAAAACTGGCGGACTGCGTTGTTTGGCGACCCCCGTGAAATGGTCGTTCGACCCCAAATGGGGTCGCGACCCACAGGTTGAGAACCGCTGACCTAAAGGATGCAAAAGAATTGATAAGCAACAGCTATCTCTTAGGTATTGTTGCTATAATGGGTTTTGGTTAAAAAGAACAAACTGAATTTAAAAGTGGTCACCTTTTGGATAACTTAATTATCATGACATCCTCATCCATATGTTAAACTTCCAGAATTAGAAAGATATTTTGAAATTATAGTTCACTAATATACATGAAATATACTATAAATAAATCAAAAGAGTTCTTACTCATTTCAGGAGGTTTATTTTAAAAACATAGGTAAAGGTTAACATTTTTATCTGACACTACACAAAATTATGTTTTATTAGTTCATTGATGGTACAATGGATCAGTGACATGAATGCTTTATAAAATATTTTGACCATATAGATCATCAAAAAAGTCTTGACAGTGGAAAATAAAAATAGGTCAAGATAATATTTTTATACATATAGTTGTACTGTTGAAAGAATGCATCAACAATATTTTTTCAATTAAAGCATATATGGTGGTGCAGTTGTTAAAATGCAGTACTGCAGGCTAACTCACTGCTCACTCCAGGAGTTCGATTCTGAAAGGCTCAAGGTTGACTCAGCCTTCCATCCTTCCTTCCTTCTATCCTTGTGCAAATGGAGTTGCACGAGCTTGCCCACAGCTCACGCAGAACCCATCCCCTCTGCAAAGCCAAAAAGGTTCTGGAGATCACTGCTTTAAGGGACAAGAAAGAACAAAATTTCTCAAAGTTCAATTATTATTGAAGTCGTCAATTTATGACCACAATTGAGCCCAAAAATTCTGTTGATAAGCAAGACAGTTGTTCAGTGAATTTTGTCCCATTTTACAATCTTTAATATTAAGTGAATCACTACATTTGTTAAGTTAGTAACATAGTTACAGTGGGGCAAAAAAGTATTGAGGCAGCCACCAACTGTGCAAGTTGTCCCACTTAAAAAGATGAGAGAGGCCTGTAATTGTCATCATAGGTAAACCTCAACTATGAGAGACAAAATAAGAAAACAAATCCAGACAATCACATTGTCTGATTTGGAAAGAATTTATTTGCAAATTATGGTGGAAAATAAGTATGTGGGCAGTATCAAAAGTTCATCTCAATACTTTGTTATATATCCTTTGTTGGCAATGACAGAGGTCAAACGTTTTCTGTAAGTCTTCACAAGGTTGGCACACACTGTTGCTGGTATGTTGGCCCATTCCTCCATGCACATCTCCTCTAGAGCAGTGATGTTTTGGGGCTGTCGCTGGGCAACACGGACTTTCAACTCCCTCCAAAGGTTTTCTATGGGGTTGAGATCTGGAGACTGGATAGGCCACTCCAGGACCTTGAAATGCTTCTTACGACGCCACTTCGTTGCCTGGGCGGTGTGTTTGGGATCATTGTCATGCTGAAAGACCCAGCCATGTTTCATCTTCAATGCCCTTGCTGATGGAAGGAGGTTTGCACTCAAAATCTCACGATACATGGCCCCATTCATTCTTTCCTGTACACGGATCAGTCGTCTTGGTCCCTTTGCAGAGAAACAGCCCCAAAGCATGATGTTGCCACCCCCATGCTTCACAGTAGGTATGGTGTTCTTTGGCTGCAACTCAGCATTCTCTCTCCTCCAAACACGAGTTGTGTTTATACCAAACAGTTCTACTTTGGTTTCATCTGACCATACGACATTCTCCCAATCCTCTTCTGGATCATCCAAATGCTCTCTAGCAAACTTCAGATGGGCCCGGACATGTACTAGCTTAAGCAGGGATCTGAGTCCCTGGCGGCGTAGTGTGTTACTGATGGTTGCCTTTGTTACGTTGTTCCCAGCTCTCTGCAGGTCATTCACTAGGTCCCCCCGTGTGGTTCTGGGATTTTTGCTCACCGTTCTTGTGATCATGTTGACCCCATGGGGTGAGATCTTGCGTGGAGCCCCAGATCGAGGGAGATTATCAGTGGTCTTGTATGTCTTCCATTTTCTAATTATTGCTCCCACAGTTGATTTCTTCACACCAAGCTGCTTGCCTATTGCAGATTCAGTCTTCCCAGCCTGGTGCAGGTCTACAATTTTGTTTCTGGTGTCTTTCGACAGCTCTTTGGTCTTCACCATAGTGGAGTTTGGAGTGTGACTGAGGTTGTGGACAGGTGTCTTTTATACTGATAACAAGTTCAAACAGGTGCCATTAATACAGGTAATGAGTGGAGGACAGAGGAGCCTCTTAAAGAAGAAGTTACAGATCTGTGAGAGCCAGAAATCTTGCTTGTTTGTAGGTGACCACATACTTATTTTCCAGCATAATTTGCAAATAAATTCTTTCCAAATCAGACAATGTGATTGTCTGGATTTGTTTTCTTATTTTGTCTCTCATAGGTGAGGTCTACCTATGATGACAATTACAGGCCTCTCTCATCTTTTTAAGTGGGAGAACTTGCACAATTGGTGGCTGACTCAATGCTTTTTTGCCCCACTGTATTAAATGAATCAGGCTTCCTCATTGACTGTGTTGAAAAAGGTGTTCACATTATCCTGGGACACTGCAACTGTCATAAACATGATCCAGTTGCCAAGCATCTGAATTTTTATCACATGACCATGGAGATGCTTCAATAGTCATAAGATACTTTTTTCAGTGCTGTTGTAACTTTAAAAGGTCACTAAACAAATGGTTGAATGCCAAGGAGTACCTGTATTGGTTGGTCGCACAGTCAGTCAGTTGTTTAGACTGGATTTGCCATTTTGGTCCACCTATCAAGTCCTCAGTGACTCGGTGTATGTACAGTAGATGTTGTTTGATAATGTTAAAGGTATTGTCAAAGGATGTAGGCTGTTCCAGGTAAAGCTGCTTTTTGCAATTGATTGAACGTGACTTTATCAATGCTAGTCTTTGCTATCATTCTGGCACATTCTACTTCTATTTGTAGGTCTTCTTATCCGGTGATTATCTTCAGTATATTCACTTCTATTCTGCTGTCTCCAAGTATTGCTAGGTCCATTATCCAGACTTTTTTTTGTCTTTCTTATTGACAATTGTATCAATGCACTATTACTGCTATTTTGTTGTATCTATGTTTGTAGTCAGACTGTGCAATCTTCTTGTACCACCTAATTTGGTTATTATTTTATATTCAGTCTCAGATGCTGGAAACTTAGTAATTCAAGTCCTAAACAAGGATTTAAGAATTATTAAGGTAGCGTATAAGAATATAGGAAGTTGCAAGATTTTTTTTTGTAAAATTAGTTATTCAGGTCTAATAAATTCAATATTTCCAGATACTGAGGTAATTAACTACCAACCTTCAAAGTGCTAATGACCAGATGTCTGCAAAGAATATAAATCCTTCCATTCCCCACTGTTCAATCAAAACTAAAGAAGCTTCTAAGATAAGAAGCAAAATATCAGGGAAAGACTAAAAAAGTCCAGTTACCCTATGAAAAGCACTTTTGGCACAAGCATGACCTGGATGATTAAGAATCTCCATAGACATTTATCTCTGCTAATGTTGACATGCCTATATTTTTCATTTCCAACCACCAGTTCTGTCTTCCATATCTTCATTATTTTTTCTATAAGCAGTCTAAAGTTTTATTGACAGATAATAATAATTACTATTGACACTTAGCTTTTAAACAAGTCTCACACATACCAATAACTTTTACTGTATATACAAGCCCTTTCAGTATAAGAAGATATATATTAGAGTACCTTTTGTACTTCTGTGTTTATGGATGATCTATGCTTACCACCACACAATCATGAAATAAAATTATGAATATGTATCTCTAGAAGTTGCAATCAGATGTGGTGAGGATCTAAATTTCAGAAACACCAGTACACAGGTTCCATATCCCTACAGAGGGGCTCCTACAAAGATGAGGGGGGGGGTGTCAAATTATTTTCCAAAGCACCAAAAGGCAAGGCAAGAAACAATGGTTGGAAACTAACCAAGGAGAGAAGCAATATAGAACTAAGGAGAAATTTCCTAAGGTGAGAGCAGTTAACCAATGGAATAACTTGCCTTCAGAAGTTGTGGGTGCTCCATCAATGAAGGCTTTCAAAAAGAGACTGGACAACCATTTGTCTGAAATGATATACGGTCTCCTGCTCGAGCAGGTGTTTGGACTAGCAGACCTCCAAGGTCCCTTCCAATTCTATTATTCTATAATATTATTCTATTATTATACATGTAGCCTTTAGATTTTCTCTTCAAAGAGCATCACTAGCTTCTAGTTGGAGAGTATGGAGAAGGCAACACAATAGTTCTTCCGCAAACAGGCAATCCCCAGCCAGTTTATCTGGACAGAGATGGTTGTAGCAGTCTACTGTGCCCAATCACCTCAACATCTCTTCATTAAATGGAATATTTAAGAAAAGAATAAGAACTTAGCTTGCTCCAGGCTCAATTATGAGAAGTATCTACAAAGCCTCCTAAATAATGTTCTTTTAAAAAGTTCAACATACTCTAAACAAATAGCAAAGATTAAGTCATTCCTGATTCAATTTCAGATTTTACAATGTGCATAACAAAAGCAATATTAATTATGACACAAATATGCAAGGACTATCCTCTTTCATACTATACAATTTTCAAGGCTTCATTGGTAAACAGAGAAAAATGTTCTATTTGCATAAGGGGGAAAAGTTAGAACTTGATACAGAATCTGATTTCTGAAACTGGTGATAAAATATATGGCAATCACTTGATTAGCTACTATGCATTTACAGAGTCAGTTTGGAATCCTGCTTTTGATATTTAAAGTTTTAAAGTTTTAAACCTGCTGGACATATCTATCTCAAGAAACACTTTCACTCATATGAATTTGATTACTGTTTAAATCTCAGTGTGTTGTATGTTCCTTTTTGTATCTGAAAACAGAGCTGTTTGGTTGATTTTGAATACCAATTCCAATCTATAAAGCCATTTATGCTGTGCTGAAACTCTTTTGAATTTACATTTATTGTTTATGCTCGAATCTGACATTATTTCCATCACATAACCAGGATTAAGCTAACAGTGTAAAAGCCATGTGAGATGGACCATAGCACACTCTTTGCAAATTGATTTACATTATATACTACAACTTTTCAAAATACAACTGTTTACTTCTACAATCTAAAAGCATGAACCTGACCCTTAGCAAATTTGTTTTGAAGCTGTGCTAGCAGAAGATAGCAACATATGCCGCAAGCTCAAGTTGGATGCTCTTTGTACAGTCCAATGTGCTTGTCAAAAGATGTTACAATCACAAATCTACTTTGTCTAGAAATACTTTATCACTGCACAAAGAAAAAAAACTTGTACTCTAAGCATGCATTAAAATGCAAAGCATTATATCAATCTACTTAATGTTGATTGAGATCATCTTAAATAGGATGGTTCACTTAAAATTTAAGTCTATTAATTTTATTAATATTTGATATTATATTCTGAAGACACCATTTTAAATAGACAATTCATTTAATAGATGCACAACTTCTACAAAAGAACAATTGTTTCCTACTACAATGAGTCACAAACAATTATGTTTACTAGTACCATAAGAATCATTACTTACATTTCATATAATAATAGATATTTTTGTATTATTATACAAAATGCAGTATCTCTCAGCAACTCCTTAAACAAAATACATTTTCTCCTAGCATGTTTTTTTCTTGCACCTGCAAGATCCTGAAAGAGATTCAACAGCTTTAATAAGTTGCCAACAATTGCCAACTACACAATCCTATGCACTCCAAAGCATCTTTTTCTTTAAAATCCAAAACAATGCAATGATCCAATGTTTACATTTTATATTCAAAACATTTCTGAATCAGAAGCAAGAGTGAAAACTAATTATCTTCTCCATTAGTACTTTATTTTTTATTTTTTACAGATATACTAGATACTAAAAAACCTTAGGAGAAGAAAGAAATACATAGCAGGAGGATCCCACTTTGAAAAATGCTGAAATTGGTTCAATCATCTCTCCCACATGTAGCCTTTAGATTTTCTCTTCAAAGAGCATCACTAGCTTCTAGTTGGAGAGTATGGAGAAGGCAACACAATAGTTCTTCCGCAAACAGGCAATCCCCAGCCAGTTTATCTGGACAGAGATGGTTGTAGCAGTCTACTGCGCCCAATCACCTCAACATCTCTTCATTAAATGGAATATTTAAGAAAAGAATAAGAACTTAGCTTGCTCCAGGCTCAATTATGAGAAGTATCTACAAAGCCTCCTAAATAATGTTCTTTTAAAAAGTTCAACATACTCTAAACAAATAGCAAAGATTAAGTCATTCCTGATTCAATTTCAGATTTTACAATGTGCATAACAAAAGCAATATTAATTATGACACAAATATGTAAGGACTATCCTCTTTCATACTGTACAATTTTCAAGGCTTCATTGGTAAACAGAGAAAAATGTGTTTTTGATCAGTGATTCAGAACCATCTGTCACACAGTAATTTTCAGGTAAACTCACAAGGGGATTATAGTGACTAAAAAGATAGCTACAATAGATTCTGGAAATAATGGTGAATTTGAAAAACGACTATTTCTTGCAATATTATTATGCTTCATCAGAAGATCTAGATAGGAGAATAATAAAAATGCATACTTCCTTGTCTCAGCATAGCCATGCTTACAAATAATTTTAAGAATATCTTTGAAAAGTACAGTTTAATTAAAATATCCAAAACACCTCTTCCTTTAAAATCCACATATATATTATATCATGTACAATCTCTCAAGGATAGCTCGAATATCATGATAAATCATATTTTTTTACAATTCTATTACAAAAAGGAGAACTGTTTTTGAATGAAACCAGAGGAGGTAAGCAGCAAGCATTACATATAGACAGAATTTTGTCTTAATTTCTCATTCTGTTTCTCCCTATTGCAGAAAATATACATTTTAACCCCAGTGAAGGAAAAAAAGGTTTACATATGCTCTACTATAATTATTTCTGTGTCCTTTTTAAACAGAAAATCTAGAGAAGACTAGAAAATACTTAGCTTGAAAAAGAACTTTTTGTGACATATTTTATATAAAAACAGAGGGTCAGGTGATACAGCTAGTCCTTAATTTACAACAATTCATTTAGTAATGATTCATAGTTACAATGGCACTGAAAAAAGTGAGTTATGACCATTTTTCATACCACCATTGTAGCATCCTACACAAGATCAAAATTCAAGTCACAAGATCAAGTCACAAGATCAAAATTCAGATGCTTGGCAACTGGTTCATATTTATGATGGTTGCAGTGTCCTGGGGTCATGTGATCAGCTTTTGTGACCTTCTGACAAGCAAAGTCAATGGGGAAGCCAGATTCATTTAACAACCATGTTAACTTAACAATTGCAATGATTTGCTTAACAATAGTATCAAGAAAAGTAAAAAAAATGGGGCAAAACTCACTTAACAAATGTTTCACTTAGCAACATAAATTTTGGGCTCAATTGTGGTCATAAGTTGAGGACTAACTGTACTATGTTTTACTTATTTAATTTGTACATTGCCTAATCCATAAAGATTCCAGACATATATCCATCTCATCATAAAATATATTAAAAAAAGAAAGAAAAAACCATAAAATAACATTACAGCTTCAAAACCCAAAATTAGTGAAGTAACTATATTTCTGCATGCGTATTGCAAGTCAAAGCTACCTCTCCTCTTCTAACAGATGGAAAAAAACTGGACATTTTAGTGAAAATATAATAAGAAAGGAAAAAAGAGAAAGAAAAAAAATTTGCTTTACAAATGAATAAACAAGCATTAAACAATTTTCCTCAAGTTGGACAAAGCCCCCCCAAAATCTTCATTGAAACAGAATTCTGAAGTATGAGCATAGCTATTAAAAAAAACTACTTCCAAAGCCCTGTCAGATGGCAATCATAAAAGAAGATCTAATCTAATTTAATCTAATTAAACAGACAGATAAATACAGAAAAAAATCCCCTCAGATTGGCAAATCTGGAGCTATATAAGAATTTAACAATAAGAACGTTGAATTGCATCCATAAGCCAAACAAACAAACAAACAGGCCAAATAAAGCACCTTAAGCAATCAGGTTCCCATATATATGTGAAAACATACAGCACTGCCCACTAAGTGCAGCTATAGTTTCCAAATATTCTTCAAGGACACATAGACCTAATTGCTATAGCCAAATGGGAGGTGACTAGGATGCGTCTTACTTAACAAGGTGTTCTGATCAGACAAAGCCATAGAATAGGGATCCAATCTGGGATAGATTTAATTTAAGTATTTATATATTATATATTTAAATATTTTTTTCTGCTTTTCAAGGCAATTGGAAAGCAAGATATCATCAATTAGATAAAATCCAGATCAAGAATAATCTGTGTTACATTAATAAAGAAAATACAATAGTAACAACAACAAAACACAACTCAATGTAAGGACCTGCCTCAGCTAGGGCTCCCAAGAAAACAGAACTCTTGAAACTGGCATTGTTTCAACAGGAACTTTTATTGAGAGTTAGTGATAGCAGGAGAGCTAGGCAAGATCTGAATTTCTCCCCGCACAAAACATTAAATTAAAACTGCTCTTTCAACCCCTCCTCAGTGTCCAGCCATTAGATTTGATTTTGGCCAATGTATAGGTGTGAAGTTGTTATGGGAACCAGGCAGTTCCCAGGGTTTCAGTTCCTCCGCTGTCCTGTCTCATTCGACTGGAGATAAGGCAGATGCCTGCAGACTCCCTCCTTTCACACCCAGAGTTACTTCAAAGATGATAGAACAAAGCAAAGGAAACACATCTCGGAGCCCGCAGAACTTTCCCTCTCCCAAAAAAGCAAACCTCCCCCCTCCCAACAGAATGGCAGTACCTGAAAATGAAATGCATAACAAAATGAAATGGGTATAGTGCATTGATGATCCGACACTCAAGCTACCAAAATATATTGAAAAATACTAGCTCAGATATGGCAATGCTAATTCTTAACTCAGTGTCAATCCATAGTTAATCCTCAGATATTATTTGATCTAGGGAGATCTTTAGCAGAATGCATACTGCCATTTCTTTTGGTATATTCAGACTCGTGGTTGATTCATATTTGAATATGGAGGTAAAACCTTTGGTACAGAATACATTTGCAAGATAACCCTAGTGCTTCCCCTGTAACCATACTGAAGACATAGCCAGCCACTGTCATGTATTTGTTTAAATATATAGAAATATAAATAAATATTTCTCTGATCATCTAAAACCAATCAGACTTTATGTAGTTCACCAAATTCAAGCAGAAAAACAACATATAAATCAGAGAAATTAAAAGAACTAAAATAAAGCTTAAAATTAAAAAAGAACTGGTGTCATATGCAACAATCCCCTAAAGACCTCCAAAAGACCCAGGTTTTCACATGTTTCCATAAAGCCTATACACATTTTAGGGGGAAAATGAAGGCATCTAATCCAGAGAATTCCCCTTCACATCATATCTCTTGGTACATGGGGATTTTCTATCTACACCTCCTAGTTGTCAAAGTAAGACAGTCAGAAACTATTGAGAACGTTGTGGTCCTTAGAACACTTGAACCCTGAAACATTTGTTTAGAGCAGTGGTTCTCAACCTGTGGGTCACGACCCTTTTGGGGGTCGAACGACGCTTTCACAGGGGTCGCCTAAGACCATCGGAAAACACATATTTCCGATGGTCTTAGAAACCGAGACACCGCTCCTCTATCCAGCTGCTGCCACCGCCGCCCTCCTCCTCCTCTTCCTCCTCCACCGGCTCCTCTGTCTCCAGGGCGCCCTTCTCCAACAGCGCCTACTCCTGTCGCCACAGCACCATCGCATGTGACCCCGACACCGCCCTGGGCTGGCTCAGCGGCCGGTCCAAGCCGAGCCGGGTCTGGGCCGCTGCTGGCGCTGCCACTGGGCTGCTCCCGCTGCTGCCGCCGCTGCCGGCTAAACTGAGCTGCAACACCGAGCTGGTCTCCACGCCTCCTGGTTGCCCGTCCGCGCTCCACCCATGGGCGCCCTCCGCGCTGCACAGGAGCCTCCCCTGCGCCACCCGGCCAGCCTCCCTTGCTGTCGGAGGCTGCCTCGGCCCTCTGGCACCCAGTGCAGCCCTGGGGCTACTGGGCAGGAGTGGCTCCTTCCTGGCTTGCCGGGCTCCGGGCCTCAGGGGGGAAGAGGCTGAGGCGGCGGTGATGCCCGCATGTGCGTTGGAGGCCAGCCAGCCGGGCTGGGAGGGGAGAAGCAGCGCTTTCCAAGCGGGAGCTGGTGCTCCGGCCATGCCCCTCTCACGTGTGATGGGCTGTGCAGCATGGAAAGGGGCTCCCGCGACCTCACCACTGCGATGGCATTCAGGAGGCTGGAGGGGCGGGCAGGTCCCAGGGGGGAAGCTGGGAGAGGGCAAGAGGTGCCGGGATGAGGATGGGGGTTCCAGGTTGGCGGGTGTGAGAGGGCAGCCAGCGGCTCCGAGGCACACAGATCCTCCATGCAGCTTCCTAGGCCCCTATGTGCCACCGCTTGGCTCTCCACCAGGCTCTCCCTCCCCGGGCAATTGTGCAGAGCTGCTTGTGCGAACTTGGAAGCGCCTCCCCCCTTCAATCTCCTTCCTTCTCCATCTCCTTCCTTTCCCCTTCAATCTTCCTTCCTTCCTTCCATCTCCAACTCCATCCCTTCCCCTTCAATCTCCCTCTCCTTCCTTCCTTCCTCCTTCAATCTCCTTCCTTTCCCCTTCAATCTTCCTTCCTTCCTTTCTTCCATCTCCATCCCTTGGCAGGTGTGAGAGGGCATCCGATGGCTCCGAGGCACGTGGATCCTCCATGCAGCTTCTGAGGCCCCGGATGTGCTGCCGCTTGGCTCTCCACCAGGCTCTCTGCCAGAGCCTTCCCCCTCTCCCCGGGCAATTGTGTGGAGCTGCTTGTGCATCCTTGGCAGTGCCTCCCCCTTCAATCTCTCTCCTTCCTTCCTTCCTTCCTTCCTTCCTTCCTTCCTTCCTTCCTTCCTTCCTTCCTTCCTTCCTTCCTTCCTTCCTTCCTTCCCTTCCCCTTCAATCTCCTTCCTTTCCCCTTCAATCTTCCTTCCTTCCTTCCTTCCATCTCCATCCCTTCCCCTTCAATCTCTCTCTCTCCTTCCTTCCTTCTCCATCTCCTTCCTTTCCCCTTCATCTTCCTTCCTTCTCCATCTCCTTTCCCCTTCAATCTTCCTTCCTTCCTTCCATCTCCATTCCTTCCCCTTCAAGCTCTCTCCTTCCTTCCCCCTTCAATCTCCTTCCTTTTCCATCTCCTTCCTTTCTCCTTCATCTTCCTTCCTTCCATCTCCATCCCTTCCACTTCAATATCTCTTTCCTTCCTTCCTTCCCCCTTCAATCTCCTTCCTTCTCCATCTCCTTCCTTTCCCCTTCAATTTCCTTCCTTCCTTCCATCTCCATCCCTTCCCCTTCAATCTCTCCTTCCTTCCTTCCTTTCCCCTTCAATCTCTTTCCTTTTCCATCTCCTTCCCTTCCCCTTCAATCTCCTTCCTTTCCCCTTCAATCTTCCTTCCTTCATTCCATCTCCATCCCTTCCCCTTCAATCTCTCTCTCTCTCCTTCCTTCCCCCTTCAATCTCCTTCCTTTCCCCTTCATCTTCCTTCCTTCTCCATCTCCTTTCCCCTTCAATCTTCTTTCCTTCCTTCCATCTCCATCCCTTCCCCTTCAATCTCTCTCCTTCCTTCCCCCTTTAATCTCCTTCCTTCTCCATCTCCTTCCTTTCCCCTTCATCTTCCTTCCTTCCATCTCCATCTCCATCCCTTCCACTTCAATATATCTCTCTCCTTCCTTCCTTTTCCTTTCAATCTCCTTCCTTCTCCATCTCCTTCCTTTCCCCTTCAATTTCCTTCCTTCCATCTCCATCCCTTCCCCTTCAATCTCTCCTTCCTTCCTTCCTTTCCCCTTCAATCTTCCTTCCTTCCTTCCCCTTCCCTCCCGCCCAACATTTTGAGCAAGGAAGAGTAAGCTTCTTCAGCGAGCATTGCTATATTGTTTTTGTGATTAATCACTATGCTTTAATTATATTCAATTCGTAACAATGAAAATACACCCTGCATATCAGATATTTACATTATGAATCATAACAGTAGCAAAATTACAGTTATGAAGTAGCAACGAAAATAATTTTATGGTTGGGGGTCACCACAACATGAGGGACTGTATTAAAGGGTCGTGGCATTAGGAAGGTTGAGAACCACTGGTTTAGAGTTACCAGATATCAGGCAAAAGGAGGACATGTCTTCCCTTTTGTCCTCATGTATTTTGTCAGGCAACTTTAAAATTAAGTACAGGTAGTCAGTGACTTACAACTATTTATTTAGTGACCATTCAAAGTTACAACAGCACTGAAAAAAGTGACTTATAACCTCCACAACATTACAACCTCCACATCATCTCCACGGCCACGTGATCAAAATTTGGTTGCTTGCATCTGGCATGTATTTACAATGGTTGCAATGCACAGGGGTCAAGTGATCATCATTTACAAACTTCCTCGCCAACCTTCCTCGCCAGACAGACCTTGGAGTCCTAGTGGACGATCACTTGAATATGAGTCAGCAGTGTGCAGCAGCAACCAAAAAGGCTAATACAGTCCTGGGTTGTATAAACAGAGGCATAGACTCAAGATCATGCGAAGTATTAGTACCACTTTATAAAATCCTAGCAAGACCACACCTGGAATACTGCAGCCAATTTTGTTCACCATATCACAAAAAAGATGTTGAGAGTTTGGAAGAAATTCAGAGAAGAGCAACTAAGATGATCAAAGGCCTGGAGACTAAAACATATGAAGAACAGCTGCAGGACTTGGGTTTAGCTAATCTAAAGAAAAGAAGAAATAGGGGAGACATGATAGCAGTGTTTCAGTATCTGAGGGGCTGCCACAAGGCAGAGTGGGCCAGGTTGTTCATCAAAGCACCAGAGGGAAGGACGAGAAACAATGGTCGGAAACTGATCAAAGAGAGAAGCAACCTGGAATTAAGGAGAAACTTCCTGACAGTGAAGACAATTAACCAGTGGAACAGCTTGCCTTCAGAAATTGTGGTTGCTCCATCACTGGAGATTTTTAAGAATAAACTAGATATTCACCTGTCTGAGATGGTATAGGTTCTCCTGCTTGAGCAGGGGGCTGGACTAGAAGACCTCCAAGGTCTCTTCCAGCTCTATTCTATTCTATTCTGGCCTGCAAAGTCAAGGAGAAAGCCAGAATTTACTTAGAGACCGCATAATACACTTAACAACTGCAGTGATTTGCGGAACAACATGCAAAAAAAAAGGTTACAAAATTAGATGCAACTCACTCAAAAACCACCTTGCTTAACAATGGAAATTCTGGTCTCAGTAGTGGTTATAAGTCAAAGACCACTTTATTGTTTGACTTTCTGAGTATACAGCAAACTATTTCTTCCTGAACAGCTTTCCTCCATGGCAAGGCACTTCCCTAATAAGTGCTAACTGCAAGCTATTAAGATTGCCTGAGTAATCTTCATTCATTGTTCATTCCTATCCTTCCTCAAGCCTGCACTGCTGTCTGAAATTGACAAGATTTTAATTGATTTCACACTGAAGGCTTTTGCCTCCTAAGCAAATCACTAGGCAAACAGCCTAGTAAATTCCTCTCAGCATGTATTCTCCACTGTGGGTCTATTTACTCTTTTTAATCCTTTCCTCTACAATGAATGTGAATACAAATATTAAACAATTAGTTTGTCCTCTTGATCTTTCTTTCCTATTCTGTCTGTTCAATATCTGATAACCCTACACATTACTGATTAAGTTATGTACCATTGTGATTGCACAATCACTTATTGTGCAAAGAAGCATGTGATTCTCCTGTCACAAAAACTTCCCTGGAAGTATCTAGGCACAACTCTAGAGATTTTTGCTTATAATCTACAACAACATAGTGGCAGCCAGCATACTACTTACAAAAATATGATACATGAGACAGATGCAAAGCCAAATCAGTGTTTCTTTAGTGGCAAAGTAAGTATATTCACAAAGTATATTTATAATGAAGATTCTTCCACAGTTGAAAACAATGGAAACCTGGATAAACCACCTCTATGCTAAAAATATACATCAGTTTTATCTCTGGTTTCAGTATCTGATACATACATAGCAAAGCATTTCTGCATGAATCTGGGGCAGATATTAGATGACTAAGTCCAGAAAAGCAACTGAAGCAAAACACGAGATTTCAGAGACGACTCTGATATTCAGCTAGGTATCAACTCTAGTATGCAATGTTATTTATAGGGACAAACATAAAACTGCAAACCAAGGTTAAATGAACATGTTAAGAAAGGATGACATGCATACACTTTAAATAAACTATAGTTCTCATTTTAAGTAGTAGGACTTATAGTTTAACATATCTCTAGAGTATATACTTTAGGAAACCTGGCCAATAATATATGTGCAGAGTGAAGTACCTGTAGATTTCCTTCAGAATTATTGTATTGCATTGTCATAAAAATAAGTTATAAGCAACTTAAATATTAAACAATGACAGGAGTCCTTTTTTCACCATGTGTTTTACAAAATATTTTAGAACTAATTACATCAATATGAAGTAATGTAGTAGGATGGATTCCCAGGGAGTGAGGTACATTACAGAACTCAGTCCAAATATTTTGTGTGAGAGAAAGAGGGTAAAGATAGCGCCTCCCTAATAATTCTCAAAGGTATAGTAGATGCAGATAGCAGAGTGTTTCAGTTTGGCAAGGTTCTATTTGTAGATGTGTAAACAATAAAGAACTAAGCTTGGAATAATCATCACATGTCATAAGTTTTGGGGCCTGACATTCAACTGAATATTAGAAGGGATAAACAGTCCCCACATATGCAAATAAACATAGGCTGGGGAAAAAAATAGAATACCTACCCAGGAATTTAAGCATGCTTTCTTAATAAGCACAGATATTACTAATGAATAACTGTTAATGCATTTTTATTTTACATTTTAAAAGTTTCTCCCAATTTTTAACATTTTATTTCTGCTATTAAAAAGCAAGTTTGAAAAGTTTTAAATTATCTTTTAAAAAAGGAAATGCTTTGTTAATATAGATGATTGTACCTCAGTCTATTTAACACAGTTCCTGATGTTCATTTTCTAAGCTGACTGTCAACTATATTTACTTCTAATATTTTAATAGTTATTCACCCCTGTTTAATAGTTGACACCCGCTTCAAAGAATCTTTAAGCTGAATGCCAATATCTCACTATTTTATTATCTCTAAATAATAAAATAGTGAGATATTGGCATTCAGCTTAAAGATTCTTTGAAACAGGGGTGTCAAACTCAATTTCATTGAGACCACATCAGCATTGCGGTTGCTCTCAGGGGGCTGTGTGGGTGTGGCCAGGATGGGTGCAGCCTACTGGGTGGGCATGGATGGAGTGGGTGTAGCCTACTGGGTGGGCATGGCCAGCTCTACATTGTTCGCGTCAAGGGTGCCTGTGGGGGCCTGGGCAGGAGTGGGACAAATCTGAGGGTCTCTGACGAAGGGGGTGGGACCGGGACAAGCACCAAGGCATGGTCCATTTCTTCATTCCTCACAAAGGGTGACACCTGGGGGTGGGGCCGATGCGGCAGGGACTGGTTCCTCACTGTTTCTCGATGGCCTTGTGGAGCTAAGACTGAATGCATTTCAGCATAGATGGCCACCACAAAATTGTACATTGGCTCCCAGCTGGCCTGGGCCTGGGCCAAGGGCCAAGGCAGCAGGGGCCGTTCCCTCACTGTTTCCAGGATGGCTTCGTGGGCCACATGAAACCACTTCGCGGGCCGCATCTGGCCCCCAGGCCTTGTGTTTGACATGTCTGCTTTAAAATATTTTTTCTTTCTGTTAAAAATAAAGTATTTTTGGGGGGGAAGTAATTTTTAGCAATGATATAGGAAGTAGTAACTATATAACTTCTGCAACTTCTATGTCTACTTATTGGTATCCTTGTAAAAAGTTTTTTTTTCACTTTTATCTTGTTTAACTATTTTAAAAAATAATAAAAACAATAAAATGTAATAAAGAACTATATCAGCTTCAGTCAGTCATTCCACTGCAATGTGAAGACTGTCTCTGATACAATTTCCTTTATATTAAAAATACAGGCAAAAAAAATTAAGCATGCCGAAACCCACATCAGTTTTCACAGATTTAAAACCTTAGCTTGTTTCATTTTAAGTAAGTGCTAAAAATTGGAAGAAATTTCCTTGTGATTTTTTTCTTTTCATTTGATACAGCCCATACAATTTTCACTGCCATTGACTTCTGAGGTAAAATGAACGTAAGTCAGTTTCTGGCCACTGATTCCATTCAGTTTCCCTAGATCAGCTTAAATCTGTAGAGTTCCCTGTCCACATTCTATATGCAATACATGTCAATAAAACTGAAAGTCAATGATTATAAAATGAAAGACGATAAGGATAGATGATGCGGTAAAAATGTTCAAAACTTGAATGGAGTGCAAAGAAAATAGAAATAAAGATGAACTGTAATTCCACTGAGTTTGATGAAACTTGTGCTGTGAGCACTACTATGTCCCAAATGGAGAGGAATAAATATATTCACATTATGGAACAAACTGTACTTTTACATATAAATCAAGACTTAACAGTATCAATTTATTTTTTATTTATTTATTTTGTAAACTTTTATACCGCCCCTCTCCCGTAGGACTCGGGGCAGTTTACAGCCAAATTTAAAACATAACAATAATAAATATTTAAAACAGAATTAAATAACCTAGGCTGCACTAAAAACCAAATTAAAATCCCATACTAAAACCCTAACTACTTAATTTAAATTACATAAAAACCCGAGGAGCTCTAGACCAGGCCGGCTTGATTGAAGAGATAAGTCTTCAATTCTCTTCTGAAGGTGCGGAGATAATGACATGTCCGGAGTTCTGGAGGGAGCTCGTTCCACATCGTCGGTGCCCCCACAGATAAGGCTCTCCCCCTGGGTGCCACCATCCGACATTGCTTAGCCAATGGCACCCTGAGGAGGCCCTCCCTGTGGGAGCGAACTGGTCGGTGGAAGGTATTTACTGGCAGTAGGTGGTCCAGTAAATAACTGGGTCCTATGCCATGGAGTGCTTTAAAGGTGGTGACCAACACCTTGAAGCGCACCTGGAAGACCACCGGCAACCAGTGCAGCTCGCGCAGGATGGGGGCTGTTCGTGCCCGCCAGGGTGCCCCCACCACCACCCGCGCGGCTGCATTCTGCGCCAGTTGGAGCCTCCACATGCACCTCAAGGGGAGCCCCATGTAGAGAGCATTGCAATAGTCCAGCCTGGAAGTGACGAAGGCATGAGTGACCATGCGTAGCGCGTCCCGATCCAGAAAGGGACGCAACTGGCGTACCAGACGAATCTGGTAAAGCATCCTCCTGGCTACGGCCGTCAGATGGTCCTGAAGGGACAGCCATGAATCCAGGAGGACTCCCAAGTTGCAAGCCCTTCCCGTGGGGGCCACTGACTCACCCCCAATAGACAGCGATGGAGTCAGCTGACTATACCAGGACGACGGTAACCACAGCCACTCGGTCTTGGATGGGTTGAGCTTGAGACCGTTCTTCCCCACCCAGATCCGCACGGCCTCCAGGCACTGGGTCAGTACATCAAGGGCTTCATTTGGGTGGTTCGGGGTGGAAATGTACAGCTGAGTGTCATCAGCGTACTGATGGAATTTCACCCCAAAACCTCGGATGATCTCACCCAGCTGCTTCACATAAATGTTGAACAACAAGGGTGAGAGGACCAACCCCTGAGGCACCCCACAGTCAAGGGGCCTCGGGGTCGACCTCTGACCCCCTGTCAACACAAACTGCGTCCGGCCAGAGATGAAGGAGGAGAACCACCGAAACACGGTGCCCCCTATGCCCAGCCCCTCCAACCGGCGCAGCATAATACCATAGTCGATGGTATCAAAAGCCGTTGAGAGGTCCAATAGCACCAGGACAGAGGAACAACCCTTGTCCCGGGTCTGCCAGAGATCATCCACCAATGCGACCAAAGCTGTTTCCGTGCTGTAGCCCGGCCTGAAGCCCGACTGGAGAGAATCCAGATAAGACGATTCCTCCAGGTGCTGAGAGAACTATCGAGCAACCACACTCTCAACAACCTTCGCAACAAAGCGAAGGTTGGAGACAGGACGGTAGTTGGATAGAACAGCGGGGTCCAGGATGGGCTTCTTGAGGAGAGGTCGCACCACCGCCTCTTTCAAGGCAGCGGGAACGAAGCGCCTCACTCAACGAAGCATTGGTAATCGCCTGAAGCCAGCCTCACATCACCTCACTGGAGGCCAGTACCAACCAGGAGGGACACTGGTCCAATAAACATGTGGTTGCTGTAAGACCTCCCAGCAACCTGTCCAAGTCATCCCGTGTCACGAAGTCAAACTCAGCCCAAGTAACAGTCTCAAGGCCGGCCTCAGCCACTCCTGCTGGACCCCCTTCAATCGAAGTTAAAGCCTTCCCGAATCTGAGCAATTTTGTCATACAGATATTGCACAAAATCCTCAGCTCTTCCCTCCAAGGGATCCCCCCTCACCTCCCGTTGAAGGAGGGAGCGGGTTACCCTAAACAGGGAGGCTGGGTGATTATCTGATGACGCAATAAGGGCAGTGACATAAGAACACTTCTCTGCCCTTATTGCCACTAGGTAAGTCCTAATATGGTCTCTTACCCATGTTCGATCAGACTCAGAGCGGCTCGCCCTCCAACTGCTCTCTAGGCGTCTTTTCTGGCGCTTCATTTTCCTCAGCTCCCTGTTGAACCAGGGAGCCGATCGAGAACCACGCCAGCTCAGAGGCCGCAAAGACACAACCCGATCCAAGGCACCAGCAGCCGCCCTGTCCCAGGCTGCTACCAGCGCCCCGACCGAGTTGTGTGTTAGAGCCTCCGGTATTGGCCCAAGCTCCATCTGGAACCTGTCGGGTTCCATCAGTCGCCTGGGGCGGTACCAAATAATTGGTTCCGCCTCCCTGCGGCAGGGTGTGGTGGTCAGAAAGTCCAAGCGTAGGAGAGAGTGATCGGACCATGACAGAGGAGTAATAACTATATTTCCCATATCCAGATCACTCAACACTGACCAGAGACAAAAACGAGGTCACGCGTGTTTCCCCCCGTGTGAGTGGGACCTTGAATTACCTAGGTCAGGTCCATGGCCGTCATGGAAGCCATGAACTCCCGAACCTCCCCAGACGCCTCGCAAGCAGATGGCAGATTGAAGTCACCCATGACTACCAGCCTGGGGACCTCAACCGCCACCGCCGCGATGATGCCCAGGAACTCGGGCAGGGCGGTTGACGCTTGGCAGGGAGCCAGGTACGTGAGCAACACAGCCCTCAGGCCCCCAAGGTCCCACCTCACAAGGAGGGTCAATTAATGTCTGTAAACGTCTATCCAATATAAGAAAAGTTATAAAATATTGGAATGTTTGCACATAAAGTAATATACTATTTCATACTATGCTATTCAAAGTAACACTTTAATTTATTCATTTTTGCTCATATTTTATATAAGCTTCTAATAATAACCTAATTTATTTATGGATCATTATCTAGAATTAATTATGAAATAAACTTAAAGCTTTCCTCAGTGTTTGTCTAATAATCAAATGTCTACTTTCAGTAGAATATTTGGTATCTGAACCCAGAATGTACTACAGGAAAAAGTATTTAAAGCTATCTAAACTATAATTCCCAGAAGCTCCAGCTAGCAAAGCAAGTGAAGAATGATGGTATTTATAGTTATCGACATACCACAGATACCCAGATAATTTAATCCACAAGTTTGAATACTGATGCGTTTCTAGCTAGATCTGATAAAGACAAAAGGAAATTAATTTAGAGTTATAATTAACTATATTTTTAACCTAATGTAAATTTGACTTTCAAACTACACACATATAATTTACTTTTCCTCCTTTTCCGCTTTATATATGTGAGATACACAAGAAATGTACATGTTGGAATTTTCCATCTCTGCTTAGAAGATTGGTATGTAGAGACACTTACCTGGAGTACTTATAGATAAGGAGGTATTTTTAGAGTGTAATTTAGAGAGAGAGTATATACACTGACTCAAAGTATACTTTGGAATAATGCACACTAATGTAGACTAACAAATAGCTTAAGGTGTATTCTTTGTTTAAACTACCTAGAGTTAATATTTTAAAGTATGGCCACACTATTATCCAAAGCACAGCCATGTTTAACCGATGTATGAACTTTGCTAAGCAGTGACATAGCTTCTGGTTGGAGGCATGTACAAGGTACTACATGATACAGAAAAACAGGGGAACAGATAAGGAAATACCAAGGAGGTGAGAATAAGGGGGGGCAGTGTTTAGCAAGTTTGGGTGACGAGAAGGGCTTAACTTTAAGCATTTAGGTATGCTGATATATTTTAGGTGGACTGTTAGCATGTGACTGAACCAGGCCTATCAATTGGGCCTGGGGAAGATGGAACAGAAGTCGGGGATAGAACTGCATTTAAACTGTTGAGATCTGTGAAGTAGATATGATCTCTTACTTTCATGTACTGAGATTCACCAGCCTTTGCAAATGCTTTAACAAACTTTGTTTTGTTATCCAACATCTTTGGAGCTGAATTTTATTCCTCACAATTTGGCACCCAATGTGGGGCAATTGGTGACTGTTGGTTCTTGGGTCTCTTTGGGACTTGGGAAGGCATGCCTCACTGAGTTCGGTGATCCCTCTTCCCTTCTAGGTCTTGGGATCCAGAGTCTACCAAAACTAACTGTTGGAACAAAACAAATCTCTGAGGATAAATCTCCCTTAAGAAGAGAGAAAAAGTGTTCGATTGGGCAACTCTGTGCAAGGACCCAGGTGAGCAACTATACTTGGTAGGTGAACTAACCTAGGCAATTGGAATAGGCTGGTATGTGTGTGAGATCTGTTTGGTGGAAGCTTGAGACATATTAGGGGCAATTAGGGTCCTGGAAATATGAAGTGAGAGTGGTGCCCAGATCTGCATTTCCATATCTCCACAAGGAGATTGGTCAGAGAAAGGTAATGCGCTATTGTGTTGAACTTCATGTGTGGAGATCTCGTATACAAGGAAAAACCAGTCATAGGAAACAAGAGTAGTAAAAAGGACAATAAAGTTGAGGAAATGACTAACATAAGGATTCCCCCAGATAGTTATTTGGGACAAATGTTAGTGTGCTGGGATGGGCCAGTCTGGAAACAATGCATTAAAGGTGAAAACAAGAGTACTATGATCAAATATTGTTGTTTTACAGTGCTTGGTCAGGGAAACCAATTTGTCTAGATGTTTTTTGGCCGAAATTTGGAAGCACAGATTACTATACCTGTAAAAACCTGGTAGAATATGTTATTAAAGGATGCATTTTGGGCCTGTCCTTTGGCAGACTAATCGACTAATTTTCCTTTAAATGGGAAAATCCCTACACGGGAAGGAAATACCAATACCGATGGACAGTGTTACCACAAGGTTTCACTGAGTCTCCAAATTTGTTTGGACAAGTACTGGAACAAGTGTTGGGAGAGTTATAATCACCAAATACAAAATTGTTACAGTATGTGGATGATCTTTTGATATCAGGGTTAAAGAAACCCTAGGTTAAGGAATCCACAGATAAACTTCTAAACTTCCTGGGAGAACAGGGAGGATGTCTAAATCCAAATTACAATATGTAGAATCAGAAGTAAAATATTTAGGTCATTTGATTAGTGAAGGGAGAAGACACATAACACCCTCTTGGACGAATTTTAACACAACCTCTTCCCATCATTAAATGGGGACTTAGGAAGTTTTTGGATTAAACTGGATACTGTAGATTATGGATAGAGGACTATGCTTCTAAAAAAAAGTATTGTATTTAAAATTGATTGAGGAAGAACCTGACAAATTGAAATGGTCAGGAGAAATTAAAAGGTTTGAGGACTTGAAAATAGAACTAGAACAAGTCCTGGTGTTAAGCTTTCCAAATTTAAAGAAACCATTCCATTATTGGTGAATGCAGCAAATGGAATAGCTAGAGATGTTTTAGCCCAGACCTGAGCTGGGAAAAAGAAACCTGTGATCTTTTTATCAAAAATAATAAACCCAGGTTCAAGGGGCTGGGCATTTTGTTTGCAAGCTGTGGCTGCAGTAGCCCTCTTGGTACAGGAAAGTAGAAAATCTTTGGAGAAGCATTAATAGTCAGTACACCTCACCAGATCAAAACAATATTGAATCAAAAAGATGGTAGGTGGCTCACTGATTCTAGAATACTTAAATATGAATCAATATTAGTGGAACAATCTGATTTAGTTTTGACTGTGGATCATAATTTGAATCCAGCTCAATTCTTAGCTTCAGAAAGGGATCCACTAGAACATGAATGTCTTGAAGTAATTGATTTACAGACTAATGTTAGACTGGACCTGGAGGATATGCATGTATTTATAGGAATGCATGTATTTATAGATGGCTCTAGTAGGATAAGTGAAGGCAAAAAGTTGAATGGATATGCAATTGTGTTTTTTGAGTTGTAGGTTTTTTAGTTGCAAACATGGTTTGATTGTCTAAATTTTCAGTACATTGTACTTGTTGATCTTTAAAGTCCTCTGTCTTGGTATTAATTTCTTCCGCTTCTGTTGTTTTTTGGATTGTAAGTTCTTTGGTTGCAATCAGGGTTTCGCTTTGTAGGTTTAAGTTGACGCCTTTGTCTTTCAGTCTAGATTTAATTATCTCAGTAGCTTCAAGAATTTTTTCAAGTATAAGTTTATAATTAGCCAAAATTTGTTACTGGTCCTCCTCCATTTCTGACATGGTTATAGATGGTCCTTTAGTGAAGGCTATTTATTAAAAAAGAGTCAGTAAGTGTTCACCTCCACAGTTCCTAAAAACCAATTTCACCGCCCAGTTCTCTCAGCTTTTTATCTCTTTTAGATAATACTAAGGACAGATCCGGGCTATGAGCAGGTCTTTTTGTCAAGAATATTCACTTGCTGTACCAAGCTTTGCCACAAGATTTCCCTGATAGCATTTAAAGTCTTTTTCAAAACCCGGGTTAGGTTTTTATCCAATTTAAGTTCTTTTTCATCTTTTTTACGAGTAGATAAGGTAACAGGTCCCCATGAGAGTAGGAACTTTTTGGATCCCCAAATATCAAGAAGATGCAAATCCAATTATTTAGTTGTTCCTTTCAAGGCTTTATTTCCCCTAGGTCAGCGGTTCTCAACCTGTGGGTCACGACCCCATTTGGGGTCGAATGACCATTTCACGGGGGTCGCCAAACAATGCAGTCTGCCATTTTTTCCCCTTTTCCTTAGCTTTGCTACTCCCTCTTATTCTATTGGCTTTTGAAAGCCAATAGAATAGACTCTCTTGAATAGAGTCTAATTCTGTTGGTTTTCAAAAGCCAATAGGAATTGTCCAGGCTGTCTCTGCCCTGCTGAGCCCACCAAAAGTCCCAGTCTGCAAATGGTGCTGCAAGTTGTCTGCAGCAAAGGCGAGCTGTCTGGAAGTTTCCACCCCTCCCTGCTGAGCAACTACTAAAAATGTAAGTAAAAGAGGGCCAGGGGTGGGAGGTGGGAGGCTGGTGGGTGCAGGGAGGGTTGCTGGCGTGTGTGGGGCCCGGCGGGTGGTTTACCTCCCTTGGGCTGGCAGGTGGTTTACCTCCCTTGGGCCAGCTGGTGGCCCAGCCGGTGGTCACCCTATGCCGTCGCTGCCCCTTGCCAGCTACACCTCGGCCGGCGCAGGGGGCGGCACCATGCATGCAGGGCACTCCCGGGCAGGGAAATAGTCCTCAACTTATGACCGTTTGGGGTCCTCGACTTATGACCGGTTGGGTAGTCCTCGACTTACAACCGATTGGGGGGTCGCAGCATTAAAGAGGTTGAGAACCACTGCTTTAGGTAGTCAGACGCCGCCATTTTAGAGGTTGGGAGGAAGATGTTCCCTTTCCTTTCTCCTCACAGGGGGAAGAAATTTCAAGAAGCTTTTTACAGGAAAATACTTGGGGTACAAAGAAGGTAAGATCTCACCCAATTCCTCCGCAGTGCTTTCGAAGTGTTTGTTGGTAATTTTGGCCTCGGCTGGTAGGGGCTTAGTGATGGGCCATGTTAATGGCCCATCTTTTCACCGTCAGTTCAAAGAGCTGCTCTGGATCAAACAGGAGGGCTCTGCCCTTCCGTGATCACTTGGAGGTCCTCTTCACACTCATTGCCCCTCCAGGGCGACTTCTGACCCTTTTCAGGGTCCCCCGGCAGGAGAAAACTGGATGGTAGAGTGAGCAATTGCCCCGAACATCCGCTAGAGCCACGATCACAAACCAGAAGCCAAATGGATATGCAATTGTGGATGGTGAGAAGAAGGTATTGTTGAAAGCAGGGAAACTGCCATTAACGTGGTCAGCTCAAGCATGTGAATTGTACACCTTGAGACAAGCACTTAGAATGTTGAATGTACAAGAAGGTACTATATATACTGACTCTAAGTATGTATGGCATTTTACATACCTTTGGAAAAATATGGATGGGGGGGTTGATAAATAGTAAGGGAAAGGAGTTAGCACATGTCACACTAATAGAGAAAGTATTGGAAGCAGCAACTTTACCAAGTAAGATAGCTGTAATACCTGTAGAAGGGCATCAGAGTCAGAACATTTGAAGAAGGAAATAAACTAGTAGATGAAGAAGCTAAAAATGTGGCAGAGGGAGAGAGAGTGGAACAAATAATGTATTTAGCCCCAAGTTTGGAATTAGTTGAAACCCCTATATTCAGTGTAAAGGAGGAAGAAGAATTAAAACAGTGGGGATGTACAAAAGACCCTCAATGTGTGCTAAATGTTTATTGCCCGATGGCAGGCAGATGCTGAATAAATCGATAGCCAGAAATGTCTTCAATATTTTACCTCAAAGTAGTCACTGGGGAACTCAGGCAATGATTGACTTGTTCCTAAAAGATCATGGGTGTCCAGGGATTTATATGTTGACAAAACAACAATGCGAGCAATGTATAATCTGTAAAAAAGTTAACAAACAAGGATTGAGAAAACAAGCATTAGGATGGAGGGCTCCAGACTTTTAGACTCTTTCAAAACCTCCATATAGATTATACTGAACTACCCATGGTGGGGAGAATGAAATATTTGTTAGTAATAATTGACCATTTAATAGGATGGGTTGAGACCTTTCCTTGCACACAAGCAACTGCAAACACTACAAGTAAATTTTTGTTAGAACAAATAATACCTAGGTATGGTGTAATAGAGAATATTGATAGTGATTGTGGAATGCACTTTACAGAAAAGGTATTCCAACAAATCATGAAAGCTTTAGATATTCCATGGGGTTTCACACATCATATCACTCCCAGAGTTCATCTAGGGTTGACAGGGTGAATGGGACCCTGAAGCAGATGCTAACCAAGTTGACCATGGAATTAAAGTTACCATGGACAAAGGTATTACCACTAGCTTTGTTGAAAATGAGAACCAAACCCAGGAAAGATTTGGAATTATCTCCATATGAAATGTTATTCACACTACCCTACTTGGGTAGAGAATCTAGATTTCCAATATTGGAAACTAAAAACAAGGTACTAAGGAATTATGTACTGGGGCTGTCTTCTGCTCTCTCTCTTCTCAGGGAGCAAGTGTTATTAGCCCAGATCCCCTCCCTTGGAATTTGCTGTCCACAAGTTCCAGCTTGGTGATAAAAAGCTAGTATGAAGAAAAACTTAGTCCAGCCTGGGATGGTCCCTATCAACTCCTCCTAACAACTGAAATGGCAATTTGGACAAAAGAGAAAGGGTGGACACACTATACCTGAGTGAAAGGACCAGTGGATGAGCCAAAAACTGGAAGGTGGTTCCTGGAGAAGACCCGCTGAAAATAAAGATCTCCAAACAGTGGTTATTGTGATATGGGGATATAATAGTGTGAGTTCTTGCAATTTGTTTCATTTCAGGAGTAGCAGTTCATTGGCTTTTTCGATCCAAGTGGTGGCCCGTGTTATTCCATCCAAGGACTCCAGAGGAAGATATGGAACTCTGCACATGATGTGCTGGTTTTGTGATTGCAATTGTATTACTGAATGTTGTTGTTGTTAACATTGTTGTGACTGTGGATCAATTTGTGACTGCAATACACCTTGTGATATTATAGTTATAAAGGAGTGGGTAGATTAAATGTGTAAGGGACTTAATATCATTGAAACCTAATACCCCAAGGATTCTGGGAATGGAGAATTGGAAGTGAAGGGATTGATTAATCAATGAGACCTAAATTTGGTAGTTTTGGGACAGAGTGACATCAATATTCCCGTGGACTTAGATTGGCTGGATTTAATGGAAATATTAGGTATTTGGAATAGAAATAAAACAATAGGGTAAAATTATAAGTCTTCTTGGAATAATATTTTTAGACATTGGGATCAAAATACTAACTAAGGAAGCCCGATGTATAAGGTGTTATAAAGAAACTATATTTGCGGAGAAATTCCAGAGCATGGTAATTTATGATAATAACTTGGATGAGAAGTGTATAGGAAAGGAACAGATGAAAATGGCCAAGAAGGACTTCCAGTTTGCCATTGCAGTGCCAATGGACGCATGAAGGCGAGCTCCGTCTTCTGCGTCCGATTGCATCCCGCTGGGGGACCCTGGAAAGGGTCGAAAGTCATCCTGTAGGGGCGACCAGCAATGAAGGGACCCCAGTTTGATTGCGGGAGGGTGGCAGCCCTTCCGCTTGATCTGGGGCAGCTCTCCAAACCGGTGGGGTAAAGACCAGCCATAGCAATATGGCTCACCATTAAGCTGCTGACAGCATCTTTAAAGCAACGTGGATGAAATTACTACCAAGCACCTTTAAAGCAACGTGGATGAAACTGGGTGAGATCTGATCTTCTCTTTAAGAGTTTAAATATCTTTCCTGCAAAAGCTGCCCAAAGTATTTTTCCCCTGTAAGGAGAAAGGGAAGGGAATTCCTACCCCACCCTCTAAGAACAGCGGCAACTCACTACCCAGGGGAAATAGAGCAATTATAAGAACAACTTTAATCTAATTGGATGCATATACTTTTGAAATTTGGAGACTAAAAGTTTTCCTATTCTTACTGGAGATGTTGGTTTTTATCTAAAAAGAAAAGAAATAAACCTTGAAAAAACTATTATAAAAACTCAGGACTTAAAAAGTTTTAACTGCATCGGTGGCGTCTTGTGGCAAAGTATGGTATTACAACTTGTTATTGACTAAAAAAGACTTGGCTTGAAACCCAGAATCTAGAAAAAACTCTCTTGACCTTGACAGATACCATCTGTGAAAAACTCAGCTGTAAAGAAGGAACTCCAGGGCAGCATATCTGGCCTGTTTGAACTATGAAGATAAACGTTTACTGATTTTCAGAGTTATATGTGGAAATTGCTTTCCTATTTCTTTACATGAGAAGTATCTGTTATTACACAAAATGATGAAATACTTTGGACTATAAATTCTTACTTGGCAAACAATTTCCACTATAAAGACTACCTACAACAAGTGAAATAGATGTCCCATACCTAGCTATAAAAAACAAAAAAAACTATTTTTAACATTTGATTTTAAAATCTTCAACTTAAAACATTATCAAGAGAATATGGATGAAAATCAGGAAAAAATCCTTTTTCTGTTGAAATCAATACACGAAACCATTATTTCAGCGTGTAACAAAATAAGAGGCAACATAAAGGAACAAGATGTCACCTTAGATATACAAACCCAGATCTTGACTACAACCAAAGAACTAACAATAGAGAGAAGTGGAAGAACTAAATACTAAGACAAAGGACCCAATTAACCAACAGATCCAGCCAATGGGAAAATTAGAAAAGAAAGTCACAACATTGAAAATGGAAAAGACTTTTTACCTAAATCAGAAGAAATTAGAGGAAAAGAAAGAACAAATTGAATGGAAGATAAACTTATCAGGACAATTGTGGGAAATTGGAGTAACAGGGAGGCGATTAAATGAATACAATTGGGCTAGTTCTTCCAAAAAACTATAATTACGTGGTCTTTCTTATTTCAAATAATACATATAATAATAGAGGGAGAACTGTTTGAGGATTCAAAAGTACTGACATGGAAGGTTAGTTGGCAAAGGAAAAAAGCCATAGTAAGGCTGAAAGAAACTAGGGTTTTGATTCATTAGAGGGGATTTTATACTACTGATTAGAGGGTTGAATATGGTGGAAAATAAATAATTTTTAGAAAATAAAGTAACATTATAATTGAATAGGTAAGATGTGTAATAAGATTAATAGACTTTTGGTTTAATATGGTGAAAATAGATAACTATAGATAACTATAGATAACTATAGAAAATAGAATAAGATTATATGCAAATAGATAAGATATATATTTAGAATATTAGATTTTGTTATAAAAAGGGGGAAATGTAGAAGTTGAGATAAGGGAAACTCTGGTCACCTAAAGCTTGGAAATAATAATATACCAAATGTTAAGTTAAGTTGAATATTAAGTTGAATATTGAGGGGAAATTAAAGCCTGGGAAAAAAAGAAATAACAGGACATTGATTGTATATAAGGATTGAATGCAAACACAATTAAGATATATATAAGCTAAAAATTATTGATAAATGTAACAAAGATGGTTTTACTTAGTTGATAACAATAAGAATTATATTAGCTTAATATGAGATAGTAGATATTAAGGGAAAAAGAGAGGAAATATTCAGATATTGTAACTTGAGATTTGTGCTAAAGATTTATATATGTTATTGAATTATTGACTACCCAGTCACCACATTGCTTTTTAAATGTTTAATTGTAAAATTAGAAAACTAATACAATATTATTTTAAAAATGGCCAAGAATGTACTCAAACAAGAAACACCAAGAAGAAGGGTATCCTGAAGAGAAGTGGATTAGTGAAAACCGTACAAAACTGTCAGAAAAGGTAAAAATAGTAAAAAAAACCTGGGTATTTCTAAAGTTATTTTAAATCAAACCAAGATAGGAAATAAATACTATTATTTTGGTATTTGGTATTTGTAAAGCAATAAATCTATCATCAAGATGGATGGGTTGTGGATTAGTAGAATGGCAACAGGCTTATGTGTATAATCATAAGTAAATGTGTGTGGAAACCAGTATCATAGAAAGACAGATAAATTTTTCAGTTTTTTTCCTTGTGGTGGTTGAGATTGCTCTGGGTGGAGTTGTGTAACATGGATGACTTCCAGTTATGTTGGAGATAGGAAGCATGAAAGAATTAGGAAATTATTAATGATACAAAGGGAAATAGCCACCTCTGAATGCATTAAACACAATTGCAATCCAATCTTTATAACAATTGCTGACATCACTCAGTGGGAAAGACAGGTATAGGAGAAAGCCAATAGTTTTTATTAGGGATAGACGGGAAAGGATATGTATGATACGTATAAAAATACAACAAGAAAGGGTGGGGAGTACATCACATTCCATGCCATTGTTTCCATCCTTCTATGCAGAAATAGAGTAAAATGTAATTCTGCCAGCCCCTGCCCGAAACTTATTTTTGGATTTGGCTGAGTATATAGCCCATATATTAAATGTTACTGATTGTTGGGTTTGTGAAGGAACTAACCTGAGGGAGCAGTGACCATGAAAGGCAAAAAAAATGTCCCTTCAAAAGTGGAGATGTGGGCACCTAATTTTACCTACCAATTTGAATATCTACCTTCTCAGTTGGTAATCCAAACTTCGATGATAGGACAATTGTGTATATCCAGATTGCCATCTAAACAGTTCAACTAAAGTGTTTACTTTGTGCACAAGCTTTACTAGCTAATGAAACCTACATTGAGTGGTGGACTGGAAGTAATAATACCCAACCCGAAAATCCTTTTAAGAATATAAGCTTTATGGGAGAAATCTAATAAAATGTCCTTGAATTGGTGAGCCCCTGATGGATGGTTTAGAATTTGTGGCCCATATGCTTTTGCAGCCCCTCCTAAAAGATGGACAGGGGACTGCATCCTGGGAACAATAAGACCATTTTTTTCCTATTGCCAAAAGGGCAAGTAAAGGATTTAGAGGTACCAGTGTATGAAGACCTGAATAGGAAGTGAAGGAGCATAGATATTGGGGGAACCCAGTGGGGTGATGAATGGCCATCTAAAAGAATTATAAAATACTATTATAAAATACTATGGGCTGAGGATGGCTCTTACGGATATAGAACACCAATATATATATGTTAAATCAGTGATGACGAACCTATGGCACGTGTGGGCATGCGCACCGTCGACCCAGCCCCGCCTTCCCCCGCGGGCCCTCCTCACCAGCAGCCCCCCGGAGGAGAGTTGCCCCTGGGCGCAGCCTGCGTAGAGCAGTGCAGCCAAGGATATGGCAGCTGGGCAGCAGGGACAAGACTCAGCTCTCACGCCCCATCGTGCACAGATGCTGCTGCGGGGCACAGGTGATGGGCATGGCTGCCATGGTGCTGCAGGGCCGCTTGGGTGATCTGCTGCGGTGGGCCAGGGAAGCTGTAAGTGGCCCTGGGGGTGAGTGGGGTGGGGGGCAGAGCGGAGGCAGGGTGGATGGAACAGGGGTGGGGTGAGTGCGGGCAGGGGGGGTTGGGGCACTCGGTGTCTAAAAGGTTCGCCACCACTATGTTAAATCATGTCATAAGACAGCAGGCAATATTGGAAATAATAACTAATCAAACAGCTCAAGCATTAAAATTATTGTCAAAACAAAATTCTTAAATGAGGACTGCTATTTATCATAGTAGGTTTGCTTTAGATTACTTATTGACAGAGGAAGGAAAAGTATGTGGAAAGTTTAATTTATCAAATTGCTGTTTACAGATAGATGATAATGGGAAGGCAGTGGAAACTACTGCATCAAAAATTTGAAAGGTAGCTCATGTACCGGTCCAAATCTGGAAAAACACATAGGACACCTCATGGTGGGATAATTTGTTAGGAGCAGCCTGGTGGAAGAAAATAGTTTTTTTCCTGCTCTGTGCAATAACAGGATTGATATTCCTACCCTGTTTAATCCCTTGCTTTATTAAACTAATAGGTACTGTGGTTCAAGGAGTGCAAGTAACCACTTTACCCACAGATCCGAAATTTGCCTCAAAGACTGGTAATGAGAAAATAATGGTATTGCCAAATGCCAGAAAAATTAAAAACCAAACCGAATTAAAAGCTAAGGAGAAAATTAGTATCATGTTACAAGAATTTGAAAAAAGGGAAAATGTATAACTCTGTGGAAAAGTTCAAATATATAAATGAGAGAAAGGGTGGATTATGAGATACACAAGAAATGTACATGTTGGAATTTTCCATCTCTGCTTAGAAGATTGGTATGTAGAGACACTTACCTGGAGTACTTATAGATAAGGAGGTATTTTTAGAGTATAATTTAGAGACACAGTGAGTATATACACTGATTCAAAGTATACTTTGGAATAATGCACACTAATGTAGACTAGCAAATAGCTTAAGGTGTATTCTTTATTTAAACTAGAGTTAATATTTTAAAGTATGGCCACACTATTATCCAAAGCACAGCCATGTTTAACCGATGCATGAACTTTGCTAAGCAGTGACATACATAGCTTCTGGTTGGAGGCATGTACAAGGTACTACATGATACAGAAAAACAAGGGAACAGATAAGGAAATATCATGGAGGTGAGAATACGGGGGGACAGTGTTTAGCAAATTTGGATTGTTAGCATGTGACTTAACCAGGCCTATCAACTGGGCCTGGGGAGGATGGACCAGTGGCCGGGGATAGAACTGCATTTAAACTGCTGAGATCTGTAAGTAGGTGTGGTCTCTTACCTTCGCGTACTGAGATTCACCAGCCTTTACAAATGCTTTAATAAACTTTGTTTTATTTTCCAACATCTTTGGAGTTGAATTTTATTCTTCAAATACTAGAAAACCAGTGGCTTGTTGGGTCATGTTTCAGAGATATTTCCTTCCCTAAACAGAGAAATAGAATGGCCAAAAGCAGGCAAAAAAGCAGTGAGAATAGAAATGACTTCCAACTTCCTACCAGCTTCCCCATTGAGTTTCTGTCAACTGTTTGACTAGCAAATTCAACATTTAGGAAACTCTACAGCTTCGAGATGCCATAAAAGATAACCTCTATTGAATACATATTTTGGTACCGAAGAAGCAAAATCAGCTCTAAGTTTCCTGCACAAAAAATCTGGTTAGTTAACAATAGCTCTCCAAAAACTCCACCCACCAAATGTTCATGTTGCCCAATCATATTTCTTTGGTTTGTTATGAGAACAGTCCACTTCTCCATCAGACAACTGCTTTTTTGTGACCTTGGTTCTCATGGTCCATAGACGGCTTCTTAAAATCCCATTTTTCCCAAGCTTCCTTCCCATTTCTATGGAAAATTGAGTAGTGACAGAGGTTAGCAATTCAATCTTTTTTTTTAACAAAATTTTATTAAGTTTATATAGATGAGGAAAAATAGGAACAATACAGGTATGGTAAAGGGAGGGGGTGGGAGGAAAGGGGAAGGGGAAGGGAATAAAGGATTTAGGGTAAAATAAGGATAGGTGCAATCACATATTTTAACAAACAAGCTACCGTCCGGATCATAATAATGAGTAAATATCATATTCAACCATTTTTACTGAAGCTTAGACTATAACATATTAAAAACAATTAGTAAACAAGTACGTTAATCTATTGAGTAAGCACTACTAATAAAATCTCAAAAAATCCTAACAATCAAAAGTAACAAATGAAAATCAGGAAATCAGGAAAAATAATCATATCATCAAAATGTTAGTTAGAACTCGGTTAAAAATTAGTCATCTATTGTAAAATATTGAATCCTTCAAGTTCTAACGTGTCTCTAACCATTGATAAAAATTTTCCCAAGTTATAAAATAAATTGAATCATCTTTTTCTTTCATCTCTAACGTTAGTCTATCCATTTCTGCACACTCTAAAATTTTAGTAATTATAATCTGGTCAGATGGTAAATTCTCATTTTTTCCAAAATTGGGCAAATACTATCCTTGCAGCTGTTACAACATGGAATATCAAATAGTCATTCTCTTTACCATAACTAGGTCTTAATATTCCTAACAATTTATTTATTTATTTATTTTATTTTTCAAATTTCTATACCTCCCCTCTCCCGGAGGACTCGGGGCAGTGTACAGCCTAAAAATTTAAAAAAAATATAAATATACAAAATTAAAATAATTAAAAATGAATTAAACAATTTTGGCCATAAAATCCCCATTTAAAACCCAACACTTAACACTTAAAAATTACTCAATCCCCCTAAAACATTTTAACCCTGCTGGAACCGGAGCTTCTATGCCAGGCTGGCTTGTCGAAAAAGGAACGTTTTTAGTTTCCGACGGAAGGTGCGTAAATCTGTCATCGTACGGAGTTCGGGGGGGGAGCTCGTTCCATAGCGTGGGAGCTCCCAGAGAAGGCTCTCCCCCTGGGGGTCACCAGCCAACATTGTCTGGCCGACGGCACCCTGAGGAGGCCCTCTCTGTGGGAGCGTACCAGATGGCGGGAGGTATTTGCTAGCAGTAGGCGGTCCTGTAAGTATCCGGGTCTGATGCCATGGAGCGCTTTAAAGGTGGTCACTAACACCTTGAACCGCACCCGGAAGACCACCGGCAACCAGTGCAGCTCGTGCAGGAGCGGTGTTACATGGGAGTGCCATGACGCTCCCGTCACTACCTGCACGGCCGCATTCTGGGCCAGTTGGAGCCTCCGGGCGCACTTCAAGGGGAGCCCCATGTAGAGAGCATTACAGTAGTCCAACCTGGAGGTAACGAAGGCATGAGTGACTGTGTGTAGCGAGTCCCAGTCTAGGAAGGGATGCAACTGGCGTACCAGGTGAACCTGATAGAACATCCTCCTGGCCACGGCCGTCAGATGGTCCTCTAAGGACAGTCGTGAATCCAGGAGGACTCCCAAATTGTGAGCCCTTCCCGTGGGGGCCACAGTTTCACCCCCAATAGATAGCGATGGAGTCAGTTGGCTATACCGGGACGACGGTAACCACAGCCACTCGGTCTTGGAAGGGTTGAGCTTGAGTCCGTTCTTCCCCATCCAGACCTGTATGGCCTCCAGGCACTGGGTCAGTACGGCAAGGGCATCATTGGGGTGGTTCGGTGTGGAAATGTACAGCTGAGTATCATCAGCATACTGGTGATACTCCACGCCAAAACCATGGATGATCTCACCCAGCAGCTTTACATAAATGTTGAACAGTAGAGGCGAGAGGACCGACCCCTGAGGTACTCCACATACGAGGGGTCTCAGGGTTGACCTCTGGCCCCGTCAACACAGACTGCATCCGGCCGGAGAGGAAGGAGAAGAGCCACTGCAAAACAGTGCCTCCTATACCCAGCCCCTCCAACCGTTGCAGCATGATACCATGATCAATGGTATCAAAAGCCGCCGAGAGGTCCAATAGCACCAGAACAGAGGAGCAACCCCTGTCTCGGGCCCGCCAGAGATCATCCACCAACACGACAAATGCTGTTTCCGTACTGTAGCCAGGCCTGAAGCCCGACTGGTGTGGATCCAGATATGACGATTCCTCCAGGTGCTGCGGGAACTGTCGGGCAACCACACTCTCAACAACCTTCGCAAGGAAGCGAAGGTTGGAGACGGGACGGTAGTTTGATTTTTTTTAATATATATTTTATTAGTTTTATAATTATAAACAAAAAATCAAATTAAATTAGATACAACTCAACTACATACAATCTTTTTCAACTTTCTCCTAGACAAAACAAAACATACATTCTTTTAATAACTTACGTAAAATACTTAAAATAACTATGGGTGTTGCTCGGCAGCACCCCCTCCACCACATCCCCCTCTTCCTTCCTCCCTATCTCATACTTCCCTCCCCTTCCCCTCTTCCCTCCCTCACTCTCCACCCTCCTCTCCTACAACCTTCCTACTTCCCTCAACTCCTTCACTCCTCACTCTCCACCCCCACCAAATGTGGTCCAGAGGTACTGCCCGAGCAACCCCTCTTATATCAATAAATATATCATTCTTATATATTGCAAGTATTATTGTTGAGTACATTATTAACCCCCCCCCGAGCCCACCCACCCCCGACTTCCCAAAGTGAATACAGGGTAAAACAGAAGAAAACCCACTAAATTAAACAAAATTATTATATAAATCCTAATAAAAGCTTAACTATATGCTAATTTCTTAGATTGATATTTCCCTTGAATATAGTCTATCCATTTTTTCCAGTCCAACATATATTTTTCATTTGAATGATCTTTCAAATAAGCAGATACTTTAGCCATTTCCGCCAAATTTATAACTTTCAAAGTCCATTCCTCGATGGATGGTAATTCTGCCTTCTTCCAATATTGTCCAACCAACAGTCTCGCTGCTGTAATCAAATTCAAAATTAAGGTCGTCTCAATGGTGGTACAGTCTTTTATAATACCTAGTAAAAACAACTGGGGTGAAAATTCAATACGTTTTTTCAAAATATTTTGAAGTATCCACCATATTTATTCTTCGGAGAGGAGCGGCATACAAATCCGAATAAAATAAATAAAATAAAAATATTTTTATCCAGAAAGCCTTGATTTTTCTACAGGTCCACCATACATGAAAATAAGTAGCATCCATACATTCACATCTCCAGCAGGTAGATTTTAAGTTACATGATAATTTCTTCGGATCCAAATGCCATCTATAAAACATTTTATAAAAATTTCTCTTAAATGTTGCGCTTGTGTAAACTTTACATTTTTCACCCAGATCCTCTCCCAAGTTTCCATCATAATTGGTTGTCCGAAATTTTGTCCCCACTTTATCATACAGTCCTTAACTAATTCAGTTTCCGAATCAATTTCTATCAATACATTATACAATCTTTTAATATGCATTGACCTTTGGTCTCTAATTTGTTTAATTAAATTTTCATCTATTTGAGATAAACCCATCTTCAAGTCTTTTTTCCATCTAGTCTGCAATTGTAGATATTGAAACCAAGTAAGGGTTATTCCTTCTTCTCTTAAAATATTCAAGGACTTCAGTAATAAAAGATTCCCTCCAGGGCAGGCTTCTTGAGGAGGGGCCTCACCACCGCCTCTTTCAAGGTGGCGGGAAAGACACCCTCACTCAAAGAAGCGTTGATAATTGCCTGGAACCAGCCTCGTACCACCTCCCGGGATGCCAACACCAACCAGGAGGGGCACGGGTCCAGTAAACATGTGGTCGCCCTAAGTCCCCCCAGCAACCTGTCCACATCCTCGGGAGTCACGGGGTCAAACTCAACCCAGGTAAAAGTCTCAGGACCTGACTCTGCCTCTCCCACTGGACATACCCAGTTGAAGTCAAAGCCTTCCCGTATCTGAGCGATTTTATCATACAGATATTTTCCGAAATCCTCAGCTCTACCCTCTAAGGGGTCTCCTCTCACCTCCTGATGAAGGAGGGAGCGGGTCACCCTAAAAAGGGAGGCTGGGCGGTTATCTGATGACGCGATAAGAGCAGTGAGGTAAGAACACTTCTCTGCGCTTATCACCGCTAGGTAGGACCTAATATGGTCTCTTACCAGTGTTCGGTCAGATTCGGCACGGTTCGACCTCCAACTGCTCTCTAGGCGTCTTTTCTGGCGTTTCATCTCTCTCAACCCCTCGTTATACCAAGGGGCCGATCGAGACCCACGCCGAATCAGAGGCTGCAAAGTCACAACTCGATCCAGAGCACCGGCAGCCGCCCTATCCCAGGCCGCCACCAGCTCTTTGACCGAGTCATGTATCAGAACCTCAGGAATTGGCCCAAGCTCTGCCTGGAACCACTCGGGCTCCATCAGCCGCCTGGGGCGGTACCATCTCACCGGTTCTGCCTCCCTGCAGTGGGGTGCAATGGTCAGAAAGTCCAAGCGTAGGAGAGAGTGATCAGACCATGACAGGGGTTCAATGACTATATCCCCTATATTCTGATCACTCAGCCACTGTCCAGAGACAAAAACCAGGTCAAGCGTGTTCCCCCCTGTGTGTGGGAGGCCTTGAATTACCTGGGCCAGGTCCATGGCTCTCATGGAAGCCATGAACTCCCGATCCTCCCCGGACGCCCTGCCCACGGACGGCAGGTTGAAGTCACCCATGACTATTAGCCTGGGAACCTCAACCACCACCGTGGCGACAATGTCCAGGAGCTCGGGCAGGGAGGTTGATACGTGGCAGGGAGCCAGGTACGTAATCAACACTGCCCTCGGACCCCCAAGGTCTCACTTCACCAGGAGGGATTCACAGCCTGCCGTCTGAGGAACAGTGACCTCCCTCGGCCTGAAATCTTCCCTGATCATGACCGCCACTCCCCCACCCCTGCCCTGAGCTCTCAGCTGGTGGAATGCAAGGAAACCCGGTGGGCACATTTCCACCAGAGGGGCACCGCCCTCTGGTCCCAACCAGGTCTCCGTTATACCTGCCAGGTCTGCTCCCCCCTCTGAGATTAAATCTTGAATGAGGGGGGCCTTATTTACCACAGACCTGACGTTGCACAGCATCAGCCTACAGCCAGGGCCCTGTGGTTCTGAATAACCCCGAGAACAGGTTGATCCTTGGGGGTCGGAGTGCACGACCACTCGTAAGCAGTGGGTGCGTGCTCCCTTATTATGATACAGCCCCCTGCTCCTGCCATACCTGCCCCTCCCACTTACGGTACTAATTGGGACTAAGTTAGCCTTAATCAACCCCCGTCCGCACCCTCAGGGCTCCATCCCCTTCTGTTGCCTGGCCTATCTTCTTGCTCCCTTCCAACAATTCCTTCCCCCACCCTAGACACCCCTTCCCCACCCCTTCCCTCCCTTAAAACTTTCATTAAATACCTATTTAAAAAACCCCAAAGTCCCTTATTTGATGCATGCCATCTCTCAGGACTCCAAAGTCCATCCTCGAGATGGGCCCTTGATAAAACAGAGGGCCATAATTGCGAGAGGGGGGAATCTCGCAATGCAAGAAGAGTCCACTTCGAGTAAGCAGCCAGTCAGGTAAAGTGCATCGATGGGTTCCGGCAAGAAAAATTGGGCAGTCCAGTCTAGATTAAAGGCCAAATTCCAGGTTTCCATCAGGATGATGGTAATAATAATAGTAATAACAACAATAACAATGATGATGGTGGATTTTAGGTGGTCCGGTGCAGGAAAAGGCCCCTATATTGTTCCATCCTGCTCCATTTAATCCACAGTCCACAGATTCACATATGTGCTGCTGGGGCAAGGACCAGGTCTCTAAAAAGGGTTCATAGAGGCAGCACCGGGGTCAGAATCTGGGATTCTTTCATCAGGGCTATTTACTGTCCCTCCTGATAGTGCTCGGTTCCACTTTCCTTCCCACATAAAACTAACATGGTGGGGGAGGCCACTGCAGTTCTCCCATTTGGCCTCACCGTTGGCCGCTCGTTCACCGGGGAGGAGGAAGCATGACGTTGTTTCCCTCACTGCCAGGTCCATGCTGCCCCCTCTGTCACCCGTGATTCTCAGCTATCTTCCCGAACCACTAGCTCGCATGATGGTGGGGGGGCGCCGCCGAGCTCTTCCCTTTTGCGGCAGCCTCCCAATGCCAACACCTCTCAGCTGCCTTCCCAAGCCGCTCGCTCACATGGAGGTGGTAGGGAGGGGGGAAGGGGCCGAGCTGTTCCCTTTCACAGTGGCCACCCAAAGCCAGAAGCCTCTCAGCAGTCTTTTTGCGGGTCGTTTGTTCACATAGTGGGAGGGAGAGCCGCCGTCAAGCTCTTCTCTTTCGCGGTGGCCTCCCACCCAAACTCCCAGCTGGCTCCTCACCTCGCCGCAGGCCGAAGGGGGGGAGTACGCTGTTATCATCACCCAACTTCGTCCATTCCCGGCAAGGAGGGAGTCAACAGATATATCTCTGGAAGGCTAAGGTATTCCGCTGCCAGAATCCCCAGGGTCCCAGATGTTTCTTGACCCCTGGGGGGTCTCTAGCCATTCCCCATCGGAAGCACGGCTGCTCTTACAGGGAAGCGCCCTCCATCTTGCGCATGCTCTTAGAGGAACAAAAACAATTCCGGTTTAAATTCTATCTGTAGTTTTATCATCTTTTCCAACTATCTATGGATCTTAGACCAATATTTCTTAGCGATAGGGCATATCCACCAGGCGTGGTAATAAGTGCCTGGCTGTTGTTTACATTTCCAGCAAATATCTGAAACATTTTTAAACATTTTCGCTAAGCGAACTGGTGTCATATGCCATCTATAAAACATCTTATATAAGTTTTCTTTATATGCTACTGCTTTTGTAAGCTTAATATTTTTATCCCAAAGTTTTTGCCAGTCTTCCAAATCTACAGAATGTCCACAGTTCTTTGCCCATACTATCATTGTTTCTTTCACTTGTTCTTCTTCCATCTTCCAGTTTAAAAGAAATTTATAGAGTTTTCTAATCAAATTCTCATCTGTTTTTAACAAAATTTTATCTAATGGGGTCTGTTCTTTGTAAAAACCTGTTGATTTTATATCTTTTTCATATCTTGTTTGAATTTGCAAATAGGACCACCATGTCAAGTCAATACCTTGTAGTTGTAAAGTTTGCCTGACCTTAAGTTTTCCCTCTTTATCCAAAATGTCTTTATAACTAACCAGTTTGTCATAGTTAATCAGATTTGGATAAGCAAATGCTTCCATTGCTGAAAGCCACTCAGGTATTTTCATATATATTTTATGTTTAATTTTCTCCCATTCTGAAAGTAGTACATTTCTTATTGCATGATTTTGAAAGTACTTATGTGCTTTAGCTTTCTTGTACCATATAAAAGCATGCCAACCTAACTGAAGGTCATGTCCCTCTAAATAAAGCAATCTTTTATTTCTCAATACAATCCATTATTTAAGGCAAAGCAAAATAGCTGCTTGATAGTAAAGTCTCCAGTTTGGAAGTCCAAAGCCCCCTCTATCCTTAGATTCTTGTAACAATTTACATTTGATTCTCGGTTTCTTTTTTTGCCATATAAATCTTAGAATCATTGCATTTAAATCATCAAAAAATTCTTAGTAAGTTTAATAGGCACTGTTTGAAATAGGAAAATTAGCTTTGGTAAAGTGTTCATCTTAACCGTCGCTATTCTTCCTAGAAGTGCTAATTGAAGATTTTTATTTGTTTCATTAATCTCTCATAGTTATCTTCTTTTAGTGTAGTATATTTTGCAGTTAAATAAATACCCAAATATTTGACTTTTTAAACTATTTGAAGATTTGTCATTTTAGCAAGTTGAATTTTCTGTTTGTTAGATTTTTTGTTATTACTTTAGTCTTTTCCCTATTTATTTTCAGACCAGCCACTTCTCCAAATTTCTCAATTTTCTTCAAGAGTTTATCAGCTGTTTGCAATGGCTCCTCTAAAATGAAGACCAAGTCATCCGCAAAAGCCTGTAGTTTATATTTCTGGTCTTTAATCTCCAGACCTTTAATTTCTGTATCTTGTCTGATATTTCTTGCCAAAACCTCTAATGTAAGAATAAACAACAGAGGAGACAGCGGGCATCCCTGTCTAGTGCCTTTTTTAATCTCAAATCCATCTGTATAATCTCCATTTAAAAGTATTCTTGCTGTTTGTTTCTTATAAATTGCTTGAATTGCTTTATTAAAATTCACCAAAGCCCATTTCTTGAAGTTGTTGAAACATAATCCTGGATGGATTTCATAGTATTCCAAGACATTTAAAATAATCCTCAAGTTGTTCTTTATCTGTCTTTTTGGTAGGAAACTATTTTGATCTGGGTGTATAAATTCATTCAAAAAGTTTTTCATTCTTTCTGCCATTATTGCAGCAAAGATTTTATAATCCACATTTAATAGCAATATTGGTCTGTAATTTTTAATTAATGTATGATCAGTATCTTCTTTAAGTATCTTCTTTAGGTATCAAAGTAATATTAGCTTCAGTTCATGAATCCGGTATTTTTTTCTGTGTAAAAACTTCATTACATAAGTCTTTCAAAGTTGGAGTTATAGTATCTTGTTCAGCAGGAAGTCCATCAGGTCCTGATGTTTTATCTTTCTTTTGCTTTTTTATTGCCTCTGTAATCTCCATCATTGAAACATTCTCGTTTAACCTCTGACGCATATTCTCAGGAACTTTTGGAAGATTTGCTTCTTTTAAATAAGCCTGAATTGCATCTTTAGAAACCGTCTCCACCTTATAAAGTGTCTCATACTTTATACTCCTTCGTACTTTGTCCTTTTCATTAAGTCGTTGTGACAATGTAGGTCACCTTCCGTACCCCCTAGCTTACTTATTAATCTTTTTTCTCTTTCTTTTTTTAATCTATATGCCAGCCATCTCCCAGGTTTATTGGCATTTTCGAAAAAATTCTGTTTGGACCTTTTAATCTGTTGTGCCATTGTATTTGTCTCAAGTAAGTTTAACTTATGTTTTAATAGTTCCATTTGTATTTTCAACTTTTTCTTTTGAGGGTCTGATTGTAATTCAGCTTCCAACATACTAAGTTGTTCTTTCAATCTATGTTGAGCAAGTTTCTTTTCCTTATTCTTTTTAGCAAGGTAAGTTATAGCCAAGCCTCTAAAATATGCTTTTGCCATGTCCCATACAATTTGAATAGAGATTTCTTCTTTTTTATTGACTTTAAAAAAGAATTCCATTTCTTTTGTTGCAAATTGTAAAAACTCCTTTTCTTTCAATATTGATTTATTCAAGGACCATCTCAGTCTTTTCTTAAGTCCTTGCCAGGTCATTTTCATTGAATTATGGTCTGCCCAAATGTTAGATTCTATTTCAATTTCTTGTATCATGGCCTTTAAGTCCAAAGAAGTCCATATCATGTCAATTCTTGACCACGATTTATGTCTATTAGAATAAAAGGTATATTGTGCTTTTTCCGGGTACATCTCTCTCCAAATGTCCTGTATACAAAGTTCATCTTTCATTCTTAGAAAGGATTTAGATAAGATATTACTTCCTTTTGTCCCGTTTTAGGGGATTTTAGGTGACGTCGTTGGTCCTAGACCCTGGAACACGAACTCTCTGTGCCCAGGGTCCGAATTTCTGTCGCTGGTGGGCCCATTAGGGCTGAATGCTACCCTGGAGGGGTGGCCACCGAGAGGTGAACTCTTCAAGGAAAGGGAGCTGGTGGTAGCCAGCTCCCCGAACTCAAAATAGCCTCTGGAACCGGCAAGAGAAAGATGGAGAGCTTTGCTTCTGCCGCCATCTTCAGCCGATCATCGGAGACAGGAGTCAGCTGTTTATGGAAACAAGCAACTGATCCGGGTGAGATGATACCAGTTTTTGATGCAAAGTGGACCCTTGAGAAAATTGCCTGCCTTTAACGATAAGCTGGAAGCCTAAGGGGAGGAGGAGGAGGGGATTTTTGCTTCTCCCCTCTCCCAAAAAGCAGTGGTTTCAGCATTTTAAAAGTTTTGAAAAGTTTTTGAACTAAAGCTATAATGAAGGAACCAGCTTGTTTTACCACAGAGGGGAAGAAAGATTTATTACTTTCCTATTTGGGGAAAGCCACCTTAATTGCTCTTTTTTTTTTAGAATTTTTTTGGAAATATTTTTCTGTATTTATTGCTGGAACTTTCTCTTTTTCCTTTACTTTCTCCCTAAGTAAATGGTGAGGGAAGAAACAACATCCCCTGGTGGTTAATCTTGCAATTTCTTTCCTTTGTTCTCTTGCTACACTATTTTTTTTGCTACACTATCTTTGTTGATTCAGCTGTGGAGTTTGGCTCAATGTCCAGACACTTGGCTGACTGCCCAGGCATTCCTACCTCGTTTGGAGATTACTAAGAGAGACTGCTCTCTATTTTTTGTTTTGTTTTTTTTTGTCCTTGCTTGGTGTTTGATTCCCTTTTTGGATTGATTTTATTCTCTTTAAAATAAGGGAACCATAGAATAAGTCTTTTATGTCTCTATTTGGATTATAAATCAAATATTCTTTTTTTCTTCTTTTTTGCTCTTCTTTTTTTATTTGTTACTCTTTTTTGTCAGCCTTGTTGTGTGGATATAAACATATTTTTTATCTTTCTTCTTCTTCTATTTGCTTTTTTTTGCCCAGAGATCTGCTATCCCTTTTTATATTTTTTCCTACTTTTTAATATTACTATTACTGGATATTTTTACTTTTACTTTTATTTTTTCCTGAGGGTTTTGTATTACATATATATTTTTGGTTTTTTTTATCTCCTCTACTTTGAGCTTTTTGGTGGAATATAACTGGCCATTGGGCCCTACCCTTGGATTACAATTAATTGGGCCATCGGGCTTGATGTTGGATTATAAATAATTACAATAAATACAATAATCAAGATGAGTGTTTCAAACTTGGCAAAAGGGGCGAGGAAGGGATCCTCTGCTCCTGCATCAGCCTCAGTTAGTCCAGCGCTTCAAAAACCGATTACAACCTTTTTACAGCCAGATACACAGCAGAAGGATACGCAAGCCATTCTCCAGGCAATTATGGATGCTAAAATGGAAATGAAAAAGGATTTTGAAGACTCTAACATGGAAATGAAAAAGGATCTTAAAGATTTGAAAAATGATTTGCTTAAGATGGATCAAAAATTGGAATTCTTTCAACAGGCAATGTCAGATACTCAACAATGTATGCAAAATCTTGAAGACAAGTCAGTAGCAGTAGACCAGAAATTAGAGGCTCTCCAAGATGAAAATCAGAGATTGGCGCAATCTAACGCGGAGCTGGAAGAAAGTATGACAATGATGGAGTTAGAATGCGCATCATATTTTCTAAGATTCCAAAATTTGATAGAAGATAGTGATGAGAACTTTACTATTGATGACTGAATTATTGGCGGACTTGCTTGGAATGGAAATGGATCAAATCAAAAGAGAAGTTGATCAAGTCTATAGAGTGAATTCAAATTATGCAAGAAGAAATAGAGTGCCCAGGGAAGTTCATGTTAGATTCAGCAAAAGAGCAGTACAGGATGAGATCCTGAGACTAGTGAGGCACCAACCTCTGAAATACAAAGATAAAGATTTGGTAGTTCTCAAACAGATCCCAAGAAGAATTAGAGAAGCTCAAAGAGAATACCAATTCTTAATGAGGAAATTGATCAGTAAAGGAATCAACTTCATATGGTTGATCCCAGAAGAACTATTAATTTTTTGGGACACAAAAAGATATAGATTGAACACCCCACAACAAGCAGAGGATTTCTTTAATAATCATAGAGACTTCTTGGAGAGAGGTGAGGCGGAACCTAAGAAACCAGAGCAAATGACTGCAGGAACATCAAAACAAACGGAGGAAGAAGTGCCTAAAAAGACTCAACCAGAGGAAGATGTGAGGCCTAAAGATCAGAGACAGATAAGCTCCCCTAGAAAATTGAGATCTTGACACAACTGAAACTATGGAGGAAATTAGAATTCTTTCAATATATATAAATGGTCTTAACTCCCCATCAAAAAGGAGTAAAATATTTCATAGACTACAAAAGCTAAAAATGGATATAATTTGTCTCCAGGAGACACACTTCAAGTTACATCATTCTAGAATACTTGAACAATTAAAACTTGGTAAACTGTATTTTTCCTTGACATCACAAAAGAAAAGAGGGATAGTACTATATATAAAAGAAAAGATGAATCCAAAACAAATTTATGCTGATGAAGAGGGAAGAATACTGATGGTTGAGATTACATGGAATCAAAAACAAATATTGATGGTTGCGATATATGCTCCCAATGAGAAGCAAGATCAATTCTTTCAGCAATTATATGATAAACTTGTGGACTTAAATTACCATAGCTTGTGTATACTTGGAGACTTTAACACAATTGTTGATCCAGTACGGGAGCAATTCAATCTTGATAGTTTCCTTGTGGCAATGATCATCAGAAATCTTTCCTTCCTTTCTCTTCTCTTCCTTATAGGCAGGTAAGTGGCTATTGCTGAGTAAGGGAGAGATCAAGGGATTGTGAGACTGGCTGGGAAACTGTCAGGGAATCTTGAAAATGAAGAATACATGACCACAGCAACAGCTAGTAGCACTGAAACAGACATAACCTCTTCAAATTTCATTCCCTTGGGAATTATGGATCCCAGATTTTGGATGCATTCTGTAAATTAGATCATTTGAGGTACATTGGTTCAAAAATTACTATCCTATGATGAACTGTTTTGCCCAATTAAAAGTCATGACAATGAGTTTTTAGTAGCATATAGATACGTTTTATTATTACAAATGAAAATAATTTTAATTCCTGGAATGTAGCCATAATTTAATAATTTGATACGTACTTTAATAAGCTTTTAAATGTTTCTATAATTCTGAAAGATATGCAACTTATTCAATCTCAAAAACATTGTTTTTATACAATTATTTTTTAAAACCATGCTAAAACTCCATATCTTCTACCTTTTCACTTCTGTAAAGTGAAATAGAGTACCAAAAAAGAATATATACATTCAAAATACTACAGCTTATTGATGGGCAAATTCTATTCCTCTTATTATTATTATTATAACAATTTATAGAACAGCCTAGAGGAAACAGGACCAGTTCCATATAAAAGGTACTTAAGGTACTATTGAGCCAGTTTGCTTTTTAAATTTTGGTTAGTAAAATAGCGAGTAAGAAAAAGTTCTCTCTCGTACTATCTAATATGGAACAAGTGGTATGACTGGTTGGAGACTAGAAATAATAGAGGAGAATAAATGTGGAAAGGTTAAAAGTGGAAAATGTATGTATAATAATGTATAGTAATAATAATATGTATTATTCTTAGTATGAAGTATAGTATGAAGAAAGGAAAATGCAAATAAGAAACACCGGGACAACAAGGACAAATATATCTAAAGAAGAATAAGGAGGGAAAATGTAAATAATAGAAGATTACCGTTACGAAATTGCTGTTAAAAAAAAGGAGGAGTATACACTGTGTGTGTATGTGTGCATTGTTTTGTTTTGTTTTGTTGGTTTAAAAAGTAAAAAAAATTTTTAAAAAAGTTCTGTGTGTGTGTGTGTGTGTGCACGCACGCATATCTATCTATAGCATGACATTATTTTCCTATTTAACAGCAGTCAATTATTTAGATAACTGGTGTTCTTTCCCGTTTTAATCTTAAAATTGCAAAATACATCTAATTATAATTTTTGTTATTGTTTCTACAGCACCAGTCTTCTGCAAATCAGGCAAACTGGCAAGTTCTGTTTAAAAATGGGGTTTATTTCTTCCAAGAAAAAAAAATTAAGGAAACAAATAAAAAGTCCCCTCCTCTATACAAGTGAAGAAAAATGGTGATTTTTTAAAAAAAATATCCAAGCAGAAATATGCAAAACTGTAGCAAAATTGATTCACAGTTACAATAGATTCCTAACTTACCTAACTTTTCTCTTATATCCAATCAGAAATTATGCATTGTTTATGAATAAAGATCATGTTTCTGAATGTGTTTGTTAAGAGATGAAATCTAAATGAAGGAAGGAAATCCCTAGCTTGTAGAGATGTGGATTTCATACGCAATATGTGTAGTAACCTTTGTAAGGCTAGATCGGGTTATTTCACAAATGTATGTTCAATGTATACTGAGATACTCTCCATTTTCAATTTAACTTTAATGAACTTTAATGAGCCTGCCGCAGTCTTAGACTGACCACTAACCACAAGGCATTATAGCCTTGTGGGCAAAGGAACCAGTCCTCATGTAACCCTTGTGACAACTGGAGTTTGAGACACCTGGCTAGAGTATACAGTCCTTCCTGGAGGGAGATGGGTGGTCTAGAAATATTAACTAAAGAAAAAAATAAATGAAATAAAATGAAATAATAAAGTAAAATAATAAAATTAAATAAAATGGTGTATTATCCAAATAATCCCACAAGTACTCAATTCCATTCCCATCAACCAAAGTCCAATAATAAACTTGCTACCTTTACATAGTACTCAAGATCTGCTGTCCAGATGTCCACATCGCTCCATTAAAGGCTGTGCTTCTTGTTGCATTAATGTATGACATTTTGTCAACTTTATATTTTTAAAATAATATTTTAATCTCTTATTTATTTATTTATTTATTCAGATTTGTATGCCGCTCCTCTCCGAAGACTCGGAGCGGCTTACAACATATATATATATATATAAACAATTGAACAAATCCGAACAACATTAAAAATACAAACTGAAATGTTTGTATTTGCATTTAAAAATGCTTTTTAAATGTCTGCTGAAATGTTTGCTTTTTAACAAAAATAACAACTTGCTGGATAGTTATAAAAACAATACCTTGCTGGTGTTCCCTGACATTTATTAAACAGAATCCTAGCACTTCAAAATCAAAAGCACTTCAAAAATATTTTAAAAGATAATTTGCCTGTGTAAAAACAACACTTCCATGCCAACATAAATAACAAAAAAATAAGATTTCTTTTCTTTAGTCTCCATCCTATCTCATAATGCCCTTTGTGTAAATTAAATAAATGAAAGTCTGAAAGTTGAGAGGATTTCTCTCTCAACCAAGCTGTAAAAGGCAATTGTTACATACAGCTTTCAGTGGAAGAGCATTAGGAGTTGCCAGTCTGGAGGCAAGTGAGTCTGCCATAGCCTTAGACTGATCACTAACCTCAATTTCCAGTAACTTCTGAGCAGTGGTGGGATTCAAATATGTGAACAACTGGTTCTCTGTGTGGATGCTGCTTCCGGAAGCCCATTCTGGGCCTGGGCAACAAAAAATTAGCTACTGGTTCTGCCGAAGTAGTGTGAACTGGCTGAATCCCACCACTGCTTCTGAGACAAATTAACATAAGGATTAAAAGGTGAAGTGAGACAACGGAGAAATTAAATAGTACTTAGTGGAACTTATTTTTGAAGAACAAATAGCATTGAAATTTGGACTTTAACTGACATATATCTGGGTAAAGTGACGAGTGGACATTTTGGAAATATTGGATATATAGAAGAAGAAATAAGAGGTGACATTTGGTGGATACATTACATTGAGACAGAGAGAAAAAAGGCTGATGCAATATTGTAGCACTCATATACAAGCAGTGACTAAGCTACAAGTAGAAAAGGGGCGTCAGGCAATGTATTTAAAGGAATGAAGTAAATGAATTGTATTAACAAATAGAAATAAGCATAATTGAGTAATTGAATTAAATAGAAGTGAGAAAGTAATTATAGTATAGTAAAGAAATATAGACAGGTGATTATTCAAATAAGAGTGATAGTGAATGAAATTAAGAGTGGTGATAATACTTAGAGAATAGTATATGTATATGTATTTTTATAATGTTATAGAAATATATATAAGAGGTGTTAAGAGTATTATAAATTATACCAGATAATAGTGGGATAAGGAAAGGTATAACTCTATTTGTAATTTTATTTTTTAACGTTAACCCTAAGAATAACGTTCTATAAAGGTATTATAGTCATATATATTGATACATAATTAGAAATATTATATGTATATATATTCTTTACTATGTATATTATATATATACTTACATATTTAAGCTTAGACTATATAGATTGAAAACCAACTTGATCAACAAAAACAACTTGCCATAAATTGGTATATGCAAAAATGGAGAAATATTATTCAAATAATAAAAATGACAAGTACTGCAACAACAACTAAAGTAGGCAAAAAAACAGTTACAAATCCCACACCTATAATGGCCTCTCCTACAGGTCAAAGAATGATAGTGACCATGTTGGGGAAAGAAAAAGAAAAAGCAGAATTGGCAATGAACCCACAGAGCATGCAGATAATACTACAAACGATTCAAGAAACAATGATGATGACCCAAGAGGCAAACAATCATGAAGAAACGAAAATACATCACAAAGAAATCAAGAATGCTATTGGAGAAATGAGAGATGAAATTAAAAACATGAATGATAAGATAGACAATACACAACAAACAATGATGGAAAATGAACAAAGAATTCAAAAAGTCGAAACAAAAATGGAGCAAGTTGATAGCAAAATAGAAAGGATGATACAGAAATCCAAGCAGGTAAATAGGGAGTTAACTGAATCTATTGCCTTTTTGGAAATGGATAAAGCTTCGTTCTTTCTTTAAAAAAAAAATTTATTGGTTTTTTAAAGTTCTTAAAGGAACATATTCAGGACACACTGTGGTGCTGGGGTAATCAAACATCTTAAAACAAGACATATATACATAATATAATCAATACGTCAAATATTCCCTCTCTTTTCCCCTCAAATAGCATAGTATATTTAGAATATCCAATTCTAGCTTAATTTTATTCAACCTAAGCCTGTTTTTAAACTTCATCAATTTCTACCATAATCAAATTAACTTTAAATAAAAACATTTTCAGTTCAAATATCCCTTCCACATATGTTCTACTTTCTTAATTTTATCAAAATCTTATTTATTTCTTCTTCCATTAATCTCCCTTATTTAGAGTAAAATATTAATCTATCCTATACCTATCAAATATATCAGCTAATCCATCTCTTCAAGCTAAAAAATAAATAAATAATAATATCATACCTTAAATCATGTCATTCCATTAAGCAAAGTTTAAGTCTCCAGTTAATTATCATAACTAATAACATCCATATCATCAGAAAATCATATCATCGTATTAAATTTCAATTAACTATTAGTACTTCAAATCTGAAACCTCTCTTCAATTTTCGTCATTCCATTACATCATAATTTTCATAGAAATAAACGTAACATTCTAAAAGGAACATTCCTAGTATTCTAAATTGTCTTTAATCCCTTATACAGAAAGATATCTTGTCTTTAAATAAAAATATTAATCTGTCCTAGACACATCTAAATGTATGTATTTATCAAACTGTTCTCTAAATATCTAATCCTTCGCTTAATCAATCTCTTTAAGTTAACAAATTAATATCAAATCTTAAATCATTTCAATATTTAATTAACATTCAATTAATTATTGATTCAGACCAACTGTAAGACATCTTTTTACTTCAAACTCAAAATCTCAGTCCTTAGATCAGTCCATAGTTCTAGATTGCCTTAATCTAATTTAAGAAATTTTAATTTTAATTTTTGAATCTTATTCTAGCTTTCCTCTTTTGCCAGGTAGGTTTCCATGACAGGACTTCCCTTCCAGGTAATAGGTCCCTGTTTGTTGCTTGTAGTGTCACTTGATTCGATATAGACCATCTTGATCTCCGATTTAATCCTCTGTTTCTCTTGTCCATAAAGCCTCGTTGCTTCAGAAATCCAAAATTCGGTCTTTGCTTTTCCTGGTCTTTCTTCTAAGGCAAAATAAGATTCTCCTTATCCTCAGTAAACTCTTCTTGGTGTAATCTGTTTTATAGAGTAGTCAAGTGTAATCAAGGAATCAATTTTAAGTTTTAAAGTAGAAATTCTGGCTCTTAGTTCTGTAGTAGCCTCTTTTATTGTATTACATATTTCTTCTTTAGCCTCATAGATCTTTTCCAGTATAAGTTTACACTTTAAATGTGATTGAGGCTTCTCCATTTTAGCAAAAGTTGAAGAAAAATCCTTTTCCTTTTTAATGAAAGTTACAGTTAAACAGTTGAACATTATCCACCCCCACAGATCACACAGCTGGCTCAAATTATTTTTTTTCTTGAAAAACAGTTTGAAGGCCAAAGCTGTCTCATCTTCAAATAAACAATCCAATATTAAATTTTGACCAGTAGGTGTCCTCAGTGAGCTACAAAGACGTCTTCAAATGCCATTTTTTCCTTTTTTCTATCTTTAAAGGGAGAATAGAAAAAGAAATACTCTGCCGATATAATAACACTCCAAAAAGCACAAAAACAGTTTTTTCTACCTCACAATGTAAGTAGGAATAGAATATAGTCTTTAAATGAATATTTATTTATTTTTTTCTGTCCTTTTTGTAAAACGCATTTGTTCCCACGATTACTAAAGCCGCTTTCTCCAGACGGGGAAATAATAGCACAAACAGCTTCTACAGGCAAAAACAGCAGGGGTGTGAAAAGGAACAAAAGGGATCTCACCCGGATCATCCGCGGTGGGTCGTTAACGCTTAGATGATGATGTGACTTTCGGCTGGTGCAGCAGGGTTATCGGCAAGCCGATCTTTGCTCCGTCGGCCCTAAGGAAAAGCTGGAGACTCGGGGGAAGTTGCCGCCCTCCCCTATCTACCAGTCGGCCTCTTCCTCAGTGGTCGCCCCTCCAGGGCAACTTTCGACCCACTAGGGGGTCTACCGGCGAAGGAAACTCCGGACAGCCTGGAGAGAAGTTTCCAGGCGCGACCGGCATCGCCCGCATTCCGAAACCAGAAGTCAAAGCTTCGTTCTTTCTAAGATTCCAAAATATTGTAGAGGAAAAGGAAGATTTGGGAGAGAAGATGGTGGAGATATTGGCAGAGATATTAGGAAAGGACAAACAGAAAATGAGAAGAAACATAGACGAAATATATAGAGTATATACAAATTATGCACGAAGGCATAGATTGGCGAGAGAGGTCTATATAAGGTTTACTAGAAGATCAGTAAGGGATGAAATATATAAAAAAACAAGAGACGAACCAATAATATAGAAAGGTAAAGAAATAATTGTATTAAAACAAATACCACATAGAATATGAAATCAGAGACGAGAATACCAATTTCTAATGACCCAATTAACTAAATATAAAGTTATGTTTCGATGGTTAATACCTGAAGGCATATTTCTAACTTGGCAGGAAAAAAAATATGATAGATACACTTGAGAAAGCGCAGGACTTTTATGAATGTTACTTTACGCAGGGAGAAGAACAAGAAAGTAGGGAAGAGCCGGAAAGTAAAAGTCAGGATGAAGATTTATTAGAGGAAATCGAACGAGAAAGAGAAATACAAAAGATACGAGAAAGGTTAGAAAGAGAAGGAGCAAAAAGAAGAATAGAGACAAGAAGCATACAAAAAATAGATCAAGTAAAAAATGGGAGACGCAATTAAGCTCTTCTCTGTAAACATTAATGGTTTAAATATACCAAGAACAAGAGCACAAACGTTTAACAAATTAAGGAAATTGGATGCAGATGTGATATGTATGTCTTCAGGAAGTTCATATAAAAAAGGATTATATAAAATCAAAATTAATATATTCGGATGAAGAAGGGAGAATTTTAATGTTGGAAATAGAATTAGAGCAAAAACAAATCTTATTAATAATGGCAGTATATGCACCAAATAATAATCAACATGAATTTTTTTAAAAGGTACATAAGAAACTAGTGGATCTGGATTACGAAAGTATTTGTATGATTGGGGATTTAAATGCAATAGTTGATGTTAAGAAATATTTTAAGAGTAGTAAAAAGAACAAAAAGAAGAAAAATATAAAAATATATTACCAAAATCATTCTTTGACATGGTAACAGAACTCAACCTTCAGGATATATGGAGAGAGACACACAGGTCAGACAAACAATATACGTTCTATTCGTATCCGCATCAATCTTGGTCTAGGATCGATATGGCCTGGGCAACAACAGAAGTACAAAACGGGATAGAGGAAATTGAAATAGGGCTTAATGATTGGGTGGATCACAACCCAATAATAATAAAATGGAAAGGCCAGAAACAGAGAAAAAGATGGTCAATGAATCAAAGATTGTGTAAAGATAAACAATATATACAGATGCTAGAAAAGGAGTTGACATTATTTTTTCAGGTAAATAAAAAGGAAGAGACATCAACACAAAATTTGTGGGATACTACAAAAGCTTACATTCAGGGATTGACAATTGCATACAACTCTAAAAAAAACCCAAAGATAGGAGACTTCAACAAGGAAAATTACAAGAAGAATTAAAAAGAATAGAAGGTGATCTACAGAAGGACCCACAAAATAAAAAGATAAAAGAAAAATGGAATATTATAAAACACAAGATTAACCTGACAACACAAAAAGAAATGGCACAGAAAATTAGGATGGCGAAAAAAATTACTTTGAAAATGTGAATAAAACTGGTCGATGGTTGGCCTATAAATTAAAAAAAGCAAAAAGCAAAATAACAATACATCAACTACAAGACGAAAGTGGAACAGTACAATATAGACGGGAAGAAAAAAAGAAAATAATACAAAATTTCTTTTCAAAGCTATACCATCAGGAAGATATAGCAGATGATAAAGTCAAACAATATATAGAGGCAGCAAAAATGAGCAAAATTACCAAAGAACAAAAGGAAATGTTGAATAGACCAATAACCGCAATAGAATTAGAAACAGCATTGGGAAAAAAAACAATATAACACCAAGCCCAGATGGAATTCCGGTTGAGTTTTATAAAAATACACAAGAGTCACTACAATGGATAATGTTGGAGATTTACAATGAGGTGCTGGAGGAGGCGAAGATACTGACAACTTGGACTGAAGCAATCATCACCCTCATTCCTAAGGAAGACTCAGACCTACAACAAATTCAAAATTATAGACCAATTTCTTTACTGAATACAGATTATAAGACATTTACAACAATAATAGCAGAAAGGATAAAAATTTTTTGAATAACTACATCCACCCAGATCAAAATGGATTTCTACCAGGATGACAAATAAAAAATAATATGAGGATAATAATGAACACTTTAGAATTTTATGAAGTCCATCCTGAAAGAGAAGCTACACTGGTTTTTCTTGATGCCCAGAAGGCATTTGATAATCTGAATTGGAAGTTTATTATAATACAATTGTACTATATGGATTTTGGGACAAAATTTGGAAAGATGGTTGAGAAAATATATACTAAACAAACAGCTAGGGTAATTATAAATGATGAAATGAGAGAGAAAATTGATATAACCAAAGGAGTAAGACAAGGATAGCCACTTTCCCCTCTTCTATTTATTTTATCATTAGAAATACTCCTGACAAAAATCAGAGAGGACCAAGAAATAAAGGGTTTAAAAATTAAGAAGGAAGAATATAAGGTCCAGGCCTTCGCTGATGATTTGGTATTCATTTTGGAAGATCCATTAAAAACCAGCTTTAAATTGATTCAAAAAACAGAAGAATTTGGTGAGGTAGCCGGACTTAAGATTAATAAGAATAAATCTAAATTAATAACCAAAAGTCTTACAAAGGCACAGGAAAGTGAACTGGAAGATAAAACAAAGATACTTGTAAGTATAACCAAGAAAATAACATATTTAGGGATCTGGCTTACAGAGAAATGTTCCTCGATTAAGGAGGACAATTATGATAAAATATTACACCAGATAAAAAAAGATTTAGAAAATTGGGAAAATCTGCAAATTTCATTTTTAGGGAGGACCTCTACAGTCAAAATGAATATATTGCCAAAAATATTATTTCTGTTCCATGTTATTCCAATAAAATTAGGGAAAACATTCTTTCAAGAATTAAATAAATTGGTCACTAAATTTATATGGCAAAGGAAAAAACCCAGGATTAAATTAAAACTCTTGCAAGATATGAAAGATAAAGGGGGATTGGCGTTACCAGAGTGAGAAATATACTACCAAGCATCGAGCTTAACTTGGCTAAAAGATTGGATGGATTTGAAAAATATTAGAGTTTTAACAATAGAAGGACATGACTTGCAAGCAGGGTGGCATGCATTCCTATGGGACAAAAAACATAAAATACACAGATACTTTCAAAGACACATAGGAATGCATTGCTACAGACTTGGGAAAAAATAAAACAAAAACATTATATAAGAATTCCAATGTGGTTATCCCCAACAGAAGCTCTGAAACATCCAAACCTACTGGATATAAATAAGATAATTAGATATAAGGAATTAGTAAATGAACAGGGAAATCTGAAAACAAAACAAGAATTGGAACAAGATATAGGCAGAGAGATTGACTGGTGGACATTTACACAAATTCAATCTAAATATACAGAGGACAAAAAATTATATGAAATACAAAAAGAGCCGCAAGAATTGGATAAAATTATACATGGAACAGAAATAAAATTAATTAGCAATTTATACAAATATTTATTGAGATATAAAATGGAAGACGAGGTTGTCAAAGACACAATGATTAGATGGGCAAATTTTTTTGGATATAATATAGAATTGGAGAAATGGGAAAAATATGGGAAATAAACATAAAATTGACTATGTCAGCGGCATTCAAGGAAAACCAGTTGAAAATATTTTACAGATGGCATCTTCCACCAGCAAAGCTTGCCAAGATGTTCCAGAACAATTCACCAATATGTTGGAAATGAAAAAAATACATGGAACACATTATCATTTATGGTGGACATGCCCAGTTGCGAAAAAATACTGGACTAAAATAAGAAGATGGATCGAAGAAATAATAGACCAACCCGTAGACTGAAAACCAGAGATCTTTTTGCTGGGTATTTTAAACAGAAAATATAGTAAAGAAATACGGTACTTAACTCTACATATAACAATGGCAGCAAGAATAGCATACGCGCAGTTCTGGAAAAATGAGAATATACCATCAGAGGAAGAAGTGATAAGAAAAATCCCGGACTGTGCTGAGATGGACAAATTAACAAAAGAGATAAAAGAAAAGGAAGACACAGAGTACTATCTAATGTGGAACAAGTGGTATGACTGGTTGGAGACTAGAAATAATAGAGGAGAATAAATGTGGAAAGGTCAAAAGTGGAAAATGTGTGTATAATAATATACAGTAATAATAATATGTATTATTCTTAGTATGAAGTATAGTATGACGGAAGAAAAATGCAAATAAGAAACAATGGGGCAACAAGGACAAATATTTTAAAGAAGAATAAGGGGGGAAATGTAAATAATAGAAGATTACCATTACGAAATCGCTGTTTAAAAAAAGGGAGGAGTATACACTGTGTATGTATGTGTGTTATGTTTTGTTTTGTTGGTTTAAAAAAAATTTATTTCTTTTTTAAAAAATGACACTACAGGGCTGTAAATTCCAGGCTGATTCTTATGCTTTACTGCCATTAAGGCACTGTACTCTGCTCTTAATTCTTCTACAAAAGCAAATGAAAATCTGGCAATGCGGGTGGGTGCACTTCCAGACAATTTTTCACTTTATGTCTGAGTCTCAATTATGGTCATTAAATGATGACTACACATACAGTAAAAGAGCAAACAAAACAAAAAAGTACTCAAAACCCTGAAACTATTAAAAATAAAGAACATTAAGTTTCACTAGATTTGTACAGCATCTTCAACAGCTACTAACCCATTTTCTGGGTTTTAACAATGTACCATAAATTAGTGAAGAGGACAAAGTTCACATAACACGTAACATATAAAAAATTGTCTACAGTTAAAATTTTAGAATGCAGACATTAAATCTTTAAATGATCTAGTTAAGCATGCTGCATGAACACAACCTCTATATTTTTAAGAATCTAAAATATAAATATTACATCAATTAATTTATTAACATACAATACTGATTTGTTTTTAACCAAGAAATTCTGAATGCATATATGAGTCATAAAACAAAAATTAACAAATAAGAATAATTGAAATAGTTCTAAACTGTCCCATTAACTTCAAAGTTAGAAATTCTGTACATTTCAAAGTCCAGTCGCAAGGTAGTCTACTCACAGTATTTTTGTGTACTATACAGTTTTTTATATTTTAAGAGAAAAAAGTTCCTGGAATAAAATTAATGCTATGGACTTTAATACAAGTTTGATAAATCTCATTGTACATTTTTTTTAATTCAGTGGATTGTATTTATTTATTTATTGCAAAAGATTTTCAAAAGATCCTTCTTTTTTGTACTTCCTTCTAGTTCTAAAATACAATTTAAGCTTATGTCAATGTTCCACAAATTAGAGCTTTAGTCTTATCAAATGCATAATGGTTATTTAAAATATTTGAAAAGAAATTCTTTTAAAAGCTTTGTTTCTTTCTTAGTTTTTTCAAATTATCCACATGATTTGTTGTCCAATTCTCCAATACCATTGTATCATAGCTCAGATATGTTATTCTCTTTTTAATGCTAGAACTGTATAAGTTTCATAAAGACTAAAAACAAATAGGATAGAAATTCAATTAAAAAATTAACCAAACAACTTAAACCAGTACAGTCTTTAATAGTCAACTTGTTCTTGATAACTATGAGATATAGAGTGTGACCTTCCACCTCTCCCATGGCTACAGGTCTGGCAATGCTAAATCTGCCTTAGAGTGTTGTCAACATTTAATAGCCCAGCCCCATGTCTGTTCCTTATGCCCTTCCTCACATCTGCTACAAACACCATCCAATATTATCTATTATTTGCCTTTGAGATATGCTTTACAAAAGGTTGTTTACAATGGCAAGGTTATCAGTTGTAGCAGCAATACCAATGACATTAAGGGTCTTTTATTTTTAAATAAATTTTCACAAAACAAGATTAAAACATCCAAAATAAAGGAAGAAATATTTTCTCTTCATATTTTACATAATAAAAATGGTAATGGATACATTATGTGAGTTCAGCAAGTAATACTGTAGGCTAGGTTAATGTGTTGAATAAAATATGAAAACAATCAAAATGCTTTTTAAAAGTATTATTCCATTTAACAAATGACAAAATTACACATGTTAATAGATCACTTTTTATGAGCATTCAAATGCAATGTCAAATGATCTCTCTCCAACCATCTCCATAATGAATGAATGTTAAAACCCAATAATTTACTGAAGGAAAGTAATTAACTAACTTAGCTGGCTATACTGATTTGATTTGGAATTTTGAATGCCTACCTTTGTTACTTAATGGGCAGGCCTGTCTGCTTGAAAATCTTATTGATATGACTCAAACCCAAGATATTCTCTGACTGGCAAAATGCACAGAGATAGGGAGTCATTTTGCTTTCAATCACCAATGTTGTTACAGGTTGCCACACTTCTTGTGCCCCACTGCAGCTGCAAAAACAAATCCTCAAAAGAAGTAAATGATAAAAAAGTTAAGAACTATAAGCTAGACAGGATAAGAGGTTTTGGGAAGTCTGACTAAAGGCAATCTACTGCAATTACTGTAAATTATTCCCCTTTCCTGGTTTATAACAACCAACTATTGAACAGCAGACTGAAAGATACTTACTGTCCAATTAAAGATGAAAAAAAACCAAGGGAGTGGGAGAGGGATCCACATGGTTTCAATTAATCTATATTATAAACACGGTCAAGTTCAATTAATTAGAATGCAAGACTTCAGAAAACTTAGATCAACAGCATGAGCACAGCATAATTTCTTATTGCAAGAATACTTAGCTATACTTAGCTATAAAGAGGTAGAAACCTTTAAATTATATAAAAATCTTTGTAGTACATTGTGCCAATAGCAGATACATCTACTTTTGTCAATGGGCATGGGGTAGTTCATAATATACCCAAATGTAATCAGCAAGCTGAAATTCACTTTCAATAATTAGTTTATAAACATAAAATTACATAACACTAACAGTCATAAATGTTAACAGATACATTTGTTCACTTAATACAGAAAATATAGCATTGTCTATACAGAGAAAAGTTTATAAATGTTTTGTTTGTAATTTAGATGTGCATATTTCTGAAAAATTATCATAAACAAGTTTATGTAAGTTGGAAGCTTCCAGAACAGAACCCAAACATAAATATTTATTTTGAATCAAATAATATCAAAAATATGAGACAGCACAATATGAGTTTGTTTTTCATGTTTTCATTTCCTAAATGTTAACAAATATTAAAGGACAACATACTTATAAATCCACTATAATAGCTAAAAATCAATAGGAGAATCCACTAGACCAATTTGCTTTTAGGAACTCAGATGAAATCTTGGTTGTTTAGAGCCTAATATAATCTTGCATATTCTACCACAGGCAATGGCACTGAAGTAAGAAAGTATTTTTAGCTATCTCCACTTACAAATCTTAGGCAAACATATTTGCTTCTCCAACAAAAAAATAAATCTACTTTCTTAACTTGAGCTTGATCCTTAGTGATTACATGGAAACATCCACTGCCAATAACATAAAAATGGTTTGTCACTGCCATTTTCCAAAATTACAGTTTGCAAATATCACTGCTTAGCTTTTCATATATATATGCCAAGTAACAAGAAGTATCAGAGACAAATCCTTTCCATGAATAAAAGATTATTCAATGTAATATTTCGTTATTGAGAATGGAACTGATTCTTTCATCTGCCCCTGAATCCTTTTCTTTTATATTCTGTAAGGTCACTGGCCCTTACTTAAATTGAGATATCATTAAAAGTCTAATCAGGCAACTCAAATGGAGGCTTCTTGAGGAAACAGTGCTTTAACTGATCATATAAAACAATTGGGTGGCAAACAATCTGGAATGCTGGCAGAGTTATGTCCAGAAGTGCCACACCTTAGAAAGTTAGTAGCCTTTTTAAAATAAACTTTGTTACCCAATGAAAATCAGACAACAGAGCCATTACATCATAAGGAAGATATCAATCATTCCTGTACACTCCTTTATTCCCTCCTTCAGTACATTCCATACATGTACAGGTTTCCCACACTTGCATGAAATTTGTCCCTGATGCTAAGGCTGATTACAAAAGAGAGATAGCAATAGTTAGGCTAAACAATTTCTTTTTGTTTACAGAACCCTTCATTCCTCCCTTTTTAATTTTGTAACATAATGCTTTCTACTTGGTGACCAATGATATATATTCCTTTGTAATTGCAGTGATAGTCAGGACCTTGGTTGGCTTATGGGGTTTATCACTACTTACAGAGGATGCTTATGACTGTCATCCCTGAGATGGTAGAAGTAACTGTTCTTTGGATAATAGGAATCAAACATGGCAAAACCAGAAGACCTCCAAAAGCTAACACAACCATAAAAATTTCCCTTCGCCAATCACTAAAGATCTTTTCAAACCAGCTTGTGTCCATGGCAGCTGTCCAGATTTCCGAAGAAGCTGGGTGTATTTCCTCCACACACAGGCAGCAGCATGTAAAAGGAAAACCACACCTTGTTTTCACAAAACTTTCTTTGTAGTGTTATTTTAACGAATCAATGTTCTTTATTTCTCTGTACGTATGCTTCTTGCCTAGGGCTAGCATAGTATAGAGAAGCAAAACATTATGTTATTCTAAATTCCCTTCATTTATATCCTTGCATTCCACCAGCCGAGAGCTCAAGGCAGGGGTGGGGGAGTGGCGGTCGTGATCAGGGAAAGTTTCACTCTCTCCTATGCTTGGACTTTCGGACCGTTGCACCCCACCGCAGGGTGGCGGAACCGGTGAGATGGTACCGCCCCAGGCGGCTGATGGAACCCGAGCGGTTCCAGGCAGAGCTTGGGCCAATTCCTGAGGTTCTGACACACGACTCGGTTGGAGAGGTGGTGGCGGCCTGGGACAGGGCGGCTGCCGGTGCCCTGGATCGAGTTGTGCCTTTGCGGCCTCTGATTCGGCGTGGGTCTCAACCGGCCCCGTGGTATAACGAGGGGTTGAGAGAGATGAAACGCCGGAAAAGACGCCTAGAGAGCAGTTGGAGATCGAGCCGTGCCGAATCTGACCGAACATTGGTAAGAGACCATATTAGGTCCTACCTAATGGCGATAAGAGCAGAGAAGTGTTCCTACCTCACTGCTCTTATTGCATCATCAGATAACCGCCCAGCCTCCTTGTTTAGGGTGACCCGCTCCCTCCTTCATCAGGAGGTGAGGGGAGACCCCTTAGAGGGTAGAGCTGAGAATTTCGGAAAATATCTGTATGATAAAATCGCTCAGATACGGGAAGGCTTCGACTTCAACTGGGTATGTCCAATGGGAGAGGCGGAGGCTGGTCTTGAGACTGTTACCTGGGTTGAGTTTGACCCCGTGACCCCCGAGGACGTGGACAGGTTGCTGGGGGGACTTAGGGCGACCACATGTTTACTGGACCCGTGCCCCTCCTGGTTGGTGCTGGCCTCCCGGGAGGTGGTACGAGGCTGGTTCCGAGCAATTATCAACGCTTCCTTGAGTGAGGGTGTCTTTCCCGCTGCCTTGAAAGAGGCAGTGGTGAGACCCCTCCTCAAGAAGCCTGCCCTGGATCCAGCTGTTTTATCAAACTACCGTCCCGTCTCCAACCTTCGCTTTCTTGCGAAGGTTGTTGAGAGTGTGGTTGCCCGACAGTTCCCGCAGCACCTGGAGGAATCGTCATATCTCGATCCGTTCCAGTCGGGCTTCAGGCCTGGCTACAGCACGGAAACAGCATTGGTCGCGTTGGTGGATGATCTCTGGCGGGCCCAAGACAGGGGTTGCTCCTCTGTTCTGGTGCTATTGGACCTCTCGGCGGCTTTTGATACCATCGATCATGGTATCATGCTGCAACGGTTGGAGGGGCTGGGCATAGGAGGCACTGTCTTGCAGTGGTTCTCCTCCTTCCTCTCTGGCCGGATGCAGTCTGTGTTGACAGGGGGCCAGAGGTCGACCCCGAGACCCCTCGTATGTGGGGTACCTCAGGGGTCGGTCCTCTCGCCTCTACTGTTCAACATTTATGTAAAGCCGCTGGGTGAGATCATCCGTGGTTTTGGCGTGGAGTACCACCAGTACGCTGATGATACCCAGCTGTACATTTCCACGCCAAACCACCCCAACGATGCCCTTGCCGTGCTGACCCAGTGCCTGGAGGCCGTGCGGGTATGGATGGGGAGAAACGGACTCAAGCTCAACCCCTCCAAGACCGAGTGGCTGTGGTTACCGTCGTCCCGGTACAGCCAGCTGATTCCATCGCTGTGTATTGGGGGCGAAACAGTGGCTCCCACAGGAAGGGTTCGCAACTTGGGAATCCTCCTGGACTCACGGCTGTCCTTAGAGGACCATCTGACGGCCGTGGCCGGGAGGATGTTCCACCAGGTTCGCCTGGTGCGCCAGTTGCGTCCCTTCCTAGACCGGGACTCGCTACGCACAGTCACTCATGCCCTCGTGACCTCCAGGCTGGACTACTGTAATGCTCTCTACATGGGGCTCCCCTTGAGGTGCATCCGGAAGCTCCAACTTGCCCAGAATGCGGCCGCGCGGGTAGTGATGGGAGCGTCGTGGCGCTCCCACGTAACACCGCTCCTGCGTGAGTTGCACTGGTTGCCGGTGGTCTTTCGGGTGCGGTTCAAGGTGTTAGTGACCACTTTTAAAGCGCTCCATGGCATCGGACCCGGATACTTACAGGACCGTCTACTGCCAGCAAATACCTCCCGCCGTCCGGTACGCTCCCACAGAGAGGGCCTCCTCAGGGAGCCGTCGGCCAGACAGTGCCGGCTGGCGACCCCCAGGGGGAGAGCCTTCTCTGTGGGAGCTCCCACGTTATGGAACGAGCTCCCCCCCGAACTCCGTATAATAACAGATTTGCGCACCTTCCGTCGGGAACTAAAAACATTTCTTTTCCGACAGGCCGGCCTGGCATAGAAGCTTCGGTTCCAATAGGGTCAAAATGTTTTAAGGGGACTGAGTATTTTTTAAGATTTTAAATTTTGTATGTTTTGGGTTTTAGGATTTTGGCCAAATGATTTAATTTATTTTTAATTATTTTAAATTTTGTATATTTATATGTTTTTTAAATTTTAGGCTGTACACCGCCCCGAGTCCTTCGGGAGAGGGGCGGTATAGAAATTTAATAAAATAAATAATAATAAATAAATTTGTAATTATTTCTAATACAGCTTGCAGTCCAATAATTCTATTAAGCATATAAACAGGAGTCCTATAACCATACATTTCGTCTTCTGCCCAAGTAACAGGTCCATACACTTGTATAATCCTTTCTGGGACCATTCTTCTTTGTTCCATGTCTTTTTGACTTGATATTTGGAATGTTATAATGTATCAATAGTTTCTCTTGTTTGATAGGGAGTAAAAAGAAACTGGGTTTTGTAATATGCAGGATCCCTCCCACCTGGCTGGGAGGACAACATAAGCAAACTTTTCACAAATCCAATGCAGTCCGTCTGGAGCGGTCCAGGTGAGAGTGGCATCTATCAGAGACAGTTGGGGAATGTTTGCCAGGGGATTTTGGGGTTGGGCTGAAACGGTGGTAATTCACCAAAAGGATACTGAAGTGCTCACCTGCAAGTCTCCCCAAGGGCTTTCCCAAAATCTTCCTTTTTTAAAAAAAAATATCAGAGGTTTCCCACTATGGAAGTGGTCAAAGTCCACATATTGGAGGCTTTTCAAGTGAGATTTTGACTAGTTAGGGCAGTAAAATTTATTTCACGTGCTTCTCAAAGCTATTGTTCACCCATGTTAGTACCCAAACACATGTAACAATTAGTCACATTTAGAGATAAAGCAATTCTTTTGGACCAGATCAATAAAAAGGTTCTTTGATACTGAGGGAATCTCAATTGTGGTTTTCAGTTCATCATAAAAAGAGTGAAAAACTCAAAAATGTTTCTGGGATGGTGGTATAATAGTGTCAGCTTGAAGCCATATTTGTGTCCGGTTCCATCAATAGCTAGTCCAAATGATGCTAAAAAGTCCACTGGTCTGGTTATCTCGAAGCACACCGGATTGCAGGAATCAGCGTTGCATTGGGAATTGCTGACTCCTTTAATCACACTGAATTTCCTTAGATTGTACCAGCTTGGGTAGGATGTATAAACATATTTTGCATGAAATAAGTAGGCTTGTTTCCACACTTAGTCCATTTAGCTTAATTATAGTCAATAGGTTTACATGCATTAAAGAAGACTCTGACACTATCCATAAGTCTCATGTTATTTTTTCCAAAAGGTGTTGTCTATGCATCACTCCATATGGCCAGATTTGAAGTTGTTGGTAGGGCTTTACTATATTGAGAAGATCATAACAAGTGATCCTATCCCTCACTTTGCAAGTAGAATATATAATCTTATTATAAACACAACTCCCTTTTTTTCCTTTAATTATTGGGCCCATGGTCTGAAGAAGGTGTGAGGTAAACAACAAAGTAAGAAAAATGTAGCAATACACAGTACAGATACTAGAAACACAATTTCCAGGTTAGTCCAATCCATTGAAGTTTTCCTCCTAGTTAAGACAGAAACAGTTGAACAGGGGAGGCAGGTCGAAGTTAGGCTGTCCAGTTGTTGGGCTTGCCATTGGAGAGTGGAAGATGGAACTTTTCATGGCCCCGCCTTGATTCCTTCCACTTCTCACTGCAGTTCAGGTGCTCAGAAGGACTTGACGAGGATGGGACCACTTAGGATTAGAACTTTTAGGTGACAGTTCTTTTACCTGAACCCACTCCCCAAGAACAACGATGGTCAGAGACAGGTGGTAGGGCAGTCTGGGCTACTGAGATAGAAGACAAAATCTGAACCAGATTATGCAAATACTGAGTAACTTTCGTAACTTTCTTCTCTTCTTCATTGACATTCTTGAACCTTCATGCAATTCCATCATTTCCAAGTTTTCCAGAGCTGAGGCCTGTATTGAAATTGCCTTACCACTAGATGTCACAACCTGTCCAGCCACTGTGTATGTCCCACATCCATAAGCTTTAAAAAAAACCCAAACAAAACTAAACACATTCTTTAACTCCTCCTTCTCAAACATTCACTTTTTTCTGTGTGCCATTTCTGCTGCTTCTGAACCAATGTCATCTTTTCCTTTTTACTATTAATCAATCTTCTTTCTTTCCAAATTTTTGAAAAGTATCCACATTTTCTCTCCTCCTCATGAACAACCTCAGAGCCTGGCTCAGAACCCACAGGCTTGAGCTAACCTCAGGGAGAGTGCCCCCCCAGCCTCCACCAACATTCTCTTCTCCACTTCTGACACCACACATCCTCGGATGCCCTCCCTTCAGTACTTTGCTAAATCCATCTGTAAACAAATCAGGCCGAACCTTTGTCTGCAATTCTATCACTTCATATTCTAATCAGACTAGTTCATTGAGCTCAAGAACTGGGCAGGGTTCAAATCAACTGGTTTCTTTCTCCCAGACCAGTCCTGAGCTAACACACCTTTCACTATTCCAGAATCAACATTCATACAGAGATAAAAAGGCTTCTCTAAGTTGGGGAGGTTCAAAACAAGTGCTCCCAATAAAATAAACAGCAACTTCACAAGAGAAAAAACAAACAAACTTAATGAGGTATTCTGAGTTAATGTACTGAAAATATATGTGTATGCAAAGACTGAAAATAGAGCATCAAACTTTTAAAAACATTTACAAATCTAAGAAAAAGACTTCAGAATCATTTCCTTTGGCTGATGAATGTATATATACAGTTAACTAACATTTTAAACATCAAAAGATTTCCAGTGTGTTCCAATGCCAAGTTTTTCTCTGAGTTCTTATTTGGTTACAATCCCTGCTAAACAAGATTTCTTTTGTTCTGTGTTCCTTAGCAAAATTATCTGTACTGTCTCTTCCTCCTGAGTAAAAAAATAAATTACAAGCCAAAAACTGCAAGAGCAGATCTCAGATTTCTCTTTCCCCCTCCTTCCCTCCTTCTTTGAGGCCAGAGTTAAGCAGAGAGGAAAAAAAGTTTTAAAATTATCAACCCCGCCCCATCTCCCTTTTTCCATCTCTCTCTTCCAAAGAAAAAAGAAAAAAATGTAGCAAGCAGTAACGAAGAGGCTGAATAAAATTTTAAAAACTGCATAGGGATCTCAGCCCCTTTTGAATTTCTCTCACATCATTCTTTCAACAAAATAGTTTTCTCTCTTCACATCCTCATGCAAACATTTTACTTAGTCAACAACAACAAAATCTGCAATTTACTGTTTCTTCCACAGCCTGGGGTGGGGTGGGGAACTCTCTATCACACACACACATTTGCACATTCAGCATTCTCACACATTCAACTTCCATTCAAACTGCTTGCATAAACAATTTCACATACAGATATTTCATTTCATGCTTTTTCCAGGCAAACCATTTATTTTTAAATAAGGCCTTTTTGTTTGTTGTTATCAGAAGGTTTTGTCCTTCTCCCAAGTCTTGGAAATAACACAACACAACACAAACATACACAGATACCATTAAGACAACATTTCCAGACCTGCTGCTTGTCATCTGAGAAGTGAGAAAAATCAAGACATGATTTTTGAGGGCCCTTAACCACCTTCTACTTCTCTCACCATTCCAAGTCCAAGTTTAATGTTCTGGATGGCCAAATATTTAAGAAAAACATCAATGTTGGGTTTGAGACCAAAGCAGACCTCCCTTTTAAATTTTTCTCTAAAAAGGGAGGTGAACATTTATGGTTGCTTCCAATTTTCCCAGCATATTCAAAGGACAATGGGGAAGGACCAAAAAGAATGTTGAATTTGGGGCCCTTTGCGGGTGTGAAGGGGAGGGGAAAACTGCAGACAGCACTTCTTCTCTTCATATCCAATAATAGGGATGGTTTCCAACAATAATAGACAGTGCCAGTGTCTAGCAGAAAGGAATTGAATGTACATCCAAAGAGCCAGATTACAGAGGAAAAAAATCTTGCATTCAGTTCTTTGGATTTTTCTTTTCTTTTCTTCCATGGCTGAAATTGTTAAAAAGGTAAGCTAGCCAAATGGAGGTGTACAAAATTTAGCAATGTTGCTTTCTTGAAGATTATTTTTACTGCCACAATTTCAGTGCATTCCAATAGGTTAACACGCAGCCTACTGGAAACACGACCCCTCTTCTTCCTTTAAACACCAGTTCATTTGCTTGTTGCAAATGAATGATGCCCAAGAGATTTCTCGATATCTTTCCTTTGATATCGGGGCTGGTCACACCCTCTCTTATGTGGGGGTCCCTTACAGGGGGTTTCCTTAACAGTCACTCATTGTTTTCACATTGCAGGCAACTAAATTCCTGCCTTTCAGGCATTTTACACACACACACACACACACACACACACACGGGGAAAAATGCATGTGCAAGATGCCTTGAAATGACAAATTGATAATCCTAATGCTCAAGCTCAATTGCTCATGAAATTGGCTAAAGAAAATGCCACCACTGAATGTAAACAGGAGGCCATCATTGGATTGGGAGCTCAACCAGATTTGGCAGAAATGATTAAAGCATGTCAGGATATAGGAACTGCTTCTTTTCAAACTAATCTCTTAGCTGCAGCTCTTACAAAAGCTCAGAAACCTCAGGGGAAATGTTATAATTGTGGTACAATTGGACACTTTAAACAGGAATGCAGAAATCCTGGGGGAGGAATGTCTGCCTTCTGACCATTTAAAAATATTGCTGGGGGGCGTCCAAAAACAAAATGCCCTAAGTGTAATAAGGGATTTCATTGGGCTAATGAATGCCGGTTGGGAAACTTCAAAGCGGGCCGGTCTCTAGCCCCGGTCCAAACAGAGACCCTTCAGTAATTCCATCAACAATTAATAATACCCCTGCTGCCACTAGAGGGAGTGCTGGGATAGATTTTATTATCCAACAAGAAGTGTGTTTCAAATTTCCAGGAGAAGTACAATTTTTGTAATACCTGGAGTAATTGATTCTGATTATGCAGGTGTCATCTTTATTCAATTATGGACTAACATGCCACAGACTTTGCCAAGCAATACTAGTCCTGCACAATTACTCCATTTGCCCTATTTTGTCCCTGCAGGGGGTCGTGATAGGGGACGAGGGGACGGCGGGTTTGGTTCCACGGATCCCGTTGTAATTGCATTAACCACCCCAATCACCACCCAGTGACCCCCGTCAGACAGTCTTTTTTCAGGGTAAGCCTTTTGAGGGCATAATTGATACAGGGGCTGATGTTTCAGTAATTTCAGCTAAAGATTGGCCTGCATCTTGGCCCACTGACCCATGTCCTAGTGTTTGGGGTGTAGGAGGGCGACAAGGTGCACAACAAAGTACACAATTTCTTTCTGCAAGTCTTCCCAATTCTACTGTAACTGTTCAACTTCGTCCTTTCATTCTTGACATTCATGTTAACTTATGGGGACGAGACTTGCTTAGTAAATGGGGGGCTACTGTCACTTTTGACGAATAAAATGTTTACCTTACCCTTAACTTGGTTAACTACTACACCTGTTTGGGTGGAACAATGGCCTCTTCCTCCGTACAAATTACAGGCCTTAAACATTCTTGTTCAAGAACAATTACAAGCCAAACACATTGCTCCTTCCACTAGTCCATATAATATTCTTCTTCATGGCCTTCCCTATAATTCTACTGGCCAAACTATTATTGAATGAGCCAATCGTTCATTTAAAGAATGTTTACTTAAACAATTAAAAAAGGAAGGATCAAGGGTACCTAATTTGGCATGGATAACTCGTCAAGTTAATAAAGTCTTAATAACTTTAAATCAGCTGAATATTTCTTTTCAAAACACTACTGCCTACCAGCATCACTTTCAGCAGAAAGCTGTGCTCCCTAATCCATTGGTATATTATTGGCAATTGCCTGAGAAAACCTGGTTAGGTCCAGTTCCCTTATTAACATGGGGACAAGGCTATGCTGCTGTGCTTGCTCCTACAGGCCCTCTCTGGATTCCAGCCCGGTGTGCCAAAGATGTCATGGCATCAAGTCCAGAACCCAATACCGGAAATGAAGCAGGTGACTCTTCAGACAGCACAATGTCCCTTTCGCTCTTGCCATCGCAGTCGGCCAATGACCTGGGGCGATGTGAAGAACCTAACATCCAAAGCGCAGGAGGTTCTGAGGCAACAGGGAAAAGAACCTACACCAGAGAATTTATGCGCTGCCATATTTGCGGTTTTGACTGCAAATTCCTTAGTCATTCTTTGCCTCTCTTTCCTTCTTAATTGCTGTGTGGGGGCTCAAGCTCTCCCACCTCATCCTTTAGAATCACGGATGAAATATAATATTTGGGTGCAATTAGCTAATGTCACACAAGTGACAGATTTTTGTATTTCTGAATCATATGACATGGAAAATCTACTCTCTACCTGTCTTATACCTGTGTGTCCCAGCTTCAGTTTTAAAAAATTATACTGGTTTAAGCAATTTTCTATCAAACAATGAATTTCATTATGCAACTATGTCAAACTGGGGTCCTGCCTCTTATATGTTACCCCTTGATGCTATTGTTTTGCATACACCAATTATAGCTGTTCCTACAAATCTTACTTGTGCAAAAATTGTCAATTGTACTACTTCACCTAAAAAACCTCATTGTATACAGGTCAGTCAAGCAATTTTAAATTGTACCTCCTTTCAAGAGGTATCCTTTAATTATGCACATATGTGGTTATTCAATGTCTTTCTTCTCTACTCAATAAGATGTCTTGCAGTTTTCCATACTAAACTAAGACCCACTAACTACTCCAGCTTAGAATAATGTCCTCACTAATAAAATAGAAAACAGTGAGATGTGGGGAAAAATGCACGCGCAGCAAACTGCCATGTTTCCCCCCCAAACCTCATAATTCTATAACCTTTTGCTCCTCTACCCTTTATCCCAGTGAAACAGCCTTTTGAATTAATGCCTCACCTACCTAAACAGATAATATGTTTAGTTCCTTCTCCTATCTTTTCCTGTCTTTGTTAATTCCTTCTCCTTTGATCTTCCTGTATTTGTTCTTTACCTAGTCTTTAATCATATAATATGTTACTAGGAAATAGTTGGTTACATGAAGGAATTTTGCAATGAAGAATTTTTTGTCAGCATCTAATGGTTAAGCTTGTGTATGTAAAAAGAATATAAAAAGCAATAAACTCACAGAGGTTATCAAGCTGTGTCCTGCAGCTTCAAACCTCTGCTCAAGACATGCCTGTGTCTTTTCTTAGCGTCTTACACACACACACACACACACACACACACACACACACACACACACACACACCCTCCCCCAACCTCCTCCTCATTCCAGAATGCTTGTTTCTACTTACCAAATTCTCCTGTGTTCTGGTCTCCTCCTATCCTCACTGGGAAGAGATAGAAGCCTCCTTTAACATTCAGGATTCAGATAAACTCAGGTCTGCTGGCAGCTGGCCAGTTCAAAAGTCTCTCCTATTCCACCTTGCATATTCAATTATCTTTTCACCTCCTCCCTATTTTTTATTTGTCTAGAAATGTGAGGTATTAATTTTCTAGAAATTCTGTGATCTGGATTTTTATTTATTTTATTTTTCAAATAGCCACTACTTTATCCTTTCTGTGAATTTATACATTTTCGATCATTACTAGAAATTTGAAGCCAAGGATGAAAACAATGAAAAAAAATCTTTTTATACACCTTTTATATATCTCTTTGTTACTTCAGGAACATAAAATTTATATAATGAGCAAATGGGTATACTCCAATCTTTAAAGTAATATAATTTATAAGTATACCAACGCAGTGTAGTTGTGCCACAAATGATATAACAAATTAGAAAGAATTCAACTGCAATTTACATAATTTATGAAAACATACTATTGTAGATTAAAAAAAAAATTCAGAATGTTACCTTTCAATAAAATTTAGGCAGCTCTTTTTTTCACCAAATTTTATCCTTTTGTGCATCTGAAAAATAGATTGACAAAACCAAGAATTCTCCAAAACACTAAATTCATGGTGACAAATCTTTGGACATGATACCACAATTACCCCTAAAAAAACTGACATGATGCTGAGAGATCTGAGCAGATGGATCTCATTTATTTGTTTATGGAGATTTTCAGCCATCCAGGTCATGGTTGTCCCAGAGGTGCCTTTTCAAAAGGCAACTGGACTTTGTCTTTCCTTTAAGACATTTCAATTCTCATCCAAGAAGTTTCTTCAGGACTTCAGAAGTGAAACATCTTCAAGGAAAAACAAAGTCCAATGGCTTTTTGAAAAACCCCTTTGGGATTTCAATTCTTGTTTCACAAAAGTGTCTATCACAGCGGTTCTCAACCTATGGGTCGCGACCCCATTTGGGGTCAAATGATCATTTCGCGGGGGTCGCCGGACACCGCGGTCTGCCATTTTGTCTTTTTTTGTTTTTTTATTTTTTTATTTTTTTTGTCGTGCACGCATGGCGCATGCGTGGTTCGGGCTGTCGTTTTGTTTTTTATATTTTATTTTTTTATTTTCTTTTTCGTTGCGCGTGCATGCGCGGCACGCCCGTGACGTAAAAAAATAAAAAAAATAAAAAAATAAAAAAAAACAAAACAAAATGGTGGACCGTGATGGGCCAATCCGCCCATGCGCGGCGCGCGACGAAAAAAAAAATAAAAAACCCCAAAAAAATAAAAAGAAATGGCAGACCGCGGGTCGGGGTCACGGCGCGCATGGGCGGCGCAAGTGGGGTCTCAACCTGAAAAAGGTTGATAAGCACTGGTCTATCCCATTTATATAATGGAACTATTGGTAAAAATTAGATAGGATCTTTGATTATTCTGCAACTAAACAATTGATAGCTTGCTTATTTCCACTATGCCTATCCACATGGGTATGGATACTACATGTAGTTAAAAGCAATTTTTTCTAAATAAATTTCCAGTTTCTGATATATTTTTGTTAAGCTGAATTTCTTCCTGAATAAATAGGTAAATAATTATTTGATAATGCATATGAGTAAAAATAAGCAGCAAGATTTCTAATTATGCCATACAAATGTATTACATATCTTAAACAAGCAGATTCTAATTGTACTTGGATTGCATTATCTCAAATCTTACTGTACTTCCATTTTGGCTGAAGAACTCAGTCCTCAGTTTTCCAAAGAGAATGTAAGGACCTACCTCAGCTAAACCACTCAAGAAAACAGAACTCTTGAAACAGGCATTTCATCTGGCTCCTAGCGCAAACTGTCTCTTAGATAAGGAAGAGACTTTCCATCCGCTGGGGGAAGGGCATCTTAGCAGACAGTGCAAAGCATTCCCAAAAGCTCCCCCCCTCCCAGTAGAATGGCAGGACACAAACAAAGGCTGCAGAAAATAGTAAAACCATTTTATTTGGGGACTTGACATATGGACCCCCTAGAACAGTGGTTCTCAACCTTCCTAATGCCACGACACTCTAATACAGTTCCTCATGTTGTGGTGACCCCCAACCATAAAAGTATTTTCGTTGCTACTTCATAACTGTAATTTTGCTACTGTTATGAATCGTAATGTAAATATCTGATATGCAGGATCAGACTCTAGACTCCAGAACAGAGAACCATCCAACAAAAGGAATTCCACAACTACAGGTAGTCCTCAACTTACGACCACGGCTGAGCCCAACATTTCTGTTGCTAAGCAAGGCAGTTGTTAAGTGAGTTGCACCCATTTTACGACCTTTCTTGCTGCAGTTAAGTGAATCACTGCAGTTATTAAGTTAGGAACACAGTTGTTAAATGAATCTGGCTTCCCCATTGACTTTGCTTGTCAAAAGATTGCTAAAAATAATCACATGACCCTGGGACACTGCAACCGTCATAAATACAGGCCAGTTGCCAAGCATTCACATTTTGATCACATGACCAATTGAAGGAAAAGCAGCAAGAGAATGGAAGAAAGGAAAAGGGTTATAAATAAAAAATCAGAACCCCTGTAACATGTTGTGGATGAAGCGAGGGGTTACGTGACTACTTTTTCATGGACGTTTCCCAAAACAGAAGGATACGACTTTACATCTGTCCCAGATTCCAGCTATTTCATTCCCTCCTTCCAACATTTTCACATCCCACTGAGCGTACTTGATTCTCATCTAAATGTTTTCTGACAAGTCCCTCTCTCAATGCATTTCCTTTTTCCTAACAATTTCTGGCAGTGGAGTATACACTTCCCCAATCAGAGCCTCGCCTTTGGATCCTGACCAAGTGGGAGGCAGAATAAAAGGAAGCCGTTTAAAAGCGGGAGGAGGAAAAATCCCGAGGTTGGCTTGCTCCCGATTCACGACGAAAAAGGCGAAGGGAAGCTCACAATTTGGGCTGGCAGGCAGGCAGGCTGGCTTGCTGGCTTTCTCGCCCATGCCAACTCCCTTCTCTTCGCTTGCAGCTGGGCGGTTCTGAGTTTAAGTGCAGTTCCTAGCAACCCTGAGGAAAATCCCATGGATGCTTGCAACCCGCCCATGCAAGGGCAGAGACCAACTCCAGGTTTTTTTATTTAAAAAAAGCTTAGATTAAAAAAAATACAATCCAAAATCACTATTTAAAAAAGCAATTGCACTGAACATATCAAGGCAAGCTGGCAGAAAGAAAAGATGATCGCTGGCACTTTTATTCACATACACCAGATTTTCTTTTTCCCCCAGATCATAAAATGTCCGTTCTTCCCTCCAAAAGGGAGGGAATCAAAATACAAAAGGAACCCACCCCGCGGCAAAGCCCTCCGGCATGCTGATTTCATAACTAACAATCTTTCCTTCCTTCCCTCCCTCCTTCCTCCTCCTCCTCCTCCTCCTGCCTCCCCCCAACTCCCCCAGCCCATCTCCCCTCTTCCACAGAGGCGCGAGCAACTGCATGCAAGCGCAATCTGGAGCAGCTCCGCCAGCTTCACAGATTCCCAGGGAAGATACGTCATGGACGCCAATGTCCAGGCTGCGGCTTCTAATTGGTGAAAAGGCTGGGAGAAGGCGGGCTGAGTCATTGGCTTTTGCTAGCTCTACCTGAGAGGCGGGGAGTTGCTCCTTTGATGCTTTAAGTCTTACCATTCTCTGTGTTCTTTTTATCTGCCTGGAGACCGATAGAGGAATGGTGTCTCATTCCCTAAGACCATCAGAAATATGTGTTTTCCGATGGTCTTAGGTGACCCCTGTGAAAGGGTTGTTCGACCCCAAAGGGGTCGCAACCCACAGGTTGAGAATCGCTGCCCTAGAAAAATGGGCAATCTATCTGCAAAACAGAAAAAAAGAAAGGGAGAGAAACAAATAGAAGGACCACATTAATCAGGCTTATCAGGATATTTTGCGTGAAAACACTTAAGTAGCTTAGGAGCTCTAACATGCTTTTTATAAACCCATTCATTTTGAGCAGGGGGAAGGTTTTTCCAAGCTACTAAATACTGGGTGGAACCATGGTGTTCGTGAGAATTGAGGATGTCACATACTTCAAAGTGTTCCTCCCTTCCACCCAAACTGGTACAGGCATGGGAGGGGCTGGAGGCCTAAGATTAGATGTAATTTCAGGTTTAAGTAAACTACAATGAAAGACAGGATGGATCCGTTTTAGGGTCTTAGGGAGCTCTAGTCCTACAGTTACTGGGTCCATAATGCATTTAATGGGAAAAGGTCCTACAAATTTAGGCCCTAACTTCTTTGAAGGCTGCAAGGATTGCAAATATTTTGTAGAGAGATAGACTTTATCTTCAATCTTAAAAGATTTCTGCTCAACCCTCCTTTTGTCAGCTTGAGTTTTATAGGTGTTTCTGGCCTCATCCAGTGCTTTACGCACTACTGGCCAGGTGTTTTGTAATTGTTTGATCCATTCCTGCAAAGAGGGGATGTCAGGTTCCTTGGAAGGCAATTCCAGAATGGGGACAAATGTTGCCCAATAGCAACCTGGAAAGGGGCATAACCATTTCTGGAATGCACAGCATTATTATATGTGACTTCTGCAAACGGCAACAGGTCAGTCCAATTATCTTGCTGATAGTTGATAAAGCATCTAAGATATTGTTCTAGAACTGAGTTCAGTCTCTCTGTCCCCCCATTCATTTGAGGATGATGACTAGATGATAGTCCTTGTCTAAAACCCACAAGGTCCAGAAAAGCTTTCCAGAACTAGAGGTGAACTGAACCCCCCTGTCCGAAATGATGCTTTGCGGAGCCCCATGGAATCGGTAGATACATTGCAGAAACAGCTTAGCTAATATTTTAGCTGTAGGGATCTTTGGGCAAAGGATGAAGTGGGCTTGTCTAGAGAACAAGTCTGTAACCACCAAAATAACTGTATTCCCAGAACTTTCAGGGAGCTCTACAATAAAATCCATTGAGATATCTCTCCAGGGTGCTAAAAGGCTCGCCACCGGTTGTAAAAATCCCAGCGTCTTCCCTTGCCTCCGCTTAGTTGCAGCACACATGGGGCAACTTGCCATGTAACTTTCTATGTCCTTTTCCAAGAAAGGCCACCAAAATTGCCTTTTTAGTAGGTGTAGGGTTTTTACGAATCCAAAATATCCCGCAATCTTTGAATCATGCCCAGCATGCATTATTCTCAGTCTTAGGATTGCTGGCACATATAGTTTTTCCCCTACCCAGACTAGGTTGTTTTGATTAAACATAAGTTCTTTTTTTTAAAAAAAAATTGTATTGGTTTTCCATTTTTACATTGAGTATTCGGAAGGCAGCGTGGTGACTGGGTAATCAGTGGTTCAATAACAAAATCTTTAGTACATATCTCAGGTTACATCATCAGAAATTCCTTCTCTATTTCCCTTAACATTTATTATATCACATTTAGGCTAATAGATTTTTAATTATAACAAAATTAGTTAAAACCTTTATCAATATATTTTTTGCTTATACATATCTATATCCTGTTTTTAAGTTTTACCTATTTTTTTTATTTTTTATTACAATATTCCAATTTAACCTTTAATATTCACAGTGTTTAAATTTCAGGTAGTCCAAATTTCCTTTATTTCACTACATAAAAGTTATCATATCTAGAATATACATATTACTTACTTAAATATATTCTTATCTTATTTCATAAACATTTTCTATTTCTCATCCTAATACATCATTACTTACTAATAGAGTGTCCTTTATTGCCTCAAGTCCATCATCTATATTATCTGGGCTAAACAATAATTCAAAGCTAATTCCTAGTCGTTAATTTTAATTTCCCTAATAAATCTAAATCCTAAATATTAAGCCAGTTAATCCCTTATTTTTTATCATTTAACAACAATATTTAAATCCAATAATCATATTTCCTTTCATCTAAAAATCTCCCTTTAGTTGAGACTTTAAGATCCTCTATCATAAATAAAAAAAATCCCATTTTTAAAAAAAAATCTCTGGCTTTCTTTTTGTACCAATCAGGCTTCCATACCAATGTCTTTAAATCATCAGATCTCCCTTCATTCATACACATATTGTTTGAACAAAGGGAGACCATCTAGTTATCAATTTTCCAGAGAGGCTGGCCCATTTATAGTCGTTGGGTTGTTGTCCTGGTGGGTCCTTCAATACACTTTGGTCATCTTGTTCCTCACATTTCTTCTGGTTTAGGTAGAGAGTCACAGTCAGCTTTATGTTTGTTATTATTATTATTTATTTGACTTCTATGCCGCCCTATTCCGGAGAACTCAGGGCGGCTCACAACATAATAGAAATCAACATATAAAAATACAAGTATATAAAACCCCTTAATTTAAAAAAAAACCAATCATTCAACATACACACAGACATACACTGGCTTGGGGCAAGATGTTAACTGCCCCAGGCCTGCCGGCAGAGGTGTGTTTTAAGTAATTTACGAAAGGCGGAGAGGGTGGGGGCGACACGGATCTCCGGGGGAAGTTGGTTCCAGAGGGCCGGGGCCGCAACAGAGAAGGCTCTTCCCCTAGGCCCCGCCAGGCGACACTGTCTGGCTGATGGGACCTGGAGAAGGCCAACTCTGTGGGCCCTAACCAGCCGCTGGGATTCATGGGGCAGCAGACGGTCCCGTAAGTAACCTGGTCCAATGCCATGTAGGGCTTTATAGGTCATAACCAACACTTTGAATTGGGTTCGGAGACCAATTGGCAGCCAATGCAGCTCGCGGAGTGATGCCGAAATGTGGGCATTTCTGGGCAAGCCCAACACTGCTCGCGCGGCTGCATTCTGCATTACCTGAAGTCTCCGAACATTTTTCAAAGGTAGCCCTATGTAGAGAGCATTGCAGTAGTCGAGCCTCGAGGTGATAAGGGCATGAGTGACTGTGAGAAGAGACTCCTGGTCCAAATAGGGCCGCAACTGGTGCACCAGGCGAACCTGGGCAAATGTCCTCCTCGCCACAGCCGAAAAATGATGTTCCAAATTTAGCTGTGGATCGAGGAGGACACCCAAGTTGTGGACCTTCTCCGAGGGGGTCAAAAGCTCCCCCCCAGGTTGATGGACGGATAGATTGAATTATCCTTGGGAGGCAGAACCCATAGCCACTCCGTCTTGTCGGGGTTGAGTTTGAGCCTGTTGGCACCCATCCAAACCCTAACAGCCTCCCGACATCGGCACATCACTTCCGCTGTTTCACTGAAATGACACGGGGTGGAGATGTAAAGCTGGGTATCATCAGCGTACTGATGATATCTCACCCCGTGTTGTCGGATGATCTCACCCAGCGGTTTCATGTAGATATTAAACAGCAGAGGGGAGAGGACCGATCCCTGAGGGACCCCACAAGGGAGGAACCTAGGGGTCAACCTCTGATCTCCCGCCAACACCGACTGCGACCGACCAGTGAGGTAGGAGGTGAACCACTGCAAAACAGTGCCCCCAACCCCTCCAGTCGGTGCAGAAGGATACCATGGTCAATGGTATCGAAAGCCGCTGAGAGTTCAAGTAGCACCAGGATAGTGGGAAATCCCCTATCCCGGGCCCGCCAGAGATCATCCGTCAGCGCGACCAAAGCAGTTTTCGTGGAGTAGCCGAGCCTGAATCCTGACTGTTGAGGGCCCAGATAATCGGCCTCATCCAAGGACCGTTGGAGCTGGAGTGACACCACCTTCTCAACAACCTTCCCTATAAAAGGAAGATTGGAGACAGGACGGTAGTTGTTTAATACAGCTGGGTCCAGGGAAGGCTTCTTGAGGAGGGGGCACACAATTGCCTCCTTGCAGGGAGCCAGAAAGGACCCCTCCCTCAAAGAAGCGTTGACAATCTCCTGAACCCAGCCCCGCGTCACCTCCCTGCTGGCCGAAACCAGCCAAGAGGGGCACGGGTCCAATAAACAGGTGGCGGAACTCACAGCCCCAATGGCCTTGTCCACTTCATCGGGTGCTACCAGGTCAAACTCCTCCCACACAACAGGATCAAGACGAGTCCCTGTCATCTCGACTGTCTCATTGTCAGCCGACACTGCATTCCAATTGGAGTCAAGGTCCATTCGAATCTGGGCGATTTTATCCGCGAAAAACTTATTAAAATCCTCAGCACTACCCTGCAAGGGTGCATCAATCATGATTAAGGAGTGAGCGAGTCACCCTAAACAGGGCGGCTGGACGGGATTCCGCAGATGTAATCAAGGTGGAATGATAAGCGCATCTTGCCGCCTTGAGCGCCACCTGATAAGCTTGATATAAGATCTTAATAGTGTTCGGTCAGATACAGATTTACTTTTCCTCCATCGCTTCTCTAGGCATCTCTTCTGGCGCTTCATCCCCAAGTTCCTCAGTAAACCAAGGAGAGGTGAGAGGTGTTGGTGGCCGCCATAAAAAGGGAACAGCTCGGCAGCCCCCCTCTCCCCCCTCCCCCCTCCTCATTTTGCCGGCCGGCGGTTTCTGGGAAGACAGCTGGAGGCTGTGGGTGATGGAGGGGGCAGCATGGAGCTTGGACTGTGGTCTACGGTGAGGGAAACAGCATTTCATGCTTCCCCCTCCTTGATGAAGTGTGATTACCTATGAGGTCAAATGGAAGAATCGTAGTGGCCTCCCCCGTCCTGTCTGCTTATACACGGAATAGGAAAGTGGAATCACTTTTGGAACTCTGGAATTTTGGTCCTTACTTTAGATCGAACTGCCTGGTTCTCGCCGGACCCCATCAATGTATTTTATCTGACTGGTTCCCTATCTGAGATCAACTCTTCTTGCATTGTGAGATTTCCCCCTCTCGCAATCATGGCCCTCCGCTTTATCAAGGGCCCATCTCGAGGATGGACTTTGGAGTCCTGAGAGATGGCATGCGTGAAATAAGGGGCTTTGGGGTTTTTTAAACCGTTTTTTAACGAAAGTTTTAAGGGAGGGTAGAGGTGGGGAAGGGGTGCTTAGGGCAGGGGAAGGAATTGTTGGAGGGGAGCTAGAAGATAGGCCCGGCAACGGAAGGGGATGTAATCCTGTGGGTTCGGATGGGGAGCTGATTAAGACTGATTTAGTTCCAATTAGTACCATAAAAAGGAGGGGCAGATATGGCGGGAGCAGGGGGCCGTATCATAATAGGGGAGCGCGTACCCACTGTTTATGAGTGGTCATGCGCTCCGACCCCCAAGGCTCTACCTGTTCTCGGGGTTATTCAGAACCACAGGGCCCTGGCTGTAGGCTGATGTTGTGCAACGCCAGGTCTGTGGTAAATAAGGCCCCCGTCATCCAAGATTTAATTTCAGAGGGGGGAGCAGACCTGGCAGGTATCACGGAGACCTGGTTAGGACCGGAGGGTGGTGTCCCTCTGGTGGAAATGTGCCCACCGGGTTTCCTTGCATTCCATCGGCCGAGAGCACAGGGCAGGGGTGGGGGAGTGGCGGTCGTGATTAGGGAAGATTACAGGCCGAGGGAGGTCACTGTTCCTCAGACGGCAGGCTGTGAATCCCTCCTGGTGAAGTGGGACCTTGGGGGTCCGAGGGCGGTGTTGATTACGTACCTGGCTCCCTGCCACGTGTCAACCGCCCTGCTCGAGCTCCTGGACGTTATCGCCGCAGTGGCGGTTGAGGTTCCCAGGCTAATAGTCATGGGTGACTTCAACCTGCCGTCTGTGGGCGGGACGTCCGGGGGAGCTCTAGAGTTCATGGCTTCCATGGCAGCCATGGACCTGACCCAGGTAATTCAAGGCTCCACACATACAGGGGGGAACATGCTTGACCTGGTTTTTGTCTCTGGACAGTGGCTGAGTGGTCAAAATATAGGGGATGTAGTTATTGAGCCCCTGTCATGGTCTGACCACTCTCTCCTTCGCTTGGACTTTCTGACCGCTGCAACCCACCGCAGGGAGGCGGAACCAGTGAGATGGTACTGCCCCAGACGACTGATGGAACCCGAGAAGTTCCAGATGGAGATTGGGCCAATTCCTGAGGTTCGGATACACGACTCGGTCGAAGAGTTGGCGGGAGCCTGGGATAGGGCTGCAGCCGGTGCTCTAGATCGGGTCATGCCTTTGCGGCCTCTGATTCGACGTATGTCTCGATCGGCCCCTTGGTTTACTGAGGGGCTGAGAGAGATGAAACGCCGAAAAAGACGCCTAGAGAGCAGTTGGAGATCGAGCCGTGCCGAATCTGACCGAACACTAGTAAGGGACTATATTAGGTCCTACCTAGCGGCGATAAAAGCAGAGAAGTGTTCTTACCTCACTGCTCTTATCACGTCATCAGATAACCGCCCAGCCTCCTTGTTTAGGGTGACCCGCTCCCTCCTTCATCAGGAGGTGAGAGGAGACCCCTTAGAGGGTAGAGCTGAGGATTTTGGAAAATATCTGCATGATAAAATCGCTCAGATACGGGAAGGCTTTGATTTCAACTGGGTATGTCCGGTGGGAGAGACGGAGTCTGGTCTTGAGACTGCTATCTGGGCTGAGTTTGACCCCGTGGCTCCCGAGGACGTGGACAGGTTGTTCGGGGGACTTAGGGTGACCACTTGTTCATTGGACCCGTGCCCCTCCTGGCTGGTGGTGGCATCCCGGGAGATGGTTAAAGGCTGGTTCCAGGCAATTATTAATGCTTCTTTAAGTGAGGGTGTCTTCCCTGCCGCCTTGAAAGAGGCGGTAGTGAGGCCCCTCCTTAAGAAGCCTACCCTGGATCCAGCTGTTTTATCAAATTATCGTCCTGTCTCCAACCTTCGCTTTCTTGCGAAGGTTGTCGAGAGCATGGTTGCCCGACAGTTCCCGCGACACCTGGAGGAATCTTTATACCTGGATCCACACCAGTCGGACTTCAGGCCTGGTTACAGCACAGAAACAGCATTGGTCGCGTTGGTGGATGACCTCTGGCGGGCCCGGGACAGAGGTTGTTCCTCTGCTCTGGTACTACTGGACCTCTCGGCGGCTTTTGATACCATCAATCATGGTATCATGCTGCAACGGTTGGAGGGGTTAGGTATAGGGGGCACTGTTTTGCGGTGGTTCTCCTCCTTCCTCTCTGGCCAGATGCAGTCTGTGTTGACAGGGGGCCAGAGGTCGACCCCGAGACCCCTCGTATGTGGGGTACCTCAGGGATCGGTCCTCTCGCCCCTACTGCTCAACATTTATTTAAAACCGCTGGGTGAGATCATCCGTGGTTTTGGTGTGGAGTACCATCTGTACGCTGATGATACTCAGCTGTACATTTCCACGCCGAACCACCCCAACGATGCTCTTGCCGTGCTGACCCAGTGCCTGGAGGCCGTGCGGGTCTGGATGGGGAAGGACGGACTCAAGCTCAACCCTTCCAAGACCGAGTGGCTGTGGCTACCGTCGTCCCGGTTTAGTCAATTGAATCCTTCGTTGTCCGTTGGGGCGAAACAGTGGCCCCCGCGGAAAGGGTTCGCAATTTCGGAGTCCTCCTGGATTCATGGCTGTCTTTAGAGGTCAGCCTCTAAATTAAATTAAATTAAAAAACATATTTATTCCGACAAGCCGGCCTGGGATAGTAGCTCCGGTTCCAACAAGGCCATAATTGTTTTTAGGGGATTGAGTTTTTAGATTATATATTGGGTTTTTAAATGATTGGGCCAAATTATTTAATTTATTTTTAATAATTTTACTTTTTGTATGTTGACATTTTTAATTGGGCTGTACACCGCCCCGAGTCCTTCGGGAGGGGGGGCGGTATAAAAATCGTAAAATAAAATAAAAATAAAATAAAAATAAAATAAAAAAATATGCAGTTATGCAGTTATCTAGATTTTCAGTATGCTGTGTGTTGGTCTTTAATAGCTCCGTGTTGGTGTTGCTTTGTCCCACTTTTGTTGCTTCTTGGGTTGTAAGTTCTTTAGTTGTAGTCAGGGTTTTTCTGTCAAAATTTTCAGTATTTGTTGATCTTTAAAATCCTCTGTCTTGGTATTAATTTCTTCCGCCTCTGTTGGTTTTGGGATTATAGGTTCTTTTGTTGAAATCAGAATTTCATTTTGTAAGTTTAAGCTAAGACCTTTGTCTTTCAGTCTGGGTTTAATTATCTCTGTAGCTTCAAGGATTTTTTCAAGTATGAGTTTATAATTAAGTTGTTGCTGGTCTTCCTCCATTTCTAACACAGTTATAGATAGTCCTTTAGTGAAGGCTATTTCTTAGCTGAAAATCAGTAAATGTTTACTGTCCAGCTGTTCTCCACATCTTTTTATCTCTTTTAGATAGTACCAAGGACAAATCTGGGCTGTAAGCAGGTCTCCTTAACAAAAGTATTTACTTGCTATACCAAGCTTTGCCACAAGATGTCCCTTAAAAGGATTTAAAATCCTTTTCAAGACCAGGGCTAGGTTTTTATCCAGATAAAGTTCTTTTTCATAGATAAGGTGACAAGTCCCCATGAGAATAGGAATTTTTGGATCCCCAGATATCAAGATAATATAAATCCAGTTACTTAATTGTATTTTTCAGGGCTTTTTTTCTCTATGTAGTCAGGCACTACCATCTTAGAGGGTGGGAAGAAAATGTTTCCTTCCCTCTCTCCTCGCAGGGGGAAGAAGTTTCAGAAGGCTTTTGACAGGAAAATACTTGGGATGTAAGAAGGTAAAGTCTCACCCAGTTCCTCCACGGTGCTTTCAGTGTGCTTGGTTGTAAATTTGGCCTCGGCAGGTAGCGGCTTAGTGATGGGCCATGTTAATGGCTGATCTTTTCTCCGTCGTCTGAAGAGCTGCCCCAGATCAAATGGAAGGGCTGCCACCCTTCTGTGATCGATCAGGAGGTCCTCTTCCCCGCTCGTCACCTCTCCAAGGCAACTTTTGACCCCTTTCAGGGTCCCCCAGTGAGAGAAAACCAGACGACGGGGGGAGCAATCGCATGTCCGCCAGAGCCGCAATCCAGAACCGGAAGCCCTTTAAACATAAGTTCTTACGGCTCTGAAACTACTTATTAGTTTCTAGTGCTTTTTTGAAGTCCTGGCATGCTGTTCGGTCCATTGGCATCATGGCCTTGCTTTGTGCTAGGATAGTGACAGGTGCTGCATGGGGCAATTAAATGCAGTCTTCCATTCATACCCCTCCTGTATTCTTATGTGGTAATATGCCTCCCGCAAATCCAGCTTGGAGAAATTTTTTCCTTTTGACAGGTGCGCTAACATGTCTGTCATAAGGGGGAGGAGGTACACAGTATTCAGGCCTCTATAATCTATGCAGAGACAAAGCGACCCATGTTTCTTTTCCCTGAATAGCATGGGGCTGCCACCCAGGGTTTTGCAGGCTGGGTGAAACCCCTGCTAAGTTCTTTTCAATGAACTTACAAAGTTCATTCAGTTCTCATGGGGTCATGGAGTACATCTCTGGCTTTGGAAGCTTCGCCCCTGGGATAATTTCAGTGGCATAGTCTGTGGGTCGATGGGGCAGAAGCTCATCCGAGCTCTGTTCGCTGAATACTTCAGCTAGGTCTCGGTATTCCAGTGGGAGGCTCTGCAATTCCTGTTTGTTGAGGGCAGAGGCTAATTCGTGACATAGTCCATGCCTCCCACCCTTTCCTCTTCTTTAGGAATTTCAAGCACTCATCCCTCCAATCTACTATGGGGTTCCATTTCTTTAGCCACACCAAGCCTAATACTAATGGCCACTTCATGCTAGGAGCCACAACAAATTTTAAAGTCTCTGAGTGGTCTCCCATAGAAATATGCAATCATCTGGTAGCAAAGCTGGCAGGGACTCCCTCCGCAATGGACCCATCGAGTTGGCAGAAAATAATTGGAATCTTTAGCCTCCTGATGGGTATTCCCATTTTCCCCACCAGCTCTGGGCTGACCAAGCAGCAGGTGTAGCCCGAGTTCAATAATACATCTAATTTTACTCTCTTCATGGCACTTGGTATGGACAGTTCCAGGGGCACGGTTATGCGATCAATTGGGCCACTTACCAAGTGGTCGTTCCCATAGTCACTCTCAGCCACCTTGGAGTCATTGTTGGCAGGAGCCGGAACTCGACCCTCCAACCTACAAGCTCGGGTGAGTTCCACGGTCTTGTCGAATGCCATCGCCTCTTGGAAGAAGTGTCGTCGTGCTGTCTCAGCTCTCTTGTCCAGGGTTGACTTGAAGGTGGGTTTCACCGGGCAGTGCTGGTGCTTGCGTTGATCTATTTCCAGCTCTTCTGCTAAGAGGCACCAATTGTACAATTGCCCTGGGGCCCCGCAGGCCACACAGGAGTTGTACAGGTCTTCATTTAGGCCATCCTGAAAGCAACTCACCAGGTTAATCAGATGGCCAACTCCTGGAATTCCTCTGTGTACTCAGCTACTGGTCATCACCTTTGCTTCACTGTCTTCGTGCACTCACGAGCTTTTTTGTCTGCCAGGCGGTCTTTGAAATGATGTTGAAGGGCTGCCATGAACCAGCTGAAATTTCTCATCTCCAGAGCATTGCGGCTGTAGAGGGTCACCATCCAGTCAGCCACTGCATCTTCCAGTGCTAGGGTAACCACTCTGACTTTCTCCTCATCTGTAGGCAGCATTCTTCCATATATGTGCATGTATGTGAATACTTGGGCTAGGAAGAATCCTAACCTTTTGGGATTCCTATCAAATTTCACCCCCAACGGAATTGACTTCACCTCCTCTTGTAGGGGTATGGCTCCTATGGGTCTTTGGGGTAGTCTGGCCCATCATGCCACCACTGCAGGGGGGCCATCACCATTACTTCTTCACCCGCTTCCTCCTCTGGTTCTTCCTTCGATTCTGATTGCTCTTTCGGCTGGGCTTTCAGCTCCTTGAAGGACTCTCTCACACATTCCATTGTGTGCTTTAAGATAGCTTTCATCATCTCTGAATTTGGGTCCACCAGTCCCTTTTCAGAGGGAGAAGGCTCTGGTACTTTCTTCTTTACCTTCTTTCGTCCACCACTTGTGAGAGTTACTTTTGGAGCCTTCCTTTCCCAGTCATCTTTCTTTTCAACCCTACCTGGGTTGGTCACCTTCTGCCAAGGGTTCAATCACTCCCAGGTCTGCTAGGATGATATCTCTGCTCCAGCTCTCCAGTTCACTCTCTTCCATGTCACCGGTAGGAAGGGGCATGTTGGTTGCAACCCACATCGGTAAGGCAACTGCCTCTCTGCGTTGGGCACTATGCAGATCTCATCTTATGTAAGGACATACCTCAGCTAAACTACCCAAGAAAGCAGAACTCTTGAAACAGACATTGTCTCAAAAGGAACTTTTATTAGGAGCTAGTGATAGCAGGGAATCAAGGTGAGATCTGAGAGAAAAACCCATGAAGCGATATATTAAAAGCAACATTCAATACTCCTCCCCCCAAGGTCCCAATGTTCATTTGAATCCCAACCAATCTACAGATGGCATCGTGTTTTGGTAACTGGTTTTTTCAACGGGCTCCTTGAGCTCTTTCTCACTTTCAATTTCTTCTGGCTCCAAGTGCAAAACATCTCTTAGATAAGGATGAGACATTCCATCCTCTGGGGGAAGGGCATCTTAGCAGACAGTGCAAAGCATTCCCAAAAGCTCCCCCCTCGCAGTAGAATGGCAGGACACAAAGAAAGGCTGCAGAAAATAGTAAAACCACTTTCTTTGAGGACCTTACAGACAACTTTTTTGCATAAAAATGGGTCCCTACTGGTTTCTTGAAAGCAGAATCTTTGGGCATTTTGTAAATTATATAGAAAACTTGGGCAATTGCCATCTATACCAAATATTTAATGCTGTTTCTACTACAGGTAGTTCTCAACATACTGGTCTGCCTAGAGGCCTGTGTTATGGTTCTGGCTAATGAAACATTTCAAAGAACTTCCAGGCATTGACTTTCCTAAAAGTCATTTATTGTTACAAAATGTCGGCACAGGCATAACGAAGGTATGCCAAGATCTAAATTCTCTTCCCCTGAGCAATTAGATTATCAGCATGTTCCCTCCCTAAATTAGCTGTCATATATCACATTATTCAATTAGTGTGAAGGTCAAAGGTTTCCTTCCTCTCTCTTTCCTGGGGTTTTCCCTCCTCCCTCTTCTGCTCTGCATTAACTCTAAAAATACCAGACAGTTCTGCATATTGTCAAAGCAAGAATATACAGTATTTGCAGCATTGACAGCCTGCCCATTATGGTTGCAAGTCATTGCAGCCATGATCATCCCTGAAGACCACACAGAGCCATTCTAAAAATGGCACCCAGTTGAAAAATCACCTGCTTCAGGGACGGAACCATGTAGCTTAGGAATGCCAAAAGACAGAGCAGTCTGCTCTCCTTCCCGAAACAAGTTCCAGAATTCTGGAGTTCTATAGAAGGTGAGGAGGTGATTGGTGAGGGGGGAAGTAAGGAGATGGGTGTGGGACCCAATGGGGTAGAAGCAGACACAAAACTTATGAGGAACCAATGAGGTGGGAAAGCTGACACAAAGCCTGCAGGGATCCAGGGATGAGGGGGACATAGGTGGGGGACTGACTGCGGTCAGCCATAAGATCAAATTTGCCCAAATTTTGTTCATGTGACTATAGGAGAGCTGTAGCAACCATAACTTTGAAACTATGCCCTAAAACCTTAGCAGGGAGATGGATAGCATACCAATTTAATAAATAAATAAACAGCTAAGTGACCAATCATAAGTCAAGGACTACCTGTATCACCCTATTTACCAATACAAATGGTGCAGAGAAGAGCAACAAAGATGATTACGGGACTGGAGGCTAAAATATATAAAGAACAGTTGCTGGAATTACATATATCTAGTTTAATGAAAAGAAGAACTAGGGATGCATTGATAGCAGTGTTCCAATATCTAAGGGGCTGCCACAAAGAAGAGGGAGTGAAGCTATTCTCCAAAGCACCTGAAAGCAGGACAAGAAGCAATGGATGGAAACTAATCAAGGAGAGAAGCAGCTTAGAACTAAGGAGAAATTTCCTGACAGTTAAAACAATTAATTAATGGAACAACTTACCTCCAGAAGTTATGAATGCTCCAACACTGGAAGTTTTTAAGAAGAGACTGGACAACCATTTGTTTGAAATAGTATAGGGCTTCCTGCCTGAGCAGGATGTTGGACTGAAAGACCTCCAAGGTCCCTTCCAGCTCTGTTATTCTGTTGTTCTGTTAAAATATGGCAACTACAATAATTGTTTGGAAACATTGTCTCTGTGTGTGTTTCTCTCTGTATGTCTCTGTGTCTGAGTATATAAACCTTATAGCTAATTATTTTATTTTATTTATTTTATTTAAATCACATTTATATGCCGCCCCTCTCCAAAGACCCGGGGCGGCTCACAACAAAAAAATACTACAATAATTTTAAAATTAACACATTCATACCACACACAAACTCAATCAATTCACATGCACTGATGGGAGGACACTCTTAGGGCCGAGGGGCAGAGCGCAGCTCACAAGCCCCAAGCCTGTCGGCATAGATGTGTCTTCAATCCTTTCCGGAAGGCTAGGAGGGAGGAAGCAGTACGAACCTCCGAGGGAAGCTGGTTCCAGAGGGCTGGGGCAGCAACAGAGAAGGCCCTTGCCCTAGGTCCCGCCAGACGGCATTGTTTAACGGACGGGACTCATAGGAGGCCAACCCTGTGCGCCCTAACCGGTCACTGGGATTCATGAGGCAGGAGACGGTCCCGCAAGTATCTTGGTCCGTTGCCATAAAGGGCTTTATAGGTCATAACCAACACTTTGAATTGTGTTTGGAGACCAATTGGTAGCCAGTGCAGCTCACGGAGAGCTGGAGTGATATGAGCATGTCTGGGGAGACCCAAGACAGCTCGCGCGGCCGCATTCTGGACTACCTGCAGTCTCCGGACATTCTTCAAAGGTAGCCCCATGTAGAGAGCATTACAGTAGTTGAATCTCGAGGTGACAAGGGCATGGGTGACTGTGAGGAGTGACTCCCGATCCAAATAGGGCCGCAACTGGCGCACCAGGTGAACCTGGGCGAATGCTCCCCTCGCCACAGCCGAAAAATGATGTTCCAAACTTAGCTGTGGATCGAGGAGAACACCCAAGTTGCGAACCTTCTCCGAGGGGGACAAAACTTCTCCCCCCAGGGTAATGGACGGACAGATAGAATTGTCCTTGGGAGGCAGGGCCCATAGCCACTCCGTCTTGTCGGGATTGAGTCTGAGCCTGTTGGCACCCATCCAGACCTCAACAGCCTCCAGGCACCGGTTCATCACTTCCACTGGTTCGCTGTAATGACACGGGGTAGAGATATAAAGTTGGGTATCATCAGCATATTGATGATAACTTACCCCGTTCCGACGGATGATCTCACCCAACGGCTTCATGTAGATGTTAAAAAGCAGAGGTGAGAAAACGGGCCCCTGAGGGACTCCACATGGAAGAGACCTCGGGGCCGATCTCTGACCTCCTGCAAACACCGACTGCGACCGGCCAGAGAGGTAGGAGGCGAACCACCGTAGAATGGTGCCTCGCACTCCAAGGCCCTTCAACCGGCGCAGAAGGATACCATGGTCGATTGTATCGAATGCTGCTGAGAGGTCAAGAAGCACCAGGATAGTGGAATAACCTCTATCCCGGGCCCACCAGAGATCATCGATCAGCGCGACCAAAGCAGTTTCTGTGCTGTAACCGGACCTGAACCTAGACTGCTGAGGGCCCAGATAATCCATTTCATTCAAGGACCATTGGAGTTGGAGTGCCACCACCTTCTCAACAACCTTCCCCAAAAAGGGAAGGTTGGAGATTGGACGATAATTATTTAAAACTGCCGGGTCCAGGGAAGCCTTCTTGAGGAGGGGGTGCACAAGTGCCTCCTTTAAGGGAGCCGGAAAGGACCCTTCCTTCAATGAAGCGATAACAACCGCCTGGACCCAGCTCCGTGTCACCTCCCTGCTAGCCGAAACCAGCCAGGAGGGGCACGGGTCCAGTAAACAGGTGGCAGAACTTACAGCTCCAATGGCCTTGTCCACATCATCAGGAGTTACCAGGTCGAATAACAATAATTATTTGGAAGTGATAATTTTAGATTATAAATAAGAAGTTTATTTATTTGATTTTTATCTCACCTTTATTTTTTATAAATAACTCAAGGTAGCAACATACCTAATACTCCTTTGTCCTCCTATTTTTCTCACAACGACCCTGTGAGGTCAGTTGGGCTGAGAATGATTGACCCAAAGTCATCCAGCTAGTTTTTCATACCTAAGCCAGGACTAGATTTCATGATCTCCTTCCTAGGCTAGCACGTTAACCATTAGACCAAACTGGCTCTCAGTTAACAAATAGTCAAACATAAGAATGTAAGGAAAAAAATTAAACATAGTTGGATTTTTGTGTTATGTTTAAGAAATATCTGAAGTTGATCAGTTGCCTTTCTTGCATCTTTTTTTGTACTTTTAAATACTATACTTGACAACAAAATAGTATGTGTGTTTTCTCTCTCTCTGCAAAAATAACTTATTTTGAAGTGATAAATATTTGTACCATTATGGTGGAAGTACATGTAAGAGTGTGCCTTTCTGTTTACTACAGCTTTATGGCCTTATCCTGGACCTTTAGAAACATCTAGTTCATCATTGCAGTAGGCATATTTTTAATTTTTTTTACTAAGAATATTTTAATTAGTGTGAACTAAATCTGCTTAATTTAACAATAATTTGTTCAATAGCAATAGACTTCATTCAGAGAATTCACATAGTATTGACTGCATGAGTCTCAAGAACTGTTTTTAGGTTCCAAGTAAAGGATACGAGCAGATCTATACATTTAAAAGAATAAAATATTATCATAAAAATAGCACCTAACAACATCACTTCTTTTCTTCAAAGTTTAATGAAGTTCCTCCCATATCTTTGTATCATTACAATATGCATTTCTGTGTCTCTATACTGTATTATCCATCTCTTATGGCAAGAAAACATGTTGATTCTGTTGGGACCACTGTCTATTGACTACAATTTCTTTTAATGTAGTGAAAATGTACTATGGTTAGTGAAATGTATAATCTCAAATACAGAGTCTCATGGTTCTTACGTAATAGGATCTCCATGACAAAGCCAACATATAATAAAAGGGAAGGAGGCAAAAGAAAAAAAAATCATCCAGCCATGGTTATCTACTTGAATGCAGATTTTGTAATAATAATAATATAATGTAGGAAATTTGAAATTAATATTACAAGGTGTCACACAGGTTAGTATTTTGGCAGCCAATATTACAATACCTATTGTAATATGTTGTATAGTTCTAGGATTAGCACTATTCTAAAGAATAGCAAAGCATTAGCTTAATCTACAGTTTCTTTTTAAATATATTTTGATTGAGGAAATTTTTACAGAAACAAAGGATTAGGAAAAGAATTAAAAGAAATGAAAAGGAGAAGGAAGGAAGGAAAGAAGGGAGGGAGGGAGGAAGGAACTTCTGATCTAATTTACAGCCATTATGAACATAATTATTACCAATTTCAGCCTCCCTGATCATGGTCCTGTTCTTCCCATAAATAATCTTTTTAAGCAAACAACAAGACCATTAACTAATACTGATGATTTTATCTAGTTTGGATAATGAAACGTCTGCAAGAAAACAACCAAGCTCAGAGAGCACCATAAGTTCATCAGTTAATTTTTGTCCATTTTCATCAAAAAGTCCATAAAAGATTTCCACTCTTTTAGAAAAATAGTTGCTGTCCCTTCCCTTTTCAAAATGTCAATTTGGATAACTCAGCAAGTTCTGTCATTTTCACAATCCGCTCATTCATTGTGAATATTTCTCTATTTTTCCATTTCACTACAGCTACCATATATAAAACCAAACAGCCACAAGTCTTTTTTAGTTGACTATTATACTTACTATGTATGTACTTACTTACTACCAGTAAGTCCCAGTAAAAAAAAGCTCTGGTTTCAACTGAAAGTTAAGTATTAAAAGTATCTGCATTATCATATATAACTATCTCCATTTTTTTCCACTTTTTCACAAGTCCAGTATGCACGGTAAAATGTTTCTTCATGCTTTTAACGTTTATCAACCATTAGAAGTATTTAAATATATCTTAGATGTTGTCTCTGATGAGAAATATGAATAGTACATTGTTTTATATAAATTTTCCTTTAAATTATAAGATAATGTAAATTTCAATCCTTTTAACCTCATTCATTCCCACTGATAGACCTGTACATTTTAACCAAAATTCTTAGCTCATTTTATCATGCATTCTTACTAATGTTTATTTTTCTTGACACATTTGATGGAGAAGACTGAGATAGCAAACAATAAAGAATATATGTCAGCTTGGCAACTATCAAATTGTTTATTACTACTTAACAACATTCATCTGATATTCACAGGGCAGCAAGAACAGTTTTTCATTTCTCAAATAACATAGATACTTTTACCAACCATTTTAACCAACACCGAAATACTCGACTTATAACTGTACATTTAATGATGGTTTAAAGTTACAATGACCAGATTTATAATCTGTCCTCGAAGTTACAACCATATCAACCCTGCAGTCATGTGATCACAATTTGAATGTTTGGCAATTGGCTCACAATTGTGATAGTTGCAATATCTAGCAGTCACATGATCATGATTTGCAACCTTCCTGCTTGTCTTTCAACAAGTACACTCATCTGGGAAAGTTGGACTGTGTGATTCACTTAGATCATATGATTTGCTTAAAGGCCACAGTAAAAATGGTCATAAAATTGGATTTGGTCACTTGATGAATTGCTAAACGATGGCATCAATTAGCGACTTAAATATTGGTCCCAACCATGATTATTTTATTTGGTAGGTAAAATATTTGGACTAGAAGACCTCCAAGGTCCCTTCCAGTTCTATTCTATTCTATATGAAAGCTGTCTGGGTGACTTTGGGCCAATCACCAGGAGATGTAAACCATCACCATTTTAAACATCGAGAACAGCTACTGGAATTGCATCATTCAACTCTTTCCAGTCCGGGAAGCAAGTTTTGGTGAGGACAACCTCAGATGGCAAGGATGATTATCGCTGGTGCTTTTTGGTGAACAAGGTGAATTGATATATATACATACAAACCTATCATACCTTTCAGAGTGAATACAAATACAGAGAGCACATAGAAAGCTAGTAAAAAATAGCAAGCCAAACATAAAGGTGGGAATTAAAAAAAAGGAAAAGGAGCACAAGTGAAATTGTTTATACCAATACAATTTGTTTATAACCACAATTCTATATGCCTCTTCATACTTTTCTATCTCTACAACGATTTCATGTCATTTAAAACTTCCCACAATTCAACCTTATTCACATATGCTTTCCCTTAATCAAATGTATTAAGAGACTTTCTTCCATTCATACATTTGCAATGACCTGAAGAAAAAAAATCCAGTCTGCATTTCCCAAATATTGCTACTGTCTTCTCTTGCAGCTTTTTAATTAGAATTCTGTCACAATTTCAAATCTTTCCATGACAAATGTTAGACCTCTCCAAGCACACAACCCTGTAGGCTTTATATATATATATATGCTACTTTTCTTTTTTTTTGTAGGGAAACAAAAATAGCATTCTTCCAATGATTAGGTACAGATGCAGACTTCACAAATATTAAACAAATTGTACATGCATTCCATAAGCTAATCATATCCATGGCTTAATACTTCTCCATTATACTATCTACATTTTACTCTTTTTAATACTTCCCACACCATTCATTATTTCCATTACCATTTTTTTCTTGAACACTAACATTTATGGCATTTGTTTTATTTCTACTCTTTAATATACTCTTCACCATAATTACCATATATACCTCCTTTCAACATTCCCTCATTCAGATCCATCCAACATAATTTCATTACTTTAAATTCAGTTCTATTCATTCTGCTGAAAGCTTCTTGTTTATCATTTCTACCCAATGCCAACACATTCTTTTTTTTACTTTCTCTGCATTTTAACCAGTGCCTACTTTCATTAATCATACTGGTTCTGTCTTTTTATATGTCTGTAATACAGTATATTTTTCTGATCTTCATTTTTTTTGCAGCAAGCAATGTCACAAATATTTTTCTCATGTATATCTATTTCGCTTCACTATACCATCAAATAATCTTTTTTTCATATTTTCCATTAGCATAACTCCACACTTTATGTGGCATGATATGCAACACAATTCTTTTTACTTTTTTTCAAACAGTTTACACATAATCTTTCTCCACATTAAACTTCCATAGAATCTGTTGAGATATTAGTGTATCTTCTGATACTTTTTCTTAGAAGACTCACATTTTCTGTTCCTGCAATGTTCTACTTTTATTCTCATTTCTTTCACATTTTTCTTTTTCTTCAGTTCCCATTTCTACAACAATCTTTCTTGACACTGTTCTACTTTTAATCACAGGGACTTGGCTGATCTTCTGTCTATTAATTGGGGACCACTGACTGGACTTATTATTACCACTGAGGGAGCAATAGTCTTCATTCCTCTAAATAGGGACTGTCAGTTTCTGGAATTGAAAATTTTCCCCCTAATACAGAATAACAGAGTTGGAAGGGATTTTGGAGGTTTTCTAGTCTAATTTTCTGCTACGAAGGAGACCATATACTATTCCAGACAAATGGCTGTCCAATCTCTTCTTAAAATCCTCCAGTGATGGAGCACTGACAACTTCTGGAGACAAGCTGTTCTACTGATTAATTGTTTTCATTCCCAGCAAATGTCTTAGTTCCAAGTTGGATGTCTCCTTGATAAGTTTCCATCTGTTATTTCTTGTCTTGCCTTCAGGTATTTTGGAGAATAGGTTGACTCTCTCTTCTCCAATATTGGAAGACTGCTAACATGTCCTTCTCTTCATTAGACTAGACCAGGGATAGGCAACCTTGGCTTTTTTATGACTCGTGGACTTCAACTCCCATAATTCCTAAGCCAGCCATGCTGAGGGGAAAGGGAGAGGTTTCCATGCTGAGCCATGCTGGCTCAGGAATTCTGGGAGTTGAAGTCCACAAGTCATAAAAGAGCCAAGGTTGCCTACCCCTGGACTAGACATACCTAATTTCTGTAACCATTCATCATATATTTTAGCCTCCAACACCTTAATAATTTTTGCTATTTTTCTCTGCATTCTTTCTAGAGTCTTTTTTATATCATGATGACCAAAACTGGATTCAGTATTCCAATGTAGTCTTACCAAAGCAATATAAAGCAGTACTAACACTTCACATGCTCCTTCTTTTAATTTGGCCTAGGACTACATTGGCTATTTTTGGCCGCTACAGTACATTGCTGGCTCATATTTTAGTGGTTGTCCATTAGGATTCCTAAATCCCTCTCACAGTTATCTGCCTATTCTATACCTGTGCATTTGGTTTTTCTTGCCTAAGTGAAAAACATTATTTTTCTCACCACTAAGTTGCATTTTGTTGGATAGGGCCCAGTGTTCAAGTCTGCCAAGATCTTTCTGAATTGTTGGGTTATTCTCTTCAGCTGCTGTCATCTGCAAATTTGATAAATTCCCCTTCTATTTCCTTTTAGATCCCTTCTAAATCATTTATGAAGATGCTGAAGAGTATTGAGCCTAAGACAGAACTTTGGCATACCCCACTTTATGCTTCCCTTCTTGTACATGTGGTTCCATTGAATGCAGTTGGTCAGCCAGTTACAAACCCATCTGGTGGTGGTGATGCACTCTATCCCACATTTTTCCATTTTACCAAGGAATAGGTTCTGGTTTACTTTGCCAAATGCCTTACAGAAGTCCAAGTATACTATAGGTAGTCCTCAACTTACAACAGTTCATTTAGTGAATTCAAAATTACAACATCACTGAAAAAAGTGACTTATGGCCTTTTTCACACTTATGACCATTGTAGCATCCCCATGGTCACATGATTTATATTTGGATGCTTGACAAATGGTTCATATTTATGAAGTTGCATTGACAAGCAAAGTTGGGGAAGGCAGATTCACTTAACAACCATGTTACTAATTTAACAACTGCAGGGATTCACTTAACAAATGTGGCAAGAAAAGTCATAAAATGGGGCAAAACTCACTTAACACATTTCTCATTTAGCAACATAAATTCTGGGGTCAGTTGTGGTCATAAGTTGGGAACTACATGTATATCTACAGTATTTCACTAATTTAGCTACTTTTTCAAAGAATGCAATAAGTTTTGTCTAACATAATAATAGCTTTGCTTGTTTCTAGGTATTCATAGAACTGTTGCTTGATTATCTTTTCCAGAATCTTCCCAGGTATTAGTGTCAGGCTGATTGGTCTATAGTTTCCTGGATCCATCTTTTTTTTTTCTTGTTTGAAGATCAGAACCACATCAATTCTTTTCCAATCTTCTGGTAGCTTCAGGTACCCAGGATCTTTGAAAGATATGGTTCAGTAGTTCTGAAATCATATCTGCCACCCTCTGCAGAACTCTGGGATATAATCCGTTTTGGTCCTGGAAATTTGAACTCATCTACAGTAGATAAGTATTGTCTTCTCATTTTCTAGCCCATTTTGACTGACTTGTATTCCTAATCTGTCTTTTACAGTACTGCTTTTTATATGTTGGACTGTTGTTTCTTTGATAAAAAGGCAAATGTAAAGAATCAATTAACCAGTTCCACTTTCTCAATGCTGTCTGTCACCTCCTTGCCATCTTTTCCCATTAGTAAACCAATCATTTCCTTGACTTTTTTCTTGCTTTTTACATGTTGAAAAAACCTTTTGTATAATTTTTGACATTTGTTGCAAATTTTACTTTATTCTGAGCCTTAGCTTTCCTGATTTCAGCTTTGCAGATTTGGACTATATGCTGATATTCTGCCTTAGTTCCATTTTAGTTATATATTTTTCCATATTTTCCATTTGTCCTTTTTGTCTTTCAATTTATCAACGAGTTCTTTATGCAACTATGCTGATTTCTTCTGGGATCGCTTATTTTTCTTTTTCAGTGGTGTTGTGTAAGACTAGGCTTTTATAATTTTATTTTTCAGTGTTTCCCAAACTTCTTGGACTGTTCTTTTCTTTAAGATTTTTAATCCATGGAATCCTTCCCAAGCTTTCTTTAAGTTTGTTGAAATTAGCTCTCTTAAAGTTTAAGACACTGGTTTGATTTTATTCTATTGCTTGTGTCTGTATTAAGTTGAATTCAAATATGACATGTTTATTCTCCCACTAAGTACCCACAACTTCAACCCCTTCTATCATTTCATCTCTGTTAATTACGTCCAATATAGATGATCTTCTAGTTCCTTTTTCTACCTTTTGGGAGATGGTTGTTTATTAGGTTCATCAGGAACTAGTTTGATGTCCTACTAGGTGCAGAGTTTGTCTTTCAGTTAATGTCAGGATATCCCACATTAAAACACATATTTCCGATGATCTTAGGAACCTGTCTCACTTTCAACTCCCCTTAAAATTCTTCATTCAGGCAGGCTTCCAGAGTTCGGCCGGCAGGATGCAGGTAACCCCTCCCCCCGTCCTGCCGCCTCCCATGGCACCGTGCTGCTCTGTGTCCCACGCCTCAAGCCTCTGTGGCACAGAACCGCTGGCGTGATCCTCAATGGCTGCTGATGCGCTCCCCGCCACCGGCAACCATGCAAGCCCTGGCAATTGCTCCAGCTGAAGAAGCGGGTGGCTGGGAGGCCACCACGCTGCCGATCTTCTGCGCCCGTCAGCTAGCGACCACAAATGTGCGCTTGTCAACTGGGAGGTCTGGTGATGGAGCCAGCCGGCTTGGAGGGTGATGGGGAGGTGGCGGCTCGGCAGGTGGGTTCCCGCCTGCCCGCAAATGTCGGGCCCACGGGGCTCGACACAAAGTCGACAGTCCAACATAACTTCCCTCCTTGGATGAGAATAAAGGAATCTCTCCCGCCCATGTCCCTTCCCTCCATCAAGCAACAACAAGAGGTTGCAGACAACTAAGTCAGCCGGTGCAGGAAGCCCTGGAATGGCCAGTCCAGGGCATCTGGTTGCAGTGCTGGATGTCTTTTGCTCCTCCTAGAAGCTGGTGGCAAGAGAAAGAAGTCGTTCAAACTTCAAGCTAGCTACTGGACACCTATTCGCACTTTTTTTCCTTTTTTTTTCCTGAGTTCTTGTCTGCCAACCCACCCCATCTGTAAAAGAAAAGGTCTTCCACCCAAGCATAACTTTTAAGGATTTTAAGGATCTTTGAGAGGAAGAGAGAAATAGAGAGAGTGAGAGAAACATGGAAAGAGAAATAGAGAGAGGGAGAGAGAGAGAGAGAAAGAGAGAGGGAGAGAAAGAGAGAGTGACAGGGAGAGAAAGAGAAAGAGGGAGAAAGGGAGAAAGAAAGGGAGACAGAGGGAGAGAAAGAGAGGGAGAGAGAGAAGGAGGGAGAGAAAGAAAGGGAGAGAAAGAGGGAGAGAGAAAGAAAGGGAGAGAGGGAGGGAGAGAAATAGAGGGAGAGAGAAAGGGAGAGAGAGAAAGAAAGGGAGAGGGAGGGAGAGAGAGAGGGAGAGAAAGAGAGGGAGAGAGAAAGAGGGGGAGAGAAAGAAAGGGAGAGAGAGGGAGAGAGAGAGAAAGAAAGAAAAAGAGAGAGAGAGATATTAAATTAGTAACATGGTTGTTAAGTGAATCTGGTTTCCCACATTAACGTTGCTTGTCAAAAGGTTGCAAAAGGCGATCACAGTTGGCAAACATCAAGATGTAAATCACATGACCCTGGGGATGCTGCAATGGTCATAAGTGTGAAAAATGGTCATAAGTCACTTTTTTCAGTGCCGTTGTAACTTTGAACAGTCACTAAGCAAACTGTTGTAAGTCAAAGACTACCTGTACTTTATCACTTTTTTCCATTTGTAACAATGAAAATACATCCTGCATTTCAGATATTTACATTACAATTCATAACAGTAGCAAAATTACAGTTATGAAGTAGCAATGAAAATAATTTTATGGTTGGGGGTCACCACAACATGAGGAACTGTATTAAAGGGTCGCAGCATTAGGAAGGTTGAGAACCACTGACTTAGGGCAACCTTATTTTTTTATCTGATTCTTTAACCCCTTTTACAAACATGAGATGACCTAGCCATTTTTTTCAACTTCTCCATTTGAGTCAGCATGCTGTATCCTCTTCTTTGTGATTAGTTTCTAGTTGTCTTATTCAGCACTTTATATAGCTTAGCTGCAAATTTTTTGTCATTAGCTACTGTTCGTATTCAAAATATGAAAAGAGATGAAACTAAATTAAAGGAAGGTTTTGAATGTTACTGATGGAAGCAACAGTTAATTCTTTTCACATGACTGATTGGATTAAGCAGACCTTATTTGGTTAGAAATACTGGGAAAATGGACCACCTCCATTTATGATATATCATTGTCCTTGTATCTTTGCTTGGGTTGAAAATTTGGGAGAATTAAGAAATCAAATCAATCATACTTTTATAATTACATCTATTCCTTTGCCATATGTGCATATAAAACAACTTACTTTTAAAGCATTTGATATAAATAAGCCTTTTTCAAGGCAGTTACTCACCACTTATCATTCTCATTCATATTTCAGTCTGCAAATGGACCTAATATATTTCTGTATTTTCTAATGTCATTCCCACCCAATTCATGTCAACCTATCAGAATTATTTTCCTACCAGATCATTTCAATTCAGAAGTGTGTACATTTTCCCCAAAAAATAATTCTCTGAAAACTCATTCTCAAATATACAATTATTATACATATGTGTCTACATCCAGAACAACCCAGATGACATTAATTCACTTTTATTCACAATAGCCCTACACTTTTGGTATCCTTCATCAATTCAACGCCACAAGATAAGGTCACCTTCATTCCTAACTATTATATTGTCTTGTTTCTTAGCTTCTCAGACATATACTTTGTCTTCTTTTATTCTGTTCATTAATTCATGCTCTTAATCATTTACGTCTCATAATTTCCAATTTTTCCATGAGTCAAATGAGGTTTTCATATAATACTTTTTAGCAGGATAACTAAACTTTAGACTAATCTTTATCAATTTTAGTTGCCATCAAATATATAAACTCCAGAGAAGCCAATTTATAATGAAATAAATAACCCCTTGTCTATAGAAATACTGAAAACAGTATAAAAGTGAAAGCTACCAACTTTTATATGCTACTAAAAGTCTCATTGTCATGACTTTTACATGGTGAAATGATACATTGTAGGACAAATACTTTTAAACAAAGTCAAATGGGCTAACTTACAAAATGTATTCATAATCTGAAACCCATGACTCCCGAAGGAATGAAATTTGAGAAAGATGTGACTGTTTCAGCACTAAGAACTGCTGATGCACTGCTGCTGCAGTCATGTAATCTTCATTTTCAACATGGTCTGATATTTCCCAGTGAGTCTTACAGTCCCTCTCTTCCTCCCTAACTTACTAGCCTGCTAGGAAGAAAAAAAGGGAGATTTCTGAGCTCTCTGCCAGATTTCCACAAGGAAACTCAATGGGGAAGCCGGCAAGAAATCAGAAGTTGCTCCTGCTCCCACTGCTTTTTTGTCTGCTTGTGATCATTCTGTTTGTGTAAGGAAATATCTCTAAAACTATGAGCCAACAGGACATCGTTGTCTAGCATCACGTACATAACATAACGTGATACAATAATAGATTTGTGGCCCTTCTTTTTCAAGTAGTCTTCTCACAGACACAAACATAACAAAGAGTAGTTAAACAAAAATAAAAGGAAAGCATAAAGAAAAAACAGATTGCTATTAGTTAAAAGCTTAATTAAAAAAAGAGGAGGATATAGCCAGGCACCTAAATGACAATGCTGCTGCCAGGAAATTTCTTGAGAGAGGAAGTTTTAATAGATCTCACAACAAAAAAGCCCTTTAGCATTTAAGACTTTAGACTGCATTGTTTTTCAAATCTGAGATACTTATTTAAACAATATCCAATACCAAATTATCTCACCATGAATGCTTGTGTCTCCTACATCTAACTCGAAGCTGCAAAGTGAATTGAGACTTTTGTACTGATGTGGATAATTAAAGCACAAAAGCTTCACAAACTTAAAAAACAAAATGCAAGCCTTTTATCAAAGACAGTCTTTCTATCTCAGTCTGACAGTTAACAGAATATGATCTAATAAACAAATACTTTCACACAGTACAAAAGTGCCATTAAAGGCCAAAACTGTCAACACAAATTTTATTCTTGTGCAAGGAAAAAAAATATAAACTGTTGATCACCTCTGGTTGCCTTAGAGTGGTGGTTGTCATGGAAACATTCTTGCAAAGTTCACAGTGATGAAACAAAACACTTCCAGTTTAATTGCTATTAGATTTAGCATAGCACAGTTTATTTATACTCAAAGTGCATTATGATAAAATGCAGTAAAAAATAGATGCTCAAAAATTGATTTATCATTATAAATCTATAGAAGTGATTTCAAAATACACAAGTAAAATTAAAACCAAGAAACTTTGATACAATTGCTTATTAAAATACACATTAATATTCCAGCATATAATGCATTTTTGAAATTAGGAACAATGAACAAAAGGAGAATTCTCACTTTGCAGATGTAAAATTCTATAAGACAGGGCCCAATTATATAACCACGTTTCACCTGCAATGTATTTAGTTTTGCTTAGAGTATGGGCTATTGAACTAAGCACAAGTAACCAAACTGTTTTGCCAAAACAAGTGAAAGAAATCCTTTCTTTTTCAAACTTTGTCAGCCGTCTACCTTGAGTAATGTAGACTGAAGACATTACATGAACTGTATTTACTCCTACAACCCGTATTTACAGCCATACTTTCTTCAACAGTGAAAATATACATACTTATTATGAATAACAGACACATTGAGAGCTGTGGTGGGTAAGACTAGAAACTGGGAGATTGTGAGTTCTAGTTCTATCTTAGGCATGAAGTCAGCTAAATTATTCTCTCTCAGCCCTAAACCACTTCTAAAATCTTGCCAAAAAAATGCAGGGACTTGTCCAGGTAATCGCAATAAATCAACTCTGATTTAAAGGCACATGCATACCTAGCACACAGAAACACACACAAATAGAGACATTAACTTCAATTCATTTGCCTAAACATTATCTAATATTTTCTAAGCCAGGAAGCAAACTCTGTAAGTTAAATAATATTTAGAAGAATAAATATTATAGTTATTGATGAGTGAAATCAGGATTTGCACAAAAAAGGATATTGAAAATATAATTCTATTTTTGAACTTGGTTAAAAGACTATGAATATACTACTCAATAATGGTTCTATTAAAGAACAGCACTTTAATATCATTCTGAGAATCAAGCTTTAATAAATCTATTTTACGAACTTTACTAGACTAAATATTTAATTAAAATTAAATGAGCATGCGCAAGATGGACGCTTATGCCTGATCGCCTGATGCTTGGGTTCTGGAGATGAGGTTTGAGGGAGCCCACCCAGGGGGTAGAATTCCATCAAACACCCCTGGGTGGGTACCGGAGGACGCTGCCGACCATCTGGCAGCGTGATAGGGCTTCCAGGAGTCCGGACTGAGCTGGGGCAGCGGAGGCGTTGGCGCGTCTCTGAAAATGCTGAGGCCTCAAGAATTATAGGGATTGGAGCCCGGGCTGGCGTGGCTGAGAAGACCTGGAGTGGTGGAGTTGTGGTGGATTGAGAGCTTCGCTGGTCTCTCCCCCCTTGAGAGGAGGAGTGCTCGTAGCAATGGAGCGACGGGGTGACGAGGGTGAGAGCCTCGTGGGGGAGAGCCGGCTGGCCCCCCCTCAATGACAGCTGAGGAGTCCTGTAGGAGGAGAGCTGGCTGGCCGGCTGGCCCCCCCTCCCCGAGAGGAGGAGAGCTCGGAGCAGCGGAGCAATGAGGGTGAGAGCCTCGTGGGGGAGCGACGGTTGCCCCCCCTCAATGACAGCTGAGGAGCCCTGTAGGGGGAGCTGGCTGCCCCCCCTTGAGAGGAGGAGAGCTTGGAGCAGCGGAGCGATGGGGTGACGAGGGTGAGAGCCTCGTGGGGGAGAGCCGGCTGGCCTCCCCCCTTTTTCCCTCCCCCGCCTTCTCCCCCCCTTCAATGACTGTTGAGGAAATGGTGAGGCTCCACCCCAAGACCACATGGAAAGGAGACAGCTCTTTGAGCAGGACACCAGCAGGTGAGAGCTGTCTGCATGGAACATCTGGGGGGAGTTTTTACCCTCCACCAACTTGATGACTGTGGTTGTGATCCGAGGCCCAGGGAAAAACTGAATCGTCCGGCCAAATGGATATTATATCTGCCCAAAGATGGACAGACTCTCATCACTGTTTGTACCCAAGCTGTGACTATGCCATATAAATGCTGGATAAGACGTGCCTTCTTGCACTGCAAGATGCCCCCCTCTCGCGGAGATGGCCTGCATGTCTCTCAAAGGCCTGCCTTGATGATGGATTTTGGAATCCCAAGAGGTGGCATGCTCAAAAAAAGGGGTTATGGAGGTTTTTAAGTAGGGGTTTTAAATGTTTTTAAGGGGTTCCAGGGAGGGGGTGGCAAGATTAGTAATGGAGTAGGCCTGGGGGGAGGTCTACGGGATAGGGGAGGGTTAGAGGGAGGGAATAGGGAGGAGGAGAAACATGGGCCAGGCAACGGGTGGGACCGGAACCACGAGGGTGCAGATTATGGAGGGGGCAGAAGTGATTCTGTTCCCATCGGCTCTGTAAGTGGGAGGGGCAGATATGGCGGGAGCAGGGGGTATATTCATTTATGGGAGCGTGTCCCCGCTATCTTCGAGCAGTGCCACGCTCTGACCCCCATGGCTCCACTTGTGATCTGGGTTGCTTAGAGCCAAAGGGCCCGGGCTGTAGGCTGGTATTGTGCAACGCCAGGTCAATGGTAAATAAGGCCCCCTTGATACAAGACCTAATTATGGAGGGGACGTAGACCTGGCGGGTATTACAGAGACCTGGTTGGGTCCAGAGGGAGGTGTCCCTCTGGTGGAGATGTGCCCTCCGGGCTTCCTTGCATTTCCCCAGCCGAGAGCTCAGGGCAGGGGTGGGGGAGTGGCGGTTGTGATTAGGGAAGGTCTCAGGCCAAGACAGGTCACTGTTCCTCAGACAGCAGGCTGTGAATCCCTCCTTGTGAGGTGGGACCTTGGGGGTCCGAGGGCTGTGTTGCTCATGTACCTGGCTCCCTGCCACATGTCAACCGCCCTGCCCGAGCTCCTGGGCGTCATTGCGGTGGTGGCAGTTGAGGTCCCCAGGCTGGTAGTCATGGGTGACTTCAATCTGCCGTCTGCTGGCGAGGTGTCTGGGGAGGTTCGGGAGTTCATGGCTTCCATGACGGCCATGGACCTGACCCAGGTAATTCAAGGTCCCACTCACACGGGGGGAAACACGCTTGACCTGGTTTTTGCCTCTGGTCAGTGTTTGAGTGATCTGGATATGGGAAATATAGTTATTACTCCTCTGTCATGGTCCGATCACTCTCTCCTACGCTTGGACTTTCTGACCACCACACCCTGCCGCAGGGAGGCGGAACCAATTATTTGGTACCGCCCCAGGCGACTGATGGAACTCGACAGGTTCCAGATGGAGCTTGGGCCAATACCGGAGGCTCTAACACACAACTCGGTTGGGGCGCTGGTAGCAGCCTGGGATATGGCAGCTGCTGGTGCCTTGGATCGGGTTGTGCCTTTGCGGCCTCTGAGCCGGCGTGGTTCTCAATCGGCTCCCTGGTTCAATGGGGAGCTGAGGGAAATGAAGCACCGGAAAAATGCCTAGAGAGCAGTTGGAGGGCGAGCCACTCTCAGTCTGACCGAACACGGGTAAGAGACCATATTAGGACTTACCTAGTGGCAATAAGGGCAGAGAAGTGCTCTTATGTCACTGCCCTTATTGCATCATCAGATAATTGCCCAGCCTCCCTGTTTAGGGTAACCCGCTCCCTCCTTCAATGGGAGGTGAGGGAGATCCCTTGGAGGAAAGAGCTGAGGATTTTGTGCAATATCTGTAGGAAAAAATCGCTCAGATTCGGGAAGGCTTTAACTTTGATGAAGGGGGTCCAGCGGGAGTGGCTGAGGCGGGCCTTGAGACTGTTACTTGGGCTGAGTTTGACTTCGTGACACCAGATGACTTGGACAGGTTGCTGGGAGGTCTTAGAGCAACCACATGTTTATTGGACCCGTGTCCCTCCTGGTTGGTACTGGCCTCCAGTGAGGTGACGCGAGGCTGGCTTCAGGCGATTACCAATGCTTCGTTGAGTGAGGGTGTCTTTCCTGCCGCCTTGAAAGAGGCAGTGGTGCGACCTCTCCTCAAGAAGCCCGTCCTGGACCCCGCTGTTCTATCCAACTACTGCCCTGTCTCCAACCTTCGCTTTGTTGCGAAGGTTGTTGAGAGTGTGGTTGCTCGACAGTTCTCTCAGCACCTGGAGGAATCGTCTTATCTGGATTCTCTCCAGTCGGGGTTCAGGCCGGGCTACAGCACGGAAACAGCTTTGGTCGCATTGGTGGATGATCTCTGGCGGGCCCGGGACAGGGGTTGTTCCTCTGTCCTGGTGTTATTGGACCTCTCAGCGGCTTTTGATACCATCGACCATGGTATTATGCTGCGCCGGTTGGAGGGGCTGGGCATAGGGGGCACCGTGTTTCGGTGGCTCTCCTCCTTCGTCTCTGGCCGGATGCAGTTTGTGTTGACAGGGGGTCAGAGGTCGACCCCGAGGCCCCTTGACTGTGGGGTGCCTCAGGGGTTGGTCCTCTAACCCTTGTTGTTCAACATTTATGTGAAGCTGCTGGGTGAGATCATCCGAGGTTTTGGGGTGAAATTCCATCAGTACGCTGATGACACTCAGCTGCACATTTCCACCCCGAACCACCCAGATGAAGCCCTTGACGTACTGACCCAGTGCCTGGAGGCCGTGCGGATCTGGATGGGGAAGAACGGTCTCAAGCTCAACCCATCCAAGACCGAGTGGCTGTGGTTACCATCGTCCCGGTATAGTCAGCTGACTCCATCGCTGTCTATTGGGGGCGAGTCAGTGGCCCCCACGGGAAGGGCTCGCAACTTGGGAGTCCTCCTGGATTCACGGCTGCCCCTTGAGGACCATCTGACGGCCGTAGCCGGGAGGATGTTTTACCAGATTCGTCTGGTATGCCAGTTGCATCCCTTCCTGGATCGGGATGCGCTACGCACGGTCACTCATGCCTTCGTCACTTCCAGACTGGACTATTGCAATGCTCTCTACATGGGGCTCCCCTTGAGGTGCATGCAGAGGCTCCAACTGGCACAGAATGCGGCCGCGCGGGTGGTGGTGGGGCGCACTGGCGGGCACGAACAGCCCCAATCCTGTGCGAGGTGCACTGGTTGCCGGTGGTCTTCCGGGTGTGCTTCAAGGTGTTAGTCACCACCTTTAAAGCGTTCCATGGCATAGGACCCAGTTATTTACAGGACCGGCTACTGTCGGTAAATACCTCCCACCGACCAGTTCGCTCCCACAGGGAGGGCCTCCTCAGGGTGCCATCGGCTAAGCAATGTCGGCTGGTGGCGCCCACAGGGAGAGCCTTTTCTGTGGGGGCACCGACGATGTGGAACGAGCTCCCTCCGGAACTCCGGACATGTCATGATCTCCGCACCTTCAGAAGAGAATTGAAGACTTATCTCTTCAATCAAGCCGGCCTGGCCTAGAGCTCTTCGGGTTTTTAATGTAATTTAAATTAAGTAGTTAGGGTTTTAGTATGGGATTTTAATTTGGTTTTTAGTACAGCCTAGGTTATTTAATTCTGTTTTAAATATTTATTATTGTTACGTTTTAAATTTGGCTGTAAACCGCCCCGAGTCCTATGGGGGAGGGGCGGTATAAAAGTTTACAAAATAAATAAATAAATAAATAAATAAATAAATAAATAAATTAAAAAAAATCTAGAAGAACAGAAATAAATCCAACAATAATATGAATAAACTTATAAAACTAATTCCAAAGATGTTAATCCAAGTATATGGCAAAATGGAGCAAACAAGCTGTTGCACTATCAAGTTTACCACTGATTAATTCCAGGCAACTTTAAAAGAGAGAGAGTTGGAGAGTGAGTATATACAGCACTGACAATAACATATAGAAAATATAAATTTATTAAGTCTTCCTGCTATTCCCTGAGTCTGGAAAATGTTTTGAAAAAAAGGTATTTTTTAAAAAAGAGAGAAGAAATGCAATGTTAAGTAAACATTTCAGACCTCAGCCTTCCTCACAAGCCTTTGAACCTTTTCTTTCATGTGCTGTGTTTGATAGTCCATGGAGAACAACTGCTGAAAGCCCTAAAGATGGTAAAACAGGATTTCTGACTTGGGAAATAAAAATCAACTGAATATGATTCGCACATGGCAATTCAGATCAATGGAAAGCAAGACCAAAATTTACAATATCTATACTGTACGATGTAACATCGTGGTTGTCTTTTATAGCTAGAAGCAAAATTCCCAAAGGCTACGATAAAGGTAGACACAGAGAATATAAATGAAGTAATAGTGAATTATATTAAAGAACATTTCCATGCAATCCAATAAATAAATAGGTAAATCATCTTTGATACACTTTGATGTAAATTTTAAAAACACATTTTCTAAACAGAGAAATAATCTATATATAACTTAATTAAGAGTATGTAGTTCTACCTCACAGAAAATTCACAATCATGGAGACCTTGCTGGAACACTGCATCTATTTCAATGTAAGGAATCATGGGGTAGCATTGCTTCTTAAATAATGCTTCTGTGTACAAAGTTAAATTCTTATATATAAATAAAATTTTAGAATTTCACAAAGATATAAATAAAACCAGGCAACAATGAGTAAATTACCATAAGAATTCAGTTTAACGAGATTCCTAAAATAATACCCGGATTACTATACATGAGTGTCTTTATGAGAAGCTTACATTCATAATGCAAAATGTATAAATATGGAGCCTTTATATTTAATCTGTATTCACAGAAAGCCTTAGTGTAGACCTAGGACTTTTGCAAAAGTGCTGCTGAATTGGGGTTTTTAATGTCGCAGAAAAGGAAGTTAATGCACAAAGAATAATGACTAGCTGTAATTATACAATATATTGTAAATAAATATTATAAATTCAATTGTATTTTTGTCCTGATTATGTCTGCTTCTTTATCATAACCTTATCAAACTTTTAGAAGAAAAACCCTTCAAATCTCAGAAAGACAAAAAATGATCTTAAAAGCTGAACTGTTGTATATTCCTCTAGAAATTCCTCTATTTTGGCTATATCATGTGAAGAGTGACTGAAATATATTTTTAACAAAATTCTTCTTTGATACAGAAACCTTAGCATGATATTCTATAATTTACCGCTTTCAAATATTGATAAGATTTTATGGGCCAAGACCAAGATATGTTGTGGTCTGCAAAAAAACTGGATAAAACATAAAAAAATATCTTCCATTCATTATATGTACCCAAATCAAATGGCAATGTTCCTGTAGTTTAGAGAACACAAGGAAGGTCAGGCAATACATACAGCTCTGCCTTCCAATACCTCGCCATCATTCATTCACTGTTTCAGTCAAATACCTTTTCAGTCAGAAAAACAGTAAAATGCAATAAGTACCTAGATTAAAAACCCTGTTTTAAAGACAACCCATAGTTTAAGAACAGGGCCTATTATAGCAAAATTTGAGTTAAATACACAATGATTCAAGTTAAATACACAATGGTTCAAGTTCCTTACACAATTCTAATTATACAGTATTACACAAAATGCTGTTCTGTCTTATGTACAAATTCAAATTAAGGACTGACCTTGGGATTATTCATTCCTACCTTTACTACAGAATCAGAATGAATTTATCCAAAAATGTACATAAATCCTTACTAATATATGCATCCTGATCTGCTTGCTCCTTCAAGATGTGCTGAAGAGAACTAAGAAAAGAGGTAATCAAAGATAAAAACTAGTAAGTATGAACAATGTCAGAACACTAATTCAGATTACAAATAAAGCCAAAATACCTAGAACCATCTTGCTTTTCATAATAGCATTGATAAAAATAGGAAACTGGCATGCTTTAAACAATTGTAAAGCTTTTTAGAAAATAAAAATAGGAACAGTTGCAGCCCAATATTGAATGCAGTGATGCAGGTACAACAAGAAGAAATCCTGGCAATGACTCAAGAGATGGCATTTTGTATTATTTAACATCAGACATCCATTTCTCACACAAGTTTTTGTATTTTTCAAATTAAGGCATGCTGATTCCTAACATGCAGTATTTGGGTCTCTTCCAATTTTCTTCTCTCCTATTTATGGACACCCAGTTCAGTTCACACCCAAATTGTTTTATTTCTGTTCACAGTAAAAGTAAATATCTATTTATCTACGGTATTTGTTTATCTTACATTTCAAAATAGTTAACTCTAAACCTAGCAGAGTTTAATATTACTTGGCTATGTAGCCTAACAAAAGAATCTTCTTGCCCACTGAGGCTAATCAAAACAGCTTATAATAATAATAGTAGAGCTTGAAGGAACAATTGAGGTCTTCTAGTCCAACCCCCTGCTCAGGCAGGAAACCCTACACCATTTCAGACAAACAAGAAATTCAAGAAGAAGTCAGCATGGCTGCACAAAGATCTCTCTGACAAACTGAAAGATAAAAAGAACAAATACAAAAAAATGGAAAGAGAGGCACATAACTAAGGCCAATTATCACCAGACAGCTAGAACATGTAAAGATGAAGTCAGAAAAGCAAAGGCTCAGAAAGAACAAAGACTTGCAACAGAAATCATGGATAATAAAAAAAGTTTCTTCCAACATATTAACAACAAGAAAAAAGTCAAGGAAACTATAGGCCACTAAAGAGAGATGACAAGGAAATAACAGGCACCAGGGAGAAAGCAGAGCTGCTTAACTCATACGTTACATCAATCTTCACACAAAAAGAAACCATATCCCAACATACCAAAACAACCACTGCAAAAGACAAATTGGAAACAAAAATTAAAATAAGCAAGAAAATGGTTAAGAGAACACCTATCCGACCTTGACGAATATAAATTATCAGGGCCTGACAGATTACATCCCAGAGTTCTGAAGAAGCTGGCAGATGTTATCTCAGAAACATTGCACTATATCTTTCAAAGATTCCTGACAAACCTAGCAGACAACTTTGTCTCCCAAAAAGTAGAGAAGGGAACTAGAGGATTAGCCATTTTGGATCTAATTCTCACTAACAGAGATGAAATTATAGAAAGTGTTGAAGCCATAGGAACTTTGAGAGGTAGTGATCATGCAATATTGGAATTCAACATTATAGAAGCACAAGCAATAGAACATAGTCAAACTAGAGTCTTGGACTTCAAGAGAGCTAATTTCAATAAACTTAGAGAGGGCTTGGGAAGGATTCCATGGATGAGAATCCTCCGGGGGAAAACAATGCAAGAAGCTTGTGAAATTTTCAAAAGCAAGATAATAAAAGCCCAGTCTATCTCAATACCAACAAAGAGGAAAAATAACAGCTCTCAAAAGAAACCAGCATGGCTGCATAAAGAACTCTCTGACAAATTGAAAGATAAAAGGGACAAGTATAGAAAGTGGAAAGAGGGGCACATAACTAAATCAGAATATCAACAAATAGCCCGAGCCTGCAAAGATGAAGTGAGGAAAGCCAAGGCTCAAAATGAACTAAGGCTTGCGACCAAAGTCGAAAATAACAAAAAAAGCTTCTTTCAACATGTAAAAAACAAGAAAAAAGTGAAGGAAACAATTGGTCCATTAGTGGGTGAAAGTGGTAAGAAGGTGACTAGCAATAGGGAGAAAGCAAAACTATATAACTCATTTTTTGCATCTGTCTTGACACAAAGGGAAAAAACAGACCAACCTATCAAAAATAGTGCCATAAAACAGAAGTTAAGATAGGCAAGAAAAGACTTCCGGTTCCAGATAGCGGCGCTCGCAGCTGTGCAAGGAGATGGCTCTCCTTGCCAGCTGATTCTCTGCTGCCGGTAGACCATTAATCAGGTCGAAAAGCTGTCCTGTGGGGGCAGCTACCGGTGAGGAGGTCCTCATTGTCCTTGGGAGAGCGGCAGCTTCTTCCAGGGACCGAGATTGCTCCTTTGGGCCGACGGTGGAAAGAACGGCCAGTAAAATGGCCGTTCATCTAGCCGCTGCAACCAGAAGTCAGAAGAACATCTAAGCACAGGAACCACCGTGGCTGAGCCGGGTGAGATTTTTTCCCCTCCCTCTCTTGGTTTTTCTTTTTTCTTTTTTTTGTTCCTGTAAAAAGCACCTTTGAAATGATTTCCCTACTCTAAGAAGGCAGCGTTTGTGAGTGTGGGGAAAAGAAGCTTGGACTGAATTAACTTAAAGTGATTTTTTTCCTATTTTTTTCCTATTTTTTCCTTCACTTCGGGGTCTTGGAAAATTTTGTCAGTATTGATAGTTCTTCGCCCCAGGCAACACAAGTCTCTGGTGCACCCCCTGCACAATCAAAGCGCAGGTCTACTGAATTGGAAGCAGGGGGAAAGAAAAAAGCCAAAACCAAACATTTATCCACCAAAGAGACTTCCAAAGCAGCCGAGTGAGAGGCCTCGAGGAGACATCAGGCACTGGAGAGGGAATTCTCCAAAGCACAGCGGCTCCTATCCAGTGGGGCTGAAGCGGTTCCCCCCACCCCACTGGATACCTCTACATTGGAGCTTCCTTTTGCGCCTGTGCAAGATACCTCATGGATAGGTTCTCCTCTGGGGGCAACCGAACAGGTAGGTCCTCACTCCTCTTCTTCCTCCATCCATCAGAGTCCTGAAATTATACATGCTCCAACGGTGGTTGGGGCTACTTCCAAGGACCAAGGTGATATGTGGTCTCAGAGCCAATTTCAGGCATTCATGCACCATGCCTTTGTCTCGGAGGACCGGGGTCTTCGTCTGTGGAACTGGAACTGGGTTTGGCGCCTGCCCGACCCAACGTTTCCATTAGGCCGGGCTCTGGCCGTTTCCCGGTAAGGTGGCTTGAAACTGCTGAGTGGGAGGCCGAGCTGGAACAGGAGTAGGACCTGCCGTACCACGTCGTTTCTGGGGGCAGGCCATGACGAAGTGACCCATCTCTCCACAGTACAGGCACAATCCCTCAGCTCTCCATCTTGCCTTCTCAGCCTCGGTCAAGCGAGATCTGGCTGCACCCAGATCCATGGGCTCATCTCTGGCCATGGGTACAGGACGCCTCTCAGTGTAAGCCGGCAATGGTTGGAAAATACGTCTGGGTGCCGGGATGGGTGGAGTGATAGGTAGGGTCTGAAATCCTCTGCGTGGTGCAGGAACTGGCTTGGCACTTCCGGTGACTGGAATCATCTGTTTGACCAGGCGGGCATCCGTGGCTTGCGTTTGTGCCTCAATAGCCAAACAATGTTGATATAAGGCATCCAGGGTCATGGGCATTACAGTATGTCTAAACTCATTCAAGATCTGGGAAGACAGGCCATCTTGAAAGATTTCCATGAGAGCCTCTTCATTCCAATTAATTTCTTGAGCTAGGCGGCGAAAATCTGATATATATTCCGCTACGCAGCGCGATCCTTGACGTAGCTCTCGTATCCGCCTGGTGGCATTTTGTCTACGAAGGGGGTCAGCAAATTCTTTTTCCATCAGCTGGCAGAATCCTGCATAATTGCGCAGGACAGGATCTTGTCCGTCTATCAGAGGAGATGACCAATCAGCAGCTGGACCAGAGAGCAAACTTAAAATGAAAGCCACTTTAGTCTCATCAAGCTGGAAATCTGCTGGAGTTGAAGCAATGAATGTTCTGCATTGGTTTAAAAAAGCTGGAAATTTACTACGCTCTCCAGTAAACTTATCAGGCAATGCTAAATAACACCTGCTTCTTCTGGGAGGGGGGGCTGGAGCTGCGGCTGGGGCTCCTGCAGCCTGCTGAATCTGCTGCTGCAAATTGCCAATTTGTAGCTGGAGACTTTGAACTAGTTGATACAGAGCAGGATTATCCGCGAGAAGCTGTTCCATGACGTCACTGGACTTGCGCAGTACTGAAAACTCGGACTAATTTTCGTCTGGGTCACGAGCAATCTGTTATGTCTGGCCCTTCTCAGCTTAGTAAAATCCACAGGAATATTTCTTTAAGAGTTTTATTTAACACATTTCAAGAGATTCATTGCAAAGCAAGCTGCTGGCATTTTGTTGGCCGGAACGGCCAAGTCTGATTTATTTACATTCAGCTTAATCATGCTCTCCCTCCCTTCCAATTAACTCACTCTTTATCTCTCAGGTTGTCCAAGAGCTCATTAATCTTAACACCAGAAAACTGAGTTCAAACGAACTGCGCAAGGCATCAAGCTACTCCTTGATATTAACGTTGCTCGTGACAAAGAATTAGTCCCTCCTTTATCTTCTAATATAGTTTCCGATACGTCACTTCCCCCATGGCTTCCTTTTTCCACGTAACTGAGACCTCCGCCTATCAAACCTTCGGAATCTCGGATCAAGCCATAAATTTTCCTGTTCCAAATCTGAGTCTCCGCTTTGAGAGTCTGACTCAGACTGCATGCAAATCTCCTCCCTCTCTGTCTTTCCTGCCGGGAGGGGAAAGCACCCAGAGGGGCCTGGTTGCTCCTCCTCATCCTCTGACATTTCCCCAGCTGGTCTAGAGACACCCACAACAGGCACAGACAGGCATATTTATTTGTTATGATTTTAATGTTTTAATGCTGGAAGCCATCCAGAATCATTTCGTTATGAGAGGAACAGAAAATAAATTAAATAAATAAATGGTTTGGCCTGAAAGTGAAAACATCTTGTTGAGGAGCAGACAGCTTTCAGGGTAGATCTATTAATTCTTGACCACTGTCTGCTCCTCCATCATTTGGCCAAGAAATATTCCCACCTCAGAGGCTCCTTTTTTGCAGCCTTTGCCATGGTAAATTAGCCTTTGATTAACTCCAAGGGAAATGCTGTTGGTATCCCAGTAAAGGATTGCTTCTTGTCATTCAGTCCTTTCATTCCAACATCACACTGAGAGTCAGATGTTCCCCATGGGAACTTCTCTCTGGAGTTGTTACCACTCAAAGAGAGGTCAAGCAGAAAGATATTCTAGCCTTCTACTTTTTAACTTATCAATAATTCAAGCCCCTTCTCTCCCACAATCATCTTTCTGAATTAGCAGATTGAATAGTTAGAGGATGGGAATGAGAAGGGCACAGGGGTTTAGAAACTCAAACAACTGAAGTCTTAGTATCTGCACAAAGTTATCATTCAATTCATAATTGGCATGTTAATAGGAATGCTACTGAACAGATATGCACTTATACATTACCTTACACTGCTGTTCCAGGCATTAGTGTTTGTATTATCTGGTAAGTGTTACTTAGCATAGATCTTCAGCTAACCTGAGACTTTTCATTAGAAAGAAACTTATTTGATTTCTGGTTTGCCGATGCGGATGCTGTGGACCCTTGGAAGACGAGTTCTTCTTCCGATTTTCCTTTGCTGGGGGACCCTGGAAAGGGACGACAGTCGTCCTGTAGGGGCGACGAGACAAGAAGGGGACCCCTGCTTGATCGCTGGAGGGCGGCAGCCATTCTGCTTGATCTAGGGCAACCCTCCAAACTGGCAGAGAAAAGACCGGCCATAGCAATATGGCTCATCATTAGGCTGCAGACAGCCGAAGTCCAATCTACTATCAAGCACTTTGAAAGCAACGCAGATGAAACTGGGTGAGATCTGATCTTCTCTTTACCCTAAGTACCTTCTTTTCCTGTAAAGGCTGTTTGAAGTATCTTCCCCCTGTGAGGAGAGAGAGAAGGGAATTTCTATCCCACCCTCTTATTATTATTATTATTTATTTAATTTCTATGCCGCCCTATTCCAAAGAACTCAGGGCGGCTCACAGCATGATAGAAATTACAATAAACACATATCTATAAAAAAACCTTGAGCTAAAAGAAACCAATCACTCCACAAACATACACAGAAACATACACTGGCTAGGGGCAAGGTGTTAGCTGCCCCAGGCCTGCCGGCAAAAGTATGTTTTAAGCAATCTACGAAAGGCGAAGAGGGTGGGGGCGACACGGATCTCCGGGGGAAGTTGGTTCCAGAGGGCCGGGGCCGCAACAGAGAAGGCCCTTCCCCTAGGCCCCGCCAGGCGACACTGTCTGGCTGACGGGACCTGGAGAAGGCCCACTCTGTGGGCCCTAACCGGCCGCTGGGATTCATGGGGCAGCAGACGGTCCCGTAAATAACCTGGTCCAATGCCATGTAGGGCTTTATAGGTCATAACCAACACTTTGAATTGGGTTCGGAGACCAATTGGCAGCCAATGCAGCTCGCGGAGTGATGCTGAAATGTGGGCATTTCTAGGCAAGCCCAACACTGCTCGCGCGGCTGCATTCTGCATTACCTGAAGTCTCCGAACATTTTTCAAAGGTAGCCCCATGTAGAGAGCATTGCAGTAGTCGAACCTCGAGGTGATAAGGGCATGAGTGACTGTGAGAAGAGACTCCCGGTCCAAATAGGGCCGCAACTGGTGCACCAGGCGAACCTGGGCAAATGTCCTCCTCGCCACAGCCGAAAGATGATGTTCCAAATTTAGCTGTGGATCGAGGAGGACGCCCAAGTTGCGGACCTTCTCCGAGGGAGTCAAAAGCTCCCCCCCAGGCTAATGGACGGATAGATTGAAATATCCTTGGGAGGCAGAACCCAAAGCCACTCCGTCTTGTCAGGGTTGAGTTTGAGCCTGTTGGCACCCATCCAAACCCTAACAGCCTCCAGACATCGGCACATCACTTCCGCTGCTTCACTGAAATGACACGGGGTGGAGATGTAAAGCTGGGTATCATCAGCATACTGATGATATCTCACCCCGTGTTGTCGGATGATCTCGCCCAGTGGTTTCATGTAGATATTAAACAGCAGAGGGGAGAGGACCGATCCCTGAGGGACCCCACAAGGGAGGAACCTAGAGGTTGACCTCTGACCCCCTGCCAACACCGACTGCGACCGACCAGTGAGGTAGGAGGTGAACCACCGCAAAACAGTGCCTCCAACCCCCAACCCCTCCAGTCGGTGCAGAAGGATACCATGGTCAATGGTATCGAAAGCCGCTGAGAGGTCAAGTAGCACCAGGATAGTGGATAATCCCCTATCCCGGGCCCGCCAGAGATCATCCGTCAGCGCGACCAAAGCAGTTTCCGTGGAGTAGCCGAGCCTGAATCCTGACTGTTGAGGGCCCAGATAATCGGCCTCATCCAAGGACCGTTGGAGCTGGAGTGACACCACCTTCTCAACAACCTTCCCTATAAAGGGAAGATTGGAGACAGGACGGTAGTTGTTTAAAACAGCTGGGTCCAGGGAAGGCTTCTTGAGGAGGGGGCGCACAATTGCCTCCTTGCAGGGAGCCGGAAAGGACCCCTCCCTCAAAGAAGCGTTGACAATCTCCTGAACCCAGCCCCGCGTCACCTCCCTGCTGGCCGAAACCAGCCAGGAGGGGCACGGGTCCAATAAACAGGTGGCGGAGCTCACAGCTCCAATGGCCTTGTCGACTTCATCAGGTGCCACCGGGTCAAACTCCTCCCACACAACAGGATCAAGACGAGTCCCTGTCATCTCGACTGAATCATTATCAGCCGATACTGCATTCCAATTGGAGTCAAGGTCCATCCGAATCTGGGCGATTTTATCCGCGAAAAACTTATTAAAGTCCTCAGCACTACCCTGCAAGGGTGCATCAACCCCCCCCCCCCGATTAAGGAGGGAGCGAGTTACCCTGAACAGGGCGGCTGGGCGGGATTCCGCAGATGCAATCAAGGCGGAATGATACGCGCATCTTGCCGCCTTGAGCGCCACCTGATAAGTCTTGATATAAGATCTTACAAGTGTTCGGTCAGATACGGATTTGCTTTTCCTCCATCGCTTCTCTAGGCGTCTCTTCTGGCGCTTCATCCCCCTGAGTTCCTCAGTAAACCAAGGAGATCTCCTGGGTGTGCTACCACAGAGAGGTCGCAGCGGCGCAATCCGGTCAAGAGCCCCCTTCGCAGCCATATTCCAGGCCGTAACCAGGGACTCTGCCGAACTGTGAATGAGAGAATCCGGTATTTCCCCAAGCGTCCTCTGAAAACTCTCTGGATCCATCAGACGTCTGGGGCGGAACCACCTAATCGGTTCCGCCTCCCTGCGGGGGAGGATTGGAGCCTTGAAAACAAGCCGCAACAGAAAATGGTCTGACCATGACATAGACAAAATATCTAAGCCCCTTAAATTCAGATCATTGCTCAACTGTTCTGAGAGGAATACCATGTTGGGAGTGTGTCCCCTCTCGTGAGTCGGACCCTGAACTACCTGAGTCAGGTTCATGGTTGCCATGGTGGCCATGAACTCCTGCGCCAACCCAGAGGATTCGCCGAGCGATGGAAGATTTAAGTCCCCCAAGACAATAAGCCTGGGGAACTCAACCGCCAGCCCAGCAACCCCCTCAAGTAGCGCAGGCAGGGCTGTTGACACGCAGCTGGGAGGCAGGTACGTGAGCAACAAGCCCACCTGAACCCCTAGGTCCAACTTCACAAGGAGCAACTCACAACCCGCAATCTCAGAAACAGCGAGCCTGCGTAGGCTAAAAGTCTTCTTGGCTATAATAGCCACTCCTCCCCCCCTTCCCTGGGGTCGTGGCTGGTGCCATACCTGAAACCCGGCTGGACACATCTCAGAGAGAGGAACTCCTCCCTCCGGGCCCAGCCAGGTCTCGGTCACACATGCGAGGTCGGCCTCCTCATCCAGGAGAAGATCATGGATGAGGGGAGCTTTATTTACAACCGACCTGGCATTGAGCAGCAGCAGCCTGAGAGTAGAGGCGTCTGACTATCCAGGGGAATCAAAGCATTAAAAAGAACAACTTTAATCTAATTGGATTTATATGTTCCTGAAACTTAGGGCCCCAAAATTTTCCTATTTCTATTGGAGACTTTTGTTTTTATCTACAAAAAAGAAATAAAATTGGAAAAAGAATTAGAAAAATTCGGGACTTAAAAAACTCTAAATGGCATCGGTGACATCTTGTGGTGAAGCTTAGTATTGCAATTTGTTATTTCCTAAAAAGACACTTGGCTCGATTAGATAAGACCTTCCTGACCTTGGTACCATCTGTGAGAGACTTAGCTGTAAGAGTACAGCTGGGCAGCAAAATTGGCATACTTGAACTGTGAATGCAAACCTTTACTGACTTTTGCTTAACAAACAACTTTTACTAGAAAGACTATTTACAAATAAGTGAAAGAGATGGATGAAGACCAGGAAAAGATTCTTTCTATGTTGAAAGTATTATTATTATTATTATTATTATTATTATTATTATTATTATTATTATTATTATTATTATTATTATTATTATTATTACTACTACTACTACTACTACTACTACTACTACTACTACTACTACTACTATTTATTTGACTTCTATGCCGCCCTATTCCGGAGAACTCAGGGCGGCTCACAACATAATAGAAATCAACATATAAAAATACATGTATATAAAACCCCTTAATTTAAAAAACCAATCATTCAACATACACACAGACATACATGAATACATGAAACCATTCTTTTAGCTTGTAATAAAATAAGACCTAAAATAAAAGATCAAGATGCCAGCTTAGATGCACAAAGCCAAATTTTGACTATAACCAAAGAACCAACAATGCAGAAGATAACAGAAGAAGCGGAACAACCAAATATTAAGACAGAGGACTCAATTGACCAATACAGCTGATGGAAAATCCAGAAAATGAAATGACAACATTGAAAATGGAAATGATTGTTTATATAAATCAGAAGAAATTTGAGAAAGAAATAGAACAGAATGAATTGAAGACAAATATATTAGAGCAAACATGGGGAACTGGACTAACAGGGAGAGAATTTAACGAATACAAATGGGCTAGCCCTTCCAGAAAACTGGCAATCAAATGGTCTCCTTTAACTCAAATAACATATATAAAAATAGAGGGAGATCTATTTGATTATTTAAAGGCACTGATAAGGAAGCCCAGTTGGCAAAGGAAGAAAGCTAGAATAAGGTTGAAAAATCTGGGATTTTGACTCATTAGAGGGGATTTTATATTGCCAATTAGAGGGTTTATTTATTTATTTATTTATTTAATCCAATTTATATGCCACCCCTATCACAAGACTCGGGGCGGCTCACAACAGGGAGATGTTGAGATAAGGGGAATTTTGGTTATTATATTTAAAATATTTGGAAATCAGTTGAAAATAAGGATTTTATTGATTTAATATTTAAAAATTAAACTTAAAAGGGAAAAGAAAATTAAACATTATGAATATGTTTGATTTATTGATTAACCCATAAAATGGTTTTGATTTATTAAACGGGATATTGTGTTAGTCAGTAGATAATTTAATATGGTGGGAAATAGATAACTCTTAGGAAATAGAACAAGATTATATAGAAATAGATAAAATGTGTATTTTGGATATTATAGTTTGTTATGAAGTGAGATAAGGGAAATTTTGGTTACCCAAAGTCTGAAAATTATAAATATCAAAGGTTAAATTGGAATATTGATAAGAAATTAAAAATTGAGTAAAAATCAATAACAGGATATGGATTGTTTATGAAGATTGAATGTAATTAAGATATGTATAAGCTAAAAATTATTGATAAATGTAATAATGATATTCTTATTGAACTGATATAATTAGAAATGTACTAACCTGAATATGAGACAGTAAATGTTAAGGGAAAAAGAGAAGAAATATTTGATGTTGTAACCTGAGATTTACACTAAAACTTTGTTATTGAACTATTGATTAACCCAGTCACCACATTGCTTTTTAAATATTCAAATGTAAAATTGGAAAATAAAATATTATTTAAAAAAAGAAAAAAAGAAACTTATTTTATCCATGCAGCTTGCAAGGTATTTGTAGTTCAGTAGTTTAACCTTTGGCTAAGCCTAACTTCCTTCCCAGTGGGTCTGGCCCCAATGATTCTTAGAAAACATTTTGTTAACCTGGTTTTAAAAAGTTATTGGCAAGCTTTCTGTCCTAGGAATCTCACTAGAAAGCCTCTTGCTTATTAAACTAGGAAAAGACCACAAATTAATATTCTTAACAGTATCTGGAATGCTGATGTTCAAATCAAGCCAACCCTGGATTCCTTGTCTTTAATCAATTTTTTTTCAATCTGGTACCATTCTTCTAAGCTGGCATGGTTCTGAAATTTTGCCAGATCTCCACTTTAGCTTGACTATGTGTACTGCTTTCTGTCATTCCACTGAACATTACAAATATAGGGTTTTGTAATTGGAACTAGAAAAAGAAAAAAACTGTTTAGCCTAACTACTGCTATCTCGCTTCTGTAATCAGCACTTGAGTCAGGGACAAATTTCATGTAAGTGAGGAAAATACGTAGATGGATGTACTAACACGAGGGACTGTACAGGAAGGAGCGTTGGCTTACCTGAACGCCTTTTTTCAGCATGATGATGAAGAATCCACCAATGGGTTATTTCAGTCCTCCTGCCAATCAGACTAAGTTGTCACGTTATCACGCCCCCTCTTTGCCTGGAACTTCCCAGTTTCATCGACAGTGTAGCCAATGACAACAGTTCGACGTGATGACTCTCAAGCAGGTGTCAGGAAAAAACAATAAGAACAAGTGCCCAACCCGGACCTGACTGACTTCTAAAAAGGGAGGACGTGGATTCTTCATCATCATGCTGAGAAAAGGCGTTCAGGTAAGCCAACGCTCCTTCTCCAGCATGATGACTGAAGAATCCACCAATGGGACGTACCAAAGCTTCTGGAGTCCCTAAGGGTGGGGGTCAGTTGGGGCCGGACCCCCTGATGGTGTGACTACTTGTTGTAAAATACGCCTACCGAAAGCGGCCTCAGCCGATGCAAATTTGTCCAAACGGTAGTGTCTAATGAAGGGTGAAATTGAGGACCATGTCGCCGCCCTGCAAATGTCCTCAATGGACGCCTGGGTTGCCCACGCCGTGGGTTGAGTGAGCTGTCACATGAGCAGGAACCAGCAGGGCAAGTGAGGCATATGCACTTGCGATACAGGCCCTGATCCACCTACCTATGATAAAATCTCCCTTCCCTCTCCACAGGGTGGAAAGTACTTTAGGCAGCTTATGCAGGTAAAAAAGATAGTTAGGATTTAAGAGAGGTAGATCTCACCCAGTCTCATCTGTGCTGCTTTATAGTTGCCTGGTGGTAAGTGTGACTTTGCCTGTCTGCAGCCTAGTGACGAGCCATATTTCTATGGCCGGTCTTTTGTCTGCCAGTTTGGAGGGCTGCTCCAGATCGAGCAGAAGGGCTATCGCCCTCCCACGATCAAACAGGAATCCCCTCCTTGCTGGTTGCCCCTACAGGGCAACTTTCGACCCTTTCCAGCCGACTTTGGCTGAAGGCAGTTTCAATATAACCTGATTAGTATACAAATGTCTTCAAGGCCATAAAGATAACAAACCAAACAAAACATCAACTTAATGAGTCCGCTTGAATCTCAGCTTGCCTGCAGAGTTTGCAAAGAGAAAAGTCAAGAAGCAGTCTGAGGTCGGAATTCAGGAAATCCAAATGGTCAGCTGGTCCAGTCGTCAAGGTGTCCAGGTTTCCCAAAGGCACAGAACAAGAGCAGCAATATGCACTTTCCCAAGATTCAACGTTTGTTCCCAATAAAGTCCCCACCCCACAGCGGCTCTTTATATCTCAATTCCCAGGTGTGCCTTGTGGGGTGGGGCGGAACGCTCTCCTCCCGAGTAAGTGAGCCTGCCTGCATTGTTCCCTCCTCCTCTTCACTCTCCTAGCTCTAGGATCAGGTGGGGGTGGGCCTTGCTCCTCGCCTGAACTCTGTCTACCCTGTTCAAAACCTGAAGGGCCCTGGCCTGCCTCAGCCTGCCCTTCCCCACAATCCTCCAAAGCCACAGACACTTCTCCCTGGGCCTCGATGGGGCCCTGTTTCAGTTCCATTTCCTCCTCCTATTCAGGCTCAGATGGAGGCATGATAGTACCTATCTGCAGCTCGTAGTTAATCAGTGGAGAAATTGATGGAAAGGTTCGAGGAGCTAGAGATGAGAAGCGGAGAGCAACCTTTCTGTTTCCCATATGCCAGTGATCATGATGATAGACGAGGCAGCCACCAACTCCTGCCACGGGGAACCCCCAGCCTCTCCTTTACAGATCAGGCAGCATTCCTGTCCTCGAAGCCCCCTACCAGGGCCTCCAGCCCCGCAGAGAGGGACAGCTTCAGTCATTGTCCTCCCAAAGCCCAGATCAACGACGACGAGATAAGAGCCCGAGCCGTTGCTGGGACAATGAATCCCCGGACCGACATATTTATCGACCATCCTGCCCAGGCCCCATACAGCAATGGGGATACCACAGCCCCCACATGTGTGAGGACAACAGTCTCTGCCAATGCAACAGCAGGGGGATGGTCACAGCCCCTGAGTATGCAGCACCTGATGGAGGCCTTGCAACAACTTGGGGTGATGCAGATGCCGGGAGACCAGCAACCGGTGGGAGGATAGCAGCAGCAGTGGGAGTGGTCGCCGCCCCCAAATGTACAACAACTGCTGAGGGGCCCGCAAATGATGAGGATCCAGCAACAACCCCCTCCGGGACCGCAGGGGGGGCTACAGCAACTAAGGATGCCACAGATCCCTCCAGACCAGCAGCAGGGGGGATGCAACAGTTCCCACCCAGACAGCAACCACTGGAAGACCTATGGCAACTTGGGATGCCACAGCCACCGGCAATGCAGAAACAGCCGGGAGGGTGGCAACAGCCCTCGAATGTGCAGCCACTGGGGATGTGATTTATGATTGTTAATTGGAGGAGGGAATTGTGCTTGATACTATGTGCTCAGGGGAGGGGAATCCAGTTTTTGGCTTTGATTATGTTAATGCCAATGCTATGCTTGTCTAATAAGATTCTTTAAAGTAAACAATGCCTCAAAGTTCTTTGAAGAGTTTCATCTGTTGGAACCATGACACCAAGCTTGTTACATAGTTGAGGGATAAGGAGCCAACATTTTCACCGACAGTCGATACACTTTCCTAGCTGTCCATACACAGAGCCCTTTGGAAAGCTCGAGGGTTCTCAGAGCCAACATTTTCACTGACAGTCAATACACTTTCCTAGCCGTCCATACACACAGCCCTTTGGAAAGCTCGAGGGTTCTCAGAAGCAGATGGAATTTTTTTTAAAAAAAAAACTTCTGCTGGAAGACCTAGTCAAAGCCATGAGAAAGTCCTGAGAACTGGCCATCATCCATTTTCAAGGACACCGATCTGACCCAAGCAAAATTATCCAGGGAAACAGGTCTGCTGACCATTGGGCAAAACAGGCTGCCATTTATGGCACCCCTGCCCCCAATAGTGTCCTTCCCCTTCTTCCAGTGGACTCTCTTGAGACAATGCGTCTCCTTTACAGTCAAAGGGATTACCTGGATGGAAAGGGACAATGGGAGGACGGTTGGTGGGTGGTTGAGGGAAAGGTGCAGCTGCCTCACCAATTACTCTGGAAGATTGTGACTAGGGCCCACCAGGCACTGCATTCAGGACCCAGGCCCATGTCTAAACAGTTGGGGACTGGTATGTGAATCCTAATTTAAAGTCAATCTGTAAATAGGCCATTGACCAATGTGAGTTATGCCAAAGAAACATCATTTCAAAAGGGGACAAAACAAGTTTTCCAGAGGGCAAAGCATGAATGCCAAAGGCAGTCGCTGGCTTCTTCCTGGAGCTATGGTGTGGCTGGCGCCATGCTGTGAGGTCATCGCTGGGTGCCTCGCCGGGCCAACAATCATAGAGGAGCCGACGGACACGGAGTGAATAGCCACCGACTGACAAGGAGGACATAGGACCACTGGGCTAGCTGTAGGGGAAGGGGTTGGGTGTTGAACAGACCGGATGGTGGCTTAGTGGGTGGGGCTGGCTTTTGTGTGGGTGTGGCAGGCATGTATTATATGTAAGGCACTGGGAGTAATCCACTCCCAGTGCTGACTTTGATCTAATATGGAGTGAATTAAACTACCATGTCTCTCGTTCCTAATTGTCGGCTGATTTTTTGGAGCACCAATGCAGGACGACCTGACAGAACCCCAGGGTGGAAAAGATGTGCCTCCTGGACACCTTCAGACAGCTCAATACCCTGGGGAAGCTTGGCAGATTGATTTCTCTGAGATGCCAAAACACAGGGCTAAGACCAACCTCCTTGTCCTTGTTGACCTTTTCACTGGATGGCCAGAGGTAATCAGAAGGCTACTGGCGCTCCAGGTCATGAGTTTGACGGGGACAAAAACTCGGTAGCATAAGTTCTTGTGACTGATGGAACAAGGAGTTCACCTTAGGAATGAACATTGGGTCCGTTCTAAGGATTACACAGTCATCACGAAAAACACACAGGTCCTCCCTGACAGAGAGTGCTGCCAGCTCGGAAATGCATCTGGCTGATGTTACTGCCACCAAAAAAGCTACTTTCATTGACAAAAAACTCAATTCACAAGACTTAAGCGGCTCGAACGGTGACTTGGTAAGAGCCTGTAAAACATATGAAAGATCCCACGAGGGGTATCGATGGACCATGGGTGGCTTTGTGTTGGTCGCCCCCTTAATGAAGGAGCGAATCATCAGGTGATGTGCTAGAGAGGAAGAATCGGCTCATGTCAGCACTGTAGCTAGAGCTGCTACTTGTCTCTTGATGGCATTTGGTGAAAGACCTTTGTCAAACCTCTCCAGCAAATATTCCAAAATGTTTGGGACAGTGACAGATGACATGCCAATTTTATTCCTATTTCCAGGCGGAAAAATTCCTCCAAGTAGAATCATAAATTCTGTTGGTAGACTGGTGCCTGGAGGCCTGAATCATGGTGATCACCCTTGGTGGGTAAGACTGCTGAGGCAGGTGTTGCCACTCAAGTGCCAGGCGGCTAGCTGGAGCCATTGTGGATCCGGGTGTTGAAGAGCTCCCTGGCTGAGCACAATGCAATCCGGAGGAATCCTCCACGGGGACGAGATGGAAAGGCTCACGAGGTCGGCAAACCACGGACGCCCCGGCCAGTGTGGAGCAATGAGGATGACCTCTGCCCTCTCCTGCAATATTTTGCATATTACCGCTGGCATTAGCGGAAGAGGGGGAAAGGTGTATAGTAGACACGGACGCAAACTGCGTCCACGCCTTCTGCCCCTGGAGACGGGAAATGGGAGAAGAACCACGGGAGTTGTGAATTCTCCGGAGACGTGAACAGGTCCAGAGCCGGGTGACCGAACCTCTGCACTATCTCTGCGAATAGAGCTGGAAGCAGATGCCACTCCGAGTGGTCTATCATTGCTCTGCTCAAGGCATCCACCTTCCTGTTTGTCTTTCCCGAAATGTGAGCCGCCATGATGGAAGAGAGATTGGTCTCTGCCCAGGAGCAGAGTAGCCTGGCCTCTGTCATGAGCGACTGGGACTGGGTGCCTCCCTGCTGGTTCACATGGGCTTTTGCTGCTATGTTGTCCATGAGGACTAGAATGTGCTGCCCGTTCACCCTGTGTCTGAAGTGCCGTAAAGCTAGATGCATAGCTCTGAGCTCCAACCAGTTTATGTTGTGCTTCAGGTCTCGTGGGGACCACCGTCCCTGAGCCAACTGGGATTGGAAATGAGCTCCCCAGCCAAACAGGCTGGCATTGGTGGTGAGAGTGAGTCGTGCCGGTTCCTTGAAATGTGCACCTCCGGCTATCATCTGGGAAGTCCACTAGTGGAGAGACTTCAAAATTAGGGGTGGCACCCTCACTTTCCTGTTGGAAGATGTGAGTTTCCGCCTTTGAAAGGGGAGGAGGAACCACTGTAGAGTTCTGGAGTGTAGTCTGGCCCAAGGCACTATGGAGATGCACAAGATCATTTTCCCTAATAGTTGGGAAAGGGTCATCAGGGAAACCACACGGTTGTGTTGAACCTGACGTACCAGTGACCTGAGACTGATCTGGCGTTCTGGAGACAGGTAGACCATGCACTGTTCTGTATCTATGACTGCCCCCAAATGGAGAAGACCAGTAGAGGGCTCTTGAGGAAGTTCACAGAGGAATTTGAGCAAGTTCACAGAGAACCTGTGGTTCTGAAGTACTTCAATGGTGAGTGCTACATCCGTCCTTGCTGTCTGAACTGACAAAGACTGTATGAGAATGTCGTCCAGATAGCACTGGATCCAGATAGCATTGGAACCAGTCTCAGGTGTGCTGCTAGAACTGTCAAGATCTTTGTGAACACCCCCAGAGCAGATGACAGGCCAAATGGTAGAGCTCTGTACTGATAATGACAGGAGTTGTAACAAAATCTGAGAAACCTGCGATGTTGGAGAAGGATTGGTACGTATAGGTACACTTCTGTGAGGTCTATAGACATCAGGAAGTCGTGCCTCCTGATGCTGGCCAGGATGGATTGTAGAATCTGCATCTTGAACTTTTTGTACAGTAGGTAAGTATTTAGCCTTTTTAGATCGAGAATGGCTCTCTTACAAAGACTAATACTTAGTGTTGTATATCAGGTGCTATGATGATTGCTGCATAACATGAATTTATGTTCAATGTTGATTGTTTTAATAAAAGAATTTATAATTAAAAAAAAAGATTGGTAGAGATAACAAATTAAAAGCTTTGCAATAGTAATAAACTTATGACGGAAGAGTTAAAAAAAATGGTGGCCGCCAGCCACGTGGTGAGCCAGGGAGTCCGGTAACCAGCGGGCCAGAGCCCAGCCGATCAATAGACAATCGTAGCTTCCGCTGCACAATCTAGACAAAAATTGCACAGAGAGATTTTAGCAAGAGGAAAAACTACTCGAGAAAGGAAATAAGCCCCTTGAATTACACAGCTGGTTGCCGGCCTCAAAATGGCGGCCGCTGATCGCGCAGCGGGCTGGAGAAGCCACAGATCTTCTGGCTGAATCCCAGCAATTTTAAGAGGCTCCCGAGGTCCGCCGATCATAAAGAATGATTAGCGGAGTCACGGCTCGGCTGGCTGCACGAGAAGTGCCTCATGAGCTCAAAAGCTCAGAAGGCGAGGGGGGGGGAGAAAGAGTTTTGAAAAAGAAAAGGACAGAATCAAAGAAATAAGTAGGACAAACTCCAACTACTCCAGAAAGAGAAAGGATAATACACAGATTGAAAGGCAAAACCTGATATGATCTGAGAGGGAACCAACGCGTCCTGCTGGGTATAAGACTAAGTCGGAACTGGGGCAGCATGGCCCAGCGGGAGGCATGGCTAACTCTCTATTGGGTAGAAGGGACTTCAGGAAACCCAATCCGTGGATTATCCATCCTCATGCTGGAGAAATTATCATTCCCAGATTTGGAGTCCCCAAAGGACTGGAATCTGATAATGGTAGACATTTCACCTTGCAGGCTACTCAAGAAGTAAGCAAGTTTCTGCAAATCCCCCTGCACCTGCATTCAAGCTACAGGTGACAGGCCTCAGCTAAAGCTGAATGCATGAACCAAACTCTTAAAACTCAGGCTGCTAAGCTTTGTCAGGAAACCAGTCTCCCCTGGCCAAAAGTCCTTTCCCTTGCATTAACTTGCATTCGTGCTTTGCCCTGTGGAAAACTTGTTTTGTCCCCTTTTGAAATGATGTATGGGAGATTGTTTGTTGCACATAGGTTAAAGAATGTTGATGAAGGAGAAAAGAATGTTACTCAGTATTTGCATAATCTGGTGCAGGTTTTGTTTTCTATCTTAGTACAGCCCAGGCTGCCCTACCACCTGTCTTTGAACCACAGCTCGCTGTTCAGGTGAAAGAACTGTCACCTATAAGTACCAGCCCTAAGTGGTCCTAGCCCCATCAAGTCCTCCTGAGCACCCCAACTGTGGTGAAAGTGGAAGGAATCAAGGCATGAGTCCACAGATCTAGAATCAAAAAAAGTTCCATCATCCCCTCTCCAGTGGCAAGACCAGCAGCTGGACGGCCTAAAAGTGAAACTTTTAAGATTACCTGCCTCTGTTTCCATCTGATTAGGAGAAAGCTTCAATGTACTGGACTACTCCAGAAGTCGGGTTTGTGGTATCTGAACTGTGTATTGCCACATTTTTATTCTGTTGCTGCCGTTTCCCTCATACCTTCTTTGGAAGAAGGAAGGATGGTTCAGACCATGGGTCCAACACTTGCCCTAATATGTTTGACCCTCAGGATGGCTCAATGTTCCAAAACCGGCTCATAGAATCAAGGGTGTGAACAATGTATCACAGTCACCAAGGAGGGATGGACTAGCAAAACATTATAAGGGATGGACTAGCAAGACACTGATTTATCACTCTTATGAGTGTAAAGGAGCAAAAGAGAGTTGTGTTTATAACAAGACTATGTATTCCACTTGCAAAATAGGAGATAGGGCCACTTGTTATGATCCTGTCAAAATAACCCTACCAACAACTTCAAATGTGGGCATATGGAGGGAGAGACAGACAATACCACTTGGGAAAGAATGTCACGAGACTTATGGGTAGTGCCAGAGTCTGCTATGATGCATGTAAAGCTATTGACTATAATCAAGCTAAGTGGACTAAGTGTGGAGTGCTGGGGTGGAGACTGGCCTATTCATTTAATGCCAAATACATCTGTACATCCTACCTCGGCTACAGTTTTACACCATGTCTGAGCTGGAGCACTGTAAAGTGGTATACAGGGGTAACCCAACCTGGCACAATTGAAGGAAAGTTCAATGTAATTAAAGGAGTCAGTATTTCCCAGTGCGACGCTGATTCCTGCAACCCGGTGTGCTTCGAGATAACCAGACCAGCGGATTTCTCAGCATCATTTGGACTAGCTATTAATGGAACTGGTACAGACCGCAGACGCAAATATGGGTTCACGTTGATACCATCATACCACCATCCCAGAAACACTTCCGAGTTTTTCACTCTTTTTACGGTGAAATGGAGACCACAATCGAGATTCCCTTGGTAGCAAAGAATGTTTTTATTGATCTGGTCAAATTGCTTCATCTCTAAATGTAACTAATTATGTGTGAGGCGCTAACATGGGTGAATAATGGCCTTGAAGCACGTGAAATATATACTTACTACTTTGGCTGGTCAAAATCTCATTTGGAAAACCATCCATAGACCCAATATGTAGACCCTGACCACATCCATAGTGGGGAAACCTCTGTTTTAAAAGAGAAGGTTTTGGTAAAGCCCTTGGGGAGCTTAGATGTGAACACCTCTTGCAGCCAAACACCTTAGTGTCCCTTTGGTGGAGTGCCACTGACTCAGCCCAACCCCCAAATCCCCTGGCAAACATTCCCCAACTGTCTACCTTATGAACTAATCTGACAGATGCCACCCTCACCTGGACAGCCCCAGATGGGCTGTATTGGATTTGTGGAAAGTTTGCTTTTGTTGTCCTCCCAGCCAGGTGGGAGGGATCTTGCATATTAGGTTCTATAAAACCCAGTTTATTTTTACTCCCTATCAAACAAGGGGAAAGACTAGGTGTACCCATTTTTGATGAGATTGGATATAGACAAAAACGAGGTTTATCATTAACAAATCATAACACACTCCAAATATTGAGTCAAAAGACATGGAACAAAGAAGAATGGCCCCCAAAAAGGATTAGACAGGTGTACAGACCTGCTACATGGGCAGAAGATGGAATGTATGGGTATAGAATTCCTATTTATATGTTTAATAGAATCATTAGACTGCAAGCTGTATTAGAAATAATTACGAATGAGACAGCCTTGGCTTTAAATTTGCTCGCTAAAACCAACACCCAGTTATGTACAGCAGTGTTTCAAAATCATCTGGCTTTGGATTATTTACTAGCAAAAGAAGGAGGCATTTGTGGAAAGTTCAATTTGACAAACTGTTGCCTCCAGATTGATGACCAGGGAAAAGCTATTGAGGAGATCACTGACCATATGAGGAAAATAGCCCACGTTCCTGTTCAAACCTGGACAGGTGTCATGGACACAAGCTGGTTTGGACAGATCTTTGGTGATTGGCGAAGGGTATTTTTTCTGATTGCATTAGCTTTTGGGGGTCTTCTGGTTTTGCCAGGTTTGATTCCTGTTATCCAAAGAACAGTTACTTCTACCATCTCAGGAATGAAGGTCATAGCATGCTCTATAAGGAGTGACAAACCCCATAAGCCAGCCAAGGTCCTGTCTCTCACTGCAATACCGAAGGAATTATACTTCATTGGTTACTAAGTAATAGAAAGCATTCTGTTGCAAAATTAAAAGGGAGGAAATATAGGGTTTTGTAACTGAAACTAGGAAAAGAAAAAAATTGTTTAGCCTAACTACTGCTATCTCGCTTCTGTAATCAGCACTTGCGTCAGGGACAAATTTCATGCAAGCGAGGGAAATACATACACGGATATAGTAAGGGGGGAACAAGGGAATGTACAGGAATTGTATTGTCTTCCTTATATGGTAATAACTCTATTGTCAAATGTTGATTGGGTAACAAAGTTTATAAAGCGATGCCATTAACTTTCCAAGGTGTGGCATTTTGAACACAATTACTGCCAGCATTTCAGATTGTGTTCCACCAGCTACTTCACTCGATCGAATAAAGTACTGTTCCTTTAAGGAGCCTCTGCCTGAGTTTCCTGATTGGCTTTTCTGGTGTTTCAGGTTTGATCAAAGGCCAGTGACCTTACATAAAAATACTCCCTGTAATGGTGTTTTTCAAACTTGGCATGCTGACCTGAGAATTCTGGGAGTTGAAGTCCATACATCTTGAAGTTGCCAAGTTTGAAAACACTGCTCTATACTAATATGTACCTCTTTGTGGGAACAGTTCAATGGAATCATTGAACCACATCCTCCTTGATTGTTTACAGGGAATCTGGACAGTTTTTATTCATTCCATTCCTGGCAGAGAGCATGACTTCTATTTGTTGCTCCTCCTGTCCAACATACACATTCATTTCTATTTGTTTTTATGCAAATCTGATTGCTGGCCTGGCTTAATAATGTTTGCTTTAATTTGAAACTTAAAATAACATATCATATATTCTCACAATCAATCAAATATATATGTGTTCATATAAACTTTCTTTTTATGTATCTGCTCAAAGCTAAGAAGGAACCTTTGAGGTCTTCTAATTCAGCCCCCTGCTCAAGCAGGAGACCCTATACCATTTCTTGTAAAGTCAACTAAACATTCACTGCCAATTCATTGCTGCAGACAGCTGCTATTATTTACTTTATCTGAAATCTTTTCAAATTCAATTACACTCTCATATATGAATATGAAATCTTTGACTTCTAGATAAGTTACATAACATGTATTTGTGATACACACGTTTCGTATTACAATTGTAGCTCACCTAATTAAAATTATTTCAAATATGTTCTTTTTGACTGTAACATGCCTAAAAAATATAAAGCACAGGCAATATCAAAGCACAATACGTTTTACTTTCAATACTTTTTAGTTTCAAAACTTTCCCAGTTTTTTTTCCTACTGCTGCTTCTCCCACTGAACTCATTGCAAGTACAAAAGCAAACTAAGGTTGCCTACAATCCATTTTTATGCTATTTCTATTCCTTATAAAATATATCTTGAGAAGGTGGTGGCACTCCAACTCCAATGGTCCTTGAATGAAATGGATTATCTGGGCCCTCAGCAGTCTGGATTTAGGTCCGGTTACAGCACGGAAACTGCTTTGGTCGCGCTGATCGATGATCTCTGGCGGGCCCGAGATAGGGGATATTCCACTATCCTGGTGCTTCTTGACCTCTCAGCGGCATTCGATACCATCAACCATGGTATCCTTCTGCGCCGGATGGAGGGGCTTGGAGTGCGGGGCACTGTTTTGCGGTGGTTCACCTCCTACCTCTCTGGCCGATCGCAGTCGGTGTTTGCAGGAGGTCAGAGATCGGCTCCGAGGTCTTTTCCATGTGGAGTCCCTCAGGGGTCTGTTCTCTCACCTCTGCTTTTTAACATCTACATGAAGCCGTTGGGTGAGATCATCTATCGACACGGGGTGAGTTGTCATCAATATGCTGATGATACTCAGCTCTATATCTCTACCCCGCATCATTACAGCGGAGCAGTGGAAGTGATGAACCGGTGCCTGGAGGCTGTTGAGGTCTGGATGGGTGCCAATAGGCTCAGACTCAATCCCGACAAGACGGAGTGGCTATGGGTCCTGCCTCCCAAGGACAATTCCATCTGCCCGTCCATCACCCTGGGGGGAGAAGTTTTGTCCCCGTCAGAGAGGGTTCATAACTTGGGTGTCCTCCTTGATCCACAGCTAAGTTTAGAACACCATCTTTCGGCTGTGGTGAGGGGGGCATTCGCCCAGGTTCGCCTGGTGCGTCAGTTGCGGCCCTATTTGGACCGGGAGTCACTCCTCACAGTCACCCATGCCCTTGTCACCTCGAGATTCGACTACTGTAATGCTCTCTACATGGGGAAACCTTTGAAGAATGTCCGGAGACTGCAAGTAGTCCAGAATGCGGCCGTGCGAGCCGTCTTGGGTCTCCCAAGACATGCTCATATCACTCCAGCCCTCCGTGAGCTGCACTGGCTACCAATTGGTCTCCGAACACAATTCAAAGTGTTGGTTATGACCTATAAAGCCCCTTATGGCAATGGTCCAGGATACTTGCGGGACCGTCTTCTGCCTCATGAATCCCAGCGACCGGTTAGGGCACATAGGGTTGGCCTCCTACAGGTCCCGTCTGTTAGACAATGTTGTCTGGCGGGGCCTAGGGCAAGGGCCTTCTCTGTTGCTGCCCCAGCCCTCTGGAACCAGCTTCCCTCAGAGGTTCGTACTGCTCCCTCCCTCCTAGCTTTCCGAAAACTCTTGAAAACACATTTATGCAGACAGGTTTGGGGCGTGTGAGCTGCGCTCTGCCCCTGGGCCTCTGTTTGTGACTGTATGTTGTATGAGTGAAATTGATTGCCTGGTTTTTACATTGTGAATTGATAGTTTTAATTGATTTTGTGTTATACTTGTATTTTTGTTGTGAGCCGCCCTGAGTCTTGGGAGAAGAGCGGCATATTAGTCAAATAAAATCAAATCAAATCAATTCAAATATCTATAAGAACTTGGTGCTGGACACAGTTTGACAATTGTACCAAATTATCATAAAAAGCAAAGCATAACATAAATAGACCCAACAAAAAACGCTACCTGCTTTAAATAGTACAAGCCATATCCCTCTCCATGGAATTTTTAAATCTAGGCTAAAATCCATCTTTATTTTCACATACTTACACATTTCTGATAATTACAGGTAGTTCTCAATTTCTGACCACAATTGAGCCCAAATTTTTCATTGCAAAGAAAGGCAGTTTTTAAGTGAGTTTTGCCCATTTTACAATCTTTTTTGCCAGAGTTGTTAAGCAAATTGCTGTAGCTGTTAAGTAAATCATGCAGTCATTAAGTGCATCTGGCTTCTCTCGAGTTTGCTTATTGGAAGCTGGCTGGGAAGGTCACAAATGCTGATCACATGACCCTGGGACAGTGCAATTATTATTATTATTATTATTATTATTATTATTATTATTATTATTATTATTATTATTATTATTATTATTATTAGTTGACTTCTATGCCGCCCTATTCCGGAGAACTCAGGGCGGCTCACAACATAATAGAAATCAACATATAAAAATACATGTATATAAAACCCCTTAATTAAAAAAAACCCCAATCATTCAACATACACACAGACATACACTGGCTTGGGGCAAGATGTTAACTGCCCCAGGCCTGCCGGCAGAGGTGTGTTTTAAGTAATTTACGAAAGGCGGAGAGGGTGGGGGCGACACGGATCTCCAGGGGAAGTTGGTTCCAGAGGGCCGGGGCCGCAACAGAGAAGGCTCTTCCCCTAGGCCCCGCCAGGTGACACTGTCTGGCTGACGGGACCTGGAGAAGGCCAACTCTGTGGGCCCTAACCGGCCGCTGGGATTCATGGGGCAGCAGACGGTCCCGTAAGTAACCTGGTCTGATGCCATGTAGGGCTTTATAGGTCATAACCAACACTTTGAATTGCGTTCGGAGACCAATTGGCAGCCAATGCAGCTCGCGGAGTGATGCCGAAATGTGGGTATTTCTGGGCAAGCCCAACACTGCTCGCGCGGCTGCATTCTGCATTACCTGAAGTCTCCGAACGTTTTTCAAAGGTAGCCCCATGTAGAGAGCATTGCAGTAGTCGAGCCTCAAGGTGATAAGGGCATGAGTGACTGTGAGAAGAGACTCCCGGTCCAAATAGGGAAACAACTGGTGCACCAGGCGAACCTGGGCAAATGTCCTCCTTGCCACAGCCGAAAAATGATGTTCCAAATTTAGCTGTGGATCGAGGAGGATGCCCAAGTTGCGGACCATCTCCGAGGGGATCAAAAGCTCCCCCCCAGGCTGATGGACGGATAGATTGAATTATCCTTGGGAGGCAGAACCCATAGCCACTCCGTCTTGTCAGGGTTGAGTTTGAGCCTGTTGGCACCCATCCAAACCCTAACAGCCTCCAGACATCGGCACATCACTTCCGCTGCTTCACTGAAATGACACGGGGTGGAGATGTAAAGCTGGGTATCATCAGCATACTGATGATATCTCACCCCGTGTTGTCGGATGATCTCACCCAGCGGTTTCATGTAGATATTAAACAGCAGAGGGGAGAGGACCGATCCCTGAGGGACCCCACAAGGGAGGAACCTAGGGATCGACCTCTGACCCCCCGCCAACACCGACTGTGACCGACCAGTGAGGTAGGAGGTGAACCACTGCAAAACAGTGCCCCCAACTCCCAACCCCTCCAGTCGGTGCAGAAGGATACCATGGTCAATGGTATCGAAAGCCGCTGAGAGGTCAAGTAGCACCAGGATAGTGGAAAATCCCCTATCACGGGCCCGCCAGAGATCATCCGTCAGCACGACCAAAGCAGTTTCAGTGGAGTAGCCGAGCCTGAATCCTGACTGTTGAGGGCCCAGATAATCGGCCTCATCCAAGGACCGTTGGAGCTGGAGTGACACCACCTTCTCAACAACCTTACCTATAAAGGGAAAATTGGAGACAGGACGGTAGTTGTTTAATACAGCTGGGTCCAGGGAAGGCTTCTTGAGGAGGGGGCGCACAATTGCCTCCTTGCAGGGAGCCGGAAAGGACCCCTTCCTCAAAGAAGCGTTGACAATCTCCTGAACCCAGCCCCGCGTCACCTCCCTGCTGGCCGAAACCAGCCAGGAGGGGCACAGGTCCAATAAACAAGTGGCGGAACTCACAGCTCCAATGGCCTTGTCCACTTCATTGGGTGCTACCAGGTCAAACTCCTCCCACACAACAGGATCAAGACGAGTCCCTGTCATCTCGACTGACTCATTGTCAGCCGACACTGCATTCCAATTGGAGTCGAGGTCCATCCGAATCTGGGTGATTTTATCCACGAAAAACTTATTAAAATCCTCAGCACTACCCTGCAAGGGTGCATCAACCCCCCTTGATTAAGGAGGGAGCGAGTCACCCTAAACAGGGCGGCTGGGCGGGATTCCGCAGATGCAATCAAGGCGGAATGATACGCGCATCTTGCCGCTTTGAGCGCCACCTGATAAGTCTTGATATAAGATCTTAATAGTGTTCGGTCAGATACAGATTTATTTTTCCTCCATCGCTTCTCTAGGCGTCTCTTCTGGCGCTTCATCCCCCTGAGTTCCTCAGTAAACCAAGGAGATCTCCTGGGTCTGCTACCACAGAGAGATCGCAGCGGCGCAATCCGGTCAAGAGCCCCCTTCGCAGCCATATTCCAGGCCGTAACCAGGGACTCTGCCGACCTGTGAATGAGAGAATCCGGTATTTCCCCAAGCGTCCTCTGAAAACTCTCTGGATCTATCAGACGTCTGGGGCGGAACCACCTAATCGGTTCTGCCTCCCTGCAGGGGAGGATTGGAGCCTTAAAAACAAGCCGTAGCAGAAAATGATCTGACCATGACATAGGCAAGATATCTAAGCCCCTTAAATTCAGATCATTACTCAACTGTTCTGAGAGGAATACCATGTCGGGAGTATGTCCCCTCTCGTGGGTCGGACCCTGAACTACTTGAGTCAGGTTCATGGTTGCCATGGTGGCCATGAACTCCTGCGCCAACCCAGAGGATTCACCAAGCGACGGAAGATTCAAGTCCCCCAAGACAACAAGCCTGGGGAACTCAACCGCCAGCCCAGCAACCACCTCAAGTAGTGCAGGCAGGGCTGTTGACACGCAGCTGGGAGGCAGGTACGCAAGCAACAAGCCCACCTGTACCCCTAGGTCCAACTTCACAAGGAGCGACTCACAACCCGCAATCTCAGAAACAGCGAGCCTGCGTAGGCTAAAGGTCTTCTTGGCTATAATAGCCACTCCTCCCCCCCTTCCCTGGGGTCGTGGCTGATGCCATACCTGAAACCCGGCTGGGCACATCTCAGAGAGAGGAACTCCTCCCTCCGGGCCCAGCCAGGTCTCGGTCACACATGCGAGGTCAGCCTCCTCATCCAGGAGAAGATCATGGATGAGGGGAGCTTTATTTACAACCGACCTGGCATTGAGCAGCAACAGCCTGAGCCCAGAGTCCGGATTTCGCCCATTACCAGTACTTCGGGCTGAACTCACAGGGTCGGAGCAAGGGATCGCTTTTAGACAGTGAGCTCTTGTTCCCCGGGAATGGCCTACCCTGTGGCCCCCGCCATATCTGCCTCTCCCCAGCAAGACCGGTATACTTTGGCCCTCTATCACCCCAGAGGCAGCGTCCCCCTCCCCCTCCGCCTCTGCCGCGCCAGGCAGGCTAGCCAGTCCATCCCATTCATTCCACTCAACCACAGCTCCATCCATATCATTAATTTATCCCACCCACAAAAAACCGCCCTTTAAACTAGACAAATTAAAACAATAAGCTAACCATCCATTCAACCCGATTCATTCCACAAACATTCAATTCCCCCACATCATTCAACATCTAACGAATCAATTTAAAATAGTATTAAACAAGTTAACTATTTAAAATTTGGACAAACAACAGTTAAAAAACAACTCAAGAACATAATAACAAAATTGTCATAAATACATGTCAGTTGCCAAGCATCTGAATTTTGAACACCTGACCATGGGAAAGCTGCAACAGTCATTAGCTTTAAAACCAGTTACAAGTCACTTTTTCATAGCCATTGTAAATTTGAACAAATGACTGTAAGTTGAGGACTATACAATGTGACTACTTCATTCAGAAATACATTTAGAGAGAGATGTCTCCCTCTGCATACCAAAAGTGGAGATCCTAAGGAGAGGTTAATGCCTGTTTAGTTCCATTCTCAATAAAATACAGGTAGTTCTCGACTTACAATAGTTCATATACAACAGCACCGGAAAAGTGACTTATGACCATTTTTTAAACTTATGACCATTGCAACATCCCCATGGTCACTTGATTTATATTTGGATGCTTAACTACTAGTTCATATTTATAATGGTTGCAGTGTCCCAGGGTCATGTGATCACCTTTTGCAACCTTCTGACAAGCAAAGTCAATGGGGAGGCCAGATTCACTTAACAACTGTGTTACTAATTTAACAACAGCAGTGATTCACTTAACAAATGTGGCAAGAAAAGTTGTAAAATGGGACAAAACTCACGTAACCAATTTCTCACTTGGCAACATAAATTCTGGACTCATTTGTGGTCATAAGTCGAGGACTATCTGTACAAGAATTCAAAGTGACTAGGGAGCCCCGAGTCCAGGCATTCAAGTCAGTAAAAAAGCAATCAACTCTTTAATACTGTACAGCTATTTTGCAGACAATAAACACAGATGATATGACAAGGAACTATCTTTTAAAACCATAAAACTAGAGGATTTTTCTGCTCCAAAGAGGTTCCCTATCCACTCTAATCATATTGTAATTCCATGTCCCATCAACATAGCTGCTGCTATCACCTAATATTTAAAACAAGTATCAGGTATTTTTATATAAACTGCACAGAATGTATTTGTTACAGGCAATAACCATCAGAAAATTTTCACAAAAGTAAAAGTTAGCTACAACTTTATGTATGGACCTAGCATTTTGCATGGAAGATATAAGTGATCTAAAATGTATACAAACTACAAGAAGTTTGACAAACTACTAAAATAACATATATCAAAAGACCTTGTTTTTTATTGATCCTTCCGTAAATAATAATCATTTTATTATTTTTTTGCTCATATATATTAGATGGTGTACTTGCAAGAGCTATCACAAATACTACTACAACCCTTAAAAATAATTCAAATTCATTCAGGACTGCTAACAAACAAGTCTGAATTAATATTCTGGGTAACAGAATTTCATGATCATTTCCAAAATTAAGCTCCTCATATGCCTGCATTCATAGTGCTCATACCTTATGCTAATTGGTTTTCAATTGAAAAACATCTTCACAATATGGCAGGCAATGGTACAAATAGTCCTTGACTTACGACCATCATTGAGCCCAAAATTTATGTTGCCAAATGAGAAATTTGCGAAGTGAGTTTTGCCCCATTTTATGATTTTTATTGCCATATTTATTAGGTAAATCAATGCAGTTGTTAAATTAGTAACACAGTTGTTAAGTGAATATGGCTTTCCCATTGACTTTGCTTGTCAGAAGGTCACAAAAGGTGATCATACAACCTCGGAACACTGCAATCATCATAAATATGAACTAGTTGTCAAGCATCCAAATGTAAATCACATGACCCTGGGGATGCTGCAATGGCCATAAGTATGAAAAATGATCATAAGTCACTTTTTTCATTGCCACTGTAACTTTGAACAATCACTAAATGAACTGTTGTAAGTTGAGTACTATCTGTAGTTGCAAAATTCACAAGGTAATCAGTATTCCTTTCCTTAATAGCATTCTGTCATTATGGTTAGGAATGTTTTTTCTACAATATTATAGAATTTCTCCATACTAGCAGGAGAGGAAAACATTTACTACTTATCAGCAGTTCTTCAACAATCTTGGGGGATTGTTCTGATCTACATTAGATCTTTTTAGTTTTTAGGTCATGAAAATATTGTAAGTACTATTAGAAAACCACGGTCTTGTCTGTGCTTTCACATGCAACAATATGTTCCATCATAAATATTTTATTTCCATTTTTAACTCTAAAATAAATCTTAGATCTCTGTTTTCTATAAACACTTATTTTCTTCTAATTTTAAAACACTATGTTCAGCTTCAATAAGGTATGTTTAAAGATGCAAGTAGGGTAAAAACACATAATGGATACTATAAAGATGCTTTCAAAATGGTATTAATGATTCAAAATCATCTTTCTTTTTAAGGACCAGATTAATCATATTTCCATATTACATTACAAATACACTACATCTTGTCTTTACTTTAAATAGGTAATTTTCGTAGATGATTAGTCATTTTGTATATAAGGAGAGAAATATCTAGTATTGCAAATTTAAATTTGTTTATATGTGAAAGTTCTGTTTATTCACTCATTTGATTTATATGGCCACTCATTTAAAATACAGTAAGTGATTCTAATTACAATAATTTTTAAAAAGCAAAATCCAGCAAAAATACAAAATAAATACAGTTGGCAACTTAGATTAACATAGATATAAGCATTAATACAAATACAATATCACATTTTAATATATCTGATTTAATTTAGTTATGAAATAAGACAATTTTTGCTAACTTGTATTTAGATTTATCCTGTAAAATGCTATAAATGAAAAAGATCACCAATTTCCAATGATGGTATTCATCTTCAACTTATTCAATGCTAATACCTCCACACATTTTTACACCACTTCCCAGAAAATACATAAACACAATGTTCAGTTGTGTTTCAGAAAGCTTTTTATAACAGAATAGATAACATTTTTAAATAGGGATGTAATAGGCACACTCACAAAATGGTTGATATGGGAAAATTGACTAGTCACAAACTAGAGATCATGGCAGGTATGGCCACTCTCACACATTTTTTTATGGAAAGCAAAGAAGTCACACATGAGCTTACAATCTCAATTATGAGGTACAAAAACATTCCAGCAAACAATATAATAGTTTGCATTATTATACAATGCAAATGGTCAGTTTGATTTGCATCATTTTTATGATTCTTTTTTTCTAAAAAATGTCTGGAGTAAGTTGATACTCAGTGACACCACACTGTTTACTGTGAATGTAATTTTTTTTTTAAGAGAGGAGTACTACAGGCATTCATCTTTTTAATCCAACCGTATAGGATAACTTCTGCTCAATTTCCAATTTTCCTTTTGGGAAAAGATTTTGAGAAAGTCAGAATTTGTGCATACACATGAGATGGAATACCACCATTCAAGCTGACTGATAACTTCGGATGGGATCCAGGTGGGAGAAATGTGTCCATCTTGGTCCTTTCTGAGTTCTCAGCAATATTTGATATCATTGATTATGGAATCATTATGGATTGTCTAAAGGTATGGGGGGGAACGCACCATTTTACAGTGTTCCCTAAATAGATGAAACTAGACAGTGTGCACAGAGAGTAGTGTGGTAGCCTAGAGGTGGCTCTCTCAGTCAGGATGCTGTGGGTTAATTCTAGGTAGCAGCAGATATTTCTCTCTCTGGGCTCAATGAGTAATCGTCTATTGTGAACTTCGTATAAAAATCAGGAAGGGCATCCAGCCAGTAAACATTCAAGCTCCAACCCAATGCAAGGGATTACAGGGTTGTTAAAAGTAAAAAAAAAAGTCAGTGTGCACAGAAGACTGGTCAACCTATGGTTACTTCACTGTGGGTATTTGCTCAGTTTTAGCTGAGTACCTGTCATATGCCACTTACATTCAGGATACTTTTGCAATGATTCGTGCCATCACCATTTCACAATGTATTTTTCAAAGACCACATCTGAAGATGACTTAGAAGCTGTAAATAGTTCAAAGGAACGAATTTGATTGTAGTTCAGCATTATTAAACATATGTTAAGACTGCTATACTGCTTACCAATAGGCTTCCTGGCTCAATCCCGGGTACTCATTTTAATGTCTATGAAGATTCTCAGTTATCCATATCATAGTTATATCAAAAGTAGTTTTTATTTTGAAAAGGCAACTGGACTGATTTTTTTTTTTTGAGGAAAAAAGCTTTCTATTCTGGAAGCTTCATCAGTTGCACTGGATGCTGTGGGAGATGGAAGGACAGTTATTGACAGTTGAGATTAGTTGGTTGCAGGGGGAATGACAGGATGGGGGAGGAATGGAAATATATAATTTTTATTTAATTCTATCAACCTGCTCACCTTTCTTTTATTTATATGTTAAGCTACTACTGTTTCTAATATTTCATTACATTTTACCAAAAAATTCATCTATACATTTTAATTAGGCCTTTGCATAAAAGCAAGTGGCTTTGTTTCAGCCTGCCAAGTGCTATTAATCCAAGAATAAGAAAAGTGGGAATTGACAAGGATATTTAGCACTGGAACAATGTTTCATTGTATTTGTATGGTGTTCAACACAACCCAGCAAGCTGTAATCTCTCCTGGTTCCTATTCAACAGCTCCCCAGCCATCAGATTGCTGTACTCTTTACATTGCCTCATTAATAATCTTGCCTTGAGCAGAATAGGGGTTTCTCAGCTACTCTGTTCCTTACCTGGAGGACTTTGCTCAGACAAATACAAGCCAAACTCAAGACCAAGATGATGCAGTACAAAAGGATCCTAGGATGAAGCCAGCCCAGCAATAATGGCATCACTGTTCCTCATCCCGAATTCATCTTTTTCCATTCCTCTCTTCTTCAGAGTTAATGGACCTTTATCCCTTGCAAAGGCCTTATCTGGTCATGCAGGAGAACAATCTTCCCTTTGGGTATATTACAAGGGAGCGCCTCCCTGGGCCTGAAACACAAGGAGCCTCTTTCCCCATCAACTGGCAACATAACAGAGCCTCTTCTGCAGCAGGCACTTTCATGGGCAAAATGCCAGTTTGACTTTTTATATCTTAGAATCACAAGAGTTTCATTTGAGGCTGTCAGTTCTATTGACACACTACTGCAGCATGCAGGAGTCCGAATTAAAGTATTAATGATGGATGGCTATTGATATACCTTACAGCTATGACTAGGAATCAGGGAGAAAAAACCCTCTCCATTAAAATTCTGTGTAATGTCCTTTTGTGAAGCATTTGATGGAATGCCATCTACAGAGACCCTGATTAAGTCTTCTCAGTACTGGTCTCCCTCTCTATTGAACAAGTTATGCCAGATATCTAGTCTTCTCCTATTTTATTGGACCAGAAGAGAATTTTTAAAATGTGGCTTTTCAGAACTGCACGGAGGGTAGGAAGAGGCTGGTACTGTCATTTTAGGTTGATTGGCTGTTTATCTATTTGGGTATTTCAACGGTGCTTTTTTCTTCAAAAGGCAAGTGGACTGTTTTTTGTGTGGAAACTCATTAGAGAGAGCTCCAATATGCATCTAAGGAGGAATTTCCTGACAGTGAGAACAACTGATCAATGGAACAGCTTGCTTCCCAGAGTTGTGGGTGCTCCATTGCTGGAGTTTTTTTTAAAAAGATTAAACAACCATTTGTCCGGGATAGTATAAGGCAGTGGTTCTCAACCTTTCTAATGCCGCAACCCCATAATACAGTGACCCCCCAACCATAAAATTATTTTTGTTTCTACATCGCCGGGTGCCGGGGGCGTGGCCAAGTGGGTGTGACCACCAAGTGGGTGTGGTCAAGTGGGTGTGGCCACCAAGTGGGTGTGGCCACCAAGTGGGTGTGGCCACCAAGTGGGCGTGGCAAGAAATGCTGTGCCGCCACTGCATGTATTTTAATGCATGTTTACTCTGCCTTTAAATGTGGGACCAAAATTTACAGAAAGTTAGTAAATAATAAATAAGAACAGGCTGCTTTCATTTGAACCATAAATTATAGTGGGAACCTGGAGGGATTTTCTTTCAGTGAAGATAAAAGAAAGTATATGAAAGAGAGGGAATAAAAAGCAAAGCAGAAAGGAATAAGAAGAGTGAGAAATGGCATGGAGGTTATAGGTTTCATGGATCAGAAATAAACAAAACAATTAAATCAGTTTTAAGAGAATAAATGACAACAAATGGAAGATTCAAACTAGTTTTAAGGGAATAAAAGGAAATAAATGGAACTATTAAACCACTTTAAACAATAAATGGAAGAATCAAAGCAGTTTATAAAAGGAAATAAATATCAGCAAACAAGAATGCTTTAACAAAATTTTTGTAGCCCAGATGTGATAGCCTCCTCAGAGATTACATGCATATTTGTGCAGTTGTGCATTAGAATAGCACAAAATGTTGGTTTCAAATAATTTTATTGTGCAATAAATGAATGAATAAATGAAGCAACTTTGTTCAACCCCCCCCCTCCCATTTGCTAACAAAGTTAATAGCACATGGGAGTCCACCCACCCAAGGGGTAGGCAACCCAAAACACTCAAAGAGCCACTTAGACCCGTTTTCCACCGAAAACAAAACACTGGGAGCCGCAAAACCCTTTTAATATCTAAAATGAAGATAACACTGCAGATATCCTTTTTTACCTTCAATGTGTGTGTGTGTGTGTGTGTGTGTGTGTGTGTATAAAATAAAGGTAAAAAAGGATATATGCAGTGTTATCTTCATTTTAGATGTCAAAAGGGTCTTTCTCTGTCACTTTCCTCTCTCTCTTTTTTTTCTTTCCTCTCTTGCTCTTTCCTTTTCCCCTCTTTCCTCTAACATTCTCTTTCTGTCTCTTTTATCCTCTTTCCTCTCTTTCTCTTCTTTCTTTCCTCTTTCCTCTTTCTCTTCTTTCTCTTTCCTTTCTCTCTTTTCTCAATCTTTTTTCTCTTTCCTCTCCCCCTTTCTTTCTTCTCTCTCTCTCTCCCTCTTTTCTCTTTCCCTCTCTTTCCTCTCTTCTCTTTCTCTTTCCTCTTTCTCTTTCCTCTCTTTCTCTTTCCTCTAACTTTCTCTCTTTCCTCTTTTTCTTCTCTTTCTCTTTCCTCTTTTTTCCTCTCTTTCTCTTTCCTTTCTCTTTCCTCTTTCTCCTCTTTCTCTTTCTCTCTTTCTTCTAACTTTCTCTCTTTCCTCTTTCTTTCCTCTTTCTATTTCCTTTCTCTTATTTCTCTTTCTCTTTCCTCTAACTTTCTCTTTCCTCTCTCTCTTCTTTCTCTTTCCTCTTTTTTCTTCTCTTTCTCTTTCTCTTTTCTTTTCTTTTCTTTCCTCTTTCTCTTATTTCTCTTTCTTTCTCTTTCCTCTAACTTTCTCTTTCTTTCCTCTCTTTTCTCAATCTTTTTTCTCTTTCCTCTTTTTCTCTTTCCTCTCCCTCTTTCTCTCTCCCCCCCTCTTTCCTTTTTCTTTCCTCTTTCTCTTTTTCCTCTAACTTTCTTTTTCCTCTCTCTCTCTTCCTCTTCCCTCTTTCTCTTTTTCCTCTTTCTCTCTCTCTCCCTCTCCCTCCAGGTGAAGAGAGAGAGAGAGAGAGAGCGAAAGGCAGATGGTGCCAAACGGACAGGGAGGGGGAGCAGGACAGCAGGCAGCAGTTCCCAGCCACCCCCCCATCTTCAGCAGAACGGCCGGCGAGGGCGAGCAGGACAGAAGGCAGCGGCTCCCAGCTGCCCCCCCACATCCTCAGCCAAACAGATGGGGAGGGGAGCAGGACGGACGGCAGCAGTTCCCAGCTGCCCCCCCATCTTCAGCAGAATGGGCAGCGAGGGCGAGCAGGACGGGAGGCAGCGGCTCCCAGCCGTGCCCCCATCCTCAGCCAAACAGATGGGAAGGGGAGCAGGACGGCAGGCAGCAGTTCCCACCCCCCGCATCTTCAGCAGAACGGGTGGTGAGGGCGAGCAGGATGAGAGGCAGCGGCTCCCAGCCGCCCACCCACATCCTCAGCCAAACAGATGGGGAGGGGAGCAGGACGGCAGGCAGCAGTTCCCAGCCACCCCCCGCATCTTCAGCAGAATGGGCGGTAAGGGGAGCAGGACGAGAGGCAGCAGCTCCCAGCCGCCCCCCACGTCCTCAGCCAAACAGATGGGGAGGGGAGCAGGACGGACGGCAGGCAGCCAGCCTGGCTCGCCTCTGGCCTTGGTCCGTCTCTTCGCTGCTGCGCCTGCTGCCGGGAAAAATGCCCCGGCAAAAGCTGCCTTTGTCCAAAGGCTGGGAGGAAGCTCGCAACTATGTTATCGACCACACCACCAAAACTACCAGCTGGGTCACCACGCAGGACAGGTGAGGAAGGACGGACCGGAGGAGGCTGAGCCAGTGGGCTGAGGAGGAGCCTTACGGGAACGCCAGCGGCCGCGGGGTGTTTTGTAGCTGGTGGGCCGGTTGCGAAATTGCACGAAATGGGGCAGGGTGTTCTGGGGCTGCTGGGGTGTCCGGTGGCCAAGCAGAGGAAGCTCAGCAGCAGGGCAGAGACAAAACTTACTGTTTTTGCTTGTTCTCTCTTGCTTTCTGCTGCTTGTTCTCTCTTGCTTTCTGCCGCTTGTTCTCTGTCTCGCTTTCTGCCACATGTTCCGAAACCGAAACTTCCTTAGTTTATATTGGCTTTTGAACGCCAATAGATTAGAGTCTCTTGAATAGACTCTATTCTATTGGCTTTCAAAAGCCAATAGAATAAGCGGTAGTAGCATAACTAAGGAAAAGGGGAAAAAATGGCGGACTGCGTTGTTTGGCGACCCCCGTGAAATGGTCGTTTGACCCCAAATGGGGTCGCAACCCACAGGTTGAGAACCGCTGGTATAAGGATTCCTGCCTTGGGCACGGGTGGGTTGGACTAGAAGATTTCCAAGGTCCTTCCAGCCCTATGGTTCTATGATTCTAAAAGTAAAACTTCCAAAGGAAAAAGAACTGTAATTGGAAAACAGATGCCAAAATTACTTTGACTTTATAGGCTATTTTTATAAGCAAATAAAATAAGTATGAGAAAAGTTTAGGATTATTAATATAATAATCTCATGATAATCTATCTAATACAAATTAACAGAATAATCATGACATCATTAGATTAGATGAAATGAACTCAGCCAAAGAAGTATATAGAAGATGTGCAAACTAAAATACAGGAACAATTAAAATAATACCAACAGAAAGGGATAACCAGGAATACAATGGAACTAAGCAGTTTTGTTTTTGTTTCCATACACGTCCCCACAAAGTATCCAATTTCTACAGTTGGTTTTTAGGATACCAAATACTTTTATAAAGGTTGATTAAAAGTAAGATGCTCTAATTGTAAAGATCTGCTCTCAGATACTTCATTTTAACAAACTGTCACTGTCACCTCATATTTGCGTTCATCTGAATTAATCTAAGCCAATGATGGCGAACCTTTTAGAGAACGAGTGCCCAAACTGAAACCCAAAACCCACTTATGTATCGTTGGGTGCCTGGTAGGTGTGGCCCATTGGGTGAGTGTGGCCGATTGGGTGGGCGTGGCTGTGGTGGTAACGGCAGACTGGGTGGGACTAAAAAGTTCAATCAATCAATTCCAACTTTGCGACATCTTTTTTTTCCCAGAAGTTGAAATTAATTTAACCTTTTTTTCCCCACATGGCAGTGGAGGACTAAAGCAAAAAGGTTTTATAAAACCCAGCTGAAGACCTAGGACTGGGGCAACAGCGCACGTGCCCACAGAGAGGGCTGTGTGTGCCACCTGTGGCATGTGTGCCATAGGTTCGCCACCACGGATCTAAGCCAATACGTCTTAATTTTTTTTTCTCTCAGAACCCCTTCTCACTTTTACAAATTAGTTAGGGCCAGAAAAATGTTTTATTGTATGAGTTGTATTTTATTGATATTTACTACATTAAAAAATAAATTTGATGCATTCACTGTCCCTTCTGCTTCTTATGATTATTCAATGGGATTTTAATATTGTATTTTTTGTTTTGGAATGGGACAACTTGCCATGGCCAACTCATCATGGCCAGCTTACTACAGCCAACTCACCGTGGCCAACTTGCCTTGGCCAATTTGCCACAGGACAACTCGCTGTGGGACAATTCAACAATTCAATTTAATTATTTAAAATAATTTAAAAATTATTTTATTTTTTGTCATTCTCATTTCATTTTTGTCCCTCTTTTGCACCCTCTCCTTAATGATTCTATACAACATTTATTTGATATTAGTGTAACTCTTGTCCCATGGTGAGTTGGCCCATTGTGAGTTGGCCATGGCAAGCTGTCCCATGGCAAATTAGCCATGGCAAGTTGGCTGCAGCAAGTTGGCCATGGCAAGTTGGCCACTATGAGTTGGCCATGATAAGCTGTCATAGACTCACTTTTTCTCAATATAATCAAATAATTTTGATTTTACAGGCCCGAGAGTGTCACGGGGTACTCCAAAGGGTCCTTGGACCATACTTTGAGAAACACTGATCTAAGCAGTCTTATATATTATATGTTGTAAGCAATTTACAACATATAACAATAACATGTAAGAGCTTAAGTAGTATTTCCAAAATTGAAATAGCACAAGCAACTACTAGCTAGGAAAATCCATTAACATTGCAAGGGATAAAAGGGAGAACAAATTCCTCATCCAAACAATAAATGTTTGGAAAGCTGGCAAATTTAGTTCAAGATAGGGGAGGAATTTCAGAAGTTAGTTCAGACAGTTTAGTTAACACCACCAAAACCCACCTTTCTAATCAGGTCTCTGCTTTCAGTTATAATTCTTAAAAGCAAATCTTCAGATGCCACTCCTTGACATAGCTGACTTTTGAAGGATGGTAAATAGGTCTTCTTTATCCAACCTACAATGAGTAGAAATGTTCTGTATAAGAAAATCTACAAGCTAGCATGTACAAACCTGGACCAGGCCATGACCAGCATTACTTTCCAACAATGACCCATATAAAAATTGAAAAAGCATGTGTCTCCAGTACCTCAGGCTGTGAATTTTAATTAGACTCTTATTTCCTAGCAAAAGATCTTAGTGTCAGGTTGCAAATTATGGAGGCAATTTAATTAGAAGCACATTATATAGTCATTTTAATTATGAGAAGATACTTGTCTTTTTTTTTCTCCTCCATCATTAATAGTAGCTGGAGGGAAAATAACAACTACAGAAATGTCACCAGGAGGGAGAATTTGGAAAGGGAAAAAACCCCTCTTCTCCTGTGCAATTATCCATCTAATTTCTTGGAGGCCCCCATTCCTCCAAATTCTTCTTGAAAGCAAACTGAATTTTAAAAAATTGAGGAGATTCAATCACTTATTTATTTTATATGGCATACATTTGTCAGGGAGACCTACACTTTACAGAGTAGTTCTGACAGCCTAATTACTAGTTCGTTCAGTTTCGCTCCTGTGTGCTTATTCACAGTGTGCCACGGGTGGGGGGGGAACTAACTTGCATCATATTCAATCACTGATGTCCCTCTTCAAAACGATCATAGTAGTATTTCCTGCTTAAAAATTGTGAACATTCTAGAACAGGAAATGAAAGCCCCCAATTCAAATCTTTATCCTATCCCTCTCTCATATTCATTCTACCATCACTGACAGTTTGGTTCCAAAAACAGCAAGTCACTTGCTAGGGGAAACTAGTTTTAGTTCCAAAATTAGGTCTAAGGCAAGACTGGAATGATAAAAACAAGTAGTTTAATTTAGGCTTCAGTGGACCTACCCACAGACCAATACCCAATGAGCTGAAATACAGTTATTGACAATAACTGTTTGTTGTAAATAATGAGACCATAATTAGCAACTGCTTAAAGCTTATTAAAATGTACTCACTAATGTCAGCTTACATCTTTTAATTAATTTATAGAAATACGTTTTTTATTTATCTTTAATAAATGTAGATCGCATTAAATGTTTTTGATTTACATCTTAACTTCAAAGTTGAAGTCTGAAAAACTACATCTATCACAAAATATTACAATTAGTCATACATGAAATGCATGTTGGGCAGCTAATAAATCCAAGTAAATAAATAAATAAATAAATAAATAAATAAATAAATAAATAAATAAATAAATGTGACAAGCAATGAAGATTGCTTACATTCTAGCTTGCCTACAGTTGCGAGGGAGGAGGGAAAGCTGGATCAAGTCCCTGACTGGGGTCTGCCAAATTTCAGTAGCAGTGGCAGTCATGACCAACCTCGAAAGGTAGGTGGTGGATTGGGTGACAGCTCTCCACAATGAGGGACCTCCTGAGTTGGCAGACCCAGACACGTTCCTAGGAGACCACAGAGCCTGGTTCAGTGACACACAGAACCAACGAGTGAAGGCTGAGGTTTAAAATGCCAGGCAAGGGAGCAGACCTGTAATGAAATACATCAGAGAGTTCAGGAGGATCGTAGGGAAGCTGAGGCACTGGCCAGAGCAGCTCCTGATTGAGTTGTGACATGTACCACACGTGCCTGGCCAGAAGGATCCCAGACCGGCTCAACAATTGATCACCAACTGGTGACCACTGTGGAGCTAGACCTGATGCCGTACAAAGGCCATGGAAGATTTGAGCCGCACCCAAAGAGGAGCCAAGAAAAGTGTGTGCTGGGAAGGAAGCAGCTGGCGGCAACATCTCATGCTCCTGTTGAAGCCATGAATCGCACCCCCCATCCTGTGCTTCTGCTGTGGTGAGGAAGGCCATCAAGCAGCAATGTACCCAGCACTGAAGTCCAGGGCGACCCCCACAGCCCCTCCTCTGAAGCCCAAGAATTCACCAAAAAAGGGAAAGGAAAAGGTCTGCCTCCCTGAAAGCAAAGGAACTCCAACCAAAGAGGAGCCACAACAGCGAGGGAGAAAATGACCCAATGGTGAGTGGATCAGTCAGCCCCCTCGCAGCTAAGGTGGAGGTTACAGCATCTCGCTCAGAGGCGAGGGACGGTAAAAGCACTCAAAGACTCGGGTTGTCCCTGATGCCTGATTAGCCAGCCCATAGTAAAAAAATTAGGGCTGCGTGTGAGAAAACTCAGAAAGCCCAAGAGGTTTGAGCAAGTTGATGGCACCTTGGTAGGGGGCTTGGCCGCCTCCCACCTAAAGGAGCCAGTGCATCTGAAATTTGGGGATCACCAAGAGACTATTCGACTTGTGATCACCCCTAAGATGCCTGAAGAAATTATTTTAGGACTAGCTTGGCTAGTAAAATCCCCCCCCTGGATTTATTGGAAGGAAGCTTCAAGGCGAATAGTGATGAAGAGGCAAAGCCACAATTCCCCTAAGAAAGAAAACAAAAAGCCCGAGCAAGGGGAGGGAGCGAGAAAACCCCTTAAGCGTAGCAAAGCAGCATCCGAGAAGGGGGAAGAGAAGTAGCATGTCCCAAGAGAGTCCAGAGACCTCATGGAGGCATTCAGCGAGAAGGAGTGTGATGTCCTGCCCCCTCACCACCCCAGACTGTGCTATTGAGATCCTGCCCAGAGCAAAACCTCCCCAAGCCAAAGATGTATTCCATGACTCCAAAGGAGATGAAGGAACTGAGGCACTACATCAATAAAAATTTAGCATGGGGATTTATTCAAGCGGTGAAATCTCGAGTGGCAGCACCACTGTTCAAAGAAAGATGGGTCACTGAGATTGTGCGTTGATTTCTGTGGGATTAATAGAGTGTGCATGGAAAATATGTACCCCTTTCCCCTCATGAAGGACATGTTGGGACATTTAGCCAAGGGGAAATATTTCACGAAGTTAGACCTGAAGGAGGCATACTATCGAGTGAGGAACAAGGAAGGCGATGAGTGGAAGCCTGCTTTCAACTGCCCCCTAGGAAGATACCAATTTAAAGTAATGCCTTTTGAATGGCAGGGGGCCCCTGCCATATTTATGTAGCTCATAAACGAGGTGCTGAATGAGCATTTATACAAGGGAGTTTTGGTGTACTTGGATGTTATCCTCATTTACCCAGAAACTATGGACGAACACGTGAAACTCATGCGACAGGTGCTGCAAAACTATTGGATGCTAAGCTATATGCCAAACTATAAAAATGTGAGTTTCACAAGACTAGCCTGGATTACTTGGGCTATCAAGTGTCATGCGAGGAGGTGGAGTTGGCTCTCGGGAAAGTAAAGTCCATTTTGGAATGGCAAACCCTCGCACCCATGAACAGCTACAAAGCTTCTTGGGATCTGCAAACTCCTATAGACAGTTCATCTCCTCTTTCACAAAGATTGCCTTGCCAATCACTGAGCTGTTGAAAACAGGGAGAGGGGGAAAAAAGCTCCGGCCAAATCAGCCCTTGGAACTGGATGATGGAGTGCCAAGCGGCATTCAAAAAACGGAAGGGGCCGTTTGTGGCTGAGCCAGTCCTAAAACACCCAGAGGAACTATTTGTAATCCAGGCAGATGCCAGTGACATGGCCGTGGGAGCAGTCCTCATCCAGTGAAATAATGAGGGGAACCTGCAGCTATGTATGTACATGTCCCGCAAACTGAATGAAACAGAGCGACAGTGGGTCGTGTGGGATAAAGAGGCTTTTTGGACATTATTGACATGGAATCAATTCCTAGAAGGAGGTAAAGCTTCATTTTAGGTGTGTAGTGACTATAAAAATTTGGAATCCTTAAAAAACAACCAAAAGCTTTCCTCCAAGCAAGTCCGATGGGCACAATATTTCAAACGATTTGATTCTAAACCAAAATACATCTCATGGGGGAAGAATTTCCTGGCAGATGCTCTGTCCCACATGCCCGAATATAAGAGTAATTGGGGGTTTCTGGTGACATTGCTGCAAGATGGACTCGGGGAAATGATTTTCCTCTCCCCAGTTCCGATTTCTACCAGCCGGTGCATCCGAATGGACTGAAAGTCACCCCGTAGAGGCAACTACCAAAGGGTGAAACTCTGAAGATCACGGGTCAGCGGTAACTGGCCCGCTGGATCCAGAGGAGCTCTCGGAACCAGCAGGAAGAAAGGCTGACTGTACCTATGTGCTCCGCCATTACCAGCTGTTCGTTGGAGACAAAGAATCCTAAAGTGAAAGCAAACAGCTGATCTGGGTGACAATACTTTCTTCTCTCTCTGCCAGTGAATACCAGTGTTGTGAACAGCATCCAATAGCTTTTGAGAGCGAAGCCTTTAGTTTTAGGGAGGGGGTAGAGTTTTCCTTCTTACCCCCCTCCTGAATTACAAGCGGCGGTTTAAGCCTTCAACAAACTAAAAAGCTACCATATCGTAAAGCTGTCTGAGGCACAAAAGGATAACTTGGGAAGCTTCTGGATTTTTAGATTTTTTTTTTTGTCTATTTTTTCATTGGAAAGCCATCACAACTTTTACTTTTTAAACTTTTAAATTACTTTTTATTTTTACTTTGCCTTTAAATATGGTGGGAACATCTAGTGGTGAAACTGAGAATTATATCCAGCTTCCCCTGAATGGAGTTAACTCAGATTAAAACTTGGCTGTATGCCCAGACATTGCTTATCTGAAAAACTTTGCCTGAGAAAGAAAGATCTCCTTTGGTTTGCCTGCTTTATTTATTTTATCAAATTTCTATGCCGCCCTTCTCCTAGGACCCAGGGCGGCTCACAACAACAATACATTTACATATAAGAAATTTAATAATAATCAACCATCCAACACATTCATTCAATCTAAAACACATACATACAACATGCAATCACAATCAAACACACAATCAACGATGGAGGCACATTCCTAGGCCCGGGGGCAGAGCACTGTTCATATACCCCAAGCCTGTCGGCATAAATAGGTCTTCAATAGTTTCCGGAAAGCTAGGAGGGAGGAAGCAGTGCGGACCTCTGTGGGAAGTTGGATTCCAGAGGGCTGGGGCAGCAACAGAGAAGGCCCTTGCCCTAGGACCCATCAGATGACATTGTCTAACAGACAGGACTCGTAGGAGGCCAACCCTATGTGCCCTAACCGGTTGCTGGGATTCATGAGGTAGAAGACGGTCCCACAAGTAACCTGGTCCGTTGCCATAAAGGGCTTTATAGGTCATAACCAACACTTTGAATTCTGTTTGGAGACCAATTGGTAGCCAGTGCAGCTCACGAAGAGCTGGAGTGATATGAGCATGTCTTGAGAGACCCAAGACAGCTCGTGCGGCCGCATTCTGGACAACCTGCAGTCTCCGGACATTCTTCAGAGGTTGCCCCATGTAGAGCGCATTACAGTAGTCGAATCTCGAGGTGACAAGGGCATGAGTGACTATGAGGGGTGATTCCTGATCCAAATAGGGCTGCAATTGGTGCACCAGGCGAACCTGGGTGAATGCTCCCCTCGCCACAGCCGAAAAATTGTGTTCTAAACTTAGCTGTGGATTGAGGAGGACACCCAAGTTGCAAACCCTCTCCGAGGGGGACAAAATGTCTCCCCCCAGGGTAATAGACGGACAGTTAGACTCGTCCTTGGGAGGCAGAACCCATAGCCATTCCGTCTTGTCAGGATTGAGTCTGAGCCTGTTGGCACCCATCCAGACCTAAACAGCCTCCAGGCACCGGTTCATCACTTCCACTGGTTCGCTGTAATGACGCGGGGTAGAGATATAAAGCTGAGTATCATCAGTATATTGATGATAACTCACCCTGTGTCGGCGGATGATCTCACCCAACGGCTTCATGTAGATGTTGAAAAGCAGAGGTGAGAGGACAGACCCCTGAGGCACTCCACATGGAAGAGGCCTCGGAGCCGATCTCTGACCTCCTGCGAACACTGACTGTGACCGGCCAGAGAGGTAGGAGGTGAACCACCATAAAACGGTGCCCCGCACTCCACATCCCTCCAACCGGCGCAGAAGGATACCATGGTCGATGGTATCGAATGCCGCTGAGAGGTCAAGAAGCACCAGGATAGTGGAACAACCTCTATCCCGGGCCCGCCAGAGATCATCGGTCAGCGCGACCAAAACAGTTTCCGTGCTGTAACCGAACCTGAACCCAGACTGCCGAGGGTCCAGATAATCAGCTTCCTCCCAGGACCGTTGGAGTTGGAGTGCCACCACCTTCTCAACAACCTTCCCTAGAAAGGGAAGATTGGACACTGGCCAGTAATTATTCAAGACTGCCGAGTCCAGGGTAGGCTTCTTGAGGAGGGGGCACACAAGTGCCTCCTTTAAGGGAGCCAGAAAGGACCCCTCCCTCAACGAAGCGTTAACAACAGCCTGGACCCAGCTCCGTGTCACCTCCCTGCTAGCCAAAACCAGCCAGGAGGGACACGGGTCCAAAAGCATTTTACAAGATAGACTATAATTATAAATAAAACTGTATTTGGAGCCATCTGATTCCCTTGGATTATAAACACAGCCTGATTTGGAACTGTTACAAGCTATCTCTGAAGAAGTGAACACCAAGAAACTTCTTTGAATAGAACTCTGTGGATTATAAATTTTGGCATTTTTGTTTTTTCCCTTTTTTGGGGTATTCCCCCCCTTTTTTTCCTTGCCCAGCTATTATTATCATCTTTTTCTTTTTTCTCTCTCTCTCTTTTTCCTTGCTTTTTTCTTTCTCTTTTTTTTAACCTTTTACTATTTTTATGGCTACCCTCTCCTAACTATTAGGATCCTATTAGATTATAAAATTTGGATGTTTGGTGGATTACAATATATGAATTAAAGATAAAGATGAGCACCCCAAATTTATCTAAAGTTGGGCAAAAAGGATCTTCCGCTCCTGCCTCGACTTCTGCCAGTCCAGTCAGAGCTCAATTCCCATAATGCTCCAGCAAGACAAGACAGACACCTTCCAGAAAGATACGCAAGCAGCTTTGCAAGCAATTCAAGAGGCTATCGCTCCTCAGATGGCAAACACAACGAAAAACCATGAGGAGTTGAAAAGTAATTTTGACAAAATGAGTCAAAAAATTAATAATATAGATTCTCAAATTGAAAATTTTAAACAGGTGATCACAAACAACCAACAAAGAATCCAAAAAAGGTAGATAAGTTAACTGAGGTGGACCAGAAATTGGAAGTTTTAAAAGATGAAAACCAAAAATTGATGCAAATAAACAGAGAATTAGAAGACACCTTAGCGGTTATAGAAATGGAAAAGGCCTCATACTTTCTAAGATTTCAAAATATAATAGAAGACAAGGAAGAGGACCTCCTAGGTTTGATAACAGAGTTATTGGCAGATGCACTAGGAATTGGAAAATTGCAAATGGAAGGAGAATTAGATCAGATCTATCGAGTCAACTCAAATTATGCCAGAAGAAATAAATTACCTAGGGAAGTGCATGTTAGATTTCTCAAAAGATCTATAAGAGATGAGATTCTGAAAAAAGTAAGAGACGAACCGTTGATGTACGAAGAAAAAGAAATTGTAGTTCTTAAACAAATCCCTAGGAGAATAAGAGAGGCTCGAAGAGAATGGGCGTTGTCTTACCTGAACACCTTTTCTCAGCATGAGGATGTAGAATCCACCAGTGGGTAATCATAGCCAACCTGCTCAGCTTAGACTAAGTCAGAACTTTAGCCCTGCCTCCTTCAGAGAGTGCCTTCTGCTTCCAGTTTTGACGAGGCGAAGCTTTCATGACGAAAGTCTGACACAATGGCTCCAAACAAAAAAACAACAAACAAAAGACACCTGCCTAGACTAGTTAGCGGAGGGTGTGGATTCTACATCCTCATGCTGAGAAAAGGCATTCAGGTAAGACAACGCCCCGTCTCCAGCATGAGAGGATGTAGAATCCACCGGTGGGACATACCAAAGCCCTACATGTCCCTACGGGCGGGAGTCTAGGCCAGTGTCTCCCAAGAAGAAACAACCTGCTGCAGCACTCTCCTGCCAAACGAGGCATCAGCTGCTGCAAACCTGTCAATCTTATAATGCTTAACAAATGAAGAGGGAGAAGACCAGGTCGCTGCCCTACAAATCTCCTCCATGGAGGCCTGAGTGAGCCAGGCCGCCAAAGTAGCTGCACTCCGCGTGGAGTGAGCAGTAATATTCGACGGAACCGGGAGTGACAAAGAAACTTAAGCCTTAGCTATACAGGCCCTGATCCACCTGCCAATGGTCGAGGAAGAAACCTTCTGGCCCATGGACGATGGCTGAAATGAGACAAACAGCGGCTCCGACTTACAGAAAGCCAAAGTCCTCTTGACGTAATGGAGCAGGGCCCTACGAACGTCCAAAGTATTTATTTATTTATTTTACTAATTAAATTTGTATGCCGCCCCTCTCCCAAGACTCAGGGCGGCTCACAACAAGAACATAGACATAGATAAAAATCAATAACAATAATTACATCCAATTAAAAAATTGACACATACAACAAGCAAACACAATCAAATAAACACTCAGCAATGGAAGGCGATTCCTCGGCCCGGGGGCAGAACAAAGTTCATACCCCCCAAGCCTGTCAGCATAAATGGGTTTTTTAAAGTTTATGGAAAGCTAGGAGGGAGGAGGCAGTACGCACCTCCGAGGGAAGCTGGTTCCAGAGGGCTGGGGCAGCAACGGAGAAGGCCCTTGTCTTAGGGCCTGTCAAATAACATTGTTTAATGGACGGGACCTGTAGGAGGCCAGCCCTATGCGCCCTGACCGGTCGCTGGGATTCATGAGGCTGAAGACGGTCCCGCAAGTAACCTGGTCCATTGCCATAAAGGGCTTTATAGGTCATAACCAACACTTTGAATTGTGTTCGGAGACCAATTGGAAGCCAGTGCAGCTCGCGAAGGGCCAGAGTGATATGGGCATGTCTAGGAAGACCCAAGACAGCTCGCGCGGCCGCATTCTGGACAGCCTGCAGTCTCCGGACATTCTTCAAAGGTTGCCCCATGTAGAGAGCATTACAATAGTTGAATCTCGAGGTGACAAGGGCATGAGTGACTATTAGGAGTGACTTCTGATCCAAATAGGGTCGCAACTGGCGCACCAGCCAAACCTGGGCGAAGGGGCATTGTCTTACCTGAACGCCTTTTCTCAGTACGGAGATGGAGAATCCACCAATGGGTTTTCTCTGTCTGCCTGCTCTTGAGACCAAGTAGCCAAACTTGACACGCACCCTCTGCTAGGAGATCCAGTCTTAACGAGGGCGAAGTGGCTGAAGATGAACTAGGTGTTGGCTCTCAAACCCTCAAAGGCCTAACTGACCTAAAGGGTGGGTGTGGATTCTCCATCTCCGTACTGAGAAAAGGTGTTCAGGTAAGACAACGCCCCTTCTCCAGTACAGGAGATGGAGAATCCACCAATGGGACATACCAAAGCCTCACTGTCCCGTTGGGTGGAAAACAGATAAGGCCGGAATAGTGTCCCCAGAGACCACCTGCTGAAGGACCCTCCGACCAAAGGAGGCGTCTGCTGAAGCAAAGCGGTCAATTCTGTAATGGCGAACAAACGGGGAGGGCGAGGACCATGTCGCAGCCCTGCAAATCTCCTCGATGGATGCCTGAGTGGCCCATGCCGCAGAGGTCGCAGCGCTGCGAGTGGAATGGGCCGTAAGATGATGTGGAGCCGGCAAGGAAGATGATTGATATGCCTCCGCAATACAGGCCCTGATCCACCTGCCAATAGTACCAGCGGATGCCCTGTGTCCCATCGAAGCCGGGCGAAAGGAAACAAACAGAGCCTCTGGCTTACAAAAAGGCTCTGTACGCTTCATATAACGCCGCAGTGCCCTGCGGACGTCCAACATGTGCCACTGCCGCTCCAGGTCATGGGAAGGATTGGGACAAAAATTTGGTAAGATAACTTCCTGTGTTCTATGGAAGAGCGAATTCACTTTGGGTACAAAGGTAGGATCCAGGCAAAGAACCACCCTATTGCTGTGGAAAATACAAAGGTCGTTTCTGACTGATAAGGCGGCTAATTCAGAAATACGTCAAGCCGATGTAATGGCGACCAAGAACGCCACCTTAAGGGACAGATTCCGCAACGGAATAGTTGCTATGGGTTCAAAGGGAGGTTTGGTTAGGGCACGAAGGATGTGTGGCAACTCCCATGTGGGGTACCTATGTACCACGGTGGGTCTGGTGTTGCACGCACCTTTGATAAAGGCGCGAATTCTGGGGTGGTGAACTAAGGGAACTGAATCTACGCAAGTAAGTATTGTAGACAAGGCCGCTACCTGTCGGCGAATGGTCGCCGGGGCGAGGCCCTTATCCAGGCCGTGTAAAAGGTAATCAACTATTTGAGGAATGGTCAATTTGGAAATATTCAGGTGTCTCTCACGACACCAATGGCAAAAATTATTCCAAGTGGAATTATAAATACGATTGGTTGCCGGGCGACGAGAGGCCTGAATCATGTCAATGGCTCGAGGTGAAAACAGTTCTTGAGTCATTATAGAGTGCTCAAGTGCCAGACGGTCAACTGTGACCATTAAGGGTCCGGGTGCTGGATGGTCCCTTGGTGCAACGACACACGCTGGGGAGGGATTCGCCAAGGGGGAGACTGGGAAAGATTCACCAGGTCAGCAAATCATGGTCTCTGTGGCCAATAAGGGGCCACGAGGATTACTTCCTGAAGGAGCTTGCAGATGGTCGCCGGTATGAGAGGGAGGGGAGGGAAGGCGTACAGGAGGCCTGGTGGCCACTGAGTCCACAAGGCGTCCATCCCCTCCGCCCCTGGCAGGAAGTAACGGGAGAAGTACCTGGGAAGCTGTGCATTGGTTGCTGACGCGAACAGGTCTAGGAGTGGGTGGCCAAACTTGTGGGAAATCTCGGAGAAGAGGTCCGGATGCAATCCCCACTCTGAGGGATCGACCATGGAGTGACTTAAAAAGTCCGCTTGCCGATTCATGACCCCCGAGATGTGTTCGGCCCTGATTGAGGCTAGGTTGGATTCCGCCCAAGAAACTAGGAGCCGTGCCTCGGACATGAGGGCCCTGGATCTGGTGCCTCCCTGGCGATTGACGTGCACCTTGGAGGCCACGTTGTCCGTGAGGATCAGCACGTGGTGACCCCTGATCCAGTGTCTGAATTGGCTAGAGCTAGGTGAATGGCCCTGAGCTCCAGCCAATTGATATTGTGTCTCAGATCTGCGTGGGATCAACGGCCTTGAGCATACTGAGACTGCAGATGGGCTCCCCAGCCGAACAGACTGGCGTCTGTTGTGATCGTGATGCGCTCCTGTTCCTTGAAGGGTGAGCCTTTGGTCACCGCTTGCGAGAACCACCAGCGCAGTGCCCTGCGAATGTGGATTGGGACCCTGACCTGGCGGTTGGATGCACTGGCATTCGCCCATTGGAATGGAAGCAGGAACCATTGGAGGTCCCACAAGTGAAGCCTGGCCCAAGGGACAATGGCTATGCAGGAGACCATCTTTCCTAGCAATTGTGAGAGTAGGACCAATGGAACTGAGTGTTTCTTGTGTACCTGACAGGCCAGCTCTCTGATGCTGGTTATTCGCTCCTGGGACAGATGAACCATGCAGTTTGTGGTGTCTATCACGGCTCCTAGGTGCAGAATCCTGGATGATGGAACTGTCTGGCTTTTTTGGAAATTTACCGAGAAGCCATGTTGTTGAAGGACCTGAATGGTGTTCTTTACATCTGCCTGAGCTGCCTGGAATGTGGATGCCTGAATTAGGATGTCGTCCAGGTAACACTGGACGCGTATTGGTATTTTCCGTAACTGGGCAGCTAACACGGCCAGGACTTTTGTGAACACCCTGGGTGCTGAGGACAGGCTGAATGGAAGGGCCTTGTACTGGAAATGTCTGCCCTCGTAACAGAATCTGAGGAACCGGCGGTGCGCCGGATGGATGGGGATGTGGAGGTACGCTTCCCTGAGGTCTATTGACGCCAGGAAGTCTCCCTGTCTGATGCCCCCTAGAATGGACTGGAGGGAGTGCATCTTGAACTTTTTGTAAGTGATGTAATGGTTGAGATGTTTGAGGTCCAGGATCGCTCTCCACCCTCCTGAGGTTTTGGGAACCACAAAGAGGATGGAGTAGAACCCCCCGCCCTGGTGGCTTGACGGAACCGGTTCTATAGCCTGCATTTCTAGAAGGTGCTGGATGGCCTCCTGCATGAGACCCTGCTTGAATGGGTCCCTGGACACTGAACAAGCAATGAATCGGTCCGGGGGTGTGGCCAGAAACTCTAGGGAAAGACCAAACTGGATGGTTTGTAACACCCAGCTGTCTGTGGAAGTGAGTTCCCACTGGTGGAAAAAGTGGGTTAGCGGCTTCCGGTGGCTCCGCCGGCGCCGCAGGGTCTCCTTTGTGAGACTCCGTCATCTGGATGTGTAAAGCCGCGAAAAACAGCGCACATCAGCTGTTTTTTCGCGGTGAAAGATCCCCTCTCCGGGCAAAGGAGAGGTGAAGAGCATCGGGAGTAAGGTTGAGCCTTCTTAAATCCCTGGAAAAGAAGTTTTCAGGGATTAAGAGTGAGCTCCCTATAGCTCCGGAGGACGCTCCTATCCAGAGACGCTTCTGTCTTCAGGCAGAAAAAGACGCCGCGACCACCTCTGCTTTTTTTTTAAGATTTAACACTGAAGAGATTATAAGCAGGCTGAATGACTACAGGAGTCCAAATGGTTTGCAAGTATTTTTATTGTTTTTTTTCTTGGTTATACATTTCTAACGTTTTCAATCAACAATGTTTCAAGATGGCGTTTAGCTTTCACTGTTTTCACTGTTAGGGAAAGTGCTGGAAAGTGAAAGTGGAATCTGTTACTTTTCTCTCTCTTCTTGTTCTCTCAAGCGTAGCTAGAGAGACGGCTGTGATTTGAAATTTAAAATGGAGTGGAATATACAGCCAAATGCTAAATCTAAGATGGATTTTACTGATGAATTTTACGAAAAAAGGTCTGAAACACAGAAGACTTTTGCGCAAGAGGTTAAAGAGTTTAAAGCATTTGTGAAAGAGGCTTTGACAGAAGTATTTTTGAAATTAGCTAAACTCCTTCCTCCAAATGAAATCGATGTACAACCTACTGTTGAACAATTTATTTCACAATCTGTATATGGAGATGATCACTACATAACACAAGAGAAAGAAGTTCAACAGGGAAGAGATGAGGAGGGTTTTGAGAATGAAGATGACAAATGGATTTTGCTAGATGAAAAGTTTGTTTATAGCGAGCAAGAGGTTTTGTTTCAAGAAGGGGAATTCTGTCTAGCTGGGCAGCAAGAAGATGATTTAATTGACAAAAGAGAGGCATTGTTCTACTTTATGAAGCAATTAGACTATAAAACGAAATGGATGTTGTTTGACGAACAGTTTATTTATGTAAAACAAGAGGATATGATTCAAGAAAGGAAGACTCAATTCAACAAGCAACTTAGCTACGGGGCTGAAGAAATACAGAAGAGAGACTTATTAGTTGGAAGGGTGGCCTTGTTATGGCCTTTTATTTGGTTGAAAAAGAAACCTAGAGTTCGCTTGAAGTAATGAAAATTTAAAATTGTATGTAAGGAATTATTCTAGGTGTGATATTAGGTTGGAATGTAAGTTAGAAATGCTATAAATAATTTGTTTTTATTATGGAGGTTTATTTGTCAGGTGAGAGAGTCCAGAAGTTGATTGATTAAAAGAAATTTATAACTAAATGAGAGAATTAAGGTTAATCTAAGATAATGGGTTGATTTAAAGATTTAGATTTTAGGCAAGCTGTAAGATAGGATACTTAAATGATATTTTATGATATATTACTATAAATTAAATTTAGTAGATTTGATTTAGATTGATGGTCTAGACGTTAATGATAAATATTATTTTTAATAAGATGAGCTGATTGTTTATATTATAAGTAAGGTTTAGAAGAGGATGTTTATATGATGATATATTAAGATATATTATGATAAACTAAATTGAATAAGAATATAATTATTATTATTAATATAAGTTCATAGGTAAGCTGCAAACCAGGATGTTTAAATGATATTTTAAGATATATTATTATAAACTAAATTTAGTAGATTTGACTTAGATTGACGGTTTAGAAGTTAATGATAAATATTATTCTTAACAAGATGAGTTGATTGTTTATATTATAAGTAAGGTTTAGAAGAGGATGTTTATATCATGATATATACTAAGATATATTATGATAAACTAAATTGAATAAGAATATAATTATTATTATTAATATCATTATTATTATCTTGAATCGAGGGATTTATTGATATTGTTATGGTTAATATTATTTGTTTAACTTTAATAAGATGGGTTTTTTTTTCTTGTTTTTTTTTTGTTTCCCCCCCCCTTTTTTTTTTTGTGTGTGTTTTGAGTAAGAGATAGTATATAGTTTAAAATTCTTGTTAAGTTCATATAATAATTTTGTTTGATGTAGTGGGGCTTTCTTTTGTTATACCCTGTAATCATTCTGGGAAGCCGCATAATTTTAGGTATGATGTTTTTTTTTAGCTGTAATTAGGGTTGGTGGAAGAATAATTAGTGATTGTTACTAATGGGTTGTTTGGGTGGCCTTTGGTGGATTGAAGGATGAGTTAAGTGTGAGCTGATAAGAAGGGGGAAGAATGATGGTAAATTGTTTGAGATGCTTATTTTCAGTTGAGTTATTATTATCAGAAGTATTGGAAATTGTATTTATGTTTTGTTGTTGATTGTTTATTTGTATATTAAGATTTGTTATGATTAGCTTTCTTTTCTGTTAAAATTGGGGGGAAAAAAAGTCAATAAAAAATATTTAAAAAAAAAAAAAAAGAAAAGAAAAAGTGGGTTAGCCTTCCCCCGATTGGAAGGCTTGTGCAGGAGTCACTTGGACTTCCTGTAGGGGCGTCCTGCCCCTCGAAATGGCCGCCTAGCCTGGCCCTGTTGTATGGGACGAAACCCAGGCCTATCATAGGGGCGGTCATACTGCCTCTCCTGTCTGGGAGTGTATGAGCAGGAGGGTTGAGCGACTGCCGCCCCAGCTGCTGGCCGAAAGGACTGCTTGCGAAAGTAAAGAGTGGGGCGCTTGTCGGATTTTTTATTCAAGTGAGCCATGACCTTGCGTTTATCCTTATTTTCTACAAGGTATGGCGCCAGGGCCTCCCCGAATAGATTGTTGCCCAGGTAAGGGGCAGTCACTAGACGCCACTTGACCCTGGCATCGGCCTGCCAGTGCTTAAGCCACAACATTCGCCTGGCGGAGATATTGGATGCCATAGATCTGGAGGCAAAATTGGCTGAGTGAAGTGTGGTGTCCGCCGCATATTCTGTGGCCGCCACCATTTTACTCAGGTCCTTGTGGGTCCGAATGTCCTCAGCAGGGACTCTGGCCTGTAACTGGTGCAGCCATAAAAGAGTAGTTCTAACAAAGAAGGACGCACAAGTGGCCGTTTTAATTGCCCATGCTGCAGACTGATGGGTCTTCCGAAATGTCTGCTCCCATTTTTTATCTTCCGCCTTTAGCACCTCCAACAGGTCCCCAGCTATTGCAGTCTGGGAAACCAGAGGGGTCCAGGCCTCATCAACCTTAGGGACCGCCAATGCATCAGTGAGGTCTGTGGAGGTGCTAAAAAGCTTTTTATCAGTCCCGCTTACAGAAGGAAATGGGGAAGGGGAAGCCCGTTGTTTCTTAATCCCTTTAAGGAAAATAGAGGGGGCACGGGACATGGTGTTCTGTTGCCACTGTTTTGAAAAAGATAGGATTGGGCCTGGAATCCAAGTGTGAGAAATAAGGCCGGATTAAAGAGAGGGTTCAGGAGGAAGTTCCTCCTCCTCTGATAACATAAGGTCTGGCTGTTCCTCACCTTGAGGGGAAGAGTAACCACTCATGGAGGAATGCACTGGAGAAGTGGGCTCCTGAATCACGGGGGGCTCCATAGGGGGACCATAGGATGGTGTGGCCAACGTAGAAGGCCCCTGATCTGGTGCTTGAAAAGAACACTGTGCAAGCGCTCGGTCCACTACCTTGGTAAGCAAGGCTTCCAGGCAGCCATCGGAGAAAATGTCTCCAATGTCCAGCCCCCTGAGTCCTGCAGCCGTGGGGGTAAATGTGGCCTCTGGGGCTGGAGCCACAGCCATAGTGGCGTGTTGTGCCAGTGCGGATGGAGATCCCAGTGTGACCGGCATCCCTGGAATGGACCACACGCCCTGAGCTGAAGTTGAGGGACCTAAGGGAAGGTCAACTTCAGGAGCCACCAATTGATCAGACTCCAGTTCGGCCTGCCTCTGTGCCCTGGAGAACTCCTTCTCCAGGGCCTGGTGCCTGCAGCTGGCTTGCTTTTCCGCCAGCTTGGAAGGCTTTTTAAGGTGCTTCGTTTTGGATTTTGCCTTGCCTGCCGCCCCTTGTTCAGATGATCTCTGGCAGCCACAAGAGGATGGAGGGACAGTACCCGAGGTTTGAGGCATTGAGGAGCCCTCCATCCCAGTTGAGCAGTCCCAAATAGGTGAGAGGATCGCTCTGGCAGGCAAGTAGCTGGCGGAAGCGGAATTGGAACAAGTACAAGACTGTTCCCCTGGCCACCCGATCAGAAAAAAAATTTCTCTCTGGGCTACGGTCACGGCTCTTTGAGTTAGATGCCGAAGGCACATTTGGGGCCACTCTCTGGGCTCCACCCGGAGACCTTAGGTGGCCAGGCAAGGTGCACCAGTGAAAAAAAGGGGGTGAAAGGAAAAACAAAAAACCCCAAGGGCTTAGAGGCCTGGAAGGGACAAACGGTCCTGACAAAAAACCAAGCTCCAATCAATTGGTGGCTACTCCACTAAAATGATGAAAAAGCACTCTCTAATGTTGCTGAATCTTCCCCTTTTTACACTATTAGGGCCCAATGTTCGTGTTTCAGCCCTCCACGTGGCCCTAAAATGGCCACCGTTACTACCAGTAGGCCTCGCTGGGCCTGCAGAGGTTCCACGTGGGAATCAAGGGAACGTCCCCTATGTGCGCTGGGCAAGCACAAACTTCGGTGAATCGGGCCCTGAGTGAGTTATCAACTGCCCTACACCTGAAGGGGAAATGCAGGGAATGCCGCTGAGAGGTCAAGAAGTACCAGGATAGTGGAATAACCTCTATCCCGGGCCCACCAGAGATCATCGGTCAGCGCGACCAAAACAGTTTCCGTGCTATGACCGGACCTGAACCCAGACTGCCAAGGGTCCAGATAATCAGCTTCCTCCAAGGACCGTTGGAGTTGGAGTGCCACCACCTTCTCAACAACCTTTCCTAAAAAGGGAAGGTTGGAGACTGGCCGGTATAATTATTCAAAACTGCCAGGTCCAGGGAAGGCTTCTTAAGGAGGGGGCGCACAAGTGCCTCCTTTAAGGGAGCCGGAAAGGACCCCTCCCTCAACGAAGCGTTAATAACAGCCTGAACCCAGCTACGAGTCACCTCCCTACTAGCCGAAACCAGCCAGGAGGGACATGGGTCCAATAAACAGGTGGCAGAACTCACAGTTCCAATGGCCTTGTCCACATCATCAGGAGTTACCAGGTCAAACTCATCCCATTCCACAAGACTAAGACGGGCCTCTGTCGTCTTGACTGACTCATTGTCAGCCAACATTGCATTCCAATTGGAATCCAAGTCAGCCCGGATCTGAGCGATCTTGTCTGTGAAGAAGGTGTTAAATTCCTCAGCATTGCCCTGCAAAGGTTCCTCCCTCCTCTCCGTATCAAGGAGAGAACGAGTCACCTTAAACAGGGCAGCCAGGCGAGAATCCGCAGACGTGATCAATGCGGAAAGATACTGAGATCTTGCCACAGTGATCGCTTCCAAATAGGTCTTAATATGAGCTCTCAATTTGGTTCGATCAGATTCGGATCTGCTTACCCTCCATTGCTTCTCTAGACGTCTCTTCAGGCGCTTCATCCCCCTGAGTTCCTCGGTAAACCAAGGAGATCTCCTGGGTCTGCTACCATGGAGAGGTCGCAACGGTGCAATCTGGTCTAGAGCCCCCATAGTGGCCATATTCCAGGCCGTCACTAGGGACTCCGCCGAACTGTATATGAGCGAATCCGGCAATTCCCCAAGCGCCCTTTGAAAGCCAATAGGGTCCATCAGGCGTCTGGGGCGGAACCATTTAATCGGTTCTGCCTCCCTGCGGGAAGGAGAGGTGTCATAAACTCAAGCCGCAGCAGAAAATGATCTGTCCATGACATAGCCAACACTTCTAAGCCCTTTAATCCCAGATCATATCTCAACTGCTCCGAGAGGAAAACCAGGTCAGGTGTGTGTCCCCCCTCATGGGTCGGGCCCTCGATTACTTGTGTCAGGTCCATGGTTGCCATGGTAGCCATGAACTCCCGCGCTAACCCAGAGGATTCACCGAGTGACGGCACATTGAAGTCCCCCAAGACTATAAGTCTGGGGAACTCAACTGCCAACCCGGCTACCTCCTCGAGTAGTGTGGGCAGGGCTGTTGAAACGCAGCTGGGAGGCAAGTACGTAAGCAACAAGCCCACCTGTACTCCTAGGTCCAACCTCATAAGGAGGGACTCACAACCTGATATCTCAGAAGCAGCGAGTCTGCGCAGTCCGAGTGACTCCTTAGCTATAATTGCCACTCCTCCCCCCTTCCCTGGGGTTGCGGCTGATGCCATACCTGAAACCCAGCTGGACACATCTCAGAGAGGGGAACTCCTCCCTCTGGGGTCAGCCAAGTCTCAGTCACACATGCCAGGTCGGCCTCCTCATGCAGAATTAAGTCCTGGATGAAGGGAGCCTTATTTACCACCGACCTGGCATTAAGCAGCAGCAGCCTGAGTCCAGGGTCCGAACTTCGCTCATTACCGGTACCCCGGGGCAGGTTCAGGGGGCCGGAACAAGAAATCGCTTTCAGGTAGCGAGGCCTTGTTCCCCGAGAGCGGCCAACCCCCGGCCTCCTGTCATATCTGCCTCTTTCCCATACGACCGGTATAAACTGGCACTCTGGTCCCTCAGAGTAAAGCTCCTCCACTTCTCTAGCTTCCGCAAGTGTAGACAGGTCAGCCCTTTCATCCATCCAAACCATACATTCATTCGTCCATTCAACCCCATTCATTCCTCCATCCATATTTCTTACATTATCCATAATTAGGAATTAAAAAATTATAACAGTATTAAAAACAATCTAATTAGCTAAAAAAATGTAAATATAAAATTTGAATAAATAAGAATTAAAAATTTAACAAAACATATAAACATATTGACTGAAGAGGCCACAAGCAGAGGCGCAAGCGGTAAACCAGTCGACTTCTACCAGGTGCTTCACCAGGAGCAAAAAGCAAGCCTCAAAGTCAGCTGGAAAATGTTCACTGGAGGTTGCCCTCAAGAACTCCACGGCCTTGTCCCGCACCACCGTCTCTTCCACTGTAGCAAGGCTTTCGAACGGGGGCAGCAAGCAGTAGACATATTCAGGCCCCCCGACCAAGGCTGTGAAAGTTCCCAACTGTTCAGCCAGGGCAAATAAGACCTCATCCTCATCGCAAACAGTATCTACAAGAAAAAGCAAGAGCTCGCTGCCCACCCTCCCAACACCCAGGGCCAGTACAATGGTAGAGAGATTCACAATACTATTCAGATAAAGCTGAACGCTGTCACTCCGCAGCCTATCGACCAACACAGCGATAGGGCAAACGGAACCATCTCCGTCGGCGGCCGCCATCTTAGCTCCCGGCCACCATTTCGGTGGCTCTGCCTCGTACCCTGCGGCGCTCTTCCTCCTCCTTCTACCTTGGTTGTTGTTGTTGTCCCCTGGTAGCCAGCATACACTCCCACCGACTCCTAACTGGCTTGCATACACCGACCCGACTCCCAGCTGACCGCCAGGAGCTCGGTGGCCCACAGCAGCTTCATCGGCCCTCCGTCGAACTCCAAACGCCGACCCGACTCCCAGCTGGCTAGCCGTCGGGAGCCAGCCGGTTCCTAGTGGTCTTGCCGGTCCTCCACCAAACTCCAAACACCGACCCGACTTCCCACAAAACTCCAGACGCCGACCTGCACCCGGTTTCCTCTCCATTTGGTGCCTTCTCCCGGACAGGACTCCTCCAGCTATAGGTCTTCCTTTTCCGCGTCTTTTTGTTATTTGGTTACAATGCTCACTTGTTATGACTTTGGCTCCATCTCTTCGGCTCCTGCAGCTTCAGCTTTCTTTGCGAGGAAGCCAAGCATCAAACTCAAAGCAGTCAGTCATTCAGGCACTTCAGCTGACGCTTCTTTCACAAGCGAGAGAGAATCAAGAGTTTGGGTGTTTGCGGATGGCGGTGGGGGAAGAGACATATTTGTTCAACTGGGGGAATCTGTCTCCAGACGATGGGAAGGACGCGGACAAAAATTGGGGAGTACGAGGTCCTGTGACCTGTGAAACCAGGAGTTAACCTTTGGCACAAAGGAAGGATCCAAACGTAAGGTGACCCTGTCGTCTGAAAAGGTGCACAAGTCCTTGCAAACCAAAAGAGCCACCAGCTCTGAAATCCTCCTAGCTGAAGTAATATCCACGAGAAAGGCTACCTTCAGTGAAAGATAGCGGAGCGAACAAGTCCCCAGGGGTTCCAAGGGCGATGAAGTCAAAGCCTGCAAGACCTTGGGCAGGTCCCAGGATGGGAAACGATGGACTACAGGTGGCCGTACCGCGACAGCCCCTTTTAAAAAGGCACATTCAGCCGGATGTTGTGACAAAGGAGCAAGGTTATCGCAGGAAAGAACAGTTTGTAAGGCTGCCACCTGCCTACGGATGGTGTTAAGCGCCAGACCCTTATTCATGCCCTCTAAGAGGTACTCTAGGATGTTGGGAATAGTAACAGAAAGAGGATCTAAATTGTGCTTGCTGCACCAGGTTGAAAAATTCTTCCACGTGGCATCATATATTCTGTTAGTGGAAGGGCGTCGTGAAGCCTGGATGACCGAAATAACTCCTTCTGAAAAGGATTGCCTAATTAACCCTTCCCGCTCAAGTGCCAAGCGGCTAGTTGTAGCCACTGAGGGTCTGGATGCTGAAGGTTCCCCTGACTGAGAGACACCCGATGCGGAGGGAGTCTCCACACTGGCGAGAGCGACAGGTCTACAAGGTCTGCAAACCATGGACGCCTTGGCCAGTACGGAGCAATTAAGATCACCTCCGCCCTCTCCATAAGTAACTTGCGGATCATTGCTTGTAGCAACGGAAGTGGAGGGAAGGCATAAAGCAGCCCCTGTGGCCACCTGCACCTGAGGGCGTCCGTTCCCTCCGCTCCCCTTGCTGGAAACCTGGAAAGGAACCGGGGAAGCTGAGTGTTTGCCTGAGATGCGAATAGATCCAGGAGAGGGCAGCCGAACCTGTCCAAGATTTCCTCAAACAGAGCCGGATCCAGTCTTTACTCCGAGTGATCCACCGTGACTCTGCTGAGAGAATCCGCCTGGCGATTTGCCTCCCCCGAGATATGTTCTGCCTTTATAGAACCTAGATGACTCTCTGCCCACAGGCCCAGATCCCGGGCCTCCTGCATGAGAGCCGCCGATCTGGTCCCTCCCTGCTTGTTCACGTGTGCCTGGGCTGCTACGTTGTCCGTTAGGACCAGAACGTGATGCCCTGCCAGAAGAGAGGAGAAGCGAAGCAGAGCTAGGTGAATGGCTCTGAGCTTGAGCTAATTGATGTTGTGTTCCAAGTCCTGTTGTGACCACCTGCCCTGGGCGAGATGTGTCTGAAAGTGAGCCCCCCAACTGAACTGGCTGGCATCGGTGGTCACTGTAAGTCTGGCTGGTTCCCTGAAGAGTGTCCCCTTGGACATGGCGGACGAGGTCCACCACAGGAGAGATGAGAGGACCTGTTGAGGAACCCTGACTTTTCTTGAAGACGCACTTAGATTTTGTCTTTGAAAGGGAAGAAGAAACCATTGGAGACTTCTGGAGTGAAGCCTGGCCCAGGGAATGATCCCCATGCACGAGACCATCTTCCCCAGGAGCTGGGATAGCTGCACTAGAGTAACCAATCCCTGCCTCCGAATGAGTTGCGTGAGCTTTCGGATGCTCGCCCGACACTCCTGGGAAAGATAAACCGTGCATGCGTCCAAGTCTATGACCGCCCCTAGGTGTAACAGACGTGTCGTGGGAACGAGGTGACTTTTGTTGTAATTCATGGAAAAGCCGTGATCCTGAAGGGTGCGTAGCGTGACCTGTAGATCCGCTTGGGCGGACGGGAGGGAGCTGGATAGGATCAAGATATCGTCCAGATAACATTGGACGCGCACCGGCAATGTGCGAAGGTGGGCCCCCAATACAGCCAGCACCTTTGTGAATACTCGAGGAGCTGAGGACAGGCCAAATGGGAGGGCCCTGTATTGGAAGTGTCGATTTGCGTGGCAGAATCGGAGAAACTGCCGATGCTCCTGCCTGATTGGTATGTGTAAATATGCCTCTGCCAGATCTATGGATGAAAGCAAGTCCCCCTTTCGGATGCTGGCCAAGATGGATTTGAGGGACTGCATCTTGAACCTTTTGTAGACCACAAAGTAATTTAGCCTTTTGAGGTCGAGAATCGCTCTCCAACCCCCCGATGCCTTGGGCACGACAAACAGAATGGAGTAAAACCCCTGTTTTTCCTGTCCTGGAGGAACCTGTTCTATAGCCTTTATTTCTATAAGGTGATCTATGGCCAATTTTAGCAGCCGCGCTTTGGTTGGATTGCGTGAGACCGGGCATTTTATGAAGTGACTTGGTGGAGGGGAGTAAAATTCTATAGCTAGGTCGTGTGTTATGGTCTCTCTTACCCAAGAGTCAGTCGTGGTTGCCTCCCACACGTCGCTGAACAGCGCCAGGCGACCTCCAATGGGACTGTCCCTGGCGTCACTTGGACCGCCTGTACGGGCGGCCCCCCGCACCTCTAAAGGGTCGTTTTGATTGAAACTGGCCCCTGCCTGAGGTAGGGCTGTCCTGGTAATGATCCTGCCTGGAGGAAAAGGATCGTGAGCTTCTGGGCCAATCCCAGGACTGCCCCCCACGAAAGGGCTGCCTCCATTCCCAGGAGCCGCCCTGGCAGAAACTCTGTCTGCAGAACTCCTGCTGTGGTCGCCTGTCCGATTTTTTAGAAAGATGGGCTAGGATTTCCCGCTTGTTCTTACTTTCAATAATATATGGCTCCAGAATCGATCCAAACAACTTTGGGCAATACTTAGAGGTGGACAGCTGCCACTTAGACTTCAAATCTGTCCTCCACTGTTTTAGCCAGAGAAGCCTCCGCAAGGCCACTGTTGCCACAATTGATCTGGCTGAGTACCTAGTGGCGAATAAAGATGAATCCGCCATGTACTCCGCCACAGTAAGCAGCTTGGTCAATGTTTGGTGTGTGCGTACCTGTTCAGGTGGGACACTCGATTGTAGCTCCCGAAGCCACATGATAGATGCCCTGGCAAAGAAGGAGACCGAGGTGGCAGCCCTGAGTTTTCGGAATAGGGCGGCCTAGAAATCGAAACAAATAAATAAATAGGGCGGCCTAGAAATCGAAACAAATAAATAAATAAAATAAATGATTGACCAGGCCGAGGACTGATGCGCCCGACTGAGTGAGAACTCAAATTTTTTGTCCTCCGCTTTCAGGGCCTCAGCCATGTCCCCTGGAATGGCGGAAGTGGAAAAGAGAGATATTAGTGGCTCATCTACCAACGGCACCTCCAGGATGGAGGCAAAGGGGGAGGAAACATTAAACAGCTTTTTCTCCATATTGTTGGGAGAAGGGACAGTCACTAGTGATGCCCACTGTGACTGTACTGTAGTGCGAAAAACTTTGGGACATGGAATCTGCTTCTCCTCTGTCACCGGAGTGAGAAAAAGAGGATTGGACTCATCCTCCCCATCAGAGGAGGCGGGCTTAGCCACCTTAGCTTTTGCTGAAAGATTTACCGTAGCACAGGCCTTAAGAAGGAGAGAACGAAAGGAAGCGGGGTCGAATAAACCTGAGGTAGATGCCTGTTCCGGAGCAGCATCCTCATCTTCCGACATCAGGATGTCAGTCATCTCCAGGTCCACAGATCCCTCCTCTGCCACCTGTGAAGAAGTCTCTGAAACACCAGAAGCCTGGGTAGCTGCCTGTCCCATTCGGAGAGGGAGTGCAGATGAAGGCAAGGAACCTTGAGGGAGAGGAGGACTCCTGGAGGAAGACATGAACTGATCAAATGCCTGTGGAATTGGTCAGACCACTGACTACCCTGATCCCTGGCACTAGACCCCGCCTCAACAGAACCAAGGTGTTCAGGAGAGGATGGAATCGAATGAGGGGAACCAACCTGTTCAGTTTCCCCCGGAGGAGACCATGGCCTAGGTCGCTGCCCAGATTCCAATTGTGGCTCAAATGGGATAGAAGTCCAATGGGGTGGGGGAAACCACTTCAGCCCCACTGGCTCTGAGCCTCTGGGCCTTGGAAAACTCCTTCTCCAGCGCCTGGTGTCTCCTTGTGGCCTCTCGCTCGGCTGCCTTCGACGGCTCCTTTGTAATCAGGTGCTTGGTTTTAGCCTTCTTCTTGCCCCCCCATTTCCAAATCAGTAGATCTGCGTTTTTGCGTAGTGGGGGGGGGTGCTTGAGCCTTGGTATGCCTGGGATGAAGCACTGTCTGCCATGCTTCTGGATGGTCTGGTAAAGGTATCCAAACGGTGGGGGGAGAACCCAATGACGCAGATCCTACTGGCAGAGAAGGGAGACCTACCCTAATTCTGCACTGAAGCAATGGCAGTCACAGTCAGTAGAATCACTAAATTCTCCTGCTAGGCCAAGTGACTAAAGGTCACAACTAGGTACAACAGGTGGTAATAAATCCCCTTGGAACAGTCGGAACTGCAATAACATCCGCTAAAGTTCTAAACTTATCGGTTGATAATGATTCAGTCGAGATGACAGGGACTCGTCTTGATCCTGTTGTGTGGGAGGAGTTTGACCCGGTGGCACCTGATGAAGTCGACAAGGCCATTGGAGCTATGAGCTCCGCCACCTGTTTATTGGACCCGTGCCCCTCCTGGCTGGTTTCGGCCAGCAGGGAGGTGACGCGGGGCTGGGTTCAGGAGATTGTCAACGCTTCTTTGAGGGAGGCGTCCTTTCCGGCTCCCTGCAAGGAGGCAATTGTGCGCCCCCTCCTCAAGAAGCCTTCCCTGGACCCAGCTGTTTTAAACAACTACCGTCCTGTCTCCAATCTTCCCTTTATAGGGAAGGTTGTTGAGAAGGTGGTGTCACTCCAGCTCCAACGGTCCTTGGATGAGGCCGATTATCTGGGCCCTCAACAGTCAGGATTCAGGCTCGGCTACTCCACGGAAACTGCTTTGGTCGTGCTGACGGATGATCTCTGGCGGACCCGGGATAGGGGATTATCCACTATCCTGGTGCTACTTGACCTCTCAGCGGCTTTCGATACCATTGACCATGGTATCCTTCTGCACCGACTGGAGGGGTTGGGGGTTGGAGGCACTGTTTTGCGGTGGTTCACCTCCTACCTCACTGGTCGGTCGCAGTCGGTGTTGGCAGGGGGTCAGAGGTCAACCCCTAGGTTCCTCCCTTGTGGGGTCCCTCAGGGATCGGTCCTCTCCCCTCTGCTGTTTAATATCTACATGAAACCACTGGGCGAGATCATCTGACAACACGGGGTGAGATATCATCAGTATGCTGATGATACCCAGCTTTACATCTCCACCCCGTGTCATTTCAGTGAAGCAGCGGAAGTGATGTGCCGATGTCTGGAGGCTGTTAGGGTTTGGATGGGTGCCAACAGGCTCAAACTCAACCCCGACAAGACGGAGTGGCTATGGGTTCTGCCTCCCAAGGATATTTCAATCTATCCATCCATTAGCCTGGGGGGGAGCTTTTGACCCCCTCGGAGAAGGTCCGCAACTTGGGCGTCCTCCTCGATCCACAGCTAAATTTGGAACATCATCTTTCGGCTGTGGCGAGGAGGACATTTGCCCAGGTTCGCCTGGTGCACCAGTTGCGGCCCTATTTGGACCGGGAGTCTCTTCTCACAGTCACTCATGCCCTTATCACCTCGAGGTTCGACTACTGCAATGCTCTCTACATGGGGCTACCTTTGAAAAATGTTCGGAGACTTCAGGTAATGCAGAATGCAGCCGCGCGAGCAGTGTTGGGCTTGCCTAGAAATGCCCACATTTCGGTATCACTCCGCGAGCTGCATTGGCTGCCAATTGGTCTCCGAACCCAATTCAAAGTGTTGGTTATGACCTATAAAGCCCTACATGGCATTGGACCAGGTTATTTACGGGACCGTCTGCTGCCCCATGAATCCCAGCGGCCGGTTAGGGCCCACAGAGTGGGCCTTCTCCAGGTCCCGTCAGCCAGACAGTGTCGCCTGGCGGGGCCTAGGGGAAGGGCCTTCTCTGTTGCGGCCCCGGCCCTCTGGAACCAACTTCCCCCGGAGATCCGTGTCGCCCCCACCCTCTTCGCCTTTCGTAGATTGCTTAAAACATACTTTTGCCGGCAGGCCTGGGGCAGCTAACACCTTGCCCCTAGCCAGTGTATGTTTCTGTGTATGTTTGTGGAGTGATTGGTTTCTTTTAGCTCAAGGGTTTTTTATAGATATGTGTTTATTGTAATTTCTATCATGCTGTGAGCCACCCTGAGTTGGAATAGGGCGGCATAGAAATTAAATAATAATAATAATAATAATAATAATAATAATAATAATAATAATAATAAACTAATACCAGCAAGTAACACCTTGAAAACGAGAAAGAGAATTTTACTCTCCAGAAGATGAATCCTTTCACTATCTCTTACACTCCCCCCAGTAAGGCCTGACTCCGCAGGCACCAAAAACGGCAACCAGGTCACCGTGGATTATGGTCACACCCAAAGGCAAAATGGCGGCCCGGCCTCTCGGACAAGGGGTGCTGCGTCTCCTAAGATGGCGGCCGCCCCAGCCAGAAAGCCTCCGGACCTGTCCCAAAATGGCGGCCGCGCCTAAAATCAAAATGGTGGCCGCGACTCACACACGCGGTTCCGCAACAGCCGGCAAGCAAAACCTTGAAACAAACGGCCACAAACAATAAGGGACAGTTACGGAGCCCTCCCCACCCTCTGAGGGTATCGAGGATCGCTTTCCCCCACTCCAAGAAAACACTTGCTGTTGGTTGTAGCAGCCGCGCTGCTATCCAGCAGAAGAAACGCCGCGTCGTCCTCCGATCAAGAAGCGAGAGAAAGGAATTTCCTTAGGGACATTCCTGTAAGGGAGCGTGTGCCAATTCTGCGCTGGTGGCAGCTTCACTAGCGAGGGGAAAAAAACCCCAAGCCTTGAGGCCCAAGCCTCTCAGGCCTTTGAGTCCAAAGGTCCTCACCTACTGCAGCCAATCCTCAATTTTAAAGTCTTTTAGAGAAAAGAGTCAAACAGACCGAATTAAAACTAAGAGAAATTCTTTTTGAATCATCAAATTAAAAGAAAATAGCTAAATCCTACAATTCAGTTCCTGACTAGGCCTACTAGCTAAGGAGCCTCCAAAAAAAAGTACTGCTGAGCTGTAGACTAAGTCAAAACTGGAAACAGAAGGCACTCCCTGAAGGAGGCGGGGCTAAAGTTCTGACTTAGTCTAAGCTGAGCAGGTTGGCTATGATTACCCACCAGTGGATTCTACATCCTCTCATGCTGGAGAATATCAGTTCCTAACTAAGAAATTAGCTGAAAAAGGGGTGAATTTTAGATGGTTGATTCCAGAAGGAATTTGAGTCTACTGGGACACGAAAAGATATAGATTGAATACACCAGTTAAAGCACTGGAATTCTTCAACAATCACAGAGCCTTTCTGGAAAGAGGCGACCCTGAACCAGAGAAACAAAAAGAAACGGTAGTTGAAGGAGCGCCGAACAAAAAGAGGAGGAAGAAAATAAAAATACATATTCAGAAGAAGGAGCAAGACCAAGAGACCAGAGACAGATAAGATCGACTAGAAGACTGAGACCTAGATATAACTGAAAGAGATAGAGGAGACTGGGATTTTATCAATAAACATACATGGACTAAACTCTCCTTCAAAATGGAGAAAAATTGTTACACGACTACAAAAATTAAAAATGGATATAATTTGCCTTCAAGAAACACATATTAAGAGACAACATTTCAAAGTGCTAGAATGACCAAAAATTGGTAAACTGTACTTTGCATTAGCATCTCAAAAGAAAAGAGGAATAGCTTTTTACATTAAAGAAAAGATGAACCCTGAACAAATTTATGCGGATGAAGAGGGGAGAATACTAATGGTGGAAATTATGATGGATCAAAAATGGATATTGATGGTAGCAATATACGCACCAAATGATAAACAAGAGCAATTCTATTAAAAACTATTTTTAAAAAATACTAGATTTAAATTTAAATCTTTGTATAATGGCAGATTTTAATGCAATAGTAGATAGAACTCTGGACTATAAAAGCACTAAACAAGGGAGAAAAGGAGGAAATATACTACCTAAAGCATTTTCAAAAATGACAGAAGAATTCTGTATCCAAGATATATGGAGAGAGAAAAACCCAGAGAAATTGCAATATACGTTTTATTCAAGTAGACATAAATCCTGGTCCAGAATTGATATGATACGGTATGGATAACTTCGGAATTGAAAACGATGATCCAAGAAGTGGAGATAGAAACCAATGTTTGGGCAGACCACAATCCAATGGAAATGACTTGGAAAGGAATTAAGAAAATACCAAGATGGTCCCTGAATAAATCTATATTGAAAGAAAAAGAATTTCTACAGCTAGCAACAAAGAAAATGGATTTTTCTTTCAAATAAATAAGAAGGAAGAATCATCGCTTCAAAAAGTATGGGATATGGCTGAAGCATATTTCAGACGGGTGGCTATAACCTACATTGCTAAAAAGAATAAAGAAAAGAAACAACTACAGTTAAAGCTGAGAGAAGAACTCAGAAAGCTGGAATCAGAACTACAAACAGATCCACAAAAGAAAATACTTAAGAAACAAATGGAGATAATAAAGCATAAATGAAATCTAGCCAAGATGGAAATAATGGCTCAATAGATTAAACAGAACTTCTTTGAAAATGCTAGTAAGCTGGGGAGATAGCTAGCATATAGACTGAAAAAAGAAAAAAAATGATAAATAAGCTACAAGATCTAAAAGGAGAACTACAGTTCCAAAATGATACAATGAAAAAAATCGTTAAAGACTATTATGAGATATTTTACAAGGCAGAGGAAATCCCCAAAGAAAAAATACAGCAGTACTTAAAAAAAGCAGACTTACCAAAGATTCTGGAGAAGGGGCATTGTCTTACCTGAACGCTTTTCCTCAGCATGAAGATGTAGCATCCACCGGTGGGTAATCTCAGCCTTCCTGCTCAGTTTAGACTAAGATCAAACTTTAGCCACGCCTCCTTTGGGCGGTCCTTCTCCCAGTTTTGATGAGGCGAAGCTTCATAAGGTCTTGACACAATGGATCCTCCTGTAAATACACCTGCCTAGACTAACTGTAAAGGGTGGGTGTGGATGCTACATCTTCATGCTGAGAAAAGGCGTTCAGGTAAGACAACGCCCCTTCTCCAGCATGATAGATATAGCATCCACCGGTGGGACATACAAAGCCACCCGTGTCCCTGCCGGGAGGGAAGTCTAGGCTTGTGATCCATGTGTAGAAACGACCTGCTGCAACACCCTTCTGCCAAAGGAAGCATCTGCCGCAGCAAACTTATCAAGTTTATAATGCCTTATAAATGAAGAGGGGGGAAGACCAGGTGGCTGCCCTACAAATTTCCTCAACAGAAGCCTGGGTTGACCAGACCACAGAAGTGGCTGCGCTACGCGTCGAATGAGCGGTAATGTTGGCAGGAACCGGAAGAGACTGAACCTTATATGCATGAGATATGCACGCCCTGATCCATCTTCCAATGGTTGAAGACGATACCTTCAGACCCATGGAAGAAGGTTGGAAGGACACGAACAGTGCCTCCGTCTTGCGAAAATGTGAAGCTCGCTTGATGTAGTGATGTAAAGCCCTGCGCACGTCTAAAGTGTGCCACAATTTCCCCAGGCGATGTGAGGGGCGTGGACAAAAGTCCAGAAGGACCAGATCCTGAGACCTATGGAACCAGGTATTGACTTTCAGAATGAAAGAAGGATCCAGCTTGAGGACCACTCTGTCATCCAGAAAAATACATAGGTCACTCCTGACCAAGAGAGCAGCCAGCTCCAAAATACGCCTTGCCGATGTGATGGCTACTAAAAAGGCTACCTTTAAGGAAAGAAAGTGAAGTGAACAAGATTTGATGGGTTCAAACGGTGAACCTGTTAACACCTGCAACACCTTTGGCAAGTCCCACGTGGGATATCTGTGTACCACTGGAGGGCCAGTATTGACAGCCCCCTTAAGGAAAGCCGAAACTGACGGGTGTTGAGACAACTGAACCTGATTTTCACATGTGAGCACAGTAGACAAGGCTGCAACCTGTCTACAAATGGTATTATGAGACAGGCCCTTGTTCAGACCTTCCAAAAGATATTCTAAAATGATAGGAATGGTAACTGCCAGGGGATCTAATTTCTGTGTCGCACACCACGTGCAGAAATGCTTCCACATGGTGTCGTAAATTCTATTGGTTGAAGGTCGTCTGGAGCCTTGAATTACTGCAATCACTCCAAAGGAGTAGGACTGTCTAAACAAACTTTCCCGCTCAAGTGCCAAGCGGCTAGTTGAAGCCACTGGGGGTCTGGATGCTGAAGATGACCCTGACTGAGAGAAACATGGTCTGATGGGATCTTCCACGGTGGGGAGATCGACAGATCCATGGCAAACCACGGTTGCCTTGGCCAGTGAGAGACCAGTAAGATTAGTTCTGCTTGTTCTAGAAGTTTCCAAATGACTGCTGGGATCAGAGGGAGCGGAGGGAATGTGTAAAGCAGTTCCCTGGGCCACTTGCTGCGAAGAGCGTCCGTTCCCTCCGCCCCCCACGACGGGAACCTCGTGAAGAACCTGGGCAGCTGGGCGTTTGCTGGTGAAGCAAACAGATCCACCTGAGGGAGTCCGAATCTCTCCGATATCTCCCTGAATAGGGCTGAATCTAAGCGCCATTCTGAGTGGTCTACCTTCGCCCTGTTCAGTGGATTGGCCTGGCGATTCGCTTCCCCGGATATGTGTTCTGCGGTGATGGACTCTAGATTGGATTCTGCCCACAGACCCAGGGCCAATGCTTCCTGCATGAGTGCCCATGATCTGGTCCTTCCCTGTTTGTTGACATGGGCTTTGGCTGCAACATAATTAAGACATGTTTCCTCTCCACTACGTCAGAGAACCGGCGCAGAGCCAGGTGAACTGCCCTGAGTTCCAGCCAATTGATGTTGTGTGCTAGATCCGACTGGGACCATTGTCCCTGAGCTATGTGAGTCTGTATGTGTGTGCCCCATCCAAAGAGGCTGGTGTCCGTGGTCAGCACGAGCCTGTGAGGCTCCTTGAAAAGGGACCCCTTGTTCATAGCTGACAACGCCCACCAGTGGAGGGACCATAGTGTGTGGTACAGAACCTTTACCTTCCGTGAGGATGCACTCGCGTTCCGCTTCTGGAAGGGAAGCAGGAACCACTGAAGGAGTCTGGAGTGTAGTCTGGCCCACGGCACTATTCCCAGACAAGAAACTATGTTGCCCAGCAGCTGAGATAGCTGGACTAGTGGAATTACTCTGTCCTTCTGAATCTTGTGTACTAGAGATCTGATGCTGTCCTTGCGATCCTGGGAGAGATAAACCCTGCACAGATTGGAATCTATGACCGCTCCCAAATGTAAGATCCGAGTAATCGGAGTGGTATGACTCTTTTTGAAATTCACGGAAAAACCGTGTCTCTGGAGTGTGATCTGTAGGTCTCTTTGAGCGGAGCGGAATGAACTGGACTGGATGATTATATCGTCCAGGTAGCATTGTACTCTTACCAGCTTCAACCTGAGATGGGCCGCTAATACCGTCAATATTTTTGTGAACACCCTTGGAGCTGATGAGAGGCCAAATGGAAGGGTCCTGCACTGGTAATGTTGACATGCATGGCAAAATCTGAGGAATTTGCGGTGATGGAGTCGGATGGGCACGTGAAGATAGGCCTCTGTCAAATCTATGGAAGAGAGGAAATCTCCCTTCCTGATGCCGGCCAGAATGGACCTGAGGGACTGCATCTTGAACCTCCTGTAGGTGAGGTAGTAGTTTAGTCCCTTCAGATCCAGAATTGCCCTCCAACCCCCTGAGGCCTTGGGAACCATGAAGAGAATGGAGTAAAACCCCTTTCCCCTTTGTTCCAGAGGAACTGGTTCTATGGCCTCTATTTCTAGCAAGTGAGATATGGCCGTGGACACTAACTCAGCCTTGTTTGCATGTCTTGCAGATGGACACTGAATGAAGCGGTCTGATGAAATGGACCCGAGTTCTAGGGCTAGGCCAAATCTTATGGTTTCCCTTACCCAGGTATCGTTGTTGGTGACCTCCCAAACATCGCTGAACAGAGCTAAGTGACCGCCTATGGGAGGGTTTGAATTGGCATCACTTAGACTTTCTGTATGGGCGGCTCCCAGTCCCACGGAAGGGCTGCTTGGACTGAAATTGGCCCCTGGTTCCTGAGCTTTGGCGGTCCTGCGGACGATCTTGTCTGGGAGAGAAGGATAGGGAACTCCTGGGCCACTCCCAGGACTGCCCAGCTCGAAAAGGCTGTCTCCAGTCCCAGGAACTTCCTGCGTGAAAGTATTGTCTGCAAAATTCCTGTTGGGGTCTCTTATCTACCTTCTTGGAGAGGTGAGCTAAGGTTTTACGTTTGTCTTTCCCCTCTACGAGGTACGGGTCCAAAACCGGACCAAACAGCTGAGTATAACTGTAGATGGATGTAGCCAGACGCCACCTTGACTTTAGGTCTGCCCTCCACTGTTTGAGCCACAAGAACCTGCGAGAAGTTACTGTGGTGGCAATGGATCTAGCGGAATACTTAGTTGAATTTAGAGATGCATCTGCCATGTATTCTGCTGCAGCGACCAGTTTACCTAAGGTCTGCTGTGCACGTACCTGATCCGGGTAGTTGGATGGTTTAGGCTCCTGTTCTGTCACTAATTTGGCCATAGTATAGGCCTTTAACAAAAGTGACCTAAACAAGGAAGGATCGAAGAGACTCAATGTAGGAGGATCAGGAGCCACCTCCTCATCTTCTGACATTTGGATGTCAGTAGCCTCCAAGTCTACAGACTCTGTTTCACCTAACTGAGAGGAAGTCTCAGAAACACCCGAGCCTACTGACTGGACATGGCCAGTCTGACCTATGGGCAAAGGTGGAGGAGGAGGTGGAATCTGCAAGGCCCTTTGACTCATGGAAGATGCCATGAATTGATCAAAAGCCTGATGCATAAATGACTGGAATTTTTGTGTCCATAAGGCCTGTTCAGCAGAACCAACACTAGCTGTTGAGGTTTCAGGTACCTGTGGAGAAACGGAAGCAGAAGAAACAGAAGGAATAGGAGGGGGGAGGAGGAATGGGAAGAATAGGAGGTGGAGGAAGACCAACCTGCTCAGTTCCCCCTTGAGGAGACCAAGCTCCTGGGGCTTGGAAAGAGGGCACTAATGGAGGCTCAAATGGTGAGATGTCCAGTGAAGCAGGGGGAACCACTTCAGTTTCGCTGGACCTGAGCCTTTGGGCTTTGGAGAATTTTCTCTTGGTGCCTGATGCCTCCTCGAGGCCTCTCTCTCAGAAGCGTTGGAGGGTTCTTTAGCAGTCAAATGCTTGGTTTTAGCTTTTTTTCCGCCCCATGTTTAAATCAGAAGGTCTGCATTTAGTTTGAGTGGGGGGAACATCAGAACCCTGCGATGTCTGAGGAATATCACCATCTGCCATTGCTCACTGAACCTTCCAGACAGGATAAGTCCAGGAATGGGGGGAAATACGCAGACAAAGTTGCCTGGGAGGGAGGCTTCCCACGCCCAGAACAACAGCAATAACAAATGGCCAGACAGCTCACTAACACTGTCTGTTTAGGCCCAGCAGCACAGCGTCGCGAGCTACAAGGAGCAGGTGTCACAAAAATTCTCCCTCAGAGGAATCAGTAATAGTATGTAGAAGAGAATACTTGTCCTGACTGAGGATTAACTCCTTCTCATTGACTCCTTATATCAACGAAATACAGTGCATCCGGAAAGGAAACCCCCCTTACTTGAGCCTAACAAAGAGGCTCCTTGCATAGAGACAAGGCCCGAACTAGGCCTCAATTACGTGAGCTCAAAATGGCGGCCACCATTAGTTAATGCAAAAAACAAAATGGCGGCCGCTAGCCTCCTGCCGCCTGCAAAAGACGAAGTGACGAGGCTAAACGAAGATTCCACAGAATCTATCTAATCTGGGGCCCAAGGACAGGTAGGGTGCCTGTGATCTTCCCCCAGATCACCTATAAAGCTATAAAAAAAACTTGCGGTTTGGCTGCGCAGCTTCCTCTGCAGTCCGGATGAAATTGAAACCTCGTGGCCACGAGGCAGGCAGGCTGCAGCTCGATCGGAGGCTCCGTCCAGATCCCAAGGCCATGGAGCTGAATACGACGTCCGCTTCTCTCCGCACTCTCCGCTAGCCTGGAAACATCTGCCTGTGATACAGGCTGCACTCCACTCAACCCAAATCGGGCTCTGAGGCCAAACAGGCCTCCAGGGAACGAAGCTCCAATTGAGCAAAGTTCCCTCTAGACTGGCTAACTACCAAAATTTTTTTAGCTAAAGCTATCCTTAAAAGTACTAAAAAACAATAAGAAAAAATTAAGTTTTAGAAAAAACTGATATTTCGAATTAGTCTATCTGAGGAGCAACAAATTTTGTGTCCTTACTGAGCTAAGACTAAGACAAAACTGGGAGAAGGACCGCCCAAAGGAGGTGTGGCTAAAGTTTGGTCTTAGTCTAAACTGAGCAGGAAGGCTGAGATTACCCACCGGTGGATGCCACATCTATCATGGTGGAAAACATACAAAATGTATTAAATAGAAAAATATCAATGATGGAGATTATAGAAGCCATAAAAAGACAAAAAAAGGGATAAGACTCTGGGTCCAGATGGATTGCCTGCAGAATTTTATAAAATTGAAAGACAGACAAGATCTACAACAACAAGGTATTGATTTAGCAATGTGGCCATTCCTGCAAATTCAAACAAGATATGAAAAAGATGTGAAAACAACGGGATTTTATAAAGAACTAACAGAATTTGATCAAATATTGTTAAAGACAGATGATAAGTTGATTAAGAAACTTTATCAATTTCTGCTAAATCTAAAGATGGAAGAAGAACAAGTAAAACAAACAATGATAATATGGGCAAAGAACTTTGGATACACTATAGAGTTAGAAGAGTGGCAAAAACTATGGAATAGAAATATTAAACTAACTAAAGCTGTGCCATATAAAGAAAACTTGTATAAAATGTTTTACAAATGGCATATGGCACCAGTGAGATTAGCAAAAATGTTTAAAAATACCCCAAATAATAGTTGGAAATGTAAACAAAGGCCAGGTACTTATTACCATATCTGGTGGTCATGCCCTAAAGCAAAAAGGTTTTGGGTTAAAATACATTCATGGTTGGACAAGATAACTATAAAACAAACAGACTTTAAACAGAATTGTTTCTGCTAGGAATAATAGGAGCTAACTACGAGAAGGAGAGCGGATATCTAATATTACATGTATTAACAGCAGCAAGAATTGTATTTGCCCAATATTGGAAAAATGAAAACTTAACAACTGAAGAAGTATTAATTTAAAAAATTCTAGAGTGCGCAGAAATGGATAGATTGACTTTAGAGATTAAAGAGAAAGAAAATTCAATTTACTTCAGAACATGGGATAATTTTTATCAATGGCTAGAAAAATGGTTCAGAGAGAAAGGAATGTGATACATACCAGCAAGAAGGATGACATGGAGTGATTAACTAATATTGCCTAAGATAATTAACCATATTTATTATCACTTATTACTATATCTATTATTGTTGTTTAAATATATGTACCCAGACAATATCTGTTTGCTAATTATTGAAAATGTTACCTGGGGAAATCCCAGGCCCAACCCCAGCCCCAACCCCAACCCCAACCCTAACCTAGACCCCAATCCCAACCCTGACCCCATTCTACCCTTAACCCCATAAAAACTAATAAAACTTTTTTTTAAAAAAAAAGAGTAATTGGGAGGAGGTGGTGAGTTCCATCATTACCACAAAACAACAAGCAGTGCAAGCCACAACTAGATGGCAGGAGAAGAAAAGGGACTCACCCCCACTGACACATTTGCTCAGCAACTGAAGAGCTGCAAACTGATGCGTGGTTTGTGGCCCATCAAAGAGAATTAACTATGAGGGAGGGGCTGGCGTGGAAGGGAGGTAAACTGTATGTCCCAGACAGTTTGCGACTGCAACTGTTGCAGCGCAGCCATGATGCTAAGCAAGCTGGCCATTTTAGGTTCTTAAAAACTCTGCATCTTGCTAATCACCAGGTTGGGTGGCCAAAGATGAAAAAGGACATTGAGGGCTATGTGAAAAGCTGTGCAGTTTGTGCAGCCAGCAAGAGACTGCTGGGGAAGAGCCCAAGGCCATTGCAGCAGGTCGCTGATCTGGCCAGACCCTGGGAGCAGATAGCCATGGACTTTATCATGGAACTACCTGAGAGAGGGGAAACACTGTGATTTGGACTGAAGTAGACTTGTTCTCCAAGAAAGCCCATTTCATCGTATGTTCTGCACTCCCCTCAGCCCAAAAGCTAGCGAAATTGTTCCTAAAGTATAGCTACCAGCTGCATGGAGTTCCTAAGCGCATCATTTCAGACAGAGGGATCCAGTTTACTGCTAGGTTCTGGAGGGACTTTGTGAGGATGATTGGGTCTTCCCAGGGGCTTAGTTTGGCTTTTCATCTGAGTACGAACGGGAGCCACAGAATGAGCTAATGCAATGGTGGAGCAGTACCTACGTTGCTATGTCAACTACCAGCAAACTAACTGGACAGGACTCCTGCCATCTGCGGAGGTGGCATATAACAATGCAGTGTACAGTAGCACCAGTTTCACCCCCTTTAAATTAGCCATGGGGCTAGAGTTCATGCCCATGCCAGAATGCCCTCAGGAGCCTTCCTCCTCGGGCACCTTAATTGAATGGGTGGATTTGTTCCAACAGGTTTGGAATGATGCAAAGAAAGCTTTAGCCAAAGCAGCAGAGTCAGAAGAAACAGGCAGACAAAACATGAGCTCCCCAAAGAACATTCCATGTAGGGGATAAAATTGTATCTATCCACATCATCAAGTTGAGACAAACTTGCAAAAGCTAGGTTCCTTTCCCATTGTTAAAGTCATAAACCCAATGACAGTGGAACTCAAACGGCCTAGAATACTGGAGAAAGTACATCCAGTATTCCACTGCAGTCTACTGAAAATGTTTAGAGACTCTAGGATGAGACTAGTGGGAGGCAGCCCCAATCCAATAGCGGTGGTGGGGAGACACACTATGAAGTCAAGTGAATTTTAGATTCCAGAATCCACAAAGGGAAATTACAATACCTAGTCCAGTGGAAAGGTTATCCAATATTAGAGCATAGATGGGTAAAGGCTCACAATGTGAAAGCAGATAGCTTAGTAGAGGCATTCCATAATAAGTACCTCCAAAAGCTGGGGTCATCGCAAGAGAAAGTTAACAAGTAATGATATGTATTCATTGTTTTCCAGGTTCTCCCAACTTTGTAAGGAGACCAGCCTGTCAAGCTATGAAGACTGCTTGTGTTAGGACTGCCATGCTGCGTCTAGCTTGCCTATAGTTGTGAGAGGGGAGGGAAAGGTGTATTCTATCCAGATGGGAACCAAGGTCACCAAAGAAATGTTGTGGTGAACAGAGACGTTCTTCTCATAACAATTGCCTGAGGATTAATTGGACAATGTGATCTGAGCTGTCAGGGAAAGGAGGAAAAGTTTTACTCTTTTAATTATCCTTTTCCCGCCGTATTGCCAGAGCTGATTTTCAACTCTTTAGTGCCGGTATACTGTACCTAATAAAGTTTTGTGTTAGAGACCTGAATGGCTCTGGTGTATTTACAAGCTAGAACCTTGACATAATATTCACCTCAATCAAGTAAAAAAGTAAATAATTACATATTTAATTTATAATATTTAAATTTTAATTATATATGCTATTAAATTTGATTTTTAAAGAATTGGTAGATAATACACTTATCACTATATAGATAGTACATTTACACAATTTGACCAATTATTTGTTACACATTTTACTAAGTTAAAAATACATTTATATAAATGGAGGCCAAACTTTGATAGCATGCCATAGTTACAGAAACACCTTACATTTCAGACATATGAATCATATATGAATATTCCCTCTTTGGGAAAAATAGGACACACTGCTTTCTTAGTTTTATTCATATGCCATAAGCCATAGGCTTACAATATGGTAATCCAGAACCAAACAAGCCACATTAGGACTGAGTGCACATATGAATTCATTGTACCATCATATTTGTTTATAAGATTTACATATTGATTTATCATATGCATCATAATGTTTTATTTTTTAAGCAATAAAACAACAAAAAAGAAACCATAAAACCATCAAAAAACTCCTAGAACCCCCAAAACAACATCTTCCTCCACACACATCCAGCTTTCCTCTACTCCAAAGCTTGAGAAAAAGTCAGCTTTTTTTATTTCCAAAACCAGCTTCAGACTGGGTGGGGTACAAATGTAACACCTGACTCCAACTCTTTTAAAGTAATTATGTAATCTCAAGAAAGTATGTTGTTGCCTTAAAGAGTTGCAGACAGGTACTATAGTCACATCCTCAAGTATTTCAAAATACTTTTTGGAATCATATATTAAGTTCTGTAGAACTCTTTAAAAAAAAAGCACAGCTTCTCCCTTTAAATTAATTGCAGTTGCTACCGTAGTACTAGGCAATAGTTCATCTGATATACAGTAATGTCAAATTGCCAAGGAAGAGTGGAAAAGCTGAATAAGTGACAAATTTTAGATCACTAAATATATAATTAAATAGAAAAAGACATCATAAGAGAACCTGAGTTACAGCAAAAGTTTCACTAAGTACAGCCTTTGGTCTCCAGATGCCCAGATGCTCCTGGGAATCTCACAGCAAAGTGCCTTCTGCTGAAGTCCAACAACTGACCTCATTATTTCAAAGTTTCATTCAGAAACATTGTATCGGAAAGTAAATATTCAGTTGAGGCATCTTGGGTAAGACTGTCAGGCGAACAGAACCAGAATGACACGAGAAACTGTTGTAGAATACTTTCTTTATTGTTGCTCATCTATAAAAAGGAATCTTTCTAGACTGAAGCATAAATCTGCATAACTATTAGATATATCTTGTGAAAGGTTAGGAAGGGTCTGTCTTGGCTTTCCTGCCAACCAAAGATTCCATGCTTATCTGTCTCTTTGCTCCTTGGAAAAGACCTCCCCCTCCCAACTCTGCACTACATTCTGCCACATAGGCCTACTTTTCTATGTATACATTGTATTTTAAAGACTTGTAAGTTTGTGGCTATGATATGTGCTTATTAATGTACAGCATTTGTGTTCCTAACACACTAAGCATTTCAAAATTCCAAATTCCAATTATTAAGTTTAAAAACATTTGAATGGCAAATACCAATCTACTTAATGCCTCCTCATCAGCCTCAAAAACAGCTTAATTCACATGCCAATTCCACAGACGGCCTATGGACTGAAAATTACTGCCCAAAGTACCAATAGGAATAGAGCCCTCCTTGACTCTGGAATCGGGAGGTTTAACAGAGAAGGTTCATTTCTGGTTGCCTCTCATGGAAACTCTCTACGAGAGGCAGTGCTGTTTCTATTTCCTTTGACTAGATATGTAGATTCCAGTCAGTGCAGGAAGTTTGAAAGGTAACCAAATTCACAATATTATTATTTATTAATTTTGTCCCAAACTCAGTAAGTATGGGGCATTGTAAAAACATGTGCTTTAAAGAATCACTGTCCTTATTACATCTTCAAAAAATGCTGGATCCCTTCAAATAAAACTCTAACCCGATAAGCTTCTCATATTTGCTTTGACTGCCTCTTCTGCTCACCCCCTTTTTTTAGTTAGAGCAGTGGTGGCAAACCTATGGCACGGGTGCCAGAGGCGGCACTCGAAGCCCTCTCTGTGGCCATTGCCCCAGCCTTGCCTTCCCCCATGACCCCCTCTCCAGCAGCCCCCCAGAAGGACAGTCGCCCTCGAGCATGGCCCATACCGATAGGGCAGCCAGGCAGCGTATACAAGACTCTGCCCTCACACCCCATCATGCAGTTGATGCTACAGGGTGCGGGCAGAGGGTGTGGCTCCCATAGCGCTGCTGGGCTGCCTGGGCGATCTGCGGCAGGCCCTGGAGGCGGTGAGTGGTCCTGTGGGCAGGCGGGGCGAGGGAGGGGGCAGAGCGGGGGTGGGGCAGGGGTGGAGTGGGGGCGTGGCCAGTTTTTGGGCACTCAGTCTCTAAAAGGTTCGCCGTCACTGAGCTAGAGGAACCAAGGCACCTTGTATCATTCTAAGCATACAGAATTGCATCATTATAGTAGTAGTAATTTTTTCAATAGCTTTAATAACAAGTCCTAGCCAGATGTTGGTTTCTTCAATGATGTAACAACTACAGATATCCAAAAGCCAAAATATATTTCAGATCTTTAGTCAAATCTGACTAAATCAGAACTTTTACCTCAGCATTTTTTTTAACTTTTTAAGTTGCCCAACTTCAATGGCTCTGGACAGCTTTAAAAACAATATACAAATACAGAATAACATCTGAAACAATTCCACCTTTTTCTAGCTTACCAAGGAGTAGGTGGTGGTCTACTTTATCAAATGCCTTACTGAAATCTAAGTATACTACATCCACAGCATTTTCTTGGTCTACTAGTTTAGTCACTTTATCAAAGAATGAAATAAGATTGGTTTGGCATGATCTGTTTTTAACAAACCCGAGCTGGCTACTAGTTATAACTTTGTTTGCTTCTAGTTGTTTGCAGATCTGTTTTTCGATTATCTTTTCTAGGATCTTCCCAGGTATTGATGTTAAACTGATTGACCTGTAATTTCATAGGTCCATATACTACTATATAAGACACTTTCTTATTCTATTCCCACTTTCTTTTTCTATAATAAATGTATTTAAAATGTTGTCCAAGATATTGGAAATCCAATTATAGTTTATACCAGATCAGTACACAATGTACAATATGGACATTTTTTCTTTGCAAAAGCATGCTGGTTCTTCATCATCAAGCTTATTCTTCAATATATTCAACAATTCTAGATTTAATATGCTTTTCCACTATTTTACCCAAACCAGATGTTTTGCTAGTGGACTTCTAATTTCTCAGTTCCCCTGAATCTTATTTAAACACTAATGTTTACATTGGCTATCTTCCAGTAGAAGAATTAATTTTAGTTACAGATAGCATATTTTAATTTGAAAATCAACAATCTCACAATTTGCATGTTTACTGTTTAAATCTACTGACTCAATTATTTCTAATTTTTCTACTTCCCTTCAAATTCGTTTATTTCATCATTTCTTTTCAATCATTCTGCTGGCAGACTCCCAGGGAAAAAATATTCATGTCTTCCTATCTGACTAAACTGGTATCTTCTGTTGCAAAGATAAATGGAAAGTGTTTGTTCAGCTTTTCTGAAATCTCTAGTAGAAGTAGTGTATACCTTTTTTTAATGAAAATTATCAGCACTTTTGATCAGTGATGTCATCAAAGTAAACAAACCCACGTGCTGATTACGTCAACAGGTCATGGCCCTAAACGGAAGTGACGTGCTCAGCCCCCACCCTTCGGATGTGACGTTTTGGCCTAATCTCATCAAGATTGGCAGTCAATCCTCTGGGTACATGATTAGGTTAACCCTAGACTAATTCTATGGACATTCAAAACCAAAAAGAGCTAAGTAAAGTGAATAATTAGCAGAGGCCTGTGTTTTTGGGAAACAAGACCTACTTTGGGGAGCTGTGAAATAAAAAATAAAAAAGGCTTTTTATTTCTAATCATTCTAGCCTAACAATGCTTTTAATTTTTGTGGAGTTTTAAAAACCAGTGCCTCAAAAACTGGGGAAAAAGAAGCCCCTGAAAGGCAGCCAGAGCCTGCATTTAACCCCTTTTTTCTAAAAGGTATTTATTTCCAGGTGGCTTTAAAATCATTTCCTCAAATGCAGGGCAAAAAGCAAACAAACCACAGCCCCTTTTAAAACCCACAGCTGGTTTTTACCTTTGTAAAAAAAATCTAAAGACACATATTTTGCCATTTGCACCCTGAATAAAATTTATTCTGCCCCTTATAGCAAAAGACAAGGAATATTAACAGGAATTAAAATGCTCACAAGAGGCAAGCAGCCAGGCGGCAAGTAGGGGTTTAAAACTTGTTCAGGCATGTCAGGACCGCGATACCAGGCATGCGTGTTTCTGTCTGCTAGTAAAAAAGGGGGGGCTTAGACCTTGTTTGGGACATGCCCGGGCATGTCATACTCCCCGTGATCTGGGCATGTGCAATGCTCAAGGGCGTGGCATTGCAAGGGGCAGGGGAGTTTGTGCGGGCAGGCCTAAACAGCTAGCGATTTAATTCCAGCAGTCTTTTGAAGATGGCAACCTCTGATGGAGATTTGTTTGATGTAAATTTGACCCCCAAACCTCCCAAGCGTGGGCGCAGAATAAGAAAAGGATCTAAGTTATACGGGTTCATTGAAGAGAACAAACTTATAAAACCGTGTTATTGCAGATTCTGCAAAACATCAAATGGTATATTAAAAAGCATCTGCCTAGCATGCAGACTGCCCAGGTTCGAATCCCGGAAGGGTGAGTTCTGACTGAAGAGAGTTAAGGAACTCGAAATAGCTATATCAGAAATCCCTTATTTCTTTGTTAACAATTCTAAAAACATATATATATATATATATTTGTGCCTGCATATGGCTCTGGGTTGAGCTGAAACAGGCAAAGGAAAGTAAGATTTCTTCCTCCCATATTTGGGTTTACAGGGTGCAATCTAAAAAAAAAAAAAAGAAATACTTGATACACATCTTCCCTCCCTGACTACTGACAAAGCGGGAGAGAGCCTGTGGCTTAGAGGTTAAAAAGCATCTGCCTAGCATGCAGACTGCCCAGGTTCGAATCCCGGAAGGGTGAGTTCTGACTGAAGAGAGTTAAGGAACTCGAAATAGCTATATCAGAAATCCCTCATTTCTTTGTTAACAATTCTAAAACACACACACACACACACACACACACACACACACACACACACACACACACACACACACACACACATATATATATATATGTGTGTATATCTATGTATGTATGTATGTATGTATGTATATATATATATATATATATATATATGTATGTATGTACGTATGTATGTGTGTGTGTGTGTTTACAGGGTGCAATTTAAAAAAAAAAAAGAAACACTCGATATACATCTTCCCTCCCTGACTGCTAACAAAGTGAGACAGAGCCTGTGGCCTAGAGGTTAATACAACTGCCTAACATGCAGACTGCCCAGGTTCGAATCTCAGAAGGGTAAGTTCTGGCTGAAGAGAGTTAAGAAACTCAAAATAGCTATACCAGTTCTCCCTTATTCTTTGTTAGCAATTTAAATAAAAACATATATATATATTTGTTCCTGCGGATGGCTCTGGGTTGAGCTGAAACAGGTAAAAGAAAGAAAGATTTCTTTCTCCCATATTTGGGTTTACAGGGTGCAATTTAAAAAAAAAGAAAGAAACACTCGATATACATCTTCCCTCCCTGACTGCTAACAAAGTGAGACAGAGCCTGTGGCCTAGAGGTTAATACAACTGCCTAACATGCAGACTGCCCAGGTTCAAATCTCAGAAGGGTAAGTTCTGGCTGAAGAGAGTTAAGAAACTCGAAATAGCTATACCAGTTCTCCCTTATTCTTTGTTAGCAATTTAAATAAAAACATATATATATATAAATATAAGAAAACAGTATTTTGATTGGTTGAAACAGCTAGCCTAAATCTACCTTATTTCCTGCTTTAGAAACGGCGGAGTCTCAAAATGTCAGCATGGCTCAGATTCTGAAAGCATGTATCATTAAAATATTACACCACTGCTTAATGGGATGTCTACAATCAGATGAAGACCATGTGGATGGTACCAGTGAAACAGAAGATATTAGCAGCTTATGCTTTAGACTTTCTATGCCTCGTGTTCTCTGGATCATCATCAGTATTTCTGACAAAATGAATAACTTATATTTCACCCGGGATTCCTTGATGAGCTCAAGACATTCTTGAGCTCTTGATGAGCTCAAGACATTCATACAGCGTATCGAAAAGAGCCCTAAACCACTGTCAGTAATGTCAAAGATTGAATCTGAATTGCCATTGTCTCTGAAGAGATTCATATGCCAAAATGTAACAGAAATTAATTACAAGAAGCTGTTAATGCTATGAAATTTATAATAAAATGGGGTTTACAAATCACATGAAAGATGTATTGTTTTTCTTTTGCTGACCACTGTTTAACTTTGACAAATGTTAAACACAATTTAATCAATGCTCAAAAGACACTATTCAATTGGGTTTTCCTGATGAGGCGGGGCTGGCCAGTTTTGCAAAAGTTGTGAAGAACTCATCAACTCTGATGTGATTAATTTGTAACATTACGTGCTATTTAAATGCAGTTTTGCAAAAGTTGTGAAGAACACACCTCCTCTGATGTGATTAATTTGTGACATCACCAGCGTATACAAAAGCAGGGTCCATACTGGTCTAGTCACATTTGCTGGTTTCTGGAACATCTGTACCTCCGGAGCCATTTGATCTGCTAAGAAGACCCTTTTCAGAATGGAAGCCACTATTGTAAGTAGTTTTATGGCTAATTTTTGAAACACTTAGATGCAAAATGGAGTTTTATAATACTCTTGTCTGCTTGCTTGTTTGACTGATTGGTTGTTTTATTTCACTAGAATGAATTGACAGACTCAGAATGTTTGAGGGCTTATGAAGGTATTTGTCTTTTATATGTTCATACATTTAGATTCTGGTAAACATTCCTGCAACAATTCTGACCATTAGGATTTTTATTTTCCTTCAGAATGGGAGGATGACCAGCCATTTGCTGATATTGCTATTACCATAGAGAACCATTTGACAGACATAGAATGTTTGAGGGCATATGAAGGTATTTGTCTTTCATATTTTCATACTTTTAGATTCTGGTAAACATTTCTGCAACAATTGTGACCATTGAGTTTTTTCTTTCCCTTCAGAATGGGAGGATGACCAGCCTTTTGTGGAGTTTACATATCCCCAAGGGGCCCAGCATGACATGAGCCCTCAGCCTTGCACAAGCTACACAACACGAAGGCTCTTAGGAGGTATAATATCCAGCATTTTATCCAACTACAAAACCATTAGTATTATTTTTTAGAAACTAAAGGGGGGGGTATTACATTATTAGGAATGTTGGTGACAAAGCCTTTTGTTTGTTTGTTTGTTTAACCAGAGCTGGCCTGCAAAAAAGCAAAAATGCATGGAGATGGACTTCCCGCATCCCCAGCAGACAGTCATAAATGTGATTCCATGCCTGCATCTCAATCAGACGGGGAGATATTTCATTCTATAACACAGCTACAAGCCCCTAACTCTGCAAACTCTCAGAATATGAACAATGTTTATCTGGATATGGTACAGGAATGGGAGAGACCTATCCGAAATTTCAGGGCTCTGGAATATTATCATCGCTATAAATTTGTTAATCTTGACCGAATCCAGTCTTTTGTAGATGCTATAGAGGCTGTTCATAATGTGATACAGACTCTTTTGAATAATGTTGCTAGGGACATAGGGCCAAACGATTTTGTTCAACTCCGGCTGGATGCAGAGGGGTTAAATCATTCTCTCTTTTCTCTTAGGAGGAATATGGATGGTTTAAATGCCGATGATTTTCTGACCAGTGTTGAAAATCTGCTTCAAAGTAAGGCAGAGATATTGTGGGGGGGTAATTTGCATTTAGTGGTTACCATTGTGAAGAACAAGGAGGGGGGCGGTCTTAGGAAGTTAAGCACGGTGCTGCTCACCAGAGTGCTGGAGAAAAAAAGACAGCACCTAGATTTCAATGTGGGAGGTGAATTTCTGTGTTTTGCCAGCTGTTTGCTCTGGCTGATTGGCGGGGATGTTAGAAATCAAGAAATTATTACCAGGGCCAGGGAACTTCACAAGAGACTGGGTGTTTCCACAGAAAAAAGAATTGACTTTTCTCAGATACACCTCTTTGAAGAAGATTTAAGGGTCACTATAAAGATCTTGTTTTATATGCAGGACGGTTGGCGGTTTTTTTGTCACAGGTAGCCCCCAGCAAGAAAAAATAGTGTTTATATTGTTACACGACAAGCATTATTATGTATCAAGGGTTTCCTGGGTGAACGCTATTTCTGTAAATTCTGCCACACACCCTACCACCACAAATTTAGTCATGGCTGTCAATATATCTGCAGAGCATGCCTCAACCAAGAATGCCAGCAGGTGGTGGTGGAGAAGACGTGCTGCTGAAGGTGCAAAGAGCTTTGCCAGTCTAAGGTGTGTCTTGCAAGACACACACAGCTCGCTATGGAGGGAAAAGTTGACTGTAAGAATAAAGAATGTTGTGAAAAGTATGGGGTTTACGTCTTTAGCCCCCACAAAAAGTGCAAGGAAACCAAGTGTGGACAGTGCCCTGAGAAGGTTGAAAGCTTGGAAGGGCATTTATGCTTTCTAAATTCGTTGGACCGGCCGCGAATTGGCAAAAGATACATCATTTATGATTTTGAATGCTGTCAAGAGACAGGCATCCATATACCTAATTATGCCTGCGCCAGGGATATGTTGAAGGATGGGGATGATAAAGATGTTGTGAGGTGGGATTATTATGGTGTTAGATGCCTGGAGCAGTTTGTAAAGAATTTTATAAATCATAAGTTTAAAGGATGTACTTTTATCATTCACAACTCCAAAGGTTATGACAGGTACCTAGTACTGAGGCAGTTGATCCGTGAAAAGGTTAGCGTTCAGCTTATAAGTCAGGGGGGGGGAACTGCTGTGTATCACTCTACCGGATTATACGATCCGGTTTATTGATAGCCTCTCATTTTTTCCCCTTAAATTAAGCAAGTTACCTAAAGCTATGGGGTTTCAAGGCTGCAAAGGATATTTCCCCCACTTGTTTAATACAATGGTCAATCAAGACTACGTGGGACCGCTCCCTGAAACTAAGTATTACAGCCCTGAAACCATGATGCCCGGGGAGAAAGAAGAATTCATGAAATGGCACTCTGCTAATACAGGTACTGTGTTTAAACTAAAGAAGGCTCTGGCTTACTATTGCAGACAAGATGTAGATATATTAAGAGAGGCCTGTATTCGATTTAGGGAACACGTGATGGAAATGACTGAGCGTGAGTTTTTCAGGGAAGTCGGGGGGGACATTGTTGAGCAGATAGTGATTCGATGCATTGACCCCTTCCAACATATCACATTGTATGGCCCAGTATCGGTTCATGTATTTGAAGAATTATACCATTGCATTAGCTCCTTTGGACAGTTATCACAAGACACAGAAAAGGTATTCAGCTCCAGCGATTCAATGGTTGCTGCATATAGAGCACACTGAGAATCTCAATATCCAGCATGCTCTGAAGAGGGGTGAAAAGCAAGTAGGCAAATATTTTTTGGATGGCTTTGCTGTCATAAATGGAACTCCCACAGCTTTTGAATTTCACGGTTGTTTTTTTCATGGGTGCCCTGTCTGCTACTCTGAAAAAGACTTCAACAAATTACTTGATTCAACATATGGAGGCCTGCACAACCGTACTAAGATTAAAGAAGAGTACCTCAGGGACCAGGGCTATGCTGTGCGCTGCATCTGGGAACATGAATGGAGGGCCATGGTGGAGGATGACACCTCTTTGAAGCAGTTTCTAGTTGAGAATAAGCTCCCAACTCCTTTGAATCCTCAAAATGCTTTTTTTGGTGGTAGAACAAATGCTACATGCCTGTACTACAAACCAAAACCTGGTGAACAAATCTTATACTATGATTTCACCAGTTTGTACCCGTTTGTGAATAAGACCAAGGAGTACCCAATTGGCCATCTACAAATAATCTACCAAAACTTTGGGGACATAAAGCAATATTTTGGATTGGCCAAAGTCAAAGTGTACCCTCCAAGAAATCTCTATTTCCCAATCCTACCCCACAAATCAGGGGGCAAATTAATGTTTAGTTTGTGCGCAACCTGCACAGAAGAACTGCAAACCACCCCCTGTAAACACAGTGATGAGGAAAGAGCTCTGACCAGGACATGGTGTACCGTTGAATTGAATGTAGCTTTAGAAAAACGTTACAGAATTGTTGAAATCTATGAGATCTGGCATTTTGAAAGAACATCAACTGAACTATTTTCAGGTTATATGAACACGCATCTCAGACAGAAACAGGAGGCCAGTGGTTACCCTGACTGGTGCAAAACAGAACAGGATGAAGAGCAATATATTCAGGATTATGAAAAGATGGAAGGTGTCCGCTTACGACGTGACCACATTGAAGTAAATCCTGCTAAAAGGCAGATTGCCAAACTGTTTTTAAATTCGCAGTGGGGCAAGTTTGGTCAGAGCACCAATCACCTGACCACATCCATGGTGACAAATCCTGAGGATTTATTCAAATACCTTTTTGTGCCCTATTATGATGTTTCCTCATGTGAGTTTGTGGATACAGAGACAGCCGTTGTGATGTGGAAAACAGCCAAGAATCACCCCACCAAATCCACATGCACTAATGTATTTATTGCCAGCTTTACTACTGCTTATGCACGGCTGGAATTATATAGGCTACTGGATGGGCTGGGCGCTAGGTGCCTGTACCATGACACCGATTCAGTCATTTTTGTAAGTAGAGAGGGGGCGTGGACACCTCCTTTGGGTGATTATTTAGGACAGCTGACAAGTGAGATTCCACCAAACACTACGATAACTGAGTTTGTTGCGGCCGGTCCCAAAACGTATGCTTATTCTTTGTCCAACGGTGAAACGGTGCTAAAGGTGAAGGGGATCACGCTAAACTGTGGTAATAGCAACAAGATTAATTTTGACAGCTTGAAAGATTTGGTAGATGATTATTGTCTGTCTGGTGCAGAGAGAAAAAAGGAGATCAGGGTAGAACAGTTGGGGATTGTTAGGGTTAAGAAACAGTGGACTCTAGAAACGCGGGTCCTCCGAAAAACTCTAAAAGTAGTGTATAATAAAAGGTTATTAAAGAGTGAGGATTACTGTATGCTGCCTTACAGTTATTAAGGATGGTGGAAAACATTGCACAATTTGTACACCCTTTCTCCTGTATTATAAGCGGGACATCCAATTCTGGCAAATCTTTTTTTATCAAACAAATGTTAGAACATGGTGATGTTATGTTGTCTCAAATGCCTCAAAATATTGTATGGTTTTATAGTTGTTGGCAACCTCTGTACAAAGAACTGCTTAATAAATTCCCTTATATTAAGTTTATGGAGGGGCTTCCATCTTCTTTTGAAGATGATGATTTGTTTCCGCCAAATCAAATCACTCTAGCCGTGATAGATGATGTCATGGCATCGGCCGGTGACAGCGATCAAATAGAGAAGGCTTTTACACAGTACGTCCATCATAGAAACCTGAGCATTATTCTCATACTACAAAACCTGTTCTTTCAAGGTACGAAAATGAGAACAATAGCTCTGAATTCCAAATATTTGGTTTTGTTCAGCAGCCCCCATGATCAGATGCAAATTGTCACACTGGCCAGGCAGATGTACCCCACTAACACAAAGTATTTTTAGAAGTATTCCAAGATGTCACTCGCAAACCACATGGGTACCTTTTGGTAGATTTGGCAGCCACCACTCCAGAATCCTACAGGTTGAGAACAGGCCTCTTCCCGCCTGATTGGCCTACTGTTTACACAATGAAAAAGAAGTGTAAAAAGCAGTAGCTCAGTTACATTAGCACTAGTTCATTTAAGATGTCAGAGAGGTTACGTAGAAATTGGGGGCTTTTAAAAATCTTAGTAAAGGACGGACCAAGAAAGAGAAAAGCCATCTTATGCAATGCTAACAATGACCTGGTGGGGGCAATAGCAGAAATAGCTCTGAACACCCTAAAAGGAAACCTTCCTCTGAAACCTTCACAATTCCGGTCTCTAAAGAGAAAGAAAGGGGTCATTAAAAAGTTGAGTGATAGAAAGGTCTCACTCAAAAAGAAGAAGCAGATCATACTTCAGTCGGGTGGCTTTATTGGACCCTTACTAGGGACAGCTATTCCGCTGTTGACTAGCCTGTTAGCTGGATAAACCATGGATCATGCTGAGAAAATGTATCTGGTGTCGCGTCATCAGATGGAGCAACTACAGGGCAGGCCGCCTACTATGGGGGCTATAGCCACTAACCGGTTGGATGATGAGATACGTACCATTCTTCAGAGAGCTGATTTGTGTGAGGATGACAAGATTAAGCTCTACAATTCTGCACTGCAGAGGTATCTAAGACTGACCAGGCAAAACGAGTCTGAAAAGGACAGACTGAATCTCATTTATCCACCAGAAGAGCCTCGGCCACTTCCAACATTACCAGAACAGCCGCCACAGCTGTCTCCACAGGACACAGCGATGGATGAGATCCTAAGGGGTGTGAGCACCCGTTACAGGAAAAATGCAGAACTTTTGCTGAACAAAATGAAACAGCATCAGGACATCTCATCCTGGGATGATCATGGCACCTTTTTATACAAAGGGGTCCCTATTCCTGGTACTAATATTTTAGACTTGGTGAAAGGAGCCTCGCAACACCGTGCCCCTGCTGAGAAGTGGAAACCTAAAGGCTGGGATGACTTTATGAATGCTATGGCTATGGGTGAATGTCCCAACCTCTGTGTTGGGGTCTACAACTGTTAAAGAGCAAATAGAAAAGTTGAAAGATTCTCTGGTTGTTAAGGATGAAACTGCTACTAACGCCGTTTCTGTTATGTCACCCCCTTTTGGGGATCAGAAGCCTCTGATTACTGGTACCCCCTCTAGCCCTTGGACATTAAATCCTAGAAGCAGGTTCAAGTTTGGTGACTGGCTCAATTTGTAAAATGAATAAAAACAAAGTGAAACAAGTAAAAACGTTTAAGTCTTTTTCTTTATTTTACAATAAGGCAGGCATGTCTGCATGCATTGGTGACGGTTACAGGTTCCAAGCCCCCTTCCCACCTTTATAGTTTTTACAAACAGCTTTACCATTTGATCATTTTTAATATTGACATTGGAGTACATCTTTAAAATATTTTCATAGTCCACTCCTCTAATCCGGTTCAGTAGAAAAAACACACAGTGTTGCCCACAGGTCACAGCGCTGGGGTGTTGCAGTTGACGTTGGTGAAATGTGTACTTTTCAGCTTGCTGCTCTAAAAACATCACTATAGAGCCAGGAAAGTCAGGGCTATCCGGTGGCCTTCCGTAAGAATCAAAAAATTCGCCATATCCAGGAGATGGGAAGTAGAGGGCCAGCCAGTGTTCACCAGGCAGAGTGTGAGGGTGAGTATTTATAATTAATCCAAAAGGTCTTTTGGAGATGTGTCTCTGGGGTAGCAGGTCACAAGGGTAGACCCTTAGAAAGGCAGTATTTCCAGAGAACAATTGGAGGAGCTGCAGTGTGTCCATACTCACATATAATCAAAAAGCACATTCCTTGTGTGACTTATTTCAATAAGGTTTTCAAAGATTGCATAGAAAATCATGTTGACGGTGTTGGGGAGGGGTTGTGCAAATCTAATTTCAGCTCTGAGGTTACTGTTCCTGATCAAAGAATAGTGCTCAGAGCACCCCTGATCAGGACTCAAGTCAAAACAACACAAAATATACCCTCGGTTAAACTCTTCCCGGCTGATTATCAGTGGCCTGTCTTTCATGCCTTTGCCTGTGGCTTGCACCATCTGCATGTACTCTCTCACAAAAAGACTGTGTTCATAATCAGGCTGAAGAGGCTTTATGGGGATCTGCTCGCCATCACAATACAGGGTGCAAAAATTGACATTGCAGTGTTGAAAATTGAACGGGTTTCTTTCATAATCCCCACTAAAAGATGCATTGTCCACAAACCCGATCACTAATTGTTTAGGTAGTTGCCCCAGAAATAGATTTTCCTGATTACACACAAGGTTACCTGCTGGAATGCTGTAAACCTTCATCCCCACTCGATCAATGGGGTATTTGGCATTGGAGGTGAGCAAAGCTTCTGCATGGCCAAGGCGCACTCCCGGGGCTACTTTTACACGTTTTACAAAGAGAGAAGCTGCCAGGAGTTGCACTTTATAATTCTCACTGCCATCCTTCATCACACAAAATTCATTTCTGCTTCTTGTGAGTTTGACTTTCACATCAACGCCGTTAATCAGCAGTCTGTCTTGAAAAAACAGATCGCTATGCAGAGGCCCTAGCAAATCCCATTTACGACTGTGTGTCTTGCTCTCACTTTTAAACCGGAGTTCCCAGCAGCAGTCAGTAGAGTACTCTCCATGAGGTCCGAGTCATCTTTGTAAAACCCCCCAGCTGTAAATTGAGTACCCAGTGCATCACCACCAAAGTTCAGAATCAGTTCAATCATGGCCCGATAAGAATAGCAATGATGGCTCTGTGTAATGAGCTGATCTCCCAAGGTAACATCCAGCTGGTTAAACAGTGATGCTATAGGGTAGTTGGTCAGGCCCACCCTTGCCCCATCATCAATATCCGTCCCATCAGCCTTTACAACAGTGGTTCTCAACCTATGGGTCGTGACCCCATTTGGGGTTGAGCGACCGTTTCGCGGGGGTCGCCGGACACTGCGGTCCACCATTTTGTTTTGTTTTTTTAATTTTTTTAATTTTTTTAATTTTTTTTTTTTGCGTACGCGCGCTGTGCATGCACAGATCGGCCCATCGCGTGTGCCCGCATGCACGGATCCGCCCATCGTGGTCCGCCATTTTGTGTTTTTTTTTAATTTTTTTTAATTATTTTTAATTATTTTTTCGGCGTGTGCGCCCCGTGCATGCACGGATCGGCCCATCGTGTGCACACGCCATGCATGCGTGGATCCGCCCGTCGCGGTCTGCCATTGTTTTTTTTTTTATTTTATTTTTTTTTATTTTTTTTCCGGCGCGTGCGCCCCGCACGCGCACGTGCGCGCACCTGGGTCGGGGTCGCGGCGTGCATGGGTGGGGCAAGTGGGGTCTCAACCTGAAAAAGGTTGAGAACCACTGCTTTACAATCTTGCAACTCACATACAGCAGGGTGTTGTTTAAATCCGTGTAATGCTCACCATGACCTGTGATAAAAAAATTCCAGGGGAGCGTTGGGTGTTAGTGCTGATAAAGGAGGTATCTCGACATAGGTACTGTTTTCAATACTGGTCTGTGTAGGAGCCAGTTGAAAAAGATCCAGTTCTGATTTAACACATTCCTCTGAAGCAGAATGAATAAATGACATATTGTATTAGACTTCTTGTCACAGGGCTTCCTCTTCTGCGCACATCTTCTCTTGGTATGACGGGTCTTTTTCACAAGTCTTCTCTTTTTAAACGGAATAGGCGGGCCCAATGCATAATTCTTCCTGGCTATGAACAACCCTGATCCATCCTGCCCCCTTTCAACAACTTGGGATACAAGATGCCCCGCAACATCTCTGGCAATGTTTTTGGCAGCAGATTTCACATGCGGCTTAATGATTTCTAATCCATGCCTCAAAAAAGGCATTGCTTTTCGAAAAAAAACCCACAGAACAGATCCCCTAAACCTGTCCCGTACATAATAGGGGCTCCTAGGAAGCCTGGAAGGCCACCACTGGCTTGTGCCCTGTAGTAAGCTATGTAGTCTTGAGGGTTCCCGTGCTCCTTGATTACAACCATCCTTCACTTTTCCGAGGCCTAAAATGAAGCTTGACAATCACCTTCCCTTGATAAAAATGCACATTTTTGTCCTGGTCGGTTTTGATTTCTATAGTAACGGTATCGATGTGACGTTTGCTGACTGGTACATAATGTGGACGGTCATAGGTTATTGTGATGAAATCATTGTCTTGCCCTTGCACAGGCACACAGCGCAGTAATGGCACATAGAAGTCACCCACTATCTGGAGCTCTACAATGTCTGTGTAAACATATAAGGTGCTGAATCCAGGGAACATACTTAACAGATGTCCAAGTTCTCCGCTAACTAGAATGGTATGCAGTTCATCCTCTTTAAGGTTAATTTTTCGACCCACTGAATCATACTGTAGGGCTGTCTTAGGGCCATCCTTGGCATGTGATATAAGCTTGTTCATATTTTCTAACAGTTGCCGGATGCTGCTATAGTACCCGCTTCTCAAAGAAAAATGCCATCTCTTTCTCTCATTAGCAATTTCAAAATATCCAGGAGAAGTCAATGTGTGCCAACTATGTGGATACTGTAAATCTGCTAGCTCTACTTCCCATGACCCTGGAAGATCCAACGCTCTTGCTAACTGTATAGTAAAATTAGAATTTCTGTTTTGGGGGGAAATTGCTGCTGACGCATTGCTGGGAAGAGTAATGTAAAACTCTGCCATATCAAAGATGTTGTACTTCAGTCTCCTTAACCCAACTGTTGAACTTCTCTGGCCATCCATTCCATTTGACTAGAAACTCTCTGTCTCCCCCGCCCCCTTTTTTGGATAATTTTCTCTATTCTGTATATGCGCTATTGGTCAGCTGGAACCTTTTGGAGCTCCTCAAAGTAAAAAGCCCCCTTTACAGGGTCACCAGTGTAATCATTTAATCTATACACCACTCTTTCCCCCCTTGTCTGCAGTTCTTTGACAATGAATATCTCATCCGTATAGGTTTGCTGATAGCCCTTTTCAAACTTACCCTTCAGTCTGGATATCCTGACATGATCTCCCATCTTAAGACATTTTTCCTTTCTTTTCCTTTTTAAAGATACCCCATAAAGTTTCATCCACACATCCCTTTCATTAGACAAATTTACGGTGTTAGGAGCAGTCCCGATGTTACGATGGTAAGTGCTATTGTACCCCTGAATAGTATCTGCTAAAATGTCCACATACCGATGGGCATTTCTAGCTGTGAAATATCTCCAAAGTTTGTTTTTCAGGGTTCTATGAAACCTCTCTATAACGGCTGCTTTAGTTTCACTATGAGTGACAAAATGATGAATACTGTAACGTGCTAAAAGTTTCTTCAGCTGAATATTCAAGAACTCTTTACCTGCATCTGTCTGTATTTTTCGGGGTGCACGTCCTGTTTGAAAGATATTCTGGAAGGCGGATGTAACTTCCCTCCCTGTTTTATCAGATAAAGGGGAGGCCCAGGCATATTTAGATAACACATCGATAACTGCTAAGATGTACTTTTTTCCATGATTCTCCTTAGAAAATTTGGAGACATCTATGAGGTCAGCCTGTCATTGATGATATAAGCCAGACACTACTGTTTTATTTCTAGGAAAATTAATTCTTGCAGGCTTATGAAGCGTATAAGCGTTTTCCCCTGACAGCCACGTCTTGACTTGCTTCATGGTCAGGTTTTTATCATGTTTTCTAGCTTCCTGAAAAAGGGTATTCACACCTCCATAACTCCCTACACATCCTGGTGTATAATAAATACGGCTTAGAAGCTTTTCATGCATCGTTATACTGAAAGACCACTGACAAATGTTCAAGTGTTGACATTAACACAGTCTTTTATTGGTTATACAGAGTTCAGAGGGGACATGGCTCCACCATCAGAAAAATATCCCTCATCACCACTATCAGAATCAGAAGATAAAGGACCATAACACGCTATTTTACAATACTCTGACCCGCCTGTGCCCCACAAATCATGTCCGCAGTCACAAGCAAGCCAGTCTTTACACAAATTGCAGCTCTTTAACTCACAAGGTAGATAGTGTGGTCTCTGGGATAGCTTATAATCCCTGTTATAGTCTAGATCAGAAAAATGTGCAGAAGTTTTGTGACCACGGCGATTACCACAGGAATATAAAATCAGAGTGTCTTGAAGTGTTTGCTGTCTAGGAGTTATTAATTCAGAGTCTGCAAAATATAAAGCACATCCTGTTAGTGCGCTATCCGCTCCAGCATCATTTACATTATCATAAATAAAAACATATTTACTTACCATTGCTGGGAGATAATGTACCATCATTCACCATTTCACAGGCTGCACCTCGCATTAAAGTTACAACACCCCATGCTACAGCCATGCAACACAGGTCTGAATAAAAATTTTTCCTTATCATAACCCCTGCAACAGATTTTGTTGCATTCTGCTGGCTGGGGCCTTGTATCAGAGTGTCCGACATTAGCTTTTGCTGTTGGTGTAAAAACAGTTTTGGAATCAGAGGTTGCCATCTTCAAAAGACTGCTGGAATTAAATCGCTAGCTGTTTAGGCCTGCCCGCACAAACTCCCCTGCCCCTTGCAATGCCACACCCTTGAGCATTGCTCATGCCCAGATCACGGGGAGTACGACATGCCTGGGCATGTCCCAAACAAGGTCTAACCCCCCCTTTTTTTTACTAGCAGACAGAAACACGCATGCCCGGAATCGCGGTCCTGACATGCCTGAACAAGTTTTAAACCCCTACTTGCCGCCTGGCTGCTTGTCTCTTGTGAGCATTTTAATCCTTGCTAATATTCCTTGTCTTTTGCTATAGGGGGGCAGAATACATTTTATTCAGGGTGCTGAACAAATTTTAAACCCCTACTTGCCGCCTGGCTGCTTGCCTCTTGTGAGCATTTTAATTCCTGTTAATATTCCTTGTCTTTTGCTATAAGGGGCAGAATAAATTTTGTTCAGGGTGCAAATGGCAAAATATGTGTCTTTAGATTTTTTACAAAGGTAAAAACCAGCTGTGGGGTTTTTTTTTCCTTTTTTGTTTTTTTTTTAATTAACATTTTTTTATTATTTGATATCCATTTGTACATGTAAACAAAGAAGAAAAAAAATAATAATTTCAAGTTAAAGCCATTCAGCTCTATACAATCATTTTAAATTTGTAGACCTTCTTCACTCCATATATCCAAGTTTAACTATAAACCAACTACATTTTAAACATTTTAACTTTCACTTCTTTTCAGATCAATCCATTGGACATCAAACAAACAAGTCATCTTATTAAAGTTAATAATTTCCATGTCGATACACCCATCCCTTCAACAAGTACATTCTTAGTCTATTTGATATATATCTTCCAATAATCAGTAAATATATATTTGTATATGTAAACCAGGGGAAAATTCAAGCTAACTGCTATCCAACTTAATACAATTGATTTAAATTTGTAAACATTCTTCACTCCTTATGTCAAGATTTAACTATAAGCCAGATACATTTTCTTTTATTGGTGTTTCTCTTGTATGTAGTCTATCCACTGTTTCCAGTCTATCATATATTGTTCATTTGAGCGATCCTTCAAATATGTCGATATTTTAGTCATTTCTGCCAAATTTATTACTTTCAAAGTCCATTCTTCTATAGGTGGTATTTCTGGCTTCTTCCAGTATTGTCCCACCAGCAGTCTCGCTGCTGTGATCAAGTTCAGAATTAAGTTCGTCTCTGTGGTAGTGCAGTCTTTTATGATCCCTAACAAAAACAACTGAGGTAGAAATTCAATATGCTTTTTCAAAATGGTTTGGAGTGTCCACCATATTTTTCTCCAGAAGGCTTTAATTTTTCTACATGTCCACCATACATGAAAATATGTAGCCTCCATACTATCACACCTCCAACATTTAGGTTGGATGTCTGGGTAGATATACGATATTTTTTTCGGATCTAGGTGCCACCTATAGAACATTTTATAAAAGTTCTCCCTTAAATGTTGTGCTTGCCAGCTGTGGGTTTTAAAAGGGGCTGTGGTTTGTTTGCTTTTTGCCCTGCATTTGAGGAAATGATTTTAAAGCCACCTGGAAATAAATACCTTTTAGAAAAACATACCTTTTAGAAAAAAGGGGTTAAATGCAGGCTCTGGCTGCCTTTCAGGGGCTTCTTTTTCCCCAGCTTTTGAGGCACTGTTTTTTAAAACTCCACAAAAATTAAAAGCATTGTTAGGCTAGAATGATTAGAAATAAAAAGCCTTTTTTATTTTTTATTTCACAGCTCCCCAAAGTAGGTCTTGTTTCCCAAAAACACAGGCCTCTGCTAATTATTCACTTTACTTAGCTCTTTTTGGTTTTGAATGTCCATAGAATTAGTCTAGGGTTAACCTAATCATGTACCCAGAGGATTGACTGCCAATCTTGATGGGATTAGGCCAAAACGTCACATCCAGAGGGTGGGGGCTGAACACGTCACTTCCGTTTAGGGCCATGACCTGTTGACGTAATCAGCATGTGGGTTTGTTTACTTTGATGATGTCACTGATCAAAAGTGCTGATAATTTTCATTAAAAAAGGTATACACTACTTCTACTATCTCTCTATCTCTTACTAATTCTTTAACATCTTTGCTATAAAGTGGACCCACATTTTCCACTTGATTTTATTAGATTTTATTGGTTGTTTCAAGGCTTCTATAAATAGGATCATAAAAAGTCATTTATTCCCTCTAGTTTTATTAATGAAATTATATATATTTTGGCAAAATTTGTGGTCTTTCATATTTTCATTATGTAAACTGGATTTCCACTTTTCAAAAAGAGCTTCCTTCCTTCTTTAATTGTGCTTTTAATTATACTGGCAAATAAAAATCCAACATCTGCATTCTATTCAAATTCTATTTAAAAGAGTTTTAAATTATCTCCAATAATTTTAGAGAATTATACAGAGGTTTTATCAACTTTTTTTCCACTTGCCTTTAATTAAGCTTCTCAACTGTGATAGGTTTTCTTTTTTGAAGCTAACATCTGACCACCTGGACTTTCTATTCAGACATTTTGACTATCTGCTTGATTTCTTTCTCACTTTTTTTTAAAATTTTTTTATTGGTTTTTTAATTTTTAACAGAAAAAGAAAAATGCTCAAATCAAATCATAATGTTAAAATAAACAATAAACATAATCACAACATAAATACATATTTCAAAATCATCCATAAACAAAACATAAGTACTTATTTCAATACATCTAATAATAATAACTCAACTGAAAATAATCATAGACCATATTTACCAAACAATTGACATTACTGCTCGGTACCCCCACCACCACATCCCCCTAACCCTAACCTTCCCCCCTCACTTACCAACTAACTACCTACTCTCCTCCCTCCTTCTCTATCTCCCTCCTTCTACTCCAGCCAACTATCCCTACTCTTCCCCCTTCTTATCAACTTTCTACTTGCATAAGCCTTCACTCCTCCTTCCTCTTTCCATCAGATGTGGTGCCCAGAGGCCACCCGAGCAACCCCTTAATAACAATAATTACATATCCTTGCATCAACCCCATTGCAGTTGAGAAAACATAGTATATAAAATTATAAACCCTCCCTACCCCCCCTGACTTCCCAGAGTGAGTACAGGGTAAAACAAAAGAAAACCCCCTACTTCAAACAAAATTATTATATAATCCTAACAAGAATTTTAAACTATATACTAAATACAATCTCTACTTAACATTTATTCAACCTTATCATTCTAATACATATCTAATCCCTCAATCAGTCCATCTAATGATTTCTTTCTCCATGCCCTCACATATTCTGACAAGGAATATCTACAGAGCTAAATTTAATTTTCAGCATTTTTTAAGGATACAGTCTTATTTTTTTATCTTTTCTTTTTTTTCTATAGAAAAAAAACATTTCATATACACAGAAATTCTGTTTCTTTTGGATGAGTTATAAGTCTTTCAGTGTTTACTGGAAAAAATAGCAAGTTCAGAGGAGCACAGCCACTAGAATCCTCTAAAAAAAAAGTAAGATACCTTCTAAACAACAGTTCAACATCTAAAATGTTCAATTTTTGGTATTATTCTAACATATTAAAGCTTTAAAGTTGTTGACCATATTACTGACTGTGTTTCTTGTAAATTTTTAAAATGTTAATCCTCTGTAGCAAAATACAAATAGCAAAAAGACTTGTCTTACATCTCAATACATTGGATTAGATCCAGTCCAATACTAGAATCCTGAACTGGTATACTTAAGATTGCGATAATGGTTTCAGTAAAAGACATAGAATTGTCCCCACAGCAATCAAGGCAAACTTGATGAACACACCAATAATACAAATTGGCAGAGATTTCATTGTAGAAACACTGCCACTTTCCAAGTTATGTTTCACCATAACCTATATGATAAATGGGGTAGCAACTTTTTTTATTCTTCCACATTTAAAACACACAGAAAAAATCGTATTTTCCTATGATACAAGGGCAGGGAAAATAACTAATGTCATGCTAAGGAACAAAGGGGCTTTGTATCTTATGATTCAAGAACTACAACAATCTTTCAAATAATGTATCATGGCATCCAAGATAAGATGTATGATTCCCTCAAGAGATCCCTAAGAAATAACTGGCTTGCTTCTCTCCCCTACAGATTTATACAAGATATATTCCAGTTTTAATAATGATTTGTAATGAATTCCCAATTAAATATTTCCCAATGAATTATATCTAAAATTATCTCAGGCATCCAAAGAAAAGACATTTCAAATCTGACATAGAATACTGAATATACAATACTCATTTTGTTCTTGTGTCTATAATAGGACTATTCTAATATTAACCTAGCAAACATTGTATTTCACAAATATTAACTTTAGTGTGCAAAACAATCAAGCAAAAAACACACATTTTGTTAATTTCAAGAGGAAAACAAAATTAGATTACTTATTATTAATTAAAACCACTGAACATTATGATCTGAAATATATTTACAAGTGTACATCCCTATTTATTTACAGGGAAGTTTCATTTAAAATAATGCCATTATCTTCCAATAAACATTAACAGGACCAAGTTGTAAACTGAATTAAATATAAGTACTTTGGCTTAATTGAGAAGTATAAAGCCAGTTCCAAATGACCATTTAAAACCATATTCATTACACATTTACTGTATCAAGAGTCTGTAACTTCTAAGTTACTTCTTGAAGGATAACAACAAACATATCAAGTTTCTCCTTGATCTTCACACATACTTTTCTATTTGACTTAATTCTCATTTCCAATGTATCTTCCAAATAAATTAAATCACTAATACACAGAAAAAGAATATACAAAAAATGCACAAACAAGCCCCTGGGTGTACCCAATGGTGCTGGGTAGTTCAATCCTAGGAATCTCACTGCCAGTAAAGGAGAACTTCGGAAATGGCAATTATCTCTTGCTTGCCATTCAATAACTCAGCCATGTTTTCTCATGCATCTCCCTTGCCTGTGATAACTAAGAAAGGCTCAACTTCTACTAACCATCTTAGTCATAGCTACAATTTTGAAATATGGTTTCCAGAAATCAAGAGGATTTATTCCCACTATAACTTGTGAGTATATTACCATATAATTAAATCTCTCTGACATCAGTACTGAGATTCCAAAATTTATAACTATGCAATCATGAAATGTTACAACAAGGCACTTATATTTTAAAAATACATTTTCGAGCTCTTCATGCATGATTACCTAGAAATTCTACCTATTATATCATTTGAAATAAGAGATGAGTGTATATTGCACTACAGAACATACTCTCCAAGACATCTGTTTATTTCTCTCCTGTCAGTTATTTTAAAATGAAATCTTAAGTATTACTTCTTGGTAATATTTATTATTTTCTAATAAATATATTTAGGAGGACCAAATAGGTAATCTACAATCTATTAATATATTACAATTTCTCATTTAAAACATCCTTATTAAATGCTAAGAACCAAAAACATAATTCAAAATGGAATAATATGAGAGATTAAATAGCTGGACATGACTATCTTAGATTCCCATTTATTTTCTTTTATGGAAATATGAATTAATCTTTCTAAATAACTAACTTTGCATATAAAATACTGTTATCCGTGGTAATTTATTTTAAAACTTTGCTTTTGTTACTAATTTCTGGTGTGCAATTAAGAATAGTGTTTGGCCTATGAGTCATTATGATCAGTTAAATATAGTAATTTAAAAACTAAGAAAGATCTGGTTTATAAAAATGAGTATTCACATAATTTAATATTCTTTATCATTTTAAATATTAATATGTAATTAGGCCTAATTACTTTTATACTTAAATACAAAATATCTTATTGGTTGTATTTTAACTATTTATCATGAATTATTAAATATTAATTCATGATTGTATTAATTGTTCCCTTCTATATGAGAATGTACTAATATAACTATATTATTACCAAGTAATAAAGTTGACTGAAATATTTGAGAAATGCCAGATAGTTCCTTCAGAGACAGTTGCATTTACTTCTAGAACCATAAACTAATATAAAAGTGGTACAATAATTCCTTTTATATGCTGATCTTAAAATTCCTGTATGTGAAAATAATGAATGCATAAGTTCAAGGAATAGATATGGAGATAAATTGGAATTGCAACATTAAATTACTATCCTGCTCACAACTTCCCAAACATAAGCCTTAAAGAACTCTGAAGTAATGACTACTCTCCTCATTATATTTCCCCAATTTTTATATACTAGAACTATGATTGGAAATGAAATATTTTCTTATTTCCCATTCCCAAAACTTCAATAACTAATGTTATCTGTAACCCAAATTATTACTAGATATGGCAGCCCCCCCCACCCGCTTCAGATTTACTGGACTTGAACTCCCATGATTCCTAGCCATCATATCTACCAAAATGTAGTTTGAAAAAGAATGGCAAGTTTTATTTTTGCAGTGGCATGAATTGATTGATTGATTGATTCCAGAATTAATTACTTATTCCCAGGTAGAATGTACATGAATCTGCATTTGTCTGCTTGTGCCATTATTTTGTTCCTGGCTCTGCTTTATGGGCCACAAAATTCTATCAAAGGGGAAAAAAATCAGAATGCACAAGTCTGAAATCTTCCCAAAACAGCAAAATAAGCATGTATTATTTAAGTTTTGCCATTAAATAGCTGATAAAATACTTTAAGAGGAAAGTTACTGATAAACAGAATCTGCCTCAAGCAATTAGCTTAGTTTCTTGGGAAATCTGTCCAATCTTCTTACTCATCCATATATGACTTTTAATGTCTAAATAATCACTTGAGTAGAAGGAACTAGCATTTTATTTTTTTTCCTTTCCTATTTTCACACTCACAACTCCATAGTCCAACATGCCTTACAGCCATTTACCTAGGAGACCTCAAAAGCTCTTAGAATTAAACTTTCACCACTTTCTACATCTTGAATTTCAAGAGTGAGATTCAGGAGAAGATTCTCCCACAAGCTAGAATCATGCCTCAAGAGTTCCATCTAGGTCTACCATTATTATTTATTAATCACTTGTTTTAGGCTAGCATTCAGTATTGTTATTGTTCAAGTCTAACAGTCTCCAGAAAGCCCAATCAAAAGACACTGGGGAAAGATGTTGGGAGACTCACCAAGTAAAATGCACTAAAGTAGATAAATAAAAATTCAGAAATGCAATAAGTTAATTTAGCAACCAAAATAGATAAACGAAAATTCAGAAATGTAATGGCTTATCCTAGCCAGAGATGGTGAACAGTGAAAAAACATACTATACCTTTTGAAATGCACATGCTGGATGTGGCCAAGTATTAAAACTGGGCCTTCCAGTTATCTGCTTTAAAAGTCTGGTATAAAAGGTGAAGGTCTTATAGTTCTCAAAGGGCACATGTGCTTTAGATTTAAATATCTTGAGTACTGCCTGGACAGAAAATGACAACAGCAATAAGTTGAGAAATAACACAGCCCACAATCAGAAATATCACACTAAACTTTCACAAGTTAAAGAAGAAAGGAAGCAACAAATTAACATGTGTTTAAGATGCACCTTTTACTTCGGTACATTAGTAGTAACACCCTCGCTAGCTGATTTCGATAGCTTACAAACCTTTAAACTTCTGGTGTGCATCCAATACACTACCCAAAGGCGCAGGCGCACGTAAGAGTGCCTGCACAGCCGTTTTGTGGCCTCAAATGAGCGTTCATCCACCAAATATCAAAGAGCAATGCATCTGACTCCGCGGGTGCATAAAAACTGCTCGAGTGGGTACCCTAACACGCGAGAGGGCGTTTAAAAGGGAACGTCGAAACCACGCCGTTCCTCTATATTTACAACCTCTCTCCAGGAAAACAATGCGGCGTATAAATTCAAACGTCAGCAATCTCTACATTATTTAGAAATGGGAATGGCAAATAACGTTAAATCAATAAAGTGTGAAGGGGGGCGAGTTAAAAGTGTATAAAGGGGAGGACCATCTGCCACCTGCGAAGAACAAACCTGGGACATGTCACGCTGGTAGCTTTCCGCGTTCCGGGCAGCTTGGAGAAAACTTTGTTGCCGCGAAGAGTAGCAGAAGAAAAAGAGGAAATGAGAGGGGGAGCGAAGTAACAGGCTGAAAGTAACTACTGTAGTCAATCCCCCGGGGTAGGGTGGGAGGGGAAGCTTACCACAGCGCACGCTCCGTAGACAGTCCCAAGCAGATAAGACCGCTGGGGAGGCGGGCGAGAGCAGAATCGTTCGCCCCCTGCACGCAAACACAAACGCCACGGCGAAGAAGTGTTTTGCCAGAAGAAACGCCGCAGTACCTGGACGCGCGAGAAGAGCCGCCGGGGGGGGGGTCTCAAAGAAAGCAATACACGAGGAAGCAGCTACAACAGCAGCTTCTCTGAATGGGGCTGATATTCGTCCGCGGGCGGCGCTGGCTCGGCGACTCCGAGCCTGGGCAACCAGGAAACCAAGCAGCGGCCCTAAAACCAGACTCAAAAGCAGCTGTGCTGGGTCTCGCGTTTTCTCTCCGAGGCTCGCGCCGCTTCTCGCGTTTGCCCTCCAATTGGGTGTGGGTCTAGTTGTTCCTGGATGGAAAGTGCCACCGTTTCTTTTTTGTGCGCCGACCCTTGCACGCACGCGCCCCCGCAGCTTGGGGGTGGGGGGAGAGAGAGGCTCCCTGGGATTGCAAAGTTGTGATAATGAAGCTTTGCGGCGGAGAACAGAGCAATTGTGCTGTCAGCACTTTCCCACCCACCCCTTTCTTCGCCGCCAAAAGTTAAATGAGAGCCGCGCTGTCGTGCTCCCACTCTGCCTCTTCCTCGCACTTCTGAGCTGCAACCTTTGCTTGCAGAGCTGGACGTTAGGATTCGCGGTCAAGCGTCTTCCTTGACGTCAGGCTCACCTGCTAGGTAAACAAAAGCCGTGGAGAAGTTGTTTGCTCTTTTCCGCCTCTTGATTACCCACCATCAGCTTAGCAAAGCTCTGCAAGAAAACGCCGCGCGCTCAATTTGGCGACGCCGAGTTGCGCCCGCCGCTCGAAGCTTTTGAACTAACGCGGAGAGAAGGTCTCCAAGGGCTCTTTAGCTACTATGCGTCGAAGCGCTGGAAGAGCGGCTGAAAACAATCGCCTTGGGCCGCGACTTTAGTTTGGCCAAAGCGACCGTATTTCAGACCGTCTTTACCTCACCAAACCCGAGGAACCTAATTGATCTCCAACGCATCCCGTTTTCGCGAGAAAGGCAAAAGGCACCTGAGGCCCTCACCTGGGCTAAGCCGAGCGATCCAGCTTCTCGCGCACAATCCCTCGCGAGCAGCCGGCCCATTGCATCCCCTTCTAACAGCTGAAGCGGAGAGACTCGATCTTAAGTGACCGGACGGACAGCGATTCCTCCGCGTTTTTACTCGAAAGCTCCCAGTATTTTTATCCTGACATTGTCAAAACCGGAATTCCATTCCTCACAATTCCACACGGGTTTTCTCCTAAACAAGTCTTAAGGCATCTCGCCGGGCTTGCTTCTGCAAAGGTGTGTAAATAACAGCCCGATTGCCAGCTGAGAACGTTTGCTATTCAAAGACGAAGACGAAAAAAAGCACCCTGCACAAGCTCAGGAACTTTTTGCACTGTATGGTCCCTCTGTGTTTTAAAACTGGTGAGCCCTGGAAATGATTGGAAGCCCGTCACGTTTTGCTCGTGCAACGACGCTCTTTTCTCTTAAATTGCACAGGTGAAAAGGGCGGTTAACGTGTGTGTATTGCAGTATACTCGACAACCGGTCTCCTTCCCTTCTGCTAGTTATTGGAATTTTGGCTGAGGCTCGCGGAATACATTCGGTTGCAAGAAGACGATAACAACAACCTACTCATTTCTTGCCTTTTGCGTGTCTGATGATATTGCCAAGACCTTAAATAAAGTTAGGATATTTTACATGATACTGCATGGCAGCGTGGCCCGGAACATTTTTTATTAAGAGGCTATTCGGCAAGATAAAAACTATAACCTCGGAATGTGGCATACTATTCTTGAAAGGACATCCTCCCCCCCCCTCTCGGTTTCAATCCACACATACCGGTCTTTCAGAACCCAAATTGTACGGGCAAAGTCCACCTCTTGTAAACACGGGTCTTGTCCCACTGAAGTTGTCAACGCCAAGGGAAAGGACGGTCAGATCCCAAAGTCTTATACATGGCAACTTTCTAATATACATACATGCTAGGTATTTTTAGAGCCGCTGTAGTACTAGGGGAACAAAAAAATAATTTCTGGCGACATATATTCGACCATGATAAACTTTCTAACCCCATTAAAGCAATGAAAGTACACCTGCATCTTAAATCTATAAACTTTAATCATTACAATCCTCTTTGGAGCTATGCAAAACAAGCTTAGGTGACTAAGTGGAACATGCATGTCGAATTTGGACGGTTGTGGTTTGAAGCTTAGTTTACTCTGTAGGAAGAAGAGCTGTGTGTTTTTAAAAGAACGGTGGGTCTGATTGAAATAAGAGCTTCACGTGAAAGCGACGCGAAGTGTTTTCAATGGCGCTACACAAATAAGAAAGGGTTTTTCTCCCCGCAGCAGTAACTGGTTCTGCATCGGGTGGAAAACGGAAGTCTGGGCCAGGAGGCAAAAGAACTGCAGTACAGTATTTTTTTTTTTTCATTTCTTGAGATGTTAAAGCGAAAACCGGGGAGACTATGAAAAGATAGGAAAATCACAGTTCCAAAACAATGATGGGTTGCTATAGCAAGCATAGAAAGAAAGAAAAAGGATCTGGGAAAGGGAGAAAGGTGTGCGATTGTTTCACGCGTGTTCTGGAAAATACCCAGTTCCCATTAGTGTAAATATAACCGCACCTTTACTTCGCATACTTTTCGGGCTGTGTTAGGAGACTTACGGGCAGATCAGACGGACTGACTTTTGGAAAGGGCAGGAGAGGCGAGGGAACGGGAGCAAAAGCTCGAAATGTGGGTGCCAGGTTTTGCCAGGAGCCGAAGTATGTTTTGCTGAGATTCCTAACTGTCAGCCAATAGGGCTTCCTCGAGTTCGCGAGGTGAAAGTTCAGCCCGAGGGCGCGGACTAGAGGCTAGTTGTTGGGTGGCCGGAAAAATACTCTCTGGCCTCGCGGAACTCCCCTGGTCTTTCCTCTGCCCCCTTGATTGCCACAGGGGCTCCGACTTCCCGAGTTGTGGTTCTAGCCCAGATTCTAAACATGTCTACTACGGTAAGAAGAAACTCCCATGGATCTCGGGGCGCTTTAGAAAGTTAGGGGTTTAGGGTCCGGACCTTCAATAAGTCAGAATTTACCGACGGTCTCGTGCCTCCTTCCCAAAAAATGGAAAGAATTCGGAAGTGAACACAGAACTCCGTACTTCCGAGTAAATGCTTGCGGAAAGAGAGGTTAGCTGGGTTCAACTGAAATAATCAAAGGTTTTTCTTTTTCCTACATCGAGCCATTAGCTTGGGAACGAAGCGCTGTTCCGCAGAGCTGCCTCGAAGTAGAAGAACCAAGTTTCTCTGCCCCAACATGGGCTCCAGGCATTGCTTAGATAAATGGAAACGAATAGTCCAGTTGTGGCCCGGTGTAAAGGGCGAACGGGCTTTCTGCTTTCCCCCCCCCAGACAACCCCGGCGAAGCTTCAAACGAAATAACTCCCAGTGAGAAAGCAGAAAGCCCATTCGCCACGCGCACTCTGCACGCTTTGGCTTAGGCACTGCCTTCCCGAGGCGCTTCGGTGAGAGAACGCCGGGGGCCGAGTTCAGGCATCCCACCAGAACTTGATTTTGTCCCGTACCTCTTTAAATGCACGCCCTTAAGGGGGTCGCCCGTTTCCTTTTATCAGAATTAAGCCGCGGACCAAGCAAAAGTCTAAAATCCTGACTCCCGCAACGTTGGTAGAAGTTTTCTGCTTTAGGACGCCGCGTATCTCGTGCAAAAAAACCCGGGAAGGTTCCTTTCCCCCCCGCCCCCAATGCAAAAAGAAGACGCTCCAGTTCCACAACCCTTTCAAGGTCTTGGGTCTTTGGAGTCATTTAAATCGGGATTTAGCTTTGCTTCCCGGAGTAGATTCTGACGCCTCTGATTTTCGCCATTCATCCGCGAGGGTTGTTAGGCTCTCGCGCCCAAGAACTTTTGCTTTGGGACCAAGTTTGCTGGAAATCAGCGGGAACTTTTCCAAGTTCAGCTGTTGTGAGTTGGTGAATACAGCCTGCTTAGATTATGCTTATATTTTCAAAAACCTTTTGAGACAAAACATTTTCCTGTGCTTTTTATTATTACTATTGTTTTCTTTAAAACTCCTGGAAGGCTGTTGTTTGAAAAACCTTCGTTTTCTTTCCAAAGCCAAGCTGAGATTTCACCTCCATCAGAGTTGCATTATATTGCTGGCTTCCAACAACCCACTTTTAATTAATATATTTCTTTTCCTTGTGCCTGGCATCACTGAGTGGAGATCAGTTTGCCAGTTTTCATTAGGCTTGTTTGTAAAGGGAAAGAGGAAAACAATAAACAGGCTGCTCCTCTAATGGGATTATCTCTCCCCACCGCCACCACACAGACGTTTTTCCCTTCCTGGTGCCTCCCATATTGTTAACTGAGACAGTATGAAAGAAGAGGAGAACACACTGCTTTTTTAAACTGATTTCAAATCAAGGGGATTCTCTGACTACAGCAAAAGCAAAGTAAAATCAATAGAGTTATACCACCATCTATTGTTAAATGTCGGGACTACAAAATGTTAAGTCTCCTAACAAAAAATTGTGAGAGTGGACAATCCTTTTCCAAGTTCCCTTTCCATTTTGAGACTCCACTTCAACATATCCAAATGTGTTAATGGCCTGACACTGCTTTGCAGTATGGTTTTTCAGCAAAGGCTTCTTTTTCAAGACACCTTTGAAACAGTTGCTAGTCAGTTGCATGGATCTTAGTTCTGCCTTTAGGATGCACAGAAAGGTAGGTTATCAAATCTGTAAGCATTCAGAAGACCTTTAAATAGCAACAAAGAAATACCAAAAATTAATTCTTTCCTGCCATCTGCTAGTAATTTTTGCAGTACAGATTTGATAGTCCTACAGAACGGTACATCCTTAAGAGACAGTAAACGTGAAAGAAGGGACAAATGGACCTAGATGCTGATTCCCAGATATAATAGAGGTGGTTCTGCCTTCCCCAGACATAGAAGGAGGATAGGACTTTATTTTTAATATTTAAATTATGAAATATTTGAACTTTTAAACTCATTTCATCTGCAGGTTATCTCTCAGTATTTATTTCATTTTCCTCAAATGATCTCTGAAACAAGCGACCGTGCTTGGATTAAAAAAAAAACTGCTACAGATTCTTTGAAAATGTCAGATGTGGAAGTGCACAGTCAATGCTTCTTACCATCCTGATGGTAAATTGAGGTGAATGAAAAATCTTCCACCACATTCATTTCCTTGGAGGATCTACCAGAGTCTAAGGGATTTTTCCACACTGTGGTTTTAAGTCCCTTTGGAACTGAACAATTGCTTTGATAGCATCCCCCTGGAAGGAAATATACAGACACAAAAGAGCATTCATCAGTAGTTTCTTAAAAAGAGGCACAAGCCAGCGTCTGCGAAAAGAAGAAAAGTATTCCAGACTTCCCTAAGGAAAAAAGGTGAATATTGGTGATAGGAGATTCAATTTTGGGGGGAACAGAAATTATAGTCTGCAGACCAGGCAGTCAATCTAGGGAAGTATATTGTCTCCCTAGAACATAGGTCTGCAACCTGATGCTCCGGAGCCGCATGCGGCTCTTTGAGCCTTCCCCTGTGGCTCCCAGCCTCCTCTGCCATTTGCAGAGAGAGACAGGAGACAGAGAGAGGCACTTGCGCTTCCCTGCTTCTCTGTCTGTCTGTCTGTCTGTCTGTCTCTCTCTGTGTGTGTGTGTGTTTGTGTGTATGTTTGTGTGTGTAAAAGAGTAGACTCACGGTGTTCTCTGACAAGCTGAAAAGCTTTTTGGGTGGGGCTTTTCCCTTTGCTGCGTCTCAGCAGGAAGCAGGAAGGGCAGGAGAGAGCTATGCTGACTCAGGAATTCTGGGAGTTGAAGTCCATGAGTCATAAAAGAGCCAAGGTTGCCTACCCCTGAGCTTGTTGGAGAACAGCTTGAAGCCAGCTTGCCAGGTGAGCAGAAGATCAGAGAGAGGGAGAGAAAGAGAGGGAGAGAAAGAGAGAGACCCTTTTGACATCTCAAATGAAGATAACACTGCATATATACTTTTTACCACCACATACATTGGACAAACCAACAGAAGAATAAGTGCACGCATTGAAGAACACAAAAACTCAGTCAAAAAAGAAGAACCAACTTCTTCCCTGGTCCAACACCTTAAAGCCACAGGACATAAAATTGATTTCAAAAAGACCAGAACTATTGCCAAAACTGAACACTTTAATAACAGAATAATCAGAGAAGCCATCGAGATAGAAAAACGCCCTCACAGCATGAACAGACGAGATGATGCCTCCCGCCTACCAGCCATTTGGAAACCTGCCCTTATTGACAGACGAGTCCATAGTACGGGGAATGACACCAGACCTACACTCACAAAAACCACACAAGATGTCACCACCACACATCCAGGCAAAAAGCAAACCCAAACCCACACCGATGATGAGGCACGACCACAAACCAGAAGCCAGACCACAGCTGCATCATTAGCCACCTTAAACCCCTCCAATCCATACATGAAACAAACTAACACTCACCATGAAGATGAGGCACGACCACGGACGCGAAGCCGAACAGCTGTGCAGCTCACCATCTCTAATCCCCCTGCAACTCAGAATAACTTGAGTACAACAAAACCTCCACCCAAACAGAACACTCCCCCATCCAATCAGAGCACAGCCAAGCCCCTAACCAATCAGAACACAGCTGAGCTCCCAGCCAATCAGTTCAAACCCCCACTGGCAGTTAAAAGGAAGAAACAGTTACAATCTCACATTGCTCCTAGAAGCAGAAGCCGAAAGCACCAGCCTGAAGATGACGAATGAGACTTCGTCGAAACGTCGCCAAGACACTTCAAATTCTACGTGGGAGAAAACCCGAAGAACCAAAGACCTACATACAAACACCTGCGAAAACCTCAGAAAACAAATATCATACCTCTACGGGGAGGAAATCCACCATCTGACCAGGACCTATGAAAAACTCGAAGTACAAAGAGCTTCCATTTTATGTGACCTCACATTCCTACGCAACTGCCGAGATCAAAATTTAATCCCCACATGCTTCCAATTGAAATTCCACTCCAACTCTGCAGCCACCAAACGCATCCTGAAAAGAACAGAATTGGCCCTAATCAGAAATGAACTCCACACAAAAAGATTCCTCCTAGACCGAATCAACAAAGATCTCCTCACACTTCACCTCAAAATTCAGCAACAAGATCCACCCCGCACTTTGGGACAAATCCAAACAACTCGCCGTCTGGAGAGCTGAAACACAGACCACCCTCAAGACAGACACACACACCAACAAACTCCGAAGACTACAAGAACACCAGAAACAAACCCCTCCTCCCTCACAGCCACACATGAAACAAACAGTGCATAACATCTCAGATAGGATCCTCACCAAAGCCGAAACCAATGTCCTTTCCAAAGGATTCAACTTTGCAGTCGCTCCCAAACACATCCCCACTGAAACCATTATATGCGGAGTTGAAACCAGCCTGACCAAAATCAACCCCGATGACGCTAACAGAATCAGACTCGAAATCACCAACATACTCTGCACCAGCAAGCCACCCAAAAGTAACCTACCCGAAGAGGAGCAGACAGCACTACTTAACCTGAAACAAGACACCAGCATAATAATCCTACCAGCAGACAAGGGCAACGCCACAAGGGCAACGCCACAGTGGTCATGAATACATCTGAATACATCTGACTACCAAACCAAATTAACCAACCTACTCCAAGATTTGTACTTCGAGTTTTTCATAGGTCCTGGTCAGATGGTGGATTTCCTCCCTGTAGAGGTATGATATTTGTTTTCTGAGGTTTTCGCGGGTGTTTGTATGTAGGTCTTTGGTTCTTCGGGTTTTCTCCCACGTAGAATTTGAAGTGTCTTGGCGACGTTTCGACGAAATCTCATTCGTCATCTTCAGGCTGGTACTTTCGGCTTCTGCTTCAATGAGCCAGCCCAGGTTCGAATCTCAGAAGGGTAAGTCTGGCTGATGAGAGTTAAGAAACTCGAAATAGCTATCCCAGTTCTCCCTTTATTCTTTGTTAGCAATCTAAAATTAATATATATATATATATATATATATATATATATATATATATATATATATATATATATATATATATATATATATATATATATATATATATATATATATATATATATATATATATATATATATATATATATATATATATATATATATATATATATATATATATATATATATATATATATATATATATATATATATATATATATATATATATATATATATATATATATATATATATATATATATATATATATATATATATATATATATATATATATATACTGGTTCCTGTGGATGGCTCTGGGTTGAGCTGAAACAGGTAAAAAGAAAAAAGATTTCTTTCTCCCATATTTGGGTTGACAGGGTGCAATTAAAAAAGAAACACTCAATATATATACATATACATATACATATACATATACATATACATATACATATACATATACATATACATATACATATACATATACATATACATATACATATACATATACATATACATATACATATACATATACATAATGTATTTGTATATATATGTGTGTGTTTGTATATGTATGTGTATGTGTATATATACGTATGTGTTTGTATATGTATGTGTATATATACGTATGTGTGTGTGTGTGTATATACACACACAATAAAGATAAAAAAGGATATATGCAGTGTTATCTTCATTTTAGATGTCAAAAGGGTTTTGCGGCTCCCAGTGTTTTGTTTTCGGTGGGAAATGGGTCCAAGTGGCTCTTTGAGTGTTTTAAGGGTTGCCTACCCCTGCCCTAGAGCAAACCAACGTTGTAACTCAGAACCTTACTAAAATAATCAACCTTACGGATTACTACTGCTTTCTTCTCTTACACATGGAGACCAATGACACAACAATGAATCTGAAAACAATAAAAAGAGATGACAAACAGCTAGGGAAAAAAGTTAAAGAATTAGGAGCACAAATGGTGTTTTTAACTATACTTCCAACAAAAGTCCAACATCCAATGAGGGAGCAAAGGATTTTAAAAACGAACCACTAGCTTAAAAACTGGTGTCCTCAACAGAATTTCGGCTTCCTAGACCATGATCTGCATTATCCAGATGGACTACTGGCAAGGGATGGACTGCACCTCACAAGAACTGGAAACAATATAGTTGTAAAACAACTGGCTCATCTTATCAAAAGGGATTTAAACTAAAATTGGGGCAGGGGGGCCAAACTTCACAACATATAGAACCAAATTCCAAGCAAAAACCACTAGATATCCAATCAAATAAGGAGGAAGGAAGTAAAAAGAAAAAAAGAAAAGAAAAACATGAAATAGAGAGTGATGGAAAGGATGGAAATCCCAGTTATAAAGTAGGAAACATACCCAAGACCAATAAAGGAATCAAATGCCTATAGACTAATGTACAAAGTTCAGGGAACAAACATGGTGAACTTGAAATATTAGTACATGAAGGCAGATATGATATAGTTACCACTACTGAAATTTGATGGGATGAAACTCATGATTGGAATGTACTGATGGAAGGATACAAATTATTCAAAAGAAACAGACCTAACAAAAGAGGAGGAGGAATTGCATTATATATAAAAGATCACTACATCTCCACAGAAATACACAAAACCAAGGATAAAAACCTCTTAGAATCAAGATGTGTCAATATAAAAGGGGGTAAAATGACATTGCTATAGGCATATACTACAGGCCACACAACCAAGCAGAAGAAATAGATGAACTCTTTGTTAACCAATTAACAAATATATGTAGGAAACATACCACAGTAGTAATGAGAGACTTTAACTACCCTGATATCAACTGGGAGACAAACTCCAAAGCAAGTGGGAGATCAAACAGATTCCTAACAAACTTAGCTGACAACTTTGTCATCCAAAAGGTAGAGGAGGGAACTAGAGGAAAAGCTATACCAGAGCTAATTCTTACTAAGAAGTGATAAAGGGAGTTGAAGTTACCAAAACCTTGGGCGAGAGTGACCATGTTATACTGCAATTCAATATAATGCAAAGACAAGCAATAAAATATAATCCAGCCAGTGACTTGAACTTTAAAAGAGCTGATTTTAACAAACTCAGAGAGAGCCTAAGCAAAATTTCATAGATAAAAATCCTAAAGGGGAAAACAACTCAAGAAGCATGGGAAACATTGAAAAATATAACCACAAAAGACTAGTCCAACAAAATACTCTAAAAAAGACAAACTAAATCCAAGAAGAAACCAGCATGGTTGTACAAAGATCTCTCTGATAAACTGAAATGCAAAAAGAATAAGTACAAATAAATGGAAAGAGGGCTATATAACTAATGCAGAATATCAGCAGTTAGCCCAAATCTGCAAAGATGAAGTCAGGAAAGCAAAGGCTCTGAATGAACAAAGACTTGCAACAAAAGTCAAAGATAATTAAAAAACACTTTCAACATATAAATAACAAAAAAAGCAAGGAAACAATCAATCCGCTAAAGAGAAAAGATGACAAGGAAGTAACAGGGAGTAGAGGGAAAGTGGAGCTGCTTAACTCATTCTTTGCATCAGTCTTCACACAAAAAGAAACTATAGCCCAACCTACCAAAAATATAACTGTAAATGACAGACTAGAACTAAAAATTAAAATAAGCAAGAAAATGGTAAGAGAACACCTATCTGACCTTGATGAATATAAAACACTGGGACCTGGTGAATTATATCCCAGAGTTCTGAAGGAGCTGGCAGATGTTACCTCAGAACCATTGTATCATATCTTTAAAAAATCTTGGAGCACTGGTAAACTACCAGAGGATTGGAAAAGAGCTGATGTGGTTCCCATCTTTAAAAAAAAAAAAGGGGGGGGAGAAACAGACAAATCAGCCTAACATCAATACCTTGAAAGATGCTTGAAAAAATAATAAAAAAACCTGTGAACATCTAGAAACAAAGTTATAACTAAAAGCCAGATCGTGTTAAAAATAGACCATGCCAAACCAAACATTTTATTCTTTGACAAAGTGACTAAATTAGTATACCAGCGAATTGCTGTGGACGTAGTATATTTAGACTTCAGTAAGGCATTTGATAAAGTAGACCACAACTTACTTCTTGGTAAGCTAGAAAAATGTGGGATAGACAGCATCACCATCAGATGGATTTGTAATTGGCTGAAAAACCGTATTCAACAAGTAGTCCTTAATGGTACTACATCTACATGGAGGGAAGTAAACAGTGAGGTACCACAAGGTTTTGTCTTAGGCCCAGTACTCCTCAATATCTTCTTAAAAGACTTAGATGAGGGAACAGAAGGGGAACTCATCAAATTTGCAGATGACACTAAGCTGGCAGGAATAGCCAAAACCCCAGAAGACAAGCTCAGGATCCAGAAAGATCTTGACAGACTTGAACAATGGGCCCTATCCAACAAAATAAAATTTAATGTGGGCAGGAAAAAACCAAGGGAACAGGTACAGATTAGACAAAACCTGGCTCAAACACTATAACTGTGAGAGGGACCTTGAAGTCCTAGTGGGCGATCACTTAAACATAGTAGTGTGCAGCAGCAGCCAAAAAAAGGTAATGCAATCATTGGTTGTATAAACAAAGGCATAGAATCAAAATCATGTGAAGTATTAATCCCACTTTATAAAGCCTTATTAAGTCTATACCTGGAATACTGCATCCGATTTTGGTCACCACATTGCAAAGAATATGTTAAGACTTTGGAAAAAGTGAAAAGAAGAGCAACTACGATGATTAAAGGCCTGGAGACTAAAACATATGAAGAACAGTTGCAGGTTTTGGGTATGGCCAGTCTAAAGAAAAGGACTAGTGAGGACATGATAGCAGTATTCCAGTATCTGAGAGGCTGCCACAAGGAGAAGGGGTGAATTTATTTTCCAAAGGACCAGAATGCAAGACAAGAAAAGATGGAAACTAAACAAGGAGAGAAGCAACCTGGAATTAAGGAAAAACTTCCTAACAGTGAGGACAATCAACCAGTGGAACATCTTGCCTTCAGACATGGATAGCCACTTGTCTGAAATGGTATAGGGTCTCCTGCTTGAGCAGGGGACTGGACTAGAAAACCTCTAAGGTCCCTTCCAGCTCTATTCTGATTCTGATTCTGATGTTTGTCTCTGCTGAATAAACTGGCTGGAAGTGAATTAAGGAATTCTTTTTATAATTTCAGCCCTTTCCTCTGTTTTGGCTATTGTGATGTTTCCCTATGGACCATATTTCCCATGATTCCTGACTGGTGGATTCCCTACTTTTTATGAGGAAGGGATCACAGTTTTATTTTTTTCCCCTGTCACTAGGATAAAAGGAAAAAGTGGCAAAATTCTGTTCAATTTCACTTGATTAAAAAACAAAAACCTATTGTTTCCTTGATGCACTGATGCCTAAAGAACACCCAAACTACACATGCATCAGATGTAAATTATGTGAACTACTACAGGAAAAGGGTAGGAACTTAGAAGAAACTCTAACCAAACCCCAACGTACGAAAGAAAGCTCCATCCAAACGGAAACAAACAATGAACAAATAACTTCCAGAGGGCTGGACGCTACCGATAAAGCCTTAGGGGAAGACAAATGGAGGTATGTCACACATAGAAGGAAACACAACACCCAAAGAAAGAAACAGCATACAACAAACAAACCCCCTCTGCCCAATTCTACTCAACCAGAAACAGCCCCACTAAAACTGACCAATCAATTCGTCTCCTTAGACAGAAACATGCAGACCCAGCAACCCCCCCTCTCGAAGACATGCAGACACCTAGCAAACAGACAACTTCAAATATCCCTGAAAAAGTCACCTCAAATATCTCTAAAAAAATCACTTCGAACATCCCTGAAAAATCCACATCAACAAACACAAACAGAAAAGAACCCCAGACTGAAGCCCCACCCCCCAAGAAAGAGTTTTGGTAATAGACTCCATCCTCAAAGGAACAGAACCATCCATCTGCAGACCAGGCTTGCAATCCAGGGAGGTATGCTGTCTCCCTGGAGCAAAAATCAAAGATATGGCTGAGAATCTAACCAAAATAATTAGGCCCACAGATTATTACCCCCCTCCTCCTCCACATTGGGACAAATGATATAACAAACAACCTGAACACAATAGTGAGGGACTACAAACAATTAGGCAATGAAATCAAGAAGCTAGGAGCACAAGTAGTGTTTTCATTAGTTCTCCTAATGAAAAGTCAACAACATTGAGGGAGAAAAAAATCTTAGAAATAAACCATTGGCTAAAGGGTTGGTGTCGCCAAGAAAACTTTGGTTTCCTGGATCATGGACTGCATTTCCTACACAAAGGATTCTTGGCAAGGGATGGGCTACACCTCACGAAAACAGGCAAAAATGTACTTGACTGGCCCAACTCATCAGGAGGACTTTAAACTAAAACTGAGGTGGAAGGGTTACCAATCTCCAGAATCTCTAGAACCCCAAACCAATCACAAATCCCAATAAAACAAATCAAACAATGAGGTAGGCAGAGATGAAAAAACAGAAAAACTCAAAACAACAACCAGGAGACACAGGAAACACCCCCATGGACAGGCATAAAAAACTTAAATGCTTATATACAAATGCTCAAAACTTGAGGAACAAACAGGGTGAACTAGAAGCAATAATACACTAGGGTGGGTATGACATAGTTGGTATAAAGAAACCTGGTGGGACAAAGCCCATGAATGGAATGGACTGGTGGATGGATACAAATTGTTCAAAAGAAAAAGGTCTACAAAAAGAGGAGGGGGAGTTGCACTATATGTAAAAGAACACTACATATCTGCAGAAATGCACATGATCAAAGATACAATCTCTCCAGAAAGTATATGGGTCAATATAAAATAAAAAAGTGACATTGCCATAGGTGTTTATTACAGACCACCTAACCAGTTGAAATAGATGAACTCTTTGCCAACCAATTAACAAATGCTTGCAGGAAGCACACCGCAGTAGTAATGGGAGACTTCAACTATTCAGATATCAACTGGGAGACAAACTCTGCAGAGAGCGGGAGATCAAACAGATTCCTAACCAAACTAGCTGACAACTTTGTCACCCAAAAAGTGGAGGAGGGAACTAGACGTAAAGCTATGCTGGACTTAATCCATACAAACAGAGATGAAGTGATAGAGGGAATCGAAATTACTGGAACCTTGGGCGAAAGTGATCACATCATACTGGAATTTAATATAATGCAAATACCAGCAATAGAAAACAATCCAACCAAAGTCCTAAATTTCAAAAGAGCTGACTTTAACAAACTCAGAGAGAACCTAGGAAAAATCCCATAGATGAAAATCCTAAAGGCGACTTCTGGTTCCGGTTCGCGGCGCCTCTAGCCGTACGGGGAGGCTTTTCTCCTCGTCCGGCTAGTTTCCCTCCATTGGTAGACCCCAATGGGGGTCGAAAGTTGCGCCTGGAGGGTGCGACCACCCTAGACAAGGCTACGCTCGGCTGCAGAGGAGCAGCAGCTGCACTAGCTGTCCGAGCTGACTCCGAGGGCAGACGGAGCAGAAGACCGGCCAAAAATGGCCGTTCACCTAGCCGCACCAACCACAAGTCACAAGATCATCTAAGCATAAGAAACCACCATGGTGAATCCAGGTGAGACTTTTCCCTCCCTCGCTATCCAGATTTTTCCTGTAAGAGTTTTTATTTTCCTTTATTAAGAAAGTAGCGGCTGCCTATACATGGAAAGAAGAGCCAAAAAGATAAGGATTAATTTTTGTGTACTATTTTACTATTTGATTGCTGTGGGGTGAATTTCAGGAGAAAAAAAAAGAGAAAAAGAGACATTGTTACTTTCCTTTTTTAATTTGATAATACAGAAGATAGTTTGAAAGAGAAAGAGAAAACTTTCCCTTTGTGTTTTTTTTTTAACTTTCTCTAACTTGATTAACTTGGGGGGAAAAAAAAAGAAAGAAAGAAGAAAGACTCTATAATCCACCGAGGACATCTGGTGGTGAAAAAGCAAAATTTCAATTGTATTTCTGTTATTTGAAAAAATAACTGGACAGCTGGGTGGTGAAGCTGGCTATTATACTTTTTGGAGGCGGAGATTTGGGGATTTTCCTTAAATAGTCTCTAATAAAGAAATAGGCAAAGCTACCACTAAAATGGCTTAAAGTTATTCTCATCTTGACTATGACTCAATACTGGAAAAAATATTAGAAATCAGAGAGGAGTTTAGAGCTTATTGGAAATCTCATTTTGATCCTTTAATAACAAATCAAGTTACGGAACAAGGAACAACAGAAGATGAACAGAATACTTCCCAGACCTATCTAAAATTTAAAGAGGCAGAGACAGTATTTTTACAACCTAATCATGAATCTGCATCAAGAGGAAATGTGGAAACTATGGAATCAATCATTGCTACACCTTATTTACAATTGTCTGAACAGACTTATTCACAATCCAAAGAGACAGAGACATTATCCCTACAACCCAATGATGAATCTGCATTAAGAGAGAATGTGGAAACTATTGAATCAACTAATGCCATGCATTACTTACAACTGATGGACAATTTTGATAATCAAAAAATAGCTGTAACTGACCTAAATCAATTACCAAAAATAACAAAGATTGACACCCTGACACAACTTTTTGGAAATTACTACAAAGAGGAAAAGGGAATTTTTTTTTGCCAGTTTGAATTTGTTAAGAAGCCTCGTAATCAAATCTTGGGGTTTGAGAATCGAAAAGCCTTATTATGGGAACCAAATTGGCATAGAAAAAAAGCTAGAGTTAGGTTCAAGTGTGATACAAAATGTTACTTGATGGGTTAAAAAGGCTTAGAAATTATTTCTGATTTAAGGTTGTATGAAGGATGTAAATTTATTGTTACTAAGGTTGATAATTAATAGAGGGAGTCAATCTGGTTAGAGGACAAAAAGACTATATAGAAGTAGACTGATGAAATGATTGAATATATCTAGTATTTAATTAGGAATTAAAGAGGAGAATTGCCTGATAATATAATTAATAAATATTTGAAAATATAAACTCTATTAAGGTCTTAAAAAGTTTTTGTTGGATTTATATTACTATTTTAAATATAATAACTATGTTGTAAAAGAGAGAGAGAAAGAGGTATTGGTGATAAGGGGGGAAGAAAGGGAAGAAATAAAAATAAAAATAAATTTTTTTGTCTCAATGAACGATTGTATATCAAGGTTACCTGAAATCACTATTATATCTTTACTAAATGTACTTGGAATGATAATTGTAAGGAGTATAGCTTAAAAACAGGATATAGATTATAATTACATGTGCTTGATGACTTTTGTAATTGCATAAATTTAAATAAGCAATATTATATTTAATTTGAACTTCATTTATATGATTTTGTTGCTGAATGAGTCCCGATGATTATGTTGTGTTTTAACCTTTGAAAAATTTGGAAAGAGGAGTTGCTCGGACATTACTCCTGGTCTACATCTGAAGAGGGATGAGAGGGAAGAAAGAGTGAAAGAGGGGAGAAGGAAGTAGAAAGGTTGGAGGAAAAGAGGAGAAGTGGAGAGAAAGGGAAGGAGAGGGGTGGAGGAAGAGGGAAGTAGGAAGAGAAGAAAGGTAGAAAGAAAGTAGAGAAGAAAGAGGGTAGATGTGGTGAAGGGGGAAATGGGCGAGCAACCCCAAAAGTTATGTGTAGGTATTTATCTCATTTTATTTATTGACTATATGAATTCTAAAGAATGTATGCCAACATCTTATAAATATTATGGTATATGTATCGGGGAGAGTTTTGGAATGAAACTGATAAAGTTTTAAAATAGGTTTAACAGAAATTCATGACAGAAATGGAATATATTAAATTTATATGTTTTTGGTTTTTTTTTCTTTTCTCTTTTTTTCTTTCTGTTTTGTGTGGGAGAGGGAAATAGAAAGATGATAAGTGAATGTATTAAGTTGAGTTGTTTATGTATGTTTTTATTCTGGAATTTTTGTTCACCCAATCACCACGGTGTGTTTTAAGCATTTATTGTTAAAATCATAAAATCAATAAAATATATTTTAAAAAAAATCCTAAAGGGATGCATGGGAAACCCTGAAAAATGTGATCATAAAAGCATAATATCACCAAGAAATAAAAACAAGAAATCCAAGAAGAAACCAACATGGCTGCACAAAGAACTCTTTAACAAACTAAAAGACAAAAAGGACAAATAGAAAAACTAGAAAGAGGGGAACATAACTAAAGCCGATTATCAGCAGACAGCCAGAACATGCAAAGATGAAGTCAGGAAAGCAAAGGCTCACAAAGACTTGCAACACAAATCAAAGACAATAAAAAAGCGTCTTCCAACGTGTTAACAGCAAGAAAAAAATCAAGGAAATTGTAGGCCCACTAAAGAGACAAGATGGCAAGGAAATCACAGGCAACAGGGACAAAGCAGAGTTGCTTAACTCATCCTTTGTGTCTTCACACAAAGAGAAACTATAGCCCAACACACCAAAAAAAAAAACCCACTGCAAAAGACATACTAGAAACAAAAATTAAATAAGCAAGGAAATGGTAAGGGAACACCTATCCAACCTTGATGAATATAAATCACCGGGACCCGACAGGCTACATTCCAGAGTTCTGAAAGAGGTGGCAGATGTTATCTCAGAAGCATTGCAGCACATCTTTCATACATCCTGGAGCACCGGGGAATTACCGAAGATTGGAAAAGGGCTGATGTGGTCCCCATCTTCAAGAAAGAAAAAAAAAACTGGACCCAGGAAGCAACAGACCAATCAGTTTAACATCAATACCTGGGAAGATCCTAGAAAAGATAATAAAAAAACAGATCTCCAAACAACTAGAAGCAAACAATGTCATAACTAGTAGCCAGCACCAGTTTGTTAAAAACAGATCATGCCAAACTAAACTCATCTCATTATTTGATAAAGTGACTAAACATGTAGACCAGCAAAAGGCAGTGGATGTAGTATACCTAAATTTCAGTAAGGCATTTGACAAGGTAGACCATCACCTACTCCTTGGAAAGGAGTGGGATAGACAACAGCACCACCAGTTGGATCTGTAACTGGATAACAAACTGTACTCAATGAGTAGTCCTCAATGGCACTACATCCACATGGAGAGAAGTAAGCAGTGGGGTACCACAAGGTTCCATCTTAGGCCCAGTACTCTTCAATATTAGAGGAGGGAATTGAAGGGGAATTCCTCAAATTTGCAGATGACACAAAACTGGTAGGAGTAGCCAACACCCCAGAAGACAAACTCAGGATCCAAAAAGATCTTGACTAAGTTGAACAATGAGCCTATCCAATAAAATGAGTTTCAATATGGAGAAAAGCAAAGTCTTACATTTAGGCAGGAAAAACCAAAGGCACAAATACAGATTGGGTGAGACTTGGCTTAAAAACTGTAACTGTGAGTCCTAGTGGATGATCACTTGATTATGAGCCAGCAGTGTGCAGCAGCAGCCAAAAAACTGAATACAATCCTAGGTTGTATAAACAGAGGCATAGAATCAAGATCATGCGAAGTACTATTACCCTTTTATAAAGTCCTAGTAAGACCACACCTGTAATACTGCAGCCAATTTTGGTCACAATATCACCAAAAAGATGTTTAGAGTTTGGAAAAAATTCAGAGAAGAGCAATTAAGATGATCAGGGGCTTGGAAACTAAAACATATGAAGAACGGCTATGGGAGTTGGGTTTGGCTAGTCTAAAGAAAAGAAGAAACAGGGAGACATGATAGCAGTGTTCCAGTATCTGAGGGGCTGCCACAAGGCAGAGGGGATCAGGTTGTTTACCAAAGCACCAGATGGAAGGATGAGAAACATTGGTTGGAAACTGATCAAAGAGAGAAGCAACCTGGAACTAAGGAGAAACTTCCTGACAGTGAGGACAATCAACCGGTGGAACAGCTTACCCCCAGAAATCGTGGGCACTCCATCACTAGAGATTTTTAAGAAGAGACTAGACATTCACCTGTCTGAGATGGTATAGGATAATAATAATAACAATAATAATAATAATAATAATAATAATAATAATAATAATAATAATAATAATAATAATAATAATAATAATAATAACAACAACAATAATAATAGTAATAGTAATAATAATAGTAAAGTTGGAATCCATATTCTTCTATCTTTCCCCATAGTTTTGGAATCATCTCTAAAGGTTCTTCCAGGATAAATACTAAATCATCAGCAAATGCTTGTAGTTTATATGTTTTGTCTTTTACTTCCAACCCTTTAATTTCTATATCTTGCCTTATCCTTCTATTTAGTACTTCCAAGGTAAAAATGAATAATAAAGGAGATAGTGGACATCCTTGTCTCGTACCTTTTTTTATCTCAAAACTCTTGGTATAATCTCCATTTACTATCACTTTTGCTGTCTGATTATTATAAATTGTTTTTATCATATTTATACTTTTTTTTCCAAAATCCATTATTTGTAATTGTTGAACCATGGATTGCCAAGAAACATTATCAAATGCTTTTTGAGCGTCCAAAAACACTAATGCTAATTGTTTCCCTGGGTACAGTTCATAATATTCTAATACATCCATTATCACCCTTAAGTTATTTTTAATCTGTCTCTTCGGTAAAAAGCCATTTTGATCTGGATGTATAAACTCAACCAAATATCTCTTCAGTCTCTCAACCATTATTGAAGTAAAAATTTTGTAATCCACATTAAGTAATGAAATCGATCTGTAGTTTTTTATATATGTCAAATCTGAATCTTCTTTAGGTATCAAAGTAATATTTGTTACGTATTTGGAAGTTTGGCCTCTAACAATAGTCCATTGCAAACCTTTTTCAATGGTTCGCTTAATATATCTTGTAAAATTTTATAAAGTTCCGCCGGTAGCCCATCTGGACCAGGTGTTTTCCCGTTCTTTTGTCGCTTTATAGCTTCTAATATCTCCATCGTTGTTATTCTTTCTTCTAACATGGCTTTAAATATCTCTGGTATCTTTGGTAGTTTGCTTTCTTCTAAATATTGAGCAATTCTCTCTTTCGTGGCCTCCTCTTTACCATACAGTTCCATATAGTAGTTCTTTATTATCTTTTTTATTTCTTCTTTTTAAAATTGTAAACAACCTTTCCCGTCTATTAAGTTGTGTATTATTTTCTTCTCTTTCTGCTTTTTAAGCTTATAGGCTAGCCATCTTCCTGGCTTATTAGCATTTTCAAAAAAAATTGTTTTGCTCTTTTTATTTGTTCGGCCAATTTCTCTGAGTCCAACAAGTTAAGCTTATGTTTTATTATTTCCATTTCTCTTTTCACCGTCTTTTCCTGTGGATTTTTTTGTAACTCTGTTTCTAATTTTCTATATTCTTCTTTTAATATTAAGTGTTGTTGTTTTCTCTGTTTGTTTTTCTTTGCCATATACATTGCAGCTATACCTCTAAAGTATTCTTTAGCTGTATCCCATACATTTTGTAATGATGTATCTTCTTTTTTGTTTTCTTTGAAGAAAAATTCCATTTCTCTTTTAGCCAAATCTACAAATTCTTTATCTTTTAATATAGAATAATTTAAAATCCATCTTGGTTTTTTCCTTATTCCTTTCCATGTCACTTTTAAAGGATTATGATCTGCCCATATGCCAGTTTCTATCTCAATTTCTTGTATGTCCATCTTTAATTAAGAAGTCATCCAAATCATATCGATTCTTGACCAAGACTTGTGGGAATTTGAATAAAAAGTATACTGTCGATTTTGAGGATTAAATTCTCTCCAGACGTCTTGAATTCCAATTTCTTTGGCCATATCAAAAAATGCCTTAGGTAATTTCCTCCTTCCAAGTTTTCCTGTTTTACTGGTCTTATAATCCATTATTCCATCTACTATCGCATTAAAGTCACCTATTAAACAAATATTCTGATATTCCATTTCTATTAATTTTTTATGTAATCTTTGGTAAAATTGTCCTTGGCTGTCATTTGGGGCATAAATTGCCACTAACAATATTTGTTTTTGATGCAGATATATTTCAACCATAACAATTCTTCCTTCTTCATCTGAGTATATTAATTTGGAGTCTATTGTCTCTTTAACATATATTGCCACCCCTCGTTTCTTTTGTTGTGCTGATGTATAATAAAACTTCCCCATTTTGGGGTTTTCCAAAAATTTATAATGTTGTTTTTTTATATGAGTCTCTTGTAGACAAATTATGTCCATATTTAATTTCTGAAGTTTCCTAAAAATTTTGTTTCTTTTTGTTGGAGAGTTTAGTCCATTTACATTTACCAAGAAGATCTCGTTTTTTCCTCCATTTTCTCTTTCATTACTTATGTTTGGGTCTAGTCGATCTTGTAATCCTTTGTTCTTTAGCGGTTTCTTCTCCTTCACCTGTTGGTTCACTTTTCTCCTGTTGTTGTTCTGGATGCGCCGTTGCTCCTTGGGGTGTTCCTTCAGTCTGCTTATCCTTTTGTTGTTGGGGTCCTTCGTCCAAAATTGCTCTATTTCTTTCTTCGAAGTCTTCTGCTTTCCAAATTGAATCCAGACGATATCTTGTATTATTCCAATTTATTAAAATGCCTTCCGGCATTAGCCATCTAAAATTTATGCCTTTAGCAATCAATTTTGTAGTTAAGAAGTGATAAGATCTCCGAGTATCCCTCACTCTTCTGGGAATCTGTTTTAGAATCACAATTTCTTTGTTTTTATATTGTAATGGTTCCTCTCTAACTTTTCTCAAAATTTCATCTCTAGTTGATTTTTTTTGTAAATCTCACATGAACTTCTCTTGGTAGTCTATTTTTTCTTACATAGGCTGTACTCATGCGATAAGTTCAATCAATATCATTCTGGATATCAGATTGGTCTGCATTTAGAAGTTCTGCCAACAACTCAATAATTACCGTTTCTATATTTTCTTCAGTATTTTCAGGAATATTTTGAAATCTCAAGTAATATTCCACTTCTCTCATTTCTACTATTGCCATGGCACGATCTAGGTCTTGATTCGATTGTTCCAAACTTTCATTCTTTTGCTGTAACATCTCCACCTTTTTGTCAATATCTTGAGTCTTAAGTTCCACTTCCTGGATTTTTTGTTCATTTTTTATAATTTTTTGATTTTGAGCTTCAAATTGTGCCTTTATATCCATAAATTCATCGCTTAATTTATCTAATTTGCTTTGTATTTCAATATGATTTTGCTGTAATGCTTGATGAATTGATTTTAAAGAGGTTTGTTCTTCTTGTGATGTGCTTGCTTTTTCACGTTGTAACAGTGTACTAACAGAACTCTGAGTTGTCGGACTGGCTTGTCCGACAGAAGGCGCTGAAGAAGTTTTCTTTGCAAGTCTGGAAATGTTAGATGTACTCATTTTGTGCTCACAGTCTTAGATTTATGTCCCAAACATAATCAGAAGTCCGCTATTGTGAGACAAAATTGCCTCCTCCAGTCTTGTTTAGTCTTTTGCCAGTATCAACTAGTATAACTACAAACAGTTTCTCTTGTTGTTGTCTCAAAAGCACGGCTTTCTCAAGGTCAGAGTATTTTTGTTTCCTTTAGTTCTTATTTTCTGCCAGCAGATGTCCTCATTGGCTTATTTACAACTCTTACAACTCTTAAGTCCGATAGTTTAGTTGTTAGTTCATTTAAACTTTCCCCTTTGTGTTAAATTCACCGCCCAAATGTCTCTGGGGTACTTTACTCTTTAAAGTTTCTTCTTGTAAGGGTCTCAATATTTTAAAGCACAAGGAGAAGAAAAAGATTTCAGCTCACCCAGACGTCCCTTGTTGATGGAAATCAGCTGTTCTCTCATATTATTTCTCCTGACTGCTGACAACTTGGATTGCTTCAGGCTTCCCCGACAATCTTTCCCTCGCCCCTTTAGAGGGGGTATTCAGCACACTTGGATTGGTCACCACCAAATCCAGGCTCCTGAAAAGTCCCTCTTTCTTTGTTGCCCCTCCATTAAGAGATGCTAGACAAAGTGAAACCAGACTGGAGGGCTGGAGCCCCAGCCTCCCATGTCTGTCTCGTTCGCTGGCCGGAAGTGGAGTCTTCTGGACCCAAGTTGTTCCACTGGTTAATTGTTCTGACTGTCAGGACGTTTCCCCTTAGTTCTAGATTGCTTCTCTCCTTGATTAGTTTCCACCCGTTGCTTCTTGTCCTGCCTTCAGGCACTTTGGAAAATAGCTTGACTCCCTCTTCTTTGGGGCAGCTCCTGAAATATTGGAACACTGCTATCATGTCCCCCCTCATCCTTCTCTTCATTAAACTAGACATAACCAATTTCAGCAGCCGTTCCTTATATGCTTTACCCTCCAGTCCTCTAATCATCTTTGTTGCTCTTCTCTGTATTCTTTCTAGAGTCTCAACATCTTTTTTACATTGTGGTGACCAAAACTGGATGCAGTATTCCAAGTGTGGCCTTACCAAGGCATTGTAAAGTGGTATTAATACTTCACGTGATCTTGAGTCTATCCCTCTGTTAATGAAGGCTAGCACTGTGCTGGCCTTTTTGGCAGCTGCAGCACACTGCTGGCTCATATTTAGGTGATTGTCTACAAGGACTCCAAGATCCCTCTCACAGTTACTACTATTGAGCAAGGTACCACCTATGCTGTACTTGTGCATTTGTTTTTTCTTGCCTAAATGTAGAACCTTGCTTTTTTCACCATTGAATTTCATTTTGTTAGATAGCGCCCAGTGTTCAAGTCTGTCCAGATCCTTCTGTATATTAAGCCTGTCTTGTGGAGTGTTGGCTATTCCTGCCAGCTTGGTGTCATCTGCAAATTTGATGATTTTCCAATCTATCCCCTCATCCAAATCGTTGATGAAGATGTTGAAGAGCACTGGGCCTAGGACAGAGCCCTGGGGCACCCCACTACATACTTCCCTCCATGTAAATGCGGTTCCATTGAGGACCACACGCTGAATACGGCCAGTCAGCCAGCTACGGATCCATCTGGTGGTGATGCTGTCTAACCCGCATTATTCTACCTTATCAAGTAGTAGGTTGTGGTCTACTTTGTCAAATGCCTTACTGAAGTCCAAGTAAATTATATCCACAGCATTCCTCTAGTCCACTAATTTCGTCACTTGGTCAAAGAATGCAATAAGATTTGTCTGGCATGATCTGTTTTTGACAAATCCGTGTTGGCTTTTAGTAATGACTTTGTTTGCCTCTAGGTGTTCGTTGATTTGTTGTTTGATTATTTTTTCCGGAATCTTCCCAGGTATTGAGGTCAGGCTGATAGGTCTGTAAATTCCTGGGTCCATTTTTTTCCCTTTTTTGAGGATGGGAACTACATCAGCTCTTTTCCAGTCCTCTGGTAGTTCCCCTGTGCTCCAGGATCTTTGAAAAATATAGTTCAGTTGTTCTGAGATCACATCTGCCAGTTCCTTGAGAACCTTGGTGTGTAATCCATCTGGTCCTGGCAATTTGAACTCATCTAGGCTGGATAGGTCTCACTTACCATTTTCTTGCCTATCTTAACTTGTGTTTCTATTCTGTTTTTGATGGCACTATTTTTGATAGGTTGGTCTGTTTTTTCCCTTTGTGTAAAGACAGATGCAAAAAACTAGTTAAATAATTCTGCTTTCTCCCTGTTGATTGTCAACTTCTTGCCACTTTCACCCACTAATAGACCAATCGTTTCTTTCACTTTTTTTCTTGTTTTTTACATATTGAAAGAAGCTTTTTTTTGTTATTTGTGACTTTGGTTGCAAGCCTTAGTTCATTTTGAGCCTTGGCTTTCCTCACTTCATCTTTGCAGGCTCGGGCTATTTGCTGATATTCTGATTTAGTTATGTGCCCCTCTTTCCACTTTATATACTTGTCCTTTTTATCTTTCAATTTGTCAGAGAGTTCTTTATGCAGCCATGCTGGTTTCTTTTGAGAGCTGTTATTTTTCCTCTTTGTTGGTATTGTGCTAGACTGGGCTTTTATTATATCACTTTTCAAAATTTCCCAAGCTTCTTGAGTTGTTTTCCCCTTGAGAATTCTCATCCATGGAATCCTTCCCACGCCCTCTCTAAGTATATTGAAATTAGCTCTCTTGAAGTCCAAGACTCTAGTTTAACTGTGTTCTATTGCTTGTGCTTCCATAATGTTGAATTCTAATATTGCATGATCACTTCCTCCCAGGGTTCCTATGGCTTCAACACCTTCTATCATTTCATCTCTGTTAGTGAGAATTATATCCAAAATGGCTAATCCCCTAGTTCCCTTTTCTACTTTTTGGGAGACAAAGTTGTCGGCTAGGTTTGCCAAGAACCTGTTTGATCTTCCACTTGGTGCAGAGTTTGTCTCCCAGTTGATGTCAGGGTAGTTAAAGTCCCCCATTACTATTGTGATGTGCTTCCTACATACCTTTGTTAGCTGACTAGCAAAAAGTTCATCTATTTCCTCTTTTTGGTTGGGTGGTGTGTAGTATACACCTATGTTAATGTCATTTTCCCCCTTTTATATTGACCCAAATGCATTCAAGACAATTTTTATCATTGTTGTGCTCTATTTCTGTAGAGATGTAGTTATTTCTTATATTGAGAGCAACTCCACCTCCTCTTTTATTTGGTCTGTTTCTTTTAAATAATTTAAATCTCTCTAGCTGTGTGTTCCATGTGTGGGTTTCATCCCACCATGTTTCCGTTATGGCAACAATATCATATCTGCCCTCATTAACCTGAATTTCTAGTTCACCCTGTTTGCTGTTCATACTCTGTGCATTTGTGTGTAGACATTTGAGTCCTTTGTGACTGGCCCTGTGTTTACTTTCTACATAACCTGAGTGGCGCCTGAGTTCCCCTATTGTCTTACCACCTATTTGGTTAGTGCACTTTGTGTGGGACTCGCTATTAGAGGCGTCATTTTGCTTGACAGCAAGGTTGGTATTCTTTTTTTCTTTTATAAATATTTTATTAATTTTATAATTATAAATATAAACAAAAAATAAAAATAAATACAACTCAACTTAATACAATCGTTTGCAACTTTTTCCAAGACAAAGACAAAGCATAAAAACTTACATTGGATAATTAAAATAACTATGGGTATTGCTCGGCAACACCTCCTCCACCACATCCCCTTCTTCCTTCCTCCCTCTTCCTACTTCTATCCCCCCACCCTCTCTCCCTCCCTCTCTCTCCACCCTCCTCCTACAACCCTACTTCCCTCCAATCCTTCACTCCTCAATCTCCACCCGCTCCAGATGTGGTTCCGAGGTACTGCCCGAGCAACCCCTCATTTATCAAAAAGTATATCATTCTTATATAATACCAATATTGCAGTTGAGTACATTATAACACCCCCCCACCCCACCCACCCCCCCGACTTCCCAAAGTGAATACAGGGTAAAACACAAGAAAACCCACTAAACTAAACAAAATTGTTATGTAAATCGTAATAAAAATTTAACTATATTTTTCAATCCAACATATAAAAATTTAACTATATGCTAAATACAATTTCTTAGATTGATATTTCTCTTGTATATACTCTATCCATTTTTCCAGTCCAACATATATTTTTCATTTGAATGATCGTTCAAATATGCAGATATTTTAGCCATTTCTGCCAAGTTTATAACTTTCAAAGTCCATTCTTCAATTGATGGTAGTTCTGGCTTCTTCCAATATTGTCCCACCAACAGTCTTGCTGCTGTAATCAAGTTCAAAATTAAGTTCATCTCTATGGTGGTGCAGTCTTTTATAATGCCTAACAAAAACAACTGTGGTGAAAATTCAATACGTTTTTTCAAAATATTTTGAAGTATCCACCATATTTTTATCCAAAAGGCCTTGATTTTTCTACAAGTCCACCATACATGAAAATAAGTAGCATCCATACATTCACATCTCCAACACTTAGATTGTAAATTAGGGTACATATATGATAATTTTTTCGGATCCAAATGCCATCTATAAAACATTTTATAAAGATTTTCTCTTAAATGTTGCGCTTGTGTAAATCTTACATTTTTCACCCAGATCCTCTCCCAAGTTTCCATCATGATTGGTTGTCCAAAATTTTGTTCCCACTTTATCATACAGTCCTTAACTAATTCAGTTTGAGAATCTATTTCTATCAATACGTTATACAATGTTTTAATATGCATAGACCTTTGGTCTCTAACTTGTTTAATTCAATTTTCATCTGTTTGAGATAAATCCATCTTCAAATCTTTTTTCCATCTAGTCTGCAATTGTAAATATGAAAACCAAGTATGGACTATTCCTTCCTCATTTAACATATTCAAGGACTTTAATAATAACGAATTCCCTTCTTTAATTAGGAGTTTCTCATAGGGCACTACATCTTGAACATGTACTCTATTTATATTCTCTATTGCGTGTCTGGGGACCGTCCAAACAGGAATCTTTTCATTTAATATATACTGATACTTTTTCCAAACACGCAACAGAGCACTTCTCAATAGGTGCTCTTTGAAACTCCTATCCTCCTTTTTATCATAAACTAAATATGCATGCCAACCATATAATAAGCCATACCCTTCAATATTCAATATTCTATCATTAGTTAGATTAACCCAGTCACTTATCGCTACTAAAACAGCAGCGTGGTAATATAACTTAAAATTGGGCATTTTCAAACCACCTCTTTCCCTTGTATCCTGAATGATTTTTAATTTGACTCTCGGTTTCTTGCCATTCCAAATAAATCTATTAATACCCTTCTGCCACTCCTCCAGATTCGCATCCTTTTTAAGTATAGGTAACATTTGAAAAAGAAATAAAAATTTTGGCAATACATTCATTTTAACTGCCGCTATCCTACCCAGCATAGATAATTGTAATTTTTTCCATTTCTCCAATTCTATTTGTGTCTTATTCCACAAAACTTCATAATTATTTTTATATAACTTCCCATTAGAGGCTTCAATATCAATTCCTAAATATTTAACTTTCTTAACTATCTCACAACCTGTTATTCTTTCCAAATCTTGTTTTAAATTAATATCTAAATTTTTAACAAACATCTTTGTCTTAGATATATTTAATTTAAAGCCTGATACCCTACCATAATTTTTAATTATCTCCATCAAACTCTGAGCTGACTGTGTTGGTTGAGTCAGTGTCACAAGCAAATCATCAGCAAAAGCACATAATCTGTAATCATGTTGTCTAATCTGTATACCTTTTAAGTCAACTGCAGCTCTTATCCTATTCAATAAAACCTCTAAAGTTAGAACAAACAACAAAGGGGATAAAGGACATCCCTGTCTAGTCCCTTTCTCTATATTAAATGAATCTGTTAAATCCCCATTCACAATGATCTGACCTGTTTGTTTCTGATAAGCTGCCAATATAGAATTAATAAACTGATCCCCCATTCCCATTCTAAAAATTATTTTTTTCAAAAACAACCAATTCAGTCTATCAAAGGCTTTTTCCGCATCCAAAAACATAAGAACTGCAGGCACCTGGATATGCTTGTCCAAATATTCTATTATATTAATGAGTTGTCTAACATTAGTTTTCATCTGTCTCCCTTGTAAAAAAACAGTTTAGTCTGAATGAATTATTTGTTGTAGAACTGTCATTAATCTATTAGCCATGATTTTTGCAAAAAACTTATAATCCATATTCAATAATGAAATAGGTCTAAAATTTTCTGGTTGAACAATGTCTCTTCCCTCTTTGGGAATTAAAGAAACATAGGCTGTTTTCCATGAAGGTGGAACCTGACCACCCTCTTGTATATTAACAAATAACTCTCTAAGAGGTTCCACCATTTCCATTTGAAGATGCTTATAATAAATTGCCGTTAGCCCATCAGTCCCAGGAGATCTTCCCATTTTCAATTGTTTAATCACTGAAATTATTTCTTCTGATGTAATCAATGCATTTAATCTATCTCTTTGTTCAGTGGTGATTGTCAATACATTTTCATTTTGCAAAAAAGTATCTATCTCATTCTCTTGTATCTTCTCTTCAGCGTACAACTTGGAGTAAAATTCTAGAAAAGCTTTCTTAATAATTTCTTGTTGAAACACTTCCTTCCCTTTATATTCTATTTTTTCAATTATGCGGGATTTTTGTTTTTTCCTTAATGTATAAGCCAACCATCTGCCAGGTTTATTAGAATTAAAAAATGTATTATGTTTAGCATATTGTATATTCCTAGCAACTTGGTCTGCCATCAAGTCAAATTGTTTCTGTAAAATTTTAATCCCCTCTTTAATGTTTTTATCATCTGGTCTCTTTATTAATAATTGCTCTTTCTTTCTTATTTCCTCTTCTAACTCCTTCCTTTTTTCCTCTTGTTTACGTCTATACCTTTTATTCATATCAATTAAAATTCCATGCATATACGCTTTACTAGCATCCCATACCATTTCTATTGTTGTGTCCTTATGCAGATTTAACATAAAAAATTCCTTCATAACATTTTTACATTCATTCACATTTGTATCATATTTAAACAAATTTTCATTAAGTCTCCAAGATCTTTTGGGACTGTGTCCTACCATTAATTCCATCCAAACCGGATTATGGTCTGTTAAAACTTTGGGTAGGATTTTCACCTTCTTTAAGCTAAAAAAAAATCACTTGAAGTTAATATAAAGTCAATTCTAGAAAATGACTGATGTCTATCACGAAAAAAAGTAAATTCTTGCTCTTTACCATGTCTTTCTCTCCATATATCTATCAAATCAAAATCATCCTTTATATCAAAAAAAGATTTAGGCAACATAGAACGTGTTTGAGGGATTGGTGATATCTTCTTCTTGTCTAAACCAATATCTATAACGCCATTCCAATCTCCCATTAAAATACAAGACCTGTAATCAAACTGTATTAACTTTTTATGTATTAACTCGTAAAATTTTCCTTGTTGTTGATTTGGTGCATATATACCCATCAAAAGAACTTTCTTCCCATCTATTAAAATTTCAATTGCTAAAAATCTACCTTGTATATCTGATTCTATTAATTTAGCTCTTTTTTTAAAAAATATTTTTTAATTTTATTAATTTAATACATAAAACAGTGCACTGTGGATAGTGCCCTCCACCAAACAAGTTACAAAAATACAAACATTAATCCCACCACCAATAGGGAAGATTCAATTTCTATTACATATATACTTCTCAACTCTGGATTACATTATTCATACTTTATAGAGTGACTGAATTTTATTCTTTATTTTTGCATCGCCTATTAAGTTTAACATATAATTTTTAACCTTTTCCCACCGCTTCATCGTTGCTACCAATTTACCTTCATTATAATTATGTAATCTAATTTCCATTATTTGATAGTGAATGTGGTCTACCATGTACTTACACCAATTTTGTATGTTCCATTTCTTCGCATCTTTTCCACCCAAGATGCCTGGGCGCTTTCTATTGCTGCAGTTTTAATTTCCTCATATTCCTTTACCTCACTATTTTTTATTAATAGCACCATCTCCTTAGTTATTCTCCAATTAATATTTAGCATCTTATTTACCTCAATTTGTATTTGCTTCCAAAATTTTTGAACTTCAGCACATTCCCAAAACATATGCATAAATACTCCCTTTTCTTTACATCCATGCCAACAATTCCCTTTCTTCTCCCTTTGGAAGTGCTCTAATTGTAATGGTGTGTAATACCATTTATGTAAAATTTTTCTTCTCATCTCTCTTATCCTTGTATTTTTAATCTTCCTGATGTCTTCTACTACGCTTTCCATTTCCCATTCATTAATTTCTAATTCGTCCTGCCAATACCTTGTCAATCCTTTTACAACTTCCTCCTCTACTTGCAATAAAACCCTATATATATTACCTACTTGCGCTTTTATACTCTTATTCTTTTCTTTTAATATCTTTTCTAAAATTGTTTCTTGTCTGAGGAATGTTTCTTTATTCTCACTTCTACTTAAATATGTACATATTGCATTAACTTGTAACCATCTTTCTTGGCTAAGACATTGCTCTAATTTACTTCTAATAATCTTTCCATCTTTTTCATATAATTGCTCAATTCTCATTATTCCTTTACTCCTTAATTCCCTTATTATCTTTGTGAGATTACCTTCCTTATTTGTGTTTATTACCTGCAGCGTCGCTAGTTTAGAATTCGTCATTTTCAATTTACTTTGCCATTTCTTCCAACTCTCTATAACTGCCTTAGCGGGGTCTATTAAACTGTTTATATCTATCCTATTCCATTTCCTAAATAATAATTCTTCATCCTTTATATCAATTTCTTTTTCTAATCTTACCCAGAATTTCTCTTCAAATAGTTGTAAATCCATTAGTCTGTCTATTTGATAAGCATCCCTATAATATTCCAAGCATGGGTTTCCCCACCCCCCTTCATTCTCCGTGGCTACTAACCACCTTTTTAAATTCTTGGTCTCTTATTACCTTCAATCCAAATATTCAATTTATTATCCCACTCTTTTAATTTTGCTTTAGGGAAGGTCCCCGGCATTACTTGTAATATATATAACATTTTTGGAATTATCATCATTTTTAATGCCCTAATCTTTGCCATTCTTCTCAAATTTTTATTTTTCCAGTTTTTGATCTGCTTCTGAATCTTTTTCCATACTAAATTATAATTAAACTCAGCCATTCTTTCTGGATTTTTTAGTAACCATATTCCTAAGTATTTCATCTTTTTACTTCCCAATTTTAAACCTGATACTTTGCGTATCTCAATCTGTTCTCTGGGTCCAGTATTTAAACAAATAATTTCTGATTTTTCCATATTTACTCTTAACCCTGATTGCTCTTTAAATTATTGAAGTAAAATAGTCATTCTATTTACCATATCTATTGGTGTTTCTGTAACTATTATGGCATCGTCGGCAAAGAGATTTAATTTTAATTCTAAATTTCCAATTCGGTATCCCTTCCACTGTTTATCTTTTCTAATTTTATAGCTAATGTTTCAATTGCCATTACGAAGAGCATCGGAGATAGGGGGCACCCCTGTTTAGTTCCATTATTTATTTCTATCTCATCCGTTCTATTCCCATTTACTCTAATATAAGCTGTATTTTTATATATTTCTTTTATTATATGGCTGAACCTATTTCCCATATCTAAAGTTTTACATAGTCGGAATAAATAATCATGATTTATTTTGTCAAAAGCTTTATAAATGTCTAACTTCAACAATCCTAATTTCTGTTTAGTTCTTGTAGCATGGTGTAGCACATTCACTATGTTTCTAATTGGTTCATAAATTCTTCTTCCTTTTATAAACCCATATTGATCTTTCCCTATTATTCTGGGTAATATTTTTTCTAATCTATTTGCTAGAATTTTCATAAAAGTCTTATAATCTTGGTTTAGCAAACTGATTGGGCGGTAGGAACCAGGTTCTTTTAAATCTCATTCTGGTTTTGGGATTGTTACAATTTCAGAATTTCTCCACGTTTGTGGAATATCCATGTTTAATAAAACATTATTATATAATTTTTCCAAATGTGGTAATAAAACCTCCATATACATTTTATAATATTCTCCTGTAAACCCATCAGGGCCTGGGGCCTTCCCAGGTTTCAAATTTCTAATGACTCTAATTGTATTTCTTCCTTTGTTATATTTGCATTGAACAGTTGTCTTTCTTCTTCGTTTAACTCTTCATTAACCTCTATATCTTGTACAATGACATGTTCTTTCTCATATAGTTTTTCATAAAATTCTTTCATTACAACTTCTAACTCTCTATTATCATATTTTAATGAACCATTTTTGTCTCTTAGAACGTTAATAATTGATTTTTCTTTCCTTCTTTTCAAATAATTTGCCATTTGTTTTGCTGACTTTTCCCCCCATATTTCAATTCTCTGCTTTACCGCCATCCTCATGTTATTCCATTGTTGTTCTTCTATATCCTTTAATTGTCTTTGCTTAATTTTTAATAAATTATTCCATTCCCTATTCCTTGTTATCCTTAATCTTTCACGTATTGTCTCTATCTCTCTAATTTTTTCCTCTCTTTCCCATCCCCAACTTTTTTTAATAAAAGACTCCAGGCTAATACAATTTCCTCTAATAACTGCCTTTTTAGTATCCCAAATTACTGATTGCTTTATTTCCCCATCTTCATTTGTTTTAAAAAATTCCTGAATGTCTTTCTGTATTTTTTCTTTATTTTTTTCATTTATTGAGACAACCTGATTATATCTCCAAATTCTTTGTTTCCTACTAAAATGTATTTTCAAGACCGCCATTATAGGAGCATGATCTGAGATCCAATTACCTTTTATTTCTGCTTTTTTAATTTGAATACTTCCTAATTTATTCACTAGTATATAATCAATACAACTAAACTTATTGTATCTTGCAGAGTAAAACGTTCCCCTATTTAATTTATCAGCATGAGTATCTATCATATTTAATTTATTTAAATTCAATTGTTTATTTTCTTTCTTATTATCCATTATTTCCACGTTGAAATCCCCTGCGAATACCACAGTCCCTTCTGAGAAAGTGTCTAGTTTACGTTTTGCATTCAATATAAATTGTTTAGCATTTACATTTGGAGCGTATATTACTGCTAAAGTTATCATCATTTGATTTACTTTACCTTTAACAAATAATAATCTTCCTTCATTATCCCCTTTTGTTTGTATCACTTGAAACTGATTCCGTTGATGAATTAATATCGCCACACCCTTACTGTTTGTTTTTCCCCGAGATTCAAAAATCCATTTCCATTCACTATTATTAATCAATTTATCCATCTTTTTCCTTGCCTTATGAGTCTCAGTGAGGAACAAAAAGTCCACGCTGTTTTCTTTTGCTAGTTTCATTAATCTATACCTTTTCGAGGACGATGCCAAACCATTTATATTCACTGCCATAATTGTTTGATCACTCATAACTTTTCCATTTAACATTTTTCCCTCCTGCAACCCAGAGCTTTAATGAGATTTCCACGTTTATAAAAAAATCTTCCCACCAGAGTGCCCCCCCCCACTTCTCTCGACAGGAGAAAAGAGTGGAAAAAAATTCCGCTATAGTGGCCGGGCACCATTGGAGGCACGGTTCTGCCGAATCTGCTGCTCCCCCTAGATATTTTTTTAATAAAGAAGTCACATCAAGAATAAAACCCCCACACTCCCCCTCCCCAAGCCTCCCTTATTTCATTCAAAATTTAAAGTTGAAACTAAGGACTAAGCCTTTACCACTCCACTTACAAGTAGGTAAGACCTTAAGAATCGCACTATTTCAAACTGTTCATTTTTTCTTCTGTCTCGTGACCCTGCTCTCCTTGGCCGGGTCGTCTGCTGCCTCTTTCTCTTTGTACGAAAACCCCTCCATTTTCTCCTTTTCCTTTGAGGCCAGCAGCTCCACTCTCTCCAGTTCTTTCTTTTCTTTTTCTTTTAAAAGTACCAGTCTTTCTTCCAGCACTTTAATTTCTCCACCTACTTCCATTTCCAAGGGCTGGAGTGCTGATGCAAATAACTCAGTAACACTTTTAACTCCTGCACCTCCTACTGCTCCAACCGCTCCAGCTACTCCCGCTTCTTTCTCCGCCTGCTGATTTAAATCCAAATCAAAGCCGAGCTTCACCAACTATTCTTTTCCTTCATCCAAGGATTTTGCCCAGTACATTTTCCCATCTTTAAAAACAATTATAATCGCCGGATATTGCCAGCTAAACCTGATGCCTCTTTGAAATAAGGCATCCGCAACTGGTCGCATTTTATTTCTGGCTTGTAATGTTTGCCTGGATAAATCTTTCAGAACCCTGATCGGGATCCCCTTACAATTAAGGTTGGTAATTTTCTTTAAATCTTTATAGACTTCCATAGCTGTTTTTTCAGAAAGAAATTTAATTATAATGTCCCTTTGGATTCCGCCTCTACGTATGCCAAAAACCCAATGCGCACGCTCAATTTGATCTTCTTCAATTTCAATTTTATTGTCTTTAAACCATTGGCGAACATTCTGAATCATGTTTCTACCATCAGCGAAATCTTGTTTGAACCCCCTCAAACGTATATTAGCCCTTCTTGATCTCTCCTCCAAAATATTTAACCGAAGACGGTCTTGGTCTCTATCATCCTCCAACTTCATCACCCTGACACCCTGCGCTTTCTGCTCTGTTTTCACCTCTTTTAACTCACTTGCTGTTTTCGCAACAATATCTTGCATATCTTTTATCTGCTGGCCAATAACAGAAAAAGTTTGCACCAAAGCATCCATTCTTTTTGTGAGTTCTACCTCCGTGGCCGTCGCCATTTTCGATCTTTGTTACAACTTTGTTTACTCACAGTTCAGAACGGAAACTAAAATTTCCAGCAGCTCCTTATCCTCCTCCAATCCACCCAGGGTGTTTCCAGGTTCAGAAGTTTTAGCTTTTTTCTTTAATCCAAAATTGTTTGAGGCTCTGAAGGGTTTAATGGAGGTTAAATTCCGATGTTTTAATATTTGTTTGGAGAGCGTCCGGCAGAGCGTCTATCCACCTTGACGCATGCGCAAAAAACCCCTATTAATTTAGCTCTTATATGATTTTTAACATAGATAACAATTCCATTCTTCTTCTCAGCAGCCGCTGCAACAAAATGTGAACCTAATTTATTATTTATCAAATATTTCTGATCAGTAATTCTAATATGTGTTTCTTGTAAACAAATTACATCATTTTTACATTGAGTCAAATAATGAAATATCTTCTTCCTTTTCTGTGGAGAATTTAAACCATTGACATTCCATGTCAAATATTTATTTGACATGACCAACTTGAGAAAGCTTTTGCAAGGCCAAATCAACTTTTTCATCCATTTTCTTCTTTGGTCTTGCTCCCATGGCTTCCAGACGTGTAGATATAGCTTGAATTGTACGTTCTTGTTGTTCCTTTTCTTGTTGTTCCATGCGTTTAGTAGTTGCTCTTGTTTGCCTTTGATCTTTAGGCTTCTCTACTTCCAAAGACTGAAAAATATCAATGCTCCGCGCGGGCAGCTCCATCAAAACTCCTTTATCAACTCCTGATGCTGCAAGGGGTTGTGACTCTGAAGACTGTACTTGTTGTTTTAACTCCATATCTCTTTCTTTTGGTGAATCTGCACTTTTTGGTGTTGGAGATGGGGGTTTACCAGCCTTCAGCACATTCTCAAAAAAATATTTCGCTTTCCAAGCGGTATCTCTTACCCTGGTAAAATAATGACAGTCCGGCTGGAGCCTCCCACCTAAATTGTAAACCACGTTTTTTTAAATTCAGCCACCAAAAATGCACAATCTTTTCTTCTCTTAACATCTTCAGAGGAATCTCCTTCAAAACCACAACCTCCTGACCAGCAACACTTAATTTCTTATTGTAAGATATTGTAAGAACGTGATTTCTGAATCTCCTTGTAACAAAATAAATCACAATGTCTCTAGGTAAATTTCTTTGTCTTGCAATCCAAGAATTAACTCTGTAAATCCTGTCAATCTGCCAAGAGACATTTTGTACTCCATCTTCTAAAAATTGTGCCAAAGCTTCTTCAAAAATTCTTCTCAAGTCCTCCTGATTCTCATTTGCAACCTCCTTCAGCCCTCTAATTCTAATAGCCGACATCATTTGATTATATTGTACCATGACTGCTTGATCTTGTATATCACTTTTAATTTCATCAAGTTTTTCTTCAATTTATTGCTCAACCCCTTCCACCTTCTCTTCAACTCTCAAAGTATACTCCCAAACCCCCTTAAAAGCTTCCACAATATCTTTTCTTATCACAATATTGTGAGTCTCAATTGTTTCTTTAATTGTCTCCAGTTCATCAGTTACGCCTTTAACTTGTTCCTCAATCTTTTTCTCCAATTTCTCCATACTTTTCTCTATATTGTCAGTCATTGTTGATAATGCAGCCTGCAAATCTTTCATGGTAAACATTTCTGGAGGGGATTGAGTAGACAAGGGGGCTTGAGACTCTGTAGATGTTAAAGAAACTGGGGGAGCAGAAAAACTACTTGCTTGTAATTTAGAGGGCTGAGCTGGACAAGATACTGCCACCTTCGCAGAAGCTATTTTTGTTTGTCTGGCAGCCATTCTATATTCAGTCACTTTTTAAAAATTACTTTAAATAAAAAGAATCTTTAGATGTATATTGCCAAAAAAATTTCCTCTTCTTTTCTTCTTTCAAATCTAAATTTAATTGTAATTTGTAGGATTTTAAAGTTTAAATCTGAGCGGTCGCTCTGGCTTTACTCTAAAAAAAATCACTTTCACTTTCCAGTCACTTTCCCTTTACAGTGAGAGTGATCGCCATCTTGGATACATTATGTTGATTGTAAAAGCGGTTGTGGTCAGAAGTAAAATATAAAATATAGAAAATTACTTGCAATATAAAACTCCTGTATTCACTCCGCCTGCATATAGGTCTCTCTTGAAAATTTATCTTAAGCAGGAATGGTCGCGGCATCTTTTTCTGTCTGCAGACAGAAGCGTCCCTGGGCAGGAGCGTCTTCGAGCGCCTGGGGAGCTCTCACTCTTTCCCCCTGAAAACTTTTTCAGGGGTTTTTTAGAGGAGCTCAACCCACGCCCGATGCTCTTCACCCCTTCTTCACCCGAAGGGGGGATTTTTCACCGCAGAAAACAGCTGATGTTCGCTGTTTTGCGGCTTTACAAAACCCGGGAGAACGGAGCCTCCGAATCTCTTTTGTACATCTTTTTGTACATCTTTTCATTGGACCAGCTACAGACATCGTGACTAATATATCCAAAGCCTTCCCCTTTACACCACTCCTTTAGCTACATATTGAATTGTGCTGTGCGCTGGCCTTTTCCATTTTGCTCCTTATACACTGGTAAAACCTCTGAGAAAGTAAGCGTACAGCCTATTCTGCTAAGTTCCTTCCCCAAGCTCTGGAAATCGTTCTGCACAGAGAGTACATCTTTTTGGGACAGATCATTAGTGCCGAGATGTACAATAGCCTCCACATCACAGTCTTTGCTGGTATTCTTAATTATTTTAGAAATACACTTCTTGTCCCTACTGGCAGTAGCACCTGGAAGACACCTGACCTCTTTCGAAGCCTCTGTGTCCTTTCCTAAATTTACATCCCTTATAATTGAATCACCTACCAGAAGGTAGCTTCTCTTGGTGGGTGCCATTCTGTTCTTGCATGACTGATGTGTAATACCTGATTCACACTTCTCCCTGTCGAAATCTAGTTCTTCATCTCAGACCACAATCCCCTGCTTATTTGAGTTATCTTCACAAATACCTTTACCTGTCTCCTAAATGTCCCTATTAAGGTCAGCAAGGGCACTGTAACTGTTGTGCAGGGACATAGTGAAAGCTTTGTATTTATGGTTTACAGCTCTCACCCTGCCCTTCTCCTGCAGGATCTTTGTGGTAGAAGGGGCTGATAGCACGGAGTCTTACTAGAGTAGAGGGGCTGATCTGGATGCCTAATTTCTGCCTGAAGAGCACAGATTACAGACCCTAGATAAATGATCTGTCCTTGTAGACTAGTGATTTGTTTACAGATAGGACAGTTTCCAAGTTTGAAGAGGGTACTGTGAAAGACAGCTGCAAAGCAAGTGTTGCACTGAACTAAGCCAGACATTCTTAGATACAGGGAATCTCAGACACACTTGCCCTGAATGTACTGCTGCTGTTTATGATTTTTAGTTATATAATTCGCACGCTGTTAGGCATGCGGGCTGCTGCTTTCCTGATGGAGTCTCCCAAAACTTACAGCTCTAGCAGCAGTTGATGCAATATAGGCACATCCCAGCAGCTCTGGCAGGAGTTGAAATGGAGTTTAAATACAGTATAAATACACTATAAATACAATGGAGATCCAATCAGGATCTCCTGCTTGAGCAGGGGGCTGGACTAGAAGACCTCCAAGGTTGCTTCCAGCTCTATTCTATTTTAAATTAAAAGCCTAGCTTTCAAATGACATAATAGGATATTTCACATTTGCATAAAGAACATATAAAAGGCAAGTCAGTGGGACACACATTTTTTGAGATTATTGCTGTTCCGATAACATCCAGAACTGCTGTTCCTTACCCACCTTTTCTTTACCAACTCTTCATTTACTTTCTCAACCTTTCTGTCTGACCATCATATTGTCAGGGACAGATCACTTCTCAGAAATCCAAACAAATCACTTGAAAAGAGTTTTTGAAATTAGCTCAAGAGCCAAGAAAAAGATCTTGTAGTGTCACCTAATCTGGGCAACATTAAACTAATGAGACTGTTGATATGCCAAGTTTTGACCTTATTCAAATACTATTATACAATAAATACTTGTGCTAATAGGTATTAGGATGTACAAAACATGTAACTAAAACAGCTCCTTATTTGCTTAAATTAAAACACATAATTTATCTGAACTGGAGCTAAACTACATAAGTTTAAGAAAAGCATCCCAATGTTCATATTCTGGATTCAAGAAGCTTAGGCTGCAGAGAATGTGCTGTAATAGCAGATTATGATATTTTAAAATAAATAAATGCTCCTACGAGAGAGTGAAGGACATATATCCAATGAATAACTAAGTAAGATCTCAGTGCTTCCTAATACACGGCTAGGAAGATTGAGCAATTTATAGAAAAGTTGGTATCCTCCAGAAATATAATCAATATCCTATTTTGTGTTCCTTCAGTAAAGATATAGGGAATTTTGCAGAAAAGATGTTGAATGCTGCTTATCAGAATCTCTGGCCTATAACTAATTTCTTTCAACATGGATCACCAAAGCATCAAAGATAGAGAACAGGACCACATAACTTAGCCATTGCAAGGACAAAGCTTTCCTTCCACAGGAAGCAAATCTACTTGAAAGAGACTTAGTCAAACTAAATTTTATACAGCTCTTCCAGTGTAAACCTCCTGGTAGAACCTTTTTGTTATCAAAGGGATAGAAGAAAATATTTTGCAAAAGCAGAAGATGAAAATGCCTTTTGGGCATTTCCCTGCTGTGAGTATGTTGTTTAAGTTAAGGAATGCTTATGGTTTAATAAAATATACAAATTATTAAAAGTACATCACCCATTCTCTCATCATGTCCAATATTACTTGTTACAGCTTTTTCAAGCTTGAAAAAAAAATAAATGTTTGATGCTACAGTATTTGTAGAAAAAATGCCTATGTTATGGCATTGGAAAAAGATAGAGCTGTAATTGAGAAATGGATTGAAGGTAAATTTTAATAAGATCAGAAAAAATAAACTGAGACTTTCTCAATGTGTTAAAACCCTAATTTTCCATATATAGAAAACTTTCTATTCATAAAAAATAGAAAAATTCAAAATAACTTTGAGATAGCACAAGAACCGGACCATTTTCAGGACTGGATTGACAATGGTATTTCAGTGCCTACACTACCATTTCAGTGGTGGTGAACCTATGCCATGTGTGCCAGAGGTGGCACGCAGAGCCCTCTCTGTGGGCATGCATGCCGTCACCCCAGTCCTGCCTCCCCCGTGGCCCCCTCCTCACCAGCAGCTCCCCTGGAGGAGAGTTGCCCCCGGGCACAGCCCACGTGGAGTAGCGCAGCTAAGGGCATGGCAGCTGGGCAGCCAGGACAATACTCTGCACTTGCACCCTGTCATGCACAGATGATGCTGCAGGGCACGGGCAGAGAGCTTGGCCACCATGGCGCTGCAGGGCCACCTGGGCGATCTGCGGCAGGCTGTGGAGGCAGGCCGTGGAGGTGGCCCTGTGGGTGGGTGGGGCAGTGGTGGAGCAGGGATGGGCGGGGCAGGCAGGGTGGAGCAGAGTGGGGGTGGGAGGGGTGGCTTTTGGGCACTCGGTGTCTAAAAGGTTCACCATCACTGTTCTATTTCATTGTTAACAGCATATTAAAAAGAATCATAACTAACTACCTCAAGCCAGAACACAGGATTTAGGGAGGTGATGTTATAGGCCCAATTTGGGTTCATGAATTACATGCAGCCTTGATTTTATTTAATAAACTACAGTTGGTTGAGTTCATACATTTCAGTAAATCATAAATTAGTGTTCCTCAGCTTGTTATCTTTTTAATCTATTGTGAGTTCAACTACCATAATATCCCACCCATTTGGGATGCCATAGCTATACACCAGATTCCACAAAGTTTGAGTTCTTAAAAAGTTCAAACCACAGTACAACTTAAAACAGGTAGTCCTCAACTTATAATAGTTTGTTTAATGATTGTTTGATGTTACAATGGCACTGAAAAAGTGACATTGCCATTTTCAAAACATTGTTATAGCATCCCTATGGTCATGTGATCAAAATCCAGATGCTTAGCAACTTGTATTTATGATGGTTGCAGTCTCCTGAGGTCATGTGATCATCTTTTGTGACCTAACAAACAGAGTCAATGGGGAAGTCAGCTCACATAACAACCATGTTAATAACTTAATAGCTGCAATGATTCACATGACAACTATGGAAAGAAAGGTCATAAAATGGGACAAAACTCACTTAAAAACTCTCTTGTTCAGCAACAAAAATGTTGGGTTTAATTGTCGAGGACTACCTCAACAAGGTAGATGTGCAAAACATTTGTCTTAGAAAAGTTGTTTCAAGTTCATTGAAAGTGCTTCATGGTATTGTAACCATATCAGAAGTGTTTTGAATTTGAATATTTCTCAATTTGTAATGATTTGCACATCTCAAGACAGTTCAGTGTGTTAACTCTTGTGAGTCGGTCAGTAAAAGATATAAATCACATTTCCGGGAGAAAAGTTCTTTGTGCATATGTGTCCCCTAAGAAATTGTTTTCTTCAGAAGTGTGCTTGTCATGCCTCCGTGGGAGAAAATTCTTTTAAAAAGTCTTCTTTGAATAAAGCTCATCTCTAGTGACTCCATGGATATATCCATGTATTTCTCTTGGTAACAACATGGAAGAGGTTTGTCATGTGATCAGTATTTTTGTAAGCTGATGACTAATTTTCCCTATCACAAAAATTCAGGAAGAAAGTGAAATGTGGATATACAGTACAACCACTGGAATCTCTTACATTCCTTTCTAGATGATCATTGATTGCCTTCACAGTGAGAAGAGGGCAACTCTTTAATGAGAGGTCATACTTCCTCAGCACTCCCTAAATGACAGCTGCAGGAGATGGCAGTAACCTGACTGCCAGAAGTCCATTCCTTACTCCTAAATTTTCAGGAGTTGTAGTAGCTGTTGTATCCTTCAGACACATTACTTTGGAAATGAAATTTTACTGCAAAAATGAGTTTGGGAAGCAATCACATAAGGCCAAAGGGTTGTCCACCTTTACTCTGTGGTTCAAATTCTGTCCAGTCAAAATGCTTGGAGGCCTTTTCATACAAATTCAAATAATTCAATTACCTTGAACAATTTTCTGAAAGACTCCAGTCCCTCAAGAGACTGGCAAGTACTTTTTACCTGAATAATAAATTACTGTGTTATTGGAAAAGGGAAAATTATTTCAGGAATCCATTACTGAAGAGTCATTTTAGAAGGTCCAGATATTTCTGTCTCTCAAATGGACCTTTTAATCTAGAAGATGCTGTTTCTAGAAAAATCCATGACAGTTTTTAACACTCATTTATAGAAAATAAACATACTTCTTGCCAAAAATATAGCTCCATAGCTAAATTTTGGGCTTAAAGATACTGTAAGTATTCAGTAATGATAAGTAAGAAGCAGTTATATCTTCTATTTGTTTTTCTCATTGTCTGTCTGTCCCAAAAAGATGTACTCTCTGTGCAGAATGATTTCCAGAGTTTGGGGTAGGAACTTAGCAGAACAGGCTGTAGGCTTACTTTTTCAGAAGGTTTACCAATATATACGGAGCAAAATGGAAAAGGCCAGCATATAGCACAATTCAATATGTAGCTAAAGGAGTGGTATAAAGGGGAAGGGTTTGGATATATTAATCACGATGTCTGTAGCTGGTCCAATGAAAAAAAGTACAAAAGAGATGGTTTGCATCCATCAAAGAAAGGGACTGAGTTACTTGGCTATAAATTCACAGATTTTCTGAAGGAATATTTAAACTAAACAGCGGGGACAGTGAGTTAATTGATACAGAAGAACCCTGTCCCCAGCAATCTAAAAATTATAGGACTATTAGTGCATGTAGCATAGATGTGTGTGTGGACAAGAATACCAACCTTGTTGTCAAGCAAAATCAAGCTTCTAATAGTGAGTGTCACACAAAGTGCACTAACCAAATAGGTAGTAAGACAATAGAGGAACTCAGGCACCACATAGGTTACATAAAAAGTAAACACAGGGTCAGTCATAAAGGACTCAAATGTCTATACACCAATGCAGAGAGTATGAATAGCAAACAGGGTGAACTAGAAATTCAGGTTAATGAGGGCAGATATGATATTGTTGCCATTACGGAAACATGGTGGGATGAAACCCACAAATGGAACATACAGGGATTTAAATTATTTAAAAGAAACAGACCAAATAAAAGAGGAGGCGGATTTGCTCTATATGTAAGAAATAACTACATCTCTACAGAAATAGAGCACAACAATGATGAAATCTGTCTTGAATGCATTTGGGTCAATATAAAAGGGGGAAAAATGACATTAACATAGGTGTATACTACACACCACCCAACCAAACAGAAGAAATAGATGAACTTTTTGCTAGTCAGCTACCTAAGATATGTAGGAAGCACATCACAATAGTAATGGGGGACTTTAACTACCCTGACATCAACTGGGAGACAAATTCTGCACCAAGTGGAAGATCAAACAGATTCCTTGCAAACCTAGCAGACACTTTTGTCTCCCAAAAAGTAGGGAAGGGAACTAGGGGATTAGCCATTTTGGATCTAATTCTCACTAACAGAGATGAAATGATACAAGGTGTTGAAGCCACAGGAACCTTGGGAGGAAGTGATCATGCAATATTGGAATTCAACATTATGGAAGCACAAGCAATAGAACACAGTCAAACTAGAGTCTTGGACTTTAAGAGAGCTAATTTCAATAAACTTAGAGAGAGCTTGGGAACGATTCCATGTATGAGAATCCTCAAGGGGAAAACAACTCAAGAAGCTTGGGAAGTTTTGAAAAGTGAAATAATAAAAGCCCAGTCCAGCACAATACCAACAAAGAGGAAAAATAACAGCTCTCAAAAGAAATCAGCATGGCTGCATAAAGAACTCTCTGATAAATTGAAAGATAAAAAGGACAAGTATAGAAAGTGGAAAGAGGGGCACATAACTAAGTCAGAATATCAACAAATAGCCCGAGCCTGCAAAGATGAAGTGAGGAAAGCTAAGGTTCAAAGTGAACTAAGGCTTGCAAATAAAATCAAAAATAACAAAAAAGGTTCTTTCAATATGTAAAAAAACAAGAAAAAAGTGAAGGAAATGATTGGTCCATTAGTGGGGGAAAGTGGTAAGAAGGTGACTAGCAACAGGGAGAAAGCAGAACTCGTTTTTTGCATCTGTCTTTACACAAAGGGAAAAAACAGACCAACCTACCAAAAATAGTGCCATAAAAAACAGAATAGAAACGCAAGTTAAGATAGGCATGAAAATGGTAAGTAAGCACCTGTCCAGCCTAGACAAGTTCAAATCACCAGGACCAGATGGATTACACCCCAAGGAACTGGCAGATGTGATATCAGAACCACTGAACTATATTTTTCAAAGATCCTGGAGCACAGGGAAATTACTGGAGGACTGGAAAAGAGCTGATGTAGTTCCCATCTTCAAACAGGGAAAAAAACTGGATCCAGGAAATTACAGACCTATCAGCCTGACCTCAATACCTGGGAAGATTCTGGAAAAGATAATCAAACAATGAATCAGCAAACATCTACAGGTAAACAAAGTCATTACTAAAAGCCAACACGGGTTTGTCAAAAACAGATCATGCCAGACAAATCTTATTGCATTCTTTGACCAAGTGACAAAGTTAGTGGATCAGAGGAATGCAGTGGATATAATTTACTTGGACTTTAGTAAGGCATTTGATAAAGTAGATCACAACCTACTACTTGATAAGATGGAAAAATGTGGGTTAGACAGCATCACCACCAGATGGATCCGTAACTGGCTGACCGGCCGTATTCAGCATGTGGTCCTCAATGGAACCGCATCTACATGGAGGGAAGTGTGTAGTGGGGTGCCCCAGGGCTCTGTTCTGGGCCCAGTGCTCTTCAACATCTTCATCAACAATTTGGATGAGGGGATAGATGGGGAAATCATCAAATTTGCAGATGACACCAAGCTGGCAGGAATAGCCAACACTCCAGAAGACAGACTTAAGATACAGAAGGATCTGGACAGACTTGAACACTGGGCATTATCTAACAAAATGAAATTCAATGGTGAAAAAAGCAAGGTTCTACATTTAGGCAAGAAAAAAACAAATGTACAGGTATAGTATAGGGGGTACCTTGCTTAATAGTAGTAACTGTGAGAGGGACCTCAGAGTCAATCGCTTAAATATGAGCCAGCAGTGTGCTGCAACTGCCAAAAAGGCCAACACAGTGCTGGGCTGCATTAACAGAGGGATAGAATCAAGATCACGTGAAGTATTAATACCACTTTACAATGCCTTGGTAAGGCCACACTTGGAATACTACCGGTACATCCTGTTTTAGTCACAAGGATATAAAAAAGATGTTGGGACTCTAGAAAGAATACAGAGAAGAGCAACAAAGATGATTAGGGGACTGGAGGCTAAAGCATATAAGGAATGGCTGCTGGAATTGGGTATGTCTAGTTTAATGAAGAGAAGGACGAGGGGGGACATGATAGTATTCCAATATCTCAGGAGCTGCCACAAAAAAAGAGGGAGTCAAGCTATTTTCCAAGGCGCCTGAAGGCAGGATAAGAAGCAACGGATGGAAACTAATCAAGGAGAGAAGCAACCTAGATCTAAGGAGAAACGTCCTGACAGTTAGAACAATTAACCAGTGGAACAACCTGCCTCCAAAAGTGGTGAATGCTCCAACACTGGAAATTTTTAAGAAGAGACTGGACAGCCATTTGTCTGAAATGGTATAGGGTTTCCTGCCTGAGCTGGAGGTTGGACTAGATGACCTCCAAAGTCCCTTTAAACTTATTATTATTATTATTATTATTATTATTATTATTATTATTATTATTATTATTATTATTAGTAAATAATCTTCAAAGGTAGAACCAAAAAAGCTGGGCAGCAGATCTTGGTAAATAAACTTGTATCAAGTGCACTGTGTTTGAAATGTTCATGCATTGCTCTTGAAAAATATGCCAGTGTTCTGATTGTGTTTAGCTTAGCAAAGTAAACAGCTATCTGAAAATAATTTTAACTGGACCATAATGATTGCTACACAGGAAAAGCTTTCATGAGCTTGTTCCGATGTTTTCAAATTCATGTCTATTATGCTTTATTTACTTGATAGAACTCATTTAGAAAACCAGCAACTGTATACCTTAATCCAGAAAAGACAATTTTAAAGTAACCTGTAGCAGATATTCTATCCAGAATACTACATGGGAGCAAATTAACCAGTAATAAGGAAGATCAGCTGTATGGATCCACTATGCACTCTCCTTCACAGAATATAGAAATGGTTTATTGTACACTTAAGTGTTCCATAAACATTTACACTGATGCTCAGAAAGTCCAGAAGTCTTTGGAGATGGTTGGTTAGATTTATTATAACTTCCGTTGGTGTTTTCTTAATTTTGGTGCTAAATTGAATGTAACAGCAAACCAGGAAAGACTAACTTCCCTCAACATTTCTTGCTAATCTCTGCAATATGCACCATAAATAAATTATGAATAGAGAAATTTATGCATTTCTAACTTAGAGTCATTCCAACCTGATATTTCACCAAGCAGTCCCCTCTCCCATCCCATATCTCATTTAGGAAACTTTCTGAAGTTTCATTTCCATTTACATTGGAAGCATTTACCAAAATAAGTCAGGCAATACCATCCTATGCTTGTAGATTCAGAAATGGCCCTCATGATAGATACTGGTCAACTTTGTTTGAAAAGCATGTAATAGTAGTCCTGTAACTGGTAAAATTGCATAGCAGAAATAGTTTCATAGTGGAAAAAAGACAACAATGCTTACATATTGCTACTTTTTGGAATGTTAGAGGCATGCATTCTTTGTAATCGCCCCAGCCCTTTGGAACAGCCTCCCACCTGAGATCCAAGCTATCCCTTTTATGAATGAAGGCAAACATAAGTGTCCCAAGATAATGTTGCAAGATCCAATCTAGGTCGGTCATCAGGACCAGAGGTTTAGTCTCCCAAACTTTTGGACTCATGCTGAACTCAGGGAACTTCTCTCTATCAGAATGTGTGCTTTGGGCTATTCTATGTTCTATGTGGTGCCTTCCTATTGGTTGACTGGTGTTTTGATGGCCAATGATTGGCTATTGTTTCCTTGTGCTGCCAAGCCTTTGGCTCCTAAGTACCTGATAAGTTGGTGTTAAATCAACAGTCCTGTTGACTGACAAGGGGCCCGTTTTCCAGGTTTCAATCATTTCCCTGGCTATCTTTGTTCTTGCATGGTCAACAATCTTAGTAGGTATAAAACTGAATGTATGTCCTTGTTCACTGGAATGTGAGGCAACCAATGAATTTGGGTCTCCTCATCTGACCACTTGTGTTTTTGCAATCTGGTGGTTAGCTTTCCTCCAGTCTGTCTTACATAGTCACAGGGGCAGTCCCTGCAGGGGATTCAGTAGATTAGAAGTATCTCCCCCCCTCCAAGTGATCTTTGCAATGCATGATTTGTTCGTGTATGGTAGCCTCTGAGAAATATACAATGCCACTTGTAGCTGTTGGAAGCTGTGTTCTTCTGCTTCCTAAATGTTTTTGATGTATGGTAGGGTGTGCCATATAGCAGTAGCTGGTCTTATATCTTCTTTTTTCATTTCTCTTCCTTGCATGGGAAAAAAAACACCCAGTTTTTTGAGATGCCAGACTAATGTGCATTCATGGGCCTCCAATCCCCTTGCTTGCTGCAAAGCCAGATTGTAGTCCTCAGGCCACTCCTTCCAGCCAATTTTGGAGCTGGTCCAAAAGCAAAGAGAATGGTTCCCACCCCACCCAATTACTGTGGGGCTTCATTTCCAAAGACTCTCTGCACAGGCTCTGGACAAAATGAGATCCAGGACTGAAAAAGCAGCAATGGGAGCAAAGGGCTGTTCAAAGGAGGAGGAAGGAGAAAGTGGGAGAAGACCAAGGTAGATCTTCTCCATCATCCTGCAAGCACTGACTGAAGTTGATGCCCTGTCAGGGCCCACTTCAAAACCTCTGTTGTGATTCCTCGCCAGCCAGTGGATCTGGCAGCTGAGTCTGAGGAATCAGATGAGGAGGAGGTGCCTGGAGTGACATTAGAGTCACAGGAAGGCTCTGAGCAGCTCCAAGACTTACAGTCAGATGAGGAGCCTGGCCCCTCTACTTGCGCTCAGGCTGCAACACAGCTGTGCTGGGAGCCTGAGTTGGACAGTGATGAAGAACAGCTGGGAAAAATTCTGGATTCATGAATGCGCAGGCAAGAGAAGCGAGTAGGAGAGAGGAATGTAATGGGGCAGCTCCAAAGGCAAAGGAGAAGGCATTAGGAAGCCACGCCTTGGCTGAATTATAAAAGGGAAGGTCTGGGAGGTGCTGGTTGCCGAAGGCAACTGTTCGAGTTGAGGATCGTGTTTCTGTGGACTGTGTTTGTTTGCCTTGGACATTGACTCAGATCTGTGAGAATATAAGGGGTTGGTTTTTTCTTGTGGTTCCTGCCTGGTTCTTGGAAGAGGGGTTTCTCCTTGTTGGCATAACAAGGACTCACGTAGGCTGGGACAGAACAACCTCATCCTAAGAAAGCAGAACTCATGGAAGCGGTTTCTTCCAAAAGGAACTTTTATTAGGAGAAGCTGATAGCAGGCATAATAGACAGGATCTGAGGGTTTCCCACTCAGATCAATAGGTTAAAAGAGTTCCAAGCAAACCCCACCCCAATAGTTCATCTGGTCAGTTCAAATGGGCCAATCCCCAGGTGTTAAGTCAATTGTGGGAAAGAGCTGATAACGCCAGTCTGTCTCAGGCTTGTAGCAGTGTTTGTTGGGTCTTCGCACCTTCCCTTCCGAAACAGGAGATAAGCCAGATGCCTGGAGGTACATTCTTTTCTCCCCCCCCCTTCAAGTTGACATCAAGGGAAAGACAGTTCAAAGAGTGTGTATGCAGAGACAGCAAAAGAGTTACATTGTAGCAATAGAGAAAACAAAGAGACAGCCTGCAGCGTCTTCCCCCCTCCCTTCCAGGAGTATGGCAGAACCCAGAGGAATAGAAAGAATAGAATTAGAAAGAGCCCCTTAAACAATGTGAGTTCTGACACGCCCTGTTCCATACCCAAGGGAAACCATCTCCATCATCCTGCAAGCAGGGGTGGGGGTGGGGGAAAGGTAGGCAATTCGGACATGCTGCACAGAGGCAGCAAGGAAAGGCGGGGGAAGCCTCCCCCTGCCTGTCTCCGCTTGCTGCCTCCATGCAGCACATCTAGATCGCCTTGGGCATGGAACAGGGCATCAGCTTCAGTTGGTGCTTTGGAGAACCTCCTCCATCACCCTGAGGAGTGTGAGAGTGGTAAAACCTGAATGGATGAAGGGAGGAGCCAAGAGAAAAAAACCTCAGCATTGGATTGACATTTTTTTTGAAAAACCAGAGACGGGAAGACCAGGAGTGGATTTATCAGATTTATCATAACCGGTTCGCCAAACTCAACAAAAAAAAATGGGTATTGGTTCTGCCAAACTGGTGTGAACAAGCTGAATCCCACCACTCATAGGGACAGTATATCAAAGGAGACCATTATCTTGTCAGGAGCCACTTTTAAACCTTGTAGTTTTGTCAAAAATTGTGTGAATGATGTGACCATGCTGTTTGAGGTTGGGGTCAGGAAGCTTAAGCGTTGTGCCAGCCATTTAGCCTGGTTGTAAGTAGGGGTATCTCCTAGCACTGCAATAGGTCTGAGGGGAACTCCTATTTTGTGTATCATGGCAGTCCATAAAATCTCGCTGGGGCGGCATCTATTGCTCTCATTTTCCAACATTCTTTTTCTGTTATACAGTTATTTTGTTTGAGTTGGCTGAGAAAAGCATTTAATTCTGTGACCATTGTACTCATCTGTGATGTCTTTGCTGGCCCGTATGTTAAGAAATCATTGAGCAGGGCGAATGCTTTCATTTCATAATCTGTGCGGTTCATCACCACTGTTGAGTGGCCTTTATCAGCCAGTAAAATAGTAGAATAGAATAGAGCTGGAAGGGACCTTGGAGGTCTTCTAGTCCAGTCCCCTGCTCAAGCAGCAGAACCTATACCATCTCAGACAAGTGACTGTCTAGTCCATGGGTCAGCATCCCGCAGCTCCGGAGCCGCATGCGGCTCTTTGAGCCATCACCTGAGGCTCCGGAGACTCCTCCACCATTTGCACAGAGAGAGAGACAGAGAGGCACTTACACTTCCCCCCCCTCTCTCTCTCTCTCTCTCTCTCTCTCTCTCTCTCTCATGCGGACTTGCCCCCTCACAGGGCTCCTGATTGGCCCTGCGCCCGAATGCCCTGGGAGAAGCGCGGCCAGGAAGTGCCTTTCCCGGGCTGGCCCCATCCAAGGTGCATGTGGCTGTGGAGCCGCGCGGGAAAGCCCCAAGATCCCCGCTGAGAGCAGTTCGCCGGAGGCTCTGCTGAGCGGCCAGCCCTCCCACAAGCTGCCCCTGCGATCTCAGCTGCCAGGAAGGAAGAGGGAGATGCAGCAATGGTAGGAGAGGAGAGCCTCCTCCTGGGGCCCAGCGGTGACAGCGGCTTCCTTGCCCTCTTCCTCCTCCTCCCCTTCTTCCTCCTGCTGCCCCACGGGCGGCTCGGGCTGGCCCCGGGGCAAGAGGTGCACGTGGGGGAGCAGTCAGGCCGGCGGAGGGGTTGGCAGCCCCTGCCAGAGCTACATCAGATGGGCAGAGGGTAAGCCCGGGCAGCGCGGAGCCCCGCCAGTGGTGCCAGCTTCCTCGCCCTCCTCCTCCCTTTCTTCCTCCTGCTGCCCCCAGGTGGCAGTCCTGGCTGGGGTGGTGGCTGGCGCCAGCATTGCTCCTTGGGCAGCTGAGCTGGCCACGCGTCTCCCCGAGCCAGTCCGGATGGCAGTCTCGGTGGGGGTGGTGGCTGGCAAGGGCATCGCTCCCTGTGCCATCCCTGGGCAGCCAAGCCAGCCATGTGTCTCCCTGGGCCGGGGCCAGTGGCAGTCCCGGCTGGGCCGGCACCGGGGGGGGCATCGCTTCCTGGGCTGCTCCCTGGCAGCCAAGCCGGTTTGGTTGCCAAGAAAGTCACCTGGAGACGTTTTATAATCTTGTCTTCAAGTTTTCCTGCCCAAAATAAAACCTCTGTTTGGATTTATAAGGCTGCTCAAGCCCTAATCTTGGACTCTGGCTGGACGACATAAAAACTGGCCCCTCCCCAAACTTGAACTGAGTACAAGAATCCTAAACTCGCTCGGCCTCTCTTCCCGCTGAAAGGGTCCCTGTCCCCCCGCCCTCCTCGTGTTTGCACTGCCCTGCGTCGTGCGGTCTGTCGGGTCCTTCTTTAACAGGGGAGCAGCCCAGAGCCAGGAATGATCCCTGGGAACCCCTCCACTACCACCCCCGCTTCCCCCAGCTCGACCTCAGCCGCGCATCGGGTTGCTCGGCCGGCGACTCAGGGCCTCCCTGTCTGCTCCCGGGGGCGGTTGCTCTGGGGCAGGTGAGACTGCTGCAAGGGAGCTGCCTCTGGAGCAACTCACAGGAACCCAGCAAAGGGAGGGAGCCTGTCGAACCAGCCAGGTCTCTCTGCATGGGGTGTGCCCTCGCCTGAAGCACCGGCTGTGCCTGCCCTGTTCTCGCGGCAGGGTGTGATTCTGCTGGTGCTGAGCCGGCTCCCAGGAGGCTTCCCCGATGGCCCTCGGCTGCGGCCACCTGGGAGGGGGGGAGCTGGCACCCCTATCCTTCCCGAGCTTCACCACCTGCGACCCCCGAGCTCAGCTCCAAGGAGAGGCCAGAGGTGGGGAAAGGGCTTCTCAGGAGGGAAGCGGCTGCCAAAGCTGGGTGCAGCAGAACAAAGCCCGCCTGGCCCTGGGATTTCTAAGGAAGACGGGCAAATGGCAGGGCAGAAGTGGGCCACTCGCCCGCCGCAGCTCAGACATGCCTTCTACACATTCCTTCCTGTAACTACTCCTAATTCCTTTGTCGGCATGTGCTGGCCCTGGAGAGCCTGCTCGCAGTCAGGCGCGCAGCTGGTTTGGCTGGCACACAAGGCCGGGGGGGAGGGGAAGGGAAAACCACCTCTGCCACCCGCCCCTGCTATCCGGGCAGCCGGCTCCCCTCTGGGATGGGACCTGGGCAGCAGCGGGCCAGGGCCTCCGCAGTGCTGGGGGGCTTTTAAGAGGGAGGGACAGTGGGGGCATTGCTCCCGGGCTGCTCCTTGGCAGCCGAGCCGGCCATGCGTCTCCCTGGGCCAGTGCGTGGTGCCCCGGGTGCCTTCTGCTGCCTCCTGCCCCCCCACACTTGGCCTTCCCGGGACCTCCACCCATTTTCCCATGCCCACGCCTCCTTTCCCTCCGCCCAGCCTGGCCTGGCTTGCCCTCCTGCAGGATTTGGCACTGGAAAGGTCGGCCGGCAGCCAGGGAAGCTGAGCGGCCCTGGCGAGGGAGCTGTTCCCACCCCGTGGCTGGCTGGCCAGGAATCCCATCCAGCTTGGTGTGGAGCTCGGAGGCTGCCTGACTGCCACAGGAGTGTCCACATCAGCCGCCTCCTGGTGGGCCTCCTAATTGTGGGCTCCCGACTGGCTTCCTCTGTGAGTCAGGCACCCGGGCCTCTGTAGAGTCGCCTCTAATTGCGCCCCGCGAGGGCCCGACCGAGCCCCAGCCTGACCTTTGAAACGCAGTTTGCCCGAATTCTTTCTGAACTGTAAGCTGTCTAGAGTCACTGAAAGGGACAACCAGATACCTTGAGGGGAGAGGAAAGAGAGAAAGAGAGAGAGGAAAGAGAGAGCGAGAGGAAAGAAAGAGAGGAAAGAAAGAAAGAGAGAGAGGAAAGAGAGAGAGGAAGAGAGAGAGGGAGAGGAAAGAGAAACGGAGGGGAAAGAGAGAAAGAGAGAGGGAAGACTGAGAGAAAGAGGAAAGAGAGAGGGAGAGAAAAGAGAAAGAGGGAGAGGAAAGAGAAAGATAGCGAGGAAAGAAAGAGGAAAGAGAGAGGGAGAGGAAAGAGAGAGAGGAAAGAAAGACAGAGAAAGAGGAAAGAGAGAGGAAAGAAAGAAAGAGAGAAAGAAGAAAGAAGAAAGAGGAAAGAAAGAGGGGGAGAGGAAAGAGAAAGAGGGAGAGGAAAGAGAAAGAGAGAGGGGAGAGCAAAGGGAAAGGAAAGAGAAAGAGTGAGAGGAAAGAGAGAGAGAGAAAGAGAGAGGGAGAGGAAAGAGAAAGAGAGGAAAGAGGGAGAAGAAAGAGAAAGAGAGAGAGGAAAGAAAGAAAGAGGAAAGAAAGAAAGGAAAGAGAGAAAGAGAGAGGAAAGAGAGAGGAAAGGGAGAAAGAGAGGAAAGAGAGGGTGGGGAGAGAGAGAGACCCTTTTGACATTTAAAATGAAGATAATACTGCATAAATCCTTTTTATCTTTAATATATACAGTATATATATATATATCCAGCCAATCAGCTCAAACCCCCACTGGCAGTTAAAAGGAAGAAACAGCTACAATCACACATTGCTCCTAGAAGCACGAAGCCGAAAGCACCAGCCTGAAGATGACGAATGAGACTTCGTCGAAACGTCGCCAAGACACTTCAAATTCTATGTGAGTCTGGTTTGCCAGTGATCCAGTCTACGCTAATCCACGTGCGGTCCCCTGCGCGAGGTCTACCGCGTCTCCTGCAGAAAGGAGTTAGTCTCATCCGGACCATTCTCAATACCATGGCAGAACCCACTGAGCCTCAGCCTTTGGAAACTGGCAAAGTTGCTGCTCACGCTGTTCAGGTCCCTGAACCACCTGGAGGTAAAGCCAAGTCCAAATCCAAGTACAGCAGAAAGGCTGGCAAGGCAAGCGACAAACAGGCTGACCGGTTGCACAAGGCCCTAGAGAAGCAACTCTCAAGGGCACAGAGATCTTCAGCAGTCCATGGTGCTAGGCCCCCGGTCCCCGCAACATCTGAGTTGGGGGCTCATCTTCTTCCTTTGGGAGCCTGGTCTTCTTCTATACCTCAGCAGGTCCCAGCTCAGACCGGTGGTCAGGTAGGACCCTCCCTGTTTGGGGAGGATCTGGGGTTGCCCGGCCTGTCATCGGCGCCGGTGGTTGCCTTCACTCCTATGGCTGCGGGGTCATGGCCTCCGCTAGAGCCGTACTCTTCAGACCAGCTCCACAACTTGATTTCCAGAGCGGTGTTACAGGCCATGACTTCTGCAGGTCAACAGCAGATGGTACCTGTCCCAGGTCCTTCCTCGCTGGCCATCACCGCAAGACCTGCGTTGGATCGCTCAGTTATGATTTCCCTGGCCCATTCTCCAGATTCTGAGTCTTCAATGGGCTCGGACTATGACGAGGGTGGGGATCGCTGGTCTGATTGTGAGCAGCCTGCTCACGATCCCCAGCCAATGGCGGAACTTTTCAATCCATCAGTCTTCCCTTCCCTGCTATACAGGGCCTGTTCTTCAGTTAAGATTAAGTCTGATGTGGGTCCTGCTCCCCAGCCCTCCTCAGATCAGGACACAGATCCACTATTTGCGGAACTGGTGGTGAAACATCTCCAGATCCCATGCCCCGCTCTGTTCCTGAAAAATATTCAAGGACAGTGGGAATCCCCGGCAGCTCAGCCTTCTCAGGCAGCATCAGAAAAGAAGATTGTAGATATGGCTAAAACCCTGTCGGATCTACTGGAGGTACCCAAAGTAGATGAGTCTTTGGCTCCGCTTTTCTCCACAGCGAGCCTCCCAGCCGATGTTTCCGACGCCCTTAAGGCAGAAGACAAAAAGTCTGACCTTTCCTTGCGTAAGGTCCACTTGGCATCAGCTTGGGCTGCTAAGGCGGCTACTGCCACCTCCTTCTTTGCCAGGATCTCTATTAGTTGACTTAGACAACTGCAGGATAGGGTTCCCCTGGAAGAGGTTAGGATCCACCAGGACCTAACCAAACTCATAGCCACCTCTGAATATATGGCTGATGTTTCCCTCTTCTCAGCTAAGCATTCTGCCCGTGCCATATCCTCCAATGTAGTTACTCGGAGGCTGCTCTGGCTTAAAAATTGGAGGGCCGAAAGCAAGCATAAGTGGCGTGCTGCTACGGCTCCCTTCACTGGCGGTAAGCTTTTTGGTGACGCATTAATGCCTTTCCTTATTGACAATAAGCACAAGCAAAAGGTGATTTCTCACGTCTCCAAGAAATTTAACAGGCGTTTCACTCCCTATGGTCGCCGCCAGTCCTTTCAGACTGGTTCCTCTACAGAACAGGGGCAGTCATTCCGAACTTCAGTCCCCAAGACGGAGCGTCCCTATGATAGGCCTAGCTACAGGACAAGCCCAGATATCAGACCCAGCATAAGTCTTCCTTCCGTGGCAGAGGGGGTCGCCCCTTCCGCTGTGGTAGGTGACTCGGAGGGAGCTCCTCCCATTGGCGGCAGACTAGCTCTATTCTTCCACCAATGGGAAAACACGACCTCGGACTCCTGGGTTCTGGCCACGATAAAACAGGGCCTGACTCTGGAGTGCAGGTCTACTCCCCCCGATCACTTTGTGTCCTGTCCGACTATGAGAAATGTCGTAAAAAGAGGACTCATGGAAGACGTCATTCGTCACCTCCTCAATATCAAAGCCATAGAGGAGGTTCCCCTCACTCAGGTGGGGCTGGGTTATTACTATCTAGCTATCCTAGATCTCAAGGGGCTGAACTTCCACCTACAATACAGGAAGTTCAAGATACAGACCCTCCACTCTATTCTGGGCAGCATCAGGAGAGGGGACTTCCTCACATCAATAGATTTGAAGGAGGTTTACCTTCATATTCCAATTTGCCCGGAACATCGCAGGTATCTACAGTTCTGCTATCTGAACCGCCACTTCCAGTACAGGGTGCTTCCATTTGGTCTTTCATCAGCTCCCAGGGTCTTTACCAAGATCCTGGCGGTACTGGCAGCACATCTGCGGCTAGTCCCCGTAAGGGTCCAGTGCTATCTGGACGACATTCTGATACAGTCTCCATCTCCCTGCCTGGCCCAGTCAGATTTGAATCTCACTCTCAGAGTCCTTCAGGAACACGGATTTCTGATCAACTTCAAGTTACACCTAGGCGCAGTGATAGACACGGACTCCTGTCATGTGTATTTGTCAGACGACAGACTCCAGAGCATCAGGGACCTGGTGCTCAGGGTATGCAGGAGCAGGAAGGTGTCTCTAGCCATTCTGTCCCAACTCCTGGGGAAATTGATTTCATGCATAGCCCTAGTCCCATGGGCCCGTCTACATGCCCGGGCCCTGCTATGGTTCATGCTGCCGTACCAGAGACAGCATTCCAACACGTCCAGCCAACTGGTGCGCATCCCCCATCAGGTGCGTCTGGCCCTGAGCTGGTGGGGATCCTCAGCCATTCGCAGGGGCACTCTGTCCAGGGAACCCGATCGCATTTGTGTCGGCAGATCTGGGAATGATTGGTGCTGAATGTTGGATGAATGTTTTTTTTTTTTTATTAAAAATTTGGGGTATTGTTTTTACTTTATGATCATTTTAATTTAATTTATATTAGACTTTAATGCGATTGTTATTATCTATGTTGTAAGCCGCTCTGGGTCCCCTGGAGAAGAGCGGCTTATAAGTCTAATAAATAAATAAATAAATAAATAAATAAACCACAGATGCGAGCCTCTTCGGTTGGGGAGCTCACCTTTTACACCAGATAGCTCAGGGTCGGTGGTCGCAATCTGATCTGACCCACAATCTCAACTGGTTGGAGCTCAGAGCAATACACTTGGCCTTAAGGCATTTCCAGGCTCTGATCAAGGGGTGTCATGTGCTAGTCCTAATGGACAACGTAGCCACGAAAGCCCATGTGAACCGGCAAGGGGGTACCCGGTCAAAGTCCCTCATGACAGAGGCTCGAGCATTGGGCACATGGGCAGAGAAAAATCTGCTCTCCATCAAAGCTGAGCATATCTCGGGGGAGGCAATCGGCAGGCAGACTCTCTCAGCAGGTCGACAGTGGACCACTCGGAGTGGAAGTTACACCCGGATATTTTCGAGGAAATCTTGGCCCACTTTGGCCGCCCGCTGGTGGATCTGTTCGCCTCGCCGCACAACACTCAGCCGCCCAGGTTCTTTTCTCGCTTCCCATCATAGGGAGCGGAGGGGGCGGATGCCCTACGCAGCAGGTGGCCGCGAGGCCTTCTGTATGCCTTTCCCCCGTTGCCTCTACTTCCAGCAGTTATCCGGAAGATTCTAGAGGAGCAGGCGGAGGTGATCTTCATCGTTCCCCATTGGCCAAGGAGACCATGGTTTGCGGACCTGGTAAGTCTTTCTACCTCCACTCCATTGAGGATCCCAGGCAACATGGTACGGTTGATACAGGGGGTCCTTCTGCACCCGGATCCCCAATGGCTTCAATTGACCGCCTGGCACTTGAACGCCGCACGCTGACCAGGGAGTCATATTCAGCGGATGTGATCGATATGATCCAGGCGGCCAGGCATCCTTCGACCAACTGTATCTACGACCACACGTGGAGACATTTCTGTCATTTGTGTGACAGGCGTCACGTGAGTCTTTCAAGTGTAACCATTCCTTTGGTCCTTGATTATTTAATGCAGGGTGTCAAGAAAGGGTTGGCTCCAAATACTATCCGCAGGCAGCTAGCGGCCCTTTCTTTGGTGTTGTCCTGGGATTCCTCGGATTCCTTGTCCAGTCACCCTGCCATTAGATCCTTCATCAAAGGTGTCTCCAACAGCAGACCCCTGGTGGTTCATAGATTCCCTTCTTGGGACCTTCCCCGGGTTCTTCAGGCTCTAACTTCAGCCCCGTTTGAACCTCTTAGGACTTGTTCGTTACGACACCTTTCACTCAAGGTTTCCTTTCTGATTGCGGTTACCTCAGCCAGGCGCATTTCGGAACTGGCAGCCTTGTCAATCAGGAGGGACCTGTGTACCTTTCATGAGGACAGGGTTGTCCTCAGATTGGACCCTGCCTTTATTCCTAAGGTTAATATGGTGTTCCACAGGGCACAGGAGGTCGTCCTTCCGGACTTCTGCCTACGCCCGTCACATGACTTGGAACGGCAGTGGCATCGCCTGGACGTAAGAAGAGCCTTACGATGCTATATCAAGCGCACAACGGCCTTCCGTAGGTCGGAAGCCCTGTTTGTCTCCTTTCAGCCTTCTTCCATGGGTCAAAAGGTGTCTGCTTCCACGATTGGCTGGTGGATCAGAGCCTGTATCGCTAGCGCTTATGGTTCTCTCGGATTGCCAGTTCCGGCTCATGTGACGGCTCACTCGACCCGCAGTGCTGTAACGACGGTGGCATGGGCTACCCAGGCGTCCATTGAGGACATTTGCAGGGCGGCGACATGGTCTTCGCCTTCCCCATTTATTCGGCACTATCGTTTGGATAAATTTGCATCAGCTGATGCCGCTTTTGGCAGATGCATTTTACAACAAGTAGTCACACCATCTGGGGACTCGGTTCCAACTGACCCCCGCCCGTAGGGACTCAGGTGGCTTTGGTATGTCCCATTGGTGGATTCTTCAGTCATCATGCTGGAGAAGGAGCGTTGGCTTACCTGAACGCCTTTTCTCAGCATGATGATGAAGAATCCACGCCCTCCCTTATTTCACGGTCAGTTAGGGCTGAGTTGGTTTCTTGTTCCTTTCTTATTTTTCTTACACCTGCTTGAGAGTCACCATGTCCATCGGTTGTCATTGGCTCCGCCGTCGATGAAACTGGAAGCACCAGATAATGAGGGGGCGTGACAACTTGACATCTTAGTCTGATTGGGCAGGAGGACTGAAATAACCCATTGGTGGATTCTTCATCATCATGCTGAGAAAAGGTGTTCAGGTAAGCCAACGCTCCTTTTCACCATTGAATTTCATTTTGTTAGATAGTGCCCAGTGTTCAAGTCTGTCCAGATCCTTCTATATCTTAAGCCTGTCTTCTGGAGTGCTGGCTATTTATTTTATTTTATTTTATTTTTAAGATTTTTATACCGCCCCTCTCCCGTAGGACTCGGGGCGGTTTACAGCCAAATTTAAAAACGTAACAATAATAAATAATAAATATTCCTGCCAGCTTGGTGTCATTGGGCCCAGAACAGAGCCCTGGGGCACCCCACTACACACTTCCCTCCATGTAGAGGCAGTTCCATTGAGGACCACACGCTGAGTACAGCCGGTCAGCCAGCTACGAATCCATCTAGTGGTTATGCTGTCTAACCCACATTTTTCTATCTTATCGAGTAGTAGGTTGTGATCTACTTTATCAAATGCCTTACTGAAGTCCAAGTAAATTATATCCACAGCATTCCTCTGATCCACTAATTTTGTCACTTGGTCAAAGAATGCAATAAGATTTGTCTGGCATGATCTGTTTTTGACAAACCCATGTTGGCTTTTAGTTATGACTTTGTTTGCCTCTAGGTGTTCGCTAATTCGTTGTTTGATTATCTTTTCCAAAATCTTCCCAGGTATTGAGGTCAGGCTGATAGGTCTGTAATTTCCTGGATCCATTTTTTCCCTTTTTTGAAGATGGGAACTACATCAGCTTTTTTCTAGTCCTCTGGTAGTTCCCCAGTGCTCCAAGATCTTTGAAAAATATAGTTCAGTGGTTCTGAGATCACATCTGCCAGTTCCTTGAGAACCTTGGGGTGTAATCCATCTGGTCCTGGTGATTTGAACCCGTCTAGGCTTGACAGGTGCTCACTTATCATTTTCTTGCCTATTTTAACTTGTGTTTTTATACTGTTTTTGATGGCACTATTTTTGATAGATTGGTCTGTTTTTTCCCTTTGTGTAAAGACAGATGCAAAAAACTAGTTAAATAGTTCTGCTTTCTCCCTATTGCTAGTTACCTTCTTACCACTTTCACCCACTAATGGACCAATCGTTTCCTTCACTTTTTTTGTTTTTTACATGTTGAAAGAATCTTTTTTTTGTTATTTTTAACTTTGGTCACAAGTCTTTAGTTCATTTTGAGCCTTGGCTTTCCTCACTTCATCTTTGCAGGCTCGGGCTATTTGTTGATATTCTGATTTAGTTATGTGCCCCTCTTTCCACTTTCTATACTTGTCCTTTTTATCTTTGTCAGAGAGTTCTTTATGCAGCCATGCTAACTTCTTTTGAGATTATTTATTTTACCTCTTTGTTGGTATTGAGCTAGACTGGGCTTCTATTATCTTGCTTTTCAAAATTTCCCAAGCTTCTTGCGTTGTTTTCCCCTTGAGGATTCTCATCCATGGAATCCTTCCCAAGTCCTCTCTAAGTTTATTGAAATTAGTTCTCTTGAAGTCTAAGACTCTAGTTTGACTATGTTCTATTGCTTGTTCTTCCATTATGTTGAATTCCAATATTGCATGATCACTTCCTCCCAAGGTTTCTGTGGCTTCAACACCTTGTATCATTTCATCTCTGTTAGTGAGAATTAGATCCAAAATGGCTAATCCCCTAGTTGCCTTCTCTACTTTTTGGGAGACAAAGTTGTCTGCTAGGTTTGTGAGGAATCTGTTTGATCTTCCACTTGGTGCAGAATTTGTCTCCCAGTTGATGTCAGGGTAATTAAAGTTACCCATTACTATGGTGATGTGCTTCCTACATACCTTAGGTAGCTGACTAGCAAAAAGTTCATCTATTTCATGTTTGGTTGGGTGGCCTGTAGTATATACCTATGTTAATGTTGTTTTTTCCCCCTTTTATATTGACCCAAATGTTTTCGTCATTGTTGTGTTCTATTTCTGTGGAGATGTAGTTATTTCTTATATAGAGAGCAACTCCACCTCCTCTTTTATTTGGTCTGTTTCTTTTAAATAATTTAAATCCCTCTAGCTGTGTGTTCCATGTGTGGGTTTCATCGCACCATGTTTCCGTAATGGCAACAATATCATATCTGCCCTCATTGACCTGAATTTCTAGTTCACCTTGTTTGCTGTTCATACTCTGTGCATTGGTGTATAGACATTTGAGTCCTTTATGACCGACCCTGTGTTTACTTTCTACATAACCTGAGTGGTGCCTGAGTTCCCCTATTGTCTTACCACCTATTTGGTTAGTGCACTTTGTGTGGCACTCATTATTAAAAGCTTGATTTTGCTTGACAGCATGGTTGGTAATTTTGTCCACACACATATCTATGTTACATGCACTGATAGCCCTATTGTTTTGAGATTGCTGGGGACAGGGATGCTCTGTATAGATTAACTCACTGTCCCTGCTGTTTAGTTTAAATATTCCTCCAGAAAATCTGTGAATTTATAGCCGAGTAATTCAGTCCCTTTCTTTGATGGATGCAAACCATCTCTTTTGTACATTTTTTCATGGGACCAACTACTGACTATATCATGACTAATATATCCAAAGCCTTCCCCTTTACACCACTCCTTTAGCCACATATTGAATTGTGCTGTGCACTGGCCTTTTCCATTTTGCTCTTTATACACTGGTAAAACCTCTGAAAAAGTTAGCCTACAGCCCATTTTGCTAAGTTCCTTCCCAAGCTCTGGAAATCATTCTGCACAGAGAGTACATCTTTTTGGGACAGATCGTTAGTGCCAAGATGTACAATAGCCACCAGATCACAGTCCTTGCTGGTATTCTTAATTATTTTAGAAATACGCTTGTTATCCCTACTGGCAGTAGCACCTGGGAGACAACTGACCTCTTTTGAAACCTCTGTGTCCTTTCCTAAATTTACATCCCTTATAATTGAATCACCAACCAGAAGGTGGCTTCTCTTTTTGGATGCCTTTCTGTTCTTGCATTACTGGTGTGCAATACCTGATTCGCACTTCTCCCTGTCGGAAACAAGTTCTTCATCTCGGTCCACGATCCCCTGCTTATTTGCATTATCATCACAAATACCTTTACCTGTCTCCTTAATTTCCCTATTAAAGTCAGCAAGAGCGTTGTACCTGTTGTGCAGGGACACAGCGAAAGCTTTGTGTTTATGGTATACAGCTCTCACCCTGCCAGATCCCACGGTTGTCCACACTACCCTTCTCCTGCAGGATCTTTGTGGTAGAGGAGGCTGATAGCGCGGAGGCTCAATAGAGTAGAAGGGCTGAACTGGACACCTAATTTCTGCTTGAAGAGCACAGATTACAGACCCTAGATAGATAATCTGTCCTTGTAGACTAGTGATTTGTTTACAAATAGGACAGTTTCCAAGTTTGAAGAGGGTACTGCAAAAAAACAGCTACAAAGCAAGTGTTGCACTGCAGTAAGCCAGACATTCTTAGATACAAGGAATCTCAGACACACTTGCCCTGAATGTTGTTTATGATTTTTAGTTATATGAGGGCCACTAATTTTGCCCTCCCCCCTTCTTTTCACTCACAGTTGTAAAATTCCAAGCAAGCAGTTTCCAGCAAACTCTGGGGAGTTAAATGCAATGAAGTATATGCCTCTTCTATATCTTCTCTGTTGAATATGGATTCTAATGCTGCTATAAATTCTGTTTGTGTGGCGTCTCACATGTTACACCTATCATCATGTTCAAGTATTCATAATTCCTGCTGGCTTTATTGTTTGTTCAATAAATTATGAACAATGTTCACCCAGGTTTCAGAGCATGGCTTTAATATTTGAATTTTATCCCTTTTAGCCTTCCAGAGGGCCATGAAAACATGGTTCTTCCTCCAAGCATTGGACTAGGTTGGGGGGGGGAGGTATGCTGGTTGGTCTGGCATCTGGGGGCAGGGGAAGGATATTTCCATTTTTAATTATGTTTTTGCAAATTGTTCTGGGTTTCCCAGAGTCAATATGTGATACAGGCCATATAAGTCCTGTAAATAAATAAATTATCTCATTTGCATAGCAGTTTAGACTGCTTTTTCAATATCAAGACAACTTTTGGAACTACTAGTAGTCCTTGCTTAACGACTGTCCAAAATTATGACTGTTGAAAAAGAAATTTTACAATTGGTCCTTGTACTTAGAACTGTCCTGTGGACATGTGATCACATTTGTGTATTTCACAGCTAACGTCTGACAAGCAGAGTCAATGGCAGTAAAATTGCAAATGGCAATCACATATTAACTCACGTAATGACCATGATAGCAGTGAGATCATAAGTCCATCACGGTCATGTGATAACTTGCTTAAGGACCATATTGCTTCACAATAGAGTTGCTGGTTCCAATTGGGGTTGTTAAACAAAGATTACCTGTAGCTTCGCTGAATTCACAAGAGCTTAAAAATGATTCTGGGACTTCTCTATTAGGCCAAATCCTTAAACAATTATATTAGACTGTAAGCCCCACTATACAGAATAGTCTTTCTGTGAGTAGTAGATTGTACAATAGCCTGAAGCAGATTGGCCTTTTATAATAACAAAGTACAGTTGTTAACTTCTCATGTCACAGAGATATAACATACATTTCAGTCTTCACCATGCTAGATTTGAAACTAGAAAGAAAGATAGGCACACAAATCTTGAATATTATAGTTAGTAAGTTGCTTGTTCTCCAGCATGGTGGATGTAGAATCCACTTGATTGGGTTATTTCAGCCTTCCTGCTCAGAGAGACTAAGTCAGAGCTTTAGTCACGCCTCCCTTTGGGTGTGTCTTCCCAGTTTTGACTTAGTCTTAGGCTCAGCAGAACGCAGGTTTTTTTTGGCTCCATAGGTTTTTTTTCCTTTAAATTAGATTTAATTGGTTTTTTTTTCTTAAAAAATATTTTTTCAAATTATCTAAATTTTAAAATGGTTCTGGTTTTGGCTATTTAGGCAAGGACTATGTCCTTTTTGAGCATCGGAGCCCTGTTGGGCTCTGAAAGGGCTCTGCTCCCCCCCTTTCCGGCCTTTAGGCCTCTTCAAGCTGGATCCTCGGGTACTTCCCATACCCGATCCAGGCTGCTTCCCGCGATCGCGGCCCTCCGCTGCCTTTTACCGGCGTTTTCTTCAGAGATCTCCACTCTGCAGCAGGAGAATTGCAACGCAGTTTTCAGGTGACGGCCTTTTCCCTCCGGATTTCGGCGGAGCCTTCTCCCAAACCGCAAGTTTCTCTCGATGGGGGGGGGGGGAAAGCGGGCGTTTCCATTTAACAGCCCTGGCCCGAAATTCGTCTTCCTTCTCCCTTTTGGTCGCCCTTGTCGTTATGGGGAGATACGGGAGTCGTGGCCACCATTTTGACCGCGTGGTCACCAGGCGGTCGCCATTTTGAGAGGCCCATAGGCGGATGCCATTTTGGGCCCTTAGGTGTCCAAGGCCTACTAGGCCGATAAATTTCTTGCAGTTTGCCTTGACTTGTGCTGACAAGTCCGAACGGGGGAATTTTTTTCTGTATTCACAGCTAAAACTGTTTGAGAGGTATAGGCGGATGCCTCTTGACCTCTAGAGTACTTCAGGCCAACTAGGCCAGATTCTTGTTGTTTGGCTAGGCCCTTGCTGACAGGGCAGATCGGATTTACCCATATATATGTGGTTATATTATTGAAAAGAATTAAATAAGACATAATTATTATAATAATTGTTGATTAAGGAACAATAGTTAGTGGATTGGTATTGGATACAGGTCTCCAAACCCGCGATTGGAGTGGGGAGTTTGCTTGACCACCTGTTTCTGTTAGCTGTGGCCTTTAGCCACCGGGCCTATTCAGACAGGATTAGACTGCTGTCTGACTGTCCCTGCCATTGCCAAGGCTCAGTGGGAGGATCGGTTGTGCTCCATCTCTGACCTTGATCTGCGTGCTTGGGTTCCCCCCCACCTCTAGATAACCTTGGACGGCTCTATCTAGATGGCAATGGCAGACAGCCCTTCGCCTAAGCCAACACAAGTCTCTGGTGCACCCCCTGCACAGCCAAAGCGCAGATCTACTGAATTGGAGGCAGGGGGGAAGAAAAAGGCCAAAACCAAACATTTGTCTACTAAGGAGACTTCAAAAGCAGCTGAGCAAGATGCCTCGAGGAGACATCAGGCACTGGGGAGGGAATTCTCCAAAGCACAGCGGCTCCTATCCAGTGGGGCTGAAGCGGTTCCCCCTGCCCCACTGGATACTTCCTCCCTGGAGCCTCCTTTTACTCCTGTGCAACAAGCCTCGTGGATCAGTTCTCCTCTGGGGGTAACCGAACAGGTTGGTCCCCCTCACTCCTCTTCACCTTCCATCCATCAGAGCCCTGTGGTTGCTCATGCTCCAATGGTGGTTGGGGCTGCTCCCAGGGATCAGGGGGAGATGTGGTCTCACAGCCAATTTCAGGCATTTATGCATCATGCCTTTGTTCAATTCATGTCTTCCTCCAGGAGTTCCCAGGTTCCTTCTCAACAATTGCCTCCCCTTCCCAGTCCCTTGGACATCTCTGAATCCTCCTCTCAATTAGGGGAGGGAGAGTCCGTGGATCTGGCCATAGCCAACATGCCCATGTCAGAGGATGAGGAGGCAGCACCAGAACAGGCCTCTGCCTCGGGTCTGTTTGACTCTTCCCTCTTCAAATCCCTTCTCATGAAGGCTTGCAACACCAACAACCTGACCTCAGTTCAGGAGGAGAAGCCTTCTACCTCCGCCGAACAGGAGTCTAATCCTTTATTTGCGGTGAAGGTTGTTGAACAAAAACAGATTCCTTGCCCACTGGTTTTTCGGGATGCAGTGGAGACTCAGTGGTCCTCTCTGGCCTCCGCTCCAAAGGAAAGCAGTATGGAAAAGAAGCTGTACAATGTTTTCTCCTCCTTTTGCTTCTTTATTGGAGGTTCCACCTGTTGATTCCCCTTTAATTTCTCTGTTTTCTACTTCTGCCTCTCCAGGTGACACTACAGAGGCTCTCAAGGCGGAGGACAAGAAGTTTGAGTTCTCCTTTAGACGAGCTCATCAGGCCTCAGGGTTGGCCATAAAGTCTGCAACATCTGCCTCATTCTTCGCCAGGGCAGCCATCATGTGGCTTCGCGACCTTCAGGCCTCGGTTCCCCTGGATCAGGTCAGAGTACACCAGTACATGGCTGATGCGTCTCTACATTCAGCCAAGTGTTCGGCCAGATCCATCGCTGCCACAGTGGCCTCTCGTAGACTACTGTGGTTAAAACAATGGCGAACCGATCTAAAGGCAAAATGGCATCTTTCCACTGCCAAGTACGTCGGCAAGGACCTGTTTGGTCCAATCCTCGATCCTTTTGTGGTCGAGGGTAAGGACAAGCGCAAGGTCATGGTTCACCCCTCTAAGAAGTCTGGCAGGCGCCCTCAGCAGGAGTTCTGCAGGCAGTACTTCCGCCCTTCTGGCTCTTGGGAATGGCGACAGCCCTTTCGGGCAGGGCAGCCCTGGGATTGGCCCAGGGGCTCACGTTCCTTTCCTCAGAGACAGGATCGTCAACAGGACCGCCCGAACAGTGGAGCCAGGGGTCAGTCACAGGCCAAATGTCCCTTCAGAGGTTCAGGAGGTCATTCCTACAGACGCTCCAAGTGACGCCAATGGGGACATCCTGATAGGGGGACGCCTGGAACAGTTTTGCCAGGTCTGGGAGCAGACCACCTCCGACTCTTGGGTCAGAGACACCATCAGATGGGGTCTGGCTCTCGAGTTTCAGTCGCTTCCCCTCGACCGCTTCCTACAGTGTCCGGTATCGCGAAACCCCTCAAAAGCACGATTGGTTACCTCTGCCATCACGCACCTTCTAGAGATCAGGGCCATAGAGGCAGTCCAAAGGGATCAAATTGGCAAAGGTTTCTACTCCATCCTGTTTGTGGTCCCTAAATCATCAGGAGGATGGAGGGCGATACTGGACCTAAAAGGCCTGAACCGATTTCTGGTTTACAGACGGTTCAAAATGCAGACCCTAAAGTCCATCCTGGCCGGCATCAGGAAGGGAGATTTTCTCTCCTCCATAGATCTCACGGAGGCTTATCTCCATATCCCAATTTCCCAGGAGCACCGCAGGTTCCTGCGCTTCTGTTACGCACACCAACATTATCAATACAGGGCTCTTCCATTTGGCCTGTCTTCGGCTCCAAGGGTTTTCACGAAGGTCCTGGCAGTGTCAGCGGCCCACCTGCGGATGAAGCCGGTGCGTGTACAGTGTTACCTGGATGAATCCTTGTCCAGGCCCGGTCCCTACGATTAGCAAGGTCAGATCTGGCTACCATCATTCAAGTCCTACAGGATCACAGCTTTTCTGTGAATTTAAAAAACAAGTCACACAGTTCCCACAAAGCGACTCCTCCATCTAGGAGCCCTGATAGACTCCGACCTTTGCAGGGTCTACCTCTCCCTGGAACGCCGGGTCAGCATCCGGAAATTAATATCCCAGATTCGGTGGGCAAGGACGGTTCCTCTGGTCCAACTGTCCCAGCTCCTGGGGGAGTATGGTATCTTGCATGGGGATAGTCCCGTGGGCAAGACTGCACTCGAGGAACCTTCAGTGGTTCCTTCTCCCCTTTCAGAAGCAGAACCTCAGTGCCTCCACCAGGAGGGTCCAGGTTCCATCCCACATTCTCTCATCCCTCCAGTGGTGGACTTCTGCAGCAATGTCCAAGGGCACCATCTTCAAGGAGCCCTCCAGGCTCGTCCTGACCACAGATACCAGTCTGTTTGGCTGCGGGGCCCACCTTCAGAACCATTTGGCACAGAAACGATGGTACAGGGTGGACCTCAAACAAAACATAAACTGACTGGAACTCAGGGTGATTCATTTGGCTCTCCTTCATTTTTCTTCCCTAGTGTCAGGGAAGCACGTGTTGATCCTGACGGACAATGTGGCAGCCAAGGCTCACATCAACAAACGGATGGACACATTCCCGGGCTCTCTGGCAGGAGGCCATGGAACTAGGGTTACGGGCAGAGGCCAACTTGGGCTCAGTCAGAGCAGAACACATCTCGGGAGAGGCAAACCGACAGGCAGACTCCCTGAGCAGGGCGACTGAGGACCACTCGGAGTGGCGCCTGGACCCGAGCCTGTTCGAGATGATCGTGAGCAGGTTTGGCAGGCCATGCCTGGATCTGTTTGCCTCCATGTCCAACACCAGCTCCCCAGATTCTTCACCAGATATCCGGCAAAGGGGGCTGAGGGGACGGACGCTCTCTGGTGCAAGTGGCTGGAGGGTCTGCTTTATGCCTTCCCTCCCCTTCCCCTATTACAGGTCACCATTCGCAGGCTGATCCTGGAGCAGGTGGAAGTAATATTGGTTGCTCCATATTGGCCGCGACGCCTGTGGTTTGCAGATCTAGTGGATCTGTCCCTGTCTCCTCCGTGGAGGTTTCCTCCGGACCAAGTAGCTCTCAGCCAGAGGGAGCTCCCGCACCCAGACCCCCAGTGGCTTCAATTAGCCACTTGGCACTTGAATGGGAGAGTCTAGCTAAACAGGCCTATTCCTCGGGGGTGATCTCTATGATTCAGGCTTCTATACGCCCTTCGACGAACTGGGTCTATGACGCCATGTGGAGAAACTTCTGCCAGTGGTGCATCTCACACAAATTGGACCCCCTTTCAGTACAGTCCCTAATATTTTAGATTGTCTGTTGGAGGGCATTTCCAAGGACCTGTCCACTATCACCATCCGTAGGCAGGTTGCGGCCTTTTCCTCAGTCCTCACTTGTGACAATCTGGGTCCGCTTTCACATCACCCAGCTATCTCCACCTTTCTCAAAGGGGCGGCCAATTCTAGTCCTCCCTCAGTACATAGATACCCTTCTTGGGATCTACCTACTGTGTTGCAGGCCTTAACCACCGCTCCTTTCGAGCCTCTCCAGTCTTGCTCTCTGCATTTTCTCTCCTTGAAGGTTGCCTTCTTAGTTGCAATCACTTCGGCCAGAAGGATTTCGAATTGGCCGCTCTCTCAGTCAGAGATGATCTCTGTACCTTTCATGAGGACAGAATGGTCCTTAGATTAGACCCCTCTTTTATTCCCAGGGTGAACACCGGTTTTCATAGGTCATTGGATTTAGTTTTGCCAAGTTTCTGTCCAAATCCTTCTCACCGTCTAGAACGCCAGTGGTACAAGCTAGATGTACGCAGGGCTCTGCGTCTTTACATAAAGCATACTTCGATCTTTCACAAGTCGGAGGCCCTGTTTGTCTCTTTTCAGTCCTCTGCCATGGGCAGGAAGGTCTCTTCTTCCACCATTGGCAGGTGGATCAGGGCTTGCATTGCTAGGGCCTACGCGTCCCAGTCACTTCTGGTCCCATCTCGTATCACAGCTCACTCCACACGCAGCGCAGCGACCTCTGCGGCCTAGTCTACCCAGGCTTCTGTGGAGGAGATTTGCAGGGTGGCATCTTGGTCGTCTCCATCATCTTTCATTACACACTATAAGATTGATAGGTTTGCTGCGGCGGACGCCGCATTTGGCAGACGGGTTCTTCAACAGGGCGTTTCCTCTAGGGAGCCACCAGCCTAGACCTTCCCTCCCTTAGGGACATGGGGGGGGCTTTGGTATGTCCCAATCAAGTGGATTCTACATCCACCATGCTGTAGAAGGGGCGTTGTCTTACCTGAATGCCTTTCCTCAGCATGGTGGTGTAGAATCCACACCCTCCCTTGGATAGTTGTCTAGGCTTGTGTATTGTCATTTTTTTATTGTGTATTTTGGAGTCATTGCGTCAGACTTTGTCAGGATCCTTCGCCTCGTCAAAACTGGGAAGACACACCCAAAGGAAGGTGTGACTAAAGCTCTGACTTAGTCTCTCTGAGCAGGAAGGCTGAAATAACCCAGTCAAGTGGATTCTACACCACCATGCTGAGAAAAGGCTTTCTGGTAAGACAACGCCCCTTTTCTGCTACAAGTGCAGCTGTTCTAGTATGTGTAATAAAACTAGTGTATCAAGAACTATGGCCTTGGATCTCTGTCTGCAAACCTTCTTATTCAAATATTGATCTGAGTGTAGAATGATGCTTCTCTGCAAGCATGCCTAATTTTTAACATACTGAGTCTATTCCATATAACAACTTAGTTTTACAAAATACTACAATGAAAAACAATCATATAAGTAGATTGATAAATACAAAATGTGTGTTTACTACAATAGAGAATCAGTCATTCTTAAAATAATTGCTATTTATTTGCAGTACATTGATTCACCAGTATGATAAAAGTAGTCCTTGCCCTGTTTGGAACATGTATTAAAATTATCAGCAAATGAAGTTTGAATTGCATTAGTAACTAATATGAATGCAAATGTATAACTGGTAATGGCAAACTAACTGAAATCTTCCAAGTGTTTCTATGAAATAATAGCTGTTTGGTGCCACCTAGTGGTTACTTTGCTCTTAAAATGGCTTTTTGTCATTCTTGTTTTTATTTTCTCATAGAGACGTAATTCAAACTAATTTATTTCTGAATTTTATATATGATTGGTTTGCAAATTAGTCATCATATGTGTACTATGAAATTATAATTTGAATCAATCTTTAGTTTGGCTATATAATTTTTGTATATTTTTAATTCATTTATTATTTATAACCTTTCTTGTACCATTTTATATGCACACCATCCAAAAATGTTATTTAGTCACTGGCATTTGTATATTTAACTCCTTTCATATGAAGATGGGTTCTTTCTGAGCTAATGGGTTCTTTCTGAGCTAATGGAATGAAACATTTCAGTCTCAAGTGACAAAGCTGCAAATAAAAAGTGAAAGCATCAAGCAACTGAAAGCATACTGGTATGCAAGAAGATCAGCATTATTTAAGTTATTTAATTATTATTTAATTTCTTAATAATCAGATGAAGCCAAAACAGTGGCATGGCAAAAAGCTAGGAACAAAATCACTGGACCTTTTGGAGACAGAATTAAAAAGGAGATCATATAAAAAAATCTTTTTTGATACAATTCCAGAGTGGCACATAGTTATTTTTAAACAAGTTTATATTTGAATTTGATAACATAACCCCAAAATATTTCACATTTTTCTCAACCCTAAAACCCGACTTTTTAGTCAATATATTACCATCCTGTCCAGTCATATTCTTAATCAATATTGATGTTTTCTGCTTACTAATTTTAAAACCGGCCAAACTTTGTCTTTGTCTTTTAAATGCAGATGGACTGCTGAATCTTGTCCTGATGGATTTGTTCTCCTACGTTGTGCCATGCATTTATGAAGTGGTTGTTTTGTTTCCCCAATGTACTGATCTGCACATGGCTCACTGCATTGTACTGCATATACCACATTGCTCAGTTTGTATCTGGGTGTTTTATCTACTAAAGGACAATACCATTGACAAGCTACAATATTACTATATTTTCCCTGGGGAAGCCACCCATGCATATATGGACTCCCCAAAATCCACAAAGAAGGAACTCCATTCAGACCAATTGTCAGCAGCATCAACTTTGTCACCTACAACATTGCAAATCATCTAACCACCTTATTAATTCCTCTAGTTGGCAACACCACCCATCACATCACCAATTCACAGGACTTTGTCAGCAAGGTTTGGAAACTAAAACTGGACCCGGATGAGAACATGGTTTCCTGTGACTTGACTTTCTTCTTCACCTGCATTCCAATAACTGAAGTGAAGAAACAGCTGCTACAAGACAGCATTTTAGATGACAGAACCAACCTCAGCCCAGACCACATGTGTGCCATGCTGGACCTCTGCCTGACCACTACCTATTTTAAATACAATGAAGATTTCTACAGAGAAAAACACAACTGTGCTATGGGTTCACCTGTGTCCCCCATTGTGGCCAATCTCTACATGGAAGCAGTAGAAACCAGAGCCCTAAACTCCTTCATAGGAATTCCACCAACTCACTGGTATAGGTGGACAATACTTGGGTCAAGATCAAAGCACGGGAATTGGAAGCATTCAGCAAACATATCAACTCAGTGGAAAGATACATCAAATTCACATGGGAAGATGTTAATCAAAATAGTTTAGCCTTCTTGGACTGCGCAGTACACATTAAAGAAAACAGAAGCCTTAACATTGAATTTTACAGAAAACCCCCACACATAGATTAATATTTGCATTTTTATTGTCACCACCCACTGGAACACAAAATGCTGCCTACCAGCAAACATAGGAAAGAAAAATAACTAAAACACATCAAGGAAGCCCTTAGAACTTGTGGCTATCCCAAGTGGCCCTTCAGCAAATCCCCCAAAAGACCCAACAGGAGTGCCTCCATAACAGACAAAGAAGAAAAAATAAATGAAGCAACATAGTCATTCCATACATTGCAGGAATATCAGAAAAGCTCAGGAGGATCTTCAGCCCACACAACGTATGTGCACACTTCAAACCCAAGAATACACTAAGGCTTGTCCATCCCAAGAATAAAACACCCAGACATAAACTGAACAATGTGGTATATGCAGTACAATGCAGTGAGCCATGTGCAGATCAGTACATTGGAGAAATAAAACAACCACTTCATAAATGCATGACACAACATAGGAGAACAAACCCATCAGGACAAGATTCAGCAGTCCATCTGCATTTAAAAGACAAAGAGCACTCTTTTGAAGACAGCAAGATTTTGGACAGAGAGGGCCACTGATTTGAAGAAGGGTCAAAGAGGCCATTTATGTCAAAATTGAACAGACCTCTCGCAACAGAGGGAGAGATACGTCATCATCTATCTGCAGTCTACAACACAGTCCTTTCAACAGTTCCAAGAAGGAAGGCTCCACACCCATTTGCACTACTCAGGTGACTCTGACAACACACATAAACCTCCAGGTGGCCTCAGTGACACTCTAAAACAATGCAAATGGCCAGTTGTCTGCAAGGAGTATTAAAATTCTTCCATTCCCCACCATTCAGTCAGAGCTGAAGAAGCTTCTTGGATGAGAAGTGAAAAGTTTTCAAAGAAAAGCAAGAAAGTCCAGTTGCCTTATGAAAAGCAACTTTGGGACAACTAGGACTAAGGAGAAGTTTCCTGACAGTTACAACAATTAACCAGTGGAATGACTTGCATTCAGACTTGCATTGTGAGTACTCCAACACTAGAGGTTTTAAAGAAGAGATTGGACAACCATTTGTCTGAAATGGTATAGGGTTTCCTGCTTGAGCAGGGGGTTAGATTAGAAGACTTCCAAAGTCCCTTTCAATTCTATTCTGCTATTTTGTTATAAAGATATTTTATGCAACTTTCACTATCTTCTCCTAAATACCATGAGTTGTACTATAGCATTATCAGTAGTTCCATTCGCCTGGGGAGGATATTTTTTCTGTTGACATGTAACAAGTCTTATGCATACTGCCTGTGGCTAAAATAATTGAGTACTATGTCTATTCAGTTCTAAGCTTACAAATGGTATTTATGCATATTTTTAAGAGTCTCTATAAAATCCTTAAAAACCTAATGATGTAATAGCAGTAATGACACACAGTGTGCAATGGTGGGATTTTAAGTCACATTCATTCAATCAAAGTATTTTTTTAACCTTCAGGATTATTTTGGATTATAGCTAAATAATATTAGAATTCAGAATATTTACTATCTTTCTATAGAACTTCATTACTATAATACTTGAAATTGAAAGTTGCTAAGCTATGCAGTTCTATTCAAGCCCACTTGTAATAGAGATCTATTTTTAAAAAGTCAGTGAAGAAATCAATACACTTTATCTAGGTTATCAAAAAATGCTTAAACTGATAAATAGCATTTGTTTCAACATAGTTATCTCTTATATCTCTGAACTGAATGGCAGTTCAGATGCTTTTAAAAGAATTGGCTAACAATTTGTGTAAAGACAGTATGTTTAATATTTTTCAAGCTTTAATTGATTAAGTATCAATCAATTTTTTCTTTTAAAAGAAAGCCTAATCAATTTTCCCAAGTAGGCAAACTTGGACAGAAATAAATAATGAACTAAGTCATATGGAATTGCATTTTAGTTTTATTTAAAAAATAAAATTGTACAAAACCTCACAGGCTGCTTTAGGAAAGAATATTTTGAATAAAGAATACCTGATGAGGGTAAAATGAAAGAATCAAGGTGGATTCAGAACAAACTACCTTTTGTTAAATTTTATTTCTCAATGATACGTTGGTTATGTCTCTGCATATAAATTAGATTTCATGTACAGCTAACACTATCTTGGATAGCGATAAAGATATAGTAGTTCCCTCCCTTTGACCTATTTTCATAGCCTGTCAGACTTTGTATCTAAGTTAATACAAAGGGCTGAAAAAGACAGCTAGTACCTATTACAAAGAAGTTGATATCAATTATTATATTTCTTTTTAAAAATGGTCAACTAAAACGCTTATGTACATGGAGAAGTTGAGAAAAAGAATGTGGACATTATACATCCCACACAGGGAAAAATATGGTAAAGAATTAATATGCAGGTTGGTACAAGAACAGTTCAAATTATTTATTTATTTAAAATGTTTATATAGCTGCCCATCTTCTAATTTAACAAACTCTGACCCCCAATCAAAAACTCAAAGAACATGAAAACATATTACAATTATAAAACCCCAACATATTAAAAAAAACTGGTGCCAAATCAAGCTTATGATATGCAGTCATCTCATCTTATTCCAGCACTTTGGGGGGGGGGAACCAAGTCTTCAAAGCTTTACGGAAGGCTAGGATGGTGGAGGCCTGCTGAACTTCAGAGGGCAGAGGGTTTCATAAAACAGAGATTGCCATGGAACCCCTAAGTCACATAAAAGACATTATTTAAGGGAAGTAACTAGGAGTATGTCCACTCTCTTTGACTGGTAGGATGGCTAGATGTGTTAGGGAAAGGAGATCCTGTATATAACTTGGCTCTATACCATATAGGGTTTTAAAAGTGATAACCAACACTAAGATTGCACTTGGAAAGAAAGTAGAAGCTTGCACAACAGTTGTGTTACATGGAGCATCCATCACTGTTTGGGCTGCCACATTCTGGACCAGTTGAAGTTTCCAGGTGGTCTTCAAGGGAAGGCCCATGTAGAACACATTGCAGTAATCCAAATGGGGTGAAATATAGACCTGTCCTCCTACTTTCACTTTCCCATCAGGTCCCAAGTTTCAAAAAAGAGATATCTATAGAAAGTTGGGAAAGTGGGAAGAAAGTTCTGCATTTCACCTCCTAGACTGAACCTGCTGATTTCAGCTTTTCTCAGCATACTTTTTCTATCCAGCTTTGCTCAAGGGGACTGACAAAGTACTAAAAACTTTGCTACAGATGGTGAGGAAAACCAAATATACCATGAAGAGCTTAACGCAGCGGTCCCCAACCTTTCTGGCCCCATGGACCAGTGGCAGCAATGATGGGGGGATGGGATGATTTCGTGCATGCGCCCAATGCATTTACAAATGGAGCTTCACACACTCGCCCGCTGCTTGCGCTATCTGGTTCCCAATGGGCCACAGACTGATTCCAGGCCAGAGACTGCATTGGGAACTGCTGGCTTAAGGGATTCTACTGCCTTTTCTTTACCTTTTCTCTTAGATCAGGATGCTGAACTATATAATCACTCACCAAATTTTAGATCCTCAATTTTGTAATCTTTTACTTCAAGTAGAAGAAACAATGTAGGTAGTCCTCAATTTAAACTGCAATTGAGTCCAAAATTTCCATTGCTAAGCAAGACAATTGTTAAGTGAATTTTGCACCATTTTATGACCTTTCTTGCCACAGTTGTTAGATGAATCACTGTATTTGTTAAGTTAGTAACACTTGTTAAGTGAATCTGGCTTCCCCATTAACTTTGCTTGCCAGAAGGTTGCAAAAGGTGATTGTATGACCCAGAGACACTGTAACTGGCATGTATTTATGCCAGTTGCCAAGCATCAAAATTTTGGTCACATAATCATGGGGATGCTGCAACAATTTTAAGTGTGGGTCGTAAGCAACTTTTTCAATTATATTGTAAATTCAAACAGTCACTGAATGAATGGTTATAAATTGAGGGCTACCTGTATATGATGCTTCATAATAAGCCATGTATCCTTAAGTAATAAATTTGGTCTCACTTCAACCTTAATTGCTTACTCAAAGATCATAAAGAGATATAGTTTGAATATTAAACTATAGAGCTACCAAATAAGCAAGAGAAATGCTATATTACTTAGAGTTTACAAGTTGATTTAATTTAATAAATGATTTTGCAGAAATATTGAAGGCATGAAATCAAAGCATTTATTATTACTATTTAAATATCATTTTCAGTTGCATATGCCAAACATACTCTATAAGCAAGCCATGTCTTGCAATATATTATACAAAACCAAAGAACAAATACAGATAGTCCTGATTTGGCAGGCAAATATCTGCAAATAGAGATAGTCCTTGACTTACAACAGTTTATTTAGCGACCATTTGAAGTTACAGTGGCACTGAAAAAAGTGAGTTATGACTGTTTTTCACACTTTTCCACCTTTGTACATTATTGTTTTTTTCTCCATTATATCCTATGTGCATCTTCCCAATTATATTTCAACAATGTTATTAGTGCACTTGCAGCTGAAGACTTGGATTCCAATTTCTTATCAGTGAGGGATTCATGGGCAGTGAATACAAATAATCCTCGACATACGACCACAATTGAGCCCAAAATTTCTGTTGTTAAGTGAAACATTTGGTAAGTGAGTTTTGCCCCATTTTATGACTTTTCTTGCCACAGTTGTTAATGAATCACTGCAGTTGACAAATTAGTAATATGGCTTCCCCATTGACTTTGCTTGCAAAAAGTGACCATTGGAGCATCCCCATTGTCACGTAATCAAAATTCAAAATTCAGATGCTTGGCAACTGACTCATATTTATGATGGTTTCAGTGCCCCAGGTTTGGCATATACAACTGAAAAATGATATTCAAATAGTAATAATAAATGCTTTGATTTCATGCCTTTAATATTTCTGAAAAATTATTTATTAAATTAAATCAAATTGTAAACTCTAAATAATATAACATTTCTCTTACTTGGTATGTGTATGAATATATCATTATTTCACTCCCCACAATAGTCACACAAATCACTCATGTATGCCAGAATTAGGTAGATTTAAATGCATCTACTTCACCTGGAAGATTATACATCTGCTTAACTATCTTCCAAAGAAATTATCAGTTTTGCCTAGATTCTGTATTTATATTCCTAATTGGGTTGCAAAGACAACAGCAAAGCAATGAAAGAAATAAAAGTTTGTGGTATGCTCAGAAGTATTTTATTCTGAAGTCTATGACTTTTATTTTAAGATTAAATTTCATGCTAGCCTGTTAAGTAAATCAATAACTGTAAATGATATATTTTGATTTAGAATTGTGCTGTGCAAATGACTTTTATATCCATTTAAGAACACAGATTTCCAATAATGTAAACTCAAATGCAGGGAAATAAAATGAGCTATGGAAATTGAAGATAAGGTTACTTCTTTTGGAATAAGCTAACAGCTAATCTTGTCCAGTAGGAAAGATTATGGAAAATCCAAGTTCAAACTATGAAAACATTTGCACTGTTCTCAGCAGTGATTATATACAGGCTGCCTGCCTCTGATCTTGTTTGTAGTATTTACAGCCACCATAACTAATACATATTGGTCACTTCATGTTCCATTAATTTGTTTAAATTCCTTTAAAAATTATTATTATTTATTATTATTTATTCGATTTATATGCCGCCCTATTCCAAAAAAACTCAGGGCGGCTTACAACATAAATACTAACATATAAAAATCTGAATACATTATAAAACCTTATAAAATCTTAACTACATTATAAAACTCCTAGATTAAAAACCAGTCATCCAAAAACAAACTTACAACAAACATACACTGGCTGGGGCAAGGTGTTAACTGCCCCAGGCCTGCCGGCAAAGATGTGTCTTCAATAGTTTGCGGAAGGCTGAGAGGGTGGGGGCAATATGGATCTCTGGGGGGAGTTGATTCCAGAGGGCCGGGGCCGCAACAGACAAGGCTCTTCCCCTAGGCCCTGCCAGGCAACACTGTCTGGCTGACGGGACCTGGAGAAGGCCAACTCTGTGGGCCCTAACCGGACGCTGGGTTTCATGAGGCAGCAGAAGGTCCCGTAAGTAATCTGGTCCGATGCCATGTAGGGCTTTATGGGTCATAACCAACATTATGAATTGCGCTCGGAGACCAATTGGCAGCCAATGCAGCTCGCAGAGTGATGCCGAAATGTGGGCATTTCTGGGTAGGCCCAATACTGCTCGTGCGGCTGCATTCTGCATTACCTGAAGTCTCCGAACATTTTTCAAAGGTAGCCCCATGTAGAGAGCATTGCAGTAGTCGAACCTCGAGGTGATAAGGGCATGAGTGACTGTGAGAAGAGACTCCCGGTCCAAATAGGGCCGCAGCTGGTGCACCAGGCGAACATGGGCAAATGTCCTCCTCACCACAGCCGACAGATGATGTTCCAGATTTAGCTGTGGATCGAGGAGGACACCCAAGTTGCGGACCTTCTCTGAGGGGGTCAAAAACTCCCCCCCCAGGATGATGGACGGACAGATTGAATTGTCTTTGGGAGGCAAAACCCACAGCAACTCCGTCTTGTCAGGGTTGAGTTTAAGCTTGTTAGCACCCATTCAAACCCTAACAGCCTCCAGACATCGGCACATCACTTCCGCTGCTTCACTGAAGTGACACGGGGTGGAGATGTAAAGCTGGGTATCATCAGCATACTGATGATATCTCACCCCGTGTCGGCGGATGATCTCACCCAGTGGTTTCATCTAGATATTAAACAGCAGAGGGGAGAGGACCGATCCCTGAGGGACCCCACAAGGGAGGAACCTAGAGGTCGACCTCTGACCCCCTGCCAACACCGACTGCGACCGACCAGTGAGGTAGGAGGTGAACCACCACAAAACAGTGCCCCCAACTCCCAACGCCTCCAGCCAGTGCAGAAGGATACCATGGTCAATGGTATCAAAAGCTGCTGAGAGGTCAAGTAGCACCAGGATAGTGGAATGTCCACTATCCCGGACTCGCCAGAGATCATCCGTCAGTGCGACCAAAGCAGTTTCCGTGGAGTAGCCGAGCCTGAATCCTGATTGCTGAGTGTCCAGATAATCGGCCTCATCCAAGGACCGTTGGAGCTGGAGTGACACCACCTTTTCAAGGACCTTACCTATAAAGGGAAGATTGGAGACAGGACGGTAGTTGTTTAACACAGCTGGGTCCAGGGAAGGCTTCTTGAGGAGGGGGTGCACAATTGCCTCCTTGCAGGGAGCCGGAAAGGAGCCCTCCCTCAAAGAAGCATTGACAATCTCCTGAACTCAGCCCTGCGTCACCTCCCTGCTGTCCGAAAGCAGCCAGGAGGGGCATGGGTCCAATAAACAGGTGGCGGAGCTCACAGCTCCAATGGCCTTGTCCACTTCATTGGGTGCTACCAGGTCAAACTCCTCCCACACAACAGGATCAAGACGAGTCCCTGTCATCTCGACTGACTCATTGTCAGCCGACACTGCATTCCAATTGGAGTCAAGGTCCATCCGAATCTGGGCGATTTTATCCATGAAAAACTTATTAAAATCTTCAGCACTACCCTGCAAGGGTGCATCAACCCCCCCCTGATTAAGGAGGGAGCGAGTCACCCTAAACAGGGTGGCTGGGCGGGATTCCGCAGATGCAATCAAGGTGGAATGATACACGCATCTTGCCGCCTTGAGTGCCACCTGATAAGTCTTGATATATGATCTTAAAAGTGTTCGGTCAGATACAGATTTACTTTTCCTCCATCGCTTCTCTAGGCGTCTCTTCTGGCGCTTCATCCCCCTGAGTTCCTCAGTAAACCAAGGAGATCTCCCGGGTCTGCTACCACAGAGAGGCCGCAGTGGCGCAATCCGGTCAAGAGCCCCCTTCGCAGCCATATTCCAGGCCGTAACCAGGGACTCTGCCGAACTGTGAATGAGAGAATCCGGTATTTCCCCAAGCGTCCTCTGAAAACTCTCTGGGTCCATCAGACGTCTGGGGCGGAACCACCTAATCGGTTCCGCCTCCCTGCAGGGGAGGATTGGAGCCTTGAAAACAAGCCGTAGCAGAAAATGATCTGACCATGACATAGGCAAGATATCTAAGCCCCTTAAATTCAGATCATTGCTCAACTGTTCTGAGAGGAATACCATGTCGGGAGTGTGTCCCCTCTCATGTGTCGGACCCTGAACTACTTGAGTCAGGTTCATGGTTGCCATGGTGGCCATGAACTTCTGCCCCGACCCAGAGGATTCGCCAAGCGATGGAAGATTTAAGTCCCCCAAGACAACAAGCCTGGGGAACTCAAATGCCAGCCCAGCAACCTCCTCAAGTAGCGCAGGCAGGGCTGTTGACACGCAGCTGGGAGGCAGGTACGCAAGCAACAAGCCCACCTGAACCCCTAGGTCCAACTTCACAAGGAGCGACTCACAACTGGCAATCTCAGAAACAGCGAGCCTGCGTAGGCTAAAGGTCTTCTTGGCTATAATAGCCACTCCTCCCCCCCTTCCCTAGGGTCGTGGCTGATGCCATACCTGAAACCCGGCTGGGCACATCTCAGAGAGAGGAACTCCTCCCTCCAGGCCCAGTCAGGTCTCGGTCACACATGCGAGGTCGGCCTCCTCATCCAGGAGAAGATCATGGATGAGGGGAGCTTTATTTACAACCGACCTGGCATTGAGCAGCAACAGCCTGAGCCCAGGGTCCAGATTTCTATCCTATGTTGGTGTGCATAATCACCACTTTTTATATGTGAAGAAGTATTATCTCATGACTGAACAATCCCAGATTTCAGCTTAATGAAAAAATGGGAAGGAATGTTTCCTTATATCCCACACAAATCCTCTCTTTTTCTCCTAAATTAAAATAAGCTATTGTTTGAGCTTTTCTTCACTGAACAATCTGAATCAATCAGTCAAATCTTTTATTTCACCATAGGTCAGAATAAAATAAATCAGAAAAAGGACATCCATATCAATAATACTGAAATTTATAAGAGACAAAAAATTATTAAAAGCTAGGATTGCTAACACAATACTATAAAATTAAAATGCTAGGATATCTCTATAAAAATTCTTAATACTAAGAAAATGGATTTAAAAAGGCTTTTGAAGGCCACAAGAAACATATGAAAACAAAAATTGATTAAAAAATAAAAGAAATTCTCAGTAGGTTGGCACATGTCCAATATCCTTAATTATCTGATTGTGAATTTTAATTGCTGCCAGGCAAAATCTAGTGATGTTGTAAGTAATAAGCATTGTATATAACAAAGAGGAGGAAATCAAGAAGAGAACGTCCATACTTATAACCATAATATAAGTCAATAAAGGAAGAATGAATATTTCTTGATCATGTTGGTAATAGGGTCAGTGTAAAAGGACGTGTGGTAATTATAATAGCATTTGTGCTCCATAGACAAGTTCTTATACACATGTCCAAATCTGAATCAGACACTACATTTTATTCAAAACAAATATTTGTTGGAATATGATCTTGCTTAAAATGCTTGTTCTATTTTAATTCTGTTTAAATATTTAAAATGTCTTGTTTTATGTTTTTAATAAGAACTTAGTATATTCACCTTATAGAATTACTTTCTTAATTTGATCACTTAATATTTCTTTAAAAATGATTTTGTGCTGGTAATGCAAAGTGGTATTATCTTAAAGGAAGTGGTTTTAGACAAATTAAATTCATTATTCTTCCACCTATATTTGGCTTAGGGCTTAGAGAAGGTAAAAGCAATTATTAATTGTTCAAAGACTAGTAAGACCTGACTTGTTTAATAATAATGATTAGTTTAAAACTGATTTCAGATTGGTATAATTTCACAAGTTAATACTATCAGTATTGTTCCAAATAGATTTCTTATGATTCTTTTAATTGATAAAAAGCCATTTGATTCTCAGTTTCCAAATACATAATTCTTTAGCAACAACCACAACGGAGCCTGCCCATTAGGGTTGAAAGTTGAGACAATGTTAAATGAACTGCCTCAAGTAATGCTCAACTATCCCTGCTTTCCCCAGTGCATTCATCAAATGAATGCAGGGTCGTTAAGTGGAACTCAAGGGTGAGGGAGATCCTGGTAGACCTAGCACAGGCACAAGCCTGCCGCCCTCAGGCTTCTCGAGGCCTCCCTCGTTCTGCATGCAGGACCACCTGCACAGCTGACTGTCTTGCCAGTGAGAAACAATGTGGAAGGAAAATGCTGCGTTCGCCTATCTTTCCTAAATCTGCCCTGCCCTTTCTCCTGCCAAGTTTCCTGCCTTTCTGGTCAAAAAAAAAGAAAGAAAAAAAAAGGATCAATTCCTTAGCTTTTCAGAGTTTTCTGTGCCAATCAGCTGGCCACCAAACAGTTGGCTATTGGGAAGCTGCAAAGCTCTCCCACCTCTGCCTAGGCTTGGAAAGCCTGCCCCTGAATAAAAGGCAGAAGCTTTTAATTAATTTCCCACCTCTTATAAAACAGGCCAAAAGAATTTTAAACTCTTAAACTGCTAAATCTACTTACAAATTGTTAGCCTGTTATCTTTAAACTATATTAATAACAAAATAGTTAATAGAAAAAGCAATAATAACAAACATATTATATAATAGTAATAAAAACTGTGGACAATAAGAGAATGATAAGATTAAACCGTTTGTTACCAATTATTATTGTAATCAACTCATAGAAAATTTACCATAGTTTCAATCCCAAATCATCCCAAATATTAACTCTAATTTGTCAAATCTCCAAAATCAGTCTATCTTCCCCAAATTATCATCTGTTTTAAATTAAAATAGGGAGTCCTTGGTGTTCTCTGAGCTTGGTTGTTTACTTGCAGATGTTTCATTAGCTGACTGCATAACATTATCAGTGCCTGTGAGTATGGTGGGAATAGTTTGCTCCCTATTTATATATAGTAGCTTGGTGGGGATATAGTTTTCTTCCTTGTAGTTCCTTTATTAGGGTACTATTTTATGCTTGATAGTTTGTCTGGTTGGTTGTTTGTCTCCTTAGATCCTTGATTAGGATATTATTATCTGCTTGATTGTTTATGTTGTGTTAATACCTGCTTATCTGAGCGCTAGCTGCTGAAAAGAATGTGTTCTAGTCTTTTTGTTTCCCTCTTAGCCTTTTTTTTATTAAAGCAATCAACATTAAACATAAGATCATATTAAGAAGCAATCATCATAGAACATAAAATACAACATTAAGTATTAGTCTTTGTAAACGTCTGTTTTGGTAAACATTCCTCACTCCTCACGTCAAGCCTCAACTATACGCCAGATACATTTTATTTGATTGGTGTTTCTCTTGTATATAGTCTATCCACTGTTTCCAGTCTATCATATATTGTTCATTTCAGCGATCCTTCAAAGGTGTGTAAATGTGGTTTATCTCTAGAGATAAACGTCTCCAGTCAGTACAATAGAGCAAAAATAAAACAAGGTAAAATGTTAAAATTCAACCAGACAATAATAGGTAATAAAAGACTCACATTCATACCCTAATTTACCCTGGAACTCCAATTATCCTGTCCTCAATGCTCAAGGAAGCAAACAGTTGTTTTCTGCCTTTCTGAGAGCCTTAAAGTGTCAGGATCAACTGCATCTTGGCAAGGTGAATTAATTCCAGAGGGAAAGTGTTACAATGGAAAATGCTATCTCATCAGATGGCATTCTTAAGTTATGAGTGTGACTTAACTCATGACTCATAAACTACCTGCACTGTTACATTCTGGACCAATTGTAGCTTCCAGAAGGTCTTCAATGGCAGATCCATTGAGAGCATATTGCAGGAATGTAGCCAGGAGGTGGCTAGATGAATGACAATCAGCACGATCTCTTGATTCAGGAATGCACACAAACTGGTGCATAATGTTGTGCAAAGAGCTTCCATTTCAAAGTTGCCATCTGCTCTTTGAACAGGACCCGGGAGCCTAGGAAGAGTCCCAAATTGTTCAATAGATTTTTGAGAGGGAATATCAAGAATCAGATGGAAAACCTCAGCTAACCACCTCAGCTAACCACCCAAGAAAGCAGAGCTCTTGAAACAGGCATTGTCTCAAAAGGAAATTTTTATTAGGGGTTAGTGACAGTAGGGAAGTCAAGGTGAGATCTGGGAAAAATCCTGCTTGAACAGTATAATTAAACCAGCAATATTCCTCCTCCCACCAAAGTCATAATGTCCAGGTCTTCTCCAGCTTTCATTTATCTGTAAAGGTCTCCCTGATAAAGGAGACACATTCCTTTCTCAAATGGATAGAGGTGGAAGAAGGAAAGCAGAAAGCGAAAGTTATCCCAAGTGACAGCAAATAGCCCCCCTCCCCCCAGCTAAATGGCAGGCCCCAAAGCAAAGCAAAATAATATGTATATAGAAGGGAGACAATAAGGATTTGGGGACCTGACATCCAGTTCTACTCAGTCTTGGCAGGTTTGAGACAGAGTCTGTTCTTTCCCATCCAATCTCACTTCTTTATTTAAAAAATAAATATATTTTGATCTTTAAACAAAAGTGGGGAAAATTGATCCTGTTTTGAATTTTTTTAAAGGACAGACTAAAATTAAGCCTGTACAACAAAAACATTTTTCCATCTTTTAGAAGAAGTCTTATGACATTTCTTTTTCATCTCTATTAATAGAAAATGTTTTCATTCTCAAAAGGGTTTTTATGGATTCAGACTCTTCTATGACTTATAATTGAATATCGATCTGATCCATACATCCAGTAAAACCATCTGCTATTCTATATTGAAACAATGTCAGTCAAAATTGGAACTGGAGCTTGGAACAGATTTCCTGAGAGAGTATGCCCTCCTGCATTTACTTGATAGATTTAACTATCTTTATCTTAGACAGTAGATTAGGGAGGAACAGCAGATGGCCTTAAAAGAAATGATTAGTCACTACAGTGCCCTATTTGTGGAAATGTCTTTTCCAGACAGATTATTTAGTACTGTTATATAACCTTTTTGATATCAAGTAAAGATAATTTTATATTCCTAGAAAGTCGTGAAACCATTTAAACTTACTGGATTTATTTATGTAGCTGCCTATCTCACTCTGGGCAGCATACAATAATGAAATAAAAACACAGATACATAAACACAGTCATAAAACTTTAAGCAATCATTATTAAAAAGGAAAAATAAAAACCATTAAAATATACAAACCACATGGGCAGAGAAAAATATCAACAGCAGTGGAACCAGCTCAGAATGTCTGCAGTTCCCTGGGACCCTCAGACACTCAGAAACAATAGCAGGGTTGGATCTCACCTGATTTCAAGGGAGAAAATAAGGTGGACATCACAACAAATAAGGCCTGCTTCCTGAGACCAAATATAGGTCCTGGAGTTTGATGTTTTGTCTGCCAGATTGAATGGGACAGGTTGATGTAATCAGTGAGAGACAGTCCCTCAGAAAACTGGTCTTATGGCATAAGGGCTTGAAAGGTTAAAGCCCTTGAATTGGACCCAAAAACAAATTGGCAGCTAATGCAACTTGTGGAACAAAGGTGTAATATGTGTTTTTCTAGGAGCATGTATAACTGTCAGCACTGCTGCATTCTGCACCAGTTAAAATGGATACACATCCAGGGCAGCTCTATGGAGACCATATTGTAGTCGTCCAATCTGAAGATGATGATGATCACTATCATGCTTACTTTACTTTACTTTATTAAACCTTATATGCCGCCCTTCTCCTCAGACTCAGGGCGGCTCACAGCAAATAATACAAGTACAAAATATAAATTAGTTAAAATAATAATATACAATATAAAAAAACAATAAAACTATACCCACTCATACGACATACAGTCCCAATCAAAGGCCCAGGGGCAGAGCGCAGCTCACAAGCCCCAAGCCTGTCTGCATAAATGTGTTTTTAAAAGTTTTCGGAAAGCTAGGAGGGAAGGAGCAGTACGAACCTCTGAGGGAAGTTGATTCCAGAGGGCTGGGGCAGCAACAGAGAAGGCCCTAGCCAAACAGCATTGTGTAACAGACGGGACCCGTAGGAGGCCAACCCTATGTGCCCTAACCGGTCGCTGGGATTTATGAGGCAGAAGACGGTCCCGCAAGTATCCTGGCCCATTGCCATATAGGGCTTTATAGGTCATAACCAACACTTTGAATTGTGTTCGGAGACCAATTGGCAGCCAGTGCAGCTCACGGAGGGCTGGAGTGACATGAGCATGTCTTGGGAGACCCAAGACGGCTCGCGCGGCCGCATTCTGAACCACCTGCAGTCTCTGGACATTCTTCAAAGGTTGCCCCATGTAGAGAGCATTACAGTAGTCGAGTCTCGAGGTGACAAGGGCATGGGTGACTGTGAGGAGTGATTCCCGGTCCAAATAGTTTGGACTGCTAGTTTTCTAAGATTATAGTTATTATGTATAACATAATACATATGTTATAAGTAATAGTGGATTTTATACTGATAAAGGAACTGGAGTTTGATTTAAGATCCAAACTAAACTATGACAAAAAATGAATATTTTTGTAATATGGTCATTTTATGTTAAAAACATAGAAAGTTAAACTTTGGCTTTACCCAATTGAATTATGAACTATTATATTCACCAGGAGATTGAATAGTATTTTTTTCTTAAATTAAACATCAACTTTTACCTCCAAGCAAAATAGGATCAGAAAGAACAGAACAAATGGAAGATGTTATTTATAGTAGTCAATATGACTGCAACCAAAACTATTTTTGTCAGTCACTTGGCATTTCCTCTGTCCATTTTTAAACTAGTTAGGGTGGGTGGGGTGGGAAGAGAGAATTATCTCCAGCCTTCTTTATGGTGAGAAAAGAATTGGGTATATACACACAAAAACACACACATCTCAAAATATTTCACTGGTAAAGGGAGTTGAAGACTTTAGATTGATTTGCTCATTTGATATTCTGTTCTTCATTTCTTTCTGCCATAATACAGCTGAATATTGGGATACTTTTATATCTGGAATTTAGCGATGAGCCCAACTTCAAGGCAGAATGTACTTTGAAAGGTAAGGTGGTGGATCCATGATACAAAATAGATAGTAGTTTGAATGTTGAAAAGAGATTTTTTTATCTAGATTTTGAGTGGTAATCATAGGTGACTTCAGGTCATCAAAACATCAGGAGTCAGTGACTATAACAATGTGGATGAAGGCTTGCCCCATTTTCCATGCATCACATAGTTGTGGCTGCCATCTTGACTTTTTTTAATCTTCAGGACACCTTGTTAATAATAACTTTCTCTCTCTGCCTCTTTAATATAAAAGATGGTGGATATTGGTCTAAGCCTATTTTCTCATTTTAATAATAGCAATATCTGCTGACATTTCTAAAATATCAGACTGAAAATACATTTCTTAACTGAATGGTGACATCTATATTTAAGAATAAATTTCAAGGTAAAATGGTTATAATGGTGAACTTGAAAGGGTGGTTAAAATATTAAAACACACAACTTATGTTAAAATCGAGGTGTCACTAGGTGTTGAGAACAATTTGCTGGCACATAATCAGTATTTATGTTAAGATCATGTTCATTAGAATCAGGTAAAACTTTTGAAAATAAAAATAACTATTTATATATAAACTACAGTACAAATTTCTGCATATTGATATGTATAAGGTTTTGACTTAACAAGAGCAGCTCTTATTTAGGAAGAGATAGTTTTATCATAATTTATTCAAAATATCACTTATAATTTAATGATGCCATCCAGTAAAATAAATAAAATAAATATAACAATAAATATTAAATAAAACAATTTATCATTTCTTCCTCAGAACAGAAAATGCAAAGTCCATCTGTCACATTATGACAAGCTTATTTTTAAATGCAAATACATTTTACATCCATGTAGAAAAAGTTGATTGATCGATATAAATCTCAAAATTATATCAACAATAATCATACAGTTTTAAAACACAATAACACATGGCTTTTTTTTAGGCCATGCTAACATTATCAACAGTCTATAACCGAGTATTGATGTATGCCTTAATCTTCATTTGCTCCAGGCATCATATCAAACAACTTGTTCTTCATAGCTGTCACTAATCAATTATTGTGCAGAGTATAATAATCATGTGAACATACTACCAACTCATCAACTTAACCACTGATAAGGCACTCATTAGGACATTCCCATCACCTAAAATGTTTATGCAATGTAGCTTTCCAATAATCCTCTTTTCTTTCTTTTCTTTAAGTTTTCTATCTCCCTATTGCCCAGCTACAGCTGTTCGGGGAATCACTATGGTTAATCATGTAACTGTTGTTTATTGTAATTCTGTCTGTAACATGTTCTACAATATGTAGATGCTTTGACTTCTTGTGTAGTACTGTTGATTTTTATTAGTTTATAGCAACTTGAATTTAGTTACTTAGAAACTGGATTGGAACCTGTTAATGTCTTTCAAATATATTATGGTTGGTCACACAATCAGCCAGTTGTTTAGACTGTGTTTGGCATCAAGTCCTTCCCAAGGACCTAGGATAGGCAAATTTTGTTTCATGGTGTTAAAGCTATCATCACAGGCTGTAAGCTTTCTCCAAGCTGACTTTTATAATTCACTGATTATGATTTTGCAAAGGCCAATGATATTTAAGTGGTGCTCCAGAGGTGTTTGGGTTTGCACCCAAGGCATCTATTAATATTGATACTATATTTGCTTTCTTTTGCCACAATCATTCTATTTATATTTGCAGGCTTTCATATCTTGTGGTTTTCCCCCCAGTTCTTTCTCCTCTATTCTGCTGTTTCAGGTACTGTAACATCCACTACCCAGACTTTTTTGTCTTTCTTATCAATAGTTGTTAGGTCTTGTTATACGGCAGGTGCTTTATTATTATTCTAAATTGTGCATGTTCAGTGTTCATTAGCATTGTTTACCAATGGTAAATATTGACTCCCTGCTTTAAAAATCAGATATTCAATGTATGGAAGGTCAAATTGCATATTTTATTTCCTTTGTAATTTGACACAAATATAAATCTCATCCATATTAGTGAACTTTGATAAATATCCCAATGTGGCAGACTACGCTTTTACTTTTGTGCTTTTGATTTTCCATCTGTTGTTCGTTATATTATAGAATAGTTATTATTTTATATTAACAAAGGTTCAGAACTTCAAATTAACCACAGGAGAAATATCTTCACTATCATTTCTTTATAACAGTCTTCCCTTACAGGCCTTTGGAGAGTGGCTTATGTATCATATCAAGTCTTTATAGCAGTCATAGACCAGCATAATAACATATTTAACAAGCCATTGGTCCTATTAATAGGCCAGGGTTCCTTTTGCAATGTCAACTGTAACAGTAATCCTTGTTTCAAATCACAGAGTTTCAAACATCAGCTGCCACTACACAGACTGCTCCCTTTCAGTTTATATCAGAGAACCCAATGGAGTCTTTTAAAGAACCTGGTTATATTGGTAGGGAGAACTTATTAGAAGTTCCTACTTTAAGTGATTGTTTTTCTGAAGAAGAAGATGTTAAAGCTACACATCAGCATCGTTTTTCCCCTGGTCCCCGAAGGCGGAATTCAGATTCTTCTGAAGAAATGGAAACAGAAATCCCCTCAACTATTGCAAGAAAAGTTTCATTTGCTGATGCATTTGGTTTTGATCTTGTATCTGTTAAGGAGTTTGATAGCTGGGATAATCCAATTACACAGGCCAGTGATGATTTAGAAGATGAAGATGTGCCTATGGAAGAATTCTATTTAAATCCACTGTTTCTAATTCCCACCACACAAGAGGAACTTTTGCAATCTGTGCGTGCACATAAAATATGTCTAGAATTTGTAGAGTTTCTTCCAGGCATAATATGTATGAAGGGCATAATTCGTGTTCTGAATATATCCTTTCAGAAGTTGGTCTATGTTCGAATGTCTTTGGACAACTGGCTAACCTATTATGACATCTTAGCAGAATATGTGCCAAATTCTTGTGATGGTGAGACTGACCAATTCTTATTCAAGATTTCATTGGTTCCTCCTTATCAAAAAGAAGGTGCTAAAGTTGAATTTTGCATACGATATGAGACATCTGTGGGAATATTTTGGTCAAACAATAACAATAAAAATTATATTTTGATTTGCCATAAAAAGGGAACTGCATCATCATTGGAGGATAATAGTCTTCAAGAAGTTACAAATAAACATATCAAAGGCTGCTTAAAGACAACACTGAACAGGTGAGATGCTTACTAATTTATTGTAAAACTCTGATTTATAGTTGCCTATATTGTGGTACACTAAATAAAATGTGATGAAGATATACATACATATATGCAAAGAAACAGTTGAATATAGAATATTACAGTGCTGATTTTCAAAATAGTATGAAAACTTATATAAGTAAATTTAAACAGATAAAACATTTCATTAATGACGCTATGAAGTTAAGAATAGAGAAACTATGGGAACATTTGAAGAAATTTGGTTATGTTAATTTATCCATTCACAGCTCCTGGCTCTTTATCCCAACTGTGTGACCTGCAAACCATGTGCTTGCAATTTGTTTACAGTTAAATGTGAAATCCAAACTCAGAACAAGGAATATTTCTGGCCAGATCCTACTAAAGAATCTAATGACACCATTTAGGAAAAGGAGCCAATGGCAAAGCAAGTCCATTTTGACTAATTAGATGATTTAGTTAACCAGATGTGTAAACCCAAGATATGCACAGTGATCTTCTGTGATCTGCATCCTGACTTTCTGAATTAAGCAGATGAATATAAAGGAGATTGTAAATATGGCCAATGAAATGCAGTTACAGTTTTCTGATGACTGAGTACCTGAACTTCAGAAGGTTCCTTATTAAGAAGAGAATTCTGTTACATGCAAACACTGTTCTTAAATTGATATTTCCCTTCAATTAGGGAGGTTGATGGGTGGAATAGCTAGTCTAACAGTGTTGCTAGTAACTTCTCTTCATTTAGATTTTTCTTCACACCAGAAGAAAATCTCTGTTTAGGCTCTACTTTCATTCCAGAGAATTATCATTCATTGAAAAAACTGAGTTGTAAACTTACATTATTTCTATATAGTTCCCATATTCAAATTAGCTTACATATACGTTCAAAATATTTGAAATGTTTTAAAAGATTCAGATTACTTTAACATTTATCTGATTATCAGATCCTCATTAACTGGTTAGTCTGATCCAGACTAGGTGACTCTCCCTTTTCCCTATCAGACTATTGTGGTCAGGAAAGCTTCATTCCCTATACAGTTTCCAGGTTATATCTGTTCAGTTTTATTTCAAGGCTACATTGACAATGTCTAGGAGAGATTGCATTCTTCAAGTTCCAAATTTGTCAGGATATTCCACAATTTGTTCATTTGTTCAAATACAATAATTTTATATTTATGATTTTAAGCTTTAGTATTGGACAAATTTGAAGAAATAAATTATTCTAAAAATATTCTTAATTGACAGAAATTTATGATACAAATAAGTTTATATAGTGCATTACTAATAATATCAGGATGCATTAGAAGTTCTCAGCCTACAATGCATGTAGGCTGAGAACCATAAATGAGCACATCTCACATGTTTACATATCTAGACACAATAGTTACTCAAAAGTGATCTCAGTGCAGCTGAAATTATTAAAGAGAGAGGTTTAAAGCCCTCCTTGCCCTAGCACTATAATCCTTTGCATTCTTTCTTCTACCTCTTGACTTATGAGTTTTGCATCTATATCTATCTATTTCTAAGATACAAACCAAGGCAAAAGCAAGGCTCAGAAGCACTGTGTCTGTCCCTGAGAGGTTTTATATTTGCTGAACTGTTGAAAGAAAAACCATCAGGTCCAGTCCAAGCCGGGAATAAATAAAATGGAGGCTGTTTGGAAACAAGGTTCTTGTTTAATTTAGTTGCCAGAAACTTCAGTGACATAGCATTTTTCTAGGGTGGCTGACAAAATGGAGCTGGGGGTGGATGGGTTTTTATACGTTCTTGGGGTTTTATGTTTGGAGTTGTTCCTGTTCCTGTGCAATGTACTTTGACCTGAGCTTGAGTGTGCCCTTTTGGTATTCCAATCGTGATGAGTTAATGGTATTTTGTCCTAAAGGTCATGTTCCTGTCCTTGGAGTCTTTGTTTTTTTAATTCCCTCAGCTCCAGTCTTCTATGGGGGCTGTGGCTGAAGGCATTTTGCTTATGAATGGTGTGGCCCAGTCTTTCTGAATAGGATTGCCAAATCTGCATTTCTAAAAAGCTGGCCTGCTCAGATTCTGCTTGGAGGAAAGGGAGACTGGTTTCTGCCTTTTAAGATTTTCTGCCATTATTCCTTTGGGAAAATATAATATTCTGTCTTTTTTTAATATCCCCCCCAAAATATTTCCTTCTCTGGGGGGAGGGTGGGGGGTTCTGACTTCCAACAATCCCCCTCTTGTGCCATATAAGTGTGGGTGACGCACTTTTACTTGCACAAGATTAAGAATTGATCTGTTCAGGGAGACTTGATGGATGCTTCTATGGGTGGGGTTGGTCCAGGATGTGGGGAAATAAGCTTTTAAACCATTAATGCAAAGGAAAAGGCACTGATAGAAGCAGCAGAAAAGGGTCCCTACATTGGCTCCCCAAAAAGGGGAGTTTTCAACTCATGAAGGTTTAGAAGCCAGGGCAAAAGTTCTGTTAGGTGGAAAAGAAATTTATAATGTGCAATATTCTGTACCAATTCTTTTAGATGTTTGATGTCACTTCCTGTGAGCTTTCAGTCAGGTTTTCACATGTCCAAAAATTCCTCACAGCCATGTTTTGCCTCAGTACATAACCACTGGCTGCCCATTTTCAAAGTGTTGCTTCCTGAACCTGCCTCAGCTCCCAATTTAGTGCATCCAGGTTTGTGATGTCCAATTGAGGTTAGCCAGTGTGCAACCCAGGCTATTAATATTTTTTAAATTGCACACAGTGAGCCCTAGGCAGTGGTGGGATTCAGCCAGTTAGTACCACTTCGACAGAACCAGTAGCTAATTTTTTGTTGCCCATGCCCAGAATGGATTTCCAGAAGTGACAACCACACAGAGAACTGGTTGTTCATATATTTGAATCCCACCATAGCCCTAAGACTCCCACTAATGAGACCATCAGTACAACATATTCAGGGCTTGGGTTTAGAAATCTCTTTCCTGCAACCTCCTCAGTGAGGGCATATGAATTGTAAATAGCCTGAGGGAGCATGGTTCCCTCCCTCATGGAATTTGCAGGAAGGTATGCATGCAAAGGCCTTAGTGCCACAGAGCAAGAACCAGCCTAGAGAGCATTACATGGAGGTAGGTGAAGGGGATAGCCTCAGTGTGATTCTGAATGGTGTTTGTGTGTCTGTGTGCAGCTACCAATAAAAGCATCCTGGACAAATTTTCCTCTCACCAGACAGAAGTCCAAGGTATTCAGGACTTGCTGTGCCAACCATTCCCAAATGCCATCCCTCCATGAATCCATTTGACTACTTAATTACAAATGAATGAGGCAAGAAAGAAAACCTTACAATGAGTGTCTGCCCTTCCCTGATAGTCTTTCCAGTTGATTTCTGAGGCTTCACATGGGGGACAATGGATCCAGAAATCTGTCCTTCCTCTGAAGCTTTCACTGACATCTGGGTGATGTGGGACTTGTGAAGATATGTTCCACTCTGGTTGCATGGTGACTTTCTAGTGGATGGCTGGATCCAAACCCAATTCCCTGGCTCAAATGAATGGAGGCAACATCTGGGTCAGTGTGCTCTGATTCCAAAGGTTGTGGGGGTCATCTGTGCAGGGCTGAAAGATATGAGAACAGCCTCCCCTTTCCCCTTTGTAGGTGACATTCCCAGGGAAGGCATTGCTGGTCAGACATGAGGAATGGAGAAAAAAAGATAAGAATTAGAGAAGTGGAATGGGGGTATGTGGATAGTTTGCAGGCAGAGTTTGAAAAGACATTAAGGTTAACTTTACAGATGTTAAATAGACAGATAAAACCCATTTAAATGCATACTGTAAATACAAGAATGAAATGTTTCCTGCAAATGAACTTAAAACATTCCCTCCTGTTGTTAAAAGCACAGAGAGGGAGAGACTTCCAGTTTTGCACTGTAGAGCATAGCTGAGGGATTACAGAGCTCCACACCCTCAGCTAGTTTTGCCCTGCCAGTGGACTCTAAATGGGTCTAAAGTTATCCCAGAGAGGTGATGAAGAAACAGGGGCACCCTGATGATCGTGGAATGATGGCGGTCATCCTGCTCAATCTGGGGGAAGCCCTCTAACCTGACAGGAGAAAGGCTGGCCACACCTCAGTGATCAGCCGAACTTGCAGCCGAAGTCCAAAGGCACTAACCAGAACAACAGTGAACAGCATGCTTGAAACTGGGTGAGGAATTCGATCTTCTCTCTCCTATTTTGTATCTGATTTCCTGGAAAGGATTCCCAAGAAGCAAAAATCCTCCCAAAGTGACAAAGGAGGGGACTATTCCCCCACCCTCCCATAGATGGAAGCAGTGAATTAAACTCTTATGGGGAACAAAAATATATTGAAATGAGATTAAAAACACTACAGTCTGGATAAATTTGAAAATTAAGAAAACTATTAAAATTCCATACCTGAAAAAGTATTGACATAATAATAATAATAATAACAACAACAACAACAACAACAACTCTTTGCTTTAAAAGCTGGAAAATGAACAGCTTCTGACACCTAGAGGATTAGAGAAAACTATAGCTGCATTGACTCAGAATTTGGCAAGACACCCAGAAATAGCAAAAAATAGCTGGGAACAAAGCATTGGGCTCTCTACTACAGAGTGAAATTATATATGTTTAGAAACTGCTGACCTTCTGGGATTATAAACACACTGAGCTGCATTTTTAAGTTTAAGAACTATTTGCAGAGAAAGAAAAACCTTGGCCTTTGGTTAATTTTCTAAAGGGGAAGTTACTGGAAAGCTTTCAGGTGGTTAAACACTTTGGACTGAAATTTTGGCTGGCTGATAAGCATAAGACTCTTGAAAAGAAGAACTGTTACAAAATACTGTTCTCAGTAGTCCTTTGATAATTGGAAACATATTGGATTACAAAAAACCATATATAAAGATAAGAACGACACAATATTTGGTTGTTTGGATTTTAAGTTGGGCTGATTTGATAAAGCTAATTAAAGAGACTATGGTACTGGTGAAAAACTACTTAGAGGAGGGAGACAAAATGGATGTTGTATTTTTATCTAAAAGTGACAGAAAACCACACCTAACACCTCCTGCTGAAGACCCCAGTGTGGAACATCAGAGATCTGCAAGAACAATGACTCAAGACAAAGCAAATACATTCCAGGAGAAAATATATGCAATGCTGCAACAGATTCAAATGACAATTGTCTTAAATCATGATGAGATTAAACATAACATAACATAAATGAACATATCTCTAACTTAAACTCACAATTAATGCTCAAAAATGATGATAAAGAATGAACAAATAAATCAGACAGTAGAATACAAATAAGAGGAAAATGACTTAAATATGGAAGCTATGAATGAAGAGAACTACAACTTAATACAAACAAAAGAAAATCTGCAAAATTTTACTACAACAAAGGAAATAAAAAAGATGTTTTACTTTTCAGGATTTCAAAACAAACTTGAGGACAAAAAATAAGATTTAATAAAATGGGTTAAAGAGTTTTCAGGAGAATCATTAAAAAGTGGGAGTCAAAAAACAAATATTCTACTTAATTTGACTTTTTTATTCCCAACAATATCTACAAAACTACAACCTGGCAAGCTAAACCTATTGATCTGGAAAGTGACCTGGCAAAAGAAGATTAGAATTAGATTTAAGAGATGTGATTCAACTTACCAGATGGAATACTATATGACTAAACATCTGTTTGAATACAGTTAAAAATATATAAAGTTTAGCTATAAAGAGGCCCTATAGTAAGATTGCTAGATGGTGTACTATATGATTAAATACTTGTTTGAACATGGTTAAAAGAATAGACAATGCTTGGACATAAAGGGCCCCTATAGTAAGAGGGATAAGATATATAAGTAATATATTTTTATAATATATGAAATGTAAAAATATTGACATGGTATATTTGAATGAAAACTTTGGATATTCAAAGATAATAAATTTTGAGAAAATTATGATTGATAAGAATGGTTTCAAAACTGAGGGGAAATTAAGCTTAAATAAGAATCTTGAAAACAGGACATATAATAATTTAATAACATGACTTCTATAAATTATTATTATTATTATTATTTTATTATTATTTATTAGATTTATTTTATTATTATTATTTATTAGATTTCTATTAGATTTCTAAAGGGCCCCTATAGTAAGAGGGATAAGATATATAAGTAATATATTTTTATAATATATGAAATGTAAAAATATTGACATGGTATATTTGAATGAAAACTTTGGATATTCAAAGATAATAAATTTTGAGAAAATTATGATTGATAAGAATGGTTTCAAAACTGAGGGGAAATTAAGCTTAAATAAGAATCTTGAAAACAGGACATATAATAACTTAATAACATGACTTCTATAAATTATTATTATTATTTTATTATTATTATTTATTAGATTTCTATGCCGCCCTATTCCAAGAACTCAGGGTGGCTCACAGCATGAATACTAACATAAAGAAATCCAATATTAAAATACATTATAAAACCCATTAATTAAAAAAACCCAATCAACCAGAAACAGACATACAAACATACATACACTGGCTGGGGCAAGGTGTTAACTGCCCCAGGCCTGCCAGCAAAGATGGGTCTTCAATAATTTGTGAAAGGCGGAAAGGGTGGGGGCAATACGGATCTCTGGGGGGAGTTGATTCCAGAGGGCCGGGGCCGCAACAGAGAAGGCTCTTCCCCTAGGCCTCGCCAGGCGACACTGTCTGGCTGACGGGACCTGGAGAAGGCCGACTCTGTGGGCCCTAACCGGACGCTGGGTTTCATGAGACAGCAGACGGTCCCGTAAGTAACCTGGTCCGATGCCATGTAGGGCTTTATAGGTCATAACCAACACTTTGAATTGCGTTCGGAGACCAATTGGCAGCCAATGCAGCTCGCGGAGTGATGTTGAAATGTGGGCATTTCTAGGTAGACCCAATACTGCTCGTGCGGCTGCATTCTGCATTACCTGAAGTCTCCAAACATTTTTCAAAGGTAGCCCCATGTAGAGAGCATTGCAGTAGTCGAACCTCGAGGTGATAAGGGCATGAGTGACTGTGAGAAGAGACTCCCGGTCCAAATAGGGCCGTAGCTGGTGCACCAGGCGAACCTGGGCAAATGTCCTCCTCGCCACAGCCAACAGATGATGTTCCAGATTTAGCTGTGGATCGAGGAGGACACCCAAGTTGCGGACCTTCTCTGAGGGGGTCAAAAACTCCCCCCCAGGATGATGGACGGACAGATTGAATTGTCTTTGGGAGGCAAAACCCACAGCCACTCCGTCTTGTTGGGGTTGAGTTTGAGCCTGTTAGCACCCATCCAAATCCTAACAGCCTCCAGACATCGGCACATCACTTCCGCTGCTTCACTGAAGTGACACAGGGTAGAGATGTAAAGCTGGGTATCATCAGCATACTGATGATAACTCACCCCGTGTCGTCAGATGATCTCACCCAGCGGTTTCATGTAAATATTAAACAGCAGAGGGGAGAGGACCGATCCCTGAGGGACCCCACAAGGGAGGAACCTAGGGGTCGACCTCTGACCCCCTGCCCACACTGACTGCGACCGACCAGTGAGGTAAGAGGTGAACCACTGCAAAACAGTGCCCCCAACTCCCAACCCCTCCAGCCGGCGCAGAAGGATACCATGGTCGATGGTATCGAAAGCCGCTGAGAGGTCAAGTAGCACCAGGATAGTGGAATATCCCCTATCCTGGGCCCACCAGAGATCATCCATCAGCGCGACCAAAGCAGTTTCCGTGCAGTAGCCGGGCCTGAATCCTGACTGCTGAGGGCCCAGATAATTGGCCTCATCCAAGGACTGTTGGAGCTGGAGTGACACCACCTTCTTGACAACCTTCCCTATAAAGGGAAGGTTGGAGACAGGACGGTAGTTGTTTAATACAGCTGGGTCCAGGGAAGGCTTCTTGAGGAGGGGGCACACAATTGCCTCCTTGCAGGGAGCCAGGAAGGACCCCTCCCTCAAAGAAGTGTTGACAATCTCCTGAACCCAGCCACACGTCACCTCCCTGCTGGCCGAAAGCAGCCAGGAGGGGCACGGATCCAATAAACAGGTGGCGGAACTCACAGCTCCCATGGCCTTGTCCACTTCATCGGGTGCTACCAGGTCAAACTCCTCCCACACAACAGGATCAAGATGAGTCCCTGTCATCTCGACTGACTCATTGTCAGCCGACACTGCATTCCAATTGGAGTCAAGGTCCATCCGAATCTGAGCAATTTTATCCACGAAAAACTTATTAAAGTCCTCAGCACTACCCTGCAAGGGTTCATCAACCCCCCCGATTAAGGAGGGAGCGAGTCACCCTAAACAGGGCGGCTGGGCGGGATTCCGCAGATGCAATCAAGGCGGAATGATACGTGCATCTTGCCGTCTTGAGCGCCACCTGATAAGTCTTGATATAAGATCTTAATAGTGTTCGGTCAGATTCAGATTTACTTTTCCTCCATCGCTTCTCTAGGCGTCTCTTCTGGAGCTTCATCCCCCTGAGTTCCTCAGTAAACCAAGGAGATCTCATGGGTCTGCTACCACAGAGAGGTCGCAGCGGCACAATCCGGTCAAGAGCCCCCTTCGCAGCTATATTCCAGGCCGTAACCAAGGACTCTGCTGAACTGTGAATGAGAGAATCCAGTATTACCCCAAGCGTCCTCTCAAAACTCTCTGGGTCCATCAGACGCCTGGGGCGGAACCACCTAATCGGTTCCGCCTCCCTGCAGGGGAGGATTGGAGCCTTGAAAACAAGCCGTAGCAGAAAATGATCTGACTATGACACAGGCAAAATATCTAAGTCCCTTAAATTCAGATCATTGCTCAACTGTTCTGAGAGGAATACCATGTCGGGAGTGTGTCCCCCCTCGTGAGTCGGACCCTGAGCTACTTGAGTCAGGTTCATGGTTGCCATGGTGGCCATGAACTCCTGCTCCAACCCAGAGGATTCTCCGAGTGACGGTACATTTAAGTCCCCCAAGACAATAAGCCTGGGGAACTCAACCGCCAGCCCAGCAACCTCCTCAAGTAGCGCAGGCAGGGCTGTTGACATGCAGCTGGGAGGCAGGTACGTGAGCAACAAGCCCACCTGAACCCCTAGGTCCAACTTCACAAGGAGCGACTCACAACCTGCAATCTCAGAAGCAGCGAGCCTGCATAGGCTAAAGGTCTTCTTGGCTATAATAGCCACTCCTCCCCCCCTTCCCTGGGGTCGTGGCTGATGCCATACCTGAAACCCGGTTGGACACATCTCAGAGAGAGGAACTCCTACCTCCGGGCCCAGCCAGGTCTCAGTCACACATGCCAGGTCGGCCTCCTCCTCCAGGAGAAGATCCTGGATGAGGGGAGCTTTATTTACAACCGACCTGGCATTGAGCAGCAGCCGCCTGGGCCCAGGGTCTGGATTTCGCCCATCACGAGTACTTCGGGCTGAGCTCACAGGGTCGGAGCAAGGGATCACTTTTAAACAGCGAGCCCTTGTTCCCCGGGAATGGCCTACCCTATGGCTCTTGCCATATCTGCCTCTCCCCAGCAAGACCGGTATGCTTTGGCCCTCTGCCACCCCGGAGCCAGTGTCCCCCATCCCCTCCACCTCTGCCATGCCAGACAGGCTAGCCAATTCATCCCATTCATCCCACTCAGTTGCAAACTCCATCCATTCCATCATTTATCCCTCCCTAAAAACCGCCCCTTTTTAAAACTAAACAAATTAAAACAATGAACTATATAAAATCCCCCAATATCTACCAACACATTCATCTTCCATCCACTCATCCAACAGTCACCCCATCCACTTCAAAAATTCTCCCAATAATAGCACCGATAATATATCCATTCAGTACAATACAATCATTCCTTAAGGTAATTCCCATAAAAAAACCCCAATTAATAAATATATGTTGGATTGGAAAAGATAGAGTATATACAAGGGAGATACCATTTTAAGAAATTGTATTTAGCATATAATTAATTATTTATCTGTTAGGTTGTAAAATATAGTATTCTTAATAGGTTTTATATAATATTTTGGAGTAATTTAGTGGGTTTTCTTGTGTTCTTACCCTGTATTCACTCTGGGAAGTCGGGGGGGGGTGGTGGTTGGGGGGGATTTATAATTTTATTATTGTAATATGTAATTGTCTTATATAAGACTAAATATGGATTGTTCTAGCGGCACTTCAGAACCACATTTGAGGAGGAGGAGGAGTTTGAGGAGTGAAGGAGAAGGGAAGTAGGGAGTTGTAGGAGGAATGAGGAGCGTGAGGGAGGTAGAGAAAGTGGGGGGACAGAAGTTGAAAGGGAGGAGGTAGAGGGGGATGTGGTTGGTGGGGTGCCTTATGATACATTTATGATATATGTTTATATATTGTAATAATTATTTTTTGTTGTATCTATAATTATAAAACTAATAATAAAAAACCCCAATTAATAGACATAAGATTCTGATATAAAACCATTCCCCCCTCTCTTTTGCCACAAGGTGTCCCCTCCCTTCCAACAAGGGGAAACAATGTTCTTAAAAATTCTCTCAATGTTCTTAAGATTCCTCTCGGTCTGAGCAATCCAATTTGAAAACAAAGAAATCCTTCCTAGGCTCAAATATGATGTTATTATAAAGCCAACTAGAATAATAAAAATCCAAGGACTCGAAAGTCTAAAAGAGGTCAACAGCATTTTTCTACGATCTCAAATGACCTCAAACAATGTCGGTTTGTTTCAAATGGTGGTTATAACAATATTTGTTACACTGGTTGGAGTCCTGTCTTCTCTCTCTCTAGGTGCTGCGTTTTGGTGTTACTTTCTGGGTTAAATGTTCCATAAAGTATTCTATAAGTGGTAATCTTAGTGGAGTCTTAGGGGAGTTAATTCAGTCTCAAACCTCGATCCTCCAAGACCTCGTTCTTCAATGGCAGCTTGTTCTCTCCAATCCACACTATTTCTCCCACTACTCAGTTCCCCCTTGCCTCCACCAACTGCTCTCACAAGTCAGCCAGGCAAAAAACAACTCAGTTCAAAGTGGGGGGGGGGGTCCACCAGCTGCTTACACCAGCTGGGAGTCCCACAGCAGTTTCTTCAGTCTTGGGATTCTCCTCTTTCCCCTCTCTCACTTGTCGCGCCAGTGTCAACACCTCGGTTCTCAACCCGGCTTGGCAGCCGCTCTTCTCAGATCTTTCCTCCTTAACTCCTTAACTCCCCAATTGAAACATAAGCTGATTAGAAAAGATGTTATATATTGATGTTATTGTTATATGTACAAATACTAGAAAAATGTTTATACCCAACTCTATATGAATTGAAAGTATTAAGAATTATATTTGTTTAATGTAGACAAAAGGAGAATATTACTGGAAGAAGAGGATCAAGGAAATATGTTATCAACTAACATATTGATCAATTATAGAAATTATTATTGATTGTTTTTAAATATATGAACCCAGACAATACATTGTTAACTAAGCACTAAAGACTGTGATTGTAAAAATTTAATAAAATATATATTTTAAAAAAGCACAGAGAGGGAAGGACAAAAAAAGAAGGGAACAGTTCTCTTTGCCTTGTTTTGCTGGCCAGGCAAACTAGTGTGAAAGAATGTTTCTTTGCTTTACTTATTTTAACATTATTTTCTAACAGAATTTAAAATTCTTGTCTCTTTCAATTAGAGACATTTAACGGTTACATTCATGTCACGCACAAAGACTTTGACACACATACACAAACAAAGAGAAAGAAAAGAGAATGGCAAAGGGAAACAGAACTCTTAGATTTTCATATCCTGGTCATTCTCACTGTAAATCACTGTTAGCTTAAATTAGAAAGGCAAGAAAATCTTAATAAACATTAACTGGTTGCATAAAAGAGGGGGAAGAAATCAACCTTCCTATATTTTATTTTCCTTTTAAGTACTTTTATTTAGCCAAATTGGTTTCCCAGCTTTGTTCCTGAGCAAAGCCCATTCCTTACATATTTCACTTGCTCATTTTTCTCTTCATACCAGCTAGGACAGGCACTCGCCTCTCACCCATGACATGAGCAAGTCTCCTAGAGGGGATCCTGTCATGACTCTCGAGCTACATCTTCCCATGTTCCCCTTTTGATGTGGGGTTCAATCAGCTTAACCAGGTCTTCCCTTGTGGCCAAAACCTGCCACTACGTCTGTCAATTTTTGGACAATAAAAAGGAGTCTGGGAGGATTCTGGTTCCATCACAGAGTACAGGCACCTCCTTTCAAGGGAACACTGCCTTCAGTTTTTGGAGGAAAAAGGAGTCTGGGAGGACCTGCTGCCCCCTTTGCAGCGAGTACAGGCACCTCCTTCCACTGCCTTCAGTTTTCAGACTCAGGAAAGTCTGGGAGGACCTGCTGCTTCTTCCAAGCAGTGAGTATGGGCACCTCCTAATCTGGGTTTTGCTCACTGACTTCCAAACTGGTTGCCCAAATTTGACTCTTTCACTCACTTTTCCATTCCCTTTTCACACAGCCTCTCCCTTTTCCTTAACAAAATATCCTATGCTCTGGCCAAACCCCCTTGCTTTCCAGGGTCTGTCACTTGAACAGATTCTTTCTGGTTAGGAAAGGTCAGAGGGAGCAGGATCCAGCTGTGATTGGGAGAAGGGTCCTCTCACTCATACACACAGACAAACATACATTTCCCTCACTCCCCTGGGCTTTAAAAGTTAAAAATTAGAGGTACTCACCTTTTTTCCAAGCAGCCCTTGAGTTCAAACTCAAAACTCTCTTTACTACCCTTGGTCCAAATGGGCAGGGTTTGGGAAACCTACCCACAGACACAAGGGATGTGCTGCCAGTAAGATGGAGGCTTACCCAGGCCCAGTCCTTTGGTGAAGTTAGCTTGGAATCCCATCCTGGGTGCCAAATTGTTGAAAGAAAAAACATCAGGTCTAGTCCAAGCCAGGAATAAATAAAATGGAGACTGTTTGGAAAGAAGATTCTTGTTTATTTAGTTGCCAGAAACTTCAGTGACACAGCATGTTTCCTGGGTGGCTGACAAAATGGAGCTGGGAGTGAATGGGTTTTTATACCTTCTTGGGGTTTGTGTTTGGAGTTGTTCCTGTTCCTTTGCAATGTTCTTTGACCTGAGCTTGAGTGTGCCCTTTTGGTATTCTAATGGTGGTGAATTAATGCTATTATGTCCTAAAGGTCATGTTCCTGTCCTTGGAGTCTTTGTTTTTCTAATCCCTCAGCTCCAGCCTTCTGTGGGGGCTGTGGTTGAAGGTGTTTTGCTTATGAATGGTGTGGCCCAGTCTTTCTGAATAGGATTGCCAAATCTGCATTTCTAAAGAGCTGTTTCTGCTTGGAGGAAAGGGAGACTGGTTTCTGCCTTTTAAGATTTTCTTCCAGCTTCCGGTTTGCGATTGCGGCGCTGGCAGATGCTTGAGGAGACCGCTCTCTCCGCTGTCCAGTTTTCCTCAGTCGGAAGACCCTGGAAAGGGTCGAAAGTCACCCTGGAGGGGCGACTACTGCTGAGGAGGACCCTTGACAGATGGTGGAAGGGCGGCAGCCCTTCTGTTTGATCCAAGGCAACTCCTTTGGGCTGACAAAGAAAAGATCAGCCATTAACATGGCTGATCACCAAGCCTCTCCAGCCAAAAACAAAACACTACTAAGCACGACAAAAGCAATGTGGAGGAATTGGGTGAGACCTTACTTTACCTTTCCTGCTTCCCAACTACTTTCTTGTAAAAGCCTTTGGAAATACTCCCCCCCTTAATTCTGCGGCTCCTGCGTACTCTGGGAATATAAAGCTAAGGGGGGAAAAAGAACAACTAAACTAAACGACTATATATTTGGACTTGTAATTTCTGGATATCTGGGCTCCCAAGAGTTTTTTATTCTTACAGAGACTTATTATTTTACCTATTTGCTAAGCTGGAAAAAAAAGAATATTTCTTTCTTCCTTTTTTAAACTGGATAAAAGCTTAACTTTACACGTTACTGGGGACATCTAGCAAAATTTGATACAGCAAGTGATTTTTTTTTCTGACTGGGAGACTTGTGAGACTAAGATTTGTCCTTGACACTACCAAAAAAGATAAGAACTTGAAACAGCTGGGTAGTGAAAATAATTCTCTATAGTGGAGGTGGACATTTATTGACTTTTATTAAAAATAGCCTCCACTAAAGGACTATCTGGAAACACCACAGAAATGGAGGAATACCACCCATAGCTTAACTACAAACTTATACTTGAAAAAATCCTAGAGGCTACTGAGCTAATAAATTCCAGACTGAAAGATAAAGGCACCACCTTAAAGCTACAAAATGCAGCCCAGACTTCAACCAATGAACTTACAACTCAAAAGGCAACAGAAGAAGAAGGAATTAACACTAAAGCGGACTTTAAAGAATACCAGCTACAATCTACTCAGAACCCTGATATCCAAACCTTGATTTCATCTAAAGCATATGCAATTCTAACAGCAACAGAAACTGAAGAAAGTAACACTAAGATGGAAGGTGCTGAAGACTTACATACACAGTATACTGAGAATTTAGATAACCCAGACAACCAAATAACAACTACAACATTGAATATGACTTTTTATTTAAACCAGCTAAAACCAGAAGAAGACCAGCCTGAATTCACAACAAATATACTAAGCCAAATATGAAGATTCAAACAATCTAATGACTATGAAGGGACTAGCTTCCTTGACAAGTTGATAACTGGATGGTCTCCCTTGATTCAAATGACATATGCAGGAATGAAGGGAGATCCACCCGAGGATTTAAAGACTCTGCTATGGATGCCTGTTTGGCACAAAAAGAAGGCCAGAGTTAGACTTAAAAAATGGTTTTCTTTATGTGACCTTTAATGGAAGAGCCTAAAATTTCATTTAATGGGCTAAGGAGATTTTAAAAGACATTAAGTGTTTTAATATTTAGGATTTAGACCTATAAGGGAAATAAATTAGTTACTAGAATAATAATTTTGAATTATAATATAGAAGATGGATTCAGATGATAAAGGTTATTTTATTAGTAAGTGATGATATTAGGATGAGAAGTAGAATATGATTGTGAAATAATGTAAGAATTTATCTGAATAAATAATAAGTTTGTAATGAACTAAGGGAACCGTGGGCTATCCGAAACCTAAATACTATGGACATTAAGCCGACTGGAATACTGAAACTGAAATCAGATAAAAGTTAAAAACAGGATATAATACTAATACTAATAATAAAGTTGGAAGGGACCTTGGAGGTCATCTAGTCCAACCCCCTGCTCAGGCAGGAAACCCTATACCATTTCAGACAAATGGCTGTCCAGTCTCTTCAAAACTTCCATTCTTGGAGCATTCACTGCATCTGGAGGCAGGTTGTTCCACTCGTTAATTGTTCTAACTGTCAGGAAGTTTCTCCTTAGTTCTAGGTTGCTTCTCTCCTTGATTAGTTTCCATCCATTGCTTCTTGTCCTGCCTTCAGGCGCTTTGGAAAATAGCTTGACTCCCTCTTTTTTCTGGCAGCCCCTGAGATATTGGAACACAGCTATCATGTCCCCCCTCGTCCTTCTCTTCATTAAACTAGACATACCCAATTACAGCAGCCGTTCCTTATATGCTTTAGCCTCCAGTCCCCTAATCATCTTTGTTGCTCTTCTCTGTACTCTTTCTAGAGTCTCAACATCTTTTTTACATCATGGTGACCAAAACTGGATGCAGTATTCCAAGTGTGGCCTTACCAAGGCATTGTAAAGTGGTATTAATACTTCACGTGATCTTGATTCTATCCCTCTGTTAATGCAGCCTAGCACTGTGTTGGCCTTTTTGGCAGCTGCAGCACACTGCTGGCTCATATTTAAGTGATTGTCCATTAGGACTCCGAGATCCCTCTCACAGTTACTACTATTGAGCAAGATACCCCCTATACTATACCTGTAAATTTGCCTAAATGTAGAACCTTACTTTTTTCATCATTGAATTTCATTTTGTTAGATAGTGCCCCGTGTTCAAGTCTGTCCAGATCCTCCTGTATCTTAAGCCTGTCTTCTGGAGTGTTGCCTATTCCTGCCAGCTTGGTGTTGTTTGCAGATTTGATGATTTCCCCATCTATCCCCTTGTCCAGATCATTGATGAAGATGTTGAAGAGCACTGGGCCTAGACAGAGCCCTGGGGCACCCCGCTACACACTTCCCTCCATGCAGATGCAGTTCCATTGAGGACCACCTGCTGAGTACGGCCAGTCAGCCAGCTACGGATCTATCTGGTGGTGATGCTGTATAACCCACATTTTTCTATCTTATCAAGTAGTAGATTGTAATCTACTTTATCAAATGCCTTAAAGTCCAAGTAAATTATATCCACTGCATTCCTCTGATCCACTAATTTTGTCACTTGGTCAAAGAATGCAATAAGATTTGTCTGGCATGATCTGTTTTTGACAAACCCATGTTGGCTTTTAGTAATGACTTTGTTTGCCTCTAGGTGTTTGCTGATTCGTTGTTTAATTATCTTTTCCAGAATCTTCCCAGGTATTGAGGTCAGGCTGATATGTCTGTAATTTCCTGGATCCATTTTTTTCCTTTTTTGAAGACAGGAACTACATCAGCTTTTTTCCAGTCCTCTGGTAGTTCCCCAGTGCTCCAGGATCTTTGAAAAATATAGTTCAATGGTTGTGAGATCACATCTGCCAGTTCTTTGAGAACCATCTGGTCCTGGCAATTTGAACTCGTCTAGGCTTGACAGGTGCTCACTTACCATTTTCTTGCCTATCTTAACTTGCATTTCTATTCTGTTTTTGATGGCACTATTTTTGGTAGGTTGATCTGTTTTTTTCCTTTTGTGTAAAGACAGATGCGAAAAACGAGTTAAATAATTCTGCTTTCTCCCTGTTGCTTGTCACCTTCTTGACACTTTCACTCGCTAATGGACCAATTGTTTCCTTCACTTTTTCTTGTTTTTTACATATCGAAAGAAGCTTTTTTGTTATTTTTGACTTTGGTCGCAAGCCTTAGTTCATTTTAAGCCTTAGCTTTCCTCACTTCATCTTTGCAGGCTCGGGCTATTTGCTGATATTTTGACTTAGTTATGTGCCCCTCTTTCCACTTTCTATACTTGTCGTTTTTATCTTTCAATTTATCAGAGAGTTCTTTATGCAGCCATGCTGGTTTCTTTTGAGAGCTGTTATTTTTCCTCTTTGTTGGTATTGTGCTAGGCTCTGCTTTTATTATCTCACTTTTCAAAATTTTCCAAGCTTCTTGTGTTGTTTTCCCCTTGAGCATTCTCATCCATGGAATGCTTCCCAAGCCCTCTCTAAGTTTATTGAAATTAGCTCTCTTAAAGTCTTGGACTCTAGTTTGACTGTGTTCTATTGCTTGTGCTTCCATAATGTTGAATTCCAATATTGCATGATCACTTCCCCCCAAGGTTTCTGTGGCTTCAACACCTTGTATCATTTCATCTCTGTTAGTGAGAATTAGATCCAATATGGCTAATCCCCTAGTTCCCTTCTCTACTTTTTGGGAGACAAAGATGTCTGCTAGGTTTGTCAGGAATCTGTTTGATCTTCCACTTGGTGCAGAGTTTGTCTCCCAGTTGATGTTAGGGTAGTTAAAGTCCCCCATTACTATTGTGATGTGCTTCCTACATACCTTAGTTAGCTGACTAACAAAAAGTTTGTTTGTTTCCTCTGTTTGGTTGGGTGGCCTGTATTATACTCCTATGGTAATGTTATTTCCCCCCCTTTTATATTGATAAATGCATTCAGGACAGTTTCCATCATTGTTGTGCTCTATTTCTGTAGAGATGTAGTTATTTCTTATATAGAGAGCAACTCCAGTTCCTCTTTTATTTGGCCTGTTTCTTTTAAATAATTTAAATATGGATGCTTATAAGTCAAAAGATATTGATAAATATTTCAATTGATTGAGTTATAACTAGCAATGTGTTAATTTGAATCTTAGAGAATAACCAAGGGAAAGAGAGAGGAATTTTTTGATGATGTAAATTGACATATGTATGAAAGAGCTTGTTATTGGACTATGGATTACCCAACCATGATGTTGCTTCCTTAATACCTGAAGCTTTGTAAAATTGGAAAATTAAAAAAACTTGTTTAAAAAAAAGATTTTCTCCCATTATTCCTTTGGGAAAATATAATGTTCTGTCTTTTTTAAATATCCCCCAAAATATTTCCTTCTCTGGAGGGTAGGTGGGTGCTGATTTCCAAAGAACTTTATAGGAAAAAAAATCCCAATATCCCACAGGACTCAATAACTGCAAAGTCTGCTGAGTTGAATACATACAGCATCTAATGCACTGACATTTGTACTTCAGTGTTTATGGTTGCAGGATCTGAATAATAAAAGGCATCATAAGAAATTAATTTCTTTCAGATTCAGTGGCTACAAAACTCTTATCAGAACATGAATTAAAGTTAATAGGGGATAGTATGTGTCCAAACGACATTGTTGGTGTTGTTAGTTGCAAAGTCGTGTCCGACATCGTGACCCCATGGTTTTCCTGTCCACTATCATCTTCTAGAGTCCATTAAAGCTCACGCCTACTGCTTCAGTGACTCCATCCAGCCATCTCATTCTCTGTCATTCCCCTCTTCTATTGCCCTCAATCTTTCCCAGCATAAGGCTCTTCTCCAGTGAGTCCTTCCTTCTTATTAGGTGGCCAAAGTAGTTGAGTTTCAACTTCAGGATCTGGCCTTCTAAAGAGCAGTTGGGGTTGATCTCTTCTAGGACTGACTGGTTTGAACGCCTTGCAGTCCAAGGGACTCACAGGAGTCTTCTCCAGCACCATAGTTCAAAGGCCTCAATTCTTTGGCGCTCAGCCTTTCTTATGGTCCAACTTTCACAGCCATACATTGCTATGGGAAAACCATGGCCTTGACTATATGCACTTTTGTTGGCAGGGTGATGTCTCTGCTTTTTAGTATGCTGTCTAGATTTGCCATAGCTTTCCTCCCCAGGAGCAAGCATCTTTTAATTTCTTGGCTGCAGTCCCCATCTGTGGTGATCTTGGAGCCCAGGAAGATAAAATCTGTCACTACCTCCATTTCTTCCCCATCTATTTGCCAGGAATTGAGACAGCTGGATGCCATGATCTTGGTTTTCTTCATGTTGAGTTTCAAGCCAACTTTTGCACTCTCCTTCTTCACCTGCATCAAGAGGCTCTTTAGTTCCTCTTCACTTTCTGCCATTAGAGTGGTATCATCTGCATATCTTAGGTTGTTGATATTTCTCCCGGCAATCTTAAAAATGACATAGGTTATATAAAGCTTTTATATAGCTTTAACTAACAGCTTGATTAAATAGAGAAGTCATAATTCTTTCTTTCAGATAGGTCTCTAGGTTTCCTTTGCATTTCTTTTTGCAATTTTTGATGCAATACTGGGCTCAGAATCTTGCCTAGCTTAGGCTCTGAATTAGCTGACTCAGCTTGCTCCTATATCTCCTCAGGTGCCCTCTCTTTAGCTAATTTCTGGGATGCCTTGATCAAGCGCTTCAGCTTCTGAATCTGAAAAGCCAGACTAATCCACAAAACATAGGACAGCAAGCTGAATTGCTTTCTGTTATACTTTACCCCTATTCATTGTTGTCTGGGTACTTTTTTCATTTCTAGATATCTAGTTATCAAAATGCCAAGAAGCAAACAATACCCCAATCAAGGAACTACCTACTCAGACAAACAAGCTGCTGGTATATAAAAAAACTTAAATGAATCACCTAGATTCCTTTTCTTAGCCAAATGCTATTTAAATCACCTTTTACTATTTCAACATGAACAAGGCCAGATTAAAATCTGTCATAATTATTCTATCTCAAAATTCCAACAATGATTGGAAACTGTACAAAGAGACAAGAAACCTGGAATTAAGGAGACACTTCGTAACAGTGAGGACAATTAACCAGTAGAACAGCTTGCCTTCAGAAATCATGGGTGCTCAATCACTAGAGATTTTTAAGAAGAGACTAGACATCACTTGTATGAAATGGTATAGGTTTGAGCAGGGAGCTGGACTAGAAGAATAGAACAGAACAGAACAGAATAGGTGTTCTAAACCAGGGCTTTTCAACTTTTCACAGTTTGTACCACTTTTAGGACATGACAATATTTGAGTACCACCAGTGCTTGATGACTAAAAAAAAAGGCTTGAATTTTGGGCTTTACTGGTTAGATTCATTTGTTGTTATAGAAATGGCTAGTTTATAATATTATTGAAAAGGAAAAAGTTGAGGTTCAATGTTAACGCTTCCTTCCAATTGTAACAGTCAATGCCTTTTCTTTTTCCTTCTCCCCCTCACTTTTCCCTTTTTCTCTCATCCTTCACTCGCAATCCTCCTCACTCTTTGCTAGCAAAAGCCTCTCGCTTGCTTTCGTTCACAAACACACTGCTCGCACAAGCTTCTCTCTTGCTCCATTCATTCATGCGTTGCTCGCAAAAGCTTCTCCCTGGCTCTCATTCACATGCATGTTGCTCGCAAAAGCTTCTCTCTTGCTCCATTCACTCACATGTTGCTTACAAAAGCTTTTCTCTTGCTCCAATCACACACTCGTTGCTCGCAAAAGTTTCTCTCTCACTCCATTCACACACATGTTGCTTACAAAAGCTTCTGCCTTACTCTCATTCACACACATTGCTCACAAAAGCTTCTCTCTCGCTCCATTCACACACACATGTTGCTTGCACAAGCCCCTCACTCACTCTTTCACTCACCCTTCGCTCACAAAGGCTGCTCACTCACTCTCTCCTCACTGCTTCTCTGACAAAAGCCTCTTCTCTCTTTTTCTCTCTGTGTTTTTTTCTCTCCTGCTAAAACTTCTTTTTATAGCTTCTCCTCTCTCCACCTCCTCTTCCTCCTTTTCTCTCCTGGGTGTGCCAGAAGCTCCAATCAGCATGTAGCCATGTGTGCAGATCCAGGGGCTTCTGCCAAGCCCTGCAGCTCCAGCTGGTCTCCTCCAGGTCTGTGTGGCACCGCTTTAGCTGATTCCCTTCCCCGCTACACTTGGCTAGGGGTTGCGTACCACCTGCCAGGTGCTAGACCAGCCCCCTGCTCAAGCAGGAGAACCTGTACCATTTGAGACAAATGATTGTTTAGTCTCTTCTTAAAAACTCTAGTGATAGAGCACCCACAATTTCTGAAGGCAGGCTGTTCCACTGGTCAATTGTCCTCGCTGTTAGGAAGTTTCTCCTTAATTCCAGGTTGTTTCTCTCTTTCATCAGTTTCCAATCATTGTTTCTTGTCCTGCCCTCTGGTGTTTTGGAGAATAGTTTGATGGCCTCTTCTTTGTGACAGCCCTTCCATGGTCCCTTCCAGCTCTATTCCATTCCATTCCGTTCTGTTCCGTTCCATTCCATTCCATTCCATTCTATTCCATTCTATTCTATTCTATTCTATTCATCTGCAGTTGCTGGATAAATGCTGTTGAAGAGCAAAGATTTGTTAAAGAAGGTGAACTCCGTGGAAGCTTGCAAAGTTATTTAACAATCCTATGAAATTAGATGAGAAGAAAAGAAGAGTCAGGGCTTTTGAAAACCCCAACCACTGGGAAGGGAATTCCTGTGTGCATGCTTTCAAAACACAAGGGCAAAGTCTTTTCAGTTACATGTTTAATTACTTTGAGGGGCTGCCACAAAGAAGAGAAGGCAGAACAAGAAGGAATGGATGGAAACTAATCAAGGAGAGAAGCAACCTAGAACTAAGGAGAAATTTCCTGAGAGTTAGAACTATTAATCAGTGAAATGACTTGCTTCCAGAAGTTGTAGATGCTCTAACACTGAAGGTTTTTTTCTAAATATTTTATTAATTTTACATTTAAGTATTTAAAAAGCAACATGGTGGCTGGGTTAATCAATAGTTCAATAATAAAATGTTTAGTACAAATCTCAAGTTACAACATCAAATATTTCCTCTCTTTTCCTTTAACATCTACTGTCTTGTATTTAAGCTAATACAGTTCTTATTATTATTACATTTATCAATAATTTTAGCTTATACATATCTTAATTACTTTTTACATTCAATCTTCATAAACAATCCATATCCTGTTATTAATTTTTTCCCATTTTTTAGTTTCCAATCAATATTCCAATTTAACCTTTGATATTTATAATTTTTAGGCTTTAGGTAACCAAGATTTCCCTTATCTCAATTCATAACAGAATCTAATATCCAAAACACACACTTTCTATATAAATCAGAAGAAATTTGAGAAAGAAGAACAGATTGAATTGAAGATAAACATATCAGGGCAATCATGGGGAATTGGAATAATAGGGAGACAACTTAATGAATACAAATGGGCTAGCCCTTCCCCAAAAAATGGCAATTAAATGGTCTCCTTTATTTCAAATAACATATATAATAATAGAGGGAAATCTATTTGACGACTAAAAGCACTGATATGGAAGGCTAGTTGGCAAAGGAAGAAAGCCAGAATAAGGCTGAAGAAAATTGGGGTTTTGATTTATTAGAGAGGATTTCATATTATTAATTAGAGGGTTAAAGGGAGAAGTTGAGATAAGGGGAATTTTGGTCATTAGATTTAAAATATTTGGAAATTAGTTGAAAATAAGGATTTTATCTGTTTAATATTTAAACATTAGACCTAAAAGAAAAAATTAATTATTATGAATATGTTTGATTTATTGATTAACCCAGGCAATATATATAAAATGGTTTTGATTTATTAAAGGAGATATTGTATTATTAAATAGATGATTTAATATGGTGGGAAATAGATAACTTTTAGGAAATAGAACAAGACTATATTCAACACTGGAGGTTTTTAAGAAGAGATTGGACAACCATTTGTCTGAAGTGGTATAGAGTTTCCTGCTTGAGCAGAGGGTTGGATTAGAAGACCTCCAAGGTGCCTTCCAACTCTGTTATTCTGTTCTGTTATTTTGTATTCATGGTGCATTGACTGTATAGGTCCTATAATACATTCATAGATCTAAGTAATTCAAATCTGGGAAAGTTAAACTTTTTTCTGGGCCTCCCAGGAAATGTGTAAGCTTTACCCACCATGATCACTGTATCCAGTGGATAATCTTGCCTTACTATCTAGATGTGTTGGGCTCTAACAGCCTTAATTTCTACCTACTGACAGGAAAATATGGGAGCTATAGTCCAAGATATCTGGATTGTACTATGCAAGTCACTTTTTAGATGCTGCTGCACAAATTCTTTTCTCTCTTAACTAAATATTTCTTACAAAATTGCTGTAAGATATAAATGGAATAATAGTGTACTGCTATGTATCCTATACAGATTGTTATGTAGAATTGACCTGAAATGCTAACATCAGAAAATACTATTTCTGCAGTATTTATTTCGTGTTGTTATTACAGTACAATAGATTTCGAGTTTACAGTACACCAAACTACATTCTGGCCCCATATCACTTTTTCATGAGGCAACTGGACTTTCTTGTTTTTCTTTGAAGATGTTTCGCTTCTCATCCAAGAAGCTTCTTCAGCTCTGACTGGATGGTGGGGAATGGGAAGATTTATACTCCTTGCAGACAGCTGGTTATTTGCATTTTTTTAGTGAGTCATTAGTGCTAACTGGAGGCTTATCTGTGTCTGTAAGATCACCTGAGTAGTACAAATGTGTGTGGAGCCTTCTTCTTCTTCTTTTTTTTAAAAAAGGTTTTATTGAGTTTTATAGGTTTAGGGATAAAATAGGGGTTAAGGTTTAGGGTGGGGTTGGGATCAGGATTGGGATTAGGACAGGGTTGGGGTCAACATTGGGGTTATCCCCCAGTGACATTTTCATTATTTAGTAAACAGACTATTGTCCGGGTATATATGTTTAGCTAACAATAGTTAATATAGTAATAGATAATTGTAATAAGTATAATAAACAGTAGTCATAAACAGTATTAATTAATCACTGCATAACATTCTTCTTACTAATATGTATTCAAAATAACATATCACATTCGTTTCTCACTAGTTCGTTTTCCTAACCATTGGTAAAAATTATCCCACGTTCTAAAGTAAACTGAATCTTCTTTCTCCTTAATCTCTAAAGTCAATCTATCCATTTCTGCACATTCTAAGATTTTTATATTAAAATATCTTCAATATTGCGCAAATACAATTCTCGCTGCTGTCAAACTGGAAAAGGTGCAAAAAAGGGCAACAAGAATGATCAAGGAAATGGAGCGCCTCCCTTATGAAACCAGATTGCAACGCCTTGGTCTCTTCAGCCTTGAAAGACGGCGTTTAAGGGGTGACTTGATCGAAGTGTATAAAATCATGCATGGGATAGAAAATGTGGATAGAGAAAAATTCTTTTCTCTATCACACAATACCAGGACAAGGGGGCACTCCCTAAAGCTTATAGCTAAGAAAGTGAGGACAAATAAAGGGAAATATTTCTTCACCCAGAGGGTCGTTGATTTATGGAATTCACTTCCTGAAGGGGTCGTGACAGCTGTCAGCCTTGACAGCTTCAAGGCAGGGCTAGATAGATTCATGGATGCAAAGTGTATTGGTGGTTATTAAAACAGATGTCCATGTGCCGCCTCTATGTTGGATGAGGCAGGCAGGATTCCCTTGAGTACCATTTGTTTGGGGGTCAAGGGAAAGGGAGGGTTTTGCCTTCTCTTTCTGCTCAAGATCCCCATGTACATTTGGTGGGCCACTGTGTGACACAGAATGCTGGACTCGATGGGCTTTGGCCTGATTCAGCATGGCTCTTCTTATGTTCTTATGTTCTAATACATGCAATATTAAATATTCATTCTCCTTCTCATGATTAGGTCCTAATATTCCTAACAAAAAGAGTTCTGCTTTGAATTCTATCTGTTTTTTAATCATCTTTTCCAACCATGCATGTATCTTACCCCAAACCCTTTTTGCTTTAGGGCATGTCCACCAGATATGATAATAGGTACTTGGTCTTTGTTTACATTTCCAACAATTATTTGAAGTATTTTTAAACATTTTAGCTAATCTTACTGGTATCATATGCCATCTATAAAACATTTTATACAAGTTTTCTTTATATAATAATAATAATAATAATAATAATAATAATAATAATGATGATGATGATGATGATGATAAAGTTGTAGTCCAACCCCCTGTTCAGGCAGGAAACCCTATACCATTTTGGACAAATGGCTGTCCAGTTTCTTCTTAAAAACTTCCAGTGTTGGCACAATCACTGCATCTGGAGGCAGGTTGTTCCACTGGTTAATTGTTCTAACTATCAGGAAGTTTCTCCTTAGTTCTAGGTTGCTTCTTTCTTTGGTCAGTTTCCACCCATTGCTTCTTGTCCTGCCTTCAGGCACTTTGGAAAATAGCTTGACTCCCTCTTCTTTGTGGCAGCCCCTGAGATATTGGAACACAGCTATCATGTCGCCCCTCGTCCTTCTCTTTGTTAAACTAGACCAGTGGTTCTCAACCTTGGGGTCGCGACCCCATTTCGCGGGGGTCGCCGGGCACCGCCGGCAGCCATTTTGTTTTTTTATTTTTATTTTTTTTAATTTTTTTTTATTTTTTAAAATTTTTTTTAAATTTTTTTATTTTTTTTGGCGCTTGCGCGCTGCGCACGCTCAGATCCGCCTGTTGCGCTGGAAAAATTTTTAAAAAAAAATTAAAAAAAATTAAAAAAAATTAAAAAAAATAAAATAAAATAAAAACAAAATGGCGGACCGCAACGGGCGGATCTGCGCATGCGCGGTGTGTGCGACGGGCTGATCTGTGCAGGCGCAGATCCGCCCGTTGCAGCCGCCATTTTGTTTTTTTTATTTTTTTAAAAACATTTTTAAATAAAAAATAAAAAAAACAAAATGGCGGCCCGCGATGGGCGGATGTGCGCATGCATGGCGCGTGCGACAGGCCAATCTGTGCATGCGCAGATCCGCCCATCGTGGCCGCCATTTTATTTTATTTTTTTTGGTTTTTTTAAAAAAAAATTAAAAAAAATGGCGGCCCGCGGCGGGCGGATGCGCGCATGCGTGGCGCGTGCGACGGGCCGATCCGCGCATGCGCAGATCCGCCCATCGCGGCCGCCATTTTGTTGTTTTTTTTTTAATTTTTAAAAAAAAATTAAAAAAATTTTTTTGCACACGCGCGCGCCCCCGGGTCGGGGTCACGGCGCGCATGGGCCGGGCAAGTGGGGTCTCAACCTCAGAAAGGTTGAGAACCACTGAACTAGACATACCGAATTCCAGCAACCATTCCTTATATGTTTTAGCCTCCAGTCTCCTAATCATCTTTGTTGCTCTTCTCTGTACTCTTTCTAGAGTCTCAACATCTTTTTTACATCGTGGTGACCAAAACTGGATGCAGTATTCCATGTGTGGCCTTACCAAGGCATTGTAAAGTGGTATTAATACTTCATGTGATCTTGATTCTATCCCTCTGTTAATGCAGCCTAGCACTGTGTTGGATTTTTTGGCAGCTGCAGCATACTGCTGGCTCATATTTAAATGATTGTCCACTAGGACTCCGAGATCCCTCTCACAGTTACTACTATTGAGTAAGGTACCCCCTATATTATACCTGTACATTTGGTTTTTCTTGCCTAAATGTAGAACCTTACTTTTTTCACCATTGAATTTCATTTTGTTAGATAGTGCCCAGTGTTCAAGTCTGTCCAGATCCTCCTGTATCCTAAGCCTGTCTTCTGGAGTGTTGGCTATTCCTGCCAGCTTGGTTTCGTCTGCAAATTTGATGATTTCCCCATCTATCCCCTTGTCCAGATCATTGATGAAGATGTTGAAGAGCACTGGGCCCAGAACAGAGCCCTGGGGCACCCCACTACACACTTCCCTCCATGTAGATGCAGTTCCATTGAGGACCACACACTGAATATGGCCGGTCAGCCAGCTATGGATCCATCTGGTGGTGATGCTGTCTAACCCACATTTTTCCATCTTATCAAGTAGTAGGTTGTGGTCTGCTTTGTCAAATGCCTTACTGAAGTCTAAGTAAATTATATCCACAGCATTCCTCTGGTCCACTAATTTTGTCACTTGGTCAAAGAATGCAATAAGATTTGTCTGGCATGATCTGTTTTGTTAGGAATCTGTTTGATCTTCCACTCGGTGCAGAGTTTGTCTCCCAGTTGATGTCAGGATAGTTAAAGTCCCCCATTACTATTGTGATGTGCTTCCTACATACCTTAGTTAGCTGACTAACAAAAAAAATTGTTTTTTTCCTCTGCTTGGTTGGGTGGCCTGTAGTATACTCTTGTGGTAATGTCATTTTCCCCCCTTTTATATTGACCCATATGCATTCAGGACAGTTTTCATCATTGTTGTGCTCTATTTCTGTAGAGATGTAGTTATTTCTTATATAGAGAGCAACTCCACCTCCTCTTTTATTTGGTCTATTTCTTTTAAATAATTTAAATCCCTCCAGCTGTGTGTTCCATTTGTAGGTTTCATCTCACCATGTTTCCGTTATGGCAACAATATCATATCTGCCCTCATTAACCTGAATTTCTACTTCACCCTGTTTGCTGTTCATACTCTGTGCATTTGTGTATAGACATTTGAGTTCTTTATGACCGACCCTGTGTTTACTTCCTACCTAAGCTGTGTGATGCCTGAGTTCCCCTAATGTCTTACCACCTATTTGGTTAGTGCACTTTGTGTGGCACTCGCTATTAAGAGCTTGATTTTGCTTGACAGCAAGGTTGGTATTTTTGTCCACACACATATCTATATTACATGCACTGATAGCCCTATAGTTTTTAGATTGCCAGGGACAGGGATGTTCTGTATCAGTTACCTCACTGTCCCCGCTGTTTAGTTTAAATATTCCTCCAGAAAATCTGTGAATTTATAGCCATGTAACTCAGTCCCTTTCTTTGATGGATGCAAACCATCTCTTTTGTACATTTTTTCATGGGACCAGCTACTGACATCGTGACTAATATATCCAAAACCTTCTCCTTTACACCACTCCTTTAGCCACATATTGAATTGTGCTATACGCTGGTCTTTTCCATTTTGGTTCTTATACACTGGTAAGACCTCTGAAAAAATAAGACTACAGCCTATTCTGCTAAGTTTCTGCCCCAGGCTCTGGAAGTCATTCTGCTTTAGTTAATTTAATATTTCTATCCCATAATTTTTGCCAGTCTTCCAAATCTATAGAATATCCAAAGTTTTTTGCCCAAGCTATCATTGTTTCTTTTACTTGTTCTTCTTCCATCTTTAAATTTAGCAGAAATCTATAGAGTTTCTTAATCAAGTTTTCATCTATTTTTAACAATATTTGATCTTAGGTTGTATATCCGGATACATAGATGATAATTTTTTCGGGTCTAAATGCCATCTATAAAACATTTTATAAAAATTTTCTCTTAAATGTTGCGCTTGTGTAAATCTTACATTTTTAACCCAGATCCTCTCCCATGTTTCCATCATAATTGGTTGTCCAAAATTATGTTCCCACTTAATCATACAGTCCTTAACTAATTCAGTTTCAGAGTCAATTTCAATTAATGCATTATATAGTCTTTTAATATGCATAGGCCTTTGATCTCTAACTTGTTTAATTAAATTTTCATCTGTTGAAGAAAAGCCTATCTTAAAATCTTTTTGCCATCTAGTCTGCAGTTGTGCATATGGAAACCAAGTATAAACTATTCCTTCTTCCTTTAAAGTATTCAATGATTTCAATAAAAACAAATTCCCTTCTTTAATTAGGAGTTTCTCATAAAACACCACATCTTGAATTTGTTGTCTATTTATACTCTCTATTGCGTGCCTGGGAACTGTCCAGAGAGGAATCTTTTAGTTTAACTTGTAGTAAAACTTTTTCCAGACACGCAGCAGAGCACTTCTCAGTAGGTGCTCTTTGAAACTCCTATCCACCTTTTTGTCATAAACTAAATATGCATGGAAACCATATAGTAAACCGTACCCTTCTATATTCAATATTCTATCCTTAGTTAAATTAACCCAGTCACTTATCGCTACTAAAACAGCAGCATAGTAGTATAACTTGAAATTGGGCATTTTCAAGCCGCCTCTCTCCCTTGTATCTTGAATATTTTTTAATTTGACCCTTGGTTTCTTGCCGTTCCAAACAAATCTATTAATACCTTTCTGCCACTCCTCCAAATTCGCATCCTTTTTAAGTATAGGTAACATTTGAAACAGAAATAAAAATTTTGGCAATACATTCATTTTAACTGCAGCTATCCTACCCAACATAGATAATTGTAATTTTTTCCATTTATCTAATTCTATTTGTGTCTTATTCCACAAAACTTCATAATTATTCTTACATAGCTTCCCATTAGAAGCTTCAATATAAATTCCTAGGTATTTAGCTTTCTTAACTATCTCACAACCCGTTATTCTTTCCAAATCTTGTTTTGAATTATTATCTAAATTTTTAACTAACATCTTTGTCTTAGATATATTTAATTTAAAACCTGATACCCTACCATAATTTTGAATTATTTCCATCAAACTCTGGGCCAACTGTATTGGTTGAGTCAATGTCACCAGCAAATCATCAGCAAAAGCACATAATCTATAATCATGTTGTCTAATCTGTATACCTTTTAAATCATCTGAAGCTCTAATCCTATTCAATAAAACTTCTAAGGTTAAAACAAACAACAAGGGGGATAAAGGACATCCCTGTCTAGTACCTTTCTCTATATTAAATAAATCTGTTAAATGCCCATTCACAATAATCTGACCTTTTTGTTTCTGATAAACTGCTAATATGAATTAATAAATTGATCACCCATTCCCATCCTAACAATTAATTTTTTCAAAAACAACCAATTCAGTCTATCAAAAGCTTTCTCCGCATCCAAAAACATAAGAACTGCAGGCACCTGAATATGCTTATCCAAATATTCCATTATATTAATGAGTTGTCTAACATTAGTTTTCATCTGTCTCCCTTGTAAAAAAAAACCAGTTTGGTCAGAATGAATTATTTGTCTTAAAACTGTCATTAATCTATTAGCCAAAATTTTTGCAAAAATCTTATAATCCATATTTAACAATGAGATAGGTCTAAAATTTTCTACCTGGACATTATCTCTTCCCTCTTTGGGAATTAAAGAAACATAGGCTGTTTTCCATGAGGGTGGAACCTGACCACCCTCTTGTATATTTACAAATAACTCTCTAAGAGGTTCCACCATCTCCTCTTGAAGATACTTGTAATAGGTCGCCGTTAACCCATCAGTCCCAGGAGATTTTCCCACTTTCAATTGTTTAATCACTGAAATGATTTCTTCTGATGTAATCAATGCATTTAATCTATCTCTTTGTTCCTCAGTAATTGTCAATACATTTTCATCTTGCAAAAGAATATCTATCTCGTTCTCTTGTACCTTCTCTTCAGAATACAACTTGGAGTAAAATTCTAAAAAAGCTTTTTAAATAATTTCTTGCTGAAACACTTCCTTCCCCTTATATTCTATTTTCTCAATTATACGGGATTTTTGTTTCTTCCTTAATATATAAGCCAACCATCTGCCAGGTTTATTGGAATTATAAAATGTATTATGTTTTGCATATTGTATATTCCTGGCGACTTGGTCCGTCATCAACAAATCAAATTGTTTCCGTAAAATCTTAATCCCCTCTTTAATTTTTCTATCATCTGGTCTCTTTATTAGTAATAACTTTTTGTTCCTTATTTCCTCTTCTAATTCCTTCCTTATTTCCTCTTGTTTACGTCTATACCTTTTATTCATATCAATTAAAATCCCCCGCATATAAGCTTTACTAGCATCCCAGACCATTTCTATTGTCGTATCCTTATGCAAATTTAACATAAAAAATTCCTTCATAACATTTTTACATTCATTCACATTTATATCATATTTAAACAAATTTTCATTCATTCTCCAAAATCTTCTAGGTGTCTGACCAACCATTAGTTCCATCCAAACTGGATTATGATCTGACAAAACATTGGGTAGGATTTTCACCTTCTTTAGTCTAAAAATAAAATCACTTGTAGTTAATATAAAGTCAATTCTAGAAAATGATTGATGTCTATCAGAAAAAAAAGTAAACTCTTGCTCCTTGCCCTGTCTTTCTCTCCATATGTCTATCAAATCAAAGTCATCCTTAATATCAAAAAAGGATTTAGGCAACATGGAACGTGTTTGAGGAATAGGTAAAATCTTTTTCTTATCTAAACCAATATCTATAACACCATTCCAATCTCCCATTAAAATACAAGACCTATAATCAAATTGTATTAATTTTTTATGTAATAACTTGTAAAATATTCCTTGTTGTTGATTTGGTGCATATATACCCATCAAGAGAACTTTCTTCCCATCTATTAAAATTTCAATAGCTAAAAATCTACCTTGGATGTCTGATTCTATTAATTTGGCTCTTATATGATTTTTAACATAAATAACAATTCCATTCTTCTTCTCAGCAGCCGCTGCAACAAAATGTGTACCTAATTTATTGTTTATCAAATATTTCTGATCAGAAGTTCTAATATGTGTTTCTTGTAGACAAATTACATCATTTTTACATTGCTTCAAATAATGAAATATCTTCTTCCTTTTCTGTGGAGAATTTAAACCATTAACATTCCATGTCAAATATTTATTTGACATGACCAATTTGAGAAAGCTTTTGCAAAGCCAAATTAACTTCTTCAACCATTTTCTTCTTTGGTCTTTCTCCCATGGCTTCCGGAGATGTGGGTACAACTTGCTTTGTACGAACTGGTTGTTCTTTTTCTTGTTGTTCCATGCGTTTAGTAGCTGCACGTGTTTGCCTTTGCTCTTTAGACTTCTCTACCTCCAAAGGCTGAAAAATATTGACACCTTGCGCTGGCAGCTCCACCAATGCTCCTTTATCAATTCCTGATGCTGTCAGGGATTGTGATTCCAAAGATTGTATTGGTTGTTTTAACTCCATATCTCTCTCCTTTGGAAAATCTGCCCTTTTTAGTCTTGGAGATGGAGGTTTAACAGCCTTCAAAATATTCTCAAAAAAAATCTTTCGCCTTACCAACCGAAGTCAGGCGGTGTCTATTACCCTGGAAAAATAGTGAAAGTCCAGTTGGAACCTCCCATCTAAATCGTATAGCACGTTTTTTAAGTTCATCCGCCAAAAATGCATACTCTTTCTTTGCTCTTAACATCTTAGGGGGAATCTCCTTCAGAACCACAACCTCTTGACTGGCAACAATTAATTGTTTATTATAAGATGTAGTAAGAACATAATTTCTGAATTTCCTTGTAACAAAATAAATCACAATATCTCTAGGCAATTTTCTTTGTTTTGCAATCCATGAATTAACTCTAAAAATCCGATCCATCTGCCAGGATACGTTTTGTACTCCATCTTCTAAAAATTTTGCCAAAGATTCTTCAAAAATTCTTCTTAAGTCTTCCTGATTCTCATTTGCAATCTCCTTCAGCCCTCTGATTCTAACAGCCAACAACATCTGGTTATATTGAGCCATAACTGTTTGATCTTGAATATCACTTTTAACTTCATCAAGTTTTTCCTCAAATTGCTGCTCAATACCCTCCACCTTCTCTTCAACTCTCAGGGTATACTCCCAAACCCCCTTAATAGCATCCACAATATCTTCTCTTATCACAATATTGTGAGTCGCAATTGTGTCTTTTATTGTCTCCAATTCATCAGTTAATCCTTTAACTTGTTCCTCAATCTTTCTCTCCAGCTTTTCAGTCATTGTAGATAATGCATCCTGTAAATCTTTCATGGTAAACATTTCTGGAGAGGATTGAGTAGGCAGGGGGGCTTGAGATTCTGTAGATGTTAGAGAGGCTGGGGGAGCAGAAAGGCTACTTGATTGTAATTTAGAGGGCTGAGCCGGAGAAGATGCAGCCACCTTCACAGTAGTGATTTTTGTCTGCCTAGTGGCCATATTAAAGTCAATCCACTTTTAAAAAGTTCTTAAAGTAAAAAAAAAATCCTTGCAAATATATTGCCAAAATTTCCCCTTGTTCTTATCTTCTTTCAAATCACAGTTCAGTAATTGTAGTTTATAGTAGTTTATAAGATTTTAAAGCTCAAATCTAAATAGTCACTGTAGCTTTGCTTCAAAGGAAAAAAAAGTTCACTTTCACTTTCAAACACTTCTCTTTACAGTGAGAACAATCGCCATCTTAGATACATTATGTTGATTACAAAAGTACGTGGTCAGAAGTAAAAAAAATACTTGCAATAAAGAACTCCTGTATTCACTCCGCCTGCATGCAGGTCTCTCTTGGAATATTTTCTAAAGCAGGGGTGGTCGCGGCGTCTCTGTCTGCCGACAGAAGCGTCTCTGGGCAGGAGCGTTTCAAGCGCCTAGGGAGCTCTCACTCTAAACCCCTGAAAACTTTTCCAGGGGACTTTTAGAGGAGCTCAACCAACGCTCAATGCTCTTCACCCCTTCTTCGCCCGAAGGGGGGATTTTCCACCGCAAAAAACAGCTGATGTTTGCTGTTTTTTGCGGCTTAACAAACCCTAGAGAGCGGAGCCTCCAAAGGAGACTATAGCGACGCCAGCGGAGCCACCGGAAGCCACAGTTGTTTTTGTTAGGTATTATAAAAGACTGTACCACCATAGAGATTAATTTAATTTTGAACTTGATTACAGCAGCAAGATTGTTGGTGGGACAATATTGGAAGACGCCAGAAGTACCATCTATTGAAGAATGGATTTTAAAAGTTATTAACTTGGCAGAAATGACTAAAATATCCGCATATTTGAAGGATCATTCAAATGAAAAATATATGTTGGACAGGAAAAAATGGATAAATTATATACAAAGGAAATATCAATTTAAGAAATTGTATTTAGTATATAGTTAAATATTTATATGTTGGATTGAAAAATGTAGTTAAATTTTTAATAGGATTTATATAATATCTTGGTGTAGTTTAGTGGGTTTTCTTGTGTTTTTTTAACCCTGTATTCACTTTGGGAAGTTGGGGGTGGGGGGTGGGGGAGGAGGGGTTTCTATAATCTTCTCAACTGTAACATGATATTTGATAAAGGATGGGTTGCTCTGCAGCACCTTGTACCACATCTGGAGGGGATGAGACTGAGGAGTGAAGGTTGAGGGAAGTAGGGAGGTGGCATGAGGGGGAGGAGAGAGTGGGGGTAGAGACGGTGGGTGGATAGAGGTACAGGTAGGGAGAAAGGAGGAGGGGGATGTGGTTGGGGGTGCCGCAGAGCAATACCCGTAGTTAACTTAACTATTTTAGTTAAGTTTTTATGTTTTGTTCTTGTGATTGAAAAAGTTGTAAATGTTTTTATTCAGTTGAGTTGTTTTAATGTGATTTTTCCCCCTCTTTTGTTATTTATAATTATAAAAATTAATAAAATTTTATTTAAAAAAACAATATTTGATCAAGGTCTGTCTGTTGTTTATAAAATCCCGTTGTCTTTACATCTTTTTCGTATCTCGTTTGAATGTGCAAATATGGCCACCATGCTAAATCAATATCTTGTTGTTGTAAATCTTGTCTATCTTTCAATTTCCCTCCATTATCCAAGATATCTTTATAAGTCACGACTTTGTCATAGTTAATTAAATTTTGGTAAGCAAAAGCTTCCATTGTTGAAAGCCATTCAGGTAGCTTAATATAGATTTTCTCCTTTATTCTTTCCCATTCTAAAAGAGGTGCATTCCTTATAAAATGGTTTTGAAAATATCTCTGTGTTTTATTCTTCCCATACCATAGAAAGACATGCCAAGCAATTTGTAGGTCATTCCCCTCTAGGTACAATAGTCTTTTATTTCTCAATGTTATCCATTCTTTAAGGCATGATAAAAAAGTGGCTTGATAATATAATCTTCAGTACGGGAGTCCAAATTCTTCACTATCTTCAGCTTCTTGTAACATTTTCACTTTAATTTTGCTTTTTTCCGTTACCAAATAAATCTCAGTATTGTTGCATTTAGGTCATCAAAAAAAAACTTTTCCCAATTTTACAGGAATCATTCGAAATAAGAAGAGTATTTTCGGTAAAATATTCATTTTCACTGTAGCTATTCTTCCTAACATTGACAGTTGAAGATTTTTCCAATTTTCCAAGTCCAATTTTATTTGTTTTAACAATCTTTCATAGTTGTCTTCTTTTAATGTTACACATCTTCCTATTAAGTAGATTCCCAAGTACTTAACTTTTTAAACTATTTAATAATAATAATAAAGTTGGAAGGGACCTTGGAGGTCATCAAATCCAACCCCCTGCTAAGGGAGGTAACCCTATACCATTTCGGACAAATGGCTATCCAGTCTCTTCTTAAAAGCTTCCAGTGTTGGAGCATTCACTGCTTCTGCAGACAGGTTGTTCCACTCGTTAATTGTTCTAACTGTCAGGAAGTTTCTCCTTAGTTCTAGGTTGCTTCTCTCCTTGATAAGTTTCTATCCGTTGCTTCTTGTTCTGCCTTCAGGCACTTTGGAAAATAGCTTGACTCCCTCTTCTTTGTGGCAGCCCCTGAGATATTGGAACATTGCTGTCATGTCCCCCCTCATCCTTCTCTTCATTCCGTTATCAGATGTTGGCGATCATGTTGGCGATCCTGTTTTTATCAGCAGCCGCACGAAAAAGTGCTGCTGAGTTTTGTCCAAACCAATCCCTTAGATTTTGAAGCCACAATGTTCTTCTTCTGCCTGGACCTCGTTTGCCTTCAATCTTTCCCTGGAGGATTAAATGGCGTATGCTGTATTTTTCTGGGTGTCGCATCACATGTCCGAAATATTCTAATTTTTGTTTTTTAATTGTTTTGATGATTTCCCTTGGCTTTCCCAGGCGGCTTATCACGTCCTCATTTCTGATTTTGTCAACCCAGCTTATACGTAACAGCTGTCTGTAAATCCACATTTCAAATGCTTCTAGTCTCTTCAGGTGGCCTTTCTGTACTGGAATAGCTGTAATCAATACAATTATAAGCATAAGAAATAGTATACAATTTAAAAGTTTATTTAGCCTGCAATACTCTTCAGTTTTACTATAGATATTGCTTTGCTGAAAATTCAATTTTTAGAATATTAAGTAAAATCCAAATAAAAAAAATATTATAAAAGCTGAAGGGCTGGACCTGAGCAGAACAAGAACAAAATAAGCCTGGTTTGACAGCACAAATTGTGTGGATTGATGGCAATGTAAACTAGCTGAATTGATCAATCCAATGCCCTATATCTCCATTTTATTATACAATTAGGATAATAATAAATCAATCTTGCTTTCTGTAATAGAAATTTAGCAAAGAATATATTACTGCTGGACAGAAACAATGTTGTGTTATAGCTGAGGGGTAAAGCAAGTTTCTCTTAATTACAAGAAAAAATGATTTAATTGAGATATTAATCTTCTATTGCACTTTGGTAAACTTTCTAGTATATATGAATTTGAATAACAATTTATTATACAGCAAGTCATGTCTCCAGCAGCTGTGACTTTACCAGCAGATATAAACAATAATGATTCCTAACCCTCTTCAATAATTACTATTAGAGGAATATGAAAACATGGACAGCTACATTGTTGTATAACATGATAGGTAAACCAGTTATTAAACTATATGTGAATGTAACATTAATAAGATTATTAGAAGCCATGGCCTTTGGATATTAATTCTTTGAATTGCTTATTTGGACTTCATTGACTATAATTGTAATAGTTACTAGACTGGAGAGGCTGAGGCTTAATTTATCAACCAAAGGGCTTATTGTATGTCTTGGTGACCCAGCAGATTGTCACAGTAATATTTTATGCACTGAAACAGAAATGATTTATGAGTGATTGAATGTATGTGGAAATGGCACAGGTCAAAAATATAGTGAGTATTCTCTACCAGTCTCTTATTTCTCTCCTGTGCAATCTGTCATACATGCTTTTGAGTGCTCTGTATCATATATTCTGTTCTTTCCATACCTTATACAGGAGTAAGTCACAACCATAGAAAATAAATTAAGATGGCGGATTGTAATGTATGACTTCTGTATTTCTTTCTGTTTGTTCAATGAATGGAAACAAAAGATTTAACAGTTGATTTAGAAGTACTGAGCTATAGATCTTCTTAATTCTTGATCATTTCAGTATACCCAATAGCAGGTTGGCTGAGAAATAGAGGAGCTGCTGCATAACTGAAGACACCTGCCAGAAATGAGAGAAAAATGTTATGACTGTTCAACAGTAGAGATTGTTGGCAGAGGAGATTATTTGTAGCTCAAGATTGAAAGAAGGATCCTTGGTCCTTTCTGACCTTGGTTGTTTTTCTTGCAGATGTTTCATTAACCGAACCATGTAACTTCATCAGTGCTAGTAGGGAATGGGGTTTGCTCTCATTTTATATTCTAGTGGCATGACCTGTCAGTGATGGTGGGAATGGTCTTAACAGTTCTTTGGTTGAGTGTTTACCATTAAGCTTGTTTAGTAGTTCCTTGATTGGGGTATTGTTTGCTTCTTGGTTGTTGATCTAATGTTAATCATGGTTTTAATCTCTGCTCTGTTAATCTCTATTGGCATTGATTGCTGGTGAGGAGGTGTTCTGGTCTTTTTGTTCCCTTTTTGTCTCAATTGTCTCTTTTGAATGATATATAGATGTTGTTTATGCCTATGTGTCTGTTGATGGCTGATTTATTAAAGTGCCAGGCTTTTGGAAATTTTCTAGTAGTTTTGGACTTGGCTTGGTCTAGGATGGTCACAGTTTCCCAGTTAAAACTATGGTTAAGTCTGTCCATGTATTGTGAAATTAAGCAGTTTTCTGACTGACTGCTAGTTGGTGTTCATGGACGCAGTCTGCTAGTCTTCTCTCTGTTTGTCCTATGTTACCTTAAATTAATACTTTGTTGAAGCACCTTTTGTTTTTATGGTATCATTCAGTCTTTTAGAATAGGAGCCTATCAGCATGGAACATCTTGCCTTAGGAATCTTTGTCCACTCTTCCTTGCAAAAGTGTTACAAATCTGTCAGGTCTCCTGTGCGCAGTCCTCTTCAGGTCACCCCACAGATTCTCAATTGGATTCAGATCTGAACTCTAGCTGGGCCATTCTAAAACTTTGATCTTCTTCAGGTGAAGCAATTATTTTATTGATTTGGAGGTATGCTTTGGGTTATTGTCATGCTGAAAGGTGAAATTCCTCTTCATCTTCAGCATTTTAGCAGAAGCCTGAAGATTTTGTGCCATAATTGAATGATATTTGGAATGTTCATAATTCCCTCCACCTTGACTAAAGCCCCAGTTCCAGCTGAAGAAAAGCAGCCCCAAAGCATAATGCTGCCACCACCATGCTTCACTGCTGGTATGGTGTATTTTTGATGATGCAGAGTGTGTTTTTTATGCCAAATATGCTTTTTGGAATTATGTCCAAAAAGTTCATCCTTGGTCTCATCACACCATAACACATTTCCCACATGCTTTTGTAAGACTTGATCTAGGTTTTTGCAAATGTAGCCAGGCTTGGATTTTATTTTATTTTTGTAAGAAAAGGCTTCTATCTTGTCACCCTGTTCCACAACCCATACAAGGAATATGGCAGCTTGTTGTCTCCTATAGTACACAACTAGTACTTGCCAGAAATTCCTGCAGCTCCTTTAATTGTTGCTGGCAGCCTGTCAGACTAATTTTCTTGTTTTTTCATCAATTTTGGAGGGACATCTTGGTAATGTCGCTGCTGTACCTTACTTTCTCCACTTGTTGATGACTAACATGATTGTGTTCCACGGTATAGCCAATGCCTTGGATATTTTTTTTTTGTACCCTTCTTCTGACTGATACCTTCCAACAATGAGGTCTCTTTTATGCTTTGCATACCATGGTTTTGCTGTAAGTAAATGTCAGAAAAGTCCTACTAGAACAGCTGAACTTTATATAGACTTGGTGAGAGTCACTTTGATGGCAGGTGGAACCTGACTATTATTTAAGATCAGTTTGAATGTAGTTGGTTAATTCTGAACAAAGTCACACCCCTACTTATAAGGGAGTGTGCACAGTAATGAAACATATTATTGTAGATTTTTTTGTTATTTTTTTCCTCTAAAATTTTTGAGTTGTTTTTCAGTTGAATTATACAGCTTATGTGTCATGTGAAAGGTAGAAAAAATTCTGCAGTGATTTATCTTGGTCTGTTTTTTTTTTTTTTACATCTCAGAAACCTGGCACTTTAACAGAGGTGTTAGACTTTGTACATCCATGCTAGCTAGCTAGATGACAGACAGACAGACAGACAGACAGACAGACAGACAGACAGACAGACAGACAGACAGACAGACAGATAGATAGACAGATGTTTTATGAAGCAATATATTTTATTCCTGGGTTTGGGTTTGGAGAATTTTCCTGCGCTAAACAAGTTATACTTCCTAACAAAAAAATGCTATATGTTTTTGAGAGGACACTTTTAGAGTTATCATTACTACTGAAAGCCCAAGGAAACCCAATGTTTTCTTTCTTTCTTTCTTTCTTTCTTTCTTTCTTTCTTTCTTTCTTTCTTTCTTTCTTTCTTTCTTTCTTTCTTTCTTTCTTTCTTTCTCTCTCTCTCTCTCTCTCTCTCTCTCTCTCTCTCTCTCTCTCTCTCTCTCTCTCTCTCTCTCTCCTTTCCTTTCCTTTCCTTTCCTTTCCTTTCCTTTCCTTTCCTTTCCTTTCCTTTCCTTTCCTTTCCTTTCCTTTCCTTTCCCATATGCACTCAAGACAATATACATATCAAATGCTCTATCCTATTTTCTCCACAACCTATGAGGTAGATTGGGCTGAGAGTGACCTGCCCAAGTCACTCTGCTGGCTTTCATGTCTAAGGGAAGACTAGAACTCTCAGGCTCCTGTTTTCTAACCCAGCATTTTAGCCACAACATCAAATTGGCTCTCAAATATGGTTGATATACCAATTGTACCCCTTTCAGAACAGGGATAGCTTAGCTGCAGTTGTTTGTGCATTAATAATTTCATGTTTGGGTTACTGTAATGAACTTTGTGTGAGGCTATCTTTCCTTTAGGTCAAGAGACTGCAACTGGAGCAGACTGGGGCAGTTACTTGGGCAACCAGGTTATTGAATATGTACATGTTACATCTTTATGGAAGCAACTATAATGACTGCCAATTAGTTACCAACTTAGCCTCAAGGTTTTGGCTATAACATACAAATTCCTCAATAACCCTCAACTCAAGACACTAATTAGACTGCCTTCTATATATGTGAATTGCCAAGTGCTATTTTCTAGCAGGCATTCTCTACGATGGATACACAAGTCCACTATTTTATTATCTCGGGATGTATATTTTCTCCATCTCTTTTTTAATGAAAGTTTTAATAATATTTTATATTAAATGCAGCAAATAAAATATTTATTTATTTATTTTAATTCATTTTTCATTATGTATGTTATGCTGTATTTACTGTTAATTGCTTTGAGATGCTTCAGTCTGAGAAGTGCATATAAATAAATTAAATGAAGAAATAATAAAATTCAATTAAAATGGGTAAGAGACTTAACAAAGCCTGGTTGATGACCTTGTCACCCACAGCAAAATCCTAAATCATTTCAACATATACACTAAAATAGTTATGAGAACTGGCAGTCACTTGATATACATGAAACATCTGCCTAAGAATAAGGCCAAACTTCCAGACATGAACAAACCTTAATTTCCAACTTTATGATTACATATCCTAATCTACTTCTTTTATGTCTGAGAATATTTGTATGTAATAGTATAGCATTGTTTCTGGTGGAGCTTGTTATTCTTTAAGATTATGTCTCCCCATTGCTAGATTCCCAATTAAGATCCAAAGATTATAAATTCCCATAGCCACTGCATCTTACCAAGGTTCAGATGAAGTATATAGTTCCCCATCCAGGCCCCCACAACCTCCAAGGCTTGCTTTCGAAAAGCATTAAGCATTTTTTTAAAAAAAATACACAGGATGCTGGTTTTATTTTATTTTGTTTGCACAAAGTATTTCTTAGGATCTATCCTACCATTTCACACATGACAGAAAAAACTGCAATCTCACAACATCCTAAAACAGATTAGCAGAGAGTTATGACCAGAAGCTTACATTAATTGTGACTGAAAAGTTTGGTGCTAGTTTCTGATCCTTTAGGTGGATTCCCCTCAATCTAAACCTATTGAATTTTCACAATTAATATTTTCTCTGGATCAGAGTTACTAAGCAGGACATTCTTTTCTCCTATGTGATTATTTATATAGCTTTAAGCCCAGGAAACATATACAGGGCACATAGAAAAACAGGCATTGCTGAAAGAAAATCAACATGGTTTCTGCAAAGGCAAATCATGTCTTATTAACTTGTTAGAATTCTTTGAGGGTGTAAATAAATACATAGATAAAGGGGCCCCAGTTGATATTGTATATCTTGACTTTCAAAAGGCTTTTGACAAAGTCCCTCACCAAAGGCTCCTAAAAAAGCTCTCCAGCCACGGAATTAGAGGACAGGTCTTGTCCTGGATTGGTAACTGGCTAAATTGTAGGAAGCAAAGGGTGGCAATAAATGGACAATTCTCTGGATGGAAAGAAGTGAGAAGTGGTGTACCCCAAGGTTCAGTTTTGGGACCTTTACTTTTTAATTTATTCATCAGTGATCTGGATGTAGAAGTTAATAGTGAGGTAGCCAAGTTTGCTGATGACACTAAATTGTTCCGGGTTGTGAAAAGTGAAACTGATTGTCGGGAGCTCCAGAAGGATCTCTCGAAATTGTGTGAGTGGGCAACAAAGTGGCAAATGCATTGTAACCTAAACAAGTGTAAAGTTATGCACATCGGGGCAAAGAACCCCAATTATACTTACCAACTGATGGGGACCAAACTTTCTGAGACAACCCAAGAAAGGGATCTTGGGGTTTTGGTGGACAGCTCGATGAAGATGTCAACCCAATGCGCAGCAGCAGTAAAAAAAAAAAGCAAATTCCATGCTTGGCATGATTAGTAAGGGAATCGAAAATAAGTCAGCAAGTGTTGTATTGCCTCTGTACAAATCGATTGTGAGACCACACTTGGAATACTGTGTACAGTTCTGGTCACCGCACCTCAAGAAGGATATAATGGAACTGGAAAAGGTGCAAAAAAGGGCAACAAGAATGATCAAGGAAATGGAGCGCCTCCCTTATGAAACCAGATTGCAATGCCTTGGTCTCTTCAGCCTTGAAAGACGGCATTTAAGGGGTGACTTGATCGAAGTGTATAAAATCATGCATGGGATAGAAAATGTGGATAGAGAAAAATTCTTTTCTCTATCACACAATACCAGGACAAGGGGGCACTCCCTAAAGCTCATAGCTAAGAAAGTGAGGACAAATAAAGGGAAATATTTCTTCACCCAGAGGGTCGTTGATTTATGGAATTTACTTCCAGAAGGGGTCGTGACAGCTGTCAGCCTTGACAGTTTCAAGACAGGGTTAGATAGATTCATGGATGCCAAGTGTATCTGTGATTATTAAAACGGATGTCCATGTGCCGCCTCTATGTTGGTTGAGGCAGGCAGGATTCCCTTGAGTACCATTTGTTGGGGGTCAAGGGAAAGGGAGGGTTTTGCCTTCTCTTTCTGCTCAAGAATGCTGGACTCGATGGGCTTTGGCCTGATTCAGCATGGCTCTTCTTATGTTCTTATATAAATCTAAACATGTAGAAAAGACAGTCTCATTTATTTCAACTGTGATGGTGCAATGGGTTAGGACACAGGATAATTTTGCTAACTGCCAGCAATTCAATTCTCACTGGCTCAAGCTTCTTCCAAGCTCAGTAAAATGAAGACCCAGATTGTTGGGGACAATATGCTGATTCTGTAAACCACTTAGGCAGTGATGGGAGTCAGCCGGTTTGCACCACTTCAGCAGAACCGGTAGCAATTTTTTGTTGCCCAGGCCCAGAATGGACTTCCAGAAGCAGCATCCACACAGAGAACTGGTTGCTCACATATTTGAATCCCACCCCTGCACTTAGGGCTGTAAAGCACTGAGAAGAGGTATATGTCTAAGTGCTATTGCTATTTTAAAACAAGCACACTCGTTTATTTGATTTTAAAAGAAGTACACTGTATTAACTGAAATGAATTTATGAACTTAGGATATTAAATCAAAGTGAAGTTTTGTGAGAGAAATCATGGAAATATATAATATGTTGAGTTTCACATATTGCGTGTCTGCAAAGATGATAGTGAAACATCAGAGGGACTGTTTAAATAAATACTGTATTTGTCAAAGATTATTTTACTATATATTATAAAAATGAGATAAAATAGGATTATAAACCAAACGTTTGTGACAATCTAGACCAGGGGTGTCAAACTGCCAGCCCGTGAGCCAGTTTCATCATACCAAAGCCACGCCCACCCCATTTTCGGCAATGCAAAAAGAGTCACAATACGTCACAACACATTACGTCATGTGGCGAGTTTGACACCTGTGACCTAGACCCACATGCAGGCTATTTTAGCTAAGTATAAATTAACAAGCTGTTTCTGATTACTTTTGGTGAATAACATCACGTTGCCTACAAAATATTTGAATTAAAAAAAAATGAAAAATGCCTAACTGATTTTAAGACCAGAATAGTAAAAAAACAAGTAGTAAGAGAAGACAGAATGTAAATATATAGGAGACCATCACCAGACATGTCTGCTAAAGCTAAATCACATTTAAGTTCATTTTGATAGGCCTCTTGAAGGAAATGTTCCTCCTGAAGTGAACTATAGGACTAGAGGTGAACACTGTGTAGCCCAATTGGAACATTTTATTTACAAATATCAGTCAATTTGAGTCTGCCTATAATATAATCTATTCTGTATCAATCATTAAACAGAAGGAATATGCAAATGGTAAGTAGTCATTGAGTATCTGATGACACTTGTTATATATCACTGATATCTAAATTACTACTAAGTGTAATTTTGGAACCAAGGTTCCTTCCTTCCTTCCTTCCTTCCTTCCTTCCTTCCTTCCTTCCTTCCTTCCTTCCTTCCTTCCTTCCTTCCTTCCTTCCTTCCTTCCTTCCTTTTTGCCTGTTATACCTGTTGTTGAATTACCAACATTTTCATCTTTATTGCTGCAATTCATGCTAGAATATTGAAATATTTTGAATAGAATAGAGCTGGAAGGGACCTTGGAGGTCTTCTAGTACAGCCCTCTGCTCAAGCAGGAGAACCTATACCATCTCAGATAGGTGACTGTCCAGTCTCTTCTTAAAAACCTCCAGAGTACTTTTGCCCAGATAGGCAGTGCTGCGCCGTTCCACTCTCGTTTTCCAGAGCAAAGTTGGGGCCGCTGCCTATCTCAATCATGCGGACGAATGGCCATGTAAACAGCACCAGATGGCTCCGCTGCCACCGGAGATGAGCAGGCTGTTGCTCCTGCAGTCACTGTCCTGCCACTATGGAAGATAGCCTGGTCTGTGCCTTTGGGAGCCTCAGCCTCCAGCAGCCCCACCATGCCCAAGGCAGGTTCCCCCGCTTGCCGCTTCAGCAAAAGCCTCTATTTGCTCCGCAGCCTGCCCAGGTAGGCAAAAGTACTCTGGCCAAGTAAGCGTGTCCTGGCTGCAGCCATTCCCGCTTCCTTTGATAGGTCATGCAGGGGGGAGATCCATGGGAGGAAGCCAGCATGGTTCGAGGGTCTCCTGGAGCACTTAGCTGGCACCACTGGGGTTGGTCCCACGGCAACGCTGACAGTCCGGGACATTCGCCACTGGACCGTCCATTGACTTCCATGGGGACGCTTGGCAATGGCCAATTAAAACTGCTTCAAGGATCGAGCTGTGGGATGGCTTTGAGTGGCAGAGAGAGACACAGAGACGCAAATGCGTCTCCACAGGAGATGCAGCAAGGGCAGGAGATGAGGAGTCAGCCTATGTCTGTGCACATGCACAGACATAAACGGAGGCTTCCAAACCTGACACACATACACACGTGGATGTCTGAAAAAAAGGGGGAAAAGTGGGCGTGACTATTTAAAGACCCCCACTTCTCCTTTCCTTCCTCCTCTTTGGCAGTGTTGACTTCTGCTCCTCCAATTCTCCTGTTGTATTGCCTCTGTACAAATCGATGGTGAGACCACACTTGGAGTACTGTGTACAGTTCTGGTCACCGCACCTCAAGAAGGATATAATGGAACTGGAAAAGGTGCAAAAAAGGGCAACAAGAATGATCAAGGAAATGGAGCGCCTCCCTTATGAAACCAGATTGCAACGCCTTGGTCTCTTCAGCCTTGAAAGACGGCGTTTAAGGAGTGACTTGATCGAAGTGTATAAAATCATGCATGGGATAGAAAAGGTGGATAGAGAAAAATTCTTTTCTCTATCACACAATACCAGGACAAGGGGGCACTCCCTAAAGCTCATAGCTAAGAAAGTGAGGACAAATAAAGGGAAATATTTCTTCACCCAGAGGGTCATTGATTTATGGAATTCACTTCCTGAAGGGGTCGTGACAGCTGTCAGCCTTGACAGCTTCAAGGCAGGGCTAGATAGATTCATGGATGCAAAGTGTATCGGTGGTTATTAAAACGGATGTCCATGTGCCGCCTCTATGTTGGTTGAGGCAGGCAGGATTCCCTTGGGTACCATTTGTTGGGGGTCAAGGGAAAGGGAGGGTTTTGCCTTCTCTTTCTGCTCAAGATCCCCATGTACAATTGGTGGGCCACTGTGTGACACAGAATGCTGGACTCGATGGGCTTTGGCCTGATTCAGCATGGCTCTTCTTATGTTCTTATGTTCTAATCCTGGTTGCTCCTCGCGGTCCCTGCCTGCCATGGCGATTTCTGAGAGCAGGGAGCAGCTGCCTGCTGGGCAAGCCCCAAAAGCTTTCTTCCTCTCCCTGATCTTGCCTTTCTTGCTCACCCTCTGATAGAGGCATCTGCTGGGTTTCCTCAACCTCCCCCCATTTTATTTTAATCCCACCATTGCCTCCCTCTTTCACAAAGTTGACATTCCGGGGACTCGGACCTCACTTTGCTCTCGGAGTCACTTGGTGGAGCTTGAAGGAGAGGCTGCCTGCTCCCATCTCCCGTGGAGCAGAACTGCTGCTTCCTCGCCCTCCCAGCGAAAGAACCCCAGAAAGCTGGAAGGTGTCCTTTCTCCCACTTTCTTCTTCCCATCCTCTCTTTTCTGAGCACCTCTCTCAGAGCAAGCCAGAAGCCTCAACTCCAGCCTCCCGCAGCAGGCTGAGATAGGCTGAGATAGGCGAGCCTGAGCGGCTATCTGCTGCCGCTTTGGAAGATTTGCCACAGCAGCTCTCCCCTCGGCCTCCTCCTCCACTCCCTGGGAACCTTCATGCCAAAAGGTGGAAAGAAGAAAGTCCCAGAAAGGGAGAGTCCGGGGCCGTGGGAGAGCAGTCTTTTCTGAGGGGAGGAGAAGCCAGGACGGAGCTGGACAGGGGCAGGGCCGGTGCATGTCTCATCTTAGGCGCCACTCTTTAATCAAGCCCCCTGTTCTGTACGCGTGCGCGCATGTGCATACACATTATGCGGCTCACAGTTTTTTCTTTTGTGAGGGAAACAGGTCCAAGTGGCTCTTTCAGTGTTTCAGGTGCTGGAGCCTCGCAACTGGCCTCTTTCCTCCCCCTTCTGAGAGGAGGAGAGCCTGGAGTAGTGGAGTGACGAGGGTGAGAGCTTCGTGGGAGAGAGCCGGCTGGACTCCCCCTTCCCTCAATGATAGCTGAGGAGCCTCCCCTGTATTGCTCAATGACAGTGTTGCAAATTGCTAATCGTGAGAAATCCAGCAAGAACTATTATGCTTCCAGCTTGCCAGCCCAGCACAAGAGGCATTACACATGGAAATTGATCGATACCCCAGGATCCGGAGAGACGAGGGGAACCCCCTATGATGATGAGCTTCCTCCTTCCTCCTCCCCCCAATGACAGCTGAGGGCGTGGTGAGGTGAGGACATGCTGGTGCCTCGCGGCCCCACCCCACCCCAAGACCATATGGAATTTATGGACAAACCCTCATCTCTGTGTTTTTTACCCAAGCTATGATTATTGGATGCAGGACAAGGCGAGACTTCTTGCACTGCGAGATGCCTCCCTCTCGCAGAAATGGCCTGTATGTCTTTCGAAGGCCTACCTTGATGACGGATTTTGGAATCCTAAGAGGTGGCATGCTCAAAAAAAGGGGTTATGGAGGTTTTTAAGTAGGGGTTTTAAATGTTTTTAAAGGGGTTCTGGGGTGGGGGGGTGGGAAGATTAATAATAGTAATGGTGTAGGCCTGGGGGGAGGTCTATGGTATAAGGGAGGGTTAGGGGGTGGGAATAAGGAGGAGGAGAAACATGGGCCAGGCAACGGGTGGGACCGGAACCACGAGGGTGCGGATCAGGGAGGGGGCAGAGGTGATTTAGTTCCCATCAGTTTTGTAAGTGGGAGGGGCAGATATGGTGGGAGTAGGGGGCCACATCAATTTATGGGAGCGCCCCCCCGCTATCTTCAAGCGGTGCTGCGCTCCGACCCCCGGGTTGTAAGCTGATGCTGTGCAACGCCAGGTCTGTGGTTAATAAGGCCCCCCTGATACAAGATTTAATTACAGAGGGGGCTGTAGACCTGGCAGGTATTACGGAGACCTGGTTGGGACCAGAGGGTGATGTCCCTCTCGTGGAAATGTGCCCTCCAGGCTTCCTTGCATTTCACCAGCCGAGAACTCAGGGCAGGGGTGGGGGAGTGGTGGTTGTGATTAGGGAAGGTCTCAGGCCAAGGGAAGTCACTGTTCCTCAGACGGCAGGCTGTGAATCCCTCCTTGTGAGGTGGGACCATGGGGGTCCGAGGGCTGTGTTGCTTACATACCTGGCTCCCTGCCACATGTCAACCGCCCTGCCCGAACTCTTGGGCGTCATCGGTGCGGTGGCGGTTGAGGTCCCCAGGCTAGTAGTCATGGGCGACTTCAATCTGCCATCTGCGGGCGAGGCATCTGGGGAGGTTCGGGAGTTCATGGCTTCCATGACAGCCATGGACCTGACCCAGGTAATTCAAGGTCCCACACACACGGGGGGAAACATGCTTGACCTGGTTTTTGTCTCTGGTCAGTGTCTGAGTGATCTGGATACGAGAAATATAGTTATTACACCTTTGTCATGGTCAGATCACTCTCTCTGCTTGGACTTTTGGACCGCTACACCCCACTGCAGGGAGGCGGAACCAATTGTTTGGTACCGCCCCAGGCGACTGATGGAACCCAAGAGGTTCCAGACGGAGCTTGGGCCAATACCGGAGGCTCTAACACATATAACACACAACTCGGTCGGGGCGCTGGTAGCTGCCTGGGATAGGGCAGCTGCTGATGCCTTGGATAGGGTTGTGCCTTTGCGGCCTCTGAACCGGCGTGGTTCTCGATCGGCTCCCTGGTTTAACGGGGAGCTGAGGGAGATGAAGTGCCGGAAAAGACGCCTAGAGAGCAGTTGGAGGGCGAGTCGCTCTGAGTCTGACCGAACACGAGTAAGAGACCATATTAGGACTTACCTAGTGGCAATAAGGGCAGAGAAGTGTTCTTATGTCACTGCCCTTATTGCATCATCAGATAACCGCCCAGCCTCCCTGTTTAGGGTAACCCGCTCCCTCCTTCATCGGGAGGTGAGGGGGGACCCCTTGGAGAGAAGAGCTGAGGATTTTGTGCAATACCTGCATGACAAAATCGCTCAGATTCGGGAAGGCTTTAACTTCAATGAAGGCGGTCCAGCAGAAGTGGCTGAGGCCGATCTTGAGACTGCTATCTGGGCTGAGTTTGACTATGTGACACCTGATGATGTGGACAGGTTGCTGGGAGGTCTTAGAGCAACCACATGTTTATTGGACCCGTGTCCCTCCTGGTTGGTACTGGCCTCCAGTGAGGTGACGCGAGGCTGGCTCCAGGCAATTATCAATGCCTCGTTGAGTGAGGGTGTCTTCCCCGCCACCCTGAAAGAGGTGGTGGTGCGACCCCTCCTCAAGAAGCCCGCCTTGGACCCGGCTGTTCTATCTAATTACCGTCCTGTCTCCAACCTTCGCTTTGTTGCGAAGGTTGTTGAGACTGTGGTTGCTCGACAGTTCCCTCAGCACCTGGAGGAATCGTCATACCTGGACCCGTTCCAGTCGGGCTTCAGGCCAGGTTACAGCACGGAAACAGCTTTGGTCGCATTGGTGGATGATCTCTGGCGGGCCCAGGACAGGGGTTGCTCCTCTATCCTGGTGCTATTGGACCTCTCAGCTGCTTTTAATATCATCGACCATGGTATCATGCTGCGCCGGCTGGCGGGGCTGGGTATAGGGGGCACCGTGTTTCGGTGGTTCTCTTCCTTCCTCTCTGGCCGGACGCAGTTTGTGTTGACAGGGGGTCAGAGGTCGACCCCGAGGCCCCTTGATTGTGGGGTACCTCAGGGGTCGGTCCTCTCGCCCTTGTTGTTCAACATTTATGTGAAGCCGCTGGGTGAGATCATCCGAGGTTTTGGGGTGGAATTCCATCAGTACGCTGATGATACTCAGCTGTACATTTCTACCCCGAACCACCAAATGAAGCTCTTGACGTGCTGACCCAGTGCCTGGAGGCCGTGCGGATCTGGATGGGGAAGAACGGTCTCAAGCTCAACCCCTCCAAGACCGAGTGGCTGTGGTTACCATCGTCCCGGTACAACCAGCTGACTCCATCGCTGTCTATCGGGGGCGAGTCAGTGGCCCCCACGGGAAGGGCTCGCAACTTGGGAGTCCTCCTAGATTCACGGCTGTCCCTTGAGGACCATCTGACGGCCGTGGCCGGGAGGATGTTTTACCAGATTCGTCTGGTACGCCAGTTGCGCCCCTTCCTAGATAAGGACGCGCTACACACGGTCACCCATGCCTTCGTCACTTCCAGACTGGACTATTGTAATGCTCTCTACATGGGGCTCCCCTTGAAGTGCACGCGGAGGCTTCAACTGGCACAGAATGCGGCCGCGCGGGTGATAGTGGGGGCACCCTGGCGGGCACGAATGGCCCCCATCCTGCGCGAGCTGCACTGGTTGCCGGTGGCTTTCCGGGTGCGCTTCAAGGTACTGGTTACCACTTTTAAAGCGCTCCATGGCATAGGACCCAGTTATTTACAAGACCGCCTTCTGCCAGTAAATACCTCCCATCGACCAGTTCGCTCCCACAGAGAGGGCCTCCTCAGGGTGCCATCGGCTAAGCAGTGTCGGCTGGTGGCGCCCAGGGGGAGAGCCTTTTCTGTGGGGGCACCGACGATGTGGAACGAGCTCCCCCTGGAACTCCGGACGTGTCATGATCTCCGCACCTTCAGAAGAGAGTTGAAGACTCATCTCTTCAATCAAGCCGGCCTGGCCTAGATCTCTTCGGGTTTTAAATTTTTAAACAAGGCTGTTCGGGTTTTAGAATTGGGTTTTTAACAGGTTTTTAGTAACAGCCTTGTATTTATTTAATTTAATTAATTTTAAATATTTATTGTTTTATATGTTTTTATTGGGTTGTAAACTGCCCCGAGTCCTACGGGAGAGGGGCGGTATAGAAATTTAATAAATATAAATATAAATATAATATATAGGTTGCTGACCCCTGATCTAAGGGGATTAAACCCTTCCAGGGTAAACTACTGAAGATTTTCTTTGACATGATGGATAACTTAGTACTAATAGACTTGTGGAGATATAAAAATGGTTCAGCTAGAGAATATACTTTTTTTTCAGAGAGACATAAATCCTTTTCAACGATTGACATGATTTGGATTTCTAAAAACCTTGCAAATAACATTTTAAAAGTTGATATTTTACCTAAATTCTTCTCTGATCATAATGTTGGTACTTGGAGGAAAGAGGTTGAATTATAGGTGGAGATTAAATGGAAGTAACTGTGAAAGATTTTAAAAAGATATTAAAAGATATTTTAGGTAGGAAAACAGCTTTAACAACTGTGTGGGATGCAAACAAGGCTGTTACGAGGGGTTATTTTATACAGTATAATTGTCTAGAGAAGAAGAAATCCCTGGAAAAGACGCAAAAAATATTAGATGAGATTAGACAGAAAGGAATTGAGTTGCAAAAGACACCTATGGATGTAAAATTTTCATATCGAATTAAATTGTTACAGTAACAATTGTCTATATTAACAGTTTAAGTAATAGAAACAAAAATGAAGTATGTGAAACAAAGACATTTTGAATTTGCAAATAAACCAGGGAGATGGTTGGCATATAAATTAAGGAAGGAAAGGGAAAAGTGTATGAGTGAGAAAATTTGTGAAGGGGATAAGGTAATAACTGATAATGAACTTGTTAAAAAGACTTTCCATAATTTTTATTCTAACTTGTATAAAAAACAGGAGTTAGATAGGTCTAAAATAGATTAGTATCTTTTAAGACAAAGGTTACCTAAGTTATCACGCTCCCAGAGGCAACTTGTGAATGACCCAATAAGTCTTCGAAATATCAGAAACTATTAAAAAACGAAACAGGTAAAGCTCCAGGACCAGATGGCCTTACAAGTCAATACTATAAGTCAGGCATGTCAAATTCGCGACGTCACGTGACGTCGTGTGACGTATCGCGACTTTTTCCCCATTGGCGGCAATGGGGTGGGTGCAGTTTCATTGTGATGCATTTGGCCCATGGGCCAGCAGTTTGACATGCCTATTATAAGTGCTTCGAGGAGAAATTTCTACAGCCACTAAAAGACATGATGAATGATATACTTCAGGAAGGAAGGATACCCCAAACATGAAAAGAAGCCAATATTGTATTATTACTGAAGGAGGATCAAGATCCTACAAAGACAAAGATTTACAGACTAATTTCACTACTGAACAATGACTATAAACTTTTTGCTGCAATTTTGGCAGAAAGACTATAAAGAAGATTTTACATGAAGATTTTTCATGAAGACCAATTTGGCTTTCTGCCAAAGACAGTTAAGGGATATCACTGAATACTTACAATACCACAATGAGAAACAGGCAGCTTTAATATTCCTAAATGCAGAGAAGGCCTTTGACAATTAAATTCGGCTTTCATGTTTAAAGTTCTGGAAGAAATGGACTTTGGAGAGAGCTTAATTCAAGTAGTTAAAACTATTTACACGTCGCAGCAAGCAAAAATTGTTATTAATGGTGATTTAACTGATCCATGCGACATTCAAAAGGGTATGAGACAAGGATGCCCCTTGTCTCCCTTGTTGTTTATTCTGGTGTTAGAAGTTTTGAATAGAGACATTAGACAAGATGAGAGAATAATGAGTATAAATATCAAGAAAGAAGTTTACAAATTGAGGGCATTTGCTGATGACTTGGTTATATTCCTACAGGGCCCCAAAAATAAGATAGAATATATGTTGAGAAAATTAAATGAGTTTGGGGTTCTAGCAGGTTTTAAAATAAATAAACAGAAAACAACAATGTTGATCAAGAATATGTCCTCCAGGATGGTGATATATTGAGTAAAAGGTCTGGTTTCAAGGTTGAGAAAAAGGTGAGATATTTGGGGGTTATGCTGACAAATACAAACACAAAATTGTTTCAAAATAATTATGTACCGCTTTGGAATGATATAAAAAAGGATTTACAGAGATGGGACAAATTACATTTATCGTTATTGGGCAGAATTTCAGTAATTAAAATGAATGTTTTACCAAAGATGCTATTTCTGTTCCAGACAATACCAATATTTGCAACGGACATTCCATTTAAACAGTGGCAGAGGGATATCTCTAAATTCATATGTCAAAGAAAGAAACCAACAATCAAATATACATTTTTGCAAGATGCCAAGGAAAGAGGGGGTCTGGGTTTACCAGATTTGAAATTGTATTTTGATGCATGCTGTTTGGTTTGATTAAAAGAGTAGGTGAACCTTCAGAATAAGAGGCTGCTCGGTTTGGAAGGCCATGATTTAAGATTTGGATGGCATGGGTATTTATGGCACAATAAAGTTAAAATAAATGTTGATTTTAATAATCACTTTATTAGACATGCCATATTAAGAGTTTGGAATAAATATAAAACAAGTTTTTTTATGAAATTGCCCCTATGGGTGTCCCCCTCCCCAAGAAGCTTTTATTAGAAAAGAAATGGTGAAACTCGACTGGTGGATGTATGATAAAATAGTATCTTTCAATTCTGGAGACCCCATCCTCAAGTCTAGGGAAGAATTAGAATTAGAAGTTTACGCTTGTCACTGGTTTACATATCAACAAATGAAGGAAAGATTTAAACTAGACAGAAAAGGCTATGGTTTTGAGTTCACTAAAAATGAATTGGAAATGCTACTATGTGGTAATGATGATCATATAATTGCCAAGGTCTATAAAATGTTATTAAAATTGAACTTTGAAAATGAACATGTATGATTCAGTGGGCAAGGAATTTTGGATATAATGTGGTGTTTGAACAATGGGAGAATATGTGGATAAAAGGTTTAAAATTCACATTGAATTATAACCTAAAAGAATATTTCTATAAAATGATGTATTGCTACTATTTAACACCAGATAAGTTATCTAGAATGTATAAAGGTATTTCAAATAAATGTTGGAAATGTAAATGTAAAGAAGGGACTTTTTATCATTTATAGTGGACATGTGATAAGGGAAAGAAATATTGGAGTAGGATTCATATATTAATGGAAAAAATTCTTAAAGTGAACATGAAGATTAAACCAGAAACTTTCCTTCTGGGCCTAATGGAAAGAGAACTGGAAAAAAACATTGGAATTCTTATTTTATATATGGTGATGGCAGGAAGACTGTTCTATGCACAAAAGTGGAATGATGCATCAATTCCTACCATGGACGAATGGTTACAAAAACTGATGGAAGAGATGGCCAAATTGACTGTGCTGATTAAAGAAAAAAACACAAGTACTCTTGTGCTTGAGGTGAAAAAAAATGATATCATGATTTTGTGTTTTATCAATTAGACTGATTTGCCACACAAAATAGTGAACACCCAGTTTCTTGTGATCCTTTCAGTCCAGATTAGATTTATGGAAGGAGATGGAAAGATTAGGTTACTGTCATTATTTGCCTACAGTGACATTAGATTATCACACATGAAGCCAGATGAGAAGACTATTATTTAAAATTAAATTTATGCAAAATACTACATTAATTAGCTTAAAAATCCAGAAAAAGATTTTAATAACTATCACTTTGGTTTTTTTTCTCATTTAATAGTAAAGAGGAAACATTGACAACGGCTGATAAAGACATTTGGATTAATCCCAGAACCTCAGGTAGAAAGTCTCAATCAATTCAGCCTTCTGTAGTTTGTGTTATAATTTTTTTAAAGCATCTAGGTGAATATTATTCAATAATTCATTTTTTAAAATTCAGACATCCCTCAAATCATTTATTCGCATGTGGATAATGAAAATAAACACAGAAAAGAAAATGAAGAAGAAAAAAATGATGACTGTATTGAAGATGACAAAGAAAATGAGAAAGAATTGGAGTTGCTGGTAAGCTTTCAGAATCTTTTACAGCAGCATTCCCCAACCTTTCTGGGTTGGCAGCCCAGAATGGGGGGAGGGGGAAGGGATAGTTTTGTGTAATGGGCAGGCTCATGCGAGTGAAGCTACAAGTGCTACTGCCCGCCGTTCATGTGAGTGGGGCTGTGTGTGGCATGTGCATGGCAGACCACCACTCATGTGGCCCAGTTGCGAATAGGCCATGGCCCGGTAGTGGGCCGCTACTAATGATGGGATTCAGCTGAACCAGTAGCTAAATTTTGTTGAGTTCGGAGAACTGGCTGAATGCACACTGCTTTCAGAAGTCTGTTCTAGGCCTGGGAGGCCTGGAGGAGGCCTCCTAGGCCTAGAATGGCCCGCTGGAAGTTCGGGGATGCCACTTCCGGAAGTCCTTTCTAAGCCTCGGAGGCCCAGGCCTGCATCCACGCAGAGAACCAGTTGTTCAGGGATTTGAATCTCACCAGTGGCTGTTACTGACAGGTTGGGAGCCCCTATTTTACAGAACAATCTCAAGAAAGAAACTGCTATGACTTTAAGGTACTCTAAAACATTTTCAGCTGTATATCAAAATGCTGGATGTAGAATCAAACAACATTATCCATTCTTTTATTTTCTAAAATAAACAAATATTTCTTTCTGTTACAAACAATGAACATTTATTTAGACCAACCAAAACTTTGATAAAACTTTTCCAGGGGAGACACAAGAAAGTTAGTGGAATTTTCTTCAATTGAATAAAAAAGAATTCTTCAGATTATTATTCTCTCTCCTTCTGCCCCATCTCTCTGGCCTCTTATTGACTAACCTGTGGACATTTTTCTGTGGACATTTTTAAGTTGAACATAACTTCTTATTGAGTTTTAGAAGTATAAAATTCAAAAACCAGCAATAAAAAATCAGCAGGGATTTGATATTGGATATTGCTGACAGACTATTATGTCTATCATCTCAAACTATATACCCTGGTATGTTTCCTCAGCAACCAAAGGATTGCAGTCTTCTTACTGAAGAAGGTTGAGGAATGGTAGCTCATAGTGCATGAACTGCATACAGGCTTGACATTCGTTTGTGAAAAAATAATATCACTGATTTTTTAATAAGTTTTCAATCATTTTTCTTCAAAAAAAACCTGAAAATTGTTCAGATTTAACATATCAAGAATGCTGTCACTAATCTCCATATCTCCAAATTCAACCCTCATTCTTAGAAATCATGGCCCTGTCTACTTTGATGACAGATTACTGTGTTGTCTACATGGTACTCAACCATCCAAAATAATTTTAAAAAAGAACAGTCTGTGGCCAACAAAACTTTGTTCGCTTCTGTTAGACAATATTATTATATATTCCACAAGAGGAAGGTTTTTCTCTACTTCAACAGTGGTGATACATATACTACATAATTTGCCAATGCTATGTTACTAACAGAGTATGATTAAAGGATGTAGGATGTTTTGAAACAGTTTGTTTTGTTATCTTTCATTTAACAACTTATTTCTCTTTTTTATCATAGAATATAAGGAATAATTTGAAAACAATAGAATAATAATCACTTAAATTCTTATTTTTCTGATTTCTATTATTGCATTTCCCCCCCCCTTTTTTTTCTAGTTCTACAGTTAGGGAGCCATGCATATATAACTAATGGCTACTCAGTAGTGATTGTTTGTAAGCTCATGAAAGAGCAAAAGCAATGATGTTGCGAGTGAATCTTTTTAGCTTTTGATAATTGTATAAAATACATTTTAATGTGGCACCAGATGTATAGATTGATTTTTAAAAATTGCTCCTTGTCCAGAATTGACTTTGAAAAGAATAATAGCAGGGAAAGATATGTTATTGTTTTTAAACTCAAAAATTGCACCTGACCACAGATACCACCTTCCAAATGTAAAACACTTATTCCTAATATTGACTAAATCACATTGATTTTATAAAGAAATATATGCATATTAAACATTATTTTTAACCTCAATGCCACTTATATTGCACAAATGTTATTCAGTGGGTTAACCTGCATTTTATGAGAAGAAAAATAGCATAGCTATACATACACAACTAAATAAGCAGGAAATATAATGCTGTTTGTGAGTGAAAACATAAAATCTGAAATACACAAAAGGACACCCTAAACATTAGAACCACATAGCCATTTTGGGTAGAGAGTAAGACAATTCTTCAGACAAAAGCCCAAAGCTATCGTAGCTCTAACTTTAGGAGAGTTCAAAGTTGTCATTCAGAATGGAGCTTTTATTGCCAGAATAATCAGCACTGAAATATTATTATTTTTTATAAAAGTCACAGCATTCCCCGATACAAGACTTAAGTATATAGATTTAAAAAAAATCTATATACCTGGTCAAAGCTCAACCCATTCATTTTATGTGCTGCATAATGAATTAAACAATAGAGGTCTATAATAAATGGAAATGCGACCAAATCTTTGAAACCCATAGGCGATGGCTCACATGACAGCTCGGCAGTTGACAAGTAACATCAGCCTTATGTGAAAAGGGGAAATTGTAAGATTTGCATATAATTATTGAAATCATGCAAATGTCAGTTATAAGGAGGGAGATGGGGTGGGGTGGGAAGAAACAGGCATCTCACTATTAAATCCTGACAGTTGGCATCACTGAAAAGCTCAGATACATTTGTGGACTAGTTGGCAGAGGGTCATTAAAATAGAATTTGCAGAAACATTAGTTCCTTTACTTTTCTTTGACTGACGTTTTACTATTAATAGTTTGCAGAGGCTTTGCACAAAACATATTAATAAGAGAAAATGTAATAGGGTATCTGCAGCAAGTGTAAATGTAATAAGGGGGTATCCAAGTTGCTACCTTCTAATTGATTGGTATAGAACCATCCATCTATGCATTTGAAAGCAAGAGAAGAATGCCATAAGGAGCAAATGCTATTGAATAATATAATTTAATATTGGGGCGATACTGAAGAAACTTCTTTGTGGCTTTTTCTAATTTTCAGTTTCTGCAGTTTCTAAAACATTCTTGTCTGAGGGGTCCTGGGAGAAATGAAACAAACATAATCCTTATAGTATTTGTCAGTGTGCAAATGTATTTTATTTTACTGCACAATACTGTACATTCTTAGCTTTGATGTTTTGCGTCACTGCACTCACTTTAAAATAAATCATGCCTAGAATGGAATGTGCTCTCTGAATGAATTAGGTTGCCTTGTACAGAATTTTCTCTTCAGGATTCATTTCTATGAAACATATTTGAAACTTACTGAGCTCATGAATAAACAGGCAAAGATGGGGAGAGATATAAAGAAGAAAAATTGAATTTTATTTTTTGCCTCTTATGTTTGTTTGTTGCCCTTTGGGTCTGTGTGTGCATGCACATGTGCTTAAAATGCAATATTCATTTTGTAAACAGCTTGGAAGCTTGCTTTCTGAAACTAGGTTTTATTGGAAAAAAGATCTTTCTTGAATTGAACCCCTTTTCATGTGTGTGTGTGTGTGTGTGTGTGTGTGTATGCATGTGGGCATATAGTTTATTTACACACACATTCACACATATTTTCACTCTTTTTTATTCTATTGTTTCAGCTAAGTCAGCACTTCACTAGAAGCAGAAGTTCTATGAATGAAAGGAGTTCCTATGCAACTGAGCCAATTAGATTTCCAAATGAACCACAACAACTGGGGGACAAACTAGAGTCTGGCTTGATTAGACAACCTCTGACTAAAAGCTCTTCAACAGAACATGCTTTACAAGACAAAGAACTGCAGAATAATAAAACATGTTCCATTGGAAATGATAGGCAGTTATTATTCCCAGAAAAATGCAGTGAGGACTCACTAAACAAAACTGTAGAGTCCTTAGAGAGTTTGAATCCAAAAGAAACCTATGTCTCACCAGAATATTGGTCTGAATTCAAGAAAAACCAGACTGCCTATATTGCAGACATTGTCTCAAGCACTTGTGGAATGCATCAAGCAGATGTTCCAAGTGATGAATTTAATAATGTCCCAGGAATTAAAACAATAGAGACATTATTCATAGGTGAGGATGATTATAATCTCAAAAAATCAAGGGAGACAAGTTCCTTAGAAGATGATGAAGCAGGGAAGTTAAAAGAAAATGCATTGAAAAGAAAGGATAATAATATCAAGGCAGTTCAGAAACAACTTAAGCAGGAAATAGCTTTCCAAATTCCAGAGTTAAATTCAAAAAACCTCATCAAACATGAACCCCAAAGAGAAAACATTGAAAGCAAAAACCAATTATGTGTAAACAGAGGTTTAAATAGTGATGTCATAGCTAATGCTGATGTCACAGAAAATTATTTGGTAAGGTCTCATTCAGAAGACATTGTAGAAGAAAAATATAACTCTGAGTATAATGTTGATAAGGAGAAAGAAATCATGCTGAGAATTTTAGAGAACTCTCCAGAAAAACAAATCTGTCTTATCAACAAATATAGAAAACATGTCTCGTGTGACAATTATGAAATCAACAGGCTAGCTAAGTCACCTCAAAGGGAAGAAGTAATGACTTCCAGTGTCCCAGATGAAATAAAAGAAGAACAAATGCCAAAATCAATAGGGTTTCCATATCTAAGTGACAGTGAAAACTCAGATAAAAATAAATTGGAAAGCATTATAGAGGAGTCAAATCATGACTCAGAAAGAGGAGAAATTGACATCCCTGAGAAAGTTCATAATACGCTTTGGGAAAGTCAGTCCCATGTTGTACCACCAATTGATGAAAATATCTTTATGAAATCTATATTAATAAGCACAAAGGAAATGTCTGATAGCAGAAACAATTTAGAAAAAAGGAAGTACAGTCAGAGTGATGATCCTGCCAACAGAAATATTTCTGAGATAGAATGCTGCCAAAGTGAACCTGACATGGTTATTCTTAAAGATCAGAATACCTGGGAAAGATCGATCATTCAAAGGTGGAGTGGTTCAGAAAGTCAGTTGGTAGAAAGACAAAGTGAAGCAAATAAAAGAGTGCAGATGAAGGAACTAACAAGAGTTGAAGCCATGGGGGGTATTAATGATAATACAAGATGTTTGAAAGTAAGTCCCACAGATGAACTGTTTACTTGCCAAGGCACACTAAGATATGAAGATACTTCAGTCACTAAGCATGATGGTACAGGAGAAGCAGAAGCAGTTACAGCTGCTTGTATAATTAAAATGACATCAGAAAGTACTCCTGAAAAAATGTCTGCTGGTGAAAAAGCAGTAATTGTTAAGCTACCCCAAGAGACGGCACTAAGTGACAGGCCCACAGAAAAAAGGGAAATGGTATTTGATATACATGAAGGAAGAAATGATGGGTCACATTATCCTCTTTGTCAATGCAATAGAGAGGGTGTATTATGTGACACCAAATTTGGAATATCTGCTTCAGGTATTAATAATGTGCCCACACATGAAACAGTACATATGGAAATGATTTCAATACATGAAACAAATGAAATGCTTGCCAAAGCAGAACATAATTCTGTAAATAATTCACCATCCACTGAAATATTTTGTCCTTTTTCAGCAGAAGGAAAAATTGTTTCTGAACAAGGTGTGCATTGTGAAGTACCATTGAAACATTCAGAACATTCTTCGCAAGGCTTACACAATAATGAAGCTGAAGAAGGAAACACCTGGAGTTCATTTTCTTACATAGGTCCCACAACTGAACCAAAAATATGCAGTTTGGATAAAAAATTGGTGGGAAGCTGTTATGAAAACTCCTCAGTGATCTCTCCCAAAAGATTTGTAGGGTCTCATACTACTAAAGTAGAAGAGATGTTGCCTCCACCCACAGATGCTTCAACTGAAATTGCAGCTCATTCTGGATATAACTTCAACCCAAAAGGTGAAATAACTCATGTTATTCTAAATATCACTAAACCCCAAGAATTTCCTCCTGGTGAGAATAGAGAAGGAAACATAGGTAACTTTTCCCATCAAATAGAGTTCAGTCCAGAAAAACAAATAAGGCCCACTATTTTAATAAGGGAACCGATTGAAGAAAGAAAAGAAACAAGCTTAGATTTGAAAGGTTTAATAACTGAAAAGAAAATGAATATTGTCAGACATGATAAGCAGGCTTTTTTTGATCATACAGGAATTTCTGGCCAGCAAAATGAAGCTTATAATTCACCTGCTGAGTATCTTGTGTTAAAGCATATTGCTTACAAGATACTTTATTTCCTTTTGTTCATTGTATTTTGTGTAACATTGTATCATTATGATTTAATTGTCTGCTTTGCACTCTACTTATTTTCATTGTATTGGCTATATTGTGATGGTAGGAGAAACAAAAACTCCATCAAAAAGGAATAGTATGAATATTCCACATTGTATTTAGAATTTATTATCTGAATTTCTATGGAGATTCTCAGTAATCCAGGTCATGGTTGTCTCAAAGGTGCTTTTTTCACGAGGCAACTGGACTTTCTTGTTTTTCTTCAATGACATTTTGCTTCTCATCCAAGAAGCTTTTTCAGCTCTGAAGAAGAGCTGAAGAAGCTTCTTGGGTGAGAAGCAAAACGTCTTCAAAGAAAAACAAGAAAGTCCAGTTGCCTTGTGAAAAAAGCATTTTTGGGACAATTTATTATCTGCATGTCCCAAAGAGTAACAATGTCTATTGTTAAAACCAAAATTAGACTCCTTTCCTCTCTTCAAATATTGCTTTAAAAGAATGCATATATAATGCATATGCATTCTATACAGGACCATTCTGTTTGGAACATTAAGTATCTATATGAATCAAGAGTTCTGCAGCATATCAACTTATATTAAATCTAGTTGCTCATTCTTAACCCATTATGAAGGTGTGAAGCTCCAGTCTGTTTGGATTTGATCATATTTATTTATTTTGTAGTATAGTCTCATTTTCTGTGAATTTAAAAAAATATAAATATATTTAATAATATAAATTAAACACTTTATTTTTTAAAAAAGAAGGAACATGGCAACTGGGCCTGTTAATACAAGAGTTTCCTTTGCTAAACAGTTGGCAATTAACATCACAATGGAAGGTTGAGAAGAAGCACTCTCCTTACTCTTCAGCATAAGTGGCCTAAGAATGTTCATATTTCTTTATATGAACTATGCACTTGTGTGCCTCCCATTTTTTTTCTATTCTGCCATTTGAAGATATTCAATTTTTAAGACTTAGTGACCTAAATCTAAGCTCTCCTTCCTATTTAAACTCTGTTATTTGACCATATTCTTAATATATTAATACTAATCATGGGCACAATACACTGAAATTTTGATTTATGCATGAATCAGTACAATCAGCGAGAACTATAAATCATAAGGAATGTACTTCACTTGCTAAATCTATTAAATCTTATTGTCCATCTTCCGCAATCTGGCTCCTTCCAGATACACTGGATTTACAAATTCTTAGCTAATATGACCAAAGGCTGGCTAGAAATTCTACAAAGTACCAAGTTGGGAAATGCTGATCTACTCCTCTAATTTGTGGGTGAGTGGAAGAACTCTGATACAGATTTCATGATCTGCTTTTTTTTCAAGGTAATGAGCCATATAATGAATAACATTAATATCAGCACTGTGTCAGCTGTAGAATGCAAAGTAATTGTAATGTATGTGTAAAAAAATATAAAATTAAGCAAGAAAACCAGGCTCCCATTCTTATCACAGAATTAATAGAGACTGATACACACTAAAGGATACAAACTGGAGCCTTGCTGTTTTCATTTGCTTGTATTTTTGTAAATGAAGACTGTGTGATTTTCTCCCCCCCCCCCCCCGCATTATTCCAGTTAGTTGTTTTGAATCATATTATTTAGATTATGTTATATAGAAAAAGCAAACCCAATGAAATTTAATAACACCAATAAAGTTTGAATGTTTTGGTTGTATGTGAATATTTCAAATTCCCAAATAAAAATAATGAAATATAACAATTGTGCTATATCCTATACAGCTATGGAAGATTAATTTTGATCAATACTGACAGTTTGGACCTCCCAGCTGGTAACTAATAAGGAATTTTCATAGCACTCATTCACTTTTTTAAAATTAATTTTTAATTATCTAGTTATCTTGATTCTTTGAAGACATAAAGTAATGGAAATGTAAGGAAAATAATATTGTGACCTTTCCTCTCTACAATCTATAAACTACAACATCTTTAGTACAGCATTTCTAACGTAATAGTTAAGTTCCTGTTTGTACATGCTTATCTCCTATTAAAGATGCAGTTTTATGTCATCTGGAGGAAAATGTCCTAAATGCAAACAATTTAGAGTCAAATCATCATTTTAGCTTATTCTTATAGATTTGTGTAGAAATGTTTAACTAGAAGACATTGTGCAAAATGTATAGTGAGGCAGAGATGGAATATTGTATAGATGGTATCTTCACTGTCACGAAATACACTCCAAAATGGATTCTGACTCGAGTTTGATTGGCTCAAGTTTTCCTACATATAATTTTTAAGAGTGTCTGCATCAGCTTCACAAATCACCTCATTAGTCCAGAGGGCTTTAAAACAGAATTCTTATATTTCTCTATTGTTTTATAATACTATTATGTATCATATCATATTGTTACATACAGTAAAAACAACAGGACCTAAGAAGCCTCCATCAGTTCACTAGGATTTGCCTAGCTGGAGTCCAACTGCACATGAGTTCAAGTGTCTTTATCCACTGTTTAGAATATTTCTCATAACAATTGTGCAAATAATTTACTGCCCAACATAACCTCCCTTTTATTGCTAATCTATAACTGAGCCATAGCCAGTAATGGTCTTTTGTCTCTACCAAAGAAAATGGATGCTGTGCTAAGGCATGTTATAATACTGTCAATAGGTACCTATTTTGAAGGAAGACTTTTAATTATGTCAAGTATGAAAAACAAGAGATGCCTTGCCAGGTTCTCTGTATGTTATGTGATAAATTACCATTCACCTTTCTGTATTCCTGATACACTGAAACATCTTTATTCAGGGACATTTCGCTTTGAAAGACCTTTGCAACAAATGATCAAATTTGGAATCATTATGCCTATGCAAAAATTCCTTGCATGCACAGAAGAGATGTAGGAGTAAGATCTAGGAATTGTGCAGCCTGATCTGCATCCACAGATATATTTTTTTTAAATTTGTACTTGCAGTATTTAGAAACAGAGTAATATGTAATAATAGATTTTGCAATAATAGATTTTGATTTTTTTCTAAATTTGTCTCTTATTTTGAAACATGGGGGGAAGTAATAGACCTTAAAAATACAAAATTTAAAGAGTCATTTGGAAATAGATCAAAAGCTGAAGGAGAGAAGAGTGCATCTAATGTTCTACAAGGAGCACTGAGCCTTCAAGAGCGACTAACATGAGAGCATGTCTAAAAGCCAAATTTAGGGAAGGCTATACTTTCTCCCTTTCATATGATAGCTCAGAACTATCTTGCCATTTCTGTCCTGCAGCTTTGACCTTTACTTAAATCAAATGTTGAAATGCATTGTAAAGGCCAAGAATATCAACAGTCTGTGTTACTACTTTGATAATGTTCATGCTGCTACAGAAAATAAGTGTTCAGACAAAATGGTGCATTTAGGTTAAAATTATTGAGGATCATAAGCCTTAAAAGTGCAAGAAATTCAACACTAGCAAATGCTGCCATGACCTTTCAAACTGATATGGTTGAATGACCACCTGCAGCTGTATGTCAAGGCATAAGGGATGCAAATACACAAGCAAGCACAGAATGCTGTATAAGTCTGTTGCAAAACATAACAGAGGCTGATAGGGTAACAGTGGATGGCTTCAGATCTTACTTCTTCCTCTTATCAGTGGATGTTTCATTTTCTATATTCCAATCAGCTAACTTTATAGTTTTCTTTTTACAAATTAATCCCTAATTTTTTGGGTTTTCTTTTTCAAATTAACCCTTAATATTTTCATCTATTTCAAAGAAGCCACACTCCATTAAACCTCCCCCCCACATCTTATTCTTAATTTCTGAGACATCGCATTCATAGGAAATTTTCATATGTGCAAACTTTAGACCATAAATATAGCAAATGAAGCTTCTCTCTTGTCTTGGGACATACAAAAAACCCCCAGCAGCATTAGGCTTAAGAAGTTACAAGTTACTGAATTAAATTTCAACCATGTTAATTCTACTAAATATTGAACACATCCCTTTTTTTGACTTCTATTAATTAAAAAAATAATTAAAAAATATTATTGAAATACAACTATGAATATCAAGACACATATTTTAATAGAAGTCAAAAAAGGGATGTGTTCAATATTTAGTAGAATTAACAGCAATTGCTGGCTTTCTAGTTATGAATGCTCATTAAACAACTTTAGCTGTTCACCTTAAAAAAATGTTAGAAGCAAAACTGTATTTAAAACTAACAACCACAGCAAAGTTTTGGTGTTAAAGGCAATAGATGAACATCAGATGAAAAAGAAATAAAATAAGTTACTCTTATTTGTTTTCTGGTTTATATAAACAGCAAGAGAGAAGGATTTCAAGAGCTATGTTTAAATGAGAAGAAGTGTTTTTTGTCTAGAACAGTATTTATCAGCATTAGCAATTTTAAGATATATGGACTTCATTGCCCAGAATTCCTCAGACAACACAGCTGATTGAGGAATTCTGGGAAAGAGTTAAAGATTTCTTATCTTAAAGTCACCAAGGTTGAGAAACACTAGTTTAGAGCAAACAGGAGCAATCCTATTTCTCTCAAAACCAGTTCTCAGTCACTGCATGCACTCTTCTATAACTATAATATGGAGATTAAAACATGTATATACATATAAAAAAAGGCTTTGGGAAAAATGCAGCTCTGCCCTTTGCTGTCATTTTTGTACAAAGTGCTATGTAACGCCATAGTACCATGTAACACCATAGCAAAACATGTTTGCTTGGATTTATATAACATAATCTTTGTTTGTAGGATGGAGAAAAAGTAGCTTCAAATGGAACCAGTATGTGGTGTAGTCAAGTGTAGACAGATTCTGGTCAAAGCTCAACCCATTCATTTTGTACACTACTCAAATATAGTCTTCTTTTGAGAATTATTTAGCTCCTTGATATCTGTCAACAAATCAATAACCTGGCATGGTTACTTTGTGCTCGTAATTAAGACCTTACTGAATACGGTGCTCAGGAAGGGTGTACATAGAAGAAAGTAATCAAAAAAGACCCATAAAAATACGTACAGTGTATTTAATTATAACATTTAAAATAAAACACATATGCCATATATTGCAGTATTGTAGTATTTTCTGGAATCAACTGTGCTAATATAATAACAAGAAGAGAAGACTTTGAGTGCATTTGACACTGCTGTTTGTGTGTATCCATAGACATTTTTCTAAGTGACTAAGGAGAAAAAAATATCTGAAAGGGACTAAAGACTTAAGAAAACTTTTCCATAAAAGACTATGGTTCCTCATTCACCATTTTTAAACAAACAGTTGTACCCCAGATCATTATGGCATCTGAACCCAGCTTAGTGTTTTTGAGTGTTTTATGACTGAAATTATTGCTAATTTAAGTGCATGTGATCAGTAATCATTTGACCAATACAGCCAATGATACTGTTTACTTGAAGGGACCTGAAACATGCCTCAGTGATTCCTGGTTTCTAGTCCAACACCTTGTTCACTGCATCAACTTACTTTGTTTAGCTTTGTCTTCATTACAAAGCCTCTTGTTCAAGAGGAAAATATATAATAAAAGATAGAAATGTTGATACTAAGATGGCAATGCCCAATGAACAATGTTTTTGCAAATTTCTCAGATGGCATATAAATTGGTCTCATGATGTCAAGTGAGATTCCTTTCCCCAATAATTGAAGATTTGAAATGATACAGATAAAATAGTTTCTGTACACGACAAAATTTATAATTGGTTTTATTATTAGAATACCAGCTGTGCATTAAACTGTTTTTTCCAGGTGATTCTGATTTCCTGCCTACTTCTTTCAGAAATATGAACAATGAAGATAAGACTTGCTACAGCTACTCTAAGGAAAATTATAAGTTTTATTTTAAACTTTCTCTTACTTTGACTCTTACATTCACAACAATAATATACTGTCAATACTGAAATGCCCGCAATGCAGAGGAAATCAGAAAGAATTGAATGATGTGCTTAAGAACATCCATCTGGATAGCTATAAAGAAGAATGAAGTTTTGATCAATGAAATATATTAGGAAAATTGAACCTTTGGAAAAAGTAATTTATTTCTTTTTCAAGAAGAGACACCTATAAACAACAATAATAAAAATCCTTATGTTAATTAATAACTGCTTGGAAAATGTTTGCTTCCAAAGTTATTGAATCCATTGTGCAAAAGCAAAACATTACACCAATATTAAATATACTTTTTAATATTTATTATAGTAAAAGTCCTAAACTGTTAAATACAAGTATATTAAAATATACTTTCAGAATATTTATATTTACTCTAAGGGGCTCTTTCATAATATTAGCCCTTCAAGATAGACCAGAGCAGGAGACAAACTCCACAGGAAGATTAGAACTATATTTGGGAGGCACCACGGCTCCAGCTATAACAACTATAACTGTATACATAGGACTTTCTCTGAGGGGAGCCTGGACAGGTTTAGGAGGAACACTGTTCCCAAATGCAAGCACAATTATAACAGGGCTTGGTCAAAATGCTTTTAATTTTTATGTAAATTTTAATTACCAATGTTTTAATATTGTTTTAATTTTATTTTTTTTACTGAACCTATGGATGATGTGGGGGGGATTGACTGTGGAGTGAATCGGGCTGAATGGATGGGTGGTTGTGGACCTGTGATAAATGGAAGGGCCGACCTGTCGGCATTTACGGAAGCTAGAGAAGTGGAGGAGCCTTGCTCTGAGGGATCAGAGGGCCAGTCTATACCAGTCTTATGGGGAAGAGGCAGATATGATGGGAGGCCTGGGGTAGGCTGCTCTCGGGGAACAAGGCCTCGCTGTCTGAAAGCGATCTCTTGTTCCGGCCCCTTGAACCTCTCCCAGGGTACTGGTAATGAACGAAATCCGGACCCTGGACTCAGGCTGCTGCTGCTCAATGCCAGGTCGATGGTAAATAAAGCTCTCCTCATCCTGGATTTAATTCTGGAGGAGGAGGCCGACCTGGCATGTGTGACTGAGACCTGGCTGACCCCAGAGGGAGGAGTTCCCCTCTCTGAGATGTGCCCAGCCGGGTTTCAGGTATGGCATCAGCCGTGACCCCAGGGAAAGGGGGAGGAGTGGCGATTATAGCTAAGGAGACACTCGGGCTGCGCAGACTCGCTGCTACTGAGATATCAGATTGTGAGTCCCTCCTTATGAGGTTGGACCTGCCTCCCAGCTGCGTTTCTACAGCCCTGCCCACGCTACTCGAGGAGGTAGCCGGGTTGGTGGTTGAGTTCCCCAGACTTATTGTCTTGGGGGACTTCAACGTGCCATCACTTGGTGAATCCTCTGGGCTGCCGCGGGAGTTCATGGCCTCCATGGCAACCATGGACCTGACACAAGTAATTGAGGGCCCAACCCATGAGGGGGGGACACACACCTGACCTGGTTTTCCTGTCAGAGCAGTTGAGCTATGATCTGAAGTTAAGGGGCTTAGAAGTGTTGCCCATGTCATGGACAGATCATTTTCTGCTGCGGCTTGAGTTTACAACGCCAATCCTCTCTCGCAGGAAGCCGGAACCGATTAAATGGTTCCACCCCAGAGGCCTGATGGACCCTATTGGTTTTCAAAGGGCGCTTGGGTAATTGCCAGATTCGCTCATACACAGTCCGGCGGAGTCCCTAGTGATGGCCTGGAATACGGCCACTACGGGGGCTCTAGACCGGATTGCACCATTGCGACCTCTCTGTGGTAGCAGACCCAGGAAATCTCCTTGGTTTACCGAGGAACTCAGGGGGATGAAGCACCAGAAGAGACGTCTAGAGAAGAAATGGAGGGAAAGCAGATCCGAATCTGATCGAACCAAATTGAGAGCTTGTATTAAGACCTATTTGGAAGCGATCACTGCGGCAAGATCTCAGTATCTTTCTGCATTGATCGCGTCTGCGGAATCTCGTCCAGCTGCCCTGTTTAGGGTGACTCGCTCTCTCCTGGATACGGGGAGGAGGGAGGAACCTTTGCAGGGCAATGCCGAAGAATTTAACACCTTTTTTACAGACAAGATCGCTCAGATCCGGACTGACTTGGACTCCAATTGGAATGCAGTGTCGGCTGACAATGAGTCAGTCGAGATGACAGAGGCCCGTCTTAGTCCTGTTGTATGGGATGAGTTCGACCTGGCAACCCCTGATGATGTGGACAAGGCCATTGGAGCTGTGAGTTCTGCCACCTGTTTACTGGACCCGTGCCCCTCCTGGCTGGTTTCGGCTAGCAGGGAGCTGGGTCTAGGCAGTTGTTATCGCTTCATTGAGGGAGGGGTCCTTTCCGGCTCCCTTAAAGGAGGCACTTGTGCACCCCCTCCTAAAGAAGCCTTCCCTGGACCCGGCAGTTTTAAATAATTATCATCCAGTCTCCAACCTTCCCTTTTTGGGGAAGGTTGTTGAGAATATGGTGGCACTCCAACTCCAACGGTCCTTGACTGAAATGGATTATCTGAGCCCTCAGCAGTCTGGGTTCAGGTCCAGTTACAGCACGGAAACTGCTTTGGTTGCGCTGATCAATGATCTCTGGTGGGCCCGGGATAGAGGTTATTCCACTATCCTGGTGCTTCTTGACCTCTCAGCGGCATTCGATACCATTGACCATGGTATCCTTCTGCGCCGGTTGGAGGGGCTTGGAGTGCAGGGCACCGTTCTATGGTGGTTCACCTCCTACCTCTCTGGCCGGTCGCAGTCGGTGTTCGCAGGAGGTCAGAGATCGGCTCCAAGGCCTCTTCCATGTGGAGTCCCTCAGGGGTCCGTTCTCTCACCTCTGCTTTTTAACATCTACATGAAGCAGTTGGGTGAGATCATCCGTTGACACGGGGTAAGTTATCATCAATATGATGATACCCAGCTTTATATCTCTACCCCGTGTCACTGCAGCGAAGCAGTGGAAGTGATGAACCGGTGCCTGGAGGCTGTAGAGGTCTGGATGGGTGCCAACAGGTTCAGACTCAATCCCGATAAGACGGAGTGGCTATGGGCTCTGCCTCCCAAGGACAATTCTAACTGTCCGTCCATTACCCTGGGGGGAGAAGTTTTGTCCCCCTCGGAGAGGGTTCACAACTTGTGTGTCCTCCTCAATCCACAGCTAAGTTTGGAACATCATTTTTCGGCTGTGGCGAGGGGAGCATTCGCCCAGGTTCGCCTGGTGCGCCAGTTGTGGACCGGGAGTCACTCCTCACAGTCACCCATGCCCTTGTCACCTCGAGATTCGACTACTGTAATGCTCTCTACATGGGGCAGCCTTTGAAGAATGTCCGGAGACTGCAAGTAGTCCAGAATGCGGCCGCGCGAGCTGTCTTGGGTCTCCCAAGACATGCTCATATCACTCCAATTCTCCATGAGCTGCACTGGATACCTATTGGTCTCCGAACACAATTCAAAGTATTGGTTATGACCTATAAAGCCCTTTATGGCAATGGACCAGGATACTTGCGGGACCGTCTTCTGCCTCATGAATCCCAGCGACCGGTTAGGGCGCATAGGGTTGGCCTCCTACGGGTCCTGTCTGTTAGACAATGTCGTCTGGCGGGGCCTAGGGCAAGGGCCTTCTCCATTGATGCCCCAGCCCTCTGGAACCAGCTTCCCTCAGAAGTTCGTACTGCTTCCTCCCTCCTAGCTTTCCGGAAAGCACTGAAGACACATCTATGCCGACAGGATTGGGGCGTATGAGTTGTGCTCTGCCCCTCGACCCTAAGAGTGTCCCGCCACCAGCGGTTGTGAGCTGAATGTGTTTGTATGTTGTGTGAATGAAATTATTTTTTTAAATTTTTAATTTAATTGTGTTTTTTAATTGTGTTGTTGTTTTGTGCCGCCCTGAGTCTTGTGAGAAGGGCAGCATATAAATAAATAAATAAATAAATAAATAAATATATTTTACTGAGATAGGCTATAATAGAATTTTGCAAGCCAGAATGTGCTTTACTCCCCTTCCCTTTTATATAGAAGTGAATCAGGGAGGAGCCTCCTTATTATCTTCTAAATATAATCTTGCTTCCTCCAACTTAAGAAAAGTTTCAGTGTTCTTTGCTTATAAAACAATTCTTACTAATTTCCCTCAAGGTCATATCTCTGATTCTTAATAATAATAAAGTTGGAAGGGACCTTGGAGGTCATCGAGTCCAACACCCTGCTCAGGCAGGAAATCCTACACCATTTCGGACAAATGGCTGTCCAGTCTCTTCTTAAACTTCCAGTGTTGGAGCATTCACCACTTCTGGAGGTGGGTTGTTCCACTGGTTAATTGTTCTAAATGTCAGGAAGTTTCTCCTTAGTTCTAGGTTGCTTCTCTCCTTGATCAGTTTCCATCGGTAGCTTCTTGTCCTGCCTTCAGGAGCTTTGGAGAATAGCTTGACTCCCTCTTCTTTGTGACAGCCCCTGAGATATTGGAACACTGCTATCATGTCCCCCCTCATCCTTCTCTTTGTTAAACTAGACATACACAATTCCAGCAACCGTTCCTTATATGTTTTAGCCTCCAGTCCCCTAATCATCTTTGTTGCTCTTCTCTGTACTCTTTCTAGAGTCCCAACATCTTTTTTACATCGTGGTGACCAAAACTGGATTGTTTTCAATATATATATTGAATACAAAAAAAAACAGGATTAAAAACATTGAACATGGTAAATCGTCTTTGACTGACATCTCAGTCCATATTGTACATTAATTACAAATAATATATCTATATACAAACTATACATTTCTGGTCTCTATCTTTACTTATCTCTTTATTTGTGACCTCCATTTTTTTCTCTCCATCTATAAAATTTATTCCATATTCGATAAAATTCTGTTTCTTCCTGATTTTTTAATCTTTTAGTTAACCTATCTAGTTCTGCGCAATACATAATTTTATTTATTAGTTCTTCCTCACTCGGTACTTCCATTGCTTTTCATTTTTGAGCAAATAGTATCCTTGCTGCCGTAACCACGTGAATAATTAAATATGTGTCCTCTTTATTTACATTTTTCTCTAATATTCCTAATAGTAATGCCTCAGGTTTGTACAGAATGTTTTGCCTAGTCATTTCTATTGCCCATTCCCATCTTTTATTTTCTAAGGTTATCCAGTCTCTAATCCATGTTAGGGCCGCTGCTTGGTAATATAGCTCCCAATCTGGGAAACCTAAACCTCCCCTTTCTTTGGCATCCTGTAAAGCAGCCGGGCTAGGAAACCAGCAACAAGCCCTGACTTACAACAGGCAGCAGCAGCAGCAGCAGCAGCAGCCGGGCTAGGAAACCAGCAACAAGCCCTGACTTACAACAGGCAGCAGCAGCAGCAGCAGCAGCAGCCGGGCTAGGAAACCAGCAACAAGCCCTGACTTACAACAGGCAGCAGCAGCAGCAGCAGCCGCCGGGCTAGGAAACCAGCAACAAGCCCTGACTTACAACAGGCAGCAGCAGCAGCAGCAGCAGCAGCCGGGCTAGGAAACCAGCAACAAGCCCTGACTTACAACAGGCAGCAGCAGCAGCAGCAGCAGCAGCCGGGCTAGGAAACCAGCAACAAGCCCTGACTTACAACAGGCAGCAGCAGCAGCAGCAGCAGCAGCAGCCGCCGGGCTAGGAAACCAGCAACAAGCCCTGACTTACAACAGGCAGCAGTCCGGTAGCGGCAGCAGCGGCAGCAGCGGCAGCCAGGCCACTAAACCAGCAACAAGCCCAGACTTGTTGTGGAATTGTGGAAGCGGTTATTGTGGCTAACGGGCCTGCTCCGTCGCTGGGTGTTTTTCCCTAAATTGTAAGACCTGTGGGTGAGGCCTTTGTTGCTGCCACCATTATGTTGAACTTATCTGAAGGCCTTATCTTTATCTTTGGGACGTTGGGTTCCACAATTATTGTTATTGTTAGTATAATTATTTTGGTTAGTATAATGGTTTTAGAAAGCTCCTGATCTGGACTGGGTATCCATCCAGAGCAATTGTTTGTTAGCTATTGTTTGTCTAAATTTTAAATATTTAAATTTGTTTAATACCATTTTAATTGATTGTTAGATGCTATGAATGATGGGGGGGACTGATGTTAGTGGAAAGAATCGGGTTGAATGGATGGTTAGTTTATTGTTTTTAATGTGTTTAGTTTAAAGAGTGGGAGAGATAAATTAATGATATGGATGGAGTTGTGGTTGAGTGGAATGAATGGGATGGACTGGCTAGCCTGCCTGGCGCGGCAGAGGCGGAGGGGGAGGGGGGCGCTGGCTCTGGGGTGATAGAGGGCCAAAGTATACCGGTCTTGCTGGGGAGAGGCAGATATGGCGGGGGCCACAGGGTAGGCCATTCCCGGGGAACAAGAGCTCGCTGTCTAAAAGCGATCCCTTGCTCCGACCCTGTGAGTTCAACCCGAAGTACTGGTGATGGGGGAAATCCGGACCCTGGGCCCAGGCTGCTGCTGCTCAATGCCAGGTCGGTTGTAAATAAAGCTCCCCTCATCCATGATCTTCTCCTGGATGAGGAGGCCGACCTCGCATGTGTGACCGAGACCTGGCTGGGCCCGGAGGGAGGAGTTCCTCTCTCTGAGATGTGTCCAGCCGGGTTTCAGGTATGGCACCAGCCACGACCCCAGGGAAGGGGGGGAGGAGTGGCTATTATAGCCAAGAAGACTTTTAGCCTACACAGGCTCGCTGTTTCTGAGATTGCGGGTTGTGAGTTGCTCCTTGTGAAGTTGGACCTAGGGGTTCAGGTGGGCTTGTTGCTCGCGTACCTGCCTCCCAGCTGCGTGTCAACAGCCCTGCCTGCGCTACTTGAGGGGGTTGCTGGGCTGGTGGTTGAGTTCCCCAGGCTTATTGTCTTGGGGGACTTAAATCTTCCATCGCTCGGTGAATCCTCTGGGTTGGCGCAGGAGTTCATGGCCACCATGGCAACCATGAACCTGACTCAGGTAGTTCAGGGTCCGACTCACGAGAGGGGACACACTCCAGACATGGTATTCCTCTCAGAACAGTTGAGCAATGATCTGAATTTAAGGGGCTTAGATATTTTGCCTATGTCATGGTCAGACCATTTTCTGTTGCGGCTTGTTTTCAAGGCTCCAATCCTCCCCCGCAGGGAGGCGGAACCGATTAGGTGGTTCCGCCCCAGACGTCTGATGGACCCAGAGAGCTTTCAGAGGACGCTTGGGGAAATACCGGATTCTCTCATTCTCGGTTCGGCAGAGTCCCTGGTTACGGCCTGGAATATGGCTGCGAAGGGGGCTCTTGACCGGATCGCGCCGCTGCGACCTCTCTGTGGTAGCAGACCCAGGAGATCTCCTTGGTTCACTGAGGAACTCAGGGGGATGAAGCGCCAGAAGAGATGTCTAGAGAAGCGATGGAGGAAAAGTAAATCCATATCTGACCGAACACTTTTAAGATCTTATATCAAGACTTATCAGGTGGCGCTCAAGGCGGCAAGATGCGCGTATCATTCCGCCTTGATTGCATCTGCGGAATCCCGCCCAGCCGCCCTGTTTAGGGTAACTCGCTCCCTCCTTAATCGGGGGGGGGGGTTGATGCACCCTTGCAGGGTAGTGCTGAGGACTTTAATAAGTTTTTCGCGGATAAAATCGCCCAGATTCGGATGGACCTTGACTCCAATTGGAATGCAGTGTCGGCTGACAATGAGTCAGTCGAGATGACAGGGACTCATCTTGATCCTGTTGTGTGGGAGGAGTTTGACCCTGTGGCACCCGATGAAGTGGACAAGGCCATTGGAGCTGTGAGTTCCGCCACCTGTTTATTGGACCCGTGCCCCTCCTGGCTGGTTTCAGCCAGCAGGGAGGTGACGCGGGGCTGGGTTCAGGAGATTGTCAATGCTTCTTTGAGGGAGGGGTCCTTTCCGGCTCCCTGCAAGGAGGCAATTGTGCGCCCCCTCCTCAAGAAGCCTTCCCTGGACCCAGCTGTATTAAACAACTACTGTCCTGTCTCCAATCTTCCCTTTATAGGGAAGGTTGTTGAGAAGGTGGTGTCACTCCAGCTCCAACGGTCCTTGGATGAGGCTGATTATCTGGGCCCTCAACAGTCAGGATTCAGGCTCGGTTACTCCATGGAAACTGCTTTGGTCGCGCTGACGGATGATCTCTGGCGGGCCCGGGATAAGGGATTTTCCACTATCCTGGTGCTACTTGACCTCTCAGCGGCTTTCGATACCATTGACCATGGTATCCTTCTGCATCGACTGGAGGGGTTGGGGGTTGGAGGCACTGTTTTGCAGTGGTTCACCTCCTACCTCACTGGTCGGTCGCAGTCGGTGTTGGCGGGGGGTCAGAGGTCGACCCCTAGGTTCCTCCCTTGTGGGGTCCCTCAGGGATCGGTCCTCTCCCCTCTGCTGTTTAATATCTACATGAAACCGCTGGGTGAGATCATCCGACAACACGGGGTGAGATATCATCAGTATGCTGATGATACCCAGCTTTACATCTCCACCCCGTGTCATTTCAGTGAAGCAGCGGAAGTGATGTGCCGATGTCTGGAGGCTGTTAGGGTTTGGATGGGTGCCAACAGGCTCAAGCTCAACCCCGACAAGACGGAGTGGCTATGGGTTCTGCCTCCCAAGGATAATTCAATCTATCCGTCCATCAGCCTGGGGGGGGAGCTTTTGACCCCCTCGGAGAAGGTCCGCAACTTGGGCGTCCTCCTCGATCCACAGCTAAATTTGGAACATCATTTTTCGGCTGTGGCGAGGAGGACATTTGCCCAGGTTCGCCTGGTGCACCAGTTGCGGCCCTATTTGGACCGGGAGTCTCTTCTCACAGTCATTCATGCCCTTATCACCTCGAGGCTCGACTACTGCAATGCTCTCTACATGGGGCTACCTTTGAAAAATGTTCGGAGACTTCAGGTAATGCAGAATGCAGCCGCGCGAGCAGTGTTGGGCTTGCCCAGAAATGCCCACATTTCGGCATCACTCCGCGAGCTGCATTGGCTGCCAATTGGTCTCCGAACCCAATTCAAAGTGTTGGTTATCACCTATAAAGCCCTACATGGCATCGGACCAGGTTACTTACGGGACCGTCTGCTGCCCCATGAATCCCAGCGGCCAGTTAGGGCCCACAGAGTCGGCCTTCTCCAGGTCCCGTCAGCCAGACAGTGTCGCCTGGCAGGGCCTAGGGGAAGAGCCTTCTCTGTTGCGGCCCCAGCCCTCTGGAACCAACTTCCCACGGAGATCCGTGTCGCCCCCACCCTCTCCGCCTTTCGTAAATTACTCAAAACACACCTCTGCCGGCAGGCCTGGGGTAGTTAACATCTTGCCCCAAGCCAGTGTATGTCTGTGTGTATGCTGAATGATTGGGTTTTTTTTTAAAAAAAAATTAAGAGGTTTTATATTTATATGTATTTTTATGTTGATTTCTACTGTGTTGTGAGCCGCCCTGAGTTCTCCGGAATAGGGCGGCATAGAAATCGAATAAATAATAATAATAATAATAATAATAATGCCTTTAATTTTATTCTTACCTTCTTACCAGACCACACAAATCCTAAGGTTAATTTATTCAGCTCCTTGAAAAAATTCTTGTCTAATTGAATTGGGATATTCTGAAACAGGAATATCATTTTAGGTAAGATGTTCATTTTCACTGCAGCAATTCTCCCAAGTAATGAAAGATGCAAATTTTTCCAACGGTCTAAATCTACTTTTATATTCTTTATCAATTTGCCATAATTGTCTTCTTTAATTGATGAGCAGCGTGCTGAAATAACTATCCCTAGATATTTTAATTTGGAAACTATTTGTATGCCTAATTTGGTCTCGAGGTTTCCTTTTTGTATTTTAGTCATGTTTTTTGTTATAATCTTTGTTTTGTTTCTATTTATTTTCAAACCTGCCAGATCCCCATACTCTTCCAATATTTCAAATAGTTTCTGCTCTGATTGTTCTGGGTCTTCTAATATAAATGCTAGGTCGTCTGCATAAGCTTGAAGTTTGTATGTTTCTTTCTTAATCTTAAATCCTTTAATCTGCTCTTCTTGTCTTACTACACTAGCAAGAGTTTCTCTTTTTTTTTGAAAAATATTTTATTGGTTTTATAATTTTAACAAAAAGTACTTAAGACACACCGTGGTGATTGGGTAAACAATGTCTCATCCATTCCAGCAATCATCTCTTCTTTGTCAATCTCCAGAGCTCCTGCCAACAAACCCGCCATCTTGTCTGGAAGATCTTCTCCTCTTTCCTCAATAACATTTTGGAATCTAAGGTATTGGGTCACCTTCTCTGCTTCCAGTAACATCACCGCTATCATTAACTCTTTATTAGTATCAGTTAAGTTTTTGTCCATCTCTTCCACCTTCTTTTCTTCATTATCCAATCTTTGCTCTACTGCCAGCAACTTCTGTTCATTTTTTGCGATTTGCTGCTGAAAAGCTTCAAATCTTCTGTCCATTGCCTGAATCTTCTCTCTCATTTCTCCAGTAACATTCCTAACTACTTCAAGTTCCGTTTTGATTTCCTCATGATTCTTCATCATGGCTTCCTGGATTGCCTGCATCATTGCCTGCAATTCTTTAAGTGGATTGGAACATTCTCTTTGAAGCATGTCATCTAACGATCTTTGGCTCATAGGGCTGGAACCTTGTGCTACGTTTTCCCCCCCCACCAATCTTAGCTAAATTTGGATTGCTTGCCATTTTAAATAAACTTTCCCACCACTTACTCTTCTTCCAAAATATCCACTTTCCACTTCCCTCTTTTCGTTCTTCTACTTTCTCCTCCTTTACGTTATTCCCCTTCCAGGTGTTTAAACAACAACAATATCACTGGTATATTCCTATGTCTATGTAACAATTAATGCTAATGCAAGTACAAGTTCTAACAGTTCAATCTCAGCTATTAACTTTAAGCTTCCCAGCGTTTTCCTTTTTTCTTTATATAATCCAATAAACCCTTCAATCTCTCTTTAATATCCTTTCTCTCTTCTTCTTTCTTCTGTCTCACACCATACCATTCTATACGTCCATATAGTCACCTGCTATCTTCTCAGCAACGTTTTCCAAAGTTGTCAGTCTCTATATCGTTCCAGTTCCTTCTATCATGCAGTCTCTATCTCTTTCCGGGGAGAAGAAAAAAAACTCTAAAAGAAAGAGATCAGACCCTTTCTGACGGCCAATCCACTCAGCGGACAAAAGCAAAAGCTCAAGGCCATAAGACAAGGTTCTTAGCTTAAATGAAAGTTAATTCCTGTCCTTTTGTGTAGCTTTTAAAACGCCAAGTCTTTAATCAGTGCAGCCTGGCTCCTCCACATCAGGCCCTTCGGGGCGTTCTTCCTGCCACTTTCACTCGCCGCTGTCTTTCCACCCCTTCAGTTTCTCTCTTTCCAGGCTTCCCCTTTCCGCATTCTCTTTTGATGCATCTACCAAAACTGCTCACAAAGCTTTGGGAAAAGTAAATTTAGTCAAATCCAATTTACCATCGTTCTGCTATTTCCTTGCTTACTCTGTCCCTGCTGGCTCATACCGGTATTTAAGTGATTGTCCACTAGGACTCTGAGATCCCTCTCACAGTTACTATTATTGAGCAAGGTACCCCCTGTACATTTGGTTTTTCTTGCCTAAATGTACAACCTTGCTTTTTTCACCATGGAATTTCATTTTGTTAGATAGCGCCCAGTGTTCAAGTCTGTCCAGGTCCTCCTGTACCTTAAGCCTGTCTTCTGGAGTGTTGGCTATTCCTGCCAGCTTGTGTCATCCGCAAATTTGATGAGTCCCTGTTGTGTCCTGAGCCTGCAAGAGCTGAAAGCAGGCTCAGAATGTTGCAATCAGTCCCGGGCATTCCAAAAGCTGCCCGGGACCAGACAGAGCGGTGCCAGTCTTGTGCACATGCACAAGGCATGAAAATGCTAAATTCTTATTGTTTAACACTGTCTGGGTTTCTGATCCTATAAAAGGCCTGCATGGCCTTTTGCTGTTTGCTTGGTTGTAGGAGAAAGAGAATAAAGCGTTTGTTAATTGTCATCATGTGTCTTCATCAATTGCACACGAACCACGAACACAACACTGGTGACGAAGGTGGGATCCTAAGCAATAAAAAAAAGAATTAAGGACTCACCCAGGAAGTCCTGACGAGGGGGGAAACGGCATCTGCATCAGCATCTCAGTCTGCCAGTACAGTGTTGCTGGGGGTGAGCTCGGCAAAAGGACCCTTTCCCAAACATCAGCTTGCAGAGGAGGCGATTGGTGACTGTCGTAAACTTTAGGATGTCAAAAATTGGCCGCTTGACTGATTTTGATGTCTCCCACCCAGAGAGATGGAATTCCTATGTAGCACGGGTGGAGAACTACTTTAGAGTAAATAAGATAAGAGAAGACGGCCTGAAGGCAGCAACTCTTTTGTGTGCCTGGGGACAAGAAGCTTTTGATATTGTAGAAAATCTCATGGCCCCTGCCCTTCTGGAGTCAGTAACATATGCTGACTTGAAAAAGATGTTGAAGGAACACTTCTAGCCGAAGTTATCCATCATTGCTTGGAGGCACGTGTTCGAGCAGAGAGACCAGAGGCTGGGTAAATCTGCTGCGGACTTTATTGCTGCCTTAAGGCAAACGGCCAGGCCTTGTGAGTTCAAGGATCTGGAAGAGAGGCTGTGAGATCACTTCGTATGTGGCTTAAGAAGCAGAGACTTACAACAGAAGGTTTTTGCAAAAGAAGATGTCTCCTTCCAAGACGCGTTATGAGAGGTGGAAGCTGAGCAAGCAGCAGGCGGGGCTGTGAAGACTTCGTGGCTCACCAGTAACCCTCCAGCCACAGCTACCATCCATCAAGAGGACGCTCGAGAAGAATCAGAAGCGGATCCTGAAGAGGAGGTGGACAGACTTCACCAGCCAGCAGAAAGAAGGCCGAAGGGACGTCCAGACAAGGCCCCAGCATCTCTTCAGTGCTTCGGGTGTGGAGGATGCCACAAGCGAGCTGACTGCAGGTTCCACTCCACCATTTGCAGGGCATGTGGCAGGCAATGCTACATCACCTCCATCTGTTTGGGTCTCCAGAAGGTCCAACCTCAGGAAGAATTGCTTCAGAAAGGTACCAGACTCCTCAGCCAACACAGGGTGGGCTTCTGTGCATCGCACAGGAATATTCTAAGGACAGGGACACACAAGCCCCTTAAGAAGAAACTTTGCATTAACGTGAGGTTGCAAGGGGTTCCCTTATTGGTGAAGTTGGACACAGGGTCCGCTCTCTCAATTATTTCAATTAACACCTTTAAAAGGATTTGCAGGTGCAGTGGCCTTCAAGTTAAACTTAGGCCATCGAACCTAATACTCACTGATTTTCAAAATTCTAAGGTCTGTGTGAAGGGGGAGGCCACACTCAAGGTACAGCATAAGGATTTTGAAGGTTTCCTGGATGTGGTGGTAGTTGGGGGTGAACGTACGAGTCTTATTGGACTCGATTGGTTCGAGGCTCTGGGAATCCAAGTAACTGGGCTGCACAACTTGCAAACGTTGGGCCTTGCAGAGGTTTGCAAGGAGTTTGCAGATGTGTTTAGTTCAGAGCTAGGATCCTACAAGGGGCCTCCCATTGCACTACGGTTAGACCCAACCATCACACCCAACAGGGTCAAGCCTAGGAGGGTAACTTTTGTCCTCAAGGGTAAGATAGATGCTGAGTTGGACAAATTGCTCCAGCAGGGCATTTTAGAACCTGTGGATTCTAGTCCATGGGAAACCCCCATAGTAACGCCTCTATAGGCTAATGGGGAAATCCGTATATGTGCAGACTATAACTGCACACTGAATAAAGTGTTGCAATAGCACGCTTATCCAGTGCCTGTTGTAAGCCACATTCTGACCTCCCTCAAGGGGGGGTGCATTTTTGCGAAACTTGACCTGCCACAGGCCTAACAACAGCTACCTGTTGATGAGGCATCTGCAGAGGCCCAGACTATTGTAACTCACAGGGGGGCTTCAAGGTGAAAAGACTGCAATTTGGGGTAAATGTAACCCCTGGCATATTCCAAAGTGTCATGGAGAGCACACTTCGAGGTATTCCTGGGGTCTGTCCCTACTTTGATGATGTCCTCATTGCTGGGGAGTCATCTCAAAATTTAGCAGAAAGGTTAAGTGTTGTCTTGCTTCGTTTTCGAAAAGCAGGCCTTAAATTAAAGCAGGATAAATGCAAGATAGGAGCCACTTCCACTGACTTCTTAGGTTTCAGGATTGATGCCCAAGGCATTCATTCTGCTGAATCCAAACTGCAAGCTATTCAGCAGGCCCCAAGCCCCAAGTCCAAGAGTGAGCTGCAAGCCTTCTTGAGGCTCTTAAATTTTTACCATGCATTTCTCCCACATAAGGCTGCAGTGGCAGAGCCGTTACACAGGCTCTTAGACAAGCAGGCTCCATGGCAGTGGACCAAAATACATGACAGGAGTTTCAATGAGGTTAAGGCCTTGCTCACTTTAAATGCTGTTTTAGCACATTTCAATGAGCAATTGCCTGTTTGCATCGCATGCGATGCATCTCCTTATGGGGTGGGAGCAGTACTTAGCCATTTGAAGGCTGATGGGACACAAGTCCCTGTGGCCTATTATTCAAGGACTCTGTCATCTGCAGAGTGAAATTATGCTCAGATTGACAGAGAAGCCTTGGCCATAGTGGCTGGCATAAATTCCATGATTTCTTATATGGCCACCACTTCATGGTCTATACAGACCATAAGCCTCTGCTGGGTTTGTTTACCACTAACAAACAGACCCCACATATAATTTCTCCTCTTATGCTGAGATGGTCCATTTTCCTGTCAGCATATGACTACATTCTAATTCATAAACCTGGAAAATAAATGGGCCATGCTGATGGCCTTAGTAGATTACCTCTTAAACAGGTAGAGGCAGACCCTGCTCCTGCCATTAATATTCTTTCCATTCAGGAGTTGCCTGAATCTCCCCTAAATGCTAGGGACATGGCTGCAGAAACTGCCACTGATCATACGCTTACACGTGTGGTGACCTGGGTGTTGTCAGGATGGTCTGACAAATGCCCAGATACTGAGTTCCAAAGCTTCTGGCACAAGAAGCATGAGTTTTCCACTTTCAAGGGTTGCCTGTTATGGGGTAGCAGGGTAGTAATCCCAGCCTCATTGAGGTCTAGAATCTTGCTCTCTCTGCATGAAGGACATCCTGGTATAGTCAGGATGAAAGCGCTTATGCGCAGCCATATTTGGTGGCCTGGGATCAATAAAGCCATTGAGGCTCAGGTGCACGGGTGCCAACTGTGCCAACAGTCACAGCCTGAAATGCCTCAGGCCCCAGTACATAGGTGGGAAGAAACTCAAACCCCATGGTCACGGATGCATATAGATTACGCTGGGCCCTTTCAGTGGCAATTCTTCCTGATTGTTGTTGACAGCCATTCTAAGTGGCTAGAGGTTGTTCCTGTTTCCTCCACTACTACTGCCAGGACCATCCAGGTGTTCAGAGGAATTTTTGCCTTGCACGGGCTTCCAGATGTCTGGTTTCAGATAATGGCCCCCAATTTACCTCTTTTGAGTTCCAGGCTTTTCTTCAGGCCAACTTGATCCAGCATGCGATGTCTGATCCCTTCCACCCATCCTCCAATGGACAGGCAGAGAGAATGGTGCGCACTACCAAAGATGCTCTCAAGAAACTGACTTACGGTAACTGGCATCACAGGTTAGCAGATTTCCTTCTTGCACACTGCACCACACCACACCATGCACAGCCACGGGGAAGAGCCCTGCAGAACTCCGCTGGGGTCATCGCCTCATTACCAAACTGAACAGATTGCACCGGGTGGCTTCACAGGTGTCACAACCGTGGACACCTAGGAGACTTCAGGTGGGCAATCCGGTCTGGGCAAGGAACTATGGGCCAGGACATCTTTGGGTCACATCTGTGGTCTGCAAGATCTCTGGGCCGTTGTCATATGAAGTTGCCTTGGATGACGGCCGCATTCTTCGCAGAGACATAGACCAACTGCGTTGGAGACTGGACTGCCACCCTTCCGCTCCTGGCTCTGCTCTCAGGAGGGAGGAGGACCATAATATGCATTCTGGGTCACAGGTTCTCAGGCCTCACAGGCCCTCACTAGCTGCTGAGGCTGTTTGGGGGTCATCCCAAGATTCCACAAGTGCTCCAAGCAGGAATTACCAGGATAGAGGGTCATCCTGGTAATATAAATTTAATAATAATAATAATAATAATAATAATAATAATAATAATAATAATAATAATAATAATCCTGCACATCCGTTGCTGCTCCAGACAGGGAGTCACACCAGGGGTATCCACATTATTCAAACATGTCAGATTGTGCTCCAGACAAGGAGACTGACTGGGGGTATCCACACAAATCACATAAATCCATAGAAAGGTAATTCCATCAGGGGCACTCTCATAATTCAGCTATTGCTCCGAAAAGGAAGTCAGTAGCAAGGGGCTTTGCCATGGAGGAGGCTCCTGACTCTGCACCTCTGGCATGTGCTCAGGGGCTACAGAGTACTGGGGCACTTCCGCCACCCAGGCCTCTCCAACTGCTGGCCTTGGGCTCGAGGGACAGTGTTCCCTAGAGGAGTCTATTGTGAACTCGGGGACTTCCACCCCTCCAAGGTATGCTGGCTTGGACTCAGAGGGTCCAGCCAGTCAGCAGCTGGGTGGGTCACCTGTGCATTTGGGGAATCAAAGCCCTAACCTGCCTAGCCTGGTAGGCGAGCAGGTAGGCCAGACACCCTCACCAGGGTCACCTGGATACTTAGGGCATCAATGCCCTGGCCTGCCTAGCCTGATAGGCGAGCAGGTAGGCCAGGCAACATCATCGGTGCTTAGAAGGTCGCAGTGGGCCAAGTGCCCACCTAAACATCTAGCAGAATTTGTGAGGTTGCTGTCAACACATGAAGAACCTCGCTATGAGGTCCCTGAATGAGGAAATCAACATTAAGTAAGAGTGTCATATGTTATTTTGATTTGGGTATATTTTAATTGAATTAACAATTATTTTTGAAAGAGGTTTGCATGCGTGCAGACCCAAGCATTTCCGCCCTCCTTGCATTGGATAATGCATCTGTATAACACTCTCCCTGCATTGCACAATGCACCTGTGCATAAGCTAGGTGTGTTCTATCTAGGGGGGAGGGGTGTTATGTCCTGAGCCTGCAAGAGCTGAAAGCAGGCTCAGAATGTTGCAATTGGTCCCGGGCATTCCAAAAGCTGCCCGGGACCAGACAGAGCGGTGCCAGCCTTGTGCGCATGCGCAAGGCACGAAAATGCTAAATTCTTATTGGTTAACACTGTCTGGGTTTCTGACCCAATAAAAGGCCTGCATGCCTTTTGCTGTTTGCTTGGTTGTAGGAGAAAGAGAATAAAGCATTTGTTAATTGTCACCATGTGTCTTCATCAATTGCACACAAACCATGAACACAACATTCCCCATTATCCCCTCGTGCAAATCGTTGATGAAGATGTTGAAGAGCACTGGGCCCAGAACAGAGCCCTGGGCACCCCACTATACACTTCCCTCCATGTAGATGCAGTTCCATTGAGGACCACACGCTGAGTACGGCTGGTCAGCCAGCTACGAATCCATCTGGTGGTGATGCTGTCTAACCCACATTTTTCTATCTTATCGAGTAGTAGGTTGTAATCTACTTTGTCAAATGCCTTACTGAAGTCCAAGTAAATTATATCCACAGCATTCCTCTGATCCACTAATTTTGTCACTTGGTCAAAGAATGCAGTAAGGTTTGTCTGGCATGATCTGTTTTTGACAAACCCATTTTGGCTTTTAGTAGTGATTTTGTTTGCCTCTAGGTGTTTGCTGATTCGTTGTTTGATTATCTTTTCCAGAATCTTTCCAGGTATTGAGGTCAGGCTGATAGGTCTGTAATTTCATGGGTCCATTTTTTTTTTCTTTTTTTGAAGATAGGAACTACATCAGCTCTTTTCCAGTCCTCTGGTAGTTCCCCAGTGCTCCAAGATCTTTGAAAAATATAATTCAGTGGTTCTGAGATCACATCTGCCAGTTCCTTGAGAACCTTGGGGTGTAATCCATCTGGTCCTGGTGATTTGAACTCGTTTAGGCTGGACAGGTGCTCACTTATCATTTTCTTGCCTATCTTAACTTCTGTTTCTATACTGTTTTTTATGGCACTATTTTTGATAGGTTGGTCTGTTTTTTCCCTTTGTGTAAAGACAGATGCAAAAAGCAAGTTAAATTGTTCTGCTTTCTTTACATATATTCACTATACTTAGGGCAAGCCCCAATAAGTTCAAGAAAAAATTCAGTGGTATGGCTGACATATCTCATATAAATTTTATTTTTTTATAAAATTAAAATTTGGGTCATCTTTCTGTTTGCACTATCTTAATATTATTAAGTTTGACAGGCTATGAGACACTGTTTTCAAGAACGTCAGATGGGGGTCATTTGTTCCTTAAAGAAATCTAATTGTGGGGTAAAAGTGTTATAATTTCTCCATAGTTTTGATGTATTATTCTTATTGTTATTATTTAAAATACCAGCTTTTTGACACTGTTTTATCCATTTTATATTGTAAAATTAACCTATTTTCTTCTGCTTCTAGAAGTAATACAGTATTTTACAATTCATGTCAATCATGTTCTTTAAAGAAGCAATTTTGAATCTGAAGTTGAGTATAGTTTCCCTGCAATAGTCATGTTATGCAGATTTAGAAAATAAATACAATTTCAATAGTTTCTTATTTCTTTAGCCACTGTTCGGGCATGTCATCTTAAAACGGGTGACATACAACAGGGATTATAAGTATAAAATATTAGAAGAGGAAAATACATATGAAGTTTAATCTGTCAAATCCAGAGATTTTAATGCAAAAGAATACAAATTTAATACAGTTGTAATCAGGGTACTTGAATTTTTTATAAGAATTCATGTTTGTGTTGTCAGATTATTTGCTGCAGTTGCATAATCAAATAATAATAATAATAATAATAATAGCTTTAAGAAGATTTATGTCTAATATGAAATGTTGAATCTCTAGCCTTATGATTGTTAATTTAGTTTAGTGGTCCCAGTATAAATTGCAAAGTTGTCTCAAGGACTTGTTATCAGAGTAATAGAATCTGTAAATACTGTATTGATAAAAGTTAGGGGGGAAAGAGGAGGAATGCATAAAATAAATATTTCAATATGTGTGTATTTGTGAAATATTAGATGTGCATCACAACACTGCATTTTGCTTCAGTGCAGAATATAATTGTGGAATATCAGATAAATAATACAAAACTTCATATCTTATATACAATAGCTATGAATAAGCAGTATTGTTATTCAACAAGCACCAACATCTGGAATTCACTATCTAGTAAGAAGCGAAACATATAGACTCTCTAATCATTTTCTCAAAGAGCATATCCACTGATAAACACCTTGAATTGTAAATAAAAATAAATACAGTTAAAATGAGTCTAAGTAAACAACGATTTATTTTTGCCCTCTCGTTCTTCTTCTACCAGAGGTTATTCCTCTGGATGACCAAGTATTTTTCCCATAGTAATTTAAAGCCCAACTAAAATGGAGCTACAAAATAATGTTCAACCATGAAGGAAGCGAATACTTCCTTAACTAATTGTTATAAACTCTACTATAATTGAAAAAATTCACCTGCATGTTAGGATTCTTCAGAATAGCCTAATCAGAATTAATTTCAAAAGCCTCAAGTGCTCAAATATGAATGTTCAGTATCTTCAATACAGCCAGCCATATATATTAGATTTAATCAATAATGAGGACATAGATTGAGTAATTACATGGACTGGGACAAGCAACTTGTCTTAGTTCTCAACAGCAAGTATTCATTCATTAAGACTAAACCAGGCAGCTCAAAGCAGTTCTAATAAAGGATCAGCATTAAATGTAGTACTTAAGTTATGGTGGATATGAGTATATTCAAAACATCTTATAAAACAGCGGTCCCCACCCTTTGTGGCTTGGTGGCCTGGCTGGAAGGGAGAAAGGGGAACTGAGGCATGGGCATGCACGGTCCTTGCACAAGTGGTTGGCTGACATGTGTACATGCAGCCCTTGTGTGAGCGAAGGGTTGACGTGAGCAGAGAACTGGTGCACATTTATGCAGCTCAATTTGTACAAGCAGTGGGCTGGTATGCACGAGTGTGAGTGCCTGCTGGCCCACCACTCACACAAGTTGAACTATGTGCATGCATGCGTGCGCTCCAGCCAGCCATTCACTCAGTCCAATTTCGAATAGGCCATGGCCCAGTAGTGGGCCACAGCCTGGGAGTTGGGAACTCCTATTATAACGTAGTCACAGCATGCTTCTATATTTATATTGTATTATATATTTTACCATGTGGCTTCAACACCAGATTATAACAAGTCACAGGAAAGCTTATTAGGTTATAATAAAGTCAGAAGCAAAGCTTTCATAATCTTAAATAGGTATGATGATCTACTACATAGATAGAATCATTGCTCTGATACAACAGTGAGTTAGCAGACAGTGATATATAAGTCTACACAGGGGTGTCAAACTCGCAATGTCACGTGATGTGTTGCGACGTATCACAACTTTTTTTTCCATTGCCAGCAATGAGGTGGGCACAGTTTCATCATGACGCATCTGGCCTGCGGGCTGGCAGTTTGACACCCCTGGTCTACCACATGAAGGGAAAACCCCATCACTGCAACTTAACAGATGCACTCTGTCATTACATAGTGACATATTTATACAGGGAATTACACTAGATTCTCCATCTCCCAGGTTGCAATTTGCATTCCAGGTTAAAGGAAGCAAACTATCTGGTCATAAAAATAATTTCCTACCTTTCCTTTTCCAACTCATGTGTCAACGCTGCAAATACTGTATATTCTTGCTTTGACAAAATATGCAGAACTGTCTGGTATTTTTAGAGTTAATGCAGAGCAGAGGTGGGAGGAGGGAAAAGCCCCCGAAAGAGAGAGGAAGGGAACCTTTGCCCTTCACACTAATTGGAGAATTTGATATATGACAGCAAATTTAGGGAGGGAACATGCTGATAACTTAATTGCTCAGGGGAAGAGAATTTAGATCTTAGCATCCCTTCGTTATGCCGTGCCGACATTTTGTAACATAATAAAAGACTTTTAGGGAAATCAATGCCTAGAAGTTCTTTGAAGTGTTTCATTAGCTGGAACCATGACAACATGTGCAGGTTTGTCATGGAGAGACCAAGATATCATGCTAGTGATATCTGGAAGTTGGAGCCAGTTAGGAAAACGAGAAGGAAAGATGAGTTGGGCAACTTTCATATGCATGAACTATAGTAGGGAGCACTCATCTATACACTTTGTATATTGCCTTCAACAGCATTATCCAGCACTATCCTGTTGTCTCATACCATCTGGGAATATTTCTTTGAAGGAGGGAAAGGATCAAATCTCCTTGAACAAAATAACCCTGACCATTGACATATTTTAAAAAGGCTATATAAAATGTAGTTCTACTCCTAAAATGGTTGCTGGCGTCTGGGTTCCCCTGGCTCTCTTTTCCAACCATCCAGGTGCTTTCCCCTGCTGCAGTCCATTGTTATAGCTGCCAGTCCACACTGGTCTCTCGCTCAGGTACTACTACTTGCCTGGGTCAGCTGGACTCTGCTGTCTTGTTGTTCCAGGAGGTCCCTTGTGCAGTCTCCTCTCAGAAGGCAGGTCACACAGTGGGGGGGGGGTCAGCTAGTCAGCCCTTCTTCCTCTCTTTCCTCTCTCTCTGTCCCCTAATGGGCAGTTGAAGACTGTTTTCATTCATCCCCTTTCTTTATTTGAATGTGGTAATAAGCTTCTCTCAAGTCTATCTTGGAGAAAATATTCCCTTTGGACAAGTGTGCTAGCATGTCTTTCATTAAAGGTAGTGGATATATGTTTTCTACCCACACATCATTCAGACTCCTATAATCCACACACAGAAGAAGACAGCCATCTTTCTTTTCTCTGAATAATACAGGGGTTGCTACCGGGGGTCTATCTGGCTCTATAAAACCCCATTCTAAATTCTTCTTGATGAACTTTCCCAGTTCGTCTAATTCCCTGGGAGTCATAGAGTTCGTCTAATTCCCTGGTAGTTTTGCCCCTGTGGGCCGGGGAGGGGGAGTTCATCTGCTCTCTGCTCACTGAACGTCTCAGCCAAATCTCAGTATTCCATTGGGAAGTTTTGCAGGTCTGACTCACTGAGGGTGGAGGCAAAATCGTAGTGTAATCCACATCTCCTGCCATTTTCTTTAGAGACAGGTGGAGCTTCCCCTTGCGGGAATTTTAACCGTCCTTCCCTCCAGTTGATCATGGGTTCCACTTCTTTAACCAAGCCAGTCTGAAAACTAATGGCCACTCCTTCCCTGGTGCTACAATAAACGCTAGAGTCTCTGTGTGGCCCCCCAGGTCAATATATAAAGGTCTGGTGGCAAAACTGGCAGGCACTCCCCCTGCAACCGAGCCATCCAGTTGGCAAAAGGTAATTGGAGTTTTTAGCCTCCTGAGGGGTATCCCTAATTTCCCCATTAGTTCTGGGCTAATCATGCATCGGGTACATCCTGAGTCCAGCAAGGTGGCTAATTTTACTGTCTTCCCAGTGCCAGGTATGGAATGTTCTAGTGGCACTGTTATGGGATCAATTGGTCCACTCACCAATAGGTCATTTTCGTACTCACTCTCCATCCCCTCTGTGTCATTATAGCATGGAGACAGAGCTCGATCCTCCCAGTTGTGGTCATGTGGTCTATGACTTCTTCAGACCTCATCCCAGTTTCCCTGGGGTGCGGTGAGGCTCTCGGAAGTCTTCCAGCCAGGAGACGATCCCCTCCCTTGGCAGGTGTCTTGCTGCAGCAATCCATGGCTCGATGTCCTTCTATACCACACTTGAAGCAGGCGGTGCTGTGAGATGGGGCAGGTGAACATCGCATGGTCTCCCATTGCTTCTCTGACTGCGGTTTGAAGCTTGGTCTCACCGGACGATGTAGGTGCTTGCGTTGATCGATCTCTACTTCCCCAGCTAGCAGGCAGCAGTCGTACAGCTGTCCTGGGACTCCGCAAGCTACACAGGCATTATATAGCTCTTTGGTGAGCCCATCCTGGAAACAGCTTACCAGGCTGTCTTCTGGCCAGTGAAGGTGGCTGGCCAATTCTCTGAACTCTTCAGTATAATCAGCAACTGGTCTCCTTCCTTGCTTCACTGTCTTTATGTGCTCTGGGCTTTCTTGTCTGCTACTTGTTCTTCGAAATGTCTGTGAAGAGTGGCCATAAAATGATTGAAATTCCTCAATTCAGGTGTGTTTCAATTATATAGGGTCACCATCCAATCAGCAGCTTTCAGAGCCAGGGTAATCATCCAGACCTTCTCAACATCAGTAGGCAGTGTTCTGCCATAAATTTGCATGTAGGTGAACACCTGGGCCAGGAAATACCCCAATCACTTCAGGTTTCCATCAAACTTCACTTTGATTGGAATTGGTTTCACCTCAGCTGGTTGGGGTGGTCTGCCTCTAGTTCCTCAAGATGGACAGCTTCTCCACAGTGCCGCCTCCTGGCCTCCAGCCGGTGCCGACTCTCAGACCTCTGATTCCTCTTCCTCCGATTCACCCTCCAACTCTTCTTCTGTTTCGGGACGTTCTTTCAGCTACCTTGTAAACTTGTCAAGGGACTTTTTCACATATTCCATCACCACTTCCATCGTCCCCGATCTTGAGTCTTCCTTTTCTCCATCTTTGCCTTTTTCTTCCCTCCACCTTGAGTAAGGGTGACTTTCTGGGTTTTTTCTTCCTATCCTTCTTTCTTTTTGACGCCGAGTGACCAACTGGCTCGATCCTCTTCACCAGAAGGTCTGGCTTCTTCCAAGTCCCTGGAAAGGTTTTCATCTGGTTTCAAGCAGAGGAGATCTTTGGACCATTTTTCAGCCTGGAACTCCTCCATGTGGGATTCAGCAGCTTCTCCAGGTTGAGTACTATGCAGATCTCGCCTTACGTAAGGACCCACCCAAGAAAGCAGAACTCTTGAAACAGGCATTGTCTCAAAAGGAACTTTTATTAGGGGCTAGTGAGAGTAGGAAAGTCAAGGCGAGATCTGGGGAAAATCCTGCTCAAACGGTATAGATAAACCAGCAATGTTCCTCCTCCCACCAAAGTCATAATGTCCATTTGAAATCCAGCCAATCCATAGGTGGTATGATGTTTGGGTAACTGGCACAAGTTGGTGTGCATCTCAAGGACTTCTCCAGTTTCATCTTTCTGTAACTATCTCCTGATAAGGGAGGCACTTTCTTCTCTCAAATGGATAGAGGCAGGAGAGGAAGGCTAGAAAGTGAAAGCTATCCCAAGCAAGTCCCCCCCCGCAGAATGGCAGGCCCCAAACAAGAGCAAATATGCAGGGAAAACAATAAGGGTGGGGGGGTCTGACAGACTCACCTATTCCTCTCATCCTTTCCATTTTTTACTCTCCTCTTTCCCACCAAAACCTCCTCCTCCTTTTCATTTCCCCCTCACTCGGTGGGATGGAGGCCAGTTGGCCCTGCTTTCCATCTCTCTCTTTTCTCTCAGGCCTGCCCCACAAAGAGACCAATACCTCCTCCTTTCATTTCCTTCTCCCTCTTCCCCATGCTACAAAATGTTTTAAATACCGTAAATAAATACATTTCTCTTGACTGACAAAATTCTAAAAGTTTGGTATCACAATGAGCAAAACCTAACTGAAAATCAAATATTTCAATGTATTAGTGAGGAAGATCTCAATATGATGGGCTAAATTGCTATTTTGATCCATGCCCAAACCAGTAATTAACCAAATTAGGTGTTTGTTGACAATGTAAGATCTCTATGTGATTTTTCAGTTACTATGAAATAACTGCCTTTTGAGGTGATTTGATATCTCCTTGTTTGTTAATTGATATTCTGATCTTATCTTGCTAAGCAGGTGTTTACCTTTACTTTTAGTCTGTAGTCTACTTATAGGTTCAGTTTGTTATTGAATATATATATATTCCCATAATCTCTGAACCAAATGTTTATGTTGAGATTTTTTTTCACCAGGATAGTCAGTGTCTTTTTACATAAATTAATTTCAGTGGAAGCTGCATGTGTTAACTGCACAGTTTCTAGATAGTCTCTTCATTAAAATGATACAGTTGCAGAGTAAAAAGAGCCTAGAGACCAAATCTCTCCATGGTATGATTTCATTAATGGAGCATTTTAAGATTAAACTTAATTGTGAATTCATCTATTTTACATATCTGTCTATCAACCTTAAAACTTGCATAGAGCTATAACTGTATCTTCTGAAAACATATTTTACACTATATATTAATACACTTTACAATCCTCATATATTCATATTTAATAGTAAATATGCATATAGAATGCATTAACATTTGCAGCCATTCTTGACAGTAAACCTGTGCTTTTCTAACTATACAGTACCTTGTTCCAGAATGCATACTGAAAAAACTTATCTATTGTCTGCTGTCTCTTTGAATCCCAGTGAACAACTGGTTCTCTGTGTGGACGCCACTTCCAGAAGGCCATTCTGGGCCTGGGCAACAAAAAATTAGCTACCGGTTCTGCTGAACTGGTGCGAACTGAAGTGAGCGTCAAAGTCAATTTACTATTTAAGGGAAGTTATCTAATCATAACAATTCATGTCAGTCGGGAAAACAGGCTGCTTTTCATTATTAAAAATTATAATAAACAAGGTAAGATTCAATAATTTTACCAAGTAGTCAGAAGACAGATATTCTATTTTATGTAAAGTTCATGTGAATGAAATAACACATGGCTTTTCCTTGGATTTTTCATCATGTTGGCAATTACAGATTGGGTGGCAGGAAAAATCATAGATTCATAATGAAAGTAGGAAATAGTCCTTTTACTCCAATTTAATTGTAAGATTTAACCAAATCTCACTGCTTCTGTGAGAATACTATTATAATAAGTGCCCCCCCCATTGGCAGGGATAATCTCAAGCAATTTATTTTAAAGGTGCAGAAATGTAGATTATAGAAAGAACAAAGTAACTGAGACCAGGAGGTGAACCATGCCTCTCAATAAAGCAAACCTTCCTTTTAAACCTGAATATATTGAAGGAATTATGTGCAGCATTTAATATTTGAAGATATTTTTGATAAGGTATCTTCCAATCTTCCAGTGTTTCATTAATATTTGGTATAAGCAGCTTTGTTCCACAAGAAAAAAAAATCCTCCAGCAGAGATTGTTTCTTTTTTTTTACATTTGTTTTCTTTTATTTATAAAAGTAACCGGTGACTCATTTCCCCAGGAAGTTAATAAATCCCTATTTAAGAATGCAAAAAATGAGAGGTAATTCTGTAAATATCGAAAAAGGCACAAGTTGCCTTTAACCTTCCTTTATAATGGATTGCATTTAACTTGGCTGCTTATAAGTTGAGCACACCTTGTAAAAGAAGGGGGAATTCCAACCTTAGCCTAGGAATATTTTTCAGCAAGAAAATACAGGATATGATTTTGAAGTATTTATTTCTTAATATGCTTAATATACTGGGCATTGCAAGAAAGTTACTAAAATAAGAGCCTGCAACATAAAACTCCTTGTATCTGGCCCTTTCATATTACTTCGCATATGAGCCATATTATTATGACATTTGAAAAAAAAATAAAAATTATTTCTATATGATTATCAGTGATAGTATTTAAAAACCCAGTGAAATGATAAATGTGCAAGGCATTTTTTAAGCACATGCTTCTAATGACGATTTTTTGTTTTATTTAGAAAGTTGTGTAAATCCTGTCATTTGGATTTGTAAATCATGATTTATGGTTAAGCTAAATGTGATTCTGTACATTATGACATATTTAACATGTTATAATTAAAAGAAATCGTAACAGTGCAATGTGTGACTCCAGCCTAGTATAAATACAATAAATAATGATACAATGTATTAGTCAATAAATCTACTTAATGAGCCATAATATTATATTTAATTGTTTTATAATAATAAATTACTAATAGCTAATGTTACAAATATGTACAGGTATTATACATACTTGTATTGTAGTTTAGCAACTACAGTTGGGAATGGCTACTTGGTCATTAAGTGAAGTGATCACTAAATGAAACCATGACTGTGTTTATGGTCTTCAACTTTCCTTTGTTTACCAACCTGCAAAGATCATAAATGTGAGAACTGGTCATAAAGTTACTTGTTCCATCTTCATTGTAATGACAAACAACTAAAGAAAGCTATCACAGTCATAATCTTGTTTAATAATTATAAGTGGGCACAGTTTGAAAGGATTATTCAGGTACATCTTCATATAACAGAAATATATAATTTAGTGTTCTTTGTTTGAATAGCAGTTCCCAGAATCACTAACCACTGGCCATGCTAGCAGTTGTGATATTTGATTGATTGATTCATTGATTACATGCCATTAAGCCATTGTTGATTCTTAACAAGCACATAGATTTTCTCCATCATGATCTATCCCTAACTTAGACTTTTAGCTTGTCCAATGACACCCCATTGCCACTGTAACTGAGTCTATTCATCTTGCTATTGGTTGTCCTCTTCTTCTTTTTCCTTTTCTCAGAATTAGAGCCTTCTCCAGAGAGCTATGCCTTCACCTAATTTGTCCAAAGTAGGATAATTTGAGCCTGTTCATTTGTATCTCTAGAAAGAACTATGGGACGACTTGTTCAATTATCTATTCGTTTGTTTATTTTTTTTATTTTTTTTTATTTTATTTTTTTTTGAATAAAATTTTTATTGGTTTTTAAAGTTTTACAAAGAAAAAAGAAATAATAACTCAACTGAAAACAATCATATAGTACATTTACCAAACAATCAATATAACTGCTCGGTCCCCCCCCACCACATCCCCCTAACCCTAACCTTCCCCCCTCCTCTTACCATCTATCTACCTACTTTCCTCTCTCCTTTACTCCACCCACCTCTATCCCCACTCTTCCCCCTCTTACCAACTTCCTACTTACCTCTACCTTCACTCCTCCTTCCTCTTTCCGTCCGATGTGGTGCCCAGAGGCCACCCGAGCAACCCCTTAATACCTATAGTTACATATTCTTACATCAACCCCGATTACAGTTGAGAAAACATAGTATACAAATTATAAACACCCTCCCCCCTCCCCCCCGACTTCCCAGAGTGAATACAGGGTAGGAACGCAAGAAACCCCACTAAACTACTTATTATATAACTATTTAACTATATACCAAATGTAATTTCTTCAATTGATATTTCCTTTGTATATAATCTATCCATTTTTTCCAGTCCATCATAAATTTTTCATTTGAGTGGTTCTTCAACTATGCGGATATCTTAGCCATTTCTGCCATATTTATAAATTTTAATGTCCATTCTTCAATAGATGGTAATTCAGACGTCTTCCAATATTGTCCCACCAATAGTCTTGCTGCAGTAATCAAGTTCAAACTCAACTTAGTCTCTATGGTGGTACAGTCTTTTATGATGCCAAGCAAAAACAACTGTGGTGAAAATTCAATACGCTTTTTCAATATATTCTGAAGAATCCACCATACTTTTATCCAAAAAGCCTTGTTTTTTTTGCAAGTCCACCAAATATGAAAATAAGTAGCGTCCATCGATTCACATCTCCAACACTTGGGTTGCACATCTGAATACATAAGTGATAATTTTTTCGGGTCTAAATGCCATCTATAAAACATTTTATAAAAATTTTCTCTTAAGTGCTGTGCTTGTGTGAATTTTACATTTTTCACCCATTTCCTTTTCCATGTTTCCATCATAATTGGTTGTCCAAAATTATGTTCCCACTTAATCATGCAGTCTTTAACTAATTCAGTTCCAGAGTCAATTTCGATTAATGCGTCATATAATCTTTTAATATGCATAGTTCTTTGATCTCTAACTTGTTTAATTAATTTATCATCCTTTAAGGGAAAACCCATCTTAACATCTTTTTGCCATCTAGTCTGAAGTTGTACATGTGAATACCAGTTATGAGCTATTCCTTCTTCCCTTAACCTATTTAATGATTTCAATACTAAACTATTCCCTTCTTTAGTTAATAGCTTCTCATAGGGCACCACATCTTGAATTTGTTGCCTATTTACACTCTCTATTGCATGCCTGGGAACTGTCCATAGAGGAATTTTTCCATTTAACTTATAATAACACTTTTTCCAGACACGCAACAGAGCATTTCTCAATAAGTGCTCTTTAAAGCTCCTGTCCAACTTTTTATCATAGACTAAGTACGCATGCAACCCATACAATAACCCGTACCCTTCTATGTTCAATATTCTTTCGTTGGTTAAATTAATCCAATCACTTATTGCTACTAAAACTGCAGCATAATAATATAACTTAAAATTGGGCATTTTCAAGCCACCTCTCTCCCTTGTATCTTGAATAATTTTTAATTTGACCCTTGGTTTCTTGCCATTCCAAATGAATCTATTAATACCTTTCTGCCACTCCTCTAAGTTCCCATCCTTTTTAAGTATTGGTAACATTTGAAATAAAAATAAAAATTTCGGCAATACATTCATTTTAATTGCAGCTATCCTACCTAACATAGATAATTGTAATTTTTTCCATTTCTCCAATTCTATTTGTATCTTGTTCCATAAAAATTCATAATTATTCTTATATAATTTCCCATTTGAAGCTTCTATATATATTCCTAAATATTTAACTTTCTTAACTATCTCACAACCCGTTATTCTTTCCAAATCTTGTTTTAATTTATCATCTAAATTTTTAACCAACATCTTTGTCTTAGATATGTTTAATTTAAAACCTGATACCCTTCCATAATTTTGAATAATCTCCATCAATCTCTGAGCCGACTGTATTGGCTGAGTCAATGTCACAAGTAAATCATCCGCAAAAGCACATAATCTGTAATCATGTTGTCTAATCTGTACACCTTTTAATTCATCTGAAGCTCTAATCCTATTCAGTAAAACCTCTAAAGTTAAAACAAACAATAAAGGGGATAAAGGCCAACCCTGCCTAGTACCTTTCTCTATATTAAATAAATCTGTTAATTGCCCATTCACAATAATCTGCCCTTTTTGTTTCTGGTAAACCGCTGATATAGAGTTAATAAACTGATCCCCCATTCCCATCTTAACTATTAATCTTTTCAAAAATAACCAATTCAATCTATCAAAAGCTTTCTCTGCATCCAAAAACATAAGAACTGCAGGCACTTGGATGTGCTTATCCAAATATTCCAATATATTAATAAGTTGTCCAACATTAGTTTTCATCTGTCTCCCTTGTAAAAAACCAGTTTGATCCGAATGGATTATTTGTGTTAAAACTGTCATTAATCTATTAGCCAAAATTTTTGCAAAGATCTTATAATCCGTATTTAACAATGAAATAGGTCTAAAATTTTCCACTTGAACATTATCTTTTCCCTCTTTAGGGATCAAGGAAACATAAGCCGTTTTCCATGAGGGTGGTACCTGGCCACCCTCTTGTATATTTACAAATAACTCTCTAAGAGGTTCCACCATTTCCTCTTGGAGATACTTATAATAAGTCGCTGTTAAATCATCAGTCCCAGGAGATTTTCCCATTTTCAATTGCTTAATCACAGCAATAATTTCTTCTGATGTAATCAATGCATTTAATCTATCTCTTTGTTCCATAGTAATTTTCAAAACATTTTCATTTTGTAGAAAGGCATCTATCTCATTCTCTTGTACTTTCTCTTCAGAATACAATTTGGTGTAGAACTCTAGGAAAGCTTTTTTAATAATTTCTTGCTGAAACACTTCTTTCCCCTTATATTCTATTTTCTCAATTATACGAGATTTTTGTTTTTTCCTTAATGTATAAGCCAACCACCTGCCAGGTTTATTAGAATTAAAAAAAAGTATTGTGTTTAGCATATTGTAAATTCCTGGCAACTTGATCTGTCATCAACAAATCAAATTGTTTCCGTAGAATCTTTATCCCTTCTTTAATATTACTATCATCTGGTTTCTTTATTAATAATAACAACTCTTTTTTCCTTATTTCCTCTTCTAACACTCTCCTTTTTTCCTCTTGTTTACGTCTATACCTGTTATGTCTGGCCTCTCTCAGCTCATTAAAATCCACATAAATATGTCTTTAAGAGGTTTATTTAACACATTTCAAAAGGATTCATTTCAAAGCAAGCTGCTGGCATTTTTTGTTGGCCGGAACGACCAAATCAGATCTATTTACATTTAGATAAACATGCTCTCCTCCTCCTACTTCCCAATTAACTTACTCTTTCTTTATCACATTGTCCAAGACCTCATTATTCTTCGGTAGGTTTTCAAAACACCAGAATTCCAACGCACTGCAAAAGTTTTCAAGCCTCTCCTTGATTAACGTTGCTCGTGACAAGGGCGTAGTCTCCCTTTCCCCTTCTAATATAGTGTCCGATACGTCACTTCCCCCCATTACTTCCTTTTTCCAGTTAACTGACACCTTCGCTTATCAAACCTTCGGAACCTCGGATCAATCCATTTATCTTCTTGTTCTAAATCTGACTCATCATTTTGAGAGTCTGATTCAGAATGCATACAAAGCTCCTCATTGTCTGACTCGGCTGCCGGGAGGGGAAAATACCCAGAGGGGCCTGCTTGTGCTTCATCATCCTCTAATATGTCATCATCCAGTCGTGAGACACCCACAACAATACCTTTTATTCATATCAATTAAAATCCCACGCATATAAGCCTTACTAGAGTCCCACACCATTTCTATTGTCGTTTCCTTATTCATATTTAACATAAAAAATTCCTTCATAGCCTTTTTACATTCCTCCACATTTATGTTATATTTGAACAAGTTTTCATTAATTCTCCAAGATCTTCTAGGAGACTGACCAATTGTTAATTCCATCATAACCGGATTGTGGTCTGACAAAACATTGGGTAAAATTTTCACTTTCTTTAACCTTAAAATAAAATCACTAGTAGTTAATATAAAGTCAATTCTGGAAAATGATTGATGTCTATCAGAAAAGAAAGTAAACTCTTGATCCTTGCCATGTCTTTCTCGCCATATATCTAACAAGTTAAAATCATCCTTGATATCAAAAAAAGATTTAGGCAAGATAGAACGAGATTGTGGGACAGATGAAATCTTTTTCTTGTCTAAGCCCACATCAAGAATACCATTCCAGTCTCCCATTAAGATACAAGACCTATAATCCAATTGTATTAGTTTTTTATGTAGTAACTTATAAAATGTGCCTTGTTATTGATTAGGGGCATATATGCCCATCAAAAGAACTTTCTTGCTGTCTAGTAAAATTTCAATAGCTAAAAATCTACCTTGAGTATCTGCTTCTATTAATTTGGCTCTTATATGGTTTTTAACATAAATAACAATTCCATTTTTTTCTCTGAAGATGCTGCTACGAAATGTAAGCCCAACTTATTATTTATCAAATATTTCTGATCCTGAGTTCTAATATGTGTTTCTTGTAGACAAATTACATCATTTTTACATTGCTTCAAATAATGGAATATCTTCTTCCTTTTCTGTGGAGAATTTCAACCATTCACATTCCATGTCAAATATTTATTTGACATGACCGGTTTGTGAAAGCTTTTGCAAGGCCAAATCAACTTGTTCCACTCCTTTCTTCTTAGGTCTTGCTCCCATGGCTTCCGAAGATGTAAATACAACTTGCTTTGTGTAAGCTGGCTGTACTTTTTCTCTTTGTTCCATATACTTAGTAGCTACACGTGAGTGCCTTTGTTCTTTGGCCTTCTCTCCATCCAAAGGTTGAAAAATATCAATACACTGCACTGACTGTTCAGCCGATACTCCTTTATCCAATTCTGATGCTGACAATGGTTGTAATTCCATAAGTTGTGATGATTCCATATCTTTTACAAGGTCTGCCCTTTTGGATCTTGGGGACGTGGATTTACCACCCATCAATATATTCTCAAAGAAGTCTTTCGCTTTAGCAACTGAGGTCAAGCGGTATCTATTATTCTGGAAAAATAAAGAAAGTCCAGTTGGAGCCTCCCATCTATATTGTATCACTCGTTTTTTAAGTTCCTCCGTCAAAAATGCATAATCTTTCCTTTTTTTTTTAAATTTTTTATTAATTGAACACATAAAACAGTGCACTGTGAAAAGTGCCCTCCACCAGACAAAATACAAACATTAACGAACATTAATCCCACCACCAATATGGAAGATTCAATTTCTGTTACATATATACTTCTCAACTCTGGGTTACATTATTCATACTTTATAGAGTGACTGAATTTTTTTCTTTATTTTTGCATCGCCTATTAAGTTCAACATATAATTTTTTACCTTTTCCCACCGCTTCATCGTTGCCACCAATTTACCTTCATTATAATTGTGTAATCTAATTTCCATTATTTGATAGTGAATGTGATCTACCATGTACTTACACCAATTTTGTATATTCCATTTCTTCGCATCTTTCCACCCAAGCACTATAGTTGCTTGTGCGCTTTCTATTGCTGCAGTTTTAATTTCCTTGTATTCCTTTACCTCACTATTTTTTATTAATAGCGCCACTTCCTTAGTTATTCTCCAATTAATATTTAGCATCTTATTTACCTCAATTTGTATTTGCTTCCAAAATTTTTGAACTTCAGCACATTCCCAAAACATATGCATAAATACTCCCTTTTCATTGCATCCATGCCAACAATTCCCTTTCTTCTCCCTATGGAAGTGCGCTAATTGTAATGGTGTATAATACCATTTATGTAGAATTTTTCTTCTCATCTCTCTTATCCTTGTATTTTTAATCTTCCTGATGTCTTCCACTATACTTTCCATTTCCCATTCATTAATTTCTAATTCGTCCTGCCAATACCTTGTCAATCCTTTTACAACTTCCTCCTCTACTTGCAATAAGACCCTATATATATTACTTGCTTGCGTTTTTGTGCGCTTATTCCTTTCTTGCAATATCTTTTCTAAAATTGTTTCTTGTCTGAGGAATGTTTCTTTATTCTCACGTCTACTTAAATATGTGCATATTGCGTTAACTTGTAACCATCTTTCTTGGCCCAGACATTGCTCTAGTTTACTTCTAATAATCTTTCCATCTTTTTCATATAATTGCTCAATTCTCATTATTCCTTTACTCCTTAATTCCCTTATTATTTTCGTGAGATTACCTTCCTTATTTGTATTTATTACCTGCAGCGTCGCTAGTTTAGAATTCGTCATTTTCAATTTACTTTGCCATTTCGTCCAACTCTCTATAACTGCCTTAGCGGGGTCTATTAAGCTTTTTATATCTATCCTATTCCATTTCCTAAATAATAGTTCTTCATCCTGTATATCATTAATTTCTTTTTCTAATCTTACCCAGAATCTCTCTTCAAATAGTTGTAAATCCATTAATCTATCTATTTGATAAGCATCCCTATAATATTCCAAACACGGGTGTCCCCACCCCCCTTCGCTCTCCATGGCTACCAACCACCTTTTTTTAATTCTTGGTCTCTTATTACCTTCAATCCAAAGATTCAATTTATTATCCCACTCTTTTAATCTTGCTTTAGGGAGGGTCCCCGGCATTACTTGTAACATATATAACATTTTTGGAATTATCATCATTTTTAATGCCCTAATCTTTGCCATTCTTCTTAAATTTTTATTTTTCCAGTTTGTGATCTGCTTCTGAATCTTTTTCCATACTAAATTATGATTAAACTCAGCCATTCTTTCTGGATTTTTTAGTAACCATATTCCTAAGTATTTCATCCTTTTACTTCCCAATTTTAAACCTGATACTTTGCGTATCTCAATCTGTTCTTTGGGTCCAGTATTTAAACAAATAATTTCTGATTTTTCCATATTTACTCTTAGCCCTGATTGTTCTTTAAATTCTTGAAGTAAAATTGTCATTCTTTTTACCATCTCTATTGGTGTTTCTGTAACTATTATGGCATCGTCGGCAAAGAGATTTAATTTTAATTCTAAGTTTCCAATTCGGTATCCCTTCCACTGTTTATCTTTTCTAATTTTATTAGCTAGTGTTTCAATTGCCATTACGAAGAGCATCAGAGATAGGGGGCACCCCTGTTTAGTTCCATTATTTATTTCTATCTCATCTGTTCTGTTCCCATTTACTCTAATATAAGCTGTATTTTTTTTATATATTTCTTGTATAATATGACTGAACCTATTTCCCATGTTAAAATTTTACATAATCGAAATAGATAGTCATGATTTATTTTGTCAAAAGCTTTATAAACGTCTAACTTCAACAATCCTAATTTCCATTTAGTTCTTGTAGCATGGTGTAGCACATTCACTATATTTCTAATTGGTTCATAAATTCTTCTTCCTTTTATAAACCCATATTGATCTTTCCCTATTATTCTGGGTAATATATTTCCTAATCTATTTGTTAGAATTTTCATAAAAATCTTATAATCTTGGTTTAGCAGACTGATTGGGCGGTAGGAACCAGGTTCTTTTAAATCTCGTTCTGGTTTTGGGATAGTTACAATTTCAGAATTTCTCCACGTTTGTGGAATATCCATGTTTAATAAAACATTATTATATAATTTCTCCAAATGTGGTAATAAAACCTCCATATATGTTTTGTAATATTCTCCTGTAAACCCATCAGGGCCTGGGGCCTTCCCAGGTTTCAAATTTCTAATAACTCTAGTTATTTCTCCCTTTGTTATATTTGCATTCAACAATTGTCTTTCTTCTTCATTTAACTCTTCATTAACCTCTATATCTTGTACAGTGACATGTTCTTTCTCATATAATTTTCCATAAAACTCTTTCATTACAGCTTCTAACTCTCTATTATCGTATTTTAATAACCCATTCTTATCTCTTAGAGCATTGATATTTGATTTTTCTTTCCTTCTTTTCAAATGGTTTGCCATTTGTTTTGCTGACTTTTCCCCCATATTTCAATTCTCTGCTTTACCGCTATCCTCATATTATTCCATTGTTGTTCTTCTATATCCTTTAATTGTCTCTGCTTAATTTTTAATAAATTATTCCATTCCCTGTTCTTTGTCATCCTTAATCTTTCACGTATTGTCTCTATCTCTCTAATTTTTTCCTCTCTTTCCCATCTCCAACTTTTTTTAATAAAAGACTCCAGGCTAATACAATGTCCTCTAATAACTGCCTTTTTAGTATCCCAAATTACTGATTGCTTTATTTCCCCATCCTCATTTGTTTTAAAAAATTCCTGAATTTCTCTCTGTATTTTTTCTTTATTTTTTTCATTCACTGAGACTACCTGATTATATCTCCAAATTCTTTGTTTCCTATTAAAATGTATTTTCAAGACCACCATTATAGGAGCATGATCTGAAATCCAATTGTCTTTTATTTCTGCTTTTTTGATTTGAATACTTCCTAATTTATTCACTAGTATATAATCAATACAACTAAACTTATTGTGTCTTGCAGAGTAAAACGTTCCCCTATGTAGTTTATCAGCATGAGTGTCTATCATATTTAATTTATTTAAATTCAATTGTTTCTTTTCTTTCTTATCCGCCATTATTTCCACGTTGAAATCCCCTGCGAATACCACAGTCCCTTCTGAGAAAGCGTCTAACTTACGTTTTGCATTCAATATAAATTGTTTAGGATTTACATTTGGAGCGTATATTACTGCTAAAGTCATCGTCATTTGATTTACTTTAACAAATAATAATCTTCCTTCCTTATCCCCTTTTGTTTGTACCACTTGAAACTGATTCCGTTGATGAATTAATATCACCACACCTTTACTGTTTGTTTGTCAAAAATCCTCCATTCACTATTATTAATCAATTTATCCATCTTTTTCTTTACCTTATGAGTTTCAGTGAGGAACAAAAAGTCCACACTGTTTTCTTTTGCTAATTTCATTAATCTATACCTTTTCAAGGACGATGCCAGACCATTTATATTCACTGCCATAATTGTTTGATCACTCATAACTTTTCCATTTAATATTTTTCCCTCCTGCAACCCAGAGCTTTAATGAGATTTCCACCTTTATAAAAAAATCTTCCCACCAGAGTGCCCCCCCTCCGCTTCTCTCAACATGAGAAAAGAGCGGAAAAACATTCCACTATAACGGCCGGGCACCATTGGGGGTGCGGTTCTGCCAAATCTGCTGCTCCCCCTAAACAGTTTTAATAAAAATCACATCAAGAATAAAGCCCCCGCACTCCCCTTCCCCAAGCCTCCTTTACCTATTTCCTTCAAAGTTTAAAGTTAGAACTAAGGACTAGGCCTTTATCACTCCCCTTACAAGTAGGAAAACCTTGTGAATCACACTATTTCAAACTGTTCATTTTTTCTTCTGCCTCGTAATCCTGCCCTCTTTAGCTGGGTTTTCTGCTAGTTTTGCCTCTTTGTGAATTTCTTTTGAGGCCAGCTGCATCGCCTTTTGCAGTTCTTTTTCTTTTTCTTTGCCTTTTAAAAGTGCTAGCCTTTCTTCCAACGCTTGAATTTCTCCACCCACTTCCATTTCCAAGGGCTGGAGGGCCGTTGCAATCAGCTCATTAACATTTTTAACTCTTGCGTTCCCAACTGCTCCAGCTGCCTCCGTGTCTTTCTCCGTCTGCTGATTTAAATCCAGATCAAAGCCGAGCTTCACCAACAATTCTTTCCCTTCATCCAAAGATTGCGCCCGGTACATTTTCCCATCTTTATAAACAATTATGATCGCCGGATATTGCCAGCTAAATCTGATGCCTCTGTGGAATAAGGCATCCGCAACTGGTCTCATTTTATTTCTGGCTTGTAATGTTTGCCTGGATAAGTCTTTCAGAACTCTGATTGGGATCCCCTTACAATTAAGGTTGGTAATTTTCTTTAAATCTTTATATACTTCCGTAGCTGTTTTTTCAAAAGAAAATTTGATTATAATGTCCCTTTGGATTCCATTTCTTCGTATACCAAAAACCCAATGTGCACGTTCAATTTGGTCTTCTTCAATTTCAATTTTATTATCTTTAAACCATTGGCTAACATTCTGAATCATGTTTCTACCGTCAGCGAAATCTTGTTTGAACCCCCTCAAGCGTATATTAGCCCTTCTTGATCTGTCCTCCAAAATATGCAACCGAAGGCGATCTTGATCTCTATCCTCCTCCAACTTCTTTACCCTGATACCCTGCGCTTTCTGTTCTGTTTTCACCTCTATTAACTCATTCGCTGTTTTTGCAACAATATCTTGCATATCTTTTATCTGCCGGCCAATAACAGAAAAAGTTTGCACCAAAGCCTCCATTCTTTTTGTAAGTTCTACTTCCGTGGCCGACGCCATTTTCTCTCTCTGTTGCAACTTTAATTACTTACAGTTCAGAACAGAAAGTAAAGTTTCCTACGGCTCCTTATCCTTCTCCAATCCACCCAGGGTATTTCCAGGTTCAGAAGTTTTAGCTGTTTTCTTTAGTCTAACATTGTTTGAGGCTCTGAAGGGTTTAGCGGAGGTTTAATTCCGATGTTTTAATATTTGTTTGGAGAGCGTCCGGCATAGCGTCTATCCACTTTGACACATGCGCAAAACCCCCCGCATAATCTTTCCTTGATCTCAACATTTTTGGAGGTATCTCCTTCAACACCTGTACCTCTTGACCAGCAACACTTAATTGTTTATTATAAGCTGTAGTAAGAACCCAATTTCTAAATTTTCTTGTACTAAAGTATATCACAATATCTCTGGGCAAGTTTCTTTGTGCTGCTATACGTGAGTTGATTCTGAATATCCGCTCAATCTGCCAGGCAACATTTTGAGCTCCATCTTCCAAAAAATTTGCCAAAGCATCAACAAAAATTCTTCTTAAGTCTTCTTGGTTCTCCTTTGCAACCTCTTTCAAACCCCTAATTCTAACAGCCATTTGCATCTGGTTATATTGTATCATAACAGCTTGATCTTGGAGATCACTTCTAACCTCCTCAATTTTTTCCTCCATCTGTTGCTCCATATCTTCCAACTTCTCTTCAACTCCCAAAGTATAGCCCCAAACCCCTTTAATGGCCTCAACAATATCTTCTCTTATCTCAATGTTATGAGTTTCTATCGTGCCTTTTATTGTCTCCAATTCATCAGTTAAACCTTTTATTTGTTCTTCAATCTTTCTCTCCAGCTTATCAGTCATTGTTGATAATGCACCCTGCAGGTCTTTCATTGTAAACGTTTCTGGAGAAGATTGTGTAGGCTGAGGGGCTTGGAATTCCATTGGTATCAAAGATGCAGAGGCTGAAGAAGCAGGCAGACTGCTTGATTGTGATTTAGAAAGCTGACCTGGGGATGGTAAAGCCACCTTTGCTATAGCTGCCTTCTGTCTCGTCGTCATTTTAAATCCCTTTAAAAGAAGAAATTGTATTGCCAAATTTTCCTCTCTTCTTGTCTTCTTTTAAATTCCAGTTAACGTTATAATTTAAAAAGTAAAATTCAGATCAAAATAGTCTCTCTGGCTTTACTTCCAAAAGAAGAAGAAAAAGTTCACTTTCACTTTCAGCCACTTTCCCTTAGTAATGAAAGCTATCGCCATTTTGAATACATTATGTTGATTTTAAAAGTTATAAGTACATGGGCAGAAACAAAGTAGCAAAATACTTGCGATACACAAAAGACTCCTGTAATCACTCCGTCTGCAAGCAGTCTCTCTTGTTTTCTTTCTTAAAAGCAGAGGCGGTCGTGGCGTCTTTCTCTGTCAGCCGACAGAAGCATCTCTGGGCAGGAGCATTTTCAAGTGCCTGGGGAGCGCACACTCTTTGTCCCTGAAAATTTTTTCCAGGGATTTTAGAGGGGCTCAACCTTGCTCTTGATGCTCTTCATCCCTTCTTCGCCCGAAGGGAGGATTTTTCACCGCAAAAAACAGCTGATATTCACTATTTTTTGCGGCTTTACAAACCCAGGGAACGGAGCCTCACAGAGGAGACTCTAGCGACGTCAGCGGAGCCACCAGAAGCCCTCTATTTGTTTGTTTATTGAAGGCCAGCCAGCATTATGACCTGCTTTGACTCTTATTGTGGGGAATGTTTCAGGATGAAATTATGGCTTTCAAATTAAGCATACTGATCTTTCTTTATATATATACATAATTTTATTATGATTTTTATTCACTTGTAGCATAAAATATGAAGATAAGTAATAGGGGACGAAGGTAGGGGAAGGGGGAAAAGAGAAGTGTGGAAAGGGGGGGGAGAAAAAAAAGACATTGACTTCCAACTCCCTCTGTTGCAGTAAAATAAGGTATTAATATTGAAGCTCAGCTTTTTACATTTCTATAGTAGTATGAACTAGCCATTTCTATATCAACAAATCAATCCATTCAGTAAAACCTAAAATTATAGTATCATTTTTTACCACCTCACAAAGTCCAGAAGCAGTTTTCAAGTAGAAAAAAGTAGTTATATTCTTTTCTTTTATTAAAATAGTCAATTTAACAATCTCTGCTAATTCCATCAACTTTTGTAGCCATTCATCCATGGTGGGAATCAAAACACCTTTCCATTTTTGTTTGTAGAGCAGTCTTGCTGCCATCAGCATATATAAAATCAGTGTCAGGTCCCCAAAGAAATATATTTTAACCCCATGCCTATTTTCCCTTTTCTGAAGCCTTTCCTTGTACCCTGCCATTCTGTTGGGAGGGGGGAGCTTTTGGGATTGCTTGGCTTGTACCGTCTGCAGGATGCCCTTCTCCCAGGGGATGGAATGTCTCTCCCTTATCTAAGAGACGGTTTGTGCTCGGAGTTAGGAGAAATTGAAAGTGAGAAAGACCTTGAGAAGCTCACAGAAATGACCAGTTACCAAAACATGATGCTACCTGTGGACTGACTGGGATTCAAATGAACACTGAGACTCTGGGGTGAGGAGTATTGAATGTTGCTTTTAATATATTGCTTCATGGGTTTTTCTCTCAGATTCTGCCTTGATTCCCTACTGTCACTAGCCCCTAATAAAAGTTCCTTTTGAGACAATGCCTGTTTCAAGAGTTCTGCTTTCTTGGGAGGCTTAGCTGAAATAGGTCCTTACAATCAGAGTTCCAATTTTTTTCCCAAGTCTTTTTCCATTAGACCCAGAAGGAAAGTTTCTGCTTTAATCTTTATATTCACTTTAAGAATTTTCTGCATTAAAATATGAATTGTACTTCAATATTTCTTTATTTTATCAGATGTCCACCATAAATGATAAAAAGCAGTGGTGGGATTCAAATATGTGAACAACCAGTTCTCTGTGTGGATGCCGCTTCCAGAAGTCCATTCTGGGCCTGGGCAACAAAAAATTAGCTATTGGTTCTGCCGAAATGGTGCAAACTGGCTGAATCCCACCACTGATAAAAAGTCCCTTCTTTACATTTACATTTCAAACATTTATTTTAGACACCTTTATACATTCTATAGTAGATAAATTATCTGGCATTAAATACTAATGATACATCATCTTATAAAAATTTTCTTTTAAGCTATAGTTTAGTGTGAATTTTAAGCCTTTTGTCCACATATTCTCCAATTGTTCAAGCATCACATTATAACCAAAGTTCCTTGCCCACTGAATCATACAGCATTTTACATTTTCTTCCCCCCAAGTTTTTTTTATTAATTTTCCAATATTACGTTTACATATTTGAAAAGTAGCATGGCAGCTGAGCGCAGTAATTCCATTACATTTGAATATCATCAGTACAAAACTCAAAGTATTACAACAGCTAATTCCCTGTCTTTCCTCCATAATATCTACTGTCTCATATTCGAACCAACACAGTCCTTATTCTATCAATCAAACAAAAAATACCTTTCTAGTATTCATCAATAATCTTCAGTCTATAAATATCTTAATTGATTTGACATTCCATCTTTTAGACAATAACCTAGTAAGTTTTTCTTAGCTTTAATTTCCCATTGATATTTAAATTTAATGTTTAATCTTTATCATTTCCAAATTTTAAATGACCCCAATTTCTAACTCTCCTATCTTGTATTTGGGGCTAATAATTTTTTTCTTCTTTCTATTTCCTTCCTTCCTTCCTTTCAAAAAAAAAAAAAACCTGTCAGCATTTGTACCACAAACCAATATACAAATTTAATTATTAGTATTTATACTTCTACATTTTACTTAACCTTTATCTCAACTCATAACAATATCTTAAATTCAAATCTTAGTTATTTTTAAACATTCAAACTTTTAGCCAATCAGTGACCTGATAATTAATTTTCCCTTAATATTTTAATTTAACGTTTAATATTTTTTCCAAATTTTTAATTAAGCACAATTCCTTTATCACAATACCTCGTACAATCTAATATTTAAAATACACACCTTATATATAAATTCTACCATCTATCTTAACAAACTAATAAAACTATATAATATTCTTATTTCAATATTTATACTTCTAGATTTTATATAACCAAAATTTTCTTTATCTCAAATTGTTACAATATCTTATGTTCAGAATACATATTTTATCCATTTGGATATATTCTATTTTAGATCTCATGTGTAAATCAAAACCCCAATCCTTTTCAGTCTTAATCTGGCTTTTTTTCTTTGCCAAGTCATCTCTTGTATATTTGCTTTTAAATCATCAAAAAGATCTCCTTGTATTGCTGTGGCTATTGTTTGATGTTGATGAGAGCACCCAGTTGATGTTTTCTTAAAAGGACTAGCTGATTTAGCAGGTTGTCTCTTTGTTTTTCCAGTTTGATGCAGTTGTTCCAAAGTATTTACCTTCTCTTTCATCTGTTTTTCTTTTTTATCTTCAAATTCTTTCTGGTTTATAAGAAAAGTCCTTTCCTTGTTCCCTATTATCAGTTTCTTTTTTGTGTTTTCCATTGTCTGTATTTGTTGAGTGTCTAAGTCTTCTGTCATAGCATTTGGTTGTTTCACTTTCTCTATAGAATTCTGTCCCCAGAGAGTAGCGGCATACAAACCCAAATAAATAAATAAATAAAATAGATGATTCTTTGGTTGAAGTCATAGTTTGAGTTTGCATATCCAGACCTATATGGAGAGTTTGGATAATTGCTTTTAACATACAAAGAATTTGTTCCTGTTCTTCCTCTGTAGGAGAAATCCATTCCTGTTCTTCTTCCATTGCAGTATATTAAACTAAAAAAACTTACAGTCAGAAAGTCCACCAAGTGAGAAGCTGAGCTGAGTTTCTTGTAGCTGGTGCTTCAAGGTTGCTTTATATCTTATCTATTTTCAAAACTGTCAACCAGATGTCATCTCAGAGTTAGTTGGATCTTTTCATTTCCCCCCTCTATTTTAAGGGGAACCCCCCCAAATCTTCAATAATAATTAGAGTAAAAATCAGAGAAAAAAATATAGAGTAGAAAGTTACAAATCTTATAATCCACCAATTTTAGGAAATAGAATTCCAATTAGGATCCCAGTATTTTTCCAATGTTTTAAACTCCCCTGAGTGGTCGATTGCCACTGTTTCTGGAGGGAGGGCTAAAATCCCTCTTCCCTCACCACAGGGGGTAAATTATTTTAGCAGCTTATGCAGGTAATTAAGTAATTAGGATGTAAGAGAGGTAGATATCACCCAGTCTCTTCCACACTGCTTTAGAGTTGTCAGATGGTAAATGCGACTTCAGCTATTAGCAGCCTAGGGACAAGCCATATTTCTAGGGCCAGTCCTTTTGTCTGCTGGTTTGGAGGGATCATCAGCTTTAATGGGAGAATTGCTGCTCTCCCACAATCCAGAGAAAGCCCGTCCTTGCTGGACACCTCTTCAACTTTCTACCCTTTTCAGGGCCCCCCAGTGATGTGAAATTGAATGGGGGAGAGAGAGCAAGTCTCCCAGCCATCCATGGTAGCCATGCGACAAACTGGAAGCCAGCGTTTTACATGTTCCCTTTCCAAATTCAATTTTAATAACATTTTGTAGACCTTGGCAATAATATGGTCATCACTACCACATAGTAAAATTTCCAATTTATTTTTAACAAAATCAAATCCATGACTTTTTAATCTAGGTTGTAAATAAAAAAGTATGTAAACCATACTTAGACCTTCTAATTCTAATTCTTCCTTAGACTTGAGGGTAGTGTCACCAAAATTAAGAGTTATTATTTGACCATACATCCACCAGTCCTCTTTCACCACCATTTCTTTTCTAAAAACAGCTTCTTGGGGGGACACCCAAAGAGGCAACTTCCTAAAAAAACTTGTTTTATATTTATTCCAAACTCTTAATATGGCATGCCTAATAAAATGATTGTTAGGTCAACATTGACTTTAACTTTCTCATACCATTGAAGGGTTCTGGAACAAAGGGAAATTGTTTAGTCTAACTGTTGCTTTCTTGCTTTTTATAATTGGCTTTTGCCCCAGAGAAATTTCATGAAATCTTGGGAAACATGTACATGGATGTGATATACTGAAGGAGGGAATAAGGGAGTGTACAGGAATGATTGATGTCTTTCATATGATGTAATGGCTCTGTTGTCTGATTTTCATTGGCTAACAAAGTTTATAAAGCAATGCTACCAACTTTCTAATGCGTGGCACTTCTTGACATAACTCTGCCAGCATTCCAGATTGTTGGCCATCCAGCTGCTTAATTTGATCAAATAAAGTGCTGCTTGATCAAGAAGTCTCTGCTTGGGTTATCTGATTAGATTGATATGGTATTTCAAGTTTAAGTAAGGGATTGGGACCTTACATTTCTGGTGAACTGAACAGGGACTTGAAAAACTTGAAAGTTTTTTTCTTCAAGGTTGTTTTTCATTAAAACTCCCTGTGAATTTTTTATTTATTTTATTTTATTTTATTAAATTTCTATACCGCCCCTCTCCCGAAGGACTCGGGGCGGTGTACAGCCTAAACTTTAAAAAACATATAAATATACAAAATTTAAAATAATTAAAAATAAATTAAATCATTTGGCCAAAATCCTAAAACCCAAAACATACAAAATTTAAAATCTTAAAAAATACTCAGAAGCTTCTATGCCAGGCCGGCCTGTCAGAAAAGGAATGTTTTTAGTTCCCGACGGAAGGTGCGTAAATCTGTTATTATACGGAGTTCGGGGGGGAGCTCGTTCCATAACGTGGGAGCTCCCACAGAGAAGGCTCTCCCCCTGGGGGTCGCCAGCCGGCACTGTCTGGCCGACGGCTCCCTGAGGAGGCCCTCTCTGTGGGAGCGTACCGGACGGCGGGAGGTATTTGCTGGCAGTAGACGGTCCTGTAAGTATCCGGGTCCGATGCCATGGAGCGCTTTAAAAGTGGTCACTAACACCTTGAACCGCACCCGAAAGACCACCGGCAACCAGTGCAACTCACGCAGGAGCGGTGTTACGTGGGAGCGCCACGACGCTCCCATCACTACCCGCGCGGCTGCATTCTGGGCAAGTTGGAGCTTCCGGATGCACCTCAAGGGGAGCCCCATGTAGAGAGCATTACAGTAGTCCAGCCTGGAGGTCACGAGGGCATGAGTGACTGTGCGTAGCGAGTCCCGGTCTAGGAAGGGACGCAACTGGCGCACCAGGCGAACCTGGTGGAACATCCTCCCGGCCACGGCCGTCAGATGGTCCTCTAAGGACAGCCGTGAGTCCAGGAGGATTCCCAAGTTGCGAACCCTTCCTGTGGGAGCCACTGTTTCGCCCCCAATACACAGCGATGGAATCAGCTGGCTGTACCGGGATGACGGTAACCACAGCCACTCGGTCTTGGAGGGGTTGAGCTTGAGTCCGTTTCTCCCCATCCATACCCGCACGGCCTCCAGGCACTGGGTCAGCACGGCAAGGGCATCGTTGGGGTGGTTTGGCGTGGAAATGTACAGCTGGGTATCATCAGCGTACTGGTGGTACTCTACGCCAAAACCACGGATGATCTCACCCAGCGGCTTTACATAAATGTTGAACAGTAGAGGCGAGAGGACCGACCCCTGAGGTACCCCACATACGAGGGGTCTCGGGGTCGACCTCTGGCCCCCTGTCAACACAGACTGCATCTGGCCAGAGAGGAAGGAGGAGAACCACTTGACACATATCCTTACTCCCTGACTACTGACAAAGCGGGAGAGAATTTGTGGCTCAATAAGTTAAAGCATCTGCTTAGCATGCAGACTGCCCAGGTTCGAATCCTGGAAGGGTGAGTTCTAATTTTTTTTATCTCTTTATGAATGTTGATTCTGGGTAGAATTGTAGATAAAAGTTCAGCCTGATTGTTTATGGATAGACAGTTATAGCATAGTTGATAAGAAAGAGATGTGGTAGATATTGGATGTTGGAGAAGAGAAGTTAGTGGAGGCTGGGGGGAGGCTTTCCCTCCCTGTAGTTCTGGGCTCTGAGCCAGGGTAAGAAGGAGAAGAGAATGCAGATAGTTTTGGAAGTTGGAAAGAAAGATTAATAGTAAAAGGGAAAAGTTACTCACATAAAGTTGAGAGAAGGGAATGCACATGGGAGGCTGAATGCAGGTACACGAAGGAAATTAATATTGAGACGGGGTGGAGTTATGTGTTTTGTTTTTGGCTGATGTTGTGGATGGTACACAATGGCTGGGCAGGTTGTGATATCTAGTGGTGAGGCCATTTCAGTACAGGCCTCAACTCTGGAAAATTTGCCTTGTCCTGTTTGAAATGATGGATGGGAGAGTTGCATGAAGGTTCAAGAATGTCAATTAAGAAGATAAGAATGTTAGTATTTGCATAATCTGGCGCAGGTTTTGTCTTCTATTCCAGTACAGGCCCAAGCTGCTTTACCACCTGTCTCTGACCATTGATCCTGGAGAGGATGAAAGAACTGTCATCTATAAGTACCAGTCCTGAGTGGTCCCAACCATGCCAAGTCTTCTTGACCTCAACTGCAGTGAGAGTTAAGGAATGAAAGCATGAGTCCATGGAAAGCCTCATCATTCCCTCTCCAGTGACAAGCTCCACAGGTGGACAGCCTGAAAGTGAAATTTCAACCTGCCTCGCCTGTTGAACTGTTCCCATCTAACTAGGATAAAAGCTTCAATGTACTGGACTACCCCGGAACTTGGCTTTGTAGTATCTAGACTTTGTTTTTGTTTTTTTAAATAATATTTTATTAGTTTTATAGTTATAATATAACAAAAAATAGTTACTACAATATAATTGTGTATAGTATACATATATCATAAGGCACCTCACCAACCACATCCCCCCTCTACCTCCTCCCTTTCAACTCTATCCCCCCACTTTCTCTACCTCCCTCACTCTCCTCATTCCTCCTACAACTCCCTACTTCCCTTCTCCTTCACTCCTCAAACTCCTCCTCCTCCTCAAATGTGGTTCTGAGGTGCCGCTAAAACAATCCATATCTAAACTTATATAACACGATTAAATATTAGATATTACAAATAATAAAATTATGAATCCCCCCAACCACCCCCCCGACTTCCCAGAGTGAATACAGGGTAAGAACACAAGAAAACCCGCTAAATTACCCCAAAATATTATTTAAAACCTATTGAAAATACTATATTTTACAACCTAACAGATAAATATTTAATTATATGCTAAGTACAATTTCTTAAAATGATATCTCCCTTGTATATAGTCTATCCATCTTTTCCAATCCATCATATATTTCTCATTTGAATGGTCCTTCAAATATGCAGAGATTTTGGCCATTTCTTCCATATTTGTTACTTTCAAAATCCATTCTTCAATAGATGGTAATTCTGGCTTCTTCCAATATTGTCCCACCAACAATCTTGCTGCTGTAATCAAATTCAAGATTAAGTTTGTCTCTCTGGTGGTACAGTCTTTTATAATACCAAGCAAAAACATCTGTGGTAAAAATTCAATACGTTTTTTCAAGATATTTTGAAGAATCCACCATATTTTTATCCAAAAAGCCTTAATTTTTTTACAAGTCCACCATACATGAAAATAAGTAGCGTCCGTACTATCACACCTCCAGCACTTAGCTTGTAAATTAGGATACATACAAGATAATTTTTTTGGATCCAGATGCCACCTGTAGAACATTTTATAAAAAATTTCTCTTAAATGAGTCGCTCGTGTAAATTTTACATTTTTCACCCAGATCCTTTCTCAAGTATCCATCATGATTGGTTGTCCAAAATTTTGTCCCCATTTTATCATACAATCCTTAACCAACTCAGTTTCAGAATCAATTTCTATCAATACATTATACAATCTTTTAATATGCATGGGCCTTTGATCTATAACTTGTTTAATTAAATTTTCATCTGTAGAAGATAGGCCCATCTTAAAGTCTTTTTTCCATCTAGACTCCAATTGTGCATATGGAAACCAAGTATAAACAATTCCTTCGTCCCTTAACATATTCAAAGACTTCAGTACTAACAAATTCCCTTCTTTAATTAGGAGTTTCTCATAAGGCACCACATCTAAAACTTGTGATCTATTTATATTCTCTACTGCGTGTCTGGGAACTGTCCAAAAAGGAATCTTTGCATTTAATTTATACTGATACTTTTTCCAGACACGCAGCAGAGCGCTTCTCAATATGTGCTCTTTGAAGCTCCTATCCACCTTTTTATCATAAACCAGATATGCATGCCAACCATATAATAAACCGTACCCTTCAATATTCAATATTCTGTCATTGGTTAAATTAATCCAATCACTTATCGCTACTAAAGCAGCAGCATGATAGTACAACTTAAAATTGGGCATTTTCAAACCACCTCTTTCCCTTATATCCTGAATAATTTTTAATTTAATCCTCGGTTTCTTGCCATTCCAGACAAATCTATTAATACCCTTCTGCCACTCCTCCAAATTCGCATCTTTTTTAAGTATAGGTAGCATTTGAAAAAGAAATAAAAATTTTGGCAATACATTCATTTTAACTGCTGCTATCCTACCCAACAAAGATAATTGTAATTTAGCCCATTTATCCAATTCTATTTGTATCTTATTCCACAAAACTTGGTAATTGTTTTTATATAACTTCCCATTAGAAGCTTCAATATCAATCCCTAAATATTTAACTTTCTTAACTATTTCACAACCCGTTATTCTTTCCAAATCTTGTTTTAAATTACCATCCAAATTTTTTGCTAACATCTTTGTCTTAGATATGTTTAGTTTAAAACCCGATACCCTATCATAATTTTTAATTAACTCCATCAAAATCTGTACTGACTGCTTTGGTTGAGACAATGTCACAAGCAGGTCATCAGCAAAAGCACATAATTTATAATCATGTTGTCTAATCTGTATACCTTTTAAATCATCTACTGTTCTTATCTTATTCAATAAGACCTCTAGCGTTAAAATAAACAACAATGGAGATAAAGGACAACCCTGTCTAGTACCTTTCTCTATCTTAAATGAATCTGTTAAATGCCCGTTCACAATAATCTGACCTGTTTGTTTCTGATAAACAGCCAATATGGAATTAATAAACTGATTCCCCATTCCCATCCTAACTATTAACTTTTTCAAAAACAGCCAGTTCAGTCTATCAAAAGCTTTTTCCGCGTCCAAAAACATAAGAACTGCAGGTACCTGGATATGCTTGTCCAAATGTTCTAATATATTAATAAGTTGTCTAACATTAGTTTTCATCTGTCTCCCTTGCAAAAAGCCAGTTTGATCTGAATGAATTATTGTTTGTAAAACTTTCATTAGTCTGTTAGCCAAAATTTTAGCAAAAATCTTATAATCCGTATTCAACAATGAAATAGGTCTAAAGTTTTCTGGTTTAGCATTATCTCTTCCCTCTTTGGGAATTAAAGAAACATAAGCCGTTTTCCACGAAGGTGGAACCTGACCACCCTCCTGTATATTGACAAACAACTCTCTAAGAGGTTCCACCATTTCCATTTGAAGATGCTTATAATAAACTGCCGTTAAGCCATCCGTCCCAGGAGATTTTCCCATTTTCAATTGTTTAATCACCGAAATTATTTCATCTGATGTAATTAATCTATTTAGGCTATCTTTGTTCACTAGTAATTGTCAATACATTCTCATTTTGCAAAAATGCATCTATCTCGTTCCCTTGTATCTTATCTTCAGCATATAACTTGGAGTAAAATTCTAAAAAGGCTTTTAAAATAGTTTCTTGTTGAAATACGACCTTCCCTCTATATTCTATTTTATCAATAATGCGGGCTTTTTGTTTTTTCCTTAGTATTGCATATTCCTAGCAACTTGGTCAGCCATCAACAAATCAAATTGTTTCTGTAAAATCTTAATCCCTTCTTTAATATTTTTATCATCTGGTCTCTTTACTAAAAGTTGCTCTTTCTTTCTTATTTCCTCCTCTAATTCCTTCCTTTTTTCCTCCCATTTACGTCTATACCTTTTATTCATATCAATTAAAACCCCACGCATAAAAGCTTTACTAGCATCCCACACCATTTCTATTGTTGTACCCTTATGAAGATTTAACATAAAAAATTCCTTCATGGCACTTTTACATTCAAGCACGTTTGAGTCATATTGAAACAAGTTTTCATTGAGTCTCCAAGATCTTCTAGGAGTCTGGCCCACCATTAACTCCATCAAAACCGGATTATGATCTGATAAAACTTTAGGCAAAATTTTTACCTTCCTTACCCCAGAAATAAAGTCACTTGTAGTTAGTATAAAATCAATTCTAGAAAATGATTGGTGTCTATAAAAAAAAAGTAAATTCTTGCTCTTTACCATTTCTTTCTCTCCATATATCTATCAAATCAAAATCATCCTTAATATCAAAAAAAGATTTAGGCAGCAAAGAACGTGTTTGAGGGATTGGTGATGTTTTCCTCTTGTCTAAACTAATATCCATAACTCCATTCCAACCTCCCATTAGAATACAAGACCTATAATCAAATTGTGTTAATTTTTTATGTATTAATTTATAAAACTTTCCTTGGTGTTGATTTGGTGCATAAATACCCATCAGAAGAACTTTCTTCCCATCTATTAAAATTTCAATTACTAAAAATCTGCCTTCAACATCTGCTTCTATTAACTTAGCGTTTAGGTGATTTTTAACATAAATAACAATTCCATTCTTCTTCTCTTTAGCCGCTGCCACAAAATGTGAACCTAATTTATTATTTATCAAGTATTTCTGATCACTAGATCTAATGTGTGTTTCTTGTAGGCAGATTACATCATTTTTACATTGAGTCAGATAGTGAAATATCTTTTTCCTCTTCTGAGGAGAATTTAGACCGTTGACATTCCATGTCAAATATTTATTTGACATGGCCAGATTGAGAAAGCTTTTGCAAGACCAAATCAATTTTCGCCGTTTTCTTCTTTGGTCTAGCTCCCATGGCTTCCAAACTTGCAGATGTGCGTAATTGTTGTTCTTTTTCTTGTTCTTCCATACGCTTGGTAGCTGATCTAGTTTGCCTTTGATCTTTAGATTTCTCTATTTCCAGGGGTTGGAAAATGTCAATACTCTGTACGGGCAACTCCATCGAAGCTCCTCCAGCTGCTGGGGGGCTGTGAGTCTGAAGATTGTATTTGTAATAGTTCCATCCCTTCTTCTTTTGACAAATCTGCATTTTTTGGTATCGGGGATGGGGGTCTACCAGCCTTCAGCACGTTCTCAGCAAAATCTTTCGCTTTTGCAACAGAATTCAAATAATATCTTTTACCCTGATATGATAATGAAAGTCCAGCTGGAACCTCCCATCTATATTGTAAAGCACGTATTTTAAGCTCAGCAACCAAAAATGCATAGTCCTTTCTAGCTCTCAACATCTTTGGAGGAATCTCCTTCAGAACCACAACTTCCTGACCAGCAACATTTAATATCTTATTATAAGATATTGTAAGAACATGATTTCTGAATCTCCTTGTTACAAAATAAATAACAACGTCTCTAGGTAAATTTCTTTGTCTTGCAATCCGTGAGTTAATTCTGTATATTCTATCAATTTGCCAGGAAAAATTCTTGACAGCATCGTTTAAAATTTTTTCGAAAGCTTCCTCAAAGATTCTTCTCAAATCATCCTGAGTCTCATTTAGTACCTCCCTCAGGCCCCTAATTCTAATAGCAGACATCATCTGATTGTATTGCACCATCAAAGCATGATCATATAATTCACTTTTCATTTGTTGCTCGACCTCCTCAACCTTTTCTTCAATACCCTCCCAGACCTCCTTAACAGCTTCCACAATATCCTCTCTTATTTCCATATTATGGGTCTGGATTGTTGCCTTAATTTTTTCCAGTTCATCAGATACACCTTTGCCTTGGTTCTCAATCTTATTCTCCAAATCCTCAATCTTACTCTCCAACTTTTTCTCCATTTTATCAAACCTTTTTTCAAATCTTCTCTCCAACTCCCCAGTCAAATTAAGAGTCATTGTTGACAATGCAGCCTGTAGATCTTTCACAGTAAGCATTTCTGAAGAAGCTTGTATAGGCAAAGGGTGAGATTCTGTAGTTGCTGAAGAAGGAGGGGGAGCAAAAGAGCTGGTCACTGCTTTAGAGGGCTGAGCTGGAGAAGATACCACCTTTGAGGAAACTAACTTAGTTTGTCTAGAAGTCATTTTGTTCAAACCAAAATTTTTACCAAAATATATCCTCCTCTTATCTTCTTGACTTACAGTTTATAAGATTTTAAAATGTAAATCTGAGCCATCTCATAGCGATCGCTCTAAACGCTTAAAAAAGAAAGAAAAAAATCACTTTCGCTTTCCGGTAACTTTCTCTTTACAGTAAAAGCGATCGCCATCTTGGATACATTATGTTGATTGTAGAAATATGTGGTCAGAAGTAAAATATAAAGAAATACTTGCAGTACTAGACTCCTTTATTCACTCCGCCTGCATGTAGGTCTCTTTAAAAAAGTTTTCCTCGAGCAGGAGCTGGTCGCGGCGTCTGAGCCTGTTTACAAACAGGAATGTCTCTGGGTAGGAGCTTCTTCAAGCTTCTTCCTAGGGAGTTCTCACTCTTCCCCCCTGATAACTTTACCAGGGGGATTTCAGAGGAACTCAACCTTAGCCTGATGCTCTTCACCCCTTCTTTGCCCGAAGGGGGGGTTTATCACCGCAATAAAACAGCTGGTGTTCGCTGTTTATGCGGCTTAACAAACCCAGAAGAACGGAGCCTCCAAAGAGGCTATAGCGACGCCGCCCGGAAGTCCTAGTATCTAGACTTTGTATTGCTACATTTTCAGACCATGGGTCCAGTACTTAAAGGAACAAAAGGGAATTGTGTTCATAAGAAGACTACGTATTCTACTTGCAAAGTGGGAGATAGGGTCATTTGTTATGCAAGCTATGCCTCCCTCTGACTCTGACGGCTCTACAAACCCCTTTTCCTCCTCCTCCTCTGATTCCCCGGACTCAGCTGCCGGGTCCACTGGCTGGCACGGACTCACAACATAAGTATGGGGACAGGCTTACTCATTTAATGCAAACTACATCCTACCCACCTGGCACAATCAAAGGAAAATTCAATATGATTAAAGGAGTCAGCACTTCTCAGTGCAACTCTGATTCCTGCAATTTGGTGTGCTTTGAGATAACCAGACCAGCAGACTTCTCAGCATTATTTGGACCAGCTATCGATCAAACTAGACACAAATATAGGTTGAACTTGACACTTTATACCATTGTCCTAGAAACATTTTTGAGTTTTTCATTCTTTTTATGATGAACTGGAAACCACAACTGAAATTCCCTCAGTATCAAAGAATCTTTTTAGTGATCTGGCTCAAAAGAATTGCTTCATCTCTAAATGTGACTGTTATACAGTATGTGTGTGGGTACTAATGTGGGTGAACAATGGCCTTGGGAAGCATGTGAAATAAATTTTACTCCCCTGACTAGTCAAAATCTCACTGGAAAAGCCACCAATAGACCCAACATGTGGACTCTGACCACTTCCATGGTGGGAAGCCCCTGTTTTAAAAACAGAAGGGGAGACTTAGGTGTGAACATCTCTTGTAGGTGAGCACGTCAGTATCCTTTTGGTGGATTACCACTGATTTGGCCTAACCCCAAACTCCCATGGCAAACATTCCCCAACTGTCTACCTTATGGACCAATCTAACAGATGCCACCCTCAACTGAACTGCCCCAGGTGGACCTACTACCTGGCAAGAAAATGGAATGTATAAGTTATAGGACTCTTGTTTATATGCTTAATAGAATTGTTAGACTGCAAGCTGTATTAGAAATAATTACAAATTAAGGGCATTAGGAATAACATAATGCTTTTTTGCTTCTCTATACTATGTTTGTGCAGGAACCTCCATTAGCCAGAGGCGAGAAGTACACGTGTACACTAATGTGTGGCATTTCTGGATGTAATTCTGCCAGCATTCCAGATTGTTGGCCACCCAGCTGCTCAATTTGATCAAATAAAGTGCTGCTTGATCAAGAAGTCTCCACTTGGGTTATCTGATTAGATTGATATGGTATCTCAAGTTTAAGTAATGGACTGGGACCTTACACCATAAATAACCGTGCCATCCAAAACTTAATTCATGTAGCCTCTTGTCCTGGAAGTTCACCTACTCTTTTAGCCAGACCAAACAAGAAGTATCAAAATACAATTTCAAATCTGGTAAGCCCAAACCCTCTCTTTCCTTAGCATCTTGCAATAACTTGTATCTAATTCTTGGTTTCTTTCCTTGCCATATAAACTTGGAAATATCCCTCTGCCATTGTTTAAATGTAGTATCTGTTGCAAGTATTGGTATTGTCTGAAACAGAAAAAGCATCTTTGGAAAAACATTCATCCTAATTACAGAAATTCTACCCAGTAGTGATAAGTGTAATTTGTCCCATCTGTCTTTGTAGATCCTTTTTAATATCATTCCAAAGAGGTATATAATTATTTTGAAACAATTTTGTGTTTGTGTTTCTCAACATAACCCCCAAATATTTCACCTTTTTCTCAATCTTAAAACCAGATTTTTTAATCAATATATCACAATCCTAAGAGGACATATTCTTAACAACATTGTTGTTTTCTGTTTGTTTATTTTAAAACTTGCTACAGTCTCAAACTCCTCATAATTTCCTCATAAAATATTCTCTCTTATTTTGAGGGTGTTGCAAGAATGTAACCAAATGCCCTCAATTTATAAACTTCTTTCTTGATATTTATTCCGTTATTTTCTCATCTTGCCTGATATCTCTATTCAAAAGTTCCAGAACCAAAACAAATAACAGAAGAGACATTTCACATGAATAAGTTAAATCACCATTAATAACAATTTTTTCTTGCTGTGATGTATAAATTGCTTTGGCTCCTTGAATAAAATTCTTTCCAAAGTCCATTTCTTCCAGGACTTTAAAGATAAAAACCCAAAGGCCTTCTCTGCATCTAGCAATATTAAAGCTGCTTGTTTTTCATTATATTGTAAATATTCAGTGATATTCAAAACAGTCCTCACATTATCCCTTAGCTGTTGTTTTTTTTTGGCAGAAAGTCGGGTTGATCTTCATGAATATATGCCTGTAAGATCTTCTTTCTGCCAAAAAATGCAGCATTTGGTCTATAATTCTTTATGTTTGTAGCATCTTGACCCTCCTTCAGTAATAACACATATCAATCCTTGAAAAAGATTTATGTCAGGCTTCTGGGTAAGATGTCATGGTGATGGCCCACATCCAATTTTCTCCTGGGGAACCTAAAAAGGGTCTAAAGAACAAGGGGACCCTTGTCGATTGCAGAGGGGCGGCAGCCTTTCTGTTTGATCTGAGGAAGCCCTTCAAACTGGCAGAAGAAAGACTGGTCGCATTTATGCGGCCAGCCAGAAGCCACTGACAACCTAAGATAAGCACTAATTAGCAACTTCTGAACAACACAGGTGGAACTGGGTGAGAACGATCCCCGCTTTATAACTTTAAAATCTTTTCCTGGAAAAAAAAAACTCCCAAAGCAAAGAATCCCCCAGATGATAGAGAGAAGCGGAATTTCCAACCCGTTCTCTCAGGAAAAGAGAAGCAGCAAATAACTTTCTTCAGGGGGAAATTAGAGAAAACTACAAGATTAATTTGATTTAATATAGAGATATAGCTTTGACAAGTTTGGGGACTAAAAGTATTTTTAAGACTTTATATTCGAAAAGATATTTGGAAAGTTGATGAAATAGGTTTGGATTTAAAAACTGGAAGATGGATATTAATGACATCTAGTGGTGAACCTTGGCATTATAATTTATTATGCTTAAAGAAAATTTGGTATGAAGTCCAGACATAGATAAGGCCCTTTTTTGTTCCTGGAAACTTTCATTTTTGCAGACTGCAGCTAGGAAAAGGGGGAAAAAATCCTTGGGCTGTTTTATCTTATGAAGGAGACAATAAACCATTCTAAACTGGCCAGCCTGGATTATCAAGAAATATTAAGAAACAGTGGGAAAGTTGCTTCTGGACTATTTCTCTTTGGAAAAAACATGGATAATCAACAAGAAAATGTAAATGGATTCCAGAAAGAAATTCTTTCCATGTTGAAATCAATTCAAGAAACAATTGTTTTAAATTATGAGAAGACTAAAAATAATTTAAATAACATAAATGAGCAACTCTCCAACTTAAACTTACAAGCAAAAAACATTCAGAAAATGACCATAAAGAATAAACTAGAAATTGAGGAACCAGAAGAAAAAATAGAGGAAACTGACATAAAGATAGAGGATTTGAAAGAAGAAACCAACAGACAGGCACAGATAAATAAAAATTTGGAAGACCCAGATATGACACCAGAAATGGGAAAGACATTTTACTTTTCAAGATTTTAGATCATATTTGAAGACAAGGAAGAAGAATTGATAGAATGGATGACAGAGCTGTTAGGAAAAATGCTGAAAACTGGGGAACAAGAAACTAAAAGAGAAACTGAAGGAGAAAGAAAATAGAGGCTGTTTAATGAATATAAATGGATTATGCGTTTTTTTACAAAAACACTTTAATTAAATTGTCTTTTTTATTCCAAATAATATATACAGAAACAGAGGAAGAAATACTTGGTGACTTAAATGTACTGACTTGCAGTTATTTGCCAAAGGAAGAAAGCTTGAGTAAGAATGAAGAAAATAGAGGTCCTGACTAATTAGATGAGGTATTATACCATCTAATGGATGTTGGAATATAATTAAAAGAATAGACAATTGTTAAAAATAAAAGGACCATTATAATATATAATACATGTGATATGTAACTAGGATAACATAATTTTCTATAAGATGGGAAATATGAAAATACTAAGAAGGGAAGCTTTTAGTTACCCAAATGTAATTAATTATGAGAAAAATGATAATTGATAAAGTTATTTTGAATATTAATGGGAAATTAAAATTGAAAAAAAGGGAAAAAACAGGATATGGATTGAATAAGGGAACACTGATTGCAAATACATTTGAGATATGTTTTGGCTAGAGAAGTTATTATAATGTATAACATTAGAAACATTTGATGAAGATGTTTATATTTAATTATATAGTTATTAACAGCAGTAAGAATTAAACTTGCTGAAAGAAACAATGATAAGATGGACAAAAATTTTTGGTTATAATATAGAATTAGAAAAATGGCAAATGTTATGGGAGAGAAACTATAAATTAACAATGTCAACTTCATACAAAGAAAATCTGTATAAAATATTTTATAGATGGCACCTTCCACCAGCAAGATTAGCAAAAATGTTTAAAAATATGTCAGATAGATGTTGGAAATGTAAACATAATATAGGCACGTATTATCATATTTGGTGGACATGCGGAAAGGCAAAGGCTTATTGGAAAAATATACATATGTGGTTAGAAAAAATATTGGACGAACAAGTGGATTTTAAACCTGAACTTTTTTTACTAGGCATTATGTCTGAAAAGACTAATAAGCAGAAATTATACTTAATTCTATATATTACCACAGCAGCAAGAATAATTTTTGCACAATACTGGAAGAATGAAGGATTGCCATCAGAGGAAGAAATAATCAGGAAGATATTGGAATGTGCAGAGATGGACAGATTAACTATGAGGCTGAAAGACAAAGAAGATACAGACTACTATCAAATTTGGAATTTATTTTATTCTTGGTTAGAGAAAAGAATGAAGGATTAGGAATTGAACATGTATTAGCTTAGCAACTCCAGACAACTTGTTGATTGGAAAAATTAACATATATTGTTGAAAAATAATAATAAAAAAGATTGGGGAAAAAAAGAATTAAACTTGCATAGTGGGGAAAAATGATTATTATTGGAAGAAGAGAGGAACAGGGAAATACTGGATGGTGTAGTATTGGATATTTTGAGTGAAAGTTAATATATACCACTGAATGATAAAGGAACCCAGACACCGAGTTGTTTATTAAGTACTTACGATTGTAAAACTTGAAATTAATAAAATATTTACAAAAGAAAGAAAGAAAAAGATTTATGTCTTTCTGAAAAAAAGTGTATTCCCTAGCAGAATCATTTTTGTGTCTTCACGAGTCTATTAGTACTAAGTTATCCATCACCTTGAAGAAAATCTTTGGTAATTTACCCTGGGAGGGTTTAATTCTCTTGGTAGATAATCTATTCTAAGCTGGTAAAGTCACTTCATTCCAACCCCCCAACATAAACCAATTTTCATACGTAAAGGATATTAATTGGTCCATAAAATATTCAAAAAATTTACTTTTATCATCATTTGGCCTGCTAGGTCCATTACTATTGATTTTATTCTATTAAAAATTCAATTTCCACTAATACAAATCTACGACGATCATCTGCTAAAAGTATTTTAGGTGTAAGGTCCTGCCTCAGTTAGTGCTCCCAAGAAAGCAGAACTCTTGAAACTGGCATTGTTTCAAACAGGAACTTTTTTATATAAATATTTTATTAGATTTATATAAAAAGGAAAGAATAGGAACAGTACGGGTATGGGGAGGGAAGGGGATGGGAAATTTGGGATTGAAAGAGGGTAGGTACAGTAACCCCCAATAATAATCACATACTTTAACAGACAAGCTACCACCCGGATCAAAATAGTGAATAAACATAATTTGTATCATACTCAACCATTTTAAAATAAGGTTAACTATAACCATATTACTAAAGATTAACAAACAGATAAAATTCATCTATGTAAATAAACGTAATTAATAAAATCTCAACTAATCATAATTGTCAACATTAACGGTTAAGAATCACTAAAAATAAAAATGTTAACCTAAGAACTGAAACTCAGTTAAAAATCCATCATCTATTCTATAATATTAAATTCTTTTCATATTCTAAGGCGTCTCTAGCCACTGATAAAATTTTCCCCAAGTTTTAAAATAAACTGAATCATCTTTCTCTTTCATCTCCAATGTTAATCTATCCATTTCTGCGCAATCTAAAATTTTAGTAATTATAGCCTGGTCAGATGGTAGATTTTCATTTTTCCAAAATTGGGCAAATACTATTCTTGCAGCTGTTAAAACATGTAATATCTATTTTCATGTATGGTGGACTTGTAGAAAAATTAAGGCTTTTTGGATAAAAATATGGTGGATACTTCAAAACATATTGAAAAAGCGTATCAAATTTTTTACCACAGTTGTTTTTGTTAGGTATTATAAAAGACTGTACCACCATAGAGATGAATTTAATTTTGAACTTGATTACAGCGGCAAGACTGTTGGTGGGACAATATTGGAAGACGTCAGAATTACCATCTATTGAAGAATGGACTTTAAAAGTTATTAACTTGGCAGAAATGGCTAAAATATCCGCATATTTGAAGGATCATTCAAATGAAAAATATATGTTGGATTGGAAAAAATGGATAGATTATATACAAAGGAAATATCAATTTAAGAAATTGTATTTAGTATATAGTTAAATATTTATATGTTGGATTGAAGAATGTAGTTACATTTTTAATAGGATTTATATAATATCTTGGTGTAGTTTAGTGGGTTTTCTTGTGTTTTTTTCCTGTATTCACTTTGGGAAGTCGGGGGGGGGGGGTGGAGGGGTTTCTATAATCTTCTCAACTGTAACATGATATTTGATAAAGGATGGGTTGCTCTGCGGCACCTTGCACCACATCTGGAGGGGAAGAGACTAAGGAGTGAAGGTTGAGGGAAGTAAGGAGGTGATATGAGGGGGAGGAGAGAGTGGGGGTAGAGATGGTGGGTGGATAGAGGTAGAGGTAGGGAGAAAGGAGGAGGGGGATGTGGTTGGGGGGGGGTGCCGCAGAGCAATACCCATAGTTAACTTAACTATTTTAGTTAAGTTTTTATGTTTTGTTCTTCGGATTGAAAAAGTTGTAAACGTTTTTATTCAGTTGAGTTGTTTTAATGTGATTTTTTTTCTTTTGTTATTTATAATTATAAAAATAAATAAAAAATTTATTTAAAAAACCATGTAATATCAAGTAATCATTCTCTTTACCATAATTAGGTCTTAATATTCCTACAAAAACAATTCTGGTTTAAATTCTATCTGTATTTTCGCCATCTTTTCCAGCCATGTATGAATCTTAAACCAATATTTCTTTGCATTAGGGTATACCCACCAGGCATGGTAATAAGTGCCTGGCTGTTATTTACATTTCCAACAAGTATTCGATACATTTTTAAACATTTTCACTAAATGAACTGGTGTCATATGCCATCTATAAAACATCTTATATAAATTTTCTTTATATGTTGCTGCTTTAGTAAGCTTAATATTTTTATCCCAAAGTTTTTGCCAGTCTTCTAAATCTATAGAATATCCAAAATTCTTTGCCCATACTATCATTGTTTCTTTCACTTGTTCTTCTTCTATCTTCCAATTTAGAAGAAATTTATAAAGTTTCTTAATCAAATTCTCATCCGTTTTTAACAAAACTTTATTTAATGGAGTCTGTTCTTTGTAAAATCCTGTTGATTTTATATCTTTTTCATATCTTGTTTGAATTTGCAAATAGGACCACCATGTTAAGTCAATACCTTGTTGTTGAAGAGCTTCTGGTGACATCATTGGCTGTAGAACCTGGGATACGACTCTCCATTCCCAGGTCTGAATTTCTTTCTCTGGCGGGCCCATCAGAGCTGAATGCCACCCTGGAGGGGTGGCCACTGAGAGGTGAATTTTTGAGGAAAGGGAGCCGGTGGTAGCTGGCTCTTCGAACCCAAAATAGCCTCTGGAACCAGCGAGAGAAAGGTGGAGAGCTTCGCATTTGCTGTCATCTTCAGCAGATCATCGGAGACAGAAGACAGCTGTTTTAGGAAACAAGCAACCGGTCTGGGTGAGATGATATTAGTCTTTGCTGCAAAGTGGACCTTTGAGAAAATTGCCTGCCTTTAAAGTAAAGCTGGAAGTCTAAAGGGAGGAGGAGGAGGGGATTTTTGCTTTCCCCCCTCCCAAAAAACGGCGGTTTAAGCACTTTAAATTTTTTGAAAACTGTTGAACTCAAGTTAAATTGAAGGAATCAGCTTGTTTCATTACAGAGGGAAAAGAAGATTTATTACCATCTTATTTGGGAAAAGCCACCTTAATTGCTCCTTTTTAGAACTTTTTAGAACTTTAGTTTTGTGTATTCACTGTTGGAACTTTTTCTTTTCTTTTTTCTTTCTCCCTATCTAAATGGCAGGGGAAAGAAACAGGGTCCCCTGGTGGTTATTTTGTAACCTTTCTCCTTTGTTCTTTTTTTAAACTAACTTTGTTGATTCAGCTGCAGAATTTGGCTCAACGCCCAGACACTTGGCTGTATGCCCAAACATTCTTATCTCTCTTAGAGGTTACTAAGAGAGACTGTTTTTATTCCTTCTTGCTTTGTGTCTGGTTTCTTTTTTGATCTGCTATATGCTTCTCAAAATAAGGGAAATTACAAAAGAAGATCTGTAAGTCTCTAACTGGATTATAAATGGGATACTGTTTTTTCCCTTTGTTCCCTTTTTTGTTAGTTCTGCTGTGTGATATAAACATATTTTTATGCTCCTCTTTTTCTTTTTGTTCTTTTTGTTTAGAGACTCTGTACTCCTTTTTACACCTTTTCCTGTCTTTTGACAATATTTTTATTGGATATTCTTACTTTTATTTTTATTCTTCTGTGGATTTTGTACTTTTTAAAACTACCTTTGGCCTTGTCACCTGATAATAGGAGGGCACTGGATTATAATTCCATTTTTCTTCTTCTTTCTTTTTTTGAGCTATTCGGTGGATTATAATTGGCCATCAGGCTCTATTATTGGATTACAAATAACCTGGCCATCGGGCTTTACATTGGATTATAGATAAATACAATAATTAGAAGATGAGTGTTTCAAATTTGGTGAAGGGGTGAGGAAGGGCTCCTTGGCTCCTGCATCAACCTCGGTGAGTCCAGCGCCTCAAAAATCGATTTCAACATTTTTACAACAGGACACTCAACAAAAGGATATGCAAACCATTCTCCAGGCAATTATAGACTCTAAAATGGAAATGAAAAAAGATTTTGAAAAAAAATTATAAAGACTTGAAAAATGATTTGCTTAAGATGGATCAAAAAATGGAAGCTTTTCAACAGGCAATGTCAGATACCCAACAAAGAATGCAAAAAATAGAAGACAAGTCAGTAGTAGTGGATCAGAAATTAGAAGCTCTGCAAGATGAAAACCAGAGACTGGCGCAATCTAATGCAAAGCTGGAAGAAAGTATGGCGACGATGGAGATGGAAAGGACATCATACTTTATAAGATTTCAAAACATGATAAAAGAGAGGGATGAGTACCTATTAGTACTGATTAGTGAATTACTGGTGGATCTGCTTGGAATGGAAATGGATCAAATGAAAAGAGAAGTCAATCAGGTTTTTAGAGTTAACTCAAATTATTCAAGAAGAAACAGAGTGCCGAGGGAAGTCCATGTTAGATTTAGTAAAAGAGCAGTATGAGATGAGATCCTGAGAGCAGTAAGGGATCAACCACTGAAATATAAAGACAAAGAACTGGTAGTTCTCAAACAGATTCCAAGAAGAATTAGAGAAGCTCGAAGAGAATATCAGTTGTTAATAAGGAAATTGATCAGCAGAGGAGTGAATTTCAGATGGTTGATCCCAGAAGGATTATTAATTTTTTGGGACTCAAAAAGATATAGAGTGAGTACTCCACATCAAACAGAGGAATTTTTTGACAACCATAGAGCCTTTTTGGAAAAAGGTGAGGCGGAACCTAAGAAATCAGAGGAAATGACTGCAGAAACATCAAAGTAAACGGGGGAGGAAGTGCCCAAAAAGACTCAATCAGAGAAAGATGTTAGACCTAAAGATCAGAGACAGATAAGTTCTAGAAAATTGAGATCCCGACGTAATTGAAATCATGGAGGAAATTGGAATCTTTTCAACAAATATAAATGGTCTTAACTCCCCATCAAAAAGGAGTAAAATATTTCATAGACTACAAAAGTTAAAAATGGGCATAATTTGCCTCCAAAGATACATATTGTTATGTCTGGCCTCTCGCAGCTCATTAAAATCCACGTAAATATGTATTTAAGAGGTTTATTTAATACATTTCAAAAGGATTCATTTCAAAGCAAGCTGCTGGCATTATGTTGGCCTGAACGGCCAAATCAGATCTATTTACATTTAGATAAACAGGCTCTCCTCCTCCTACATCCCAATTAACTTACTCTTTCTTCATCACATTGTCCAAGATCTCATTATTCTTCGATAGGTTTTCAAAACACCAGAAAACTGAGTTCCAAAACACTGCCAAAGTTTTCAGCCCACTCCTTGATTAACGTTGCTCGTGACAAAAGCGTAGTCTTTCTTTCCCCTTCTAATATAGTGTCCGATACGTCACTTCCCCAATTACTTCCTTTTTCCAGTTAACTGACACCTTCGCTTATCAAACCTTCGGAACCTCGGATTAATCCATTTATCTTCTTGTTCTAAATCTGACTCATCATTTTGAGAATCTGATTCAGAATGCATACAAAGCTCTTCATTGTCTATCTCAGCTGCCGGGAGGGGAAACCACCCAGAGGGGCCTGGCTGCTGATCCTCGGCTGCCGGGAGGGGAAAACACCCCGAGGGGCCTGGCTGCTGATCCTCGGCTGCCGGGAGGGAAAAACACCCAGAGGGACCTGGCTGCTGATCCTCATCCTCTGATACTTCCCAAGCTGGTTCAGGGACACTCACAACACTATCCCCCCCCGCAGGCCCCTCCCCCCGGGGCCGTCGCAGGGGATGTGGTTTGTAGGGAAACACAGAATGAAAATCCCAAATTAACCGAGGAGCCTCAATATCACGAGCATCGACCCAACAGCCAGCGGCTGGCCCACCCCCGGTCCAATCAACCAAATATTGGAAGCGGTCGTTGAGCCATCGGGAATCTCGGATGCCGGACACCTCCAACCGGGAAACGGGAACGTGAGCACGGCGAGCTGTCGGGCCCGGATCAGGAGGTCGAAGCGGAGAATCAGGGTTAACAGGAACAAGCAAGGAGCGATGAAACATGGGATGTACACGAAGAGACCTAGGCAAAGTCAAACGATAGGTCACCGGATTGATGACCGTCTCCACAGGAAAAGGACCCAGGAAACGTTGATCAAGCTTGCGGTGAATTCTCCCTGGAAACAAGTACTTGGTGGAGAGCCAAACCCGATCTCCAACAGCTAACGGCGGCGTGTCGCGACGAGAGCGGTCTGCAACCCTCTTGTAGTCGTCCTTGGCCTTAGTCAAATGGTGCTTAACCATCTCTTGGACAGACTGGAGTTCGGTTAAGTAGTCTTCTGCAACTGGAACTGGAGAATCGAGGAGCGTGAGCGGGAAAAACCTGGGATGATAGCCGTAGTTGGCAAAAAACGGAGTGGTCTGAGTGGAAGTGTGCTGAGAGTTGTTGAAAGCGAATTCGGCCACGGAGAGATATTTGGACCAATCGTTCTGTTGGTCGTTGATGAAACAACGCAAATACTGTTCTAGAATGCCAATCACTTTCTCTGTACCCCCATCAGTCTCTGGGTGATGCATGGAGGCTAGATTAACTTGGACTTGAAGCGCAGACATGAGTTCTCTCCAGAACTCCGAGGTGAACTGGGTTCCTCGATCGGACACTATTTTGTCAGGCAAACCGTGTAGCCGGAAGATATGTTGAATGAACAGCTGAGCAGTGACCTTGGCTGTCGGTATTCTTCGGCAAGGAATGAAATGTGCCATTTTGGTCAGCATGTCCACCACTACAAAGACAACGGTGTAGCCGGCAGAAACAGGTAGACAAGTCAAGAAGTCCATGGAAATAGCTCCCCAGGGTCTTTCCGGCGTGGGTAAAGGCTGTAATAATCCCGGAGGGGCTCCTGTGGCATGTTTTGCCTGACGGCACCGTACACAGGAATTCACATAGGATTGCACATCATGGCGAAGCCTGGGCCACCAAAAAGTCCGAGACACTAAGTGAAGAGTCTTAAAGAAACCAAAATGACCTGCCGCAGGGTTATCATGGCATTGAGTCAGGATGAGACCCCGGAGTGGGCCTGCTGGAACATATAACAGGTTGCGGAAGCGTAATAGTCCCTCGGACAAGGTCCAAGGTGAGTCGGGACCCACCTCTTGTCTCTTCCGTATCGCAAAGTCATCTAGTTGTTGCGCTTCCCGAATCTGTCGTCGTAGATCTACTGGATTGTGCACGGCTGCGATCGATTCGAGAGGCAGAATGGTTCGAAGCGGTAAGGGATCCTTGATCTGTAGATACTCAGGTTTACGGGACAGGGCATCTGCTCTTTTGTTGTACCCTTTCGGAATGTAGGTGACTTTGAAGTTGAATTGAGCGAAGAACAAAGACCAACGGATCTGACGTTGATTCAATTTCCTGGCAGATTGCAAAAATTCCAAGTTTTTATGGTCAGTCCGAACTTCAACTTGGTAGCGGGCTCCTTCCAGGTGGTGTCTCCAGGTCTCAAAAGCAGTCTTGATGGCCAATAGTTCCTTTTCCCAAATGGTATAATGGCGTTCGGAGGGAGTTAGTTTCCTGGAGTAATAAGCACACGGGAACAGGAGGCCGCCATCTTGGCGTGTTTGAAGTAGCACGGCCCCTACCGCAACATCTGAGGCGTCAGCCTCCACTACAAAGGGACGACAAGGATCTGGATACTTGAGAATGGGTTCTTGAACAAAAGCCTTTTTGAGGGTCTGAAACGCCTGTTGCTCGGCATCGCCCTACTGGAACTTAATGCCTTTCCGTAACAGTCGAGTAAGGGGCGCAGTCAAGGTAGAAAATCTTGGAATAAATATCCTGTAATAGTTCGCAAATCCCAAAAGTCTTTGGACATCTTTTGCTTTACACGGTGGTTGCCAGGTTTGCAAGGCCTCAACCTTGCCAGGGTCCATGGCGATGCCTTGTGGAGAAATCACATGTCCCAGAAACTCAATGGTGGTTTGATAGAATTGACATTTCTCTAACTTGGCGTAAAGGTGATGCTCTCTCAAGCGTTGCAAAACTCGCCGGAGATGCTGAAGATGAGTTGCTCGTGACGGGGAATAAATCAGGATGTCATCAAGGTAAACCACCACAAATTGATCTAATAAATCCCGGAAGATGTCATTCATGAAATGTTGAAAGACGGCCGGAGCATTGGTGAGTCCAAAGGGCATAACGGTATACTCAAAATGACCATACCTGGTTCCAAACGCGGTCTTCCACTCGTCCCCCTCTCGAATGCGAACCAGGTTGTAAGCACCCCTTAAATCTATCTTGGTGAAGATGGTCGCTGATCGGAGACGGTCCATGAGATCAGGAATCAAAGGCAGAGGGTACCGGTTGCGCACCGTGATGGCATTGAGCTTGCGATAGTCACAGCATAGGCGTAAATCTCCGGTTTTCTTCTTCACGAATAACACAGGAGCTGACAAAGGCGAGGAAGAGGGACGAATGAAACCCCTGGCCAGGTTTTTGTCCACAAAGTCTTTCAATGCGGCCAACTCGGGTTCTGACATGGAGTAAAGGCGTCCCCTTGGAAGCTTGGCATTTGGTAGCAAATCAATGGCACAGTCATATGGTCTATGCGGAGGCAATTGGTCTGCCTCTTTCTCATTGAATATATCTGCAAAGTCCGCTAGATCGGCCGGCAAGGTGATGTCAGGGTGGGATGGTAGCTGGGCTGCACAAACTTGGCGTACGTGGTCTACGCATTGCAAACTAGGAAATGAAACAAAGTTCTGGGACCACACCACACAAGGATCATGGGTTCTCAACCAGTCTAGGCCGAGAACTAAGGGGAAATGAAGTCCCTTGGTAACATAGAATTGGATGGCTTCTTCATGTTGTCCTATGACCAGGCGTATGGGCTGGGTCATAAACTTGATCGGTCCAGACAACAACTCACGACCATCGATTGTCTCAACCAACATAGGCGGCTTCACGGAGCACAAAGGTATGGCATGCTGATGAGCGAAAGCTTCATTCATGAAATTGGTGGTGGCTCCAGAATCCAACAAGGCGTGGGCCGGAATGCCCTGGGCATGATTTCCCAGAAGTATATTGGTTGCTAGGATCAGATGTCTCGGAGGACCGGGGTCGTTGTCTGCGGAACTGGAACTGGGTTTGGCGCCTGCCCGACCCAATGTTTCCATTAGGCCGGGCTCTGGCCGTTTCCCGGCAAGGTGGCTTGAAACTGCTGAGTGGAAGGCCTAGCTGGAACAGGAGTAGGACCTGCCGTACCACGTCTTTTCTGGGGGCAGGCCATGACGAAGTGACCCATCTCTCCACAGTACAGGCACAAGCCCTCAGCTCTCCGTCTTGCCTTCTCAGCCTTGGTCAAACGAGATCTGGCTGCACCAAGATCCATGGGCTCATCTCTGGTCATGGGTGCAGGGCGCCTCTCAGTGTAAGCCGGCCCTGTTTGGAAAATACGTCTGGGTGCCGGGATAGGTGGAGCGATAGGTAGGGTCTGGAATCCTCTGCGTGGTGCAGGAACTGGCTTGGCACTTCCAGTGACTGGAACCATCTGTTTGACCAGGCGGGCATCCATGGCTTGCGTTTGCGCCTCAATAGCCAAACAATGTTGGTATAATGCATCCAGGGTCGCAGGTATTACAGTAGTTTTCAATCCATTCAAGATCTGAGAAGACAGGCCATCTTGAAAGATTTCCATGAGAGCCTCATCATTCCAATTAATTTCTTGAGCTAGGCGGCGAAAATCTGATATATAGTCCGCTACGCAGCGCGATCCTTGACGTAGCTCTCGTATCCGCCGGGTGGCATTTTGTCTACGAAGGGGGTCAACAAATTCTCTTTCCATCAGCTGGCAGAATCCTGCATAATTGCGCAGGACAGGATCTTGTCCGTCTATCAGAGGAGACGACCAATCAGCAGCTGTCCCAGAGAGTAAACTTAAAATGAAAGCTACTTTCGTTTCATCAAGCTGGAAGTCTGCTGGAGTTGAGGCAATGAATGTTTTGCATTGGTTTAAAAAAGCTGGAAATTTACTACGCTCTCCAGTAAACTTATCAGGCAAGGCTAAATAACATCTGCTCCGTCTGGGAGGGGGGGCTGGAGCTGGGGCTCCTGCAGCTTGCTGAATCTGCTGTTGCAAATGTCCAATTTGTTGCTGGAGAGTTTGAACTAATAGATGCAGAGCCGGGTTATCAGCGAGGAGTTGCTCCATGACGTCACTGAAAGCTCGGACTAATTTTCGTCTTTTCTGTTCTTTTGGTCACGAGCAATCTGTTATGTCTGGCCTCTCGCAGCTCATTAAAATCCACGTAAATATGTATTTAAGAGGTTTATTTAATACATTTCAAAAGGATTCATTTCAAAGCAAGCTGCTGGCATTATGTTGGCCTGAACGGCCAAATCAGATCTATTTACATTTAGATAAACAGGCTCTCCTCCTCCTACATCCCAATTAACTTACTCTTTCTTCATCACATTGTCCAAGATCTCATTATTCTTCGATAGGTTTTCAAAACACCAGAAAACTGAGTTCCAAAACACTGCCAAAGTTTTCAGCCCACTCCTTGATTAACGTTGCTCGTGACAAAAGCGTAGTCTTTCTTTCCCCTTCTAATATAGTGTCCGATACGTCACTTCCCCAATTACTTCCTTTTTCCAGTTAACTGACACCTTCGCTTATCAAACCTTCAGAACCTCGGATTAATCCATTTATCTTCTTGTTCTAAATCTGACTCATCATTTTGAGAATCTGATTCAGAATGCATACAAAGCTCTTCATTGTCTATCTCAGCTGCCGGGAGGGGAAACCACCCAGAGGGGCCTGGCTGCTGATCCTCGGCTGCCGGGAGGGGAAAACACCCCGAGGGGCCTGGCTGCTGATCCTCGGCTGCCGGGAGGAAAAAACACCCAGAGGGACCTGGCTACTGATCCTCATCCTCTGATACTTCCCAAGCTGGTTCAGGGACACTCACAACACATATTAAGATACAACATTCCAGAATTTTAGAACAACCAAAACTAGGTAAACTCTATTTCTCTTTGGCATCAGAAAAGAAAAGAGAGATAGCTTTATACATAAAAGAAAAGATGAATCCAAAACAAACTTATGTTGATGAAGAGGGAAGAATATTAATGGTGGAGATTAATGCAATTGTTGATCTGGTACGAGATTATAATAGTTACAAACAAGGGAAAAAGGGAAGAAATACTTTACCTAAACCCTTTTTAAAAATGAAAGATGAATTTTGTATACAGGATACATGGAGAGAGATGAATCCAGAAAAAGCACAATATACTTTCTACTCCAATAGACATAAATCATGGTTAAGAATTGATATGATATGGACTTCTTATGATCTAAAGACTATGATACAAGAAATTGAAATAGAACTGAATATTTGGGCAGAACATAACCCAATTAAAATGACTTGGAAAGGATCTAGGAAAAGACCAAGATGGTTTTTGAATAAATCAGTATTGAAGGAAAAGGAATTCCTACAATTTGCAACAAAAGAAAGGGATTTTTTTTTCAAAATTAATAAAAAAGAAGAAACTTCCATTTAAACTGTATGGGACACGGCAAAAGCCTACTTTAGAGGTTTGGCTATAACTTATCTTGCCAAAAAGAATAAAGAAAAGAAACATACACAGCATAGATTGAAAGAACAACTTAGTACTTTGAAATCTGAGTTACAAATTGATCCGCAAAAGAAAAAGCTGAAGATACAAATGGAATTAATAAAACACAAATTAAATTTACTTGAGACGGATATAATGGCACAACAGATTAAACAAACTAAAGAGATTTTTTTTGAAAATGCTAATAAACCGGGGAGATGGCTTGCATATAGATTGAAAAAAGAAAGAGAAAAAAGATTAATAAGTAAGCTACGGGACTCAGAGGGTGAGTTACACTGTCATAATGATTTAATGAAAAAAATTATGAAGGCTTACTATGAGACACTTTATAAGGTGGAGGTGGTCTCCAAAGAGGTAATTCAGGATTACTTAAAAGAAGCAAACCTCCCAAAGTTTCCTGAGAATATGCGACAGAAGTTGAATGAGAATATATCAATGATGGAGATTATAGAGGCAAAAAAAAGCAAAAGAAAGATAAAACACCAGGACCTGATGAACTTCCTGCAGAATTTTATGTAGCATTACAAGATACTATAACTCCAATCTTGAAAGATTTATGTAATGAAGTTTTTACACAGACAAAAATACTGAATTCATGGACTGAAGCTAATATTACTTTGATACCTAAAGAAGATACTGACCTTACATTAATTAAAATTATAGGCCAATATCGCTACTAAACGTGGATTATAAATTTTTGCTGCAATAATGGCAGAAAGAATGAAAAACTTTTTGACTGAATTTATCCACTCAGATCAAAATGGTTTCCTACCAAAAAGACAGATAAAGAACAACTTGAGGATTATTTTAAATGTCTTGGAATATTACGAAAACCATCCAGGGAACCAGAACTTATATTTCTTGACGCACAAAAAGCTTTTGATAATTTAAACTGGCAATTTATGTTTCAACAAGTTCAAGAAATGGATTTTGGTGAGAATTTTATTAAAGCAATTCAAGCAATTTATAAGAAACAAACAGCAAGAATACTCTTAAATGGAGACTATACAGATGGATTTGATATTTTAAAAAGGTACTAGACAGGGATGTCCACTGTCCCCCTTGTTATTTATTCTTACACTAGAGGTATTGGCTAGAAATATTAGACAAGATACGGAAATCAAAGGAACTTTTATTGGGAGTCAGTGAAAGCAGAAAGGCAAGGTAAGATCTAAAGAATTCCCATGCAAAATGCTACATTAAAAAATCCCTTTTCAAACCATTCCCTAGAGCCCAACTGTCTAGTTCATTTCCAGCCAATCCACAGGTGCGAAGTTGTTATGGGCACCCAAGCGATAAAGGATGGTTCACAGGCATAGCTTCATCTTTACAGTGGAGCGGAGATAGGGCAGATGGCACCTGGCACATTCCTTCCCTTTCTTCACACCAAAAGGGATACATTAAAGATGGTGAGAACAAAGTAAAGGAAATACAGTCACTAGTGTTAGCCCCCTCCCAAACAAGTGAAATCTCCCCCCTCACACCAGAATTGCAGAGCCCTGAAAAGGTGAAATAGAGTGGATTTGACATGCTGCCCCCCTAAATGTAGGAGAAATCCACCTGGACAATACACAATATAACAAAATGAGGAAAAAAGAGAAAAAGGTTAGTCAGGTTTGTCTGGGTAATGCACATGAAACCTTTTGAGCAACGTGGGAGCCCTAACATGTTTTTTGTGAACTCATTCATTTTGGAATGCTGGAAGATCTTTCCAGGCCACTAAATATTGGTCGTGTCTAGGATCTTCTTAATTTTGAAATGCTGCTTACACTCTACCATGATGGGCAGTGGTGCTGGGGGAGCTACTAGCCGTAAAGGTGAGGTCATTTTAAGTTTTAACAGGCTGCAGTGGAACACAGGGTGAATTTGCCTTAGAGTTTTGGGGAGTTCCAATTCCACTGTAAGCGGATTTATGATGTGTTTGATGGGGAATGGCTCCACAGATTTTGGGCCTAGTTTCTTTGATGGTTGCAGGGACTGCAAGAATGTAGTGAACAGGTACATTCGGTCCCCTACATGGAATGGTTTAGATTCCATTCTCTTTTTCTCTGCCTCCACCTTATAAGCTGCTCTGGTTTTATCTAGCACTTTCCTGACTACTGGCCAGGTATTTTGTAGTTGTTTGATCCATTCTTTAAGGGAAGGGATGATAGGTTCCACATTTGGCAATTCAGGCATAGGGTTGAACTTGTCCTGTGGCTACTTGAAAAGGAGTAAAGCCAGTGCTGGAGTGAACAGCATTGTTGTATGCCACTTCCGCAAATGGTAGGAACTGTATTGCTGGTAGTTGATAAAGCATTGCAGGTATTGCTCCAGTACCGAGTTCATTCGTTCTATCCCACCATTCGTTTGGGGGTGATGACTAGAACTCAGGCCCTGGTCCATCCCCAAAAGGTTCAAAAAGGTCCTTCAGAACATGGAGGTGAATTGGACTCCCCTGTCTGAAATTATATGTTGCAGATGATAGACATGGTGCAAGAATAGTTTTGCTAGAGCTTTGGTGGTTGGGATCTTCTAACAAGGGATGAAATGGAGATGCTTGGTCAGTCACTACCCAAATAATGGTATTTCTCGCACTTTTGGGTAATTCCTCAATAAAGTCCATAGAGATCTCTCTCCAGGGTGCTGATGGGTTGCGACTGGCTGCAACAGGCCAGGTGTTTTTCCCCTGCCTTTGTTTCACTGCCGTGCAGGTGGGACAACTGGCCACATAACTCTCCATGCCCTTTTTGATGGAGGGCCACCAAAATTGTCTCTTCAGTAGGTGTAGGGTTTTTACAAATCCAATGTGCCCAGCTGCCTTTGAACTGTGACAGATTTGCATAGTCTTTAGTCTCTGGCTAGCTGGGACATATAGCTTACCTCCTATCCAGGCCAGTCTCTCTCGCATGGAACAGAGGAACCAGTCATCTTTTTCTAAGGCTTGTTTAAACTTCAATGCAGCAGTGGTGTCTAGTGATGTGGTGCTTTTTGATTGTGCCCTCATGGTTACTGGTGCTGCTAGGTGTTGCTCAGGGAGCATAGGTTTAACTACTTCCATTTTTAAGCTATTGTATTGTGGCAGTCTCGACAAAGCATTCCTCCCCTCTGGCAAATAGAGGAGGGTAAAATTGAAGGGCTGGAAGTGTTGAGTCCACCATGCCTACTTGGGAGACAGCTTTCTCAGGATCTTCAGCACTTCTAGATTTTTGTGGTCAGTCCAAACCTGGAAAGAGATTTTATTCCCTTCTAGGAAATGTCTCCATGTGAGAATAGCCCACTTCACAGCTTAAGCTTCCTTCTCCCACACCGCCCAGCATTGTTCTGTCTCAGTTAATTTCTTGGAGGTGTATGTGCAGGCCTGTTGTTACCTTTTTTCACTTTCTTGGAGTAGGATGGCACCTATGGCCACATCACTAGCATTGGCCTAAATGACAAATGGTTTCTCTGGGTGTGGGTGTCGCAATACTGGCTCTGCAGAAAAAAAGTCTCTTTAGTTTTTCGAATGTGGCTTGACAAACTTTGGCTTATCCCCCGCCCATTTGTCTTCAGTAAGTTTGTGATGGGGAAGGCGATTTGTGCAAAAGAGGGGATAAATTGTCTATAGAAGTGGGCGAAGTCCAGGAAACTTTGCAATTCTTTCCTGGTGCACAAGGCTTCCCATTCTAAAACAGCACGCACCTTCTCTGAGTCCATTTCCACCCACTCCTGTGAGATCTGGTAGACTAGGTAGTCAATTTTTTCTTAGCGGTACTCACATTTGGAGAGTTTAGCATACAATTTGGCTGTGCAGAGCTTGCTTAAGACTGCTCTGACCAATCTCACATGTTCCGTTTTTATTTAGGTATAAATTAAGATATTGTCCAAGTATACCAAATATATCCTTTATATAGGTGCTCATGTAGCACCTTATTTATCAGCCACATGAACACAGCAGGAGCAATCTGCAACCCAAAGGGAGCACTTTAAATTGGAAGCAACCTAGGGGACAGTTGAAAGCCATCTTCCACTCATCTCCCTCTTTGATCCTAACCCAGTAAAACACTTTTCGCAAGTCCAGTTTAGAAAACACTTTTTCCTTGGCAAGGTGGGCCAGCATGTCTTTCATGAGGGGCAAGGACTACACATTTTCCACACACACAGCATTAAGACCTCTATAATCCATGCAGAGACAAAGAGACCTATTTTTCTTTTCACAGAACAATACAGGGGCTGCCACTTGCTGGCTGTATGAAACCACAGGCCAGGTTCTTATCTATCAACTGCCGCAGGTTGTCTAGTTCTCTGGAGGGTCATGGAGTATATTTTGGGCTTTGGGAATTTGGCTCCAGGGTCAATCTTAATGACACAATCCGTGGGACAATGAGGAGGGAGTTCATCTGAGCCCATCTCACTGAATACCTCAGTTAAATCATGGTATTCCCTGGGTGTATATGTGTATGTATATATATATATATATATATATATATGTCAAGTGTTTATTTTTTAGATTGCACCCTGTAAACCCAAATATGGGAGGAAGGAATCATTCTTTCCTTTTGCTTGTTTCAGCTCAACCCAGAGCCATCCAGCAAGCACAAATATATATATGTTGTTTAAAATTAGGATGGCTCTGGGTTGAGCTGAAACAAGCAAAAGGAAAGAATGATTCCTTCCTCCCATATTTGGGTTTACAGGGTGCAATCTAAAAAAATAAAAATAAAAAAAAATAAACACTTGACACATATCCTTACTCCCTGACTACTGACAAAGCGGGAGAGAACTTGTGGCTCAATAGGTTAAAGCATCTGCTTAGCATGCAGACTGCCCAGGTTCGAATCCCAGAAGGGTGAGTCTGACTGAAGAGAGTTAAGAAACTCGAAATAGCTATATCAGAAATTCCCTTATTTCTTTGTCAACAATTTTAAACAACATATATATATTTGTGCTTGCTGGATGGCTCTGGGTTGAGCTGAAACAAGCAAAAGGAAAGAATGATTCCTTCCTCCCATATTTGGGTTTACAGGGTGCAATCTAAAAAATAAACACTTGAGTTCTCTCCTGGCCCATCACTCCCTGTGGCTTATGGAGGAACCTATGTGTTGTGTCCTGGGCCTGCTGAGGAAATTCAGCAGGCCCAGAAATGTTGCAAATGGTCCTGAGCAACCTAAAAGCTGCCCGGGACCAGACTGGTTGGCACCGGTCTTGCGCACATGCGCAAGGCGCGAAAAAGGGTGTTTGTGATTGGATGGGTTTGGAGACTATAAAAGGCCTGCGTGCCTGTTTGTTTACTGAGTGGTACAGTAAAACGAATAAAGAAAGAACTTGGTTAACAACTCATGTGTCGCTTCAATGCCGCGAACCCCAATACGTAAAAGTGGCGATGAAGGTGGGATCGCTGCAAAGAAGAAGACAACTCGAAGAACCTAGCCTCTACAAAAAAGAGCTGGAAGCCAGGATGTCGGCGCCCAGATCTGCACTCACCTGCCAGTACGCAAACGCTGGAGGTGGGCTTGGCAAACGGGCCTCTTCCCAGCCTGAGTTGCAACGAGGCTAAAGAAGCTAGCATATACGAAGCTTACAACCATTTTTCACACCTATGACTGTGGCAGCATCCCCAGGGTCATGTGATCACCTTTTGCAACTTTTTGAAAAATGAAGTCAATGGCCAGGGGGGGCTTGGCCAGCTCATCACTCAGGTTGCAGGGTGCCTGTGGGGGGTGCGGGCGGGGATGTGGGGAGATCCGTGGGTCTCTGGTGGAGGGGGTGGGACAGGCATGGGAGCCTTCCTTCCCTCCCTCTATCTCTCCCATTGTCCCTTCCTTCCTTCCTTCTTTCCTTCTTTCCTTTCTTCCTTCCCTCCCTCTTTGTCTCTTCCTTCTTCCCTCCCTCCCTTCCATTGTCCCTCCCTCCCTCATTGTCCTTCCCTTCTTTCCTTCCTTCCCTCTTTGTCCCTTCCTTCCCTCTCTCTCATTGTCCTTCCCTCCCTCATTGTCCTTCCCTTCCTTCCTTCCTTCCTCCCTTCCTTCTCTCTTTGTCCTTTCCTTCCTTCCCTCCATTCTTTCCATTGTTCCTTCCTTCCCTCTCTCATTGTCCCTTACTTTCCTCCCTCTTTGGAAGGGACAAGGGGAGGGGGAGAGGCTGCTAGCATGGCTGGTGGCTGTGCTGCCAGTGGCCATGGCGACATGCCAAACCTGCCTGTGCACGCACAGAGGCAGAGGCAGAGGAGAGCTCTGCCCAGCTCACTTGCTCACGCTTCGCCGGAAAACATGCCGCTTGCTAATTTAGCAGAAGCGCCAGGATCAGCGCCAGGCTACAGCTGATTCACGCTTCTTCTAAACTAGCAAGCGGCATGTTTTCCAGCAAAGCACGAGCAAGTGAGCTGGGCAGGAGCCCAGGAGAGCAGCTACAGCTGATCTGTGCTTCTGGGCTGCTCTGCAGAAGCGCGGATCAGCTGTAGCTGCACACACTAATCCTGGGCACTTGCCAAGCTCACTTGCTTGCATGAGCGAGAGGGCAGGGGTGTGGAATCGACATTTCTGAGCACATGCCGATTTGTGCCCCTTCATTCTTGTGAATGAAGGATTTTAGGGGGTGTTGAAAGCGAGACAGACTTAGGGCTGTATTAAGACCATAGATGTAAAGATAGTGGAAGGGAGGCAAATTTGGGGTGGAGCAGAAAACATGGGGGTAAGGGGTTAGGAAATAAGCACCAAGGTACATGGTGCTTTGCAAAGGATTCCCGAGTGTTCCGTAATTGTTTTTCCTCTCTCCTCTGCACAAGAAAAACTTTTGCGTTGTAAATCTGAAACCAGGTGTTCCTGTGAGGTGGCACAGGAGGTCCTTGGGAGCAACGAGGACAAGCTTGGTGTTTCCTCTCTCCCAATCCCCTTCCTCTTCTTCACCCCCTTCCCCAGCCTGCCTGCAATCTTAGCTCACAGCTCTGTGGCTTTTCTTTGCCTAGCCTAGCCAAGCTTTCTTCCACCTGCCCCGTTCCCGGGAGTGGGAGCGTCAAGGAGGTATGGCAGAAAGAGATGAAGGCAAGACGTAAAAAACAAAACAAACGTGGAGTTCCAGCCAGTAGAGGCTTGGCAACCCGGCTGCTGAGAAAGAGGAGAGCACAAAGCCAAGGAGAAAAAGGTGGCGGTTTCCTCCCAAAGGGGGCTCCTTTTCTTTACCCCTTCCCCTGGGTTTGTGGGGAGTTTCTTGTCTCTGACGCTGACAGGTGCTCCTTCGAGCCTGCCGTGAGCTTTCTTGCCCCCTTTGCTTCTCCCCCTGCTTTTGTGAGGATTGTGACACCCTTGAGAAGCTGATCATGCTTTGAACCTTAGGAGAGGAGGAGGAGTTCCTTCCTCCTTCCCTCCCTTTCTCCTTGTCAAGCCCCCACGGGCTCAACATGAACGGGTGGGGGGAGGGGTTGAGGACGACGTGTGGGGCGGCAAAGGAGACCATTCTACATGGCAGTGTGGGTGTCAGCTACGTGGGTGTCCCAACCAACAGCTGAGTGGCTCCGACTTCTGGCCGCTGAACAGCTGAGTCTTCCGAGAGGCAACGTGAGGGCCCTGAGGAGTATCGCAAGCTCGCAGGGTGGGGAAGGAAAAGAAGATGGAAGAAAGTGAGGCTGCAACAGAGAGAGAGAGAGAAGGGGGAAAAGAAGGAGAGCGGTTATGATGTTGGTGCTCAGGGCCACAACGCGAGTGGTCTCAAACCCATCCTGCCAAGGGAGTTGACGGCTCTGTCTCCTATCAGGCTAGTACTTATTGTGAAGTAAGAAGAGAGAGGGGAAGGACGATACGGATCCCACTGACCTGCGTGCACGAGAAGAAGTAAATCTGGTTGCTGCACAATGAGTCCCTGGGGAGGGCGGGGCCTTGTTCTGAGCCTGCACTCTTCACACGCCCTCCTGCAGGGCACATTCGGTAGGGGTCGTGCAGGCTGCGGCCAAGCAGCATGTTTTCCACAAGCAAGTGATCTGGGAAGGAGCGGAGTGGGGGGAGGAAGGCGACGCTGCATATCACCAGCCAGGTGGTCACGTACCACCAGTGGTATGTGTATCACCGGTTGAAAAGTCCTGGTGTAGACAAACACAGGTCCTTGCGAAAGAGTTTGTCAAACACCTGATGGATAAAATGGCTCAGATCCATTTTCAGTTTGAGACCAAGCATGGAGTTCATCCATTGGAGATGCTAGGAGAATGGACTTGCCTGATTATCTGGGAACCATTAACTCTGTTGGATCTGAGGAAGTGGATAGGGTTCTTGAGGCTATAAATGCAACTACCTGTTTATTAGATCCTTGTCCTTCTTGTTGGTAAAAGCGTCCAGAATGGTGATATGCAGGTAGGTCCAGGCAGTGATTAACACATCATTGTAGGAGAGGCACTATTTAAGGGCTTTGGTCTGTTCTCTCCTCAAGAAACCATCATGGGACTCAACCTGTCTGAACAATTTCTCTCCAGTTTCCCACCTCCCTTTTCTAGGGAATGTGGTAGAAAAAGTGGTTGTGTTGCAGCTCTAGATGGTCCTGGATAAAATAGATTATTTTACCCCTTTTATTTAGGTTTCAGGCTGTGTTATGGGACAGAAATGGCATTGATTGTTCTTGTGGATGATCTCTGGCAAGAACAGGATGAAGGCAATGCATCCATCTTTGCTCTCCTTGAATTATTGGCAACTTTTTATACCATTAAGCATGATATCCTTTGAGGCTGGCTGTGGGATTTGCATCTGGATGGTGCAGTATTGTGCTGGTTTAGCTTCTTTCTCCAAGCCTAGTCCCAATCTGTGTTGATGTTATAATGTGCCACAGGGATCACTATTCTCTCAGCTCCTTTTTAATATCTACATGAAACTGCTGGGCAAGATCATCTGACACCATGGGGTGAGATATCTTCAGTATACAGATGATGCACAGCTTAATATCTCTCCCTGGTAATCCAAGCAATGTTGTGGCTGCCCTTTCTCAGTACCTGGAATTTGAAGAGATCCAGACAACAGGCTTCAGATGAGCCCGGGCAAGATGGTCTAGCTATGGGTGCAGAGGACCTTAGCATCTGGTTGTTTATCATCTTTAGTCCTGGATGGGGTTACACTACCCTAAACAGATCTGGGGTTCTTCTGGACTCATGAAGTCTGCTCAAAGAGCAAGCGGCAGATGCACCTAGGAGAGCATTTGCATATGTTTGTACTGTATGCCAGTTGCATCTTTATCTGTATTGTGGCTCTGTGCATGGTCACTCAAGTCTTAGTTATCTCTCAGTTGGATTACTGTAATGGACTCTACATGGAGCTGCCCTTGCAGAGTATTCAGAAGCTATAGCTGGTGCAGAATGCAGCAATGCTCATAATTCTGGGGGCCCTAGGATGGCACATATAGCACTGCTATTTCATGAGCTGCATTGGATCTAATTCAAGGTGTTGGTTATTACCTTTAAAGCTCTATATGGCATGGGCCTGGTGTATCTGAAGAACTGTCTCACCTCAATAGGACTAGCCTATTACATTCATGCCAGCAGAAAAGGTCTGCTACAAACCCTGTCTGCTAAGGGATTCTGGTGGACAGGTAAAAAAAGCCTTTTCTACTGTGGTCCCAACCCTATGGAACACTCTAGTGAGAACTGTTCTCACCCTTTTGGCCTTCCAGAAGACTATTAAAACTTGGTTTTGCCAGTTGGCTTGGGCCACAACGAGGGTGCTCACCATTGGAAGTGGTTGATGGGGTAAGAAAACCTCATCCCCATGGCTGGTTTCCATGATTCTGGTTTTCTGCATAGTTTTGCATTTTTTAATGTGCATAGTTTTAAAAATTTCAATTGCTTTTCTATTTATTTTCTATTTAATTTTTTATGATCTGTAAGCCATCCAAAGTCACCCTGTTGAGGAGACGGTTGGTGTCAACTGTCCCACTCAGTCATCTAGAAAAGAAAGATTCCTGGCCATTTGTTTTTGCCAAGAGTATACTTTACTGAAGGTTAAATGGTTACAGAAATAATGTAAGCTGAATCTGAGGTTTTCCTGTGTAAACAGCACAAACAAAATGTCAAAGCTGACTCAGCTTCATCATTGACTGCACTTGATTTCACCTTGCAGCTTGCCAAACAGAAATGGAAGGGGGCTTGGTAAATTCCTAGAGAAGAGGGAGGGCTAAGGAATGCATGAGAGCCTTCTGCCACCTGAGAACAATTACCCACCATGGTCAAGTTCTGAGAACTGTTCAAACAACACAGACTGTTTTCCAAAAATAAAAGAACTGCATTTAATTGGTGGACAATGAACTATGGGTTGCCCAAAGAAGAATAGGGGTTTTACCTATGTGGGTTTTTGCAGGAAAACCTTAGAACTAACTTTGCTTCTGTGGTACCTAGATGGATCTTTAATAAAGTTTTATTCTTGGTAAAATTCTGAGGACCAGAGTTACCTTTTTTAGAATGTGCCATTTGGGACAGTTGACATTAAGTCAGTTATCATGGTAGTGCCTACTTGGACACCACCAGGAGGTCAGTAAGCCTGCGATGTTGGCGACAGACAAGGAGTTGGAGGAGAAGTAAAAACCAGCGGAAACTTTGGCTTGAGAAGCCCCATTAGTGTTGCAGACTGGATGCGCATCCCAAGAAGCCGAGCTACAGACAACAAGTTTAAGAGAATGGCTGAGAGATATTCCCCACCAGGGGCTGAAGACCCACTGGGCAGTGAATGTGGCTAAGGCAGCAGAAACTGAGGAACCCCTCAATGAAGTCCGAGGGAGCAAGTGGAAGGCAAAGCAGCCTGGTGAGTGGGACAAGCTGATTGAGTAGAAACTTCCAGTGATGTGTCACTGGGTGCTGCAGTGGCGGTGGCTGGGATGGGAGCTGCAGTGTCACCAGGTGCTGCAGCAGTGGTGGCTAGGATGGGGAGAGTGAAATCATTAACTGCCCTGTCTCCTCCCTTCCTGCTGGTGTTGCTGGCACCTGCTGGGATGATTGGGTCCCTGGTGCAAGGAGCAGCAGCAGCAGGCTCTACCACCCCTCCACCAGCATGGCAGCAAGCAGCCCCCATGGCCCTAGCAGCAGCTGAATTTCCTCCTCCTCCTCCTCCTCCTCCTCCTCCTCCTCCTCCTCCTCCTCCGGCAGCAGCAGTGGCCCTATCACATGAGTATATAATAGTACGACAAACAGCCACCACCCCTCTGATGGTCTGTTTCTATAGGGATTCAGATAAGCTGTCCACTTCTTAGCCCAGATGTGGCACCACATGGAGCACTATGGGGGAAAGTACCCATGATGCAGCCCAGTTCATGCAGTGGCATCCAACCTGGAAGGCAGTGCTGCCAGATTGCTAGTGTCCCTGCATAATAGCAGAGCACTGGAGCTAGGTGACCTGGACACATTTATACAGATCCTACAGGGGTGATTCAAGGACCCTGTGGTAGCCTGATGTGAAAAATCCCATATCTGCACCCTCAAGCAAGAAAAGTGGCCAATGATAGAATACATCCAAGACTTCTGCAGCCTAGTCAGCCATTTGAGGGACTGGCCAGAATGAATGCTGGTTTCCTACTTCCAAGAAGGACTGAACCAAGAGCTATATCAAAACTGCATACCCCAAGGGTTTCTGCTCAACCTACAAGTGTGGTTTTGAGTGGCCAGTGAAGTAGAGATCAACCTAATGGAGTTTGAAGAGCAGGCTGCACAAGAAAGTCAACCCTACAGAGAGCCTGAGAGAAGGCCAGATCCCAGAGGGGGCAAAGGAGATGCAACCCCAGCTAGCGGAGGCAAGCCTTGCCAGAACCAGGGAGCCTGTTTCTGCTGTGGAAAGGAGGGCCATTAAGCAACCAAGTGCCTCACACTGCAGCCAGCATCTGCTCCTCTACCTGACAGTCAACCCAAAAGGAAGAAGCCCCCCATGAAGCCGAAGGAGAAGACACACTTATGGCAGCAGGTCATTGAGTTCTCTCCCTAGTCCAGTGAGGAAGAGGGAAATCTGACCCCCCACTCGAGTGGGTCTAGGCTTCTACGAGAGCAACAGCAAGTGGGAAGACGACCCGATGGTAAGTGGCACCATCATCCTTATTGTTCTGTTTCAGGAAAAGAGGCATTGAGACGAAGCAATGAGTTCCAACAGTTCTCCTTTATTGCAAACACCAACAGAACAGATTTTAAAATGGTGCGGCCCCCTTTTATAGCCCCCCTGCACAATACCTTGCTGGCCAATCATTGCAAAGGATCTTTTCCTGCTCAACCTACAAGTGTGTGCACGCAAGGCTGGAAGCAGCCTTTCTTGTACCGGGCATCCACATGGTCTGCCTGGGCCAATTGCTGCAGCCTGTGCCTGCTGGCCCAGGACATAACACCCCTCCCCCCTTGGCTAAAATAATAAGACACACTTATTATTTTAAATACTCAACACTCCATTGCATTGCTTATGTTGCATCTATATATACACAACACTACAGTCTTGCTACCACCATGCTCCCACTCCCCTTGATCTGCATTACTTAACCCAGACTACTAGGCCTGCCCCTGAACTGACAAGGACCATACATAGTCTTGTAAGTATTAGGGAGGACATCTGGCCCGCCCTGATCTTCTCATGACCGGTGTGCGTGCCTGGTCTGCCAGCTCGCCTGCCAGGCTAGGCAGACCAGGACTTTGTTGCCCCAAAGACCCAGGGGACCCACCCAGCTGCTGACTGGTTGGATCTGCTAAATACAAGCCAGGGTTCCTGGGGGGGATGGAATTCCCCAAGTCCACAATGGACTCCTCTTGTGAGCACTGTCCCTTGAGCCCTAGGCCAGCAGATGGAGTGGCCTGAGTGCCAGAGGCCAGAGCTGCCTCCATGGCGAACCCCCTTTCTGCGGACTCCCTGTTTGGAGCAATAGCTGAAGCCTGGGGATGTTGGAGAGACTGTGGTCCCCATTCATAATTGTGGTCCTCCTCCCCCCCGAGAGTCGAGCCAGGAGCAGAAGAGTTGCTGGGAAGCCTCCAGCACAGTTGGTCAATGTGACTTCAGATCACACAACCATCGTCCAAGGCCACTTTGTATGACAGTGGCCCAGAGACCTTGCATACCACTGCTGTGACCCAGAGATGTCCTGATCCATAGTTCCTTGCCCAGACTGGATCACCCACTTGTAGTCTCCTAGGTGCCTGCGACTGTGACACCTGTGAAGACACCCGGTCTGGGTGCAATCTGTCTAGTTTTGTGATAAGGCGGCGACCCCAGTGGAGTTCAGCTGGGCTCTTTCCAGTAGCTGTGCAAGGTGTGGTGCAGTGGCACATAAAAAAGTCCGCTAGCCTGTGATACCAAGTCCTGTGAGTGATCCTCTTTAAGTCATCCTTGGTTGTGCGCACCATTCGTTCAGCCTGTCCATTGGAAGCTGGATGGAACAGTGCAGATGTGGCATGCCGGATCTTGTTGGCCTGGAGGAATGCCTTGAATTCAAACGACATGAATTGGGGCCCATTGTCAGAGACAAGGACATCTGGAAGTCCATGTGCGGTGAAGATCCCTCTCAGCACCTGGATGGTCCTAGCAGTGGTAGTGGAGGAGACAGGCATGACCTCTAGCCACTTGGGATGGCTGTCCACGAGAATTAAGAAGAATTGCCCCTGAAAGGGCCCAGTGTAGTCAATATGGACCCACGACCATGGGGTATGAGTCTCCTCCCATCTATGAACTGGGGCCTGGGGCATCTCTGGCCTTGACTGTTGACAAACAGTGCACCCGTGGACCAGGGCCTCGACGTCTTTGTCGAGCCCAAGCCACCAAAGATGACTGCGCACTAACGCCTTCATCCAGACTATTCCCGGATGTCCCTCATGCAGAGACTGCAGGACTCTAGTCCTCAATGAGGTTGGGATTACTACCTGGCTACCCTATAGGACACACCCCTTGAAGGTGGAAATCTCGTGCTTCTTCTGCCAGAAGCTCTGGAAGTCTGAGCCTGGACATGTGTCAGGCCATCCAGACACCGCCCAGGTCAGCACCCATGTTAGCGTGTGATCGGTGGCTGTTTCTGCAGCCACGTCCCTAGCACTGAGGGGAGATTCAGGCAAGTCCTGAATAGACAGGATGCGGTTGGTAGGTGCTGGATCTGCCTCTATCTGCTGTAATGGCAACCTGCTGAGACCATCTGCATGACCCATTTCTTTGCCTGGCTTGTGAACCAGTGTATGGTCATATGCAGACAGGAAGATAGACCACCTCAGCATTCGTGGGGATTTGTTTGTTCGTTGTGAACCACCCCAGCAATGGCTTATGGTCTGTAAAGACCATGAAATGGCGGCCATATATGAAGTCATGGAACTTCTTTATGCCAGCCACTATGGCTAAGGCTTCCCTATCTATATGTGTATAATTGCGTTCAGCTGATGATAGGGTTCTAGAGTAGTATGCTATTGGGACTTGCATTCCATCAGCCTTCAAATGACTTAACACAGCTCCAATTCCATAAGGGGACGCATCACAGGTGATGCACAGTGGCAAGTTCTCATTGAAGTGCATGAGGACCACATTTGAAGAGAGCAAGGCTTTGACCTCTTTGAAGCTCTTTTCATGTGCTTGTGTCCACTGCCAAGGGGGCCTGTTTGTCCAAGAGCCAGTGTAATGGCTCAGCCACTGCAGCCTTGTGAGGAAGGAATGAGTGGTAAAAATTTAGCAGTCCTAGAAAGGCCTGAAGTTCGCCCTTGGATTTGGGGCTTGGGGCCTGCTGAATTGCTTGCAGCTTGGATTCAGCAGGGTGGATGCCCTGAGCTTCAATGCAGAATCCTAGAAACTCCGTGGAGGTAGCCCTGATCTTGCACTTGTCTTGCTTAAGCTTCAGCCCCGCTTGGCGGAAATGTAGCAAAACGGCTCTCAGCCTTTCGGCTAAATTGTCAGCTGAGTCCCCAGCGATGAGGACATTGTCAAAGTACGGGCAAACACCAGGGATATTTTGGAGCATTCACTCCATTACACTCTGGAAGATGTCGGGGGCCACGTTTACTCCAAATTGCAATCTTTTTACCTTGAATTCCCCCCTGTAAGTCACTATAGTTTGGGCCTCGGCAGTTTCCTCACCAACTGGTAATTGTTGATAGGCCTGAGCCAGGTCAAGCTTAGCAAAGATCTGCCCCCCCTTGAGGGAGGCTAGAATGTGACTGACCACTGGTACTGGGTACGAATGCTGCTGCAGTGCTTTGTTAAGCGTGCACTTGTAGTCCGCACAGATTCGGACGTCACCATTGGCCTTCAGTGGCATAACTATGGGCGTTTCCCATGGACTACTGTCCACAGGCTCTAAGATACCCTGCTGAATCAGTTTATCCAGCTCTGCATCTATTTTAAGGCAAAGGGCACCCTGCGTGGCTTGATTCTAATGGAGGCTATGGCTGGGTCTAGCCTCAGAGAAATAGGAGGGCCTTTGTAGGAGCCAAGTTCTGGACTAAACACATCTGCAAACTCCTTGCAGATCCCAGCCAGGCCTGTTGTTTGCATGCTGTGTATTCCAGTCACCTGAATTCCCAGGGCCTCAAACCAGTCGAGTCCAATGAGACTCGTACGGTCTTCCCCAACCACAACTACCTCCAGTAGCCCCTCAAAATTCCTACGCTGCACCTTGAGTGTGGCCTCCCCTCTCACGTTGATGCTGGAATTTTGGAAATCTGTGAGGATGAGGTTTGACAGCCTGAGTTTCACCCGTAGGCCGCTTCTGCTGCAGACCTTGTTAAAGGTGTCTAGGGAGATGATCGATAGAGCAGATCCAGTGTCCAGCTCCATCGACAAGGGGACCCCTTGCAGCTTCACATCGATGTGAAGCTTCTTCCTAAGTGGCCTGTGGACCCCCATTCTAAAAACGCTCCTACATGATGCGCAGAAGCCCACCCTGTTCTGGCTGGGGACCCTGGTATCTTTCTGAGGTAATTCTTCTGGGTAACGTGCCTTCTGATGACACAAACAGACAGGGGCAATGTGGCCTTGCCTCCCACAGGCGCTGCAGATGGCAGAGCGGAAATGGCAATCTATGCAGCAATGGCGGCCTCCACACCTGATGCACCGAGGGGATGATGCTGGCTGGGCCTTCCCTCCATGAGGCCTTCTCCCTGGAGTCTGATGCAGCTGGTCCACTTCCAATTCTGGATCCTGTTCAGATTCTTTGTGAGCAACCTCTTGATGGACGGTGGCTGGAACTTGAGTGGGCTTGGCGAGCCGCAAGGCCTTTACAGCTCTGCCTGCTGCTTCTTTGGCTGAAACTTCCCTCAGGGTATCTTGGAACGTGAGGCCTTCCTTCGTGAAGAGCTTCTGCTGCAACTCCCGGCTTCGCAGGCCACAGACCAGCTGATCTCTCAGTCTCTCTTCCAAGTCTTTGAATTGTGAGGGGGGATCATCACAGTATTGCTGGACTCAGGGTGCACCCAGTGCATAGCCCCAGGTGGTGGAGCAACTGGGACTGAGACTGAGGAAATTGAAGCAACCCATGGCATTTTCCTATTTGGATGGGTCTATAACTGGGGGTGGGCAGCTACCTGCCTGACCAAGCCAGTAGGGCTCAAAGCGGGGACCCACATAGAGACTATTAGATTTATTATAGTCCCTGGGATGACTGAGCCCATGTTCCTAGGACTGGCATGGTGGAAAAAGTGGAAACCCTCTATGAGCTGTGACAAAGAAAAGTGGCAAATGTGGAAAAAAGTCGCCAAGCAGTAAGAGCTAGGGAGAGTGCAGAGAGCTGGGGCATGTGCCTTCAGTTAGAAAAGCAAAAGTGGAAACCGCAAATCCACTAAGAGAAAACAATGGGTTAGAGCCACTGATTCCAGCAGAGTACTATGACTTAGCCAAGGTTTTTAGTGAAAAGGAATCAGACATGCTCTCACCTCACCGAACCACCAACTGTGTGATAGAGATCATGCCAGGAGCCAAACTACCTACACCAAAAATATATTCTATGGCCCCCAGAGAGATGGATGAAATCAAGAATGACGGCCCTGGTGCTTTTCAAAGAAAAGAAAGATGGGTTCCTTAGGTTGTGCATAGATTACAGGGGGTGCCTATGTGTAGAAAACATCCCCCTGATGAGGGATATGCTGGGCCAATTGGCAAGAGGAAAAATATTAACTTTACTAGACTTTAGGGAGGCGTACTACTGAGTGAGAACTAAGGAGGTGGATGAATGGAAAATAGCATTCAATTGCTCCCTAGGCTGCTACCAGTTCCAAGTAATGCCATTCAGGCTGCAAGAGGTTCCTGCCACATTCATGCAACTAATAAATGAGGACTTGCATGAATGCTTATACAAAGGGGTACTGGTGTACTTGGACATATATTAATATACATCGAGACCCCTGAAGAACACAAGAAGCTAGTCAGGGCAGTACTCTAAAAACTGCAGAAAGCCCAACTTTACATGAAGCTGTCTAAATGTGAGTTTCCAAAAACTGCTTGGACTATCTGGAGTACCACATTTCCAATGAGGGAATGGGGTTTCCTGGACTTTGCAAACTTTTACTGACAATTCATTCCCATATTTGCCTAGATAGCCCTACCAATCACCAATTTGCTGAAAACCAGAGGGAGGGGGCAAAACCAAAACTCAGCCAACCCTTGGACTGGTCCCTTGACGATCAAGTTGATTTTGAAAATTTGAAGCATCTATTCACTTCAATTGGTCCTGAAACACCCTGACCCAGAGAAGCCATTTGTAGTACAGGCTGATGCCAACAATGTAGCAATCCAAAGAAATGCCAAAGGGGAATTACAACCTTGTGCTTACACATGACATCTTGCAAGCTGTCAGATACTGAAAGGCATTGGGCTAGCTGGGAAAAGGAGGCTTATACAGTCCAATGGGCTCTCCTAACATGGGACAGATCCTGGAGGATAGCAAGATCCCATTCAAGGTCTGGACAGATAATAAGAATCTAGAAGCACTGAAGACCCCCAGAAACTGTCTCCTAAGCAAGTCCAGTGGGCTCAATACTTTAACCAGTTCAATTTCACCCTTCAAAATCTACCAGGAGGGAAGAACTTCCTCTCAGATGACCTTTCTCACATGCCACAGTACAATAGCACCCAAGAGGCAGTAGTGAGTTCCATCATACCATCCAGACAGTATGCAGTGCTGGCTCTCACTCGACAGCAAACGGCGTCCTGACCAGAACCAGCCAAAGACTTAGTGCAACTCTTAAAAGATTTCCTGGCACATGGTTCCAACATCACAAAATCAACCTGTCCCTGAAGGAGGGGTTGGCATGGAAAGGAACAAAAGTATATGTCCCGGCCAGCCAACAGTCCTCAGTTTTACAGATGAGCAATGACAAAAGGGCAGCAGGATATTTTGGGTTCATAAAAACTCTTCACTTAGTGAAGAGGCAGTTTGGTGATCAAATATGAAAAAAGACATAGAGATTTATGTGGCCAGTTGCCCTGTGTGTGCTTCAAAGAAACGGCTGCTCAGGAAGCCTCCTGGTCTATTGCAGCCAGTGCCCAATCCAATGAAATCCTGGGAAGAGATCTCTATGGATTTTATTGTGGACTTGCCAGAAAGCGTGCGGATCACTGTAATCTGGACCATTACAGACTTGTTCTCCAAGCAGGCACATTTTGTAGCATGCCCCAACATTCCCTCCACCTCATCCCTGGCAAAGATGTTCATGAAACATATATTGATTGCATGGAGTCCTAAAATGCAGTTCATGTCAAAGGAGTGCAGTTCATGTCAAAAGCTCTGCCTATCATCCTAGTACCTATGGGGCCTATGAACAACGGAACTTAGTTTTGGAGCAGTACCTGTGGTATTATATCAATTACCAACTGACCAATTGGGCTGAGCTTCTGCCTTTTGCAGAAGTGGTGTACAATAACTCCATGCATATTAGAACAGGATTTACCCCTTTCAGGGTAGCTAGCAGAATGGAGTTTGTACCCATGCCAGAAATCCCACAGGGACAGCTGTCCTTGACATCATTGACTGAATGGATGGACACTTTAAAGGAAACATGTGTAGCAGGAATGGCTGAAAGGCTTTGTGGGAGCCTGACTAGAGGGAGAAAGGGGCAAGGCTCAAGCAGCTGTGGCCAGTTTGGGCACGGCAGGCATGGACTGTGGGAAAGGAAAGAAAGGGGGAAGGAGAAAGGGGGTGGGTTGGTTGTTGTTGCCAGGGAGAGACCAGGTGAAGCAAAAGAGTTTGGGATTTTATGTGTTCCTTTTCCTCTGAAATAGAGGGATAGGGAGAGAAACTGAGTGGAGTGGAGTTTTACTGCTTTTCTCTGCAGAGGGAATATTCCAAGCGAAGGGAAGAGTGAGAGTGAGAAGAGGAAAAGTTTACCGGGGTTTTAAACTTAGGTTTTAATTAGAAGGGAAAGGGGAGGGGGATTTTGGGATAGAGAGGATTTTGCTGACAGAAGAGAAGGAGCCGCTGGTTGCTACTGCTTAGGAGACCAGTGGCCATCCAAATTTTGGTTATTATCACTTGTGCAAGCTGAAGATATTGTGGGGAATTGCCCTCATGTGGTGAGCTGTTGCCATGTGACACTGACTATCCGCCCCGGCAGATTCCCCTAAGTGTTTGTCACGGGTAAAGTGGTTCAGTATATTAGATTTAAGGAGTGGTTACCACCAGATCCCCATGCACCCAGAGGATAAGGAGAAAACTGATTTTATCTGCCCACTAGGGTTTTATGAGTTCAATCAAATGCCTCAGGGACTGTCAGGGGCCCCGGCAACTTTCCAAAGGCTCTTGGAATAAACAGTGGGAGATATGAACCTGGTAGAGATGTTGGTCTACTTAGATGACATTATTGTCTTTGGGGAGACCCTTGAACAGCATGAGGAGCATTTGGAGAAGGTATTGACAAGGCTCCACAAGGAAGGGCTGAAATTGTCACTGAAGAAATGCCAATTCTATCAGCCATCTGTTACTTATTTAGGTCATGTTGTCTCAGCCAAGGGGGTGGCAATGGACCCCACCAAGCTTGAGGCAGTTGTTTCTTGGCCCAGGCCCCCAAATGTAGCTGAACTGTGATCATTTTTGGGATTTTGTTCATATTATCAGAGGTTTGTGGAAGGATTCGCAAAGGTAGCCTTCCTGCTTAATGAGTTGTTAAGGAAAAAAGAAGTAGAGGGAGTGGTAGGTAGCTCGAAACTGACCCACCAAGATAAGGGACCCAGGAAGTCTCAGGAGTCTATTCAGGCAGAATGGACTGAATGATGTGAGCAAGCTTTCGACCAGTTGAAGCAGAGGCTTACGAACACCCTAACGTATGCAGACCCTAATCGACCATATGAGTTACATGTGGACACTAGTTGGGATGGCCTTGGGGGGGGTGTTATACCAGGAACATGATCAACAGCTGAAGCCTATTGCATATGTTAGCAGAGGCCTAACCCCAGCAGAAAAGAATTATCCCACTCATAAGTTGGAATTTCTGGCACTCAAGTGGGTGATTGTGGATAAGTTGAAGGATTATTTGTATGGGGCGGAGTTTGTTATGTATTTGATCACAACTGCTAAACTTGATGCTACAGGGCATCGATGGTTGGCCACCCTTTCTGGATTCAGGTTCAGTTTGAGATATCACCCGGGTGTGAGGAACACGGATGCAGATGATTCAGAGGCATATGATTCAGAGGCATATGTCAGGGAGTGGATACAATTGACCCCTGATGGCATTCAGGTATCAAGGGGTTGAGCATTGAGCTAGGGGAACAACTAGGGCTGAATCGGTGGGGGGTACTACTGCAGGTGTTCCCAAACTATATTGCAATCCCATTCAGGTCAGAGGGGAGGGTAGGTTTGCCCTGACTAAGAAAGATCTGAGGAGGGACCAGGCGGAGTATCCCTTTGTGGCCTGATCAAAAGAGCCCTGAGAAGTGGCCAGCAGGAGGGTTTACTTGTAGATTCATTGAAAGGAGCCCAAGTGTTGTACAAGGAGTTGGACCGACTACAGCTTTGCGATGGAGTGGTCTATTGGAGGGGCCCTTCGGATGGGCTTGAAGAAAGGTGGCAACTTTTGCTTCCAGAGAAACAGAGAGAAGCAGTGTTGATTGTGCTACACGATGAGCATGGACATTTGGGGGCAGAAAAGACTTTTAAGGTAGTAATGGATCAATTTTATTGGCCCAGCATGAAGACAGAAGTTGGGGATTACTGTAGATCCTGTTTGTATTGCGTCCAAGAAAAACCCTACCTTTGAGGACTGCACTTATAGGCCATTTGCAAAGTTATGGGCCCTTGGATTTGGTGTGCATTGACTTCCTTTGTCTAGAACTGGATGTGAGTGGGCGAGGTAATGTGTTGGTCGTGACTGATCATTTTACTCATTATGCTCAGGCTTTCCTGACAAAAGATCAGCGCACTGTTATGGTAGCCAAAGTACTGGTAGAGAAGTTTTTTATACATTATGGGCTACCTCAGTGCATACACTCCGAACAAGGGAGAGACTTTGAAAGTAGGCTTGTTAAGCAACTACTGGGCCTATTGGGCATTCGGAAGTCACATACCACCCCCTATCATCCACAAGGAGATCCACAGCCTGAGGGGTTTAATAATACTCTGTTGCATATGTTGGGGACACTTACTGAAGAACAGAAACAACACTGGATGCAATATATTTCTACGGTCGTGCATGTGTACAATAGAATGAGGAATGATGCCACTGGGTATTCCCTGTATTGGTTGATGTTTGGCAGGGACGCCCGCCTGCCTGTAGACATAGTCTTTGGCATCTTGATGGAAGAAACCTCAGTTAGGTCACATTGTAGCTACATAGATAGATCTAGGAAGAATTTGAAGGGGGCTTATGAAAAGCCTCAGTGGCCGCAAGGATTCGAGAACGACAGAATAGGAGGAACTATTATTTGAAAATGAGAGTTCAGGATCTGCAGCCTGGTACTTTGTCTTCGGAGAGGAGCGGCATATAAGTCCAAATAAAATAAATAAATAAATAAAATAAATAAATAAACTGGCAGATTGGTGGGGCTCCCAACCGTATGTGGTTAGTGAGAAGCTGTTGGGATTACCAGTGTATCGGATACCACCAGAGGGAAGTTCAGGGCTGTTGAAAGTGTGGCATCGAAACCACTTACTTCCCTTGAATGAGGCAATACGAGTTACCCAACCAGTTGTTGAAACAGAGCCCAACACAGTGGGGAGAAGGTGGGGAACTAGGGTGAAACCTGATCTGCCTACAGGAAGGGGAACAGAAGATTCTGAAGAAGAGAGTTGTATAGGTTGGTTGTGGTTATCAGGGAACACTGGAATCACACCTCCCATTATGGGTATTGAGGTGGAGTCAGAACAGTCTGGGTCCAATATTTCTGAATTCACACTTAGAGTTTGTGAGTGGGAGAGGACCCCTCAAGGACTGCCTGGTAAACTGCCTGCCGGGTGCAAAGGTTGCGGACATCAAGAGGCATCTAGACAGGCTGATAGACAGTGCTGGGGTGGAGCCAACTGTTGTGGTACATGTCAGTATCAAAGACATTGGGAAAGCTAAGCGGAAGGTTCTGGAAGCCAAATTTAGGTTGCTAGGTAGAAGATTAAAGTCCAGGACCCCCAAGGTTGCATTCTCAGAAATGCTACTTGTTCCACGTGCAGGGCCAGCTAGACAGGCAGAGCTCAGGAGCTTCAATGCGTGGATGAGGCAGTGGTGCCGGGAGGAAGGGTTTAGATTCATTAGGAACTGGGAAACATTTTGGGACAAGCCACACCTGTACAGAAGGGACGGGTTACATTTGAACCATAATGGAACCAGACTGTTGGCGATTAATATTAAAAAGGTTTCAGAGCAGCTTTTAAACTGATTCATAGGGGCAAGTCGACAGGAGCTGGGCAGCTTCTGGTTCGAGAAGGCGCACTGCCTAATATGGAGGGTGGAAGTTATGCACATATTGGTGAGTCAACAGGAAAACTAAATTGTAATAGTCAAGCAGAAGGACATGGTAGACCATCTACAAATTCTACAACCAAATTCTACAGTCAAAATCCACAGTCAAAGTTGAAAGTGCACCAGAAAAGTACATATAAATGTCTGCACACGAATGCTAGAAGCATTCGAGCAAAAATAGGAAAATTGGAATGCTTGGTGAAGGAAAATAATATTGATATTATCGGCATAACAGAAACCTGGTGGACAGATGAAAACCAATGGGACACAAGGATTCCAGGTTACAAATTGTATAGGATGGACAGGAGAGGGAGAAATGGTGGTGGCGTGGCCTTGTACATAAATGAGGAGTTAGAATCTCATGAACTCGAAATTCAAGAAAATTCAAACTCACCCACAGAAACATTGTGGATAAAAATCCCAGGACAGGAAACTAATCTGACGTTAGGGATCTGCTATCGCCCTCTCAACCAAACTCCAGAGGCAGATTGCTATTTGGAAAATGAATTTAAGGAGGCCTCGAAAAGAAATAGGGTAGTCATAAGGGGGACTTCAACTATCCCCAAATAGATTGGGTAAATTCTTGTTCTACACATGAAAGAGAGAAAGGTTCCTCGACATGTTAGCCGATTATTCCCTTGAGCAGATGGTCATGGAACCTACCAGGGGAAAGGGGATCCTGGACTTGGTTCTAACTAACGCACAGGATTTGGTTCATGATGTCCTTGTAACCGAGCCCATAGGAACGAGCGATCACAACACAATAACCTTCAACTTAACCATGGATAGCAAATTGTCAGTGAAAACTAACACAGAGACCTTAAACTTTCACAGAGGGAATTTTGACAAAATGAGAAAAATAGTAAAGAAGAAACTAAAAGGAACAGTAAAAAAAGTCAAATCCCTCCAAAATGCTTGGAAACTATTTAAAAATACGTTACAGCAGGCTCAAATAAAATGCATTCCTAAAAGAAGAAAGAGGATTGGAAAGTCCAAGAGGATACCAGTATGGCTTACGAATGAGGTAAAGGAGGTTATTGGAAAGAAGAAAAACTCATTTAAGAAATGGAAGGCTCTTCCTACCGAGGAGAACAGGAGGGATCACAAAATCTGGCAGACCAAATGCAAGGCGATAGTCATGAAAGCCAAGAGAGACTTTGAGGAGCATATAGCCAAGAATATTAAAAATAATAACAAAACCTTTTTTAAGTACATCAGAAGCAGGAACCCAACCAGAAAATCAGTTGGGCCACTTACTAACAATGGTCAGAAGGGGATAATCAGAGAAGACAAGGAGATTGCTGAGAGGCTAAATGACTTCTTTGCCTCCGTTTTCACCGAGGAGGATAGAGAACATTTGCCTGCCACTGAATTAGTTTTCCCAGGGAGGGAAATAGAAGAATTAAACCTGATAGAGATAAACAAGGAAGATGTTCTTGCATGCCTTTCTAAACTAAACGTCAACAAATCGCCGGGTCCAGATGGCATCCACCCTAGAATTCTCAAGGAACTCAAGTGTGAAATTGCTGAACTTCTAGCTAAAATATACAATCTTTCTTTAAGATCAGGCACTGTACCGGAGGATTGGAGGGAAGCAAATATAACCCCAATCTTCAAGAAAGGATCCAGAGGTGATCCAGGAAACTATAGACCAGTCAGTCTAACCTCAGTTCCAGGCAAACTGATGGAAACCATTATTAAAGATAAAATTACAGGGCACATAGAAAAACAGGCATTGCTGAAAGAAAATCAACATGGTTTCTGCAAAGGCAAATCATGTCTTACTAACTTGTTAGAATTCTTTGAGGGTGTAAATAAATACATAGATAAAGGGGCCCCAGTTGATATTGTATATCTTGACTTTCAAAAGGCTTTTGACAAAGTTCCTCACCAAAGGCTCCTAAAAAAGCTCTCCAGCCACGGAATTAGAGGACAGGTCTTGTCTTGGATGATACCCAGCTTTACATCTCCACCCCGTGTCATTTCAGTGAAGCAGCGGAAGTGATGTGCCGATGTCTGGAGGCTGTTAGGGTTTGGATGGGTGCCAACAGGCTCAAGCTCAACCCCGACAAGACGGAGTGGCTATGGGTTCTGCCTCCCAAGGATAATTCAATCTATCCGTCCATCAGCCTGGGGGGGGAGCTTTTGACCCCCTCGGAGAAGGTCCGCAACTTGGGCGTCCTCCTCGATCCACAGCTAAATTTGGAACATCATTTTTCGGCTGTGGCGAGGAGGACATTTGCCCAGGTTCGCCTGGTGCACCAGTTGCGGCCCTATTTGGACCGGGAGTCTCTTCTCACAGTCACTCATGCCCTTATCACCTCGAGGCTCGACTACTGCAATGCTCTCTACACGGGGCTACCTTTGAAAAATGTTCGGAGACTTCAGGTAATGCAGAATGCAGCCGCGCGAGCAGTGTTGGGCTTGCCCAGAAATGCCCACATTTCGGCATCACTCCGCGAGCTGCATTGGCTGCCAATTGGTCTCCGAACCCAATTCAAAGTGTTGGTTATCACCTATAAAGCCCTACATGGCATCGGACCAGGTTACGTACGGGACTGTCTGCTGCCCCATGAATCCCAGCGGCCAGTTAGGGCCCACAGAGTCGGCCTTCTCCAGGTCCCGTCAGCCAGACAGTGTCGCCTGGCAGGGCCTAGGGGAAGAGCCTTCTCTGTTGCGGCCCCAGCCCTCTGGAACCAACTTCCCACGGAGATCCGTGTCGCCCCCACCCTCTCCGCCTTTCGTAAATTACTCAAAACACACCTCTGCCGGCAGGCCTGGGGTAGTTAACATCTTGCCCCAAGCCAGTGTATGTCTGTGTGTATGCTGAATGATTGGGTTTTTTTAAAAAAAAAATTAAGAGGTTTTATATTTATATGTATTTTTATGTTGATTTCTACTGTGTTGTGAGCCGCCCTGAGTTCTCCGGAATAGGGTGGCATAGAAATCGAATAAATAAATAAATAAATAAATAAATAAACAAATAAATAAATAAATAAATAAATAAATAAATAAATAAATAAATAAATAAATAAGCAAAGGGTGGCAATAAATGGTCAATTCTCTGGATGGAAAGAAGTGAGAAGTGGTGTACCCCAAGGTTCAGTTTTGGGATCTTTACTTTTTAATTTATTCATCAATGATCTGGATGTAGAAGTTAATAGTGAGGTAGCCAAGTTTGCTGATGACACTAAATTGTTCCGGGTTTTGAAAAGTGAAACTGATTGTCGGGAGCTCCAGAAGGATCTCTCGAAATTGTGTGAGTGGGCAAAAAAGTGGCAAATGCATTTTAACCTAAACAAGTGCAAAGTTATGCACATCAGGGCAAAGAACCCCAATTATACTTACCAACTGATGGGGACCAAACTTTCTGAGACAACCCAAGAAAGGGATCTTGGGGTTTTGGTGGACAGCTCGATGAAGATGTCAACCCAATGCGCAACAGCAGTAAAAAAAGCAAATTCCATCTTGGCATGATTAGGAAGGGAATCGAAAATAAGTCAGCAAGTGTTGTATTGCCTCTGTACAAATCGATGGTGAGACCACACTTGGAGTACTGTGTACAGTTCTGGTCACCGCACCTCAAGAAGGATATAATGGAACTGGAAAAGGTACAAAAAAAGGGCAACAAGAATGATCAAGGAAATGGAGTGCCTCCCTTATGAAACCAGATTGCAATGCCTTGGTCTCTTCAGCCTTGAAAGACGGCGTTTAAGGGGTGACTTGATCGAAGTGTATAAAATCATGCATGGGATAGAAAAGGTGGATAGAGAAAAATTCTTTTCTCTATCACACAATACCAGGACAAGGGGGCACTCCCTAAAGCTCATAGCTAAGAAAGTGAGGACAAATAAAGGGAAATATTTCTTCACCTAGAGGGTCATTGATTTATGGAATTCACTTCCAGAAGGGGTTGTGACAGCTGTCAGCCTTGACAGCTTCAAGGCAGGGCTAGATAGATTCATGGATGCCAAGTGTATCGGTGGTTATTAAAACGGATGTCCATGTGCCGCCTCTATGTTGGTTGAGGCAGGCAGGATTCCCTTGGGTACCATTTGTTGGGGGTCAAGGGAAAGGGAGGGTTTTGCCTTCTCTTTCTGCTCAAGATCCCCATGTACAATTGGGGGGCCACTGTGTGAAACAAAATGCTGGACTCGATGGGCTTTGGCCTGATTCAGCATGGCTCTTCTTATGTTCTTATGTTCTTATGACTGGAGGTAGTGAATCAGTCTGGGGGATTGTTGGGTCAGGAGGGGGCACTCACCCTGGAGATTGCTGAGTTGGAGGAGTTGTCAGGGATGGAACTGATTGCTTCATATGTCCCACGATCCCCAGAATTGGAGGAGGAGCAGTCAGTCCCAGATGTCTCTGGGAGTGGAGAGCTGTGGGAGGATGGCACCTGCAATATTGCCAAGCCTAAAGTCCAGAGGCCAAGGTGGATGATACATCTGGTGAAGAGATTAACACATGATGCTCTGGGTCACAGCACAGAGAGAGTAATGCCCACTGCGAGATGAAGGTTGACTCGCCCCTGGACAAAATAGATGCTCAGTAGAAAATCTGCTATCCTTTGGGGGACCAAAGAAACGTTTTTAGATGGGGGAGTGTGTAGCAGGACTGGCCGAAAGGCTTTGGGGAGCCTGACTGGACGGAAGAAAGGGCAAGGCTCAAGCAGCTGTGGCCAGTTTGGGCATGGCAGGCATGGACCATGGGGAAGGAAAGAAAAGGGGAAGGAGAAAGGGGTGGGTGGGTTGGTTATTGTTGCAGGGAGAGACCAGGTGAAGCAAAAGAGAAGTTTGGGATTTTATGCATTCCTTTCCCTCTGAAATAGAGGGATAGGGGGAGAGAGCAAATGGAGTGGAGTTTTACTGCTTTCCTCCACAGAGGGAATATTCCTATCTAAGGGAAGAGTGAGAGTGAGAAGAGGAAAAGTTTACTGGGGTTTTAAATTTAGGTTTTAACTAGAAGGGAAAGGAGAGGGGGATTTTGGGATAGAGAGGCCTGGGGCGATGAGTGCCGACAGAAGAGAAGATGCCGCTGGTTGCTACTGCTTAGAAAACCAGCGGCCATCTGAACTTTGGTTATTATTATTTGTGCAAGCTGAAGATATTGTGGGGAGCTGGCCTCGTGGAGCGAGCTGTTGCCATGTGGCACTAACTATCTTTGCTAGTGCTTCCTGCTGCTGCCTGGAGCCAAAGGGATTCCCCCCTTTTTCTTCATTTTCCAAGCGGCTGCTGCAAGTCATCGATTACTGTCCCCACGACTGTTGGAGGACTGATAAACACTATTGCACACTGACTGTCACAGCTAAGGGTCAGCCATCATTGTTCCTGAAAATTCTGCTGATGATGAGAACCTGCCTCCCCTCCACTTCGCGTGAGCTCCCGCAAAAAGGGACATTCCGACATTCCACCAACGCCTTGAGAGTGCAGCTGCCGGGTACCGACAGAAGAGAAGGGAGGTGGGCTAGAAGGGCCTGGGCTCTGGCAGTCCCCGAGGGGGTAATGCTACACATGTATGATAGTGTGCAGAGCACTGCAGAAAGCTACTGAGAAACAAAAGAGGCAGGCAGATAAATTGGGTGGATGCATTTAAGATTCTTAGGCAATTTCAATTCAACTTTCATTAGTAATGGGGAATGGGCCCACATAATTTTGCAGGGCTGCAAAAACTTTGCAGAAAGGTAAACTTTATCCCTACTTTAAATGCCTTCTGTGGAGCTCTCCTCTTATTGGCTTGACTCTTGTACATTTCCCATGCCTCATCCAGTGCTTTGTGGACTATGGGTGAGGTGTTCTACAAGGTTGAAATCCAATTGGTTAATAATGACAGTTGAGGGGTGTGTTGAGGTAGTTCTGGCATAGGGACAAAGTACAGGCCAGTGGCCACTGGGAACAGTGTAAATTCAGTACTACTGTGTACTTACTTATTGTAGGCAACCTCAGTGAAGAGTAAGAGTTCAGCCCAGTTGTCTTGCTGGTAATTCACACAACAGTGGAGGTATTGCTCTAACACGCCATTAGTATGTTCACAGCCTCCATTCATCTGGGGGTGGTGGGTGGACTTTAGGCCATGAGAGGAGGTGCCTAATAATTTCAGGAACTCTCACCAAAAGCTCGAAGTAAATTAGACTCTACAGTTTGAGAATATGCACTCAGGCACTCCGTGCAACCAATACATGTGTTGCACAAATAACTTCACTAGAGTCCATGTGGACAGGATCTTGGGGCAAGCTACAAAGTGGGCTTGTTTGGAGAAAAGATTTGTGATCACCCAAATCACTATGAATCTTGAGCTTTCTGGCAATTCCACAATAAAGTCCATTGGTATTTCTCTCCATGGGACTGTAGGACTGGAGACTGGTTGCAGCAAACCTGGGGTCTTGCCAGGGTGCCTCTTGGCTGAGGCACAGACTGTGCAATTGGCCATGTAACTCTCAATGTCTCTTTTCATACGTGGTCCACTAGAACTGGCATTTCACAAGGTGGAGAATTTTAACGAATCCAAAATTTCCTACAGTCTTATTGGTGTGGCTGCATTGCAGCACCAAGGTTCTCTGGCTTGCAAGCATCTACAATCTACTCCCCATCCACACCAGGTCATCCCTTAGTGAAAGTTCTTCCTTATGTAGTTGGAATCATTCCTTCACCAGAGCCCCTTTCAATGCTTGGGCTATATCCCCAGCTACCTGTTCTTTGGGTTTTTTTGTTGCCTTGTGAGGGCTGATGTGGCTATTCGTTTTGAAGGGATGATGGAGTTGGCAACTTCTTCTTTGGCACTGTTGTACTGGGGCATCCGGGACAAGGTATCCACCAGATATTTTTTTTTCCTGGGAAGGTAAGTTGAACTGGTTGAAATATTGAACCCACCTGACTTGTTTTGGTGATGGTTTTCTGGGAGCTTTTAGCACCTCCAAGTTCTCCTTGCCTTCTAGGAATTGCCTCCAGGTGAGGAAAGCCCAACAGACTACACATGCTTCTTTCTCCCAAATAGCCCAGTATTTTCTGCTTCAGAGAGTTTGCATGAGGAGTAGGCATAGGGTTGTAGCTACCCTTCTGTATTCTTTTTGAAGGAATACTGCCACCACCACCATAGCATCTGCCTGAATGATAAATGGCTTCTCTGGGTCAGAGTACTTCAGCACCAGCTCATCTACAAAAAGGCATTTTAACTTCTTGAAAGTGGCTTGGCATTCCACTGTCCATTTCAGTGGTTGGTTTGGCTTTGGTTTAGTGCTTCCTTTGGTCTTTAACAAATTTGTGATTGACTACACTGTTTGGACAAAGCTGGAATAAACTGTCAGTAAAAGTTAGTGAAGCCAAGGAACCTCTGTAACTGCCCCCTTGTGCAAAGGGCTTCCCACTCTAATTCCTCATGCACCTTCTCCGGGTCTATTTCCGTTCCCACCTGGGAAATCTGGTACCCCAAACAGTATAGTTTAGTCTTGTGAAACTCACAGTTGGAGAGTTTTGCATACAATTGCCACCCCTCCGAAGTTTCTCAAGCACCACTCTGACTAGTTTCACATGCTATTCCATTATCTCAGTGTAGATTAAAATATCATCACAGGTGCTTGGTTCCCAGCACGGCATATCGTTAATGATCTTGGCTGGTTTCCTTCTCCCCCCCCTCGATGCTAATGTCTGTCTGCCAGCTCATGAAGCTTGGATAGGTGAAATGCAGCCATGAAAGTTGACATATACATTTAATAACTCAATAAATAAAAATAAATATAAGAATAAAAATATAAGAATAAGAATGAAATGCTTTTCCAAAAGCTGAATTGTTATTCTTATCACTCCCTACCATTAGTTATACTGATTGGTATTCATAACAGTTACAGTTCAAAAAAATATGATGTCTAAGATCATCCAATAGTCCTAATATAAAACAGACCAACATATTCCAGAATGCTATATACAGAATTTCTTGTAAGAATGATTACAGCTGTTAATTCCACCCAGACAACCATATACTTGTTAATAGAAATATTCAGTTTACATCTCTATGTGAAAGTGTGTTGATTGAAGTTTATTTTCTTCACACTCAGAGGATTCTTCTGGACATTTAAACTAAAAACCATAGTTAAACCATGTTAAAGAAGAACAACTGAGAAGTCCACAGAATGAATTAATAAAATGTCCCTTAACAGTTTCTAAATTTCTGTTAGCCAGGCAACAAGAGAGAGAATAATGCTTCCATGAAATTAGAATGAGTACAATTATTTTCATGGAAAAACCATTAAGTAATAGCATTGTTGGTAATGGACATCCATGAAGGGGAGGGGAAGAGATGATGCATGTCATTAAGAGATTGTGGAAGTAATATGATTTCTGTAATTTATGTCTGTCATATTTGTGTAATTTGCATGATGACATAAAAATATGCATGAATCATGAGGAAACTGTAAGGTGTTGAATACCATACAGGTGTTTGTTATTGTTGTTTATTTTGTGCTTGATGCTTAAGAAAAAAATAGGCAAAAAATTGGAAACAAAGTTGGAGTAATAGAAAGAATGCATCATGTTCCCCTGAAAATAAGACCCAGTCTTATACCGGTATATTTTTTGCCTCCAAAAGAGTAATAGAAAGGATGCATCATGTTTCCCCAAAAATAAGACCCAGTCATATTCTTTTGTCTCCAAAAGAGGCACCAGGTCTTATTTTGGGGGGACGTCTTACCTTAGGACCACTGCAGCCAGGCCTCCCACTCCCCGATACCGGTTGCACAGTTGCCGGAGTTCTTCTGCGGCTGCTTGCAGCCGCATACCATGTGGCACATCACAGATGTTCTTATGGTTAAGGAATCACTTGTCTTTCTCTAGGACTTGTTTGAAGGCCAGGGTAGTGATATTATCTAGGGGCGACCCCCCCTTTTGCTTGCGCTCTCATGGTTACTCAAGCCACTAATTGCCTCACTGGGAGCAAATGTTACCATTTCTGATTTTACATTATTATATTGTAGTAGCCTTGACAGCTAGGAAATCCCCCAGTAAGTAGCAGAGGGTGAAATTAAACCATTGAAAGTGTTGGGCCTACTATACTTATTTTTATTTATTTATTTATTTATTTATTTATTTATTTATTTATTTATTTATTTATTTATTTATTTATTTATTTATTTATTTATTTATTTATTTATTTATTTATTTATTTATTTATTTATTTATTTATTTATTTATTTATTTATTTATTTATTTATTTATTTATTTAATTTCTATGCCACCCTATTCCGGAGAACTCAGGGAGGCTCACAACATGATAGAAATTACAATAAAATACATAAATGTAAAAAGCCTTAGTTAAAAAAGAAACCAATCATTCCACAAACATACACACAAACATACACTGGCTAGGGGCAAGGTGTTAGCTGCCCCAGGCCTGCCGGCAAAAGTATGTTTTAAGCAATTTACGAAAGGCGGAGAGGGTGGGGGTGACATGGATCTCTGGGGGAAGTTGGTTCCAGAGGGCTGGGGCTGCAACAGAGAAGGCTCTTCCCCTAGGCCCCGCCAGGCGACACTGTCTGGCTGACAGGACCTGGAGAAGGCCCACTCTGTGGGCCCTAACCGGACGCTGGGATTCATGAGGCAGCAGACAGTCCCGTAAATAACCTGGTCCGATGCCATGTAGGGCTTTATAGGTCATAACCAACACTTTGAATTGGGTTCGGAGACCAATTGGAAGCCAATGCAGCTCGCGGAGTGATGCCGAAATGTGGGCATTTCTAGGCAAGCCCAACACTGCTCGCGCGGCTGCATTCTGCATTACCTGAAGTCTCCGAACATTTTTCAAAGGTAGCCCCATGTAGAGAGCATTGCAGTAGTCAAACCTCGAGGTGATAAGGGCATGAGTGACTGTGAGAAGAGACTCCTGGTCCAAATAGGGCCGCAACTGGTGCACCAGGCGAACCTGGGCAAATGTCCTCCTCGCCACAGCTGAAAGATGATGTTCCAAATTTAGCTGTGGATCGAGGAGGACGCCCAAATTGTGGACCTTCTCCGAGGGGGTCAAAAGCTCCCCCCCAGGCTAATGGACGGATAGATTGAAATATCTTTGGGAGGCAGAACCCATAGCCACTCCGTCTTGTCGGGGTTGAGTTTGAGCCTGTTGGCACCCATCCAAACCCTAGCAGCCTCCAGACATCGGCACATCACTTCCGCTGCTTCACTGAAATGACACGGGGTGGAGATGTAAAGCTGGGTATAATCAGCATACTGATGATATCTCACCCCATGTTGTCGGATGATCTCGCCCAGCGGTTTCATGTAGATATTAAACAGCAGAGGGGAGAGGACCAATCCCTGAAGGACCCCACAAGGGAGGAACCTAGGGGTCGACCTCTGACCCCCTGCCAACACCGACTGCGACCGACCAGTGAGGTAGGAGGTGAACCACCGCAAAACAGTGCCCCCAACCCCCAACCCCTCCAGTCGGTGCAGAAGGATACCATGGTCAATGGTATCGAAAGCCGCTGAGAGGTCAAGTAGCACCAGGATAGTGGATAATCCCTTATCCCGGGCCCGCCAGAGATCATCCGTCAGCGCAACCAAAGCAGTTTCCGTGGAGTAGCCAAGCCTGAATCCTGACTGTTGAGGGCCCAGATAATCGGCCTCATCCAAGGACCGTTGGAGCTGGAGTGACACCACCTTCTCAACAACCTTCCCTATAAAGGTAAGATTGGAGACAGGACGGTAGTTGTTTAAAACAGCTGGGTCCAGGGAAGGCTTCTTGAGGAGGGGGCGCACAATTGCCTCCTTGCAGGGAGCCAGAAAGGACCCCTCCCTCAAAGAAGCGTTGACAATCTCCTGAACCCAGCCCCGCGTCACCTCCCTGCTGGCCGAAAGCAGCCAGGAGGGGCATGGGTCGAATAAACAGGTGGCGGAACTCACAGCTCCAATGGCGTTGTCGACTTCATCAGGTGCTACCGGGTCAAACTCCTCCCACACAACAGAATCAAGACGAGTCCCTGTCATCTCGACTGAATCATTATCAGCCAATACTGCATTCCAATTGGAGTCAAGGTCCATCCGAATCTGGGCGATTTTATCCGCGAAAAACTTATTAAAGTCCTCAGCACTACCCTGCAAGGGTGCATCAACCCCCCCCCCCTGATTAAGGAGGGAGCGAGTTACCCTGAACAGGGCGGCTGGGCGGGATTCCACAGATGCAATCAAGGCGGAATGATACGCGCATCTTGCCGCCTTGAGCGCCACCTGATAAGTCTTGATATAAGATCTTACAAGTGTTCGGTCAGATACGGATTTACTTTTCCTCCATCACTTCTCTAGGTGTCTCTTCTGGTGCTTCATCCCCCTGAGTTCCTCAGTAAACCAAGGAGATCTCCTGGGTCTGCTACCACAGAGCGGTCACAGCGGTGCAATCCGGTCAAGAGCCCCCTTCGCAGCCATATTCCAGGCCGTAACCAGGGACTCTGCCGAACTGTGAATGAGAGAATCCGGTATTTCCCCAAGCATCCTCTGAAAACTCTCTGGATCCATCAGACGTCTGGGGCGGAACCACCTAATCGGTTCCGCCTCTCTGCAGGGGAGGAGTGGAGCCTTAAAAACAAGCCGTAGCAGAAAATGATCTGACCATGACATAGGCAAAATATCTAAGCCCCTTAAATTCACATCATTGCTCAACTGTTCTGAGAGGAATACCATGTCGGGAGTGTGTCCCCTCTTGTGGGTCGGACCCTGAACTACCTGAGTCAGGTTCATGGTTGCCATGGTGGCCATGAACTCCTGCACCAACTCAGAGGATTCGCCGAGTGACGGAAGTTTTAAGTCCTCCAAGACAATAAGCCTGGGGAACTCAACCGCCAGCCCAGCGACCTCCTCGAGTAGTTCAGGCAGGGCTGTTGACACGCAGCTCGGAGGCAGGTATGTAAGCAACAAGCCCACCTGTACCCCTAGGTCCAACTTCACAAGGAGCAACTCACAACCCGCAATCTGAGAAACAGCGAGCCTGCGTAGGCTAAAGGTCTTCTTGGCTATAATAGCCACTCCTCCCCCCCTTCCCTGGGGTCGTGGCTGATGCCATACCTGAAACCCGGCTGGACACATCTCAGAGAGAGGAACTCCTCCCTCCGGGCCCAGCCAGGTCTCGGTCACACATGCGAGGTTGGCATTGGGGGACAATGTCCTTGGGGTTTTCAGAGCCTCTAGGTTTTTGTGGTCAGTCCAGAGTTGGAAATGGATTCTATTTCCTTCCAGAAAGTGCCATCAGGTGAGGAGGGCCCACCAAACTGCATAGGCCACACTGTCCAACATTGCTCAGTTTCTGTAAGTTTTTTCTTTCTTTCTTTTAAATAGATTTTATTTATTTTTTAACATAAACACCTTGATATTTGGTAAACAGCATGTTGTCTAGGTTTATGTTTACAAAGTAATCACTAACAGTCAGTTTCTGTATTCTAAACTCCACATAATAGCTTTGCTTGATTTTCTCTTCTTCCAATAATATTCTCTTTGCAACCTTAAATTAATACAATTCTTATTAATTTGATAGGTAACAATTAAATATAAAGATTTTTCTAAAATTTCTATTAAAATAATCACATCAATATCATGCTTCTTTTCTATCTGTTCATCTTGATTGCCTCATCATGAATCCTGTTTACAATTCTTATTTCAATTTATTTTCCCTACAATGTTCAAAACATTCTTACTGGTTAAAATTTTCCCAGAGTTTATTACCTTAAAGTATTTAAATCTATTTTCATGTCTTAAAAAGTAAGTAAGAAAAAGACACAAAATAAAAACATAGAAAAAGAAAAAATGAGAGAGAGAAAAAGAAAAAAGGGGGAGAGAAAAATAAGAAAATAATATACTACTTAAAATACATATCCCTCTTGAACTAGTATACACTTATTTCCAATTTTTTTCTGTTCTTTTTACCCATAATTAAACCTATGTTTAATCTTTAAATGGTCCATTTAATAAATACAATCATCTAATCTTTTAACTCTATTCAAAACATTTTTTCCATTGGAAAAATCAATTACATTTAAATATCTAAAACATTTCCTTTATATTGATCATCCCAAATATTTTTGTATTTCTCATATCAAAAAACAAAAAAGAAAAGAAAAAAGAAAAAAAACTGTCTTACTTGAAGTGTTCATCCTTCTTAAACTAAAATATTTCTATTTCTTCAACCATATTCAAACAGATATTTAACTTTTAAATATTCCCTCTGATACACCCCATTATCTAATTCCTCAATTCCCATTTTAGCCCTCTTCTTTTGCCAAACATCTTTCCCAATCAATATATTCAATTGAATCAAAGAGTCTTTCTATAAACTTGTAAATGTTGTTGTGGATATAGTAGGCAAATCAAACATCATGTCTTTGTAAAAAGATTTTGCCCCTTCATATTCATTGAAGATTTCTCTCATCATCCCTTGTCTCCCCATTTCTTGTAGTACTCCCAACACCTCAGCAATCCATTTGGTCAAATCTTTTTCCCTATCCTCAAATTTACTTTGTGGTTTTAGAGTACAAGTTATCTTTTCCATGTTCAATGTTTCTTGTAAGTCCTTCTCCACTTGAGTCTCCACTAGTTTATATTCAGTTGTCTGCTTTACATGATCTCACTCTCTTTTTGTGTTCTGGTCATTTAACTGTTGTGATGTTAAATTGAGAATGCATTCATTTAAATTTTCAAATTCATTTTTAATTTCCTCATGGTTTGAAATTAGTATCATTTGCATTTGTTGTAACAGAACATACCTTTCCTCCTGGTAAGTATTCATTTTTTCTTGATATGTTCTTTCTGCAGATCTCTGATGATCCATAATGACCAAAAATCCTTTCTCTGCCAATCACTTTAAAGTCACAATTTAAAAAATATTTATAATCCAGGAAGGTCAATTTTTTCTAAGTTTTATAGTTCTCACTTTGTAGATAGTCCACAATGTTTTCTTTTCTTTTGTAGCAGCTGCTCTTTGCCCTGAAGGTCACAACAGGCTTTTCTTTCTGGGCTGTATATTTAGGGCAGTATTTTCATCCACCACTAGATGTCAGCAACAGTCCATCTTTCAATTTTCTGTATCCCCCCCTGTAAATTCACCACTTCTGTTTAGAGGAGGGTGGAGCAAAGACCTCCCCTCTCACTTTCGGAGGATTTTTTACTTCTGGGTTTTTTCTTTTTTTTCCAGGAAATCAGTCAGGTAGAAGAGAGAGAATCAATATTCTTATCCAGTTCACTCACACTGTTTACAATCATGTTTAGTTCAGTGCTTTTTGGCTTCAGCTGCATGTAGCTTGGGCTAGACTCACGAATGAAACTAGCCTTTCTTCTGTTGGTTTTTGGACAGCTTTTCACAGACATCCGGATTGACCACCATCTCCCCAGGATCAGTGGGGCTTCCCTCCTTCCTTACCACCTCTCTGGGGTGGCTTTGGGCCCATTTAGGGTCCCGTAACAGAGAGAAATCAGCTGTAGGGCTTGGATCTTTGTGATCCCTTGGCTGTCGTGCTACCTGCGCAGAACCGGAAGCCTGTAAGTTTTTTGAATGTGTAAGCACAGGGCTGTAGTTGGCCATTTTCATTTTCCTGAAGCAGTGACTGCTCCCACAGCTACATTGCTGGCATCAGCCTGAATAACAAAAGGATTTTCAGGGTCTGAAGGCCTTAGTACTGGTTCAGCAATTTTTTGAATACAGCTTGGCCATCTCTCTCTTCTTCTCGGGTGGAGAACGCTTCCACACTCTGCCCAATCAGTTCCATGCCTGGTCAATCTCTGCTTCTTCAACTAGGATATACCAATTGTGGAGCTGAGCACACACACACCCCGGCAATGCAGGCATTGTACAGGACATCATTCAGCCCATCCTTAAAACAGCTTGCCATAATGTCTTCTGGCCAGTTGAGGCAGCAGGCTAGATCCCAGAACTCTTCAGTATATTCAGTTACTGGGTGATGGCCCTGCCTCATTGTTTTGATGTGATCCCTAGCTTTCCAATCAGCTAGGGGGTCCTTGAACCTTTGAATCAGCACTATCATGAAGCGATTGAAATTCCAGAGCTCTGGGACATTGACATTGTGGAGGGTTACAATCCATCAGGTGGTAGCTCCTTCTGGGGCCAGGGTGACCATCCTGACCCTAGCCCCCTTGGTGGGGATGTCTTGTCCATATTCTTGCATATAGATGTGGATGTGGGCGAGGAAAAATCCCAGTTGCTGGGGATCTCCAGCAAACTCTAGGCATCAGCCTAGAGGGGGTGCCTTCTGCTTCTGCTGAAGGGCTCCCCCCTCCACTGACTGTCTGGGCATTTGTGCCCCCCTGGGTCCCTTAAGGGAGGGCTGGCTGGTGTGGCAGTCACCATTTCTGTGAATTCAGCAGCATTCACAGCTGTCTCCGGGGTGAGGGATTCCCCTCTTCTGCACACAGCTTCCTCGCCCTTCCCGTCATCTTTCTCCATGCAGGCTATGGCCTCTTGCATCTTCAGGCTCTGGAAAGCTTCCATCATGAAGTGCATTGCCCACTTCATGAGGTGATTGGCATGGTCCAGTTCTTCCTCTGGTTCACTGTCATCATACAAGGCTTCCAACATGCGCTTTCAGCCATGCTATCAGCTGCCATGGGTAAGAGTGAATCCTTTGGTCCTTCCTTTCTAGTTCTCCTTCTTCCCCATGCCAGCAGACCATCTTGGCTTTGAGGGATCCTCCAGGGAAGCAGCTTCCTCTGTCCATCCACTGGAGTTGGTGTCAGGGTGAGTTTTGGTAGAGGTCTCCCCCAAACACTTTGTGCTCGCTGCCCTGGTTGGACATCATATGCATGGTCCCCATGGTAGAGTTGGTGCCACTCCAGGCTGACCACTTTGCAGATCCTGCCTAATCAGTGGTGGGCTTCAGCCAGTTTGCATCACTTCAGCAGAACTGGTAGCTAATTTTTTGTTGCCCAGGCCCAGAATGGACTTCCGGAAGTGGCATCCACACAGAGAACCAGTTGTTCACATATTTGAATCCCACCACTGTGCCTAATGTAAGGTCTCGCCTCAGCTATTCCCTCAAGAAAGCAGAACTCTTGAAGCAAGCAGCATTTCAAAAGGAACTTTTATTGAGAGATAGTGATTACAGAGAAATCAGGCACGATCTAAATTTCCTGTGTGAAAATATTAGATTAAACTCCAATTGTCCAAAACTCCTCCCCATTGTCCAGTCCGTGAGAGCCAATCCAGAGGTGTGAAGGTGTTGTGAGAACGCTGAGCTGAGAAGGTGATAAAAAGTTGTTCTCAGATGCCATGACTTTGGTTCTTGGAGATGAGACAAAGTAGATGGTCCGAGGCTCATCCCTCCCCCCTCCCATTTCCCAGGAAGATATATCAAAGCAAAAGAGGAACAAAGCAAAATGGATACACCACAGAAAAGCCCCGAGGCTCCCCGCTCCCACCAAAATAGAAGGATTTTGCTATCAGAATCAAGAATGTAGCTAATTTATGTCCTTTTTGGAAATAATAAGGAAAAATTTGTGCAGTTATTCAATACAATAAAATGCTTACTCTTATAGAAATCAATAAGACAAGTGCTGCAACATACACACTAATCTGGAAGGAAGTCAAACTGGTGTTTTTTTTTCACATTTGAAGAAAGTCTATAAGTGGCAGAAGTAAGGTTAAATCCATTTTTAACATGGTTTGGTGGCTGACATAACTTTAGAAAGAAGATGATGAGTTAATCACAAAAATCCTTATAAACAAGCTAATTATATCTCTATTTCTTGTATTTCTTCATTGTAAAATTTTGCTATTTAAACATAGTTAGTGTCATGATAAAAATAGCCAATTAGTAGCTACAGTAGTTGGGTATTCTGACAATGGACTGAATTAAAGGCTTCAGAAGAAGAAACAGTTCCACTTAGTGGCTAAACAGTTGTGTAGTATTAGACCCTTTCTTCCTGCCTTTTACCCATTACCTGCTTTCCCCCTCAAGCATGAATACTGATGGCCATCATAATTGGTATCATCCCTAACCCTCTATTATTCTTTAAGTCAGCAATCCTGGTCTGAATCAGGGTAAGAATTATTTGGTTCGGTAATATCCAATCTCAAAAGAGCTGCAAAAAATGAATTGTGTTATTATTTTTGTTAATGCTATAATTTCCTAAATATTTTTTTGTAAATATTTTATTAATTTTATAATTATAAATATAAACAAAAAATCAAATTAAATAAAACTCAACTTAATACAATCATTTGCAACTATTTCCAAGACAAAACAAAGCATAAAAACTTACATTGGATAATTAAAATAACTATGGGTATTGCTCGGCAACACCCCCTCCACCACATCCCCTTCTACCTTCCTCTCTCTTCCTACTTCTATCCCCCACCCTTTCTCCCTCCCTCTCTCTCCACCCTCCTCCTACAACCCTACTTCCCTCCAATCCTTCACTCCTCAATCTCCACCCGCTCCAGATGTGGTTCCGAGGTACTGCCCGAGCAACCCCTCTTTTATCAAAAAATATATCATTCTTATATAATACCAATATTGCAGTTGAGTACATTATAATACCCCCCCAACCCACCCACCCCCCGACTTCCCAAAGTGAATACAGGGTAAAACACAAGAAAACCCACTAAACTAAACAAAATTGTTATATAAATCCTAATAAAAATTTAACTATATTTTTCAATCCAACATATAAAAATTTAACTATATGCTAAATACAATTTCTTAGATTGATATTTCTCTTGTATATACTCTATCCATTTTTTCCAGTCCAACATATATATTTCATTTGAATGATCCTTCAAATATGCGGATATTTTAGCCATTTCTGCCAAATTTATAACTTTCAAAGTCCATTCTTCAATTGATGGTAGTTCTGGCTTCTTCCAATATTGCCCCACCAACAGTCTTGCTGCTGTAATCAAGTTCAAAATTAAGTTCATCTCTATGGTGGTGCAGTCTTTTATAATGCCTAACAAAAACAACTGTGGTGAAAATTCAATACGTTTTTTCAAAATATTTTGAAGTATCCACCATATTTTTATCCAAAAGGCCTTGATTTTTCTACAAGTCCACCATACATGAAAATAAGTAGCATCCATACATTCACATCTCCAACACTTAGATTGTAAATTAGGGTACATATATGATAATTTTTTCGGATCCAAATACCATCTATAAAACATTTTATAAAAATTTTCTCTTAAATGTTGCGCTTGTGTAAATCTTACATTTTTCACCCAGATCCTCTCCCAAGTTTCCATCATGATTGGTTGTCCAAAATTTTGTCCCCACTTTATCATACAGTCCTAATTTCCTAAATATTTTAATGTACAATGAAAAAATACATAGAAATAAGTAATTTACCAGTTAGATTTGGGGTTGTTATTTACTTTTTCCTCATTTATTGCTTCTGTATTTTTTTTTAAAAAAAGATGGAAGACACACATAACAAGAGGAGATCCAAATGCTTCAATCAAAAGATTTAAGTGTTTTTACACTAAAACAGTTGACTGTCATTGTGTAGATAGTTGCTCAGGAGATGGGGAGCACAATCATCTTTAACAATGCTGGCCATTTGTGGAATGGGATAGATGAGATGTGAAAAGTCAAGAGGACAAAAAAGGGGATGGGAAGTGAAAGTTAAATATAAAAAGGATGGGCAGAAGAATTGCTAGTTTGGAATACCTTTCTTCAACTTGTGAAAAATATCAGTTTATAGGGGGTTTTAGGATCCCTTTGCTAAAGCTTAAAAAAATGTGAATATCACCCCAAAATGTATTGTTTTCAATAAGATACCATTTAAACATGCAAATCCATTAGGATTTGTACCTAAATGTTGATTTAAAATGACATTCAGTGAAATCTGATTTAGGGGAAAAAATCTTGTTCAATAATAGTGGTAAACAATGAATAGAGTAGAGTAGAGTAGAGTAGAGTAGAGTAGAGTAGAGTAGAGTAGAGTAGAGTAGAATAGAATAGAATAGAATAGAATAGAATAGAATAGAATAGAATAGAATAGAATAGAATAGAATAGAATAGAATAGAATAGAATAGAATAGAATAGAATAGAAAATGGTAAGTGAGCACCTATCCAGCCTAGACGAGTTCAAATCGCCAAAACCAGTTGGATTACACCCCAAGGTTCTCAAGGAACTGGCAGATGTGATCTCAGAACCACTGAATTATATTTTTCAAAGATCCTGGAGCACAAGAGAACTACCAGAGGACTGGAAAAGATCTGATGTAGTTCCCATCTAAAAAAAAGGGGGAAAAAATGGACCCAGGAAATTACAGACCTATCAGCCTGACCTCAATACCTGGGAAGATCCTGGAAAAGATAATCAAACAACAAATCAGTGAACACCTAGAGGCAAACAAAGTCATTACTAAAAGCCAACATGGGTTTATCAAAAATAGATCATGGCAGACAAACCTTATTGCATTCTTTGACCAAGTGACAAAACTAGTGGATCAGAGGAATGCTGTGGACATAATTTACTTGGACTTCAGTAAGGCATTTGATAAAGTAGATCACAACCTACTACTCGATAAGATAGAAAAATATGGGTTAGACAGCATCACCACCAGATGGATTCGTAGCTGGCTGACCGGCCGTATTCAGCATGTGGTCCTCAATAGAACCACATCTACATGGAGGGAAGTGTGTAGTGGGGTGCCCCAGGGCTCTGTTCTGGGCCCAATGCTCTTCAACATCTTCATCAACGATTTAGATGAGGGGATAGATGGGGAACTCATCAAATTTGCAGATGACACCAAGCTGGCAGGAATAGCCAACACTCCAGAAGACAGGCTTAAGATATAGAAGGATCTGGACAGACTTGAACACTGGGCACTATCTAACAAAATGAAATTCAATGGTGAAAAAAGTAAGGTTCTACATTTAGGCAAGAAAAACCAAATGCACAGGTATAGTATAGGGGGTACCTTGCTCAATAGTAGTAACTGGGAGAGGGAGTCCTAGTGGACAATCATTTAAATATGAGCCAGCAGTGTCCTGCAGCTGCCAAAAAAGCCAACACAGTGCTAGGTTGCATTAACAGAGGCATAAAATCAAGATCACGTGAAGTATTAATACCACTTTACAATGCCTTGGTAAGGCCACACTTGGAATACTGCATCCAGTTTTGGTCACCATGATGTAAAAAAGATGTTGAGACTCTAGAAAGAGTACAGAGAAGAGCAACAAAGATGATCAGGGGACTGGTAAAGACATATAAAAAACGGTTGCTGGAATTGGGTATGTCTAGTTTAATGAAGAGAAGGACGAGGGGGGACATGATAGCAGTGTTCCAATATCTCAGGGGCTGCCCCAGAGAAGAGGGAATCAAGCTATTCTCCAAGGTGCCTGAAGGCAGGACAAGAAGCAACGGATGGAAACTAATCAAGGAGAGACGCAACCTAGAACTAAGGAGAAACTTCCTGACAGTTAGAACAATTTATCAGTGGAACAACCTACCTCCAGAAATGGTGAATGCTCCAACACTGGAAATTTTTAAGAAGAGACTGGACAGCCATTTGTCTGAAATGGTATAGGGTTTCCTGCCTGAGCAGGGGGTTGGACTAGATGACCTCCAAGGTCCCTTCCAACTTTACTACTACTACTATTATTAGAATAGAATAGAATAGAATAGAATAGAATAGAATAGAATAGAATAGAATAGAATAGAATAGAATAGAATAGAATAGAAGCTGGAAGGGACCGTAGAGGTCTTCTAGTCCAGCCCCCTGCTTGAGCATGAGAACCTATACTATTTCAGACAAGTGACTGTCTAGTCTCTTCTTAAAAACCTCCAGCGATAGAGCACCCACGATTTCTGAAGGCAAGCTGTTCCACTGGTTAATTGTCCTAACTGTTAGGAAGTTTCTCCTTAATTCCAGGTTGCTTCTCTCTTTGTTCAGTTTCTAACCATTGTTTCTTGTCCTGCCCTCTGGAGCTTTGGAGAATAGTTTGATGTCCTCTTTTTTGTGGCAGCTCCTCTATTTCTTCACCCAGAGGGTCGTTGATTTATGGAATTCACTTCCTGAAAGGGTCGTGACAGCTGTCAGCCTTGACAGCTTCAAGGCAGGGCTAGATAGATTCATGGATGCAAAGTGCATCGGTGGTTATTAAAACGGATGTCCATGTGCCGCCTCTATGTTGGTTGAGGCAGGCAGGATTCCCTTGAGTACCATTTGTTTGGGGGTCAAGGGAAAGGGAGGGTTTTGCCTTCTCTTTCTGCTCAAGATCCCCATGTACATTTGGTGGGCCACTGTGTGACACAGAATGCTGGACTCGATGGGCCTTGGCCTGATTCAGCATAGCTCTTCTTATGTTCTTAAATAGTGAAATACTGCTATCATGTAGCCCATTTTTTCTTTTCTTTAGAGTAGCCAAACCCAAGTCCTGTAGCAGTTCTTCATTTGTTTTAGTCTCCAGGCCTTTGATCATTTTCTCTGAACTTTATCCAAAGTCTCAACATTTTTTTTGTAGTATGGTAACCAAAATTGGTTGCAGTATTCCAGGAGTGGTCTTACTAGGGTTTTATAAAGCAGTATTAATACTTTGCGTGATCTTGATTCCATGCCTCTGTTTATACAACCCAGGACTGTATTAGCTTTTATGGCTGCTGCTGCACACTGCTGGCTCATATTTAAGTGATCTTCCATTAGAACTCCAAGGTCCCTCTCATAATTACTGTTACTGTTATATCCTGGACCTGCTGAATTGCTCAGCAGGCTCAGGAAAGCTGCAGAGAGGCCCAGGCAGATCATGTGGTTGCCTGGGACCAGACAGGCTGTCTCCAGCCTTGCGTGCATGCGCAAGGCGGGAGAATGCCATTGAATGATTGGCTGACGCTGTCCCTACCAGGGGACTATAAAAGGGCCTGCACCATTTTTGTTTGTTGTTCTGTTGGTGAATTGCAATAAAGGAAGACTGTTTTGTTACTCTGCTTCATCTCCATGCCTCTTCTTTGGGAACAGAACATTGGCGACGAAGGTAGGATAGCTGCAAGGAAAACAACAAAGAAAAAGCTAGGCTGACTCACAAAGGGAGGCCTGAAGCACTGAGAAGTTTGGCATGTGGAGATTGTGACTCTGCCTGCCAGTACGAGAATGCTGGAGGTGAGCTCAGCAAGAAGGACCCTTCTCAAACCTTGCAGCTAGAGGCGTTGACAAAGCTCCAAGGCAGCAACAATGTCCAAAATTGGAATTTGATACAGCACATCCAGAACGCTGGAGTTCCTACGTGGCTCAGGTGGAGAATTACCTCCGAGTAAACCAAGTGAGGGAAGACGGCCTCAAAGCTGCTACTTTATTGTGTGTCTGTGGGCAAAAGACTTTTGATATAGCTGAGAATCTGGTCACCCCAGCACCACTTGAATCAATTGCTTATGCTGAATTGAAGAAGATGCTGCGAGAATACTTCAAACCCAAGCTCTCAGTGATTGCATGGCGACACGCATTTGAGCAGAGGGACCAGAGGCCTGGTGAGTCTGCTGCAGAGTTTATTGCTGCACTCCGACAAGCAGCTAGGCCATGCAAATTCAAGGACGTGGAAGAGAGGCTGCGGGATCGTTTAGTTTGTGGATTAAGAAGTCGTGAGCTGCAGCAGAAGATCTTTGCCATAGACAATGTCTCTTTCCAAGATGCCTTGAGAGAGATTGCAGCTGAAGAAGCAGTGGGAGGTGCTGTGAAGGCCTTGTGGCTCACCAGGAATCCTCCATCCATCAAGAGGTCACTTGGGAAGAGTCCGAACAGGATCCAGCAGAGGAGGTGGACAGACTTCAGCAGGCAACGGAGAAGAGGCCTCAAGAGCACTAAGAAAAGGCAACTTCATTCCCTCAGTGTTTCAGATGTGGAGGACACCATAAGTGCTCCGACTGCCACTTCCGCTCTGCCATTTGCCGGGCATGTGGCAGGCAAGGCCACATTGCCTCCGTCTGTTTGTGTCACCAGAAGGACCGGTCTTCAGAAGAATTGCTTCAGAAAGGTACCAGGGTCCCCAGCCAGCACAGGGTGGGCTTCTGCATGTTGCGCAGGAGCATTTTCAAAACAGGGGCACATAGGCCGCTTAAGAAGAAGCTTCACGTTGATGTGAAGTTGCAAGGAGTTCCCTTGTTGATGGAGTTGGACACAGGGTCCGCTTTATCGATCATTTCTCAAGACACTTTTTAAAAGATTTGCAGCAGGAGTGGCCTACGAGTTAAACTCAGGCCCTCCAATTTAATCCTTACTGACTTCCAGAATTCCAGAGTCAGCATGAAGGGGGAGGCCATGCTCAAGGTGCAGTGTAGGAGTTTTGAAGGATTGCTAGATGTGGTGGTAGTTGGGGGTGATCACATGAGTCTTATTGGACTCGATTGGTTCGAGGCCCTTGGGATTCAAGTGACTGGACTTCACAGTCTGCAAATGTCAGGCCTTGCTGGAGTTTGCAAGGAATTTGCTAATGTGTTCAGTTCAGAGCTTGGCTTGTACAAGGGGCCTCCCATTGCTTTACGTTTAGACCCAGCCATCACACCCATTAGGATCAAGCCACGAAAGGTGCCCTTTGCCTTAAAAAACAAAATTGATGCAAAGCTGGACAAGCTGCTCCAGCAGGGAATCTTAGAGCCTGTGGACAGTAGTCCATGGGAAACCCCCATAGTCATGCCATTAAAGGCAAATGGAGAAATCCGAATTTGTGCAGATTACAAGTGCATACTTAACAAAGCCTAGCAGCAGCACGCCTACCCAGTGCCGGTGGTGAGCCACATTCTGGCCTCCCTCAAAGGAGGCCGTATCTTTGCAAAACTTGATTTGGCTCAGGCCTATTAACAATTACCAGTTGATGAGGCAACGGCTGAGGCCCAAACAATTGTAATGCACCGGGGAGCTTTTAAGGTAAAAAGGTTGCAGTTTGGGGTTAATATAGCCCCTGGCATTTTTCAGAGCGTGATGGAGTGTACATTCCATGGCATTCCTGGGGTCTGTCCCTACTTTGATGACATCATCACTGCTGGGGAGTCATCTGAGAATCTGGCTGAAAGGCTGAGGGCTGTCTTGCTGCGTTTCCACCAAGCGGGGCTGAAGCTTAAGCAAGGCAAGTGTAAAATTGGAGTCATATCCACTGTGTTTCTGGGGTTCCATATTGATGCTGAAGGCATCCATCCTGCTGAATCCAAGCTGCAAGCAATTCAGCAGGCCCCAAGTTGCAACTCAAAGAGCGAACTCCAGGCCTTCTTGGGACTGTTAAACTTTTACCATTACTTCCTTCCCCACAAGACTGCAGTGGCTGAGCCGTTACACCGGCTCTGGACAAACAGGCTCCTTGGCAGTGGACAAAGGTGGAAAGTGGAAAGGAGCTTTGCAGAGGTCAAGGCCTTGCTATCTTCAAATGCGGTTTTAGCGCATTTCAATGAGCAACTGCCTGTGTGCATAGCATGTGATGCATCCTCTTATGGGGTTGGAGCTGTGCTTAGTCACCTGAAGGCTGATGGGACACAAGTCCCTGTGGCCTACTATTCCAGGACTCTTTCATCTGCTGAGTGTAATTACACGCAGATTGACAAAGGAGCCTTGGCCATAGTGGCTGGCATAAAGAAGTTCCATGACTTTTTATATGGCTGCCACTTCACGGTCTGTACAGACCATAAGCCTCTTCTGGGTTTGTTTACAACAAACAAACAAACAAACCCCACACATAATATTTCCTAGAATGCTGAGATGGTCAATCTTCCTGTCAGCATATGACTATCCATTGGTTCACAAACCAGGCAAAGAAATGGGCCATGCAGATGGCCTCAGCAGATTACCTCTACAGCTAGTAGAGCCAAATCCTGCTCCAGCTTACCACATACTTTCCATTCAGGAATTACCTAAATCATTGAGGAATTACCTCAATGCTAGAGACATGGCTGCTGAAACTGCCACTGATCACACGCTAACATGTGTGCTGACATGGGTGCTGTCAGGATGGCCTGACACGTGTCCCAGCACAGAGTTCCAGGGTTTCTGGAAAAGGAAGTCCGAGTTATCCACCTTCAAGGGGTGCGTCCTATGGGGAAACAGTTGTCATTCAGCCTCATTGAGGACTAGAGTCTTGCTCTCTCTACATGAGGGACATCCTGGAATTGTCTGGACGAAGGTGCTCGCGTGCAGCCATCTCTGGTGGCCTGGGCTCAATAAAGAGATCGAGACCCAGGTTCATGGGTGCCAAGTGTGCCAACAGTCAAGGCCTGAAATACCCCAGGCTCATGTACATAGGTGGGAGGAGACACATGCCCCTTCGTCGAGGGTTCATATCAACTACACTGGGCCCTTTCAGGGGCAATTCTTCCTTCTCCTCATGGACAGCCATTCCAAGTGGCTAGAGGTTGTTCCTGTCTCCTCCACTAGTACTGCTAGGACCATCCAGATGCTGAGAGGAATCTTTGCCTCCCATGGGCTTCCAGACATCCTTGTTTCCGACAACGGACCTCAATTCACTTTGTCTCAGTTTCAGGCTTTTCTACAGGTCAACTTGATCCAGCACGCCACATCAGCACCATTTCATCCAGCTTCCAATGGCCAGGCTGAGAGGATGGTGTGCACTACCAAAGATGCTCTCAAAAGACTCACTCATGGCAGTTGGCATCACAGGTTAGCTGACTTTCTTCTTTGCCAATGCACCACACCTTGCACAGCCACTGGAAAGAGCCCAGCTGAACTCCGCTGGGGTTGTCACTTTTCCAATCCTCAGGTACTTCCCCGATGCTCCAAGATTTTTGAAGGATATGGTGCAATGGTTCTGAGATAACATCTGCCAACTACTTCAGAACTCTGGGATGTAATCTGTCAGGTCCCGGTGATTTATATCCGTCAAGGTTGGATAGGTGTTCTCTTACCATTTTCTTGCTTATTTTAATTTTTGTTTCTAGTTTGTCTTTTTGGTATGTTGGGCTATAATTTCTTTTTGTGTCAAGACTGATGCAAAGAATGAGTTAAACAGCTCTTCTTTCTCCCTTCTGCCTGTTACTTCCTTGCCATCTTCTCTCTTTAGTGGGCCTACAGTTTCCTTGACTTTTTTCTTGTTATTAATATGTTGAAAGAAACTGTTTTTATTGTTCTTGATTCCAAAGGAAGTCTTTGTCCATTCTGAACCTTTGCTTTCCTGACTTCATCTTTGCATGTTCTGGCTGTCGCTGATAATCAGCCTTAATTATGTGTCTCTCTTTCTATTTTTTGTACTTGTTCTTTTTGTCTTTCAATTTGTCAGAGAGATCTTTGTGCAGCCATGCTGGTTTCTTCTTGAATTTCTTGTTTTTCTTTTTCAGTGGTATTGTGCTGGACTGGGCTTTTATGATCATATTTTTGGGAGTTTCCCATGCTTCTTCAGTTGTTTTCTCCTTTAGCATTTTCGTCCATGGAATCTTTCCTAGGTTCTCTCTGAGTTTGTTAAAATCAGCTTTTTTGAAGTTTAAGACACCGGTTGGATTATTTTCTATTGATTGTGTTTGCATTATATTGAATTTCAATATGATGTGGTCACTTTCACCCAAGGTTCCGGAAACTTTAACTCCCTCTATCACTTTTTCCCTATTAGTAAGAATTAGGTCCAGTATAACTTTATTTCCAGTTCCCTCCTCCACCTTTTTGGTGACAAAGTTGTCAGCTAAGTTGGTTAGGAATCTGGTTGATCTCCCACTCGTTGCAGAGTTTGTATCTCAACTGATATTTGGATAGTTGAAGTCTCCCATTATTAATGTGGTATGCTTCCTACATACATTTATTAACTGGCTGGCAATTCTTCTAATTGGTTGGGTGGCCTGTAATATACACCTATGGCAATGTCACTTTTCCCCCCTTTCATATTGACCCATATACATTCTGGAGAGATTTTATCTTTGATCATGTGCATTTCTGTAGATATGTAGTGTTCTCTTACATAGAGTGCAACTCCCCCTCCTCATTTTGTAGATCTTTCTTTTGAACAATTTATATCCATTCATCAGTACATTCCCATCATGGTTTTCATCCCACCAGTTTTCTGTAATACCAACTGTCATACCTGCCCTCGTGTACTATTGCTTCTAATTCACCCTGTTTGTTCCCCAAGCTTTAAGCATTTGTATAACGCATTTAAGACTTTTATGTCTGTCTATGGATGTCATGGTTCTGACTAATGAAACACTTCAAAGAACTTTCAGGCATGTTTATGTTTCCTGCATCTCCTAATTTGAGTTTTTCTTTTTTCTCATTACTCCCTACCTTTTTGTTTGTTTGTTTTCTTGGGATTTATGATTGGTTTTGTGTTCTAGAGTTTGTAAAGATGGATCATTCTCCCCCCTCAATTTTAGTTTAAAGCCCTTTTGATGAGTTGGGCAAGTCTTTTTCCGAGTACACTTTCCCATGTTTTTGTAAGGTGCAGCCCATCCCTTGCCAAGAGTCCTTGAGTAGAGAATACAGTCCATGGACCAGGAAACCAAAGTTTTCTTGGTGATACCAACCCTTTAGCTAGTGCTTTATTTCTAGAATTCTTTTTTCCCTCAGTGGGAATTGGCCTCATGGCAATTTCATTGGGAGCACTGAGAACACTACTTGTGCTCCTAGTGCCTTAACTTTGTTGCCTAGTTGTTTATAATCTCTCAATATTGTACACAGGTTCTTTGTTGTGTCATTTGTCCCAATGTGAAGGAGGAGGAAAGGGTAGCAATCTGTGGGCCTAATAATTTTGGTTAGGTTCTCGGCCACATCTTTGATTTTTGCTCCAGGGAGACAACATACCTCCCTGGATTGTATGTCTGGTCTGCAGATGGATGGTTCTGTTCCTTTGAGGATATAATCTCCTATTACCAACACTCACCTTCCTTTTTTGGAGAGTGCAGTCTGGGGTGCTTTTCTGTTTATCTCAGGTGTATTTGTTGATGTGGCCTTTTAGGGAAATTTGGGGATGTTTCTTTGCTAAGTCTTTGCATGTTTTCTTTGTGGGGGAGTTTGTGGGTCTCCATATTTCCATCTAGGTGGAGAAATTGATTGCTCAGTTTTAATGGGGCTGCTTCTGGTTGGGTTAGATTGGGCAGTAGGGGTTTATTAAATCTGTGCTGCTTCTTTCTTTGATTATTGTGTTTCTTTCTATGTGTGACATACCTCCATATGTCTTCCTCCAAGGGTTTATAAGAACGGCCAGATCCTCTGGGAGTTATTTGTTCATTATTTGGTTTGATTTGGGAGAGCTTTCTTGCGCAGATTGGAGTTTGGCTAGAGTTTCCTGTAAATCCCTTACTTTTTCCTCTAATAGTTCACATAGTTTACATTTAATGCATGTATAATTTGGGTGTTCTTTGGGCATAAGCACATACATGGAACTTGTATTGCATACCATAATAGTATCAGTTGCCTGTTCCATGAGTTTGTTGTTTGAAAATCCCTCTTTTTTTGGTTGGTGGATGTTCTTTGCTGTTAGCCTTGTTTCTACCTTCTCTGTTTTAGGTAATTATGACTATATTTTTAAAATCCTTTTTTCTGCCTGTTTCTGCTCGTTTTTCTACCTTGTTATTTATTTAACCTTCTTACTATTATGTTAGTTTTATTTATCCTTTTCTTCCCTCTGTTTTATTTAAGTTTTTGAGCTCTAATTCCTCCCTACCTTATTATTTAAGATTTGCCTCTTTATTAATCCTATTCTTCCTTGATTTCTAAAGTTCCACTCTTGTCTTTATTTTTTGTCTATTTATTTATCTTTTATTTTCTGTCCTGTATTTATTTTTGTTCTCTACTGAGGTCTTCCCTTCCTTCCTATTGGGACCTCAAGCTTAATTGTTGCCTTCACTTCCTGTCAGGTCTCCAAACCCTTATTCTTTGCCTTGCATATATATTCTACCTTTGGGGCGTACCATTCTGTTGGGAGAGGAGGACCTTTGCATTAGCTTGGGATAACTTTTGCTTTCCATTCTCTCTTGCTGCCTCCATCCCTACCCTTCCTCTTTCCCTGCCTCCCTGCTTCTCATTCCAATCTCCTTCCTTCTTTCCCTCCCATTGTCCCTTCCTTCCTTCCCTCCCTCCCTCCCATTGTTCCATTGTTCCTTCCTTCCTTCCTTCCTTCCTTCCTTCCTTCCTTCCTTCCTTCCTTCCTTCCTTCCTTCCTTCCTTCCCTCCCTCTTTGTCTCTTCCTTCCTTTTCTCCCTCCGTCCCATTGCCCCTTCCCTCCCATTGTCCCCCTGGCACCTGGAGTCCTGGGTGAAAGGGAAGCACTCAGAACATGTCAGCCTATAAGGCAAAACAATCACCTGGGATGCCAGGACACCTCCAGTTTCACAAATCATAGGGTCAAGGTTGGAGGAAAGGAACAGCGGCAAAGTCACCATGGCAAAGACATTACAAAGTAGCTGGATGGGGTCGCATCAGGAACTTCCCACCCTTAATTCTATCCAGGGTCATTTACTTTCTTCCGCTGCAGGTGCTTTCCAAAAATGAACACCCAAAAACTTTGATCTGATTATAGCACAGCCCTCCAATCCCTACTTCTCCCTCCCCCCTTCCAAAAACCTTCAGCCTCTTATTTCCTCCCAAATATGAAAATTACCATGCCTCTTACCATAGACCCCTTGTCCCCTGATGTATACTACACAGAGAGGCTGGGCTGGGCGAGATGAACTGGCACGAAGCCAAACCTGCCTGGATACTTGCAGAGGCAGTGGCAAGTGCCTGGTATCCCAGGTGAAAGGGAAGCACTCAGAACGCAGTCAGCTGTGGGGCAAAACAGTCACCTGGATGCCAGGCACCATGCACTCGCCGCCATCTTTGTGTGTGCCCAGGCAGGCTTGGCTTCTCACCGGTTCACCTCGCCTGGCCCAGCCTCTCTGTGTGGTGAGGAGAGCACACACTGCCTTCCAAAACCAGGCAGGCTGGGGTCTGGGCGGCATAGTGCAGGTAATGTGGACTCTCATGTGCAACCTTTCCCCAGCTGCGTTTCTCACCTGTTTGTCACTGCCCAGACTGTTTTTTATCTTCTCCTCTCTTCGCCCTTCCTCCTCCTCCTTCTTTTCTCTTCGGTGTAGTTCCAGCTGATTCTTCCTCCTCCTCCCAAGGCTGAGTCTTTTTTTTCTCTTCGTCCCCCGCCCAAACTGCCTCCTTTTATATCCCTTCCTGTCTCCACCCCCTCCTCCTCTTTTCTCTTCTGGGTGTGCCAGAAATGCTGATCCTGGGGCCTTTGCCTCGTCCCAGCAGCCCTACAGTTTTTGAGCACTCTCTCATGGCAAGTCCTGCACTGCGCTGCTTTGGCTCATTCCCTCCGTTGCTATCCTTGGTGGGGCTGGGCAGGGCCATGTACCACCTGCCATGTGCCAATGTACAATGAAAAGCCCTGAAATAGGGGATTGAGTATTCCTTTCCACCAAGTATTTACAGTTGTTGCAGTCCTCCAAGAAGTTAGGACCTAAATTTGTTGGACCTTTTCCAGTGAAACGTATTATCAATCCTGTGACTGTTGATTTACCAAAGAATCTGTGGAAAATCCACCCTGTTTTTCATTGCAGTTTGCTCAAGTCAGAAGTTACATCCAATCTCAGACCTCCTGCATCTCCAGTTCCTACTCCCATCATGGTTGAGGGTGAACAACATTTTGAGATCAGAAACATTTTAGACTCTTGCACACACCATGCAGTGACACAGTATCTTGTTGCATGGAAGAATCTCCTTTCTGCCCAAAATGAGTGGGTTTATAAGAGACATATTAGAGAACCTAAACAGTTACAACATTTCCATTCTAAATATCCTGATAAACCTCATTGACTTTTTGAATTATTGTTCCATTTCTCTTCTTGTTTTCTAGGTGGATTTCCTGTTCTTCTAGGGGGAGCTGTATGTCAGGTCCACAAACCCTTATTCTTTACATTGCATATATATTCTACTTTTGGAGCCTGCCATTCAGTTGTGATAGAGGGAGCTTTGCAAGTCCTCTGTTATGTATTGATGTAAATTGCCTAGAAACTATTGAAAATGCTTAAACGGCTGTAACCGTTTAAACTCCAGACTGATTGTCTACATACTTGTTAGCTTGTGTTTGAGCAGGAAAGACTGCTTTAATTCTATTGGCAGCCACCTAGCGGTGATCCATATAAATAGAGGTTTACTGGCAGTTACTGCTGCTTCTGTTTTTAACTTAATAAATGAGTTCTTGTTGTACCAATCGCCTTGTCAATGCCTCACCAAACTCAAAACATAAGAGTGGCGATGAAGGGGCTTCCGGTGGCTTCACCGGCGTCGATGGAGTCTCTAATGTGAGGCTCCGATCTCTGTGTCAGTTAGCTGTCAACAACAGCACTCACCAGCTGTTTGTTGCAGCGGAAAAACTCCTCTTCGGGCAAAGAAGGGGAGTAGAGCTTCAAGAGCCGGGTTGAGCCCTTCCAAGACCCCTGGAACAAGTTTTCAGGGGCAGAGAAGGTGTGCTCCCCAGGCACTTGAAATGCTCCTGCTCAGAGACGCTTCTGTCGGCTGACAGAATTAGACGCCGTGACCGCCTCTGCTCTTAAGATTGACTTACAAGGACTTTAAACAGACGGACTGAATACAGGAGTCTTTTGATTATCGCAAGTATACTGCTATTTTGTTTCTGCCTTTGTATCTATAAGTTTTCTTGAATCAACAAAAACTTTTTCAAAATGGCGATTGCTTTCTCTACCTAGTGAAAGTGAAAAATGTAAAGTGTGGATTGCGCAGGAAAATGAAAGTGAAATCTCTTTCCTCTTTCTAAAGAGAAGTTTGAGTGACTATTTTGGATTGGATTTATTTGGACTTTAAAAGAAATTGATCTAATTGGATTTTAAAAGAAATTTAAAAGGGAGGAAGTGGCAATTTTTTTTTTTAGCTATTTTTTTTTCTTTCTTTTTTCTTCCTCTCTTTTTTTAATCATGACAACGAGACATAAGGCAGCAGTTGCTAAGGCGGCTATGCCCTCTCCAGGGCAGCTTGTAAAATCACAGTCTGCTCCTTTAGAGTCCCAAGAGCCTGTACAGCCTGCTTCAGAAATGATTACAATTAAAGATTTACAGACTGCTTTAACAGTAGCATTATCCCCAGTAAGTGCTGCATTATCCTCACTTAAAGACAGAATGGATAAAATGGATTGTAAATTAGAGGAGAAGATGGCAGAACAGAAAAAAGATTTTAAAGCTATGACGGAAGTATCTAACCAGGAGATGAGACAAGACATTGTGGAGGCTATTAAGGGTGTCTGGGATTACACCATCGGTGTTGAAGAGAAATTAGAGAATATTGAACAGCAATTTGAAGAAAAATTAGAAGAAATTAAAAGTGATGTACAAGATCAGGCTACTTTGACACAATTTCATCAGATGCAGTTTGCAGTTAGAATTAGGGGACTTAGAGAAGCCCCAAATGGGAACCAAGAGGATTTAAGAAAAATTGTTATTGAAGCTCTATCAAAATTTTTGGATGATTCAATTGAGAATGTGGACTGGCAGATTGAACGGTTGTTCAGAATGAACTCACGCATTGCAGCACAAAGAAATTTGCCTAGAGATATTGTGATATATTTTAATACAAGAAAATACAGAAATTGGGTTCTTTCAACAGCCTACAATAAACAACTGAGTGTTGCTGGTCAAGAAGTACTGGTTTTGAAAGAGATACCTCCCAAAATGCTGAGGTTAAGGAAAGATTATGCTTTTTTGATAGAGGAGCTTAAAAGAAGAGAGATACAATATAGATGGGAGGTTCCAACTGGACTTTCTTTGTTTTTTAAAAATAATAGATATCGTCTGACTACTGTTGCCAAAGCAAAGGATTTCTTTGACAATATATTGATGGCTGATAGATCTACCTCCCCAAAATCTAAGAGGGCAATTTTGGTTAAAGATCTAGAATCATTGCAAATTTCGGAATCTCAACAACCTCATACAATTCTTTTGACGGATATGGATAAAGCAGTTGAACAACCAGTGCAGTTAATTGATATTTTTCAACCTCTGGTAGCTGATAAGCCTAAAGATCCAAGGGGTCCACGTGAATTAATTCAAACCAAGCAAGCTGATCTGACATCTTTGGAAGCCATGGGAGCAAGGCCTAAGAGGAAGGAAGAGGTAGTTTCGGCCCTGCAGAAGCTTTCACGAAAAGATCATGTCAAATAAGTATTTGACATGGAATGTCAACGGTTTAAATTCTCCACAAAAAAGGAAGAAGATATTTCATTATTTGAAGCAATGTAAAAATGACGTAATTTGTTTACAAGAAACTCATATTAGAACTTCGGACCAGAAATATTTGATTAATAACAAATTGGGTACACACTTTGTGGCATCATCTTTAGACAAAAAAAATGGAATTGTTATTTATGTTAAAAATCATATAAAAGCTAAATTAATAGAAGCAGATATACATGGAAGATTTTTAGCTATAGAAATTTTATTGGATGGGAAGAAAGTTTTGTTGGTGGGTATATATGCTCCAAACCAAAAACAAGGTATATTTTATAAATCATTGCATAGAAAGCTAATACAGCTGGATTATAGATCTTGTATTTTAATGGGAGACTGGAATGGAGTTCTTGATGCTAGTTTGGATAAGAAAAAGATCTTATCTGTTCCTCAAACGCGTTCAATATTGCCTAAATCTTTTTTTGATATTAAAGATGATTTTAATTTGTTAGATATATGGAGAGAAAGACATGGGAGGGACCAAGAATTTACTTTTTTCTCTGATAGACATCAATCATTTTCTAGAATTGATTTTATTTTAACTACGAGTGATTTTATGTTAAGTTTAAAGAAAGCTAAAATTTTACCTAATGTATTGTCTGATCATAACCCAGTTATGATGGAACTAAGGACTGGTCAATATATATGCAGATCCTGGAGACTTAATGAAAATTTGTTTAATTATGAAATGTATGTGGAAGAATGTAAAAAGGCTATCAAGGAATTTTTCAGGTTAAATCTGAATATAGGCTTACCAATAGAAACGGTGTGGGACTCTAGCAAGGCCCATATGCGTGGTATTTTAATTGAATTGAATGCAAGACATAGACGTAAACAAGAGGAAAAGAGAAGAGTTTTAGAAGCGGAGATAAAAAAGAAAGAGTTATTATTAATAGATAAACCGGATGATAGTAATATTAAAGAAGGGATAAAGGTTTTACGGAAACAATTTGATATTTTGATGACTGATCAGGTTGCCAGGAACATACAATATGCTAAACATAACACTTTTTTTAATGCTAATAAACCTGGCAGATGGTTGGCTTATACATTAAGGAAGAAACAAAAATCCCGTTTAATTGAGAAGGTAGAATATAAGGGGCAAGAAGTATTTCATCAGGATGCTATTAAGAAGGCTTTTCTAGAGTTCTATACCAAATTGTATGCTGAAGAAAAAGTTCAAGAGGTAGATGCCTTTTTACAAAATCAAAATGTTATGGAAATTACTTTGGAACAAAGAGATAGATTAAATGCTGTGATTAGATCAGAAGAAATTATTGACGCAATTAAGCAATTGAAATTGGGAAAATCTCCAGGAACTGATGGTTTTACTACGATTTATTATAAGTGTCTACAGGAGGAAGTGGTCGAACATTTGAGGGACTTATTTGTGAACATACAAGAAGGTGGTCCGGTTCCACCCTCCTGGAAAACGGCTAATGTTTGTTTGATTCCTAAAGAGGGCAAAGATAATGTACAAGTAGAAAATTTTAGACCTATCTCATTGTTAAATACGGATTACAAGATTTTTGCAAAAATTTTGGCTAATAGATTAATGACAGTTTTGACACAGAGGATACACCCGGATCAGACTGGCTTTTTACAAGGGAGACAGATGAAAACCAATGTTAGACAACTTGTTAACATACTGGAATACTTGGATAAACATATTCAAGTGCCGGCTGTTTTAATGTTTTTAGATGCAGAAAAAGCTTTTGATAGATTGAATTGGACATTTCTGCAAAGGCTTGTGGTAAGGATGGGAATGGGGGACCAGTTTATTAATTCCATAACAGCTATATATCAGAAACAAACAGGACAGATTATAGTAAATGGTCAACTAACAGATTTGTTTAACATTGAAAAGGGTACTAGACAGGGTTGTCCCTTATCCCCTTTATTGTTTGTTTTAACTTTAGAGGTTTTATTGAATAGGATTAGAGCATCAGAGGAATTAAAGGGGGTACAAATTAGAAAACATGATTATAGATTATGTGCTTTCGCAGATGATTTACTTGTGACATTGACTCAGCCAATGCAATCGGCTCAGAGTTTGATGGAAATTATTCGAAATTATGGAAAAGTATCTGGTTTTAAATTAAATTTATCCAAGACAAAGATGTTGGTCAAAAATTTTGATAATAAATTAAAACAAGATTTGGAAAGAATAACGGGATGTGAGATAGTTAAAAAAGTTAAATATTTAGGAATTTATATAGAAGCCTCAAATGGTAAATTATATAAGAATAATTATGAGTTCTTATGGAGTAAAGTTCAAAAAGAAATGGAGAATTGGAAAAAACTACAATTATCTATCCTGGGTAGGATAGCCGCTATTAAAATGAATGTATTACCGAAATTTCTATTTTTATTTCAAATGTTGCCAATACTTAAAAAGGATGGAAATCTTGATGAATGGCAGAAAGGTATAAACAACTTTATTTGGGATGGCAAGAAACCAAGGGTTAAACTTAAAATTATTCAAGATACAAGAGAGAGAGGTGGAATGAAAGTGCCTAATTTCAAATTATATTATTATGCAGCAGTTCTAGTGGTAATAAGTGATTGGATTAATTTGACAAATGAAAGAATACTGAATATAGAAGGATATGGGTTGGTCTATGGGTTCCACGCCTATTTAGTTTATGATAAAAAATTGGACAGGGGTTTTAAAGAGCATATATTAAGAAACTCTGTGATGCGTGTCTGGAAAAAGTATTATTATAAGTTAAATGGTAAAATTCCTTTATGGACTGTTCCCAGACATGCAATACAGAGTGTGGGTATACAACAAATTCAAGACGTGGAGCCCTATGATAAACTTTTGAATAAAGATGGGAATAGTTTAGAACTGAAATCACTAGACAGATTAAGGGAGGAAGGTATAGCTCATAATTGGTATCATCATGCACAACTTCAAGCCAGATGGCAAAAAGATGTTAAGATGGGTTTTTCTCTAAAGGATGAAAAACTGATTATACAAATTAGAGATCAAAGAGCGATGCATATTAAAAGAATATATGATGCTTTAATTGAAATTGATTCTGGAAAGGAACTAGTTAAAGACTGTATGATTAAGTGGGAAGGGAATTTTGGTTATTCAATCAGGATGGAAACTTGGAAAAGAATATGGGTGAAAAATGTTAAGTTTACACAAGCTCAGCATTTAAAAGAGAATTTTTATAAAATGTTTTATAGATGGCATTTAGACCCAAAAAAATTGTCGCTTATGTATCCAAATCTGAAACCCAAATGTTGGAGATGCGAATCTCTGGATGCAACTTATTTTCACATTTGGTGGATATGTAAAAAAATTAAGGCTTTTTGGATAAAAATATGGTGGATTCTTCAAAATATTTTGAAAAAGCGTATTGAGTTTGTACCACAATTATTTTTGTTGGGTATAACAAAGGACTGTTCCACCACAGAGACTAAGTTGATTTTGAACTTGACTACGGCTGCAAGACTGTTGGTGGGTCAATACTGGAAGTCATCTGAAATACCATCTATTGAAGAATGGACATTAAAAGTTACCCATCTGGTGGAGATGGCTAAGATATCAGCGTACCTGAAGTACCACTCAAATGAAACATTTTTGATGGATTGGAAAAAATGGATTGATTATATGCAAAAGAAATATCAATTGAAAGAACTAGATATGATATATAGATAAATAGTTACTAAATAGTAGATTAGCGGGGTTTCTTGCATTTTTTTATTCTGTATTCACTCCGGGAAGCCTGGGGGGGAGGGGGGAGGGAGATAATAAGTAATAGATTATGTTTCTCAACTGTAGTTGGGGATAATAAGGGAATAGATTTTTTTCTTTTTTTTCTTAGGGTGCTCGGGAAAACTTTATACCGCATTGGATGGTGAGGAAGGCGGTTTGGAGGTTAGGGGTTAGGATGTGGGAGGATGTGGTGGGGGGGGTTCCGAGCAGCTATTTGTATTGCTTGTTAAATTTGTTATTTCTCTGTTATCAGTTGAGTTATTATATTTTTGTGTTAAAATTTGTTAAAACTTTATAAAATTTAATAAAAATAATTAATAAAATAAAAAAAAAAAAGAGTGGCGATGAAGGTGGGATGTGCTGCTAAACAAGAAAGAGCCAGAAGTCACTAGGAGATGAGACCAGGCCTCAGCGCCCTGGTAGGAATCATGTTCCTCCCCCCTCTGCCTGCCAGCAAGCGATGCTGGGGGCCCATGCCCTGAGGTACCCGTCCCTAGGACCAACTCAGAAGCCTTAGCAGCACAAGGCATTGAGAGATCGGAGACAACTCACCATGGCCAAGCTCAGAAAACTGACGGAGTTCGACATGTCGCATCTCAAGAGATGGAGCTCATACATTTCATGAGTTGAGAACTACCTGAGAGCTAACCAAGTTAGCGAAGGCGGCTTAAAGACTGCAATGCTGCTGTGTGTGTGGGGCCAGGCATGTTCGGTATAGCCGAAAACTTAGTTGCTCAAGCTATGCTTGAGTCGGTTGCCTACTCCGAACTCAAGAAAATGCTCAAGGAACATTTTGAGCCAAAGCTCTGTCATAGCCTGGAGACACGCCTTCGAACAAAGGGAGCAACAACCAAGCAAGTCTACCGCCGAGTTCATAGCTGCCCTACGACAGGTGTCCCGGCTCTGCATGAGAGACTGAGAGACTGCTTAGTTTGCGGGTTGAGGAACAGGGATCTCCAGCAGAAGTTGTTCGCGAAGGAGACCTTGTCATTTCAAGATGCCCTAAAAAATTATGGCTGAAGAAGCCACCAGGGGAGCCGTAAAAGCCTTACCGCCCTCCAAGAACACTCCCAGCCGAGAAACCATCTACCATGAGGACGTGGAAAGAGGCGAGGTCCCCGACATGGACCATGAAATCGATCTGCTGCAGAAGCCACCAGCAAGAGTTCAGCGGCCACTTGACAAGGAAGTTCCCTTCACTTGATGTACGGGCTGCGGAGGCCGACATAAAGGCTCAGAGTGCAGGTTCTGCATAGCAACATGTTGGGTGTGCGGCAAACAAGGCCACATTGCTGCCACCTGTAAAGGTTGTCAGAAGGACATTCCACAAGAAGAATTTCCCAGGAATGGTACCGGGGCTCCGGGGCAACACAGAGTTGGCTTTTGTGCCAGCAGAAGGAGCATGCTTAGAACAGGTGCCCATCGCCCCATTAAAAGCTGAGACTCAAGCTGAGACTCAAAGTTAAGCTTCAAGGAGTTCCATGCCACATGGAACTAGACACAGGGTCAGCCCTATCTATAATTTCCCAAGGAACTTTTAAACACATTTGCAGTCGCAGCGGCAGACGAGTTAAACTCAAGCCATCGAATCTCCTGTTAACGGATTTCCAAAACTCCCGGTTAAAGGAGAAACTACACTCAAAGTACAGTTCAAAGAGTTTGAGGGTCCCCTGGATGTCGTAGTAGTTGAGGGTCACCACACAAGTCTCATTGGGTTAGACTGGTTTGATGCCTTGGGCATCCATGTGACTGGCATACAAAGAACACAAGCAGCAGACCTGTCGGTAGTTTGCCAAGAGTTTGCTGATGTTTTCAGCCCTAACTTAGGAAAGTACAAGGGACCTCTCACTACCCTCCACCTTGATCCTACCGTAACTCCAATAAGGATCAAGCCTCGTAGAGTGCCTTTTGTCCTCAGGCCCAAAATCGATGCAGAGCTGGACAAGCTGGTGCAACAAGTTGTGTTGCAGCCAGTAGACAGCAGTCGGTGGGAAACCCCCATAGTTATGCTATGTTTGGAGCAGGCGAGAAGGCCACCAAAGTACTTACAAGACTATGTTCAATAATTGTCATTATCCAGGGGGAAGGAGTGTTATGTATTGATGTAAATTGCTTAGAAACTATTGAAAATGCTTAAACGGCTGCGACCGTTTAAACTTCAGACTGACTGTCTACATTTATTTATTTAGTTAGTTAGTTAAACTTATATGCCGCCCTTCTCCTAGGACCCAGGGCGGCTCACAATAACAATACAAGTAAAAACATAAACATAGAATCAATTAAAATTACTAATTACAATACTGTATAAAAACTAGATAAATTTATTACATTCATACAGCATACAATCACAGTCAAAGGCCCAGGGGCAGGGGCAGAGTGCAGTTCATACGCCCCAAGCCTGTCGGCATAAATGTGTCTTCAACAATTTCCGGAAGGCTAGGAGGGAGGAAGCAGTACGAACCTCTGTGGGAAGTTGGTTCCAGAGGGCTGGGGCAGCAACGGAGAAGGCCCTTGCCCTAGGCCCCACCAGATGACATTGCTTAACAGACGGGACTCGTAGGAGGCCAACCCTATGTGCCCTAACCGGTCGCTGGGATTCATGAGGCAGAATACATACTTGTTAGCTTTTGTTTGAGCGGGAAAGACTGCTTTAATTCTATTGGTTGCTGCCTAGTGGTGATCTGTATAAATAGAGGTTTACCGGCAGTTACTGCTGCTTCTGTTGTTAACTTAATAAATGAGTTCTTGTGGCATCAATCACCTCGTCAATGCCTCACCAAACTCGAAACATAACATCCTCCACATGGGGCAAGTCACTGAGGAGTGTTGAGGGGCTGGCAAGATGCAGGGGGGGCTGTGGTAGTCGGGCTGCCTCTAGTTTGCTGGGCCCTGGGTTGGGATGCCTGGCTGCCCCCTCGAGCCAGCCTGACTAGATTGGAGTATGGGTCTAGGCCAGGGGTATCAAACTCGCAATGTCACGTGATGTGTGGCAACGTATCGTGACTTTTTGCCATTGCTGGGATGGCATGGTTTTGCTATGAAGCATCTGGCCCATGGGCCAGCAGTTTCATACCCCTGGTCTAGAATATTCCTGAATATACTGTGACCCACCAGTTCACTACCTCCAACAGCCTCCCTTCTTGTCTGCTGTTCAGCCACCGATTCACTGCTCTCATTTGCCTCTTTTCCAGTGTTGGGCTGCTTAATTGGGCTCCTGAGCTGGATCTGTTGTTCTCTGTTGCCAGCTGCCTCTGACTCCACGTGTAGCCATTCATTTGCTCTGCTGTTGTTTTGCTGTTGTTTGCCTCCTTGCCCCAATTTCTTCTTTTCCTTTATGTTTTCAGTCTTCTATCTTTCTTTTTTTCCCTCCCGTTTTCCTCCTCTCCTTGTTCCTTCCTATTTAGTTTAGTAATTTCTCTTCCATCTTGCTTTTGCTTTGATTGCTATTATATGATCGCTGGTTTCAGAATATAATATGTTTGTTAGCAAAAGTGATGGGACTAGAGCTGTAGAAAACCCAATGGCCACTAGACAACACAAAGACATAAACATTATTTCTGGCCATATACTAGTTATTTGTAGCAAAGTGTATTCCTAGATAGAATCATAGAAAAGATAGCAATCACCGAAAAGTAGATACTTCTAATCTATAGCTGTTCATTTCCGAAGAGACATAATATTCCACAACTATTGCTCAAGCACTGATATATAATATAGGGTATTATAATGTATATTTGAGATGTAAGGAAAATTGTAAGGAGCTTATAGCTTTCCTTCATGCATTCAAGTAGCTTACATAAACAAAACTCCATAAATCAGCTTGACTAAACATAAATTAAAAAATAAAATTCCAGGATATATAATAAAACAACAAGATTATGTGATTTTATCAGTTGACAATGAAATAATAAGCATTCCATAATGGAATCTTTAGGAATTGATAATTGAATGCTGCAATTAGTGATGAGAAAAATGAACAATATATTAATTTTGTAAGTACAAATTAGATTTTAAACTACAGCAGAATAATGAGCTTTTACTCTCTGACCAGCAACTGATATATTGTTGTTGTTGTTGTTGTTAGTTGCAAAGTTGTGTCTGACCCATCGCGACCCCATGGACAACGTTCCTCCAGGCCTTCCTGTCCTATACCATCTTCTGGAGTCCATTTAAGCTCATGCCTACTGCTTCAGTGACTCCATCCAGCCACCTCATTCTCTGTTGTCCCCTTCTTCTATTGCCCTCAATCTTTCCCAGCATTAGGCTCTTCTCCAATGAGTTCTTCCTTCTCATTAGGTGGCCAAAGTACTTGAGTTTCAACTTCAGGATCTGGCAATCAGGGTTAATCTTTAGGACTGACCAGTTTGATCACCTTGCAATCCAGGGGACTCGAAGGAGTCTTCTCCAGCACCATAGTTCAAAGGCCTCAATTCTTTGGCGCTTAGCCTTTCTTATGGTCCAACTTTCACAGCCATACATTGCAACTGGGAAAACCATGGCCTTGACTATACATACTGCTTTTTAGTATGCTGTGTAGATTTGCCATAGCTTTCCTCCCCAGGAGCAAGCGTCTTTTAATTTCTTGGCTGCAGTCCCCATCTGCGGTGATCTTGGAGCCCAGGAAGATAAAATCTGTCACTACTTCCATTTCTTCCCCATCTATTTGCCAGGAATTGAGAGGGCTGGATGCCATGATCTTGGTTTTCTTAATCTTGAGTTTCAAGCCAATTTTTGCACTCTCCTTCTTCACCCGCATCAAGAGGCTCTTTAGTTCCTCTTCACTTTCTGCCATTAGAGTGGTATCATCTGCATATCTTAGGTTGTTGATATTTCTCCCGGCAATCTTAATTCCAACTTTTGATTCATCTAGCCCTTCCTTTCTCATGATGTGCTCTGCATATAAGTTAAATAGGCAGGGCGACAGAATACAGCCTTGCCGGACTCCTTTCCCAATTTTGAACCAATCAGTGGTTCCGTGTCCAGTTCTCACTCTTGACCCGCATATAGGTTTCTCAAGAGACAATTAAGATGGTCTGGTACTCCCATCTCTTTAAGAACTTGCCACAATTTGTTGTGATCCACACAATCAAAAGCTTTAGCATAGTCAATGAAGCAGAAGTAGATGTTTTTTCTGACACTCCTTAGCTTTCTTCATGATCCAGCATATGTTGCCAATTTGATCTGTAGTTCCTCTGCCTCTTCAAAATCCTGCCTGTACTTCTGGAAGTTCTCGATCCACATACTGCTGGAGTCTAGCTTGTAGGATTTTAAGCATAACTTTACTTGCATGTGAAATGAGTCAATGGTGTGATAGTTTGAACATTCTTTGGCATTGCCTTTCTTTGGAATTGGAATGTAAACTGACCTTTTTCAATCCTGTGGCCACTGTTGAATTTTCCAAATTTGCTGGCAAATTGAGTGTAGCACTTTTACTGCATCATCTTTTAAGATTTTGAATAGCTCAGCTGGAATACTGTTACCTCCACTAGCTTTGTTGTTGCTCAGCTTTCCTAAGGCCCATTTCACTTCACATTCTAGGATGTTTGGCTCGAGGTCAGTGACCACCCCATCGTGCTTAACAGAGACATTAAGCTCATTCTTGTATAGTTCTTCTGTGTAATTTTGCCACCTCTTCTTAATCTCTTCTACCTCTGTTAGGTCCCTGCCATTTTGGTCCTTTATCGTGCCCATCTTTGCATGAAATGTTCCCTTCATATCTCCAATTTTCTTGAAGAGATCTTTGGTTCTCTCTATTCTATTGTTTTCTTCTATTTCTTTGCACTGTTCATTTAAGAGGGTATTTATTTATTTATTTATTTATTTATTATTTATTTATTTATCTATCAATTTTGTATGCTGCCCCTCTCCCGAGACTCAGGGCGGCTCACAACAACAATATGGGTACACATAAAAATGTTAATAACAATAACAACATACAAACCAAGGATCCTTACATACAACATTCAAACACAATCAAGGATGGAAGCACATTCCTCGGCCCGGGGGTAGAACACAGTTCATACCCCCCAAGCCTGCCGGCACAAATGGGTCTTCAAAAGCTTCTGGAAAGCTAGGAGGGAGGAGGCAGTATGAACCTCCGAGGGGAGCTGGTTCCAGAGGGCTGGGGCAGCAACGGAGAAGGCCCTTGTCCTAGGACCCATCAGATGACACTGTCTGATGGATAGGACCCGTAGGAGGCCAGCCCTATGCGCCCTAACCGGTCGCTGGGATGCATGAGGCTGAAGACGATCCCACAAGTAACCTGGTCCATTGCCATAAAGGGCTTTATAGGTCATAACCAACACTTTGAATTGTGTTCGGAGACCAATTGGCAGCCAGTGCAGCTCACAAAGGGCTGGAGTGATATGAGCATGTCTTGGAAGGCCCAAGACAGCTCGCGCGGCTGCATTCTGGACAACCTGCAGTCTCCAGACATTCTTCAAGGGTTGCCCCATGTAGAGAGCTTTACAGTAGTTGAATCTCGAGGTGACAAGGGCATGAGTGACTGTTAGGAGTGACTCCTGATCCAAATAGGGTCGCAACTGGCGCACCAGGCAAACCTGGGCGAATGCTCCCCTCGCCACAGCCGAAACATGATGTTCTAAGCTTAGCTGTGGATCGAGGAGAACACCCAAGTTGTGAACCCTCTCCGAGGGGGACAAAACTTCTCCCCCCAGGGTGATGGACGGATAGTTAGAATTGTCTTTGGGAGGAAAAACCCATAGCCACTATTCTTATGTCTTCTAGCTATTCTCTGGAATTCTGCATTCAATTGGGTGTATCTTTCTCCTTCTCCCTTCACTTTCACTTCCCTTCTTTCCTCAGCTATTTGCAAAGCTTCCTCAGACAGCCATTTTGCTTTCTTGCATTTCTTTTTATTTGGGATGGTTTTAGTTGCTACCTCTTGTACAATGTTGTGAACCTCCATCCATAGTTCTTCTATCAGATCTAATTCCTTAAATCTATATGTCACCTCTACTGTATATTCATCAGGGATATGATTTAGTTCATACCTGAGTGGCCTAGTGTTTTCCCCTACTTTCTTCAATTTAAGCCTAAATTTTGCAACAAGAAGCTCATGATCTGAGTCACAGTCAGCTCCTGGTCTTGTTTTTACTGACCGTATAGAGCTTCTCCATCTTTGGCTGCAGAGCACATGGTCAATCTGATTTCTGTGTTGACCGTCTGGTGATGTCCAGGTGTAGAGCCATCTCTTGGGTTGTTGGAAAAGCATGTTTGCTATAACCATCATATTCTCTTGACAAAATTCTATCAGCCTGTGCCCTGCTTCATTTTGTACTCCAAGGCCAAATTTGCCTATTATTCCAGTTATCTTTTGGCTTCCTACTTTAGCATTCCAATCCCCCATGATGATAAGGACATTATTTTGATTCTATAAGGTGCTGTAGGGCTTCATAGAACTGGTCAATTTCATCCTCTTCAGCACCAGTAGTTGGGGCATAGACTTGGACTACTGTGATATTAAATGGTTTGCCTTGGATTTGCACTGAGATCATTCTGTCATTTTGGGGATTGTATCCCAGTATTGCTTTTCCTACTCTTTTATTGACTATGAAGGCTACTCCATTTCTTTTGAGGGATTCTTGCTCACAGTAGTATATTGATGGTCCTCTGAATTAAATTCACCCATTCCTGTCCATTTTACTTTGCTGATTTCTAAGATGTCAATGTTCAGTCTTGTCTTCTCTTGTTTGACCATGTCTAGTTTGCCTTGATTCATGCATCTTACATTCCAGGTCCCTATGGAGAAAAGATCTTTACAGCATCAGACTTTTTTTTTCACCACCAGATGCATCCACAGCTGAGTATCCTTTTGGCTTTGGCCCAGTCACTTCACTCTTTCTGGTGCTACTAGTACTAGCCCTCTGCTCTTCCCCAGTAGCATATTGGACACCTTCTGACCTGAGGGGCTCATCTTCCAGCGTCATATCTTTTTGCCTTTTGGTACTGTCCATGGGGTTTTCATGGCAAAGATACTGGAGTGGGTTGCCATTTCCTTCTCCAGTGGATGACATTTTGTCAGAACTCTCTGCTATGACCTATCCATCTTGGGTGGCCTGCATGGCATAGCTCATAGCTTCATTGAGTTACACAAGCTCCTTCGCCACGACAAGGCAGTAGTCCACGAAGGAGATTGATATATTCAGGTATGTTAAATATTCTTTTGATCTTTATTTAATGTAGCATTACCCCCTCAGATGCCGCCAGGCCCTTCAAACCCCACTCCCCTCTGTCGCGCTCAGCAGCTGCACTCTCAGGTGTTAATAAAGTGTCTTTTCCAGTGGGAGCTCACACGAAGTGAGGAGGTGACAGATTATCATCATCAAAGGGGGGTTTTCAGGAATGAAGATGACCAGCCCCTAGCCCTGATAGTCAATGCATGGCAGTGTTTAACAGCCCCCAGCAGTTGTAGCAACAATAGTCAATGATTTTATAGCGACCGTTCAGAAACAAGGGGGTGGGGAAAACCCCAGTTCCAGGCAGCACTGGGAACCCAAATGAAGGTGGTCAGCATTCTGCAGTAACAGCTCACCCTGCAGGGGCAACTCCCCACAATGTCTGTAACTTGCACAAATAACAGTAATCAAAGTTAGGATGGCCGCTAGTCTCCAAAGCAGTAGCAACCAGCCTCTCCTTCTCTTCTGTCATCGCACGCAGGCCTGGGCTTGTAGGCGTCAAAAACTCCTCCCCCCTTTCTTTTATTGTTAAAATCTGAATTTACCAACCCCAGCAACTTTCTCTCTCTCTCTCTCTCTCTCTCTCTCTCTCTCTCTCTCTCTCTCTCTCTCTCTCTCTCTCTCTCTCTCTCTCTCTCTCTCTCTCTCTCTCTCTCTCTCTCTCTCTCTCTCTCTCTCTCTCTCTCCTCTGCTCAGGATATCCCCCCTCCCATGAAAGAAAACAATAAAATTCCACTTTGTCACTCTCTCTCACTCTCTCCTTCCCTCTCCTTCAAAGAAAGGGATTAACTAAAACCTCAAATCCCTCTCTGACTTCACCTGATCTCTCCCTGACAACAGCAACAGCAACAGCAACTACCCCCACCATCTTTCTTTCCTCTTCCTTCTTTCCTTCTGCCCGATCCACACCCGCCGTGCCCAAAAACGGCGGCAGCTGTCTGAGCTTCCCTCTCCCTCGGCAGGCTCCCGCAAAGCCTTTCAGCCAGCCCTGCTACATTAATATAAGCAAAGTATTTTTTCTCAAGCATTTAATTTAAATGCATTCCCATGAAGATTATAGGCTTTTCATTTATTTTACTGAATTGCTGCAATGCCATTGCCATAAGCAATGTTTGCATTCCTTGCTACTGTAACTAAGCTAATTATCCTATAACTAGATTTCTGATTCATTTCCCAGAACCAGTGGTGGGATTCAGCCGATTCGCACCACTTCGGCAGAACCAGTAACTAATTTTTTGTTACCCAGGCCCAGAATGGACTTCCAGAAGCGGCATCCACACAGAGAACTGATTTGAATCCCACTACTGCCCAGGACCCATAGGAATTCTGGTTGTTTGCTTATTCAAAGTAAGAACTTCAGTTATATCTAAGCAACAGGCTTACTTAAAACATTCTGCAATGCTTTCTATCATTCTTACTGGAGAAAATAGAAGCTAAAAATTTGCTGGCATCTGTTAAATGTAGATATCATTATTTATAAGTGAATATGGTTTATTCCCTTTAATGTAATGCATCTCACCACTCAGCAATATAAAGGGGGAAATGTAAAAACATAATAGTTATCCTGAACTGAGACTGATCGTTGATCCATCTTTCCCAGTATTGTCCATAGATATTGCTGCAGTTCTCCAGATTTTCAGTCAAGACTCAAGACTAAAACTACAATATTTTCTTACAAACCATGTTCTCTCTCTTCCTGAGATTCCTTTCTTTTTTTCCCAAGGTGGTCCTCACTAAATAAGAATAATTTTATGTAACTCAAATATCACTTATCACAAAACAGATAAGTTTGCTTATAATCTAGAAATCTAGAAATTCATATATAAAGAGTGTGATGCCATATTTCATTTCTGACTCCCTCCCTGTTCTGATTTGTAATCATGCAGTTGAAAAGAATGCAGGCCACCAGCACATTTACAGATACTAAATAGATACGAAAAAGATGTAAAAATGTATGGATTTTATAAGGATCAAACTGTGTTTGATAAGATTTTGTTGACCTCAGATGAGAAATTGATTAAGAAAATATATAATTTTTTGTTAATTTTAGATATGGAAAGTGAACAAGTGAAAGAAACAATGATAAGATGGGCAAAAAAATTTGGTTATAACATAGAATTAGAATAATGGCAAATGTTATGGGAGAGAAACTATAAATTGACAATGTCAACTTCATACAAAGAAAATCTGTATAAAATGTTTTATAGATGGCACCTTCCACCAGCAAGATTAGCAAAAATGTTTAAAAATATGTCAGATAGATGTTGGAAATGTAAACATAATATAGGCACGTATTATCATATTTGGTGGACATGCGGGAAGGCAAAGGTTTATTGGAAAAATATACATATGTGGTTAGAAAAAATATTGGATGAACAGGTGGATTTTAAACCTGAACTTTTTTTTACTAGGCATCATGTCTGAAAAGACTAATAAGCAGAAATTATATTTAACTCTACATATTACCACAGCAGCAAGAATAAGTTTTGCACAATATTGGAAGAATGAAGGATTGCTATCAGAGGAAGAAATAATCAGGAAGATTTTGGAATGTGCAGAGATGGACAGATTAACTATAAGGCTGAAAGACAAAGAAGATACAGACTATTATCAAATTTGGAATTTATTTTACTCTTGGTTAGAGAAAAGAAAGAAGGATTAGGAATTGAACATGTATTAATTTAGCAAATTTCAGACAACTTGTTGATTGGAAAAATTAACATATATTAAAAAAAATAATAAAAAAGATTGGAAAAAAAGAATGCAGGCCACCAAATCAAATCAATTATTTATTACTGTCATAAATCAGCATAACATAGGCTACCAAGAAGTAAGAGAGCATTTTCCAGATTTTAATTACAGTGATCATATATCCTATTATAAAGGACTGTGCTTTATTTCAGAAAGCTGTCCTTTAAATCAGGGATCCCCAACCCCTGGTCCATGGACTGGCACTGGTTGTGGCATGCCAAATCTGGGCCATACAAACAAGCAAAGCCCCATCCACTGGATGCAGGCAGCATGAGAAACCATACCCCCTCCAGTCCGTGGAAAACACTATCTCCATAGAACCGGTCCCTGGTGCCCAAAAGGTAGGGGAGCACTGCTTTAGATGTATTTATTGTTCAAAAACTTCCTTTTAGTGAGTTATTGGTGATATAACTTTTACTTTATAGATTTATCATTTAATACACAGTATTTCACATTCATGTGAAAAAAAGAAATTGAATAGTCTTTTAAAAATAAATTTAGATATACTATTTGATTTTAGATATTTTTATTAGAATATACATTTATGTAGAATTTTTCTTGATTTTCCTTGAATTTTCCTTGTCTCACTTTGGCCATATCATGTGAGAGAATTCACTGAAGAAAGCAATTTTGAAGAGTTAACGGTAAAAAGAAACCAGGCCCAGAGCATAGAAAAACTCAAATAGTGCAAGATCAAAAAATATGGAGAGACCTGGTCCATAGAATCATAAAAATTGGACTCAACTGAATGGATATCATCAGCATCATTATTTCCTTGCAAATCAAAGTTATAAACATAAACAATTAAAAAAATATTCTTACAAACCTCTTTCAAGTATGTCCCCTTTTCAGATTTGTCCCGTATTACTACCAAGAAAATATGGCCACTGTATTCATAAGGAACTCTATCAGAAAGTGCAAAAGTCTGTAAACTAAAACAATCCTTGTGATTTTTAACTACCGATACTGTAAAAGAAAGAAATTCAGTTTATGAAACTGTAAGTAGTGTTGAAAGAAAAATCAGGTCCACTTCCAAGCTGGGAGCAAACAAAATGGAGACTAAAATGCTGAAAATAAAAATGGAGGCTGTTTGGAAAGAAGATTTGTTTATTTTTTTAATAAATATTTTATTAATTTTCTATTTTTACAATCAAATGCCTAATAGACAACGTGATGACTGAGTCCATTAGTGATTCTGTGGTACATGTAAGCTTCTTCAAACTAAATCCAATATTATACCCTCCAGTACATCCTCTCTTCTTCTGGTAACAGACATTTTTCCACACTAAGCAAATACAATTCTTATTATTGTTAGTAAATATACAATTGCCTATGAACATTTGTTACATTTTTCTAATAGTGTCAATATCAGTTTAAAATATCTTTTCTAATCAAAGCATATCTTAATTGCATTTGCACTCAATATCCATTTATTCAATCCATATCCTGTTTTCGCTTTTTTCAATTTTAATTTCCCATCCATGTAGCAGAGTCGACTGATAATGATTCAGTCGAGGGGACAGGGGCATGTTCTTGTCCGGTCATCTGGGGTGAGTTTGAGGCTGTTACGCCTGAGGAGGTGGACAGGGCCATTGGAGCTGTAAGTTCTGCCACCTGTTTATTGGACCCGTGTCCCTCCTGGCTGGTTTCGGCCAGTAGGGAGGTGACACGTACCTGGATCCAGGAGATTGTCAACACTTCTTTGAGGGAGGGGTCCTTTCCGGCTCCCTTAAAGGAGGCACTTGTGCGCCCCCTCCTCAAGAAGCCTTCCCTGGATCCAGTAATTTTGACCAACTATCGTCCGGTCTCCAACCTTCCCTTTGTGGGGAAGGTTGTTGAGTAGGTGGTGGCACATCAGCTCCAGCGGTCTCTGGAGGAAGCCGATTATCTGGGCCCTCTGCAGTCGGGGTTCAGGCCCGGCTACAGCACCGAAACTGCTCTGGTCGCTCTGATGGATGATCTCTGGCGGGCCCGGGATGGAGGCCAGTACTCTATCCTGGTGCTTCTTGACCTCTCAGCGGCGTTCGATACCATTGACCACGGTATCCTTCTGCGCCGGCTGGAGGGATTGGGAGTGGAGGGCACCGTATTGCGGTGGTTCTCCTCCTATCTCACTGGTCAGTCGCAGTCGGTGTTTGTGGGGGGCCAGAGGTCCACCTCTAGGTTACTCCCATGTGGGGTGCCTCAGGGGTCAGTTCTCTCCCCCCTACTTTTTAACATTTACATGAAGCCACTGGGTGAGATCATCCACTGCCACGGAGTGAGATACCATCAGTATGCTGATGATACTCAGCTGTACATTTCCACTCCTGGCCATATCAGTGTAGCAGTTGAGGTGATGTGCCGGTGTCTGGAGGCTGTAAGGGTTTGGATGGGTGTTAACAGATTAAGGCTCAACCCCAATAAGACAGAGTGGCTGTGGGTGATGCCTCCCAAGGACACTTCTATCTGTCCTTCCATTACCCTGGGGGGTGAATCTATAAACCCCTCAGAGAAGGTTCGCAACTTGGGTGTCCTCCTCGATCCACAGCTGACATTGGATCATCATTTGTCGGCAGTGGTGAGGGGGGCATTTGCCCAGGTTCGCCTGGTGCACCAGTTGCGTCCTTACTTGGATCGGGAGTCTCTCCTCACAGTCACACATGCCCTTGTCACCTCGAGGATCGACTACTGCAACACTCTATACATGGGGCTACCCTTGAAGAGTGTTCAGAGACTACAATTAGTGCAAAATGCAGCTGCGCGAGCAGTTGTGGGCCTTCCTCATTGTGCCCACATTTCATCAACTCTCCGCATGCTGCATTAGTTGCCTATTGGTCTCCGAGCCCAATTCAAGGTGTTGGTTATTACCTATAAAGCCCTTCATGGCATGGGACCAGGATACTTACGGGACCGCCTTCTGCCACATACTTCTCTACGACCGGTGAGAGCACACAGGGTCGGCCTCCTCTGGGTCCCGTCAGTGAAACAATGTTGTCTGGCAGGCCCTAGGGGGAGGGCTTTCTCTGTTGTGGCGCCCACCCTCTGGAACCAACTGCCTCCTGAAGTCCGCATTTCTCCAACTCTCCCGGCCTTCCGGAAAAACCTAAAGACTCATCTTTGCCAGCAAGCCTGGGGATGATTGTGGTTGATTGATGTATTGAATGTGTGTTTATTGGTTTTTAGATATTCTGTTTGGGTTTTTTATATTGTATTTTTTGTTATGTATATGTTGTTAGCCACTCCGAGTCCCCTGGAGAGGAGCGGCATACAAACCCAAATAAATAAATAAAATATCCCAATCATTTGTAATTTCAGAACAAGTGTATTTTGGTAACCAAAAGCTTCCCTTATTCAAAGTTCTTAGCATGTTTTTATTTCCCTTTTCATACCAAGATATGATATTCTGATTACAAATCCTATCTATCTAGTTATAATAATACTTCTATTTCTAGCAATCTATTCTTAACCATATTCAAACATCTAATTGGTAATATAACATCCCCTCTAATAGGTCAAAGCTTCTGTTTCCTTCAGTCTTACTCTAGCTTTCTTCCTTTGTCAACTAACTTTCCAAGTCAGTGCATTTAGATTATCAAATAATTCTTCCTCTATTTTTATGTATATTATTTGTAACAAGAGAAACAATTTAGTTAAAGTATTTTTGGAAGAACTAGCTTGTTGATATTCATTAAACAGCCTCCCTCCTTTTCCAGTTCCCCGCAGTCCTGTTAACAGCTTTATCTTCCATTCCATCAGCTCTCCTTTCTTATCCTCCAGTATGTTCTGAAATCTTGGATTATAAAATGTCTTTTCCATTTCCAATATTACCATTGTGTCTTCTAAGTCTTCATTTATCTGAGTCTGATTGTTAGTTTCTTCCTTTATATCCTCAACGTTTGGGTCAGCTTTCTCTAGTTTTCCTTTTATTTTCTGGGTTGCTGGTTCCATCTCTGTAGTTATTTTCTGAGTTTGTAGATTTAAATTAGATAATTGTTCTTTCATCTCCTTTGCATTGTTTTTAATTTCATCATGAGCTAAAGCAATTGTTTCTTGTATTAATTTCAACATGGAAAGAATTTCTTTCTGCGGTTCATTAGTATTTTCTGGGTGATATGGTAAACTGAGGCTTCTGGAGATAGGTGTTAAAGATGGTTTTTTACTATTTAGAACTAAGTACAGAACATCCATTTTATTTTTTGTAGATAGTCTTTATAAATTTATCCAACCAACTAGTCGTTCTTAAACCTCCCCTAAGCAGATATAAGTAAAATTCAATTTTTTTCTGTCCAATGAGAAATATATCCTTTCTGTCCAGGGAGAAAAAAGAACCATTAAAGGCTGTTTAACAATCAAGATTTATAATCCAAAGTGTTCCGTTATAACAGGCAATAGTGTATGTTTCTTCTACAGGAAAATAGTTCCACAATACAGTTGTGAAAGTTAGTATTTGTGTTCATAGTTCAAACAGGCCAATTTTAGAGTAATATTATCATCTCTGCCACACAGATAAACAGCCCCCAAGTCTGTTCCTTTTTCTCAGCTACAATTCTCAAAAGTAAAAGCTTCCAAGGCCAGCCAAAGTCTTATCTAACTCTGGGCTTCGAGCCAGGTTTCTTTTAGGCATAAATAATTCACCACTAGATGTCATCAATGCCATTTTTCAGTTTTTAGATCCAAAACTTATATTGTAAACTTTTCAACTTTTCTTTTTAAAAAAGGTCTTAAAAACACCTTTAGTCCCCAAATTTCCAAGTCATATATATGTGTTCCAAGTCATTCATACGTTTTGACGAAGTCTCATTCGTCATCTTCAGGCTGGTGCTTTCGGCTTCTGCTTCTAGGAGCAATGTGAGATTTTAGCTGTTTCTTCCTTTTAACTGCCAGTGGGGGTTTGAACTGATTGGCTGGGAGCTCAGCTGTGTTCTGATTGGGTGGAGGTGTGTTCTGATTGGTTAGGGGCTTGGCTGTGCTCTGATTGGATGGGGGAGTGTTCTGTTTGGGTGGGGGCTTTGTTGTGCTCAGGTTCGTCAGTGTTACAAGAGGATTAGAGATGGTGAACTGTATAGCTGTTTGGCTTTGCGTTCGTGGTCGTGCCTCATCTTCATGGTGGGTGTCAGTTTGCTTCGTGTATGGATTGGAGGGGTTTAAGGTGGCTAATGATGCAGCTGTGGTCTGGCTTCTGGTTTGTGGTCATGCCTCCTCATCAGTGTGGGTTTCTGTTTGCTTTTTGCCTGGATGTGTGGTGGTGACATCCTGTGTGGTTTTTGTGAGTGTAGGTCTGGTGTCATTCCCCGTGCTATGGACTTGTCTGTCAATAAGGGCGGGTTTTCAAATGGCTGGTAGGCAGGAGGTATCATCTCGTTTGTTCATGCTGTGTGGGCGTTTTTCTATCTCGATGGCTTCTCTGATTATTCTGTTATTAAAGTGTTCAGTTTTGGCGATAGTTCTGGTCTTTTTGAAATCAATTTCATGTCCTGTGGCTTTGAGGTGTTGGACCAGGGAAGACGTTGGTTCCTCTTTTTTGACTGAGTTTTTGTGTTCTTCAATGCGTGCACTTATTCTTCTGTTGGTTTGTCCAATGTATGTGGTGGAGCAGGCAGTACATGGGATTTCATATACTCCTTGATTTTCTAATTCAATTTTGTCTTTAGGGTTTCTTAGGATGGTGGATATTTTTCTGTTTGTACAGAATGCTGTTTTGATATTATGTTTGTGAAGGATTTTGCTGATCCTGTCTGTGGTGCCTTTTATGTATGGGAGGAGGGCTTTGCCATTTTCTTGTTCTCTGTCTTGGATTTTAGTAGGAGTTTCTTTTTGGATTAAGTTGGAAATCTTATTTCTTTGGAATCCGTTGGATGTAAGTACATTAGTGAGAGTGTGTAGTTCGGTTTTTAGGTGTTGTTCGTCAGCTAGGCATTTGGTTCTTGAGATGAGTGTCTTGGCTACGGAGTTGATCTGTGCTGGGTGGTGGTGTGAGAGTGTGTGCAGATAGCGGTTTGTGTGTGTTTTCTTCTGGTAGATGGTGTGTCCTAAAGACCCATTGGATTTCTTGTAGACTAAGACATCCAGGAAGGGAAGTTGGTTATTAGCTTCTGTTTCCATGGTGAACTGTATTTTGGGGTGTAGGCTGTTGAGGTGTGTGAGGAAGTTGTCCAGTTTTTCTTTCCCATGTGGCCAGATTTCAACCTAATTCTAGCTTTCTTTTCCCACATGGGAAAGAAAAACTGGACAACTTCCTCACACACCTTAACACCCTACACCCCAAAATACAGTTCACCATGGAGTTACAGGGGGATTAGAGATGTGTCAAGTGTTTATTTTTTTTTAGATTGCACCCTGTAAACCCAAATATGGGAGGAAGTAATCATTCTTTCCTTTTGCTTGTTTCAGCTCAACCCAGAGCCATCCAGCAAGCACAAATATATATATGTTGTTTAAAATTGTTGACAAAGAAATAAGGGAATTTCTGATATAGCTATTTCGAGTTTCTTAACTCTCTTCAGTCAGACTCACCCTTCTGGGATTCGAACCTGGGCAGTCTGCATGCTAAGCAGATGCTTTAACCTATTGAGCCACAAGTTCTCTCCCGCTTTGTCAGTAGTCAGGGAGTAAGGATATGTGTCAAGTGTTTATTTTTTTTTATTTTATTTTTTTTTAGATTGCACCCTGTAAACCCAAATATGGGAGGAAGGAATCATTCTTTCCTTTTGCTTGTTTCAGCTCAACCCAGAGCCATCCAGCAAGCACAAATATATATATGTTGTTTAAAATTGTTGACAAAGAAATAAGGGAATTTCTGATATAGCTATTTCGAGTTTCTTAACTCTCTTCAGTCAGACTCACCCTTCTGGGATTCGAACCTGGGCAGTCTGCATGCTAAGCAGATGCTTTAACCTATTGAGCCACAAGTTCTCTCCCGCTTTGTCAGTAGTCAGGGAGTAAGGATATGTGTCAAGTGTTTATTTTTTTTTTTTTAGATTGCACCCTGTAAACCCAAATATGGGAGGAAGGAATCATTCTTTCCTTTTGCTTGTTTCAGCTCAACCCAGAGCCATCCAGCAAGCACAAATATATATATGTTGTTTAAAATTGTTGACAAAGAAATAAGGGAATTTCTGATATAGCTATTTCGAGTTTCTTAACTCTCTTCAGTCAGACTCACCCTTCTGGGATTCGAACCTGGGCAGTCTGCATGCTAAGCAGATGCTTTAACCTATTGAGCCACAAGTTCTCTCCTGCTTTGTCAGTAGTCAGGGAGTAAGGATATGTGTTAAGTGTTTATTTATTTTTTTTTAGATTGCACCCTGTAAACCCAAATATGGGAGGAAGGAATCATTCTTTCCTTTTGCTTGTTTCAGCTCAACCCAGAGCCATCCAGCAAGCACAAATATATATATGTTGTTTAAAATTGTTGACAAAGAAATAAGGGAATTTCTGATATAGCTATTTCGAGTTTCTTAACTCTCTTCAGTCAGACTCACCCTTCTGGGATTCGAACCTGGGCAGTCTGCATGCTAAGCAGATGCTTTAACCTATTGAGCCACAAGTTCTCTCCCGCTTTGTCAGTAGTCAGGGAGTAAGGATATGTGTCAAGTGTTTATTTTTTTTTTATTTTATTTTTTTTTTAGATTGCACCCTGTAAACCCAAATATGGGAGGAAGGAATCATTCTTTCCTTTTGCTTGTTTCAGCTCAACCCAGAGCCATCCAGCAAGCACAAATATATATATATGTTGTTTAAAATTGTTGACAAAGAAATAAGGGAATTTCTGATATAGCTATTTCGAGTTTCTTAACTCTCTTCAGTCAGACTCACCCTTCTGGGATTCGAACCTGGGCAGTCTGCATGCTAAGCAGATGCTTTAACCTATTGAGCCACAAGTTCTCTCCCGCTTTGTCAGTAGTCAGGGAGTAAGGATATGTGTCAAGTGTTTATTTTTTTTTTTAGATTGCACCCTGTAAACCCAAATATGGGAGGAAGGAATCATTCTTTCCTTTTGCTTGTTTCAGCTCAACCCAGAGCCATCCAGCAAGCACAAATATATATATATATGTTGTTTAAAATTGTTGACAAAGAAATAAGGGAATTTCTGATATAGCTATTTCGAGTTTCTTAACTCTCTTCAGTCAGACTCACCCTTCTGGGATTCGAACCTGGGCAGTCTGCATGCTAAGCAGATGCTTTAACCTATTGAGCCACAAATTCTCTCCTGCTTTGTCAGTAGTCAGGGAGTAAGGATATGTGTTAAGTGTTTATTTTTTTTTTTTTTAGATTGCACCCTGTAAACCCAAATATGGGAGGAAGGAATCATTCTTTCCTTTTGCTTGTTTCAGCTCAACCCAGAGCCATCCAGCAAGCACAAATATATATATGTTGTTTAAAATTGTTGACAAAGAAATAAGGGAATTTCTGATATAGCTATTTCGAGTTTCTTAACTCTCTTCAGTCAGACTCACCCTTCTGGGATTCGAACCTGGGCAGTCTGCATGCTAAGCAGATGCTTTAACCTATTGAGCCACAAGTTCTCTCCCGCTTTGTCAGTAGTCAGGGAGTAAGGATATGTGTCAAGTGTTTATTTTTTTTTTATTTTATTTTTTTTTTAGATTGCACCCTGTAAACCCAAATATGGGAGGAAGGAATCATTCTTTCCTTTTGCTTGTTTCAGCTCAACCCAGAGCCATCCAGCAAGCACAAATATATATATATGTTGTTTAAAATTGTTGACAAAGAAATAAGGGAATTTCTGATATAGCTATTTCGAGTTTCTTAACTCTCTTCAGTCAGACTCACCCTTCTGGGATTCGAACCTGGGCAGTCTGCATGCTAAGCAGATGCTTTAACCTATTGAGCCACAAGTTCTCTCCCGCTTTGTCAGTAGTCAGGGAGTAAGGATATGTGTCAAGTGTTTATTTTTTTTTTTAGATTGCACCCTGTAAACCCAAATATGGGAGGAAGGAATCATTCTTTCCTTTTGCTTGTTTCAGCTCAACCCAGAGCCATCCAGCAAGCACAAATATATATATATATGTTGTTTAAAATTGTTGACAAAGAAATAAGGGAATTTCTGATATAGCTATTTCGAGTTTCTTAACTCTCTTCAGTCAGACTCACCCTTCTGGGATTCGAACCTGGGCAGTCTGCATGCTAAGCAGATGCTTTAACCTATTGAGCCACAAGTTCTCTCCCGCTTTGTCAGTAGTCAGGGAGTAAGGATATGTGTCAAGTGTTTATTTTTTTTTTTTAGATTGCACCCTGTAAACCCAAATATGGGAGGAAGGAATCATTCTTTCCTTTTGCTTGTTTCAGCTCAACCCAGAGCCATCCAGCAAGCACAAATATATATATGTTGTTTAAAATTGTTGACAAAGAAATAAGGGAATTTCTGATATAGCTATTTCGAGTTTCTTAACTCTCTTCAGTCAGACTCACCCTTCTGGGATTCGAACCTGGGCAGTCTGCATGCTAAGCAGATGCTTTAACCTATTGAGCCACAAGTTCTCTCCCGCTTTGTCAGTAGTCAGGGAGTAAGGATATGTGTCAAGTGTTTATTTTTTTTTTATTTTTTTTAGATTGCACCCTGTAAACCCAAATATGGGAGGAAGGAATCATTCTTTCCTTTTGCTTGTTTCAGCTCAACCCAGAGCCATCCAGCAAGCACAAATATATATATGTTGTTTAAAATTGTTGACAAAGAAATAAGGGAATTTCTGATATAGCTATTTCGAGTTTCTTAACTCTCTTCAGTCAGACTCACCCTTCTGGGATTCGAACCTGGGCAGTCTGCATGCTAAGCAGATGCTTTAACCTATTGAGCCACAAGTTCTCTCCCGCTTTGTCAGTAGTCAGGGAGTAAGGATATGTGTCAAGTGTTTATTTTTTTTTTTTAGATTGCACCCTGTAAACCCAAATATGGGAGGAAGGAATCATTCTTTCCTTTTGCTTGTTTCAGCTCAACCCAGAGCCATCCAGCAAGCACAAATATATATATGTTGTTTAAAATTGTTGACAAAGAAATAAGGGAATTTCTGATATAGCTATTTCGAGTTTCTTAACTCTCTTCAGTCAGACTCACCCTTCTGGGATTCGAACCTGGGCAGTCTGCATGCTAAGCAGATGCTTTAACCTATTGAGCCACAAGTTCTCTCCCGCTTTGTCAGTAGTCAGGGAGTAAGGATATGTGTCAAGTGTTTATTTTTATTTTTTTAGATTGCACCCTGTAAACCCAAATATGGGAGGAAGGAATCATTCTTTCCTTTTGCTTGTTTCAGCTCAACCCAGAGCCATCCAGCAAGCACAAATATATATATGTTGTTTAAAATTGTTGACAAAGAAATAAGGGAATTTCTGATATAGCTATTTCGAGTTTCTTAACTCTCTTCAGTCAGACTCACCCTTCTGGGATTCGAACCTGGGCAGTCTGCATGCTAAGCAGATGCTTTAACCTATTGAGCCACAAGTTCTCTCCCGCTTTGTCAGTAGTCAGGGAGTAAGGATATGTGTCAAGTGTTTATTTATTTATTTTTTTTAGATTGCACCCTGTAAACCCAAATATGGGAGGAAGGAATCATTCTTTCCTTTTGCTTGTTTCAGCTCAACCCAGAGCCATCCAGCAAGCACAAATACCCTGTTTCCCTGATAGTAAGACACCCCCGATTGTAAGACGTATCGGGGTTTTCAGGGGGTCGGCTAATATAAGCCGTACCACGAAAGTAAGACATATTACTCCTGCCCACTTCCGCCTCCTGCTTAAAATACTTAAATACTTAAAATACTTAAAATAAAACTGACAATTGTTTTCCAATCAATATAAGCCGTACCCCGAAAGTAGACATAGTGGGGCTTTTGGGGATAAAAAGAAAGTGTGACCCTGTCTTGCTTTAGGGGAAACACGGTATATATATGTTGTTTAAAATTGTTGACAAAGAAATAAGGGAATTTCTGATATAGCTATTTCGAGTTTCTTAACTCTCTTCAGTCAGACTCACCCTTCTGGGATTCAAACCTGGGCAGTCTGCATGCTAAGCAGATGCTTTAACCTATTGAGCCACAAGTTCTCTCCCGCTTTGTCAGTAGTCAGGGAGTAAGGATATGTGTCAAGTGTTTATTTTTTTTTTATTTTATTTTTTTTTAGATTGCACCCTGTAAACCCAAATATGGGAGGAAGGAATCATTCTTTCCTTTTGCTTGTTTCAGCTCAACCCAGAGCCATCCAGCAAGCACAAATATATATATATGTTGTTTAAAATTGTTGACAAAGAAATAAGGGAATTTCTGATATAGCTATTTCGAGTTTCTTAACTCTCTTCAGTCAGACTCACCCTTCTGGGATTCGAACCTGGGCAGTCTGCATGCTAAGCAGATGCTTTAACCTATTGAGCCACAAGTTCTCTCCCGCTTTGTCAGTAGTCAGGGAGTAAGGATATGTGTCAAGTGTTTATTTTTTTTTATTTTATTTTTTTAGATTGCACCCTGTAAACCCAAATATGGGAGGAAGGAATCATTCTTTCCTTTTGCTTGTTTCAGCTCAACCCAGAGCCATCCAGCAAGCACAAATATATATATATGTTGTTTAAAATTGTTGACAAAGAAATAAGGGAATTTCTGATATAGCTATTTCGAGTTTCTTAACTCTCTTCAGTCAGACTCACCCTTCTGGGATTCGAACCTGGGCAGTCTGCCTGCTAAGCAGATGCTTTAACCTATTGAGCCACAAGTTCTCTCCCGCTTTGTCAGTAGTCAGGGAGTAAGGATATGTGTCAAGTGTTTATTTTTTTTTTAGATTGCACCCTGTAAACCCAAATATGGGAGGAAGGAATCATTCTTTCCTTTTGCTTGTTTCAGCTCAACCCAGAGCCATCCAGCAAGCACAAATATATATATATGTTGTTTAAAATTGTTGACAAAGAAATAAGGGAATTTCTGATATAGCTATTTTGAGTTTCTTAACTCTCTTCAGTCAGACTCACCCTTCTGGGATTCGAACCTGGGCAGTCTGCATGCTAAGCAGATGCTTTAACCTATTGAGCCACAAGTTCTCTCCCGCTTTGTCAGTAGTCAGGGAGTAAGGATATGTGTCAAGTGTTTATTTTTTTTTTATTTTATTTTTTTTTAGATTGCACCCTGTAAACCCAAATATGGGAGGAAGGAATCATTCTTTCCTTTTGCTTGTTTCAGCTCAACCCAGAGCCATCCAGCAAGCACAAATATATATATGTTGTTTAAAATTGTTGACAAAGAAATAAGGGAATTTCTGATATAGCTATTTCGAGTTTCTTAACTCTCTTCAGTCAGACTCACCCTTCTGGGATTCGAACCTGGGCAGTCTGCATGCTAAGCAGATGCTTTAACCTATTGAGCCACAAGTTCTCTCCCGCTTTGTCAGTAGTCAGGGAGTAAGGATATGTGTCAAGTGTTTATTTTATTTTATTTTTTTAGATTGCACCCTGTAAACCCAAATATGGGAGGAAGGAATCATTCTTTCCTTTTGCTTGTTTCAGCTCAACCCAGAGCCATCCAGCAAGCACAAATATATATATGTTGTTTAAAATTGTTGACAAAGAAATAAGGGAATTTCTGATATAGCTATTTCGAGTTTCTTAACTCTCTTCAGTCAGACTCACCCTTCTGGGATTCGAACCTGGGCAGTCTGCATGCTAAGCAGATGCTTTAACCTATTGAGCCACAAGTTCTCTCCCGCTTTGTCAGTAGTCAGGGAGTAAGGATATGTGTCAAGTGTTTATTTTTTTTTTTAGATTGCACCCTGTAAACCCAAATATGGGAGGAAGGAATCATTCTTTCCTTTTGCTTGTTTCAGCTCAACCCAGAGCCATCCAGCAAGCACAAATATATATATGTTGTTTAAAATTGTTGACAAAGAAATAAGGGAATTTCTGATATAGCTATTTCGAGTTTCTTAACTCTCTTCAGTCAGACTCACCCTTCTGGGATTCGAACCTGGGCAGTCTGCATGCTAAGCAGATGCTTTAACCTATTGAGCCACAAGTTCTCTCCCGCTTTGTCAGTAGTCAGGGAGTAAGGATATGTGTCAAGTGTTTATTTTTTTTTAGATTGCACCCTGTAAACCCAAATATGGGAGGAAGGAATCATTCTTTCCTTTTGCTTGTTTCAGCTCAACCCAGAGCCATCCAGCAAGCACAAATATATATATGTTGTTTAAATTGTTGACAAAGAAATAAGGGAATTTCTGATATAGCTATTTCGAGTTTCTTAACTCTCTTCAGTCAGACTCACCCTTCTGGGATTCGAACCTGGGCAGTCTGCATGCTAAGCAAATGCTTTAACCTATTGAGCCACAAGTTCTCTCCCGCTTTGTCAGTAGTCAGGGAGTAAGGATATGTGTCAAGTGTTTATTTTTTTTTTTTAGATTGCACCCTGTAAACCCAAATATGGGAGGAAGGAATCATTCTTTCCTTTTGCTTGTTTCAGCTCAACCCAGAGCCATCCAGCAAGCACAAATATATATATGTTGTTTAAAATTGTTGACAAAGAAATAAGGGAATTTCTGATATAGCTATTTCGAGTTTCTTAACTCTCTTCAGTCAGACTCACCCTTCTGGGATTCGAACCTGGGCAGTCTGCATGCTAAGCAGATGCTTTAACCTATTGAGCCACAAGTTCTCTCCCGCTTTGTCAGTAGTCAGGGAGTAAGGATATGTGTCAAGTGTTTATTTATTTATTTTTTTAGATTGCACCCTGTAAACCCAAATATGGGAGGAAGTAATCATTCTTTCCTTTTGCTTGTTTCAGCTCAACCCAGAGCCATCCAGCAAGCACAAATATATATATGTTGTTTAAAATTGTTGACAAAGAAATAAGGGAATTTCTGATATAGCTATTTCGAGTTTCTTAACTCTCTTCAGTCAGACTCACCCTTCTGGGATTCGAACCTGGGCAGTCTGCATGCTAAGCAGATGCTTTAACCTATTGAGCCACAAGTTTTCTCCCGCTTTGTCAGTAGTCAGGGAGTAAGGATATGTGTCAAGTGTTTATTTTTTTTTATTTTATTTTTTTTTAGATTGCACCCTGTAAACCCAAATATGGGAGGAAGGAATCATTCTTTCCTTTTGCTTGTTTCAGCTCAACCCAGAGCCATCCAGCAAGCACAAATATATATATGTTGTTTAAAATTGTTGACAAAGAAATAAGGGAATTTCTGATATAGCTATTTCGAGTTTCTTAACTCTCTTCAGTCAGACTCACCCTTCTGGGATTCGAACCTGGGCAGTCTGCATGCTAAGCAGATGCTTTAACCTATTGAGCCACAAGTTCTCTCCCGCTTTGTCAGTAGTCAGGGAGTAAGGATATGTGTCAAGTGTTTATTTTTATTTTTTTAGATTGCACCCTGTAAACCCAAATATGGGAGGAAGGAATCATTCTTTCCTTTTGCTTGTTTCAGCTCAACCCAGAGCCATCCAGCAAGCACAAATATATATATGTTGTTTAAAATTGTTGACAAAGAAATAAGGGAATTTCTGATATAGCTATTTCGAGTTTCTTAACTCTCTTCAGTCAGACTCACCCTTCTGGGATTCGAACCTGGGCAGTCTGCATGCTAAGCAGATGCTTTAACCTATTGAGCCACAAGTTCTCTCCCGCTTTGTCAGTAGTCAGGGAGTAAGGATATGTGTCAAGTGTTTATTTATTTATTTTTTTTAGATTGCACCCTGTAAACCCAAATATGGGAGGAAGGAATCATTCTTTCCTTTTGCTTGTTTCAGCTCAACCCAGAGCCATCCAGCAAGCACAAATATATATATGTTGTTTAAAATTGTTGACAAAGAAATAAGGGAATTTCTGATATAGCTATTTCGCGTTTCTTAACTCTCTTCAGTCAGACTCACCCTTCTGGGATTCGAACCTGGGCAGTCTGCATGCTAAGCAGATGCTTTAACCTATTGAGCCACAAGTTCTCTCCCGCTTTGTCAGTAGTCAGGGAGTAAGGATATGTGTCAAGTGTTTATTTTTTTTTATTTTAGATTGCACCCTGTAAACCCAAATATGGGAGGAAGGAATCATTCTTTCCTTTTGCTTGTTTCAGCTCAACCCAGAGCCATCCAGCAAGCACAAATATATATATGTTGTTTAAAATTGTTGACAAAGAAATAAGGGAATTTCTGATATAGCTATTTCGAGTTTCTTAACTCTCTTCAGTCAGACTCACCCTTCTGGGATTCGAACCTGGGCAGTCTGCATGCTAGGCAGAAGCTTTAGTCTCAAGCCACAGGCTCTCTCCCACTTTGTTAATATTCAGGGAGTGAATATGTGTGTCAAGTGGTTATTTTTTATATTGCACCCTGTAAACCCAAATATGGGAGGAAGAAATCATTCTTTCCTTTGCTTGTTTCAGCTCAACCCAGAGCCATCTGCAAGCACAAATATATATATGTTTTTAAAATTGTTGACAAAGAAATAAGGGATTTCTGAGATAGCTATTTCGAGTTATTTAACTCTCTTCAGTCAGAACTCACCCTTTCCGGGATTCGAACCTGGGCAGTCTGCATGCTAGGCAGAAGCTTTAGTCTCAAGCCACAGGCTCTCTCCCACTTTGTTAATATTCAGGGAGTGAATATGTGTGTCAAGTGGTTATTTTTTAGATTGCACCCTGTAAACCCAAAAATGTTGTTTAAAATTGTTGACAAAGGGTGCAATCTAAAAAATAAACACTTGACACATATCCTTACTCCCTGACTACTGACAAAGCGGGAGAGAACTTGTGGCTCAATAGGTTAAAGCATCTGCTTAGCATGCAGACTGCCCAGGTTCGAATCCCGGAAGGGTGAGTTCTGACTGAAGAGAGTTAAGAAACTCGAAATAGCTATATCAGAAATTCCCTTATTTCTTTGTCAACAATTTTAAACAACACACACACACACACACACACACACACACACACACACACACACACACACACACATATATATATATATATATATATATATATATATATATATATATATATATATATATATATATATATATATATATATATATATATACACACACATTGTTCCTAGAAGCACGAAGCTGAAAACTCCAGCCTGAAGATGACAAATGGGACTTCGTCGAAACGTCACCAAGACACTTCCAATATTATGCGGGAGAAAACCTGAATAACCAAAGACCTACACACACACACACACACATACACATATATATTCCAAATTAGTCTTGTAGGTTTCTCTTTTTCCCCAAAGTAATTAATTCATCACTTTCCTGAGGGAATGGAGCAGAAATTCCCTTTCCCGCCTCCTCGGGGGAGTGCTTTGGGCAGATTTTTCAGAAAGAGGTCTTAAAATCATAAAGAGAGGCTTAGGTCTCACCCAGTTTCATCCACGTTGGTGTAAGGTTGCTTGATAGTGCTTGTTGTCTTCTGTTGACAGCAGCTTCTGATCAGCTATGTGAATGTAGCCAGTATTTCCCCTGCTGGTTTGGAGGGCTTCCTCGGATCAAACAGGAGGGCTACTACCCCCCCACAATCAACGAGGGTCCCCTCCTTGCTTGCCACCCTAACCCTTTTCCAGGGTCCCCCAGCGGGGCAAAATCAAATGCGAAAGACAGAGCCCCATCTTCCTGCATCTGTTTCTCTGCAACATCAAAACCAGAAGCCAGAAGGTTTATTTATTGAAGAGCAGAACAGCAATAACATGCAGTTCTGGGACAGGTGACAAAATGGAGTTGGGAGCGGGTAAGTTTTTATACCTTCTTTGGGCTTTGTATTTGAAGTTCTTTTTATTCCTGTGCAATGTACTTTGACCTGAGCTTGAGTGTGCCCTTTTGGTATTCTAATGGTGATGGGTTAATCCTATTATGTCCTAAAGGTCATGCTCCTTTGTCTTTGATTTTCTTTTTTTATATAATATTTTATTGGTTTTCCAGTTTTATATTTGAGTATTGAGAAAGCAATGTGGTGATTGGGTTAATCAATAGTTCAATAGCAAAATCTTTAGTACATATCTCAGGTTACATCATCAAATGTTTCTTCTCTGTTTCCCTTAATATTTACTATATCGTATTTAAGCTAATAAATTTCTAATTGTATCAAACTCAGTGAAAACTTCATTCTCACATTTATACATTTTTTGCTTATACATATCTTAATAGCTCTTCATAAACAATCCATATCCTGTTTTTAAGTTTTACCTAATTTTTAGTTTTTAATTACAATACTCCAATTTGACCTTTAATATCAATAGTATTTGATTTTCAGGTAACCGAAATTTCCTTTATCTCACTTCAGAAAAATTATAATGTCTAAAATGCACATATTATTTATTTAAATATATGCTTATTCTATTTTGTAAATGTTTTCTATTTCTCACCCTAGTACATCACCACCTTAATAACAAAGTATCCTTTGTTAGCTCAAGTCGATCATCTATATTATCTGGGCTAATCAATAGTTCAAATCTATTTCCTAATAGTTAGTTTTCATTTCCCTTGTGAGTCTAAGTCCTCAGTATTAAACAGATTAATCCCTTATTTTTTTTTACTATTTTCCAACTATTTTAAATCTAATAGTCAAATTTCCCCTTGTCTCAAGATCTCCTTTTAGCCCACCAGTTGACAATTTAGGATCCTCTCTAGTAAATAAAAAAACCCAGTTTTTCAAGCTAATTCTAGCTTTCTTCTTTTGCCAACCAGGCTTCCATACCAATGCTTTTAAATCATCGTATAGATTTCCCTTCATTCTTGTGTATGTTACTTGAATTAAAGGAGACCATCTAGTTGCCAATTTTCTGGAAGAACTGGCCCATTTATAATCATTAAGTTGTCACCCTGATGGCCCATATCCCCATATTTGCTCTGGTATAGTTGTCTTCAATTCGATTTGGTCTTCTTCTTCTGGTTTGTGTAGAAAGTCATTTCCATTTTTGAAGTTGTTGTTTCATTGTCTGAATTTTCAGTGAACTGTACTTGTTGATCTTTAAAGCCCTTTGTCTTGGTATTCGCTTCTTCCACTTCTGTTTTTTTTATTGTTGGTTCTTTAGTTGCAATGAAGGTTTTGCTTTCTACATCAGGGCTGGCACCTTGGTCTTTCAGATTGGCTCTCATTGTCTCATTGGCTGTAAGAATAGTTTCAAGTATAGATTTTAGCATAGCCAAGATTTTTTGCTGACCCTCCTCCATTTCTGGTGTAGTTGTAGATGATGATCTTTCTAGTGTAGGCTGTTTATTAAACAAGAGTCAGTAAGTGTTCATCTCCACAGTTCTTAGAGGCCAATTTCACTGCCCAGCTGCTCTCTCAGCTTTGAATCTCTCATAGATAATACCAAGGTCAAGTCTGGGCTGTGAGCAAGTCTCTTTGTCAAAGATAATAAATTGTTGTACCAAGCTTCGCCACAAGATGTCTTTTTCAGATCCCAGGCTAGGTTCTTATCCAATTTAAATTCTTTTTTGCAAATAGAATAAAATAGCAGGTCCCAGTATGTGTAGGAACTTTTTGGGTCCCCAAATTCCAAAAAGATGTAAATTATATTAAGTTGTTCTTTTCAATGCTTTGATTCCCCTGGGTAGTCAGATGCTGCCATTTTAGAGGGTGGGAGGAAAAAGTTCCCTTCCCTCTCTCCTCACAGGGGGAAGAAATTTCAAGCAGCTTTTTACAGGAAAGTACTTGGGGTACAGAGAAAGTAAGATCTCACCCAATTCCTCCGTGTTGCTTTGAAAGTGCTTGTTGGTAAATTTGGCCTTGGCTGTCAGCAGCTTAGTGATGGGCCATGTTGATGGCCGATCTTTTCCCCATCAGTTTGAAGAGCTACCCAGATCAAACAGGAGGGCTGCTGCCCTTCTGTGATCACTCAGGGATCCTCTTCTCGCTCATCGCCCCTACAGGGCAACTTCCGACCCTCTTCAGGGTCCCCTGGCGAGAGAAAATTGGACAGTGGAGGAGCAATTGCGTCACATGTCCGCCAATGCTGCGATCGCAAGCTGGAAGCCCTTTGTCTTTGTTTTTCTAATCCCATCAGCTCAAACCTTCTCTAGGGCTGTGACTGAAGGCATTTTACTTATGAATAGGTAGCCCCAAATCTGCATTTGTAAAAGCTGGCCTCTGCTTGGAGAAAGGAGACTGGGGGCTGGTTTCTGCCTAAGATTTTTCTCCATTATTCCTTTGGGGAAATATAATATTCTGCCTTCTTTAATATCCCCCAAAATATTTCCTTCTCTAGGAGGGTGGGGGGTGCTGACTTCCAACAGTAGGATTTAGTTTAGCTTATATGCTAAATATGCTCATCTCCTAATTTTAGTGTAGCAGAACTTCTTACCTTTTGCCTAAGATGGACTCCTTAGATCAGTGGTTATCAACCTTCCTAATGCCGCGACACTTTAATACAGTTCCTCATGTTGTGGTGACCCCCCAACCATAACATTATTTTTGTTGCTACTTCATAACTGTAATTTTGCTACTGTTATGAATTGTAATGTAAATATCTGATATGCAGGGTGTATTTTCATTGTTATGAATGGAACATAATTAAAGCATAGTGATTAATCACAAAAACAATATAGCAATGCTCACTGGAGAAGCTTACTCTTCCTTGCTCAAAAATGTTGGGAGGGAGGGAACGGGAAGGAGGGAAGGAAGATTGAAGGGGAAAGGAAGGAGATGGAGAAGGAAGGAGATTGAAGGGGGAAGGAAGGAAGGAAGGAAGGAAGGAAGGAAGGAAGGAAGGAAGGAAGGAAGGAGAAAGAGATTGAAGGGAAGGGATGGAGATGGAAGGAAGGAAGGAAGGAAGAAAGATTGAAGGAGAAAGGAAGGAGATTGAAGGGGAAGGAAGGAAGGAAGGAAGGAAGAAAGGAAGATTGAAGGGGAAAGGAAGGAGATGGAGAAGGAGGGATATTGAAGGGGGAAGGAAGGAAGGAAGGAAGGAAGGAAGGTGAGATTGAAGGGGAAGGGATGGAGATGGAGATGGAAGGAAGGAAGGAAGGAAGATTGAAGGGGAAGGGAAGGAGATGGATGGAAGGAAGGAAGGAGGGAAGGAAGGAAGGATTGATCTTTGGAGAGTCATGTTTTCCCAGATGGTGATGAGCTGCAACTCCCAGCATTCCCCACTCTTCCACAGTGCTTTTTAGGGCTGCTGGAGATGGTAGTCTGGCGGAGAGCCTGGCGGAGAGCCAAGTGGCTGCACCTCCAGGGCCTCGGAAGCCACGTGGAGGATCCACGCGCTTTGGAGCTGCTGGCTGCCCTCTTGGACCCACCAACCTGGAACCCCCCATCCTCATCCTGGCACCTCTTGCCCTCTCGCAGCCGCCCCCTGGGACCTGCCTGCCCCTCCAGCCTCCTGAGCGCCATTGCAGCGGCGGGATTGTGGGAGCCCCTTTCCACGCCACGCAGGCCTTCACCACCATGATCCTTCCCCGACTCGTCGCACGCGAGAGGGGCGCAGCCAGAGTGCCAGCACTCAGAAGGCACTGCTTCTCCCCTCCCACCCCGACCGGCTGGCCTCCGATGCACATGCGGGCATCGCCGCCGCTTGGCTGCTTCTGAGGCCTGGAGCCTGGTGAGCCGGGAAGGAGCTGCTCCTGCCTGCCAGCCCTAGGGCTGCGCTGGGTGACAGAGGGCCGAGGCAGCCTCCGCTGGCAAGGGAGGAGGGCCGGGCGGCACGGGGGAAGCTCCGGCATGGCACGGAGGGTGGCCGGGATGGAGGGAAACCAGGAGGCATGGGGACCGGCTCGGCACCACAGCTCAGCTTAGCCAGCAGCGGCGGCAGTAGCAGAGCAGCCCAGCGGCAGCACCAGCAGCGGCCCAGACCCGGCTCAGCTCGGCCCGGCTGTCCATGCAGCTGAGCCAGCCCGGGGCAGCGTTGGGGGTGCGCACGATGGTGCTGCAGAAGCAGAAGTAGGCGCTGTTGGAGAAGGGTGCCCTGGAGGCGGAGGAGCTGGCGGAGGAAGAGGAGGGCAGCGGCGGCAGCCAGATATAGAAGTGGTGTCTCTGTTCCTAAGACCATTGGAAATGTGTGTTTTCCAATGGTCTTAGGCGACCCCTGTGAAAGTGTTGTTCGACCCCCAAAAGGGTCGCAACCCACAGGTTGAGAACCGCTGCCTTGGATGATGGCAGCACAGCTTGGAGAAGAAATAGCAGAAAAGGAAGTAGAAGTTGGCCTGTGGCCCATTCAGGCTTCAAGTGCAAGGGAAATTTTCCCATGAAACTCCAGGCCCAAACAAAGCAGATTTTGTGATCAAGCAAAACATTCAACTCCCATTTTGGACAGGTCTCAATTGGAAGTGTGAGGTACACAATAAATGTACATGTTGTAATTTTCCATTTCTGCTAAAGGAATAGGCATATAGAGGCACTTAGCTAACATACTTTTAGGAAAGGAGATGTAGTAAGCTGGAGGAATAGAGAACATAAGAACATAAGAAGAGCCATGCTGAATCAGGCCAAAGCACATCGAGTCCAGCATTCTGTGTCACACAGTGGCCCACCAATTGTACATGGGGATCTTGAGCAGAAAGAGAAGGCAAAACCCCTCCCTTTCCCTTGACCCCCAACAAATGGTACTCAAGGGAATCCTGCCTGCCTCAACCAACATAGAGGCGGCACATGGACATCCGTTTTAATAACCACCGATACACTTGGCATCCATGAATCTATCTAGCCCTGCCTTGAAGCTGTCAAGGCTGACAGCTGTCACGACCCCTTCTGGAAGTGAATTCCATAAATCAACGACCATCTGGGTGAAGAAATATTTCCCTTTATTTGTCCTCACTTTCTTAGCTATGAGCTTTAGGGAGTGCCCCCTTGTCCTGGTATTGTGTGATAGAGAAAAGAATTTTTCTCTATCCACCTTTTCTATCCCATGCATGATTTTATACACTTCGATCAAGTCACCCCTTAAACGCTGTCTTTCAAGGCTGAAGAGACCAAGGCGTTGCAATCTGGTTTCATAAGGGAGGCGCTCCATTTCCTTGATCATTCTTGTTGCCCTTCTTTGCACCTTTTCCAGTTCCATTATATCCTTCTTGAGGTGCAGTGACCAGAACTGTACACAGTACTCCAAGTGTGGTCTCACCATCGATTTGTACAAAGGCAATACAACACTTGCTGACTTATTTTCGATTCCCTTCCTAATCATGCCAAGCATGGAATTTGCTTTTTTTACTGCTGCTGCACATTGGGTTGACATCTTCATCGAGCTGTCCACCAAAACCCCAAGATCCCTTTCTTGGGTTGTCTCAGAAAGTTTGGTCCCCATCAGTTGGTAAGTATAATTGGGGTTCTTTGCCCCGATGTGCATAACTTTGCACTTGTTTAGGTTAAAATGCATTTGCCACTTTGTTGCCCACTCACACAATTTCGAGAGATCCTTCTGGAGCTCCCGACAATCAGTTTCACTTTTCACAACCCGGAACAATTTAGTGTCATCAGCAAACATGGCTACCTCACTATTAACTTCTACATCCAGATCATTGATGAATAAATTGAAAAGTAAAGGTCCCAAAACTGAACCTTGGGGTACACCACTTCTCACTTCTTTCCATCCAGAGAATTGTCCATTTATTGCCACCCTTTGCTTCCTACAATTTAGCCAGAGAGGAACTGTATACACTGACTCAAAGAATACTTTTAGAATAGTGCACATTATTGTAGAATAGCAATTAGTTTATGAATAACATTCAATTTATATAAAGGTTTATTCTTTATAAAAACTGCCTAGAGTTAGTATTTTAAAGTATAACTATGAACCAAAGTGTAGCCATGTTTTCCAACACCCTTGGAGTTGAATTTTTATTCCTCACAAAAAGGATGTGCAGGTCAAAAGGAAACCATGGCTTCACATGTTCTCAAAGCCCTTTACTTCAGCCCACAGCCCATTTTTAGAGAAAAATTGAAAGATTTAATTTAAAAGATCTCCTGAAAATTCTGCTGCATCATCTCTGACATGACTGTTCAGCCCCCTCATGGTCTTTGGTCTCAAAAAGGAAATCAGCATGAATACAAATCCACTATTTTATTGTTCCTCCTTTCACACGTGAAACTTCCAAGTATCCCTGAATAAATCCCAGAGGAAGAGAGATGTGAGTCTCTCATCCCATTTAAGGTACAGTAATGGCTGAAATTTGTCAGAATGCTAGAAAATCTGTTTAAAACATTCCCCATTCTCTAATTTTTTTTTAAAGTTCAGTCGAATCAAGCCTATGAAGCATCAGAGGAAGGGATGCATACTATGTGATTTTAAAAGACAACAAAACCTCAGTTTTAAACAGAAAAAAGCAAATAGTCCAGAGCTGGTAATGCCTTATTTGGTTCTGCAACCAAGGCATCATCCAGAGATTCACCAGATTTCATGGGTAGTCACCTCTATTTGTAGACAAGCAACTTAAAGGGGGGGGGAGGAAAGAACTGGGCGGCAATAGGGAGCCAAGGAACGTAAAAAGGATTCATATTCAATATTTCTATATAGAGAAAGAGTCTAAGTTAAGAAGCACAATGACAGTCGCCTAAAAATAACTTAAACCACAAGAAATAAGTATTGTTAATAATAAGCAGCAATATCTGATAGAGGAAGGTGACAGCCTGCTGTAAAAATAAAAGTGAAAATAATCAGTAAACTGTGGGATATGGTTGCCAACTATAAGGTGCCATCTAGTGGCTCATTGTAAAATCAAGATCTTATCAGGATTGGGCTTAAAGCTGGCTTCATAAAGCTAGTCCCTTTGTTTGTTCAGTCAGGTGTTTAAATGATTCTAGAACCTTCTGCTTGTATTCTTTGTATTAACAGTTTGAAATATCTTGTCATTTTCTGTCTAAATATGAGGGAGTAATTTAGAAAGGAGTGTTTTTAGCATAAACAGGATTATCCATCCAGTAAGGACTGCAACTGCATTAAACAGCTGGCTTTCCTATCCCGTTGAATTAAATGACAGTGTTTTTGTTTGGCATTTCATGTAGATTGTATTTACTGGCATGTGATAAGACTCTCCTAAAACAACATTTTCCCAATCATTTTGAAAGCTTAGACAGTTTCTGCAACATTTTAAATGTTAAATGCATTTATGAATTTACCAATACCTAAAATGATAAGCTGGTTTTAACTGGTACTCAAAAAGCCATTGCACTTAAGCACTCACCCAAACCTGCTTTTTGTATTTCCTTTAGTACTGACTTCCAAATCTTTAAGGAGGATTAAGGTGTGCAAAATTGAGAATCTTCATCTTGAAAACCAATCTGATATATTGGAATTATTGAAAAGGCAACTATTAGAATTTATCTAAGTCATTTTTGTCTTAAAAATCAAAAGCATTTATCTATTTAAACTATTTTTAAGCTATCCTTTAATATAATTGTCTTTCCACATAAAGGAGAGCAAAATCAATACTGTCACTACATAAATGCTAAGTATTAAACCATTTAAATACAACAATAAAAGTGACAGTATTTAATAGATCAGCTTGTTTGTTTCTATCATAATTCCATTAATAAATACATTTTTAAAATCCAGAAATGTTAGTTCCAAACTTCTTTAAATAAGCATAAATGGAGCCAGTCTTTCCTCTCTTCAATCTAATCCTAAAACAAATATGTCATGGCACTATCCCCCCCTTTTTATTTTTTATTTTTTGCCTTGACCCTGTGATCTTGTTTTTATATTGCCAATGAGTGTTTCAGTCTTAATTAAGGCATCAACTGATTGCAGGTTGAATTAGATTGGTGTTTATAATCCATTTTAAGTTGCTAAAGGTAAAGGAGTCCTTGCAGATTTTACTCCACTATTTATTGGTGACTATAGGGGCAGGGCTCATCACTATTTCAAGGCCATTGAGCCTGTGTTGCCTAAAGACATTTCTACAGTCATGTGGCCAGCATGATGTCACAGAGCACTGTTACCTTCCTATTGAAGTGGTACCTATTTATCTACTTGCATTTGCATGCTTTCGAACTGCTAGGCTGGCAGGAGCTGGGGTGAGGACAAGAGCTCACCCCGTCACATAGCTCCCGAGTCTCGATACTGGGCTGCCAGCTTCCCAGACAACAAGCCAAGAGTCTTAACCACTGACCCACAACACTGCCTCTTTCAAGCTGAGGGGGGGGATTCCCTCTCTCTTCTGGTCCTTGGTTAGCCTTCTCTGCTTTTGCCTCTTTCTAAAGAACTAGACACAAAAGAGCTATATTGGTGGTCTATTAAAATTGCACAGATTAGTAATAGGCTGCTTAGCTGGCAGGCCTGTAAGGGCTTTAATTTTATAGTTCCTAACTGATTTAGCACAATCTGAAAGAACAATAATGGTCAAATGACAAGACCAAACTCCCATTCATTCCCAAATACAGCAAAGAGGAATTTGAAAGTTGCACTTGTATATAAAGAAAGGAAAGGAAGAAGAGAGCAATCCTAAATAACATTGGTGCTTGTAACTTGGCTCCCCCTTTCTATTCTAATCTGATTTTTGTTTGCTTGTTTTTTCACTTTGCAACAGAAAGGGATCTAGAAGGAAGACCAGGCAGAGGCTGAGAGATAACACTGTAGCCAGACCCAGCAGATTACTGCTATAGCTTGTACGTTTGGCAGTTGTTGTTTTTTGCTAGCCTAGTGACATGCAAAAGAGGGAGGACAACAAAACTAGAGAAAGCAACCAACAGCTCTATATAAAATAAAAACAGCATCATTTTGCAGTGAGATAGAATAGATGAAATAATTTGCAGATAGATGTAGAATCTGTCACATTGCCATATTATTTGGGATAGCAGTTTATCTCAGTAATAGAGAACATCCCTAAATTTTAAGGGGAAAATATATTTAAGTGTTTGTTTTCTTTTTCCCTCATTAATCCAACATTAATGCAGGAGTTAACAGCTTTTTTAAAATTAGTATATTCACATGTTATTCAGAGACTGTTGACATTTTAGCCACAAAGATCTGAACTATGCCAGCAGATTATACAATAATAAAACTATGGGTAACCACATGAACATTTGTAGCATATCTCACCGACCCAAACCATAGAATGGATAAGAGGTTTCTCTACCTTTTATGGCCAAGTCAAGACAAAATCATGATCAATATTGTTAAAAGCCAGGCCATACCTGCAAATTCAAACGAGATATGAAAAATATGTTAAAATATCTGGATTTTATAAAGAACAGACAGAATTTGATAAGACATTATTGACATCAGATGAAAAATTGATTAAGAAACTTTATAAATATATGCTAAGGTTAAAGATGGAAGAGGAACAAGTTAAAGAAACAATGATAATATGGGGAAAGAACTTTGGATATAACATAGAACTAGAAAAACAGCAAAGCCTTTGGGAAAGACATTTTAAAATAACAAAAGTGGTAACATACAAAGAAAATTTATATAAAATATTTTATAGATGGCATTTAACACCTGTGAGGTTAGCAAAAAAGTTTAAAAATGTATCAAACAATTGTTGGAAATGTAAACAAAAACATGCACTTACTACCATCTTTGATGGACATGAAAGAATGTATATATTTAATTTTACATATATTAATTGCAGCAAGAATATTTGAAAAATGTAGATCTACCAGTGGAAGAAGTGTTAATTAAAAAAATCTTAGAGTGTGCACAAATGGATAGATTGACATTGAAAATGAAACAGAAAGAAGACTCAGTTTATTTTAGAACATGGGATACTTATTATAATTGGCTAGAAAACCAAGGTAGAGAGAAAGGAACTTAATATGTATTAGTAAACTAGGCATTGAAACCCAGACAATATATTGCTGATAATATTTTAAGCATTTGTGATTATAAAAAATAGCAAAGCCTTTGGGAAAGAAATTTGAAAATAAGAAAAGTGGTAGCATACAAAGAAAATTTATGTGATTATAAAAACCTCTTTACCAAGGAAAGTAAATGATAGAAAAAAGGCTCCAGCTTCTGCTTAATAGAATACATTTTTATCTTTGCATTATAAATTTGTTTTATTTTATAACAACAATAACAACAATAACAACAACAACAACAACAACAACAACAACAATAATAATAATAATAATAATAATAATAATAATAATAATAATAATAATAATAATAAGGCCTTGGAGGTCTTCTAATCCAACCCCCGCTCAGGTAGGAAACCTTATACCAGTGTTGGCAAATCTTTTAGAGACCGAGTGCCCAAACTGCAACCTTAAACCCACTTATGTATCGCCACATGCTGGGTGAGTGTGGCCTGCTGGGTGGGTGTGGCCTGCAGGGTGGTCATGGCTACAGTGGTCATGGCAGGCTGGGTGGGCATGGCCAGGGTGGGCACGGCCAGCTCGATGTTGCTCCTGGGGAGGGATGCCTGGGGGCCGGGCAAGGTTGGGGGAGATCCAGGGGGTCTCTGGTGGGTGAGCAGTGGGCAGGAGGGTGTCTTGCTCAGCTGATGGCTTGGAGGCAAGGGGGCAGCTACACCCCCTCCCAAACACTGCCGTCTCATGAAAGCAGGATGAAAACTCCAAAAAGCGACAAGGAAAAAAAGTTAAAACAGAAGAGTGTCTTGCGATGGTTTTCTTCCCTGGAGGTTGGGGGGGCATGGCGGTAGACTCCTGAGCCATGAAGCTCTTCTGAGGGGGGATGAGGAGAGTGGGGAGGGGCTGTGCTGGGATCGGGACTTCTCGTGCCTTCCGCTGCCTGCCTGCGCTCTTCTGCCGCAGATGCTGCAGCTCTGCTTGCCTGGCAGGGTGGGGAGAAACTTGCGCTTGAGGACACACATGGGGCTGCTGCCTTGCTTGCTGTGCTGGGGCTGGGCTGGGTGTAGAACCTCCTCGCTGCTTCTTCCCTGCAGACATCGGAAGCATCCCAGGGCAGCTGCCACTGTCGAGCACTCTCCAGCCCATCGCCGGCCAACCGGGCATGCCAAGCTCTGGCCTTGGGCAGATGGAGGCCAGGGGGGAGCGAGAGGCATGGCTGCCCACTTGCGCTCTTCTGCTGTAGATGCCATGGCTCCACTTGCCTGACAGGGTGGGGGTGCGCTCATGCATGGGGATGCACGTGGGGCTGCTGCCTTGTTTTCTGTGCCATGCCAGGGTTGGGATGGACTGGGCACGGAGCCTCCACACCACTTTCTTGTGGAAAATGAAAGGAACTTTTACGAATTCCAGAGGGTTTAGCAGAGAGATTTATTTGTGCAAGGTTCAGAAGCGATTAGCAACAGCAATTCTGAACCCTGAGGGCGGGTCCAAACTACAGTTTTATAGCTTTCTTTTCTCAGGAACAAAGAACCACACATAGAAATCTACATTGTATTTCATTAGGTTAGTTTCTCACGTATTAGATTCATTTCTCACAGGCACACAATGGAGAATCTGCCACATACATTGTTTCTAAGTGTAATGTGCATTTGGTTAGTCACGTATTTGCTAACACAGCTTTATTCCAGTAATTGTGCAGACACATCATTTTACTTTAGTGATTTTTCATTATCATTATTATTATTCTACTTTATTCTTCATTATCCTACTTTATTCCCCCCTTTGGAAGTTTTCCAGCTTAAACTTCCATTATTCTACCTCTGATTCAGGATCTTTAGTGGGCACCATTTTATATTCCCATAAGGCTAACATTGTTTCATGTTTTGCAGTTAATTGGGCTGTACTTTCTGACATTCTTCGAATCATCGCTATAACACAGGGGAGTAAGCAGGGAATTCAAATACATCCTAGAATTAACAAGACTGCTATAACTATGATGGTTTGTAGGCCTGGTAACTTTGGCCACCATCCTGAAAATATGTCTTCCAAATTAAATCCTTTCCAGGTTTGCACCGGAACATGAGCTAATTTGACCATTCTGTCTGTTATGTCCTTCAACACTTTCCCACTTTCACCTACTTCAATGCAACAGTTCGTTAGGTTGAATTTTCCACATACCCTTCCTTCTTTGGCCAACAGATAGTCCAAGGCTAATCTATTTTGCATAATATATGTTCTTGATTTCACATTTTCTTTGGCCAATTCAGTAAGTCCCTTCACAGTCTCATTAGTGATTAACTCTACCACCGCTTGTAACCTAATGAGCCTGTTGAGCATATAAATAGGGGTACGGTAGCCATACATTCCATCCTCAGCCCAAGTAGCCGGGCCATAAACTAGGATGATGCGACAAGGTGGCCATTCATTTTTTTGCCAAGTGATTCCTGTGCATTGGGTATATGCACTTGGTTCCCTTTTTTGTCTTATATTGCCAACTTCATCACAGATAGGAACTCCAAGAATTTGCTTAGTTTTTAATGATAACAGGAAAAATCCTGGTCGAATTATTCCCAATCCACAAGATCCAGACCAGTTCTTAGGTAGTTGTCCGTATGTCATTTTTCTGCAAATCCAGTACATTCCATCTGGGGCCAGCCAATGGAGACTGGTATTTGTAGGGTCTTTTAGCTATGACATCCCAGATACGTTAGAAAGGGCATAACGATCCATAGTAGTGGTTTTGTTGGTTCCAGACCACCATTTACCCTTTTCCCAAGTCCCTGTGCATAGGAGGTCACCTACTGCTATGCAAGATTCTGTTTTGTTTTTTGAGTAACATACATGTCCTACCAAGTTGGAAGTGAGAGTCCAATCACCATCTTTCCCACTTGTATAGGTTAAATTATTATTTTCAGACATTTCTAGTACCTTGGTATAATTTAACTCTTGTGCCTCCCATGGCCATTTTTCTCCCACATTTGTTCCACCACACACAAAACAGTTAGACACGCCTAAAGTATGGGCAATATCTTCAGCCAACTTAACAAAGGTATTGACTACTTGTCTAGGTATTTCAGGAATATTTGTTTTCTCCATTTCCTCATAATATGACCAGAATAATGATTTTTGTTCTGATCTCTTGGTTGCAGTTATAATTTTGACTTCCACCTCTGATACTGGGTCGTAGCCTTTAGCATCTATTCCTATCCCAAACATCCAGTTTCGTCTTTCCCATCTATCTTGTTCCAGGAACCAACTGCCATTCTTGACTGTGAAAGTCACTAAATTACAGTTGTCCCTTCCACAGGAGTCTGCTTTTGTTTCATTCTTTTCAAACAAGATGTGTTCTATCTCCTTCGGGTCTTGGGTATGCCATTTAATACATGACCACCACTTATATTTGACCGTGAAGACTGCACATCCATCCGGTGGGCACAAGTACTTATGGTTTGGGATGTAGCTGTGGATATGACTGATCCCTCCGCAACCATATATTGCAGCCCAGTAATTAGCTGCCTTACAAACATCAAAGGTGACGCTAAAACTGGAGTGTGGGTTGGATTTCCATTGGGAGATCACTAATAGTGCCTGGTCCCTAGAGCTACTTCTTGTTCTATGCAAGGCCCAGCAGTCAGGATCAGACTTTGGGTTATAACACTGATCTTGGACTCCTTTTCTACAAACTTTATATGTAGTTCTATTGTATGTACAAGAATTGGGGGAGCTATCTTGGCACCCTTCTGGTTTCATTGTATGATAAATCAAAGTCTTGGTTATCTGGTTTCCTTGTTTGGTAGTCTTGATGCAGTTTTGACAACCTTGGTTTCCCTGTGTTTTTGTTCTTTCTTTGTGTGTGCTACTCAATAATTTTCTATTAGAGGGTTTCTGCATTATGATCTCTCATGTAGCCATTGCACTGATTTATGTAGGAATGTGTGTGTATATTCTCCATATTAAATAACTAACAGTATTATGAGCTGTAGAATCCTCATATCTTCCACTGTGTGTAGAGAGACAGGGTCCGGAGTGTCTCAGCAAGGTTCGTTGTTCACACCATGTGTTGAGAACCTGTTGCCAGTAGGGTTCGAGGGGGTGTATTTCTTGTAAATTTCAACACCAAAGGTTTGTCAGTCTTATCCACCTTGTAAGTTACTGGATCTGCAGGTTCAGCTGCTTTCAATCTACTCCAGTGGATCCAGGACTTTCCTTCCAAGGTTTTCACTGCCAAAGGAGAACACATGACATCAGTATACAGTCCTTTCCATCTTGGGCTCAAGGGATCTGATTTCCAGTGCTTTACCCACACCCTATCTCCTGGTTTGAACTCATGTGTTGCCGTGACCACTGGAGGGGGTTGTTGTTCCATCATATAATGGCGCAAACTTGAAACAGCCACATTATGAAGCTGTAACTGATGTAACAATTTCTGTTGGTCTATTCCCCCCTTATGAGCCAAGTCCGGCCAGCCCTGACTGTCAGGTTTAAATAGACAAGAGGGATGGCCAAACATGAGCTCATAAGGACTAAGTTGTGATTTAGTGCGGGGGGGGGGCAGTCTGATTGCATACAAAACCATAGGCAAAACATCTGGCCAATGGAGATGAGTTTCCAAACAAAATTTGGTAATAAGGGTTTTGATTGTGCAATCAGCACATTTCACCCTTCCAGCCGATTGGGGGTGAAAGGCACAGTGGAATCTCCACTTGATTCCTAATGCCTGGGCTAAAGCCTTATTGATTTGGTGTACAAATTCAGGGCCATTATCTGATGAAATCCTAGAAGGGCAACCAAATCTAGGAATAATTTCTTTTAGAAATATTCTGGCAACCTGTATAGCTTTCTTATTTACAGTTGGAAAGGCCTCAATCCACCCTGAATATGTATCGATTATAACTAACAGGGCTACATATTTCTTACTCCTAGGCATATCAGTAAAATCAACAATGACATAGTCCATTGGAAAATAAGCGATTGGTTGTCTACCAGGTGGTATTACTGGTCCTTGGCATGCATTGGTTTGGGCACAAGTGGAACATTGAGAACATACTTGTGCTGTTAGCAAAGAAGCAAAGGGAAGATAGAAAAATCGTTCAAGCTGTTGTAATAATGCAGTTCTTCCCAGATGATGTTGCTTATGGGCTTGAAAAATAAGGGGGCGGACAAGCGCAAGAGGAACAGCAATGTGTACATTGGGAAGGGTGTACCAGCCTTTAACTAGTTCGGCTTGTACATCCTGTTTCAATTTTTGGGTTTCCTCCTTCGTATATGTAGGATCAAGTTGTTCTAAGTAAGTGTCTAAATACATGAATCTAGTGACATCTGACTGGAGAGGGGGGCCTTCCAATGCAGCTCTTTTGGCTTCTTTGTCTGCCTTCCTGTTTTGTTTGCGGTATGTGAATCTGTAACACAGCTTGCTTTCTCTGGGGGCCCAAAGTTCTTTTTTTCTTTCTGATCTGATTTACGTTCTTCCTCCTTCTCACGGTTACAGAATACCTGTTGTGCTATTTCCATAATCTCTGCTACATTTTTCACTAAGGCCCCTTCTGTGCGTTGTAACTTTCTCTTTATGTCCGGGGTGCTCTCGGTAATAAATCTTTCAATTGGGAGTGGGCGATTTTGTGCCAACTCCATATCAAGACCTGTGTTTACTTTATAAGCCCCTATCAGTCTGCTGAGAAAAGCAGTTGGTGACTCATTCTTATCTTGCCAAACACTAGTTACTGCAGCATAATTAACTGCGGCTTCTCTCAAGGCTTCTAAGCATAAAAGCCTGTAATTCTGCAACAAAGTTTGGTGCTGCATATTATTAGCATTCCAGTCTGGTCTCTGTTCTACAGCTTCAGTATTTCTGTTTGCCTAATAATTTGCTCCTCCATCTGGGTGTCATCGGGCAAGTACTTTTAATTTACCTAATCTATATTTTTCTCTTCCTTCCATATCCAGTAAAGTAGAAATAAGCTGTTGCATACCATCCCACGTGGAGTTATGCGTCTGAATGATATTTGAGAATAAATCAATTATTTCTTGAGGTTTTTCTGAAAATGGCCCAAATTGCTGTTTCCAATTAAGTAGATCAGTGGTTGTAAAGGGAACATACTGGAGCATGGAAATATTGGTGTTGTTTGGTCCAGTAACCAAAACTTCTCTTAGAGGGGCTATAATTTCTTCTGTTTTCACCCCCTTTTTACTTCTAGTTCGGCTAGAAACTGTTGTTTTGCTTTCATCGCTATCCAAGTCCTCTTCTTTCTTTTGAATGGTTTCATCTGTTTTTATTTTTCTTTCCACACCAGCTTCTGTTTGAAGTTGAACTTCATTTCTTTCAACCAGAGGGGGTGGAATTTGCTGATGTATTCTCCTTTCTTCTCTTCTAGGAACATAGGGAGGGGGTCTGGCAATTTCCTCCCTTTCTTCCTGGCTGAAAATCTTAGCTTTTGTCTGAGGTTTGGCTTTTTGGTTTGCCAAATATATTTTAGCACATTCTATCTGACATTTTGCTAACCATTGAGGCTTTTCTTCAATATTAATCTGCCACTGGTTTATATAGGGATCTTGGTCCCAATGACCACTTCCAGTCACAATTTGATGAACCCGTGCCACAAGTTTGGGATTCGCCGATCCCTCCTTGGGCCACCCTATGCCAAAGGTGGTCCATTCAGATTCACAGAATCTTTTTAACATGGCTGGATTTGGTCTTGCGTTTCCATAATCCTTAGAAAAACCCTTTTTGAAATTTTCTAACATGCACTGAAGCGGCGTCTGACCAACACCCTTCTTTGTCTGTTTACCTCCCATTTCTCCTTAACACACTACCACTGACCTGAAGTGCCGGACATCCCAACGGTCACTCTGCAGTTCCAACGGTCACAGTCCTACCTATTGAACACTTAAGGATGCCGCCTTGTCTTCTAGGGGGTGATCAGTCCCCTCTTCTGATCCAAAAGGGATCAGGTTTCCCCTTTTTACAATACTTGTCTGCAAGTGTTCCAGACTCTTTTGTTGATTAAAGACCTGTCTGCTACCCTCGGTGGATCCTTGACTGGAGTGCTTCGCTGATGGGTGAGTTCCCCTCCCTTCCTGTCGAGGTCTCCCCGCAGATAAAGGCCATGGAGCCGACTTGGAGAAGTCGTCGTTAGGAGACGGGCTTCCCACCAGGGCAATCCATCTGGAAGGTCAACGGCCTCTTCCTAAAAGTCCCGGTGGAGGAGTCACCATAAAACTTGTGGAAAACGAAAGGAACTTTACAAATTCCAGCGGGTTTAGCAGAAAGATTTATTTGCGCAAGGTTCAGAAGCGATTAGCAACAGCAATTCTGAACCCCGAGGGCGGGTCCAAACTATAGTTTTATAGCTTTCTTTTCTCAGGAACAAAGAACCACACATAGAAATCTACATTGTATTTCATTAGGTTAGTTTCTCATGTATTAGATTCATTTCTCATGGGCACACAATGGAGAATCTGCCACTGTTCTGTCTGGCCCCTCTCAGCTTAGTAAAATCCACATGAATATTTCTTTAAGAGTTTTATTTAACACAGTTCAAGAAATACATTTCAAAGTAAGATGCTGGCAGTTCATTCCGGAACGGCCGAGTTTGACGTATGTACATTCAGCTTAACACTGCAATCCCCCCTTCCAAATAACTCACTCTTTATCTCTTAAGTTGTCCAAGACATCATTAATCTTCCGTACATTCCAAAAACCACAGAAAACTGAGTTCAAACTAACTCGGTGATGCATCAGGCTGCGTCTTGATATAAACGTTGCTCGTGACAAAGAATTAGTCCCGCCTTCACCTTCTAATATAGTTTTCAATACGTCACTTCCTTTTTCCACGTAACTGACAACTTCGCCTATCAAACCTTCGGAATCTCGGATCAATCCATCTATCTTCCTGTTCCAAATCTGACCCCTCACTTTGAGAATCCGACCCAGACTGCCTGTAAATCTCCTCCCTGTCAGTGTCAGCTGCCGGGAGGGGAAAATACCCAGAGGAGCCCGGCAGTTCTTCGTCATCCTCTGAAATGTCCCCAGCCGGTCTAGAGACACCCACAACACTATCCCCCCCCGCAGGCCCCTCCCCCTGGGTCCGTCACAGGGGGTGTGGTTTGGAGGGAAACGCAGTATGAAAATCCCAAATTAACCCAGGAGCCTCAATATCATGAGCATCCACCCAACAACAAGCGTCTGGCCCACCCCCGGTCCAAGTAACCAAATATTGGAAGCAATCGTTGAGCCATCGGGAATCTCGGATGCCGGACACCTCCAACCGGGAAACAGGAACTTGAGCACGGCGAGCTGTCGGGCCCGGATCAGGAGGTCGAAGCGGAGAATCAGGGTTGACAGGAACAAGCAAGGAGCGATGAAACACGGGATGTACACGAAGAGACCTAGGCAAAGTCAAACGATAGGTCACCGGATTGATGACCGTCTCCACAGGAAAAGGACCCAGGAAACGTTGATCAAGCTTGCGGTGAATTCTTCCAGGAAACAAGTACTTGGTGGAGAGCCAAACCCGATCTCCAACAGCTAACGGCGGCGTGTCGCGACGAGAGCGGTCTGCAACCCTCTTGTAGTCTTCCTTGGCCTTAGTCAAGTGGTGCTTAACCATCTCTTGGACTGACTGGAGTTCGGTTAAATAGTCCTCTGCAACTGGAACTGGAGAATCAAGGAGCGTGAGCGGGAAAAATCTGGGATGATAGCCGTAGTTGGCAAAAAACGGAGTGGTCTGAGTGGAAGTGTGCTGAGAGTTGTTGAAAGCGAATTCGGCCACGGAGAGATATTTGGACCAATCGTTCTGTTGGTCGTTGATGAAACAACGCAAATACTGCTCCAGGATGCCAATCACTTTCTCTGTACCCCCATCAGTCTCTGGGTGATGCGTGGAGGCTAGATTAACCTGGACTTGAAGCGCAGACATGAGTTCTCTCCAGAACTCCGAGGTGAATTGGGTTCCTCGGTCGGACACTATTTTGTCAGGCAAACCGTGTAGCCGGAAGATATGTTGAATGAACAGCTGAGCAGTGACCTTGGCTGTCGGTATTCTTCGGCAAGGAATGAAATGTGCCATCTTGGTCAGCATGTCCACCACTACAAAGACAACGGTGTAGCCGGCAGAAACAGGTAGACAAGTCAAGAAGTCCATGGAAATAGCCCCCCAGGGTCTCTCCGGTGTGGGCAAAGGCTGTAATAATCCCGGAGGGGCTCCTGTGGCATGTTTTGCCTGACGGCACCGTACACAGGAATTCACATAAGAATGAACATCATGGCAAAGTCTGGGCCACCAAAAAGTCCGAGACACTAAGTGGAGAGTCTTAAAATGACCAAAATGACCCGCCGCAGGGTTATCATGGCATTGAGTCAGGATGAGACCACGGAGTGGGCCTGCTGGAACATATAACAGGTTGCGGAAGCGTAATAGACCCTCGGACAAAGTCCAAGGTGAGTCGGGACCCACCTCTTGCCTCCTCTGTGCCGCAAAGTCATCTAGTTGTTGCGCTTCCCGAATCTGTCATCGTAGATCTACCGGATCATGCACGGCTGCGATCGATTCGACAGGCAGAATGGTTCGAAGCGGCAAGGGGTCCTTGCTCTGTAGATACTCAGGTTTACGGGACAAGGCATCTGCTCTTTTGTTGTACCCTTTCGGAATGTAGGTGACTTTGAAGTTGAATCGAGCGAAGAACAAAGACCAACGGATCTGACGTTGATTCAATTTCCTGGCAGATTGCAAAAATTCCAAGTTTTTATGGTCAGTCCGAACTTCAACTTGGTAGCGGGCTCCTTCCAGGTGGTGTCTCCAGGTCTCAAAAGCAGTCTTGATGGCCAATAGCTCCTTCTCCCAAATGGTATAATGGCATTCTGAGGGACTCAGTTTCCTGGAATAATAAGCACACGGGAACAGGGGGCCGCCATTTTGGCGTGTTTGAAGAAGCACGGCCCCTACAGCAACATCTGAGGCGTCGGCCTCCACTACAAAGGGACGACAAGGATCTGGATACTTGAGAATGGGTTCCTGAACAAAAGCCTTTTTGAGGGTTTGAAACGCCTGTTGCTCGGCATCACCCCACTGGAACTTAATGCCTTTCCGTAACAGTCGAGTAAGGGGCGCAGTCAAGGTAGAAAACCTTGGAATGAATATCCGGTAATAGTTCGCTAATCCCAAAAGTCTTTGGACATCTTTTGCTTTACACGGTGGTTGCCACGTTTGCAAGGCTTCAACCTTGCCAGGATCCATGGCGATGCCTTGTGGAGAAATCACATGTCCCAGAAACTCAATGGTGGTTTGATAGAATAGACATTTCTCTAACTTGGCGTAAAGGTGATGCTCTCTCAAGCGTTGCAGAACTTGCCGGAGATGCTGGAGATGAGTTGCTCGTGACGGGGAGTAGATCAGGATGTCATTGAGGTAAACCACCACGAATTGATCTAATAAATCTCGGAAGATGTCATTCATGAAATGTTGAAATACGGCCGGAGCATTGGTGAGTCCAAAGGGCATGACTGTATATTCAAAATGACCATACCTGGTCCCAAACGCGGTCTTCCACTCGTCCCCCTCTCGGATGCGAACCAGGTTGTAAGCACCCCGTAGATCTATTTTGGTGAAGATGGCCGCTGATCGGAGACGGTCCATGAGTTCAGGAATCAAAGGCAGAGGGTACCGGTTGCGCACCGTGATGGCATTGAGCTTGCGATAATCACAGCATAGGTGTAAATCTCCGGTTTTCTTCTTCACGAATAACACAGGAGCTGACAAAGGCGAGGAAGAGGGACGAATGAAACCCCTGGCCAAGTTTTTGTCCACAAAGTCTTTTAATGCGGCCAACTCGGGTTCTGACATAGAGTAAAGGCGTCCCCCTGGAAGCTTGGCATGTGGCAGCAAATCAATGGCACAGTCATATGGTCTATGAGGAGGCAATTGGTCTGCCTCTTTCTCACTGAATATATCTGCAAAGTCCGCTAGGTCGGCCGGCAAGGTGATGTTAGGGTGGGATGGTAGCTGGGCTGCGCAAAATTGGCGTATGTGGTCCACGCATTGCAAACTGGGAAATGAAACAAAGTTCTGGGACCACACCACACAAGGATCATGGGTTCTCAACCAGGCTAGGCCGAGAACTAAGGGGAAATGAAGTCCCCTGGTAACATAAAATTGGATGGCTTCTTCATGTTGTCCTATGACCAGGCATATGGGCTGGGTCATGAACTTGATCAGTCCAGACAACAACTCACGACCATCAATTGTCTCAACCAACATAGGCGGTTTAACAGAGCACAAAGGTATGGCATGCTGACGAGCGAAAGCTTCATCCATGAAATTAGTGGTGGCTCCAGAATCCAACAAGGCGTGTGCCGGAATGCCCTGGGCATGGTTTCCCAGAATTAGATTGGTTGCTAGGATCAAATGTCTCGGAGGACCGGGGTCTTCGTCTGCATAACTTGAACTGGGTTTGGCGCCTGCCCGACCCAACGTTTCCATTAGGCCGGGCTCTGGCCGTTTCCCGGCAAGGTGGCTTGAAACTGCTGAGTGGGAGGTCGAGCTGGAACAGGAGTAGGACCTGCCGTACCACGTCGTTTCTGGGGGCAGGCCATGACGAAATGACCCATCTCTCCACAGTACAGGCACAATCCCTCAGCTCTCCGTCTTGCCTTCTCAGCCTCGGTCAAGCGAGATCTGGCTGCACCAAGATCCATGGGCTCATCTCTGGCCATGGGTACAGGACGCCTCTCAGTGTAAGCCGGCAGTGGTTGGAAAATACGTCTGGGTGCCGGAATGGGTGGAGTGATAGGTAGGGTCTGGAATCCTCTGCGTGGTGCAGGAACTGGCTTGGCACTTCCGGTGACTGGAATCATCTGTTTGACCAGGCGAGCATCCGTGGCTTGCATTTGCGCCTCAATAGCCAAACAATGTTGATATAAGGCATCCAGGGTCGCAGGCATTACAGTATGTCTAAATTCAGACAATAGCTGGGAAGACAGGCCATCTTGAAAGATTTCCATGAGAGCCTCTTCATTCCAATTAATTTCTTGAGCTAGGCGGCGAAAATCTGATATATATTTCGCTACGCAATGCGTTCCTGGTGGCATTTTGTCTACGAAGGGGGTCAGCCAATTCTCTTTCCATCAGCTGGCAGAATCCTGCATAATTGCGCAGGACAGGATCTTGTCCGTCTATCAGAGGAGATGACCAATCAGCAGCTGGACCAGAGAGCAAACTTAAAATAAAAGCCACTTTAGTTTCATCAAGCTGGAAATCTGCTGGCGTTGAAGCAATGAATGTTCTGCATTGGTTTAAAAAAGCTGGAAATTTACTACGCTCTCCAGTAAACTTATCAGGCAATGCTAAATAACACCTGCTTCTTCTGGGAGGAGGAGCTGGAGCTACTGTGGCTTGCTGAATCTGTTGCTGCAAATTACCAATTTGCACCTGAAGACCTTGAACTAGTTGAGACAGAACAGGATTATCAGCTAGAAACTCCTCCATGACGTCACTGGACTTGCGCAGTACTGAAAGCTCGGACTATGGTTTTGTTTTTGTTTTTTTTTCCTGGGTCACGAGCAATCTGTTCTGTCTGGCCCCTCTCAGCTTAGTAAAATCCACATGAATATTTCTTTAAGAGTTTTATTTAACACAGTTCAAGAAATACATTTCAAAGTAAGATGCTGGCAGTTCATTCCGGAATGGCCGAGTTTGACGTATGTACATTCAGCTTAACACTGCGATCCCCCCTTCCAAATAACTCACTCTTTATCTCTTAAGTTGTCCAAGACATCATTAATCTTCCGTACATTCCAAAAACCACAGAAAACTGAGTTCAAACTAACTCGGTGATGCATCAGGCTGCGTCTTGATATAAAAGTTACTCGTGACAAAGAATTAGTCCCGCCTTCACCTTCTAATATAGTTTTCAATACGTCACTTCCTTTTTCCACGTAACTGACACCTCCGCCTATCAAACCTTCGGAATCTCGGATCAATCCATCTATCTTCCTGTTCCAAATCTGACCCCTCACTTTGAGAATCCGACCCAGACTGCCTGTAAATCTCCTCCCTGTCAGTGTCAGCTGCCGGGAGGGGAAAATACCCAGAGGGGCCCGGCTGTTCTTCGTCATCCTCTGAAATGTCCCCAGCCGGTCTAGAGACACCCACAACAGCCACATACATTGTTTCTAAGTGTAATGTGTATTTGGTTAGTCACGTATTTGCTAACACAGCTTTATTCCAGTAATTGTGCAGACACATCATTTTACTTTAGTGATTTTTCATTTTCATTATTATTATTATTCTACTTTATTCTTCATGATCCTACTTTAACTTCTTACCCTGTGGACATCGGGATCGACCACCCCACCTACTCCTCATCCTGGGGCAGCTGTTGCCATCCGGTGGTCTCCAGCCCATTGCTGGCCAGCCAGGCATGCCGGGATGCCTCCCTTTGGGCTCCCTTGGCCTGTCCCCCCCTCCAGGCTGTGGCTGGTCAGATTCCCTCCATGGGCAGTGCTGTGCCTGTCCCTGGCCAGCCCTCCTCCTCCTCCATCCTCCTCCTCTTTCTGTCGGTGGACTGCAGCTTACCGAGCTGGGTGGCACCTCTACCCGCACATGTCCTCAGGCAGAGGAGCTGGGTAGCCATGGCTCTTGCTCCTCTCCAGCCTCCATCTGCTCGAGGCCTGAGCTCGGCATGCCCAACTGGCTGAGGGTAGGCAGGGTGGGCGCTCCCGAGGTCCACAGGGGAAGAAGCGGCATGGAGGCTCCACACCCAGTCCAGCCCAGCCCCGGCATAGCACAGAAAGTGAGGCAGAAGCCCCACATGCACCCCCATGCATGAGCAACCCTCGCCCTGCCAGTCAAGTGGAGCCATGGCATCTGTGGCAGAAGGGCACAGGCAGGGAGCCATGGCTTCAATCCCCTCCCTGGCAGGGCATTGGGAGTGCCCACCCTGCCTACCCCTTGTCCTGGGGCAGCTGCTGCTGTCTGGCACTCTCCAGCCTGTTGTTGGCCAGCCAGGGGCACCAAGCTTGGGCCTCGGGTAGATAGAGGATGGAGGGGAGCGAGACCCACATTGCCCGGGTCCTCTGCCTGAGGACGTGTGTGAAGAGAGGCACTGTGGTCTGCTCATAGAAGGAAGAGGATGGAGGAGGAGGGCTGGCCTGGAGAGGGGGAGAGGCCGAGGGAGCCTAAAGGGAGGCAGGCATGGTGCTCGGGGGTAGCCGCTCTCCCTCCACCCCCCTGCGCTCCTGCAGAAGGGATGGCTGGCTTCGGCGTCACCTGGGCAGGCCTGGCCACATATCTGCTAATGGCCCTGGTGGGCCCGGCCTGCCTTCCTTCCTTCCTTCCTTCCTTCCTTCCTTCCTTCCTTCCTTCCTTCCTTCCTTCCTTCCTTCCTTCCTTCCTTCTCCCTCCCCTCCTTCCTCTCTCTCTCTCTCTCTCTCTCTCTCCCTTTCTCCAAAGTCCAAACTTACATGTCCTCCTTCCCCCCTAGCCTTCTGCAACATGCAAATGGACACCATGTCCTTCTTGTCTTCTCCAAAATCACGCCCACCATCACTTCCAAAGGCCGTCTGCTTGCTCACTCGCTTGCTCACTTCCAAAGGCCGTCTGCTTGCTCACTCACCCGTCTCACTGCACTCCCACCAAAACCTGCTTTCATAGGTTCTCCTCTCCCCGCCCAGCTCTCACAGCTGTTCCCGTGAGAGCACTGCTGGATTCAGTTTCCCTGCCCTCTCCAGTTCCCACTAGTCAGGCGCACATGGTGAGGGGGGAGGGGAGCGTCCCTCTGGTGCATGTGTCGACAGAAAGGGCTCTACGTGCCCAGTCTGGCACACATGCCATAGGTTCACCACCTCAGCCCTATACCATTTCAGACAAATGGTTGTTCAGTCTCTTTTTTAAAGCTTCCAATATATTGGAGCTTTCATAACTTCTGGAGGCAGGCTGTTCAACTGATTAATTGTTCTAAATGTCAGGAAATTTCTCCTTAGTTCTAGGTTGCTTATTTTATTTTATTTTATTATTTTATTTTATTTTATTATTTATTTTATTATTTTATTTTATTTTATTATTTTATTTTATTTTATTATTTTATTTTATTATTTATTTTATTATTTATTTTATTATTTATTTTATTTTATTTTATTTTATTATTTTATTTTATTTTATTTTATTTTATTATTTTATTATTTTATTTTATTTTATTTTATTTTATTTTTTATTTTATTATTATTTTTTACTTATAAGCTGCCCAACTCAAACTGTGTGATTCTGTGCAGCATACAACATATACACACAATATATTACAAAGATTTTTAAAAAAACCCAAAGAAAGTTGGTTTTATATAAATGCAAAATCTATATAAGTATATAAGGTTAGGTATTTTAATCTTGCTATATATGTTTCTATATAATAAGCTGTAACCAACCAACCTTTGGAAACTGTTTTCTTCTACGCATGTTGCTGAGGTCTAGAGGAAAAGTATATGTAGATACTGATTATTGGAGATGTAAATATATTGGGGATTAAGCTCAATTAAGCAAACAAGGTAAACTAGAAATTCAAGTCAATGAGGGCAGATATGATATTGTTGCCATTACAGAAATATGGTGGGATGAAACCCACAAATGGAACACACAGCTAGAGGGATTTAAATTATTTAAAAGAAACAGATCAAATAAAAGAGGAGGTGGAGTTGCTCTATATGTAAGAAATAACTACATCTCTACAGAAATAGAGCACAACAATGACGAAATCTGTCTTGAATGCATTTGGATCAATATAAAAGGGAGAAAAAAATGACATTGCCATAGGTGTATACTGTAGGCCACCCAACTAAACAGAGGAAATAGATGAACTTTTTGCTAGTCAGCTAACTAAGGTACAGTATGTAGGAAGCACATCACCATAGTAATGGGGGACTTTAATTATCCTGGCATCAACTGGGAGACAAACTCTGCACCAAGTGGGAGATCAAACAGATTCCTGACAAACCTAGCAGACAACTTTGTCTCCCAAAAAGTAGAGAAGGGAACTAGGGGATTAGCCATTTTGGATCTAATTCTCACTAACAGAGATGAAATGATAGAAGGTGTTGAAGCCACAGGAACCTTGGGAGGAAGTGATCATGCAATATTGGAATTCAACATTATGGAAGCCCAAGCAATAGAATATAGTCTTGGACTTCAAGAGAGCTAATTTCAATAAACTTAGAGAGGGCTTGGGAAGAATTCCATGGATGATAATATTTTCCAGGGGAAAACAATGCAAGAAGCTTGGGAAATTTTGAAAAGCAAGTTAATAGAAGCCCAGTATAACTCAATACAAACAAAGAGGAAAAATTAAGCTCTCAGAAGAAACCAGCATGGCTGCATAAAGAACTCTCTGACAAATTGAAAGATAAAAAGGACAAATATAGAAAGTGGAAAGAGGGGCACATAACTAAATCAGAATATCAACAAATAGCCCAAGCCTGCAAAGATGAAGTGAGGAAAGGTAAGGCTCAAAATGAACTAAGGCTTGTGACCAAAGTCAAAAATAACAAAAAAAAGCTTCTTTCAACATGTAAAAAACAAGAAAAAAGTGAAATAAACAATTGGTCCATTAGTGGGTGAAAGTGGTAAGAAGGTGACTAGCAATAGGGAGAAAGCAGAACTATTTAATTCATTTTTTGCATCTGTCTTTACACAAAGGGAAAAAACAGACCAACCTACCAAAAATAGTGCCATAAAAAACAGAATAGAAACACAAGTTAAGATAGGCAAGAAAACTGTAAGTGAACACCTGTCCAGCCTAGACGAGTTCATATCACCAGGACCAGATAGATTACACACCAGGGTTCTCAAGGAACTGGCAGATGTGATCTCAGAACCATTGAACTATATTTTTCAAAGATCTTGGAGCACAGGGGAACTACCAGAAGACTGGAAAAGAGCTGATGTAGTTCCCATCTTCAAAAAAGGAAAAAAAATGGATCCAGGAAATTACAAACCTATCAGCCTGACCTTAATACCTGGGAAGATTCTGGAAAAGATAATCAAACAACGAATCAGCGAACACCTAGAGGCAAACAAAGTCATTACTAAAAGCCAACATGGGTTTGTCAAAAACAGATCATGCCAGACAAATCTTATTGCATTCTTTGACCAAGTGACAAAATTAGTGGATCAGAGGAATGCTGTGGATGTAATTTACTTGGACTTCAGTAAGGCATTTAATAAAGTAGATCACAACCTACTACTCGATAAGATAAAAAAATGTGGATTAGACAGCATTACCACCAGATGGATCTGTAGCTGGCTGACCAGCTGTACTCAGCGTGTGGTCCTCAATGGAACCACATCTACATGGAGGGAAGTGTGTAGTGGGGTGCCCCAGGGCTCTGTTCTAGGCCCAGTGCTCTTCAACATCTTCATCAATGATTTGGACGAGGGGATAGACGGAGAACTCATCAAATTTGCTGATGACACCAAGCTGGCAGGAATAGCCAACACTCCAGAAGACAGGCTTAAGATACAGGAGGACCTGGACGGACTTGAACACTGGGTGCTATCTAACAAAATGAAATTCAATGGTGAAAAAAGTAAGGTTCTACATTTAGGCAAGAAAAACCAAATGTACAGGTATAGTATACGGGGTACCTTGCTCAATAATAGGAACTGTGAGAGATCTCGGAGTCTGGTAGACAATCACTTAAATATGAGCCAGCAGTGTGCTGCAGCTGCCAAAAAGGCCAACACAGTGCTGGGCTGCATTAACAGAGGGATAGAATCAAGAGCACGTGAAGTATTAATACCACTTTACAATGCCTTGGTAAGGCCACACTTAGAATACTGCATTCAGTTTTGGTCACCACAATGTAAAAAAGATGCTGAGACTCTAGAAAGAGTACAGAGAAGAGCAACAAAGATGATTAGGGAACTGGAGGCTAAAACATATAAGGAACGGTTGCTGGAATTGGGTATGTCTAGTTTAACGAAGAGAAGGACGAGGGGGGACATGATAGCAGTGTTTCAATATCTCAGGGGCTGCCCCAAAGAAGAGGGAATCAAGCTATTCTCCAAGGTGCCTGAAGGCAGGACGAGAAGCAACGGATGGAAACTGATCAAGGAGAGAAGCAACTTAGAACTAAGGAGAAACTTCCTGACAGTTAGAACAATTACCGGTAATCAATGGAACAACCTGCCTCCAGAAGCAGTGAATGCTCCAACACTGGAAGTTTTTAAGAAGAGACTGGACAGCCATTTGTCTGAAATGGTGTAGGGTTCCTGCCTGAGCAGGGGGTTGGACTCGATGACCTCCAAGGTCCCTTCCAACTTTATTATTATTATTATTATTATTATTATTATTATTATTATTATTGTTGTTGTTGTTGTTGTTGTTATTGTTGTTGTTGTTGTTATTATTGTTATTGTTATTGTTATTGTTATTGTTATTGTTATTGTTATTGTTATTGTTATTGTTATTGTTATTGTTATTAAAATAAATGGTATTTACTTTTAGGTAGAAATATAGGAGTTTGTTTGTCATTCTCATTGATATCAGTTTTCAAAATAGTGTTTTGTGAATCAGTTCTCAAACTCTGGATCTCAATGCTCAAAATCTGATCTCAATGCTCAAAAGTTTGGCCCCTTTAGATTTCTACAGTGAAAATATGTCCAGTTGGTTTAAATTAGCCTTCCTAGCACTAAAATGCAAGTTATACCCTATGGTAGTTTGTAAATTATCAATAATATTTCTGCAAAAAATAAAATAGTATCAAAGATAATTTATTTCAGTAATAATCCATTACATTTTTCTATGTGCCTCTAATTAATGCTGTCTGTTGAAATAAACAATGACAAGACAGTAGTTTGAATTTGATGACATTATTTTCAAGTATTAGTAAAATGAAACAAATGTGCTGCACTTGTCTTCTAGGAAGTACTCATATATAGTTGTATTATGTTATGCTATGTTAAATATATGTCCTCTAAGTTCTCTTCCTTTGTCAAGAGATTGATTCAATTTTTCCTTTGGGCTTGTAAGGTCCCAGTCCCTTACTTGAACTTGAGATATCATATCAATCTAATCAGATAACCCAAGCGGAGACTTCTTGATCAAGCAGCACTTTATTTGATCAAATTAAGCAGCTGGGTGGCCAACAATCTGGAATGCTGGCAGTTATGTCCAGAAGTGCCACGCATTATGAAATTGGTAGCATTGCTTTATAAACTTTGTTAGCCAATAAGAATCAGACAACAGAGCCATTACATCATAAGAAAGACATCAATCATTCCTGTACACTCCCTTATTCCCTGCTTCAGTATATCCCGTCTATGTACATGTTTCCCACAGTTGCATGAAATTTCTCTGGTGCAAAAGCTGATTATAAAAAGCAAGAAAGCAACAGTTAGGCTAAACAATTTCCCTTTGTTCCAGAACCCTTCAGGCTTATTTTATTATTGTGCAGTAATGTAAGTTACTCTTGTTTCCCAATATTTCTTTGTCCATTATTCTGCAGTTTAGGTACTTGAATTTCCTGATCTGAAAGAAACTCTGGAATGTTTTCTTTTTAGATGTTCCTATGAACTTTGACTGAAACTGTCAGAAGAAATTGTGAGAGATGCTTGAATATTTTGAATCAAGGTAATACAGTAATTTGTAATTCCCCCCTAAATATTCACTAAAAAAATCCTTACATTATGAGGAAAAAAATAAATTCAGTTAATTAAAAAAGAAAGATATATGTTGTTATTCCCCAGTCTTCTCCTATCCTACTTTCTTCAACCTTTAGCAGCATTGGGATTGCAACACCCAGAATTTGCATGCAGTCTGGAAATGCAAGTTGCAATACATCCTACTGGCATCTGGTTGGAGACTGATCTCGTCCTTAACTTGTTGGAAATCGTAAATGGAAATTACTGATAGTAACACCATATTTGTTTTCTGACAAAAGCTGCATCAAAACCTTATAACCAAGAAATTATGTAACGGATTGTGTTATTAATAAAATATATTATCTAAGATATGCGTTTTCTTTTTCTTTTGCCAAATAATTCATGGGAGGAACTCATCAGAATTACACATTGTTAGAGAAACCTCTTGTGGCCTGTTATTTTAACTATTATTCACCCTCCCCCTTTAATTATTCTGAACCTTGATTAACCTATTGGCAGTGTTAATTAACTATTGTATGGCAGTATCCCATAGCTGTTTTTTAAGCTGAACTTTGCTATACAACTTCAAAAGAAATCTTCAAACTCCAAATTGCCAAGTTTGAATATTATCTAATTAACCCCCCAGGGTGTCAGTCCGTGTTGGTTATCATGAAATTATCACAGCCCCTCAGGTGTTGAGGCACTAGATACAGCTAAGTGCCTCTAATTCCCTAAGGGGCTGATTAGCCCATGATAGCAATGCTCCCTTGAGTTGCTTTTATTAAAAGATTTTATTGTGGAGAAAATGTTTGTTTTTATGCAGGAGGAAGATGAAGTTGACAGTTCAGACTAGTGATGACTGTACAAGTTCCTTACTGGAGATATGATGGAAACCTTGATGAATTTGCTCATTTGAAACACTCTGAAGCAATTCAGAATGCTCTGCTCAGTTTTGCTCATAATTAATGTATTTATAATGCACTTCTACCAGAAGGAAAACAGGCAGGCTGCAGTCTTGTGCTTTAGAATTGAAAAGTATAACCGAATGAATGCAGTGTGCTTTGCTTCTTAATAGTTATGTAACTAATTATTGTCCTGCCACAAATTAGCAGCTGAATAAAACATTAAGTAATAACCCTGTAGAATTTTAGAATTCATGGCATGTAATTCCAAAATAAAAATAGAAGGACCTTCATCTCAAAATCTAAATTATACACTGGGAAAATTGAATAGTTTTACATAAACTTGCTTAAATGGTATACTTTTTGGTAGCATTTTTAGGAATGTGGAAATCTGTGACAAATTTCTCTCCTCACAAAAGATAATAAGAGAAATAGAATTTGGCCTGTTAAAACATAGAGATCTGGATCAGAAGCTAACACTCATCTTGTTTATTAAATCCCTGTCCTTATAACTCCCCCCCCATATTTGACTTTGACTGAAACAAGACATTGCATAATTTAAAAATCTATAGTATATGAGAACTACAATTATTCAAACAAATCTTACCCTCAGGACCAAATATATCACTTTGAAAGTATTAGCATATAGGAAGACCAGAAACCCATCATACATTACTATGTAGCAAAGACTACTGAATTTTAAACAGTACATTTATCTTAAATATGTGATAATATTTAAAGCATATCTATTAGAAATTACTCACAAACACAATTTTAAAAAGTTTTAACTTCTAATGGTAATGTGGTCGTTTGGACTACAAAAAAGTGCTCTATTCATAAGGAAAACAAATGTAATATATGTGGCTGATTAGAATAATAAGTTTGGAAAAAGAATAAATATATTTTTGTGTGCTAAATATTTCAAGAAAAGAGGAGGTTGAGAGAAAGAAAAGCTTATCTTCAAGAATCAAATAAATGGTGAATATTAAATATGTTCATTTATTTCCTTGGTGACTAAGCCAACCGGTGAAGATACCATTTTCTTTTTTTTTCTGATAAAGGTGTTTCATTATTATTCTTGCTTTGTTTTATAAGCTATGGCCTTCTAATCTCTGCATTTTTTATATTTCCTAAATGATTCCTTATTCCAGCGTTTAATACTCAGTCTTGTAGATATACAGTTTGGGACTAATATTTTTTCTATATTGTTATAATGATCCTTAAAATTAGTAGTGAAAACAGCACAAATAAAGATAAAAAAGGTTTCCCCTATTCAATCATATCTGATTCTAGGGAGTGGTTCTCATCTTTGTTTCCTAGCCAAGGAATTTAGCCTTATCCAAAGATGCTTCCATAATCATGTGGCTGGCATGACTATACGCCAAGGCAAATGGAATGCTGTTACCTTCCATCAAAATGGTACCTATTTATCTACTTGCATTTGCATACTTTCAAACTGTTAGGTTGGCAGGAGCTGGGCAAGAATAGGAGTTCACCCCATCATGTGGTACTTGGATCTCAATCTGCCAATCTTCCAGTTGACAAGCCCAGTGTCTTAACCATTAGGCCACTGTGCTCCATAACATCATAAATAGATCCATACAATTTTATTAGCAATATTTTCAGAAATGGTTTGCTGGAAACTTCTTTGGTAAAGATTTTTGACTTCCTAATCTAAGGTTGAATTACTTTAAAAATAGCTGTTTTGTGTATATGCTTGTAATAAGAGAAGTGGTCACAATGATGGGAAGATTCTGTAACAGTTCTATTTTATTATTAGACAGTACTTGCTCTTAAATCACTTCTAAGAACAATATTCTTTAGATTTTCCCATATCTGTGTGCAAAATATGGGAATGTATCACATCTTTGTACATTTCTAAGCAGTCCGCAAATTACTTTTATGTTTGATGGCAACACATTTTTGGTATGGTCAAATGTCAATATACATGTCATAAGGTCACTCTGCTTTTGTTCTTCTCATGAACTTCTATTTGTTTTTTTCAAAGCTGCCCTTCACCCATGACACTGGATATTCTCTGTTTAACAATTATTGCTTTAACATCTCAGATTCCAATTTAAAATCCACCTCTAGGGAAACAGTTGCATTTGATTCTTGGAAATTGTCCTAATCATAAATTATTCCTGACCAGTTTGGGATGAGAATGATTATATTTGAGAAATGATCAAATAACCGTATTTTATAAAGTATAAACTATGGCATTTAGAAATCAATGAATTATTTTTCATCTGAGGAATGCAAAGTCTGCTTTTAAACGCATTTGATAGGAGCATTAATACTCATTTTTAAGACTTCTTTTCACCTACACTGACTTTAATATTTAAATCTGAAAATCAGATTTCATTACTTTCTCTATACATTAATATATTATACACGCAATCTGCAACAAGGAATAGAGATTGGTCAGGTGGGGATTATGGGAGCAAATTAATTGGTAATCTAATTTGGGTCCCGTCACACAAATGCCATATTGTTCCCTATTACGATCAATGGGAGTTTTCTCCTGAGTAACCACATTGGTTTATTTATTTAGAACATTTGTCTCCCCTGTCTCCCTGAACTCAAGGTGGAATACATAAGAGTCCCTCTTCCAATTTTCTCCCAACAGTCAGCTGCATACATAGCAAAATGCAAGACACCAACTTGATGTCATGCAGATAATATCACAAATATAAATTGTAGCACTTGTGTGATCACACCACATGCATGTCACCATAGTCTTCCCTTCACCCCACCACATAGACTCTCAACCTGAGAGTGCCTGTCCCAAAGTTGCCCAGTAAGCCTTCATGGCTGAGTATGAACTTGAACCTGGGCTTCTGTGGTCCAACATTAAGGCATAATATGCCAAGTAGTATTTAAAGATACAGATGATTGATAGATAAACAGACAGATGATTCACAGATTATATTAAGCCATGTATGGTTTATTGACCAGATTATGATATATTGGACAATTTAAAAGCCATAACCTTGGTTTACAAATGACAATGGCCAGATTCATATGTTATGCTACGCCAAAAGCAAGAAAATAATAAAAAAGAGGAGTTGTAGCCTTAACGATATTTATCACATTTAAACTAGCCTGTTCCTTAATATTAAGAAATAGGATAATTTAAATGTGATAAATACTGTTAAGGCTGCAACGCCTCCTTTTTATTCATAGATACTCAATTTAAATACCATGTTGTACACAGTATAGGATATAGTTATGGAACACAGAGATTAGTAAAAGCTGGGAAAAGGTAACATTGTTAGTCTAAAGACTGTTGAATGAAAAATCTTCATCGAGGTCCAGTCTAAGCTGGGAATAAACAAAATGGAGACTGCTTTAGAAAGAAGGTTGTAGTTTATTGAAGAGCAGAGCCAGACAGAAGCGTGGCTCTGGACAAACTGACCATATGTATCTGGGAGTGGTAGGTTTTTATACCTTCTTGGGCTTTTGAGGTTGTTTCCTGTTCCTGTTTGAGGCTTTGTATTTCCTGTATCATATACTTTACTAAAAGTTGCTCTTTCTTTCTTATTTCCTCCTCTAATTCCTTCCTTTTTTCCTCCCGTTTACGTCTATACCTTTTATTCATATCAATTAAAACCCCACGCATAAAAGCTTTACTAGCATCCCACACCATTTCTATTGTTGTACCCTTATGAAGATTTAACATAAAAAATTCCTTCATGGCACTTTTACATTCAAGCACATTTGAGTCATATTGAAACAAGTTTTCATTGAGTCTCCAAGATCTTCTAGGAGTCTGGCCCACCATTAACTCCATCAAAACCGGATTATGATCTGATAAACCTTTAGGCAAAATTTTTACCTTCCTTACCCCAGAAATAAAGTCACTTGTAGTTAGTATAAAATCAATTCTAGAAAAAGATTGGTATCTATCAGGAAAAAAAGTAAATTCTTGCTCTTGACCATTTCTTTCTCTCCATATATCTATCAAATCAAAATCATCCTTAATATCAAAAAAAGATTTAGGCAGCAAAGAACGTGTTTGAGGGATTGGTGATGTTTTCCTCTTGTCTAAACTAATATCCATAACTCCATTCCAATCTCCCATTAGAATACAAGACCTATAATCAAATTGTGTTAATTTTTTATGTATTAATTTATAAAACTTTCCTTGGTGTTGATTTGGTGCGTAAATACCCATCAGAAGAACTTTCTTCCCATCTATTAAAATTTCAATTACTAAAAATCTGCCTTCAACATCTGCTTCTATTAACTTAGCGTTTAGGTGATTTTTAACATAAATAACAATTCCATTCTTCTTCTCTTTAGCCGCTGCCACAAAATGTGAACCTAATTTATTATTTATCAAGTATTTCTGATCACTAGATCTAATGTGTGTTTCTTGTAGGCAGATTACATCATTTTACATTGAGTCAGATAGTGAAATATCTTTTTCCTCTTCTGAGGAGAATTTAGACCGTTGACATTCCATGTCAAATATTTATTTGACATGGCCAGATTGAGAAAGCTTTTGCAAGACCAAATCAATTTTCGCCGTTTTCTTCTTTGGTCTAGCTCCCATGGCTTCCAAACTTGCAGATGTGCGTAATTGTTGTTGTTCTTTTTCTTGTTCTTCCATACGCTTGGTAGCTGATCTAGTTTGCCTTTGATCTTTAGATTTCTCTATTTCCAGGGGTTGGAAAATGTCAATACTCTGTACGGGCAACTCCATCGAAGCTCCTCCAGCTGCTGGGGGGGCTGTGAGTCTGAAGATTGTATTTGTAATAGTTCCATCCCTTCTTCTTTTGACAAATCTGCATTTTTTGGTATCGGGGATGGGGGTCTACCAGCCTTCAGCACGTTCTCAGCAAAATCTTTCGCTTTTGCAACAGAATTCAAATAATATCTTTTACCCTGATATGATAATGAAAGTCCAGCTGGAACCTCCCATCTATATTGTAAAGCACGTATTTTAAGCTCAGCAACCAAAAATGCATAGTCCTTTCTAGCTCTCAACATCTTTGGAGGAATCTCCTTCAGAACCACAACTTCCTGACCAGCAACATTTAATATCTTATTATAAGATATTGTAAGAACATGATTTCTGAATCTCCTTGTTACAAAATAAATAACAACGTCTCTAGGTAAATTTCTTTGTCTTGCAATCCATGAGTTAATTCTGTATATTCTATCAATTTGCCAGGAAAAATTCTTGACAGCATCGTTTAAAATTTTTTCGAAAGCTTCCTCAAAGATTCTTCTCAAATCATCCTGAGTCTCATTTAGTACCTCCCTCAGGCCCCTAATTCTAATAGCAGACATCATCTGATTGTATTGCACCATCAAAGCATGATCATATAATTCACTTTTCATTTGTTGCTTGACCTCCTCAACCTTTTCTTCAATACCCTCCCAGACCCCCTTAACAGCTTCCACAATATCCTCTCTTATTTCCATATTATGGGTCTGGATTGTTGCCTTAATTTTTTCCAGTTCATCAGATACACCTTTGCCTTGGTTCTCAATCTTATTCTCCAAATCCTCAATCTTACTCTCCAACTTTTTCTCCATTTTATCAAACCTTTTTTCAAATCTTCTCTCCAACTCCTCAGTCAAATTAAGAGTCATTGTTGACAATGCAGCCTGTAGATCTTTCACAGTAAGCATTTCTGAAGAAGCTTGTATAGGCAAAGGGTGAGATTCTGTAGTTGCTGAAGAAGGAGGGGGAGCAAAGGAGCTGGTCACTGCTTTAGAGGGCTGAGCTGGAGAAGATACCACCTTTGAGGAAACTAACTTAGTTTGTCTAGAAGTCATTTTGTTCAAACCAAAATTTTTACCAAAATATATCCTCCTCTTATCTTCTTGACTTACAATTTATAAGATTTTAAAATGTAAATCTGAGCCATCTCATAGCGATCGCTCTAAACGCTTGAGAAAAAAAGAAAAAAATCACTTCCGCTTTCCGGTAACTTTCTCTTTACAGTAAAAGCGATCGCCATCTTGGATACATTATGTTGATTGTAGAAATACGTGGTCAGAAGTAAAATATAAAGAAATACTTGCAGTACTAGACTCCTGTATTCACTCCGCCTGCATGTAGGTCTCTTTAAAAAAGTTTTCCTCGAGCAGGAGCTGGTCGCGGCGTCTGAGCCTGTTTACAAACAGGAACGTCTCTGGGTAGGAGCTTCTTCAAGCTACTTCCTAGGGAGTTCTCACTCTTCCCCCCTGATAACTTTACCAGGGGGATTTCAGAGGAACTCAACCTTAGCCTGATGCTCTTCACCCCTTCTTTGCCTGAAGGGGGGGTTTATCACCGCAATAAAACAGCTGGTGTTCGCTGTTTATGCGGCTTAACAAACCCAGAAGAACGGAGCCTCCAAAGAGGCTATAGCGACGCCAGCGGAGCCACCCGGAAGTCCCCTGTGTCATATACTTTGACCTGAGTCTGAGTGTGCCCTTTTGGTATTGGTGGGTTAATCCTATTATGTCCCCAAAGGTCATGTCTTTTAGAGTTTGGGTGGGGTATGTAGATTTTAGGGATCTTTGTCTTCCTAATCTCATTTCATCTCAGCTTCTAACTTCCTGGCTCCAACTTTCCTGAAAGAATAGAATAGAATAGAATAGAATAGAATAGAATAGAATAGAATAGAATAGAATAGAATAGAATAGAATAGAATAGAATAGAATAGAATAGAATAGAATAGAATAGAATAGAAGCTGGAAGGGACCTTGGAGGCCTTCTAGTCCAGTCCCCTGCTCAAGCAGGAGAACCTATACCATCTCAGACAGGTGATTGTCTAATCTCTTCTTAAAAATGTCCAGTGATAGAGCGCCCACAATTTCTGGGGGCAAGCTGTTCCACTGGTTGATTGTCCACACTGTCAGGAAGTTTCTCCTTAATTCCAGGTTGCTTCTCTCCTTGATCAGTTTCCAACATTGTTTCTCATCCTTCCCTTTGGTGCTCTGGTGAACAACCTGACCTCCTCTTCTTTGTGGCAGCCCCTCAGATACTGGAACACTGCTATATCTCCCCTATTTCTTCTTTTCTTTAGACTAACCAAACCCATGTCCCGCAGCCGTTCTTCATTTGTTTAGCCTCTAGGCATTTGATCATCTTAGTTGCTCTTCTCTGAGTTTTTCCAAACTCTCAACATCTTTTTTGTGATATGGTGACCAAAATTGGCTGCAGTATTCTAGGTGTGGTCTTACTATGGCTTTGTAAAGTGGTACTAGTACTTTGTGTGATCTTGATTCTATTTCCCTGTTTATACAACCCAGGATTGTATTAGCTTTTTTGGTTGCTGCTGCACCCTGCTGGCTCATAGTCAAGTGATCATCCACTAGGACTCCAAGGTCTCTCTCACAGTTACTGTTTTTAAGCCAGGTCTCGCCCAATCTGTACTTGTGCCTTTAGTTTTTCCTGCCTAAGTGTAAGACTTTTCTCCACATTGAAACTCATTTTGTTGGATAGGACCCATTGTTTGAGTTTGTCAAGATCTTTTTGGATCCTGAGTTTGTCTTCTGGGTGTTGGCTACTCCTGTTAGTTTGGTGTCATCTGCAAATTTGATAAGTTCCCCTTCTATTCCCTCATCTAAGTCATTTATGAAGATATTGAAGAGTAGTGGGCCTAAGACAGAACCTTGTCGTTCCCCACTGCTTACTTCTCTCCATGTGGATGTAGTGCCATTGAGAACTACTCGTTGAGTATGGTTTGCCAGCCAGCTAAAGAACCATCTGGTGGTGATGTTGTCTATCCCACCTTTTCCTAGCTTACCAAGGAGCAGGTTGTGGTCTACTTTGTCAAATGCCTTACTGAAATCTAAGTATACTACGTCCACTGCATTTTGCTAGTCTACTAGTTTAGTCACTTTATTGAAGAATGAGATAAGATTGGTTTTTAACAAATGTGTGCTGGCTACTAGTTATAACTTTGTTTGCTTCTAGTTGTTCACAGATCTGTTTTTTGATTATTTTTTTTAGGATCTTCCCAGGTATTGATGTTAAACTGATTGCTCTGTAGTTTCCTGGGTCCGTTTTTTTTTCCTTTCTTGAAGATGTGGATTACATCAGCCCTTTTCCAATCCTCAGGTACTTCCCCAGTGTTCCAGGATTTATGAAAGATGTGGTGCAATGGTTCTGAGATAACATCTGCCACCTCTTTCAGAACTCTGGGATGTAATCTGTCGGGTCTTGGTAATATATATTCGTCAAGGTTGGATAGGTGTTCTCTTACCATTTTCTTACTTATTTTAATTTTTGTTTCTAGTATGTCTTTTGCAGTGATTTTTTTTTGGGGGGGGGTATGTTGGGCTATAGTTTCTTTTTGTGTAAAGACTGATGGAAAGTATGAGTTAAGCAGCTCTGCTTTCTGCCTGTTGCCTGTAATTTCCTTGCCCTTTTCTCTCTTTAGTGGACCTACAGTTTCCTTGATTTTTTCTTGTTGTTAATATGTTGGAAGAAACTTTTTTTATTGTCTTTAATTTCTGTTGTGAGTATTTGTTCATGCTGAGCATTTGCTTTCCTGACTTCTTCTTTGCATGTTCTGGCTGCTGATAATCAGCCTTAGTTATGTGACCCTCTTTCCATTTTTGTATTTGTCCTTTTTGTCTTTCAGTTTGTTAGAGAGATCTTTGTGTAGCCATACTGGTTTCTTCCTGGATTTCTTGTTTTTCTTTATTGTGCTCAACTGGGCTTTTGTGATTGTTGTTTTTCAGGGTTTCCCATGCTTCTTGGGTTGTTTTCCCCTTTAGGATTTTCATCCATGGGATCTTTCCTAGGTTCTCTCTGAGCTTGTCAAAGTCGGCTCTTTTGAAGTTTAGGATATTGGTTGGATTGTTTTCTATTACTAGTGTTTGCATTATATTAAATTCCAGTATGGTGTGGTCACTTTCACCCAAAGTTCCGGCAATTTCAGTTCCCTCTATCACTTCTTCTCTATGTCGGCTAAGGTGGTTAGGAATCGGTTCAATCTCCTGCTCACTGCAGAGTTTGTCTCCCAGTTGATATCTGTATAGTTGAAGTCTCCCATTACTACGGTATTGTGGAGTGCTTCCTGCATACATTTGTTAACTGGTTGGCAAATAGTTCATCTATTTCTTCTGATTGGTTGGGTGGTCTGTAATATACACCTATGGTAATGTCACTTTTTTTCTCTTTTATATTGACCCATATACATTCTGGAGAGATTTTGTCTTGGATCATGTGCATTTTTGCAGATATGTAGTGTTCTCTTACATATAGTGCAACTCCCCCTCCTCTTTTTGTAGACCTGTTTCTTTTGAACAATTTGTATACATCCATTCATCAGCCCATTCCATTCATGGGTTTCGTCCCACCAGGTTTCTGTTAAGCCAACTATGTCATACCCTCCCTTGTGTACTATTGCTTCTAGTTTGCCTTGTTTGTTCCCCAAGCTTTGAGCATTTGTATATAAGCATTTAAGATTTTTATGCCTGTCCATGGATGTGTTTTCTGTATCTCCATGTTGTTGTTTTGAGTTTTTCTTTTTTCTCAACACTGTCTACCTCATTGTTTGATTTGTTTTCTTTGGATTTGTGATTCTAGAGATTTGAGAGGTTGCTCAACCTCCCCCCTAAGTTTTAGTTTAAAGCCCTCCTGGTGAGTTGGGCCAGTCTTTTTCCAAGTACATTTTTTGCCTGTTTTCATGAGGTGTAGCCCATCCCTTGCCAAGAGTCCTTCCTGTAAGAAATGCAGTCCATGATCCAGGAAACCAAAATTTTCTTGGCAAAACCAATAGATTATTACATCAAACTATTTTAATGGATTCACAATCCTAATATGCTTATATATAGTTCACAGTTAAATATGCATTGACAGATACAAGTTCTTCCATCTTTGGAAGCCACAGCCATGGGAAAATTCATATATGATACTCCCATCTGAGTTTATGTAAAATATAAACATATGGATTGGTATAACAATACTCAATTGTTGACTGAAATGATATTTTATTTTATAAATATGTATGGGAACTTGCATATCACTATGTCCACTTATCTTTTCAGCCTGACTGTATTGGAATTAAAAGTAAGAATGAGAATATGCTCCAGTTTCTAGTTTCATTTTTCTAGTCTTTCTAGTGTTCATTCCTACCTAATCCCCCCCTTCCCCATTGTTTTTCTTAATCCAAACAATGAGGGGACAATGACAGAACAGGGCATCTCGTAAAAGGAAAAAAAGAATGGCATTTAATTAGAGCAGCGGTCCCCAACTTTTGTGGCTTAGGGGCTGGCTGAGGGGGGAGAGGGGAGCTGGGCTGCAAGAGTGAAGGGGTGTATGTGCACTCCAGCCAGCCACTCATGTGGCCCAATTCAAAATGGCCCATAGCTCGGTAGTGGGCTGTGGCCTGGGGGTTGGGGACCCCTGAATTAGAGGACCTTTTGGAGAATGAGGTTGTATACTTGTGGCTTGTATAAATGCTTAAACAGCATTTAAGTGTTGCTGCTAACCACATGCAAATCTAGTGCTTATTAAATTCTTTGTACATTTACTAATAAGTTCCATAGAGCAGGGGTCCCCAACCCCTTGCTCATGACAGAAACTTGGCTATGAAAACAACCAAAGCCCCATCTGTGGGATGAAGGTAGCATGAGAAACCATACTCCTCCAGTCCATGGAAAAACCTCTCTCCACAGAACCGGTCTTTGATGCCCAAAAGGTTGGGGGTCACTGCAATAGAGTATACATTAGATGAGTCTGTTTACAAGCCTTCTTAAAATTGAGAAATTGGGAATTTTATGTTTTGCTTATAATTTGCTTTATATCACATCTACCCTTCCCCCCTCCTCATTTTAAATTTTTTTGTTATATAACAAATTTTTATGTAAATGAATAAAGGAAATGGGAACTAGATTTGGGATTATTAAACCATGTGGAAGAAATAATAAATGTACATTCGTTCATTATTCTAATAAACTACCTAACAAATTGTATAAATAGGACTAATAGGAGAAATTGTTCATTTATATGTTAATAGAGTTGTAGCTAAAAAAAAATATTAAAAAACAAATACCGGAAATTTGTTTGCCCTTGTGGGCAGATGCTATGAAGGAATCAATTTGAAAATGGATTTGTAAATCTTGATGCTATTAGATAAATAGATTGTTAAAGGTAACTATCAAATATGCAATTTGTTTTTCTTCCAATACTTCCAATACCAGTCCACTTTTGCTTGCTTTTTAGTTTCAGATAGAAGGCATCAGTTGAAAGCTAAATCATGTTTTGATAATGGCAGCTAAAATCACATTTAGAATAAAAAAAGGATGAATCTAATAAAGTTGACAAGCAGCTTCAAATAAAAATCATGTTACTGTCTCTTGAACTGAAGAACTTGGGATAATGGCTAACTTTATTGAAGCTAATTAACAGGAGCTTTACAAGTAGTAGAATTGTTTGCCTTGATGCTAAAAAGAAGCAAATTCCTTCTGTTCAATTAAGTGCTTTTTATAAAACAGAGATGTAATAAGATGTTGGGCTACTTTAGTGCCATAACGTTTAATGAAAAGTGGAATTAATGTGTCACAAATTGGAATATATTACAGAATTCAGAATGATTTCTGCAATTGATTTTGGGCTGGATACAAATATATTGTACAGTATATTAATACAATCAAACCAGATGGGATGAACTATTATGAAGACAGAATTAAATTACTGTTCCAACTAGGAAAGTATACTGTTGACATGATCTGCTCACCTAATTATTAGAGGTGCATAAAATGTTTCAAGTTTGAAACATTCCATTTTGTGTGAGAATCAAGTCATTCTAATCATTTGGAAATGTTTCATGTTATGTCCTGAGCCTGCTGAAGCATTCAGCAGGCTCAGAAATGTTGCAAAGGGTCCTGGACAGACCTCAAACTGCCCAGGACCAGACTGGCTGTCTCCAGCCTTGCACACATGCTCAAGGCAGGAAACAGCCTCTGCAATGATTCGTTGATGCTGTCCCTTGCAAGGACATTATAAAAGGCCTGTGCGCCATTTTTTCTGTTGTTGGTTGTGGAAAAGAACAATAAAGAAGGCTTGTAGTTACACTATGCATCTCCTCTTAATGCTTCCAACCAGGGGAGTTAACAGTGGCAACAAAGGTGGGATAGCTGTAAGCCACATTTAACAATGAAAGAAGAGAGGACTTACCAAGAAGTCCTGGAAAGTTCAGCATCTAGCACAGCGACTCTGCCTGCCAGTACAGCATCGCTGGAGATGAGCTTGGCCAAAGATAACAGGCTTGCAGTGAAGATGTTAATGAGGATTACAGAAGATGTCTAAGATTGGCCGCTTGTCAAAGTTTGATATTGCATACCCGGAGTGCTGGAATTCATACGTGGCGCGGGTGGGAAATTAATTCAGGGTCAATCAGATAACAGAAGATGGCCTTAAAGCAGCTACCCTGCTGTGTGTCTGTGGACAGGAAACATTTGACATAGTAGAGAATCTGGTGGCCCTTTTGGAGTCAGTGTCTTATGCAGACTTGAAGAAGATGCTGAAAGGGCTTCCGGTGGCTCCGCCGGCGTCGCTAGAGTCTCCACTGTGAGGCTCCGTTCCCTGGGTCTGTAAAGCCGCTAAAAACAGAGTATATGATGTATTACTTGAAATTGACTCTGGAACTGAATTAGTTAAAGATTGTATGATTAAGTGGGAACATAATTTTGGACATCCAATTACAATGGAAACATGGAAAAGGATATGGGTGAAAAATGTAAAATTTACACAAGCACAGCATTTAAGAGAAAATTATTATAAAATGTTTTATAGATGGCATTTAGACCCGAAAAAATTATCACTTATGTATCCAGATATGCAACCCAAGTGTTGGAGATGTGATTCGATGGACGCTACTTATTTTCACATTTGGTGGACTTGTAAAAAAATTAAGGCTTTCTGGATAAGAATATGGTGGATTCTTCAAAATATATTGAAAAAACGTATTGAATTTTCACCACAGTTATTTTTGTTGGGCATTACAAAAGATTGTACAACCATAGAGACTAAGTTGATTTTGAATTTGATTACGGCAGCAAGATTGTTGGTGGGACAATATTGGAAGACATCTGAAATACCATCTATTGAAGAATGGACGTTAAAAGTTGCAAACTTGGTGGAAATGGCTAAGATATCTGCATACTTGAAGAACCACTCAAATGAAGAATTTATGATGGACTGGAAAAAATGGATAGACTATACACAAAAGAAATATCAATTGAAGGAATTATATTTGTTATATAGTTAAATAGTTATATAATAGTAGTTTAGCAGGGTTTCTTGCGTTTTTACTCTGTATTCACTCTGGGAAGCCGGGGGGGGAGGAGGGAGGGTGTTATTAAATGTTATATTATGTTTTTCTCAACTGCATTCGGGGGTGATATGAGATTATGTTTTTAGGTATTAAAGGGTTGCTCGGGTGGCCTCTGGGCACCACATTGGATGGAAAGAGGAAGGAGGAGTGAAGGTTGAGGTATGTAGGAAGAGGGTAAGAGCGTGAAGATAGGGGATAGAGGTGGGTGGAGGGGAGATGTAGAGAAAGGAGAAAGTAGGTAGTTAGATGGAAAGAAGAGGGGGAAGTTTAGGTGTAGGAGGATGTGGTGGTGGGGGGTACCGAGCAGTTATTTGGATTGTTTGGTAAATGTGTTACGATTGTTATCAGTTGAGTTATTATCATTTTTCTCTATGTAAAAATTTTGAAAAATTTAATAAAAACATTAAAAAAAAAAAAGAAGATGCTGAAAGAACATTTCCACCCTAAACTTTCTCTGATTGCTTGTCGACATGCATTCGAGCAGAGGAACCAGAGGCCTGGTGAGTCTCCTGCAGACTTTATTGCTGCCTTAAGGCAAGCAGTGAGGCCTTGTGAATTCAAGGACCTGGAAGAGAGGCTGCGGGATCGTTTTGTTTGTGGCCTAAGGAGTCGTGAGCTGCAGCAGAAGATCTTCACCAAGGAAGATGTTTCATTCCAAGATGGCTTGAGAGAGGTTGCAGCTGAAGAAGCAGCAGGCAGCACTGTGAAGGCCTTGCAGCTTGCCAAAATTTCTCCCGCCACCGTGACCGTCCATCAAGAGGTTGCTCGAGAAGATCCAGAACCAGATCCTGAAGAGGAGGTGGACAGGCTGCACCAGTCAGCAGAGAGAAGGCCAAAGGAACGTCCTGACAAGGCCCCAGCATCTCTTCAGTGTTTCGTGTGTGGAGGACGTCACAAGACAGCTGACTGCAGGTTCCACTCCACCATTTGCCGGTCATGTGGCAGGCAAGGCCACATTGCCTCCATCTGTTTGGGTCACCAGAAGGTTCAGCCTCTGGAAGAATTGCTTCAGAAAGGTACCAGGGTCTCCAGCCAACACAGGGTGGGTTTCTGCATGTTGCAGAGGAGCATTTTGAGGGCAGGGACACACAAGCCCCTTAAAACAAAGCTTCGCATTGACATGAAGCTGCAAGGGGTTCCCTTGTCAATGGAGTTGGACACAGGGTCCGTTCTATCGATCATTTCACATGACACCTTCAAAAGGATTTGCAGCAGTAGTGGCCTTCAAGTCAAACTCAGGCCATCAAACTTAATTCTTACTGACTTCCAGAATTCCAGAGTCAGTGTGAAGGGGGAGGCTACACTCAAAGTGCAGCGTAAGGCTTTTGAAGGCCTTCTAGATATGGTGGTAGTTGGCATTATCGCACGAGTCTCATTGGACTTGATTGGTTCGAGGCCTTGGGATCCAAGTGACTGGGCTTCATAGCCTGCAAACGTTAGGCCTTGAAGAAGTCTGCAAGGAGTTTGCTGATGTGTTTAGCACAGAGCTTGGTTCATACAAGGGGCCTCCCATTGCCCTATGCTTAGACCCAGCTATCACACCTATTAGGATTAAGCCTAGAAGGGTGCCTTTTGCTCTCAAAAGCAAAATTGATGCAGAGCTGGACAAGCTGCTCCAGCAGGGCATCTTAGAACCTGTGGACTCTAAACCATGGGAAACCCCCATTGTAATGCCTCTAAAGGCTAATGGAGAAGTCTGAATTTGTGTGGACTATAAATGTACCCTGAACAAAGTACTGCAACAACATGCATATCCAGTGCTGATGGTACGCTACATTCTGGCCTCCCTCAAGGGGGGGGGGGTGAATTTTTGCAAAACTCAATTTGGCACAGGCCTACCAACAGTTACCTGTTGATGAGGCAACAGCTGAGGCTCAAACAATCATAACGCACAGGGGAGCCTTTAAGGCAGCAGTTCTCAACCTATGGGTCGTGACCCCATTTGGGGTCAAACGACCATTTCGCAGGGGTCGCCGGACACCGCAGTCCGCCATTTTGTTTTTGTTTTTTGGGGGGGTTGTTTTTTCGTCGTGCGCGCGCTGCGCATGCGTGGTTCAGACCGTTGCACGTGTGCCGCGCATTCATGGATCGGCCCGTCGCGGTCCGCCATTTTTTGTGTTTTTTTCGTCGCGCACGTGCCACACATGCGTGGTCCAAGCCGTCGCGCGCGCACCGGGCATGTGCGGTTCGGGCCATCGCGTGTGTGCCACGCATGCACGGTTCGGGCCGTCCCGCGCACACCGCGCATGTGCAGTTCGGGCCGTCGCGCGCGCCGCATATGCGCGTATTGGCCCATCACGGTCCGCCATTTTGGGGTTTTTTTGTTCGTTTTTTTGTTGTTTGTTTTTTGTCGCATGCGCGCTGCGCATGCGCGGTTCGGGCCATCGCGTCCGCCATTTTGTTTTTTGTTTTTGTTTTTGTTTTGTCGCGCGCGCACCACGCCTGCATGGATCGGCCCAGCGCGCGCGTGTCGCACATGCGCGGATCAGCCCGGTGCACGCGCACCACGCATGCACGGATCGGCCCGGTGCGTGCACGCCGCGCATGCGTGGATCGGCCCAGCGCGCGTCGGGGTCCCGCCACGCATGGGCGGCGCAAGTGGGGTCTCAACCTGAAAAAGGTTGAGAACCACTGCTTTAAGGTCAAAAGACTGCAGTTTGGGGTTAATGTAGCCCCTGGCATCTTCCAAAGTGTAATGGAGCACATGTGGTATTCCTGGGGTCTGCCCCTACTCTGATGATGTCCTCATTGCTGGGGAGTCATCTCTAAACTTAGCTGAAAGATTAAGGGCTATCTTGCTTCGTTTCCGCCAAGCGGGTCTGAAACTGAAGCAAAATAAATGCAAAGTTGGAGTCACTTCCACTGAATTCTTAGGCTTCAGAATTGATGCTCAAGGCATCCATCCTGCTGAATCCAAGCTTCAAGCAATTCAGCAGGCCCCAAGTCCCAGGTCCAAAAGCGAGCTTCAGGCTTTCCTGGGACTCTTAATTTTCTATCACGTATTCCTTCCCCACAAGGCTGCAGTGGATGAGCTGTTACACTGGCTCTTGGATAAACAGGCTCCATGGCAGTGGACTAAGGTCCATGAAAGGAGTTTCAATGAGATTAAGGCCTTGCTCTCTTCAAATGTGGTCTTAGCGCATTTCAATGAGCAATTGCCAGTGTGCATGGGGAGGGAGCAGTACGCAGTCACCTGAAAGCTGATGGGACACAAATTTCTGTGGCCTACTACTCAAAGACTCTGTCATCTGCAGAGCGTAACTACACTCAGATTGACAGAGAAGCCTTGGCCATAGTGGCTGGCATAAAGAAATTTCATGATTTCTTATATGGCCGCCACTTCATGGTCTATACAGACCATAAGCCTCTGCTGGGTTTGTTTACAACAAACAAGCAAATCCCTCACATAATATCTCCTAGAATGCTGAGATGGTCAATTTTCCTGTCAGCATATGACTACACACTGATTCACAAACCTGGAAAAGAAATGGGCTATGCAGATTACCGCTAACACAGATAGAGGCAGATCCTGCTCCTGCTATTAACATTCTTTCTATTCAGGAGTTGCCTGAATCTCCCCTCAATGCTAGGGACATGGCTGCAGAAACTGCCACTGACCACATGCTTACACACGTGCTGACATGGGTGTTGTCAGGATGGCCTGACACATGTCCAGATACTGAGTTTTAAAGCTTCTGGCAAAGGAAGCACGAGCTTTCCACATTCAAAGAGTGCCTATTATGGGGTAGTAGGGTAGTCATCCCAGCCTCATTGAGGTCTAGAATCTTGATCTCTCTGCATAAGGGACATCCAAGTATAGTCCGGATGAAAGCGCTTGCGCAGCATTTCTGGTGGCCTGGGCTCAATAAAGCCATCGAGGCCCAGGTGCACAGGTGTCAAGTGTGCCAACAGTCATGGCCTGAAATGCCTCAGGCCCCTATACATAGGTGGAAGGAAACACAAGCCCCTTGGTCAAGGGTACATATAGATTACACTGGGCCCTTTCAGGGGCAATTCTTCCTTCTCCCCGTTGACAGCCATTCCAAGTAACTAGAGGTTGTACCTGTTTCCTCCACTACTACTGCTAGGACCATTCAGGTGTTGAGAGGAATCTTCGCTTCTCATGGACTTCTAGATGTCCTGGTTTCAGATAATGGCCCCCAATTTACCTCTTTTGAGTTCCAGGCTTTCCTACAGGCCAACTTGATCTGGCATGCAACTTCAGCTCCATTCCACCCATCTTCCAACGGCCAGGCTGAAAGGATGGTGCGCACTACCAAAGATGCTCTCAAGAGGATCACTTATGGCAGCTGGCATCACAGGTTAGCTGATTTCCTTCTTGCACAATGCACCACACCATGCACAGCCACAGAAAAGAGCCCAGCAGAACTCCACTGGGGTCGCCGCTTCATCACAAAACTGGACAAGTTACACCCAGACCAGGTGGCTTCACAGCCGCAGGCACCTAGGAGACTACAGGTGGGCAATCCAGTCTGGGCAAGGAACTATGGTCCTAGACATCTCTGGGTCACAGCAGTGGTATGCAAGGTCTCTGGGCCGCTGTCATATGAAGTGACCATGGACGATGGGCATGTCATCCGATGGCACATAGACAAACTGTGCTGGAGCTTGCCCAGCAACACTTCCGCTCCTGGCTCTGCTCTTGGGGGGGAGGAGGACCATAATCTGTATTCTGGACCACAGTCTCCCAGCTCCAGCAGGTTTTCACATGGTGCCACACATGTTCCAGTGGCAGAACAGGGGCATTCACAGGATTCAGCAAGTGCTCCAAAGAGGGTGTCTCCAGAAAGGGGGTTTGCCATGGAAGTGGCTCCTGACTCTGGCACCTCCAGCATGCACATGGGGCCAATGGGGTACTGGGGCACATCAGCCACTCAGGCCACTTCAGCTGCTGGTCTTGGGCTCAAGGGACAGTGCTCCCAAGAGGAGTCCATTGTGGGCTTGGGGAATTCCACCGCACCATTGGACTTGGGGAATTCCACCCCCCTCAAGGAACCCTGGCTTGGATTTAGAGGATCCAGCCAGTCAGCAGCTGGGTGGGTCACCTGGGTCTTGGGGGTGTCAGGTGAGCTGGCAGGCCAGACACACACTCCGGCCATAAGAAGTTTACAGCAGGCCAAGGGTCCACCCAAACATCTCAAGGACTATGTGAGGTTTCTGTCAAGCCAAGGGACAGAAAAAGAAAAAGGCAGAACAAACACTCAAAGTGAAGGAGTGTCGCATTCAGTATATTATTTTGTCGTATTTTTTTTCTTTGAACAATTATAAATGTAAGAGTGCTCTGCCTGTGGGCAGGCATATTGTACTTCACAATAATACCCAGTCCATTGAACATATGTACCTGTGCTGCTATACAATAAGGTATTATTGTTTCATCCAGGGGGGAGGGGTGTTATGTCCTGACCCTGCTGAAGCATTCAGCAGGCTCAGAAATGTTGCAAAGGGTCCCAGACAGACCGCAAACTGCCTGGGACCAAGGAGCAACGGCACAAGGAGCCCAAGGAGCAACGGCACAAGTAGAACAGCAGCAGGAGAAAAGTGAACAAACAGGTGAAGGAGAAGGAACTGCTAGAGAACAAAGGATTACAAGATTGACTAGGCCTAAATATAAGTAATGAAAGAGAAAATGGAGGAAAAAAGCGAGATTTTTTCGGTAAATATAAATGGACTAAACTCCCCAACTAAAAGAAATAAAATTTTTAGGAAACTTCAGAAATTAAATATAGATATAATTTGTCTACAAGAGACACATATAAAAAAACAACATTATAAATTTTTGGAACACCCCAAAATGGGGAAGCTTTATTATACATCAGCACAACAAAAGAAATGAGGGGTGGCGATATACATTAAAGAGACAATAGATTCCAAATTAATATATTCAGATGAAGAAGGAAGAATTGTTATGGTTGAAATATATTTGCACCAAAAACAAATACTGTTAGTGGCAATTTATGCTCCAAATGATAGTCAAGAACAATTTTATCAAAGATTACACAGGAAATTAATAGAAATGGAATATCAAAATATTTGTTTAATAGATTTTAATGCGATAGTAGATGGAATAATGGATTATAAAAGTAGTAAAACAGGAAAACATGGAAGGAGAAAATTACCTAAGGCATTTTTTGATATGGCAGAAGAAATTGGAATTCAAGATATCTGGAGAGAAATTAATCCTCAAAATCGACAGTACACTTTTTATTCAAATAGCCATAAATCTTGGTCAAGAATTGACATGATTTGGATGACTTCTGAATTAAAGATGGATATACAGGAAATTGAGATAGAAATAGGCACATGGGCAGATCATAACCCTTTAAAAGTGACTTGGAAAGGAATAAAAAAAAACCCAAGATGGATTTTAAATCAATCTATACTAAAAGATAAAGAATTTGTAGATTTGGCCAAAAGAGAAATGGATTTTTTTTAAAGAAAACAAAGAAGAAGATACATCACTACAAAACGTATGGGATACAGCTAAAGCATATTTTAGAGGCATAGCTGTAATGTATATGGCAAAGAAAAACAAACAGAGAAGACAGCAATATTTATTATTAAAAGAAGAATTTAGAAAGTTAGAAATAGAATTACAAAAAAACCCACAGGAAAAGACTGGGAAAAGAGAAATGGAAATAATAAAACATAAGCTCAACCTGCTGGACTCAGAAAAATTGGCCGAACAAATAAAAAGAGCAAAACAAATTTTTTTTGAAAATACCAATAAGCCAGGAAGATGGCTAGCCTATAAGCTTAAAAAGCAGAAAGAGAAGAAAATAATACATAACTTAATAGATGGGAAAGGTTGTTTACAATTTAAAAAGGAAGAAATAAAAAAGATAATTAAGAACTATTATATGGAATTATATGGTAAAGAGGAGGCTGTAAAAGAGAGAATTGCTCAATATTTAGAAGAAAGTAAACTACCAAAGATTCCAGAGACATTTAAAGTTATGTTAGAAGAAAGAATAACAATGATGGAGATATTAGAGGCTATAAAGCGACAAAAGAACGAGAAAATGGTCGCAGTCGGTGTTAGTGGGGGGTCAGAGGTCCACCCCTAGGTTACTCCCGTGTGGGGTGCCTCAGGGGTCAGTTCTCTCCCCCCTACTTTTTAACATTTACATGAAGCCACTGGGTGAGATCATCCACCGCCACGGAGTGAGATACCATCAGTATGCTGATGATGCCCAGCTGTACATTTCCACTCCTGGCCAAATCAGTGAAGCGGTTGAGGTGATGTGCCGGTGTCTGGAAGCTGTGAGGGTCTGGATGGATGTTAACAGATTGAGGCTCAACCCTGACAAGACAGAGTGGCTGTGAGCAATGCCTCCCAAGGACATTTCAATCTGTCCTTCCATTACCCTGGGGGGTAAAGTTATAAACCCCTCGGAGAAGGTGCGCAACTTGGGAGTCCTCCTCGATCCATGGCTGACATTGGAACATCATTTGTCGGCTGTGGCGAGGGGGGCATTTGCCCAGGTTCGCCTGGTAAACCAGTTGCGCCCTTATTTGGATTGGGAGTCTCTACTCACAGTCACACATGCCCTTGTCACCTCGAGGATCGACTACTGCAATGCTCTCTACATGGGGCTACCCTTGAAGAGTGTTCGGAGACTACAATTAGTGCAAAATGCAGCTGCGCGAGCAATTGTGGGCCTGCCACGTTGTGCCCACATTTCGCCAACTCTCTGCATGCTGCATTGGTTGCCTATTGGTCTCCGAGCGCAATTCAAAGTGTTGGTTATTACCTATAAAGCCCTTCATGGCATTGGACCAGGATACTTACGGGACTGCCTTCTGCCACATACTTCCCTTCGACCAGTGAGAACGCACAGGGTCGGCCTCCTCCGGGTCCTGTCAGCGAAACAATGTCGTCTGGTGGGTCCTAGGGGGAGGGCCTTCTCCGTTGTGGTGCCCACCCTCTGGAACCAACTGCCCCCTGAAGTCCGCGCTTCCCCCACTCTCCCGGCCTTCCAAAGGAATCTTAAAACTTATCTTTGCAGGCAGGCCTGGGGTTGACAGTGGACTGTTGAGTGAATGATGAATGTGTCTGGGGGTTTTATTCTTAATTGTTTTTTTAGATTTGGATTTAGTTTTTTTGATAAATTGTTTTATTTATGTTGTAAGCCGCTCCGAGTCTTCGGAGAGGAGCAGCATAGAAATTTAATTTAAATAAATAAATAAATAAATAAATAAATAAATAAATAAATAAATAAATAAATAAATAAATAAATAAATAAAAAAAACACCAGGTCCAGACGGGCTACCGGCGTAATTCTATAAAAATCTACAAGATATATTAAGCGAACCACTGAAAAAGGTTTGCAATGGATTACTGTTAGAGGCTAAACTTCCAAATACATGGATAGAAGCAAATATTACTTTGATACCAAAAGAAGGCTCAGATTTGATATATATTAAGAACTATAGACCGATTTCATTACTCAATGTGGATTATAAAAATTTTACTTCAATAATGGCAGAGAGACTGAAAAGATACTTAGTTGAGTTTATACATCCAGATCAAAACGGCTTTTTACCAAAGAGACAGATCAAAAATAATTTAAGGGTGATAATGGACGTATTAGAATATTATGAATTACACCCAGGGAAACAATTAGCATTAGTGTTTTTGGACGCCCAAAAAGCGTTTGATAATGTTTCTTGGCAATTTATGGTCCAACAATTACAAATAATGGCTTTTGGAAAGAACTTTACAAATATGATAAAAAAAAAACAATATATAGTAATCAGACAGCAAAAGTGATAGTAAATGGAGATTATACTGAGAGCTTTGAGATAAGAAAAGGCACGAGACAAGGGTGTCCACTATCTCCTTTATTATTTATCTTTACTTTGGAAGTATTAAATAGAAGGATAAGGCAAGACATAGAAATTAAAGGATTGAAAGTAAAAGATGAAACATATAAACTACAAACATTTGCCGATGATTTAGTATTTATTTTGGAAGAACCTTTAGAGATGATTCCTAAACTATGGGGAAAGATAGAAGAATATTGAGAAGTGGCAGGATTAAAAATAAATAAAGATAAAACCAAAGTAATAGTAAAGAACCTTACAGATAAACAAAAAAGACAAATATTAGAGAAAACAGAGGTACAAATAGTGAAAAAAGTTAAATATTTAGGTATCTACCTTTCAGCTAGATGTTCATCAATAAAAGAAGATAATTACATAAAATTATTGAAGCAAATAAAACTAAATTTAGAAAGATAGAAAAATCTCCTATTGTCAATATTAGGAAGAATTGCTACAGTAAAAATGAATGTGTTGCCAAAGGTTTTATTTTTATTTTAAACAATTCCGATAAAACTTGAGAGAAAATTTTTTCAAAATTTAAATTCATTGGTTTTGAATTTTCTTTGGCAGGGGAAAAAAGCTAGAATTAAGATGAAAACATTACAAGATGCTAAGGAAAATTGAGGTTTTGGGCTGCCAGAATGGACATTGTACTATCAAGCATCGGTGTTAACATGGATGAAAGAGTGGATAACACTTAGAAATAAATGGTTATTGTATTTAGAAGGACATGATTTACAATTGGGGTGGCACGCTTTTTTATGGTATGGGAAAAACAGAATTCATAAGTATTTTCAAAATCACTTTATAAGAAATGCCTTATTAACAGTATGGGAAAAAATTAAAGTTAAAATATATCTTAAAATTCCAGGGTGGTTGTTAACGATGGAGGCATTTATACATCCGAATCTAGTGGATTTTGAGAAAGTATGGACATATAAAGAAATCTTAGATATTCATGGGAAATTAAAATCTAAACAAGAATTGGAAAATTTAGGAATTAATCTATCCTGGTGGGCACATTTACAGATACTAAATAGATACGAAAAAGATGTAAAAATGTATGGATTTTATAAGGATCAAACTGTGTTTGATAAGATTTTGTTGACCTCAGATGAGAAACTAATTAAGAAAATGTATAATTTTTTGTTAATTTTAGATATGGAAAGTGAACAAGTAAAAGAAACAATGATAAGATGGGCAAAATTTTTTGGTTATAACATAGAATTAGAAAAATGGCAAATGTTGTGGGAGAGAAACTATAAATTGACAATGTCAACTTCATACAAAGAAAATCTGTATAAAATGTTTTATAGATGGCACCTTCCACCAGCAAGATTAGCAAAAATGTTTAAAAATATGTCAGATAGATGTTGGAAATGTAAACATAATATAGGCATGTATTATCATATTTGGTGGACATGCGGGAAGGCAAAGGTTTATTGGAAAAATATACATATGTGGTTAGAAAAAATATTGGACGAACAAATGGAACTTTTTTTACTAGGCATCATGTCTGAAAAAACTAATAAGCAGAAATTATATTTAACTCTACATATTACCACAGCAGCAAGAATAATTTTTGCACAATATTGGAAGAATGAAGGATTGTCATCAGAGGAAGAAATAATCAGGAAGATTTTGGAATGTGCAGAGATGGACAGATTAACTATGAGGCTGAAAGACAAAGAAGATACAGACTATTATCAAATTTGGAATTTATTTTACTCTTGGTTAGAGAAAAGTAGGAAGGATTAGGAATTGAACATGTATTAGTTTAGCAAATTTCAGACAACTTGTCGATTGGAAAAATTAACATATATTGAAAATAATAATAATAAAAAAGATTGAAAAAAATAAAAAATAAAACACAAGGTACTTTCAAAATAAAATTCATTTCACTGAATAAAGCGAAGTGGATCTATATCACTTTTCAAATAATTATTCAATACTAAGAATAATAAAACTGCAGAATGGACTTTGAAAGTTATAAACTTGGCGGAGATGGCCAAAGTATCTGCATATTTGAAAGATTATTCAAATGAAAAATATATGTTGGAATGGAAAAAATGGATAGAGTATATTCAAGGGAAATATCAATCCAAGAAATTGTATTTAGCATATAGTTAAATTTTTATTAGGATTTATATAATAATTTTGTTTAATATAGTGGGTTTTTTTAAACTACCCTGTTTTCACTCCGGGAAGGTGGGGGGGAAGGTTGGGGGGGTGTTAGATGGTTTTGTACTCAATTGTAATACCTGTAATATATAATAATAAAAAATATTTACTGAGAAATTTGGAGAGGGGTGTTGCTCGGACACCACCTCTGCACTACATCTGAAGGGGGAAGAGTGTAAGAGGGGAGAAGGAAGTAGGAAGGTTGGAGGAGAAGAGGAAGTGGAGAGAGAGGGAAGGGGAGAGGTGGAGAGAGGAAAGTAGGATGAGAAGATAGGGAGGAAGAGAGAGGGCGGATGTGGTGGTGGTGGGGTGTCCGAGCAGCACCTATAGTCAAGTGTAGGTATTTGTTTTATTGTATATATGAATCTAAATGAATGTATGTTGTTTTTTGTTTTGTGTGGGAGAGGGCAATAGAAAGATGAACAAGAATGTATTAAGTAGAGTCGTATAAGTATGTTTTTATTCTGGAATTCTTTTTGTTTATCTAATTATTAAGCATTTATTGTTAAAATTATAAAATTAATAAAATATATCTTAAAAAAAGAATAATAAAACTAGATATGATTACACAGTAGCTTTATTGCATTACAGAAGATTAGTCTTGCAGTGCACTGATATGTCATACACTTTCAAGCAAAGAAAGCTTTATCAAGAGACTATTATTATGGTACAAAAGATTGTGTTATCAAGAAATGTTTAATACTACTTTGATGCTAATTTTAATATTTGGTGGATTTTTCTCTTTAAAAAAAAGACTTTGTTACAGTTCAAATAAACTCAAGCAAATTCCTGGATTAAATACTAATTTTGTTAATATAGTTGCAATAAAAACAATTAAGATTCAAAAAAAAAAAGACTGGCTGTCTCCAGCCTTGCACACATGCACAAGGCAGGAAACAGCCTCTGCAATGATTGGTTGATGCTGGCCCTTGCAAGGACAATATAAAAGGTCTGCACACCGTTTTTTCTGTTGTTGGTTGTGGAAGAGAACAATAAAGAAGGCTTGTTGTTACACTATGCGTCTCCTCTTAATGCCTCCAACCCACGGACTTAACATTTCAAATCCAAAACAGTTATTTTGTGGTTAAGAGTGGATTGCAAAAATGTTACTGGAATGCTTGAAACAACCTGTTTTAAACTTGAATCCTGATCCTGCCCACTCAGATAAGGATAGTAAAGGAAGTTGTGGACTTTTGAACCTGACAGCTGCTTGAAAGGAAGTGAGTACAACTAATTTGTTAAGATTTTCCAAGGCCCAGAAAGAGGGCAAGGGAAAAGGCGTGTGTGAGAGTCCATGAAAGAAGGGAGTTCTTCCCCAAACATAGTTGGATCTTGCTCCCTCTGTGCCTTTTCTAGCCACACCCAGACACATTGCTAGTCCCACAGGACTGTGACCAACGAGCTCTGGAAAGCAAGGGGATTTAGCCAGAGCACAAGATCTTCTGCAAGAGAAAGAGAGTGACTGAGTGGAAGAAAGACTCAACAACTCAAACAGCCGTAATGGTAGCTGAGAAAGATGCCTGGATCCACTGGACGCATATCAAGCCGTCAGTTTTCGACCACAGCATTGAACCAGTCTCAGTACTGAAGGTCCCACCTTTGAGACTACAGAAGAATCCAGAGACAGATGAGTGGGCATTAAGAACCATGGGGAAGATTGTGGGGAGGGGATGGAAATGTGTTCTAGCATTGTGCCTGATATACTCTGTGACACACTAATGGGTTTATAGAAATGAATTTGTTCCCTGAGAAGGGAAATATTTAAGAATATTTGGCAAAGGAAGTGCTAAATACTAAAAGGGGGGAGGTCAGCTAATGATATTCTATCAATCTGCCTCATAGGGGTAGCCACGCACCCACAAGCCCTCCAGAACTTTACTACACTCAGGGAGTTCCACTTAACGGCTTCATATTCTAACATTTTTGACTGGGAATCCAGCACAGATTCCAAAGACAAAAGCATGTTTATTCTACACAATGTTGCTGTAACTAGGGCAGATGTATGCTTCAAAATGGAGGGTTGTGTGACTCTCAGAATACCAGACTGTCAAAATGTGAATAACACTGTTCTCTCCTGCAACCATACAGAGACAATTCCCTTTGCATATAGCTATATCAAACTTCTTTTGGGGTAGTTCAAATGAAGGTCTATTCTTACCTCCCAACCAATGCCACTGGGGGATCCTGCACCTTGGGATGGTTAACATTTACAGATATGGCAGACGAGAGATCTCCAAATCGTAACACTTGCTTGTGATTCCAAAACAGCCTTATTTATAAAATGGAATACATGGCACTGGCAGTATCATTGGTTGGGGTGCCAGCACTTACTGTGAGTAATGCAAGAAATGTAGACAGTCTGACGTGCACCCTTATAAAAAGTCTAAATTCAACCTCCCAAGCCTTAGATGCCCTAAGTAGGGAACTGAGACAGGTTAGGGAAGCCACACTTGAAAACAGGGCAGCCATTGATTATTTACTACTGAGACACAATCATGGCTGTGAGGAGTTTTGAGATATGTGCTGCTTCAACCTATCTGAAAACTCAGAACTGGTAGAGGGTGACATAAAACACCTAAAAGACCTAACACAAGATATTAGCTATGACAAATTCCCTTTCAACCTATGCAGACTCTTCTCTTGACTTTCAGTCCTCCATTGGCTAAGGGTTCTCCTCTTGGGGGTTGTTGTCATGATTACCTTAGGGATCTTTCTCTGCTGCCTCTGTCAGTACATATTGCCATGCTTAAAAAACTTGAAAAACTGCTTCCTCACTTCACCAAACCCTAACAGAGACACCAAGCAGGTTTCCCTAACGATGTACAAAATAGAAATAGATAGAAAATACCAACTTTACCCTAATTAAAACAGGATTGTGCTGAATATATTTCATAAATATTAGCACAAAACAGGGGATTTTAGGGAGCTTCCTTCCCCCCCCCCGAAAATCAGAAGGGAAGTAAAACCACCCCAAGAAATGGGAAAAACTTCCCAGAACAGAAAAATCAAACCATACTCTCTCACTGACTAAGAAAATGTCCGGGTGGTTTTTGCGACAAGCCAGGTATCCATGAATGAGTATGTGTATCTCATTCACAAAATCAGAGCACTTATTGAAAGTGAATGCCAACTATTTGGAACAGCTCCATTCAGAAGGAGAAAGTGTCGCTGGCTATAGCCTATTTACAAACAGAACAATTGCCAGTTGCAAGTTTCGCAAGCAGCCAAAGGCTAAATGGTTTAAGACACAAAACAATAACACAAACTACATTCCCCACCTGACCTAGGGTGCAAGACATGACCCCTCAACCTCAATAGAAGTTAGCCCACCACAATTAAAATATTAAAAAGCACACCTACAAATCCATTGCACAACAAATTTCAATATTTCAATTACAAAGCCCAGAAACCGTACAAAAATCTGATTTACTTTTATCCTGTTATTTTATTTTACTCTTTATCCAATTCTCCTAGATGTCCAAACAAGGATTTGAAGAAATGTTCCACCTTTAACTCACTTTCTGATCATTGTGGCTTCATAACACTTTTAATCTCTTTTCCATTTATAACCATACTGCCTGATCTTTTGCAGCAAGGTATCTTGTATATAAAATGTCAGGGGCTCCTGGCCTTGATCACAAATATTTAAAGCCAAATTACTATTTGTGAAACAACAAAAAGGACTTCTAGATATCTTATAATTGATCAATGTTTACATGATCATATTAATGCTGCTTCATTGATTTATGGCCTTAAATAGGTGGTACTGTATATGTATTGTATATTATGCTTTCTCTTAATTATTTTATTGTATTTCTGTTGCATACCTTCTGGATATGTGATATACAATATGACATATAAATATTTTGAAAAGTAAACATAAATAAAAAGCAATGCACTTCATCATATTTCATTGTGAATCCTCCCTACAATTTTTTTTTAAAAAACACTATTTTCTCTTTTTTCTCATTCAGTTTGTTCCCCAACATTTTTTTTGAAACAGGAACAAAGGGGAAATAATAATTGTTTTAAGGTCAGTTTTGTGTGTATATCAATGTTGCAGAAAAATGTTTAAGCAAAGGAAATATAATTTGTCTCCCTTACATTCAATCACATATCTGTTAGTTTAAGTAAAGTTTTGTAGCAGCTAAAAATTTTCTACATATGTTGGTAGTCTGATAGATGAACTTGTGTCAGGCTTTTTTCATGAACAGGACAGAGTGGTTTTCCAAATAATTATTTGGGTCCAGTAACTATACAAAGTAGGAATTAGGTGGCATTTTCTTTCTAATGTACAAAACAAAATGTTTGGAGGAAAAGAGAGTTGCAACTTTTTCAGCTATGATCATATAGCTTCATTTTTCTGCTATGTTCATCTCTTCGTCTGATCACTATGATCATACAGTTGTCCTTTGTTTTTCTGCAAAGTTCATATCTTATTGATAAATATCTTTATGATTGGGTCATAAAGAAAAACTTTTATTATAGAGTTTTCATTATGCAAATATTCATTGGGTCTATTGACAGAATGTAAAGGGCAGATTAGGAAAAGTATCAAGAAGAGGTTGATTTGATTGTTTTTCTTCTTAGAACTCTTCTGGAAGATCGTTTGAAACTCTTGGCATATTTTTGTTTAAGAAGTATTTTTTTAATATCCTGAAAAGTGACTTCGCCATGATTCTTATGCTAAATAGGTGCAGTAGAACTTTCCTTTATTTCTTTTTTAAAATAATATTTATTGATTTTCTCATTTTACAATTGGATATTTAAAAAGCAATGTGATGACTGGGTTAATCAATAGTTCAATAGTATACATAAATCTTTAGTATAAATCTCATGTTACAACATCAGATATTTCCTCTCTTTTTCCATTAATATCTGTTATCTCATATTAGGCTAGTACAATTCTTATTGTTATCAACTAAATAAAAATATCTTTGTTACAGTTATCAATAATTTTTAGCTTATACATATCTTAATTGCATTTGCACTTAATCCTTATTGTACAATCAATGTCCTGTTATTGCTTTTTTTTCAGGCTTTAATTTCCCATCAATATTCAAAGTAACACCATTATTTATGATTTCCAAGTATTTTTTGTTTAGGTGACCAAAAATTTCCTTATCTCAACTTCTCCCTTTTTCCCTTTTCATACTAAAGTCTAATATTCTGGTTACAAATCTTATCTAATTGATTATAATATTGCTCTGTTTTCTAAAAGTTATATATTTTCCACCATGTTCAATCATCTAAATGATAATACAATATATCCTAATAAATCAAAACCATTATAGGTGTTGTCTGGGTTAACCAATAATTCAGTAATATATATAAATTTTTAGTTTAAGTCTAATATTAGAACATCAAATATTTCCTCTGTCTTTCCAATAATATCTGTTATCTCATATTGGGCAAACACAGTTCTTATTTTCAACTGAGTAGAAACATCTTTGTTACATTTATTGATAATTTTAGACTATACGTATCTTGATTGCGTTTGCACTTAATGTCCTTGTATAAACAATGTCCTGTTATTGCTTTTTTTGGTTCCCAAACTTTAATTTCCTATCAGTATTCAAGAAAACACTATCATTTATGATTTCTAAGTACTTTATATTTAGGTGACCAAAAGCTTCCCTTATCTCAACTTCTCCCTTTTTCCCTTTTCATACCAAAGTCTAATATTCTAGTTACACATCTTATCTATTTAATTATAATGTTACTCTATTTTTTAAAAGTTATCTATTTTCCATCATATTCAACCATCTAATTGGTAATATAATATCCGCTCTAATAAGTCAACACCATTATTTTCTTCAGCCTTACTCTGGTTTTCTTCCTTTGCTAGCTAACCTTCCATGTCAGTGCCTTTGAAACATCAAATAATTCTCCCTCTATTTTTATATATATTATTTGGAATAAGAAAGACCATTTGGTTGAAGTTTTTTTTTTGCAGAACAAGCCCATTGGTATTCAATAAACCACCTCCCTGTTACTCTAATTTCCCACAATTGTCCTGATAACTTTATCTTCCATTCAATCTGTTCTTCTTCCTTTTCCTCAAATATATGCTGATTTCTTGATTTGTGAAAATTCTTTTCCATTTTGAATGTTGTCACTCCATTTTCTTATTTTTCAGTTGGCTGGGTCTGTTGGTCAGTTGGGTCCTCTGTCTTAGCATTTAGTTGTTCCAATTTTCCTTTTGTTTTCTGCATTGTTATTTCTTTGCTTATAATCAAGATCTAGGTTTGCATATTTAAGTTAGAACATTGTTCCTTTTTGTTGCTTCTTATTTTATCACAAGCTGAAAGGATAGTTTTGTGTATTGATTTCAACATGGAAAGGATTTTTTCCTGATCTTCATCCATATTTTCTTAATAATATGTTAAGTTGAAGACTTTAGAATCAAATGTTAAAAATAATTTTTATCTTTTGTAGCTGGGTATGGGACATCTATTTCACGTTTTATAGGTGGTTTTATAGGTGGTCTTTATAATAGAAATTGTTTATCAAGTAAGAGTTTATAATCCAAGGTGTTTCATCATCTCGTGTAATAATATATGCAGTATAGTTCCGACAGATGAGACTCTTCAAAGAACTTCGAGACATTATTTACCTTAAAGAATCTTTATTCGAGTAGCAACACATCAGCATGTACATAGTCCAAGCCAAAATCTGTTTTCCTCTCCCCTAGCCACATAGTATCAAAGCCCAATTCTCTCCTCCAACTAACAGTCATGAATCACATTCTCCAATTAGCTTGAAATACTGGCTTTTCCACCAATTCTACAACCCACCAAATCTTATCATCTCTTATTACAAGGAACGTTGGTTCCCACCATGATACATTATTGTTTTGTCTAATTAAACTCCCAAACACATTCCTCCCTTCCCTCCAGTATCCTCTAATTCTAACTCTAAGAGTAAAACATAAAGTAAAGGAAAATGGCTGTGTCTCCATATGTTGTCAAAGCAAGAACAGTCAATGTTAGCAGCGTTGACATCTGGCCCCCCTTACAGAAAGGACAGATCCTGTAACATAAACAAAAGCACATGTTAGGGTGTTTCCTATAGAACCGTTTTATGAGTCTGTCGACTTTCACACCACTAGCTTTTACCCAAGTGGCTTCAGACAGTGAGTATCCTTTCCATTGCACTAGGTACTGCAATTTCCCTTTAAAAATTCTAGAATCAAGAATACACTTTACTTCATAATAAGTTTGACCCGCTACTACGAGGGGTCTGGGTGCCTTCTTTGGTGGAGGTCTGAATGTGGAGCCCCTAACAGGTTTCAACAAGCTGCAATGGAAGACAGAGTGCACTTTCCCTAAAAACCTAGGGAGTTTTAACTCTACTGTGACCAGGTTAATGATCTTTACAATGGGGAAAGGGCCTAAGAATTTCGGTCCTAATTTCTTGCTAGGTAATTTGAGGTGTAAATATTTAGTCGACAGATAAATCTTTTCTCCAATTTGGAATGTTATTTGAGCAGCCCTCTTTTTATCTGACTGCTTTTGATAGGTTTCGGAAGTCTTTTTTAAAGCAGTTTTTGTGGCTCTCCAAACTTCTTTCCACCCCTCACCCATTGACCAAGAGTCTGAGAAGGTGGGGATGTTTGAGGGTATTCAAGTATCGGGCTGAACTCCTGTGGCCACTCTGAAAGGTGTGAAGTCTGTGCTGCTGTGAACAGAGTTATTATAAGCTACCTCTGCAAAATGGAGGAGATTGGTCCAGTCAGTCTGTTGGTATGAAACATAACATCTGAGATATTGCTGCACCATCTTGTTGGCAGCTTCTGTGGCTCCATTAGTAAACAGATGAAAAGCGGATGATAGACCTTGAGATGATCCAATTAGTTTAAGAAAGCTCCTTCAAAACTTAGCTGTGAACTGAACCCCCCTGTCTGAAATTATTCGTTTAGGGGCTCCTTGTAGCCGGTAGATATGTTTCAAGAACAGTTTAGTCAGTCATTGGGCAGACAGGAGCCCTTTGGAGGCGATAAAGTGAGCCTGCTTTGAAAACAGATCTATCACCATCCAGATGACAGTATTTCCTCTACTTTCAGGTAAATCTACTATAAAGTCCATAGCAATTTCTTCCCAAGGTTGAAAAGGGTTTGCCACCAGCTGCAGTAACCCAGGGGTTTTCCCTGGAATTCTTTTCATGGTGGCACAAACATTACAACTCTTGACATAATTTTCCACATTCCTTTTTAACCCCAGCCACCAAAACTATCAGCAGATGAGATGTAGAGTTTTTAAATATCCAAAGTGTCCAGCCTGTTTTATGTCATGGCTGTGTTTGAGAGCCTTGAGATGGAGGGCTTCTGGCAAGTATATAATTTCCCTCCCTTGTAAGCCAAGTCATCCCTGCATGTTAGGGAGATTAGATTGTCTTTGAACCATTGATCAGTGAGGAGCTCTTGTTTTATTTTCTTTGACCCAGGGTCATCAGGGTTAGGGGCCCTGCGGGGGTGTGAGTTGAGTGGCAGCTTGTGGATTGGAGATAATTGCCTCATTAACCTCTTCACGTTCACTTTTGTATTGGGCAGTCTGGATAAAGCATCAGCTAGGAAGTTTTTCCTTCCCAGGATGTACTTTAGAGTAAAGTTGAAATGATTAAAGTACTGTATCCAGTGCACCTGCTTTGGGGGCAATAGATGGGTCCTCAAAACTTTCTCTCAGTCCTAGGAGGAAGAGGTGGGGGTCCTCCAATTTGGGGGCTTGCTCATTATATAAATTATTCAGCCACTCAGATTCAGCCACTTGTTGTAAGCCGCCCTGGGTCCCAGGAGAAGTGAGGCATAGAAATTGAAATAAATAAATAAATAAATAGATGCCTCTCCCTCTAAGCTGGATACAATCACATCGACCATAGTGGCTGGGTCCGGGTAGAGATGGCCACAGTGGTTCAGATGAGAATGCACTTGGTTGAGGAAAAAAATCAGCTTATCTGGGTCCCCGTCGAAGATTGCTCTAAAAGGTGGAGCAATCATTGGCTGCTGGGCTCCCCACTGTGGTTGTTGCACCCCAGGTTGCTACTGGCCCCACCTTTGCTGCTGGTACAATGGCTGCTGAGCCCTCTGCTGTGGTTGTTGCACCCCCAGTTGCTGTTGGCCCCACCCAGGCTGCTGATTCAGTGGTTGCTAGGCTCCCCACTGTGACTGTTGCACCCCCAGTTGCTGCCTGCCCCACCCTGGCTTCTGCCACATTCTCAGGGGTTGCACATTTGGGGGCTGTGCCCCCCTTGCTGTGGTAGCAGTGCCTGCGGTTGGGGCATCCCAAGTCACCATAGGTCTCCCAAAGGTTGCTGCCTGAGTGGGGGCTATTGCTATTCTTCCTGCTGTTGGTCTGCCAAGAGCTGTGACACCTTCAATTGTTTTAGGGCCCCCTGTTGGTGCTGTACGTTCAGGGGTGGTGACCAATTCCCTTGCTGTACCGGTTGTTGGTCTTCTGGCCTCTGTGCCACCCCACACTGTTGCAGGACCTCAGAGATTTTTGATCTCCCACCTGCACGGGCTGCCATACCCTCCCCATTGCTGCAGGGGACCCAGACTGGGTAATCAATATGCACATCGGTCTGGAGAATCGCTATCCCAATGGCTGCCTGGGCCCTCATCCAGGCGGCTATTGGGGCTTCTGGAGGGGTGGTGACTGGGGCTGTCTCTTCCCATGGAACTGGAGGCTCTGGCAGGAGGCTTCAGAAGCAGGAAAGCTGCCTGCTCTGCAAAGGAGGGGCGGGTGGCTCCTCTCGGTAGGAGTTGAATGTCCTGATTGCTGGTGTGAGGAGAATGGGAAGGTTGCTCCAAACTTCTCATTTCTAGTCCTTCAAACTTCTTTACTAATTTCTCCACTGATTGACTACAAGCTGCGAACAGATATTTCCACTCACCCGAGTCCTCAGTGGCAGACAATCTGGTAGCTCTCCCCCAGTCTCGGGAGTGCGATGTGTGGGAATCCTTATGTGGTAGTCCAGTCTCGTCTGCCTTTGAGGCCTTTAAGGGTGGCAAGGTCAGCTCGAGGCATCTGGAGTCTCTGCTGGGCTGTACCCAATTTGACGACCAGATTAGCTGTCCTAGCTACTTGGGTTTCACCCCCAGCTGGGAGACCTGCAAAAACTCCTTCTCTACCAGCATGCTAGCTTTCCTTCTCCCCCTGGGGTAGCAGCTGCTGCTGGGATGCCTTTCCATGGCAAAGTTTTCCCTGAATCTTTGTCAGCTTATCCCTCAATGCTAGGGACAGCGACTAGGGCTTGGGACCCCTAAATAGTTAGGAAAATTGGAGATTTTGGCTTAATGTTATGGTTCCAACAGATGAGACTTCAAAGAACTTTGAGGCATTGTTTACCTTAAAGAAACTTTATTTGAGTAGCAACACATCGGCTCATACATAATCCAAGCCAAAATCTGTTTTCCCCTCCCCTAACCACATAGTATCAAAGCCCAATTCCCTCCTCCAACTAACAGTCATAAATCACATTCTCCAATTAGCTTGAAATACTGGCTTTCCCACCAATTCTACAACCCACCAATTCTTATCTCTTATTACAAAGAACCTTGGTTCCCACCATGATACATTATTGTTTTGTCTAACTAAACTCCCAAACACATTCCTCCCTCTCCCCCAGTATCCTCTAATTCTAACTCTAAGAGTAAAACATAAAGTAAAAGAAAATGGCTGCATCTCCATATGTTGTCAAAGCAAGGAGAGTCGATGTTAGCAATGTTGACAATATGCTTCTCATTCAGGGAAATAGGAAAGCAGTTCCCCAAGCACAGTTCTGATAATCAATAAAAGTTTACATTCATAGTTCAGGCAGGCGAGCTTCCAAAATAGTACATCATCCCTGCCACACAGATAAGCTGCCCAGAAATCCCTTCTTTGCAGTTGAGTTTTTCAAAGTTAGTAGCTGTCAAGGCCAAACAAATTTTATCTTAAGTCTGGGCTTCAAGACAGGTTTCTTTTAGGCAATAACAAATTGTAATACCATAATTCACCACAAGATGTCACCAACGCTGTTTTATAGCTTTTTAAGTCCAAAACTTATATGGTGGTTTTTCAAGTCTTATTTTTTTAGGAAAAAAACCCAACAGTCTCCAATAAGAAAAAAGAACACTTTTAGTCCCCAAGTTTCAAAATAATATATATCCAATTAGGTTAAAATTAATCTTATGGTTGCTCTGTTTCCCCTGGGTAGTTAATTGCCGCTTTTCTTAGAGGGTGGGGTAAAAATTCCCTTCCCTCTCTCCTCACAGGGGGAAAATGCTTTGGGCAGCTTTTTCAGGAAACAAAACTTAGAATCCTAAAGAGAGGATCAGGTCTCACCCAGTTTCATCCATGTTGCTTGAAAGTTGCTTGGTGGTTCTTTTGACATTGGCTGTCAGCAGCTTTGTGACCGGCCATATTAATATGGCCAGTCCTTCCCCCATTGGTTTGGAGGGATTCTCCAGATCAAACAGAAGGGCACCACCCTCCTGCGATCAAACGAGGGTCCCCTCCTTGTTCATCACCTCTATGGGGCAACTTTCGACTCTTTCCAGGGTCCCCCAGCAGAGCGAATTCAGGCGTGAAAGGCGGAACCCCGTCTACCTGCATCTGTTGAGCCATGACATCAAGCTGGAAGTCTCTCCTTTTTTTCTTTATCAAGTAATTCAAGGTAATTAGTGACATTTAGGTAAAAAGTACTGGTTTTAATTTCTTCAGTGATGGTTCCTTTGCTGAATCACTCTTCCTTTACACTGTATGATGAATTTATCCATATTTATTAATGTGCACTACTACCTTGGTGGTCAGCTGGCTGGTCAGCCCTTCTTCCTCTCTCCCTCTCCTCTCTCTTGCTGGACTCTCCTTCACAGCTTCTTCTCCATCCCCTTCTCTTTCTTGTCTTTTCCCCCCTCTCCCTCCTAAACCACTTCCTTTTATATCAGGAGTGTCAAACTTGATTTCATTGAGGGCTGCATCAGGGTTGTGGTTGACCTCGGGGGGGCTGGGGGGGCGTGGTCATGGTTGGCTTGGCCAGCTCAACATTGCTCATGTTGGGGGGGTGCCTGTGGTGGCCTGGGAAGGGCTGGAGGGATCCATTGTCTCCAGCGGTGGAAGGCAAGACCAGGGGGAGTGCCACCCCCCCTCCATGAGAGGATCCTTTCCATCCCTCTCAGGCCACAAAGAGGTCCCCCTGGTGGTTGTGCAGGCTTCCAGAGCCCTAGGCGGTGGAGAGCAAGCACCCAGCCCAGCCCTTGAGCTCCTGGGGCACCAGGAATCCACAGTCCAGCCCTGCTCCACTTCCCAAAGGAGCACCTGACTGCACTTACCTCCTCCTTGAGGCTGCTGTGCTTGCTCTCCTTGGCCCAGTTGCTCATGGTGGGTACAGGAGGGCAAAGTGCATGGGTCAGAGGGAGGCCCACTCCCTCTCCATGTGAGGAGACCTGGCTTTGTAACCAAAGCATCCTCAGGAAAGGTCAGAGGGCAAGGAGATGGCAAAAGAGCCAAGTTCTAAGGCAGGACTTCCTCAGAGCCTCCCTCCCTCCCTCCCTCTAATTATAATCTCCTTCCTTCCTTCCTTCCTTCCTTCATTCTTCCCTTTTCTTCTTTTTCCTTCTCTCTTCATTCTCCTTTCTTTCTTCTTCCTTCCCTGCTTTGAGAAGCTGATAAAGGACATTATTGTATCTAGCCTTCCGCCAGCATTTGATCTGCTTCAGGTTTTTTTTCCGATCCAAGTTTTTTATTAATTTTCCAATATTGCATTTACATATTTGAAAAGTAGTGTGGGGGTTGAGCATCGTGATTCCATTACATTTAAATATCATCAGTACAAATCTTAAAGTATTTCAACAACAAAATTCCCTCTCTTTCCCCCATAAGATCTACTGTCATATTCAGATCAATACAGTTCTTATTCTATCAATCAAACAAAAAATACCTTTCTAATATTCATTAATAATCCTCAGTCTATACATATCTTGATTAATTTGACATTCCATCTTTTAGACAATAACCTAATAAGTTTTTCTTAAGTTTAATTTTGCATTAATATTTAAATTTAACGTTTAATCTTTATCATTTCCAGATTTTAAATTATCTCAGATTCTCAGTCTTCTCTCTCATATTTACGGCTAATAATTTTCTTTTCCTTTTTTCTACTTCTTTCCTTTCTTCCTTTCCAGAAAAAGAAAAAGCTAATATACAAATTTAATTATTAGTATTTATACTTCTAAGTTTTATTTAACCTGTATCTCAACTCATGACAATATCTTAAATTCAAATCTTAATTATTTATAAACATTCAAACTTTTAGCAAATCAGTAACCTGGTAATTGATTTTCCCTTAATATTTTAATTTAACATTTAATATTTATCTTTTTTTCCAAATTTTAATTAAACACGATTCCTTTGTCAAATTCCACATATGATCTAATATTTAAAATACAGACCTTATATGCAAAATCTATCATATATCTTAACAAACTAATAAGACAATATAATATTCTTATTTCGATATTTATATTTCTAAATTTTATGAAACCAATTTTTTTATCTCAAATCATTACAATATCTTATATTCAAAATACATATTCTATCCATTTAAATATATTCTATTTTAGATCTCATATATAGATTAAAACCCCAATCCCTTTCAGTCTAGCTTTTTTCCTCTGCAAAATCATCTTTCGTATCTTCGCTTTTAAATCATCAAAAAGATCTCCTTGTATTGTTGTAACTATTGTTTGATATTGATAAAGGCGTTCAGTTGCTGTTTTCTTAAGAGGGCTAGCTGGTTTGACAGGTCGTCTCTTTATTTTTCCAGTTCGATGCAGTTGTCCCAAAGTATTTATCTTATCTTTCATCTGTTTTTCTTTTTTTGTCTTCAAATTCCTTCTGGTTTATAAGAAAAGTCCTTTCCTTGTTCTCTATTATCAGTTTCCTTCCCATGTTTTCCACAGTTTGTATTTGTTGAGTATCTAAGTCTTCTGTCATAACATTTGGTTGTTTCCCCTTTTCTATAGAATTCTGTATAGATGATTCTTTAGTTGAAGTCATAGTTTGAGCTTGCATACGGAGAGTTTGGATAATTGCTTTTAACATATAAAGAGTTTGTTCCTGTACCTCCTCTGTGTGAGAAATCCATTCCTGTTCTTCTTCCATTGTCATATATTAGACTAAACAAAGAACTTACAATCAGAAAGTCCACCAAGTAAAAAGCTGAGCTGAGTTTCTTGCAGCTGGTGCTTCAAGGTTACTTTGAATCTTATCTGTTTTTAAGGTAATCAACAAAGCTTTCTTTAAGAATAGCAGGTTACAGTCTCAAATTTAGCCAGCAAATGTCATTCAGAGTTAGTTGAATCTTTTCAGTTTTCTTTTCCCCCTCTATTGTAAGAGGGAGAAAAAGAACCCAAATCTTCAATAATAGTTAGAGTAAAAATCAGAGAAGAAAAAATAGAGAACATAAAGTTACAAGTCTTATAATCCACCAGTTTTAAAAAATAGAATTCCAATTAGGATCCCAGTATTTTTCCCAACGTTTTAAACTCCCAAGTGGTTGATAGCCACTGTTTCTGGAGGGAGGCCTAAAATCCCCCTTCCCTCACCACAGGGGGGAAAGTACTTTAGCAGCTTATGCAGGTAATTAAGTAATTAGGATGTAAGAGAGGCAGATCTCATCCAATCCTTTCCACACTGCTTTGAAGTTGCCAGATGTTAATGTGACTTTGGCTGTTAGCAGCCTAGGGACAAGCCATATTTCTATGGCCGGTCCTTTTGTCCACCGGTTTGGAGGAAAAATGCCAGGTCTTCAGGAAAGTTGCTGCTCTCCTTCGATCCAGCAAAAGCCCCTCCTTGCTGGTTGCCTCTCCGGGGCGATTTTTGGCCCTTTTCAGGGCCCCCCAGCGATGCAAAACTGAACGGGGGAGAAAGAGCAGATCTCCCAACCGTCCATGGCGGCTGCGTGACGAAACCGGAAGTCTGATCTGCTTCAGTTTGATTACAAGCTATTTTACAAGCTATTTAAAGATGAATATTCTACTAAAAATCCTTTTTTTATTTCAAACAATACCTATAAGATTGGGAAAAAACTTCTTTGATGAACTAAATAAATTAATACTGAAATTCATTTGGCAATGAATTGGAAAAAAAAACTAGAATTAGATAGAAAATGCTTCAAGAAGTGAAAGAAAACGGAGGATTTGGACTGCCAGTTTGGACTTTATATTATCAAGCAACTGTACTAATATGGCTAAAAGAGTGGATAACCCTTAGAGCAGGGGTCTTCAAACTTGCCCATTTTATGACTCATGGACTCAGCATGCCTGGCTGAGGAATTCTGGGAGTTGAAGTCCATGAGTCATAAAAGGGCCGAGTTTGAAGACCCCTGCCTTAGAGATAAAAGACTACTATACCTAGAAGGACATGACCTACAACTCAGGTGGCATGCCTTTCTATGGTATGGGAAGAATAAAATACACAGATACTTTCAATATCATTATGTAAGAAATGCACTTTTTCTAGAACAGGAAAAAGTAAAAGCGAAAATTTACATGAAAACACCTGAATGGCTCTCAACAATGGATGTGTTTGTTCACCCAAACCTAGCTATGAGAAAATTGTGACCTATAAAGACATTTTGAATAATGAAGGGAAATTAAAACACAGACAAGAATGAGAACAGGGTATTAACCTACCATGATGGTCATATCCAAACGAGATATAAAAGAGATGTTAAAACATCTGGATTTTATAAAGAACAGACAGAATTTGACAAGATACTACTGACATCAGATGAAACATTAATTAAGAAACTTTATAAATATATGTTAAGTTTAAAGATGGAAGAGGAACAAGTTAAAGAAACAATGGTAACATGGGCAAAGAATTTTGAACATAACATAGAACTAGTAAACTGGCAAAACCTTTGGGAAAGAAATTCTAAAATAACAAAAGCACTGGTGTACAAAGAAAATCTATACAAAATGTTCTATAAATGGCATTTAACACTGGTGAGGTTAGAAAAAAAATGTTTAAAAATATATCTAGCAATTGTTGGAAATGTAGACAAAAACCAGGCACTTACTACCATCTTTGGTTGACATGCCCCAAAGCCAAAAGATTTTGGTCAAGAATACACATATTATGGTTAGAGAAAATGACTAAAAACATACAGATTTTAAGCCAGAATTATTTTTGTTAGGCATAATTGTAGGAAATCATGAAAAAGAGTGTATATATCTAATTTTACATGTATTAACTGCAACGAGAATTACATTAGCTCAACATTGGAAAAGTGAAGATTTACCAATGGAGGAAGAGTTAATTAAAATTTTTAGATTGTGCAGAAATGGATAGATTGACATTGAAAATGAAAGAGAAAGAAGATTCAGTATATTTTAGAACATGGGATACCGTTTATCAAGGCTAGAAAAGCAAGGTAGATAGAAAGGAATTTAATATGTATTAGTAAGTTAAATGTTGGAATCCAGACAATATGTTGCTGATAAAATTTTAAGCACTTGTGATTATAAAAATTATATATATATATATAATTGCTTTTCTATTAATACACAATCCTTGAAAGGGCTCTTCTTTCCGTACTTCTCATTCCCATCTCCTTCCTTCCTTTTTCCCTCCCTCCCTGCCTCCCTCCTTCTCATTCCCATCTCCTTCCATCTTTCCTTCCATCTTTCCTTCTTTCCATCCTTCCTTCCTTCCTTCCTTCCTTCCTTCCTTCCATCCTTCCTTCCTCCCTCCCTCCCTCCCTCCCTTCCTTCCTTCCAGGGGTGGTCTGAGTAAAAGGGAAGCCTCATGGCTGCGAGGCTAGGTCAGCGAGCGGGCCATGGAGGTGCTGGTGGTGGGCCTGATGCTGATCTACAACCTGGTGACAGCCATCAAAGCTGAAACACAGTCAGCCTTAGATCCATGGAGCAGCCCTGGAGAGGAGCCATCCTGTCACCTTTACCCCACCCCCTGGGTGTGCACACAGGAGACAGTGAGCACACTAGCGCTGGTGTCCTGGGAAAAAGGGAAGTGCTTCTCTTGCCTCTTTTCTTTCTGAGTAGTCAGCAGGGATGCTGGGCACTGACCGCCTCCTATGCGCACAATCAGGGGGTAGAGCAGGGACAGCACCTCACTGCCCTTTCCCACCAAAACCTTCTTTTATATCCTCTCCTCTCTCCACCCTCCTCCTTTTCTCTTCAGTGCACCTCCAGCTGTGCCCTGTTTCCAGAAGTGCCAATCAGTTGGAGCCCAACACTGATCCTGGGCCTTCTGCAAAGTTCTGACAACCCTGCAGAAGCTTGTAGCCACACACACTGATCCTAGAGCTCCAGCTGAGCCCTGACAGCCCTGCAGCTCCAGCTCTCTCTCCTTCAGGCTTGTGTGACATTGTCACTACTTCAGCTCATTCCCCTCCCCTGCTACCACTTGTCTAGGATGGTCGCATACCACCTGTCCAAAGGGATCAGAGAACTCTGACTAGCCCAGCAGAGGGCCCAGGAGAGAGTGACACTGACTCTGATGCCCATGTAACACCACTGCTCCAAAAGCTGCATTAGCTGCCAGTGTATTTCTGGGTGCAATTTAAGGTGTTGGTAATAACTGCTAAATACTTTCATGGCATGGATCCAGGCTACTTGAGGGACCTCTTCTCATTCGCTGAAGTGGCCTATAATAACTCCATACATAGTAGCACCGGGCTTACCCCTTTCAAGGTAGCCCTGGGACAGAACTTTGGGCCTATGCCGGAGTTGCTTCTGGTCACAACACACCATTACATCTTTGAAGCACTGGATTGTCCAGTTACAAAATACCTGGCGGGTGGTCAGAAAATCATTGGAGGAGGCAAGTGAGGCCTATAAAAACATGCAGATAAAAAAACGGACAAAGCCCAAATTAGTAAAAGTGCCTTTTCACTTCAACCAAATGGAGTTCTGAGGCTTGCTTTCCTAGGAGATCAGACTGGGGCAGGTCTGACAGGAACTATGTAATATAATTCTAAAGAGGAAGAAATTGTAAAAATTTGTATCTGCAATAAAGATCAGAAGCACTTTGTTTAACTTTTCCTTTTTTAAAATCTGTACTGCTTCTAGCACTTTTAATGTTTTTTTATATTTTTCTTGTTTATCTTTTTGTTATGTAAAAATTGTTATGAAAATATATACTATAGCATACTTAGCATATATCTACTATTAGATTCCTATTGAACTGTAGAATTTATATGGATTTATATATTCCTAGCATATTCTCACCTAATTTCTATTCTTATCATGCTCTATTCTAATAGTCTATTTTAAAGTCCTAGATATCTGTCTACATCTTAACATCAGGCATTTACTATTTCTGAGCAAGGCATTAAAATTGTCATTTTGCTTTCATATTGCAATTTTCCAGAGGCTTTATGAAAATGTTATCCTTTTAAGACTGAAAGCTTAGCAGGGAAAGAATGTCTGAAAAAGTTCTTTGAAAGAAATCTGGAAGCATTGGATATTGATTTCTTCTTGCAGTCCTCTAGTGATAGCACCATAGCAATGTCAAATAAATACAGAAATATAATCCTAGGATAGCTGTAAACAACTAGCCAACACTTTCTCTCCAGTTATTATTTACTAGTATGAGAAAATTCTCATGTCTTTTTGCATAAACACAATATAGATAGAAGAATATGTGCAATCATCTATGATGTCCTTATACTTATCTATACTTATTATCTATATAGAGTTTTAGCTTCTGGTAAGAATAAAGATAGCTGATTTTAAAAAAGCCATCACTTTTAAATACATTGCTCAGTTCATGCAGGCAGGCATGAAGGCATGCATGCAAAAGTGGGGCTATCCTGAATAATCTATTTAAAAGCCTTTTTAAAAAAAAACCTAGACATGCACAGAATTGCACCCACAGGGAAAAAAAGTAAATGGAGGAAAAGACTGGATTTGGAGAGAAGAAAACTCGGAATTCAAACATTTATTTGGAAGCAAAGTTTATTCTGGTGAGTTCTGTCTACAGCTTCCTTTGTTTTGATGAATGGTCAGCACAGCATCTTAACATGGAGACAATTTTCTCCATATAGACTGTACTGTTTTTCTTCAATATTGACTACACAGTTCTTTTTACCATTAATAGTGCATACTTACACAGACATGATTGCAAAATGAATTAGAAACAGATCTGTTTGCAGGAGTTTTCTTTTCCCCCACCCTCTCTCTAATGAATTAGGTACAGCTCTTTTTGCAGGAGTGTTTTTTTTCTCTCTGCATATTTATAAAGATTTATAAGAATTATAGTCTTTATTAACTAAATAATCATGTACGAATTGAATATGATTTTTTGTATATATTGAATGTTCCTGAAAAATTTGAGTGATTATTTTATGAAGTTGTTACAACTATCACTGGAAGATTTTAAATCTTTACTACCTAGACCAGGGATGTTAAACTCACAATGTCACGTGACATGTCAGTGTTGCAACTATTTTTCATTGCCAGCAATGGGGTGGGCATGACTGCATCCAGCCCTGTGGGCAGTTTGACACCCTGACTCAGATCATAAAGTTTATTTCCCTGATAGTAAATTTTATTGCCCTGAGCTGCAATTATCACTCTACCCTCTTTTGTGAATTACAAATGGTCAGAGTGCAATATTTTTTACAATATTTTAAAATATTTTAAATATCTTTGTGGATTTTTGTGGTCTACCTTTATATAATCCTTACACTATATACTCTCTATATATACATTTATATAATCTTTTTTACACTAACAAAAAGCTGACATTTCATTTTTTACTCTCAGCATTTTTTTCTTTTCAGATAGATTTTTTTTCCTTTTCAAATTTTATTCATCTGTCATTTTTTAAACACTTCTGTGGATTACAAACCATATCAAGAGGGCAACATCAATATTAGCCACAGGAGGGACCAAAAGGAGAATTCAGAATTCCTGACAGTGTAAACAATTAACCAGTAGAACAGCTTGACTTCAGAAGTGTGGGTACCCTATCACTGGAGATTTTTGAGAGGAGATTGGATAGCCATTTGTCCAAAATAGTATAGAATAACTCTGTTACTCTATTATTCTAAAAGACTAACATCTAAGACTAGAAAGCAGCATGGCACACCCAGAGCAGCAACTGAGAGCAGCATGATGGACCAACAGAGGCTGAGAACTGCATGGCAGGCCAACTGAACAGTGGTGGTGCAGAGCTAAGTATGACAGGAGGCTGGAGTGCCCACAGCAGTAACTGAGAGCAGTGTGATGGACAAGCAGTGGCTGGGGTGAGCGAAGGCTGGGGTGGTGGGGGCCAGTCCGTGGCCATCTCTGGGGTGAACCCATGGACCAGATTTAGGCCCATCACGGGCCAGATTTGACCCATGGGCCTTGTGTTTGACATGTCTGGTCTAGAAGCAATTCTAGCTAATTCTGAAACTCAATGAACAAAGTGAGAATCTCTAACAAAATGAAATTCAAGGGTGAAAAAAGCAAGGTTCTACATGCCTTGGTAAGGCCACACTTGGAATACTGCATCCAGTTTTGGTCACCACAATGTTAAAAAATGTTGAGACTCTAGAAAGAGTACAGAGAAGAGAAACAAGGATGATTAGGGGACTGTAGGCTAAAACATATAAGGAACGGTTGATTGAATTGGGTATGTCTAGTTTAATGAAGAGAAGAACTATGGGTGACATGATAGCAGTGTTCCAATATCTCAAGGGTTGCCCCAAAGAAGAGGGAGTCAAGCTATTCTCCAAAGCACCCAAAGGCAGGACAAGAAGAAATGGATAGAACTAAGGATTCCATGGATGAAAATCCTAAAGAGGAAAAAAACTCAAGAGAAACAAGACATTCAAAAAGCATCCAGCATGGATGCACAAAGATCTCTCTGACAAACTGAATGACAAAAAGAGTAAGTACAAAAAAATTGAAAGAGGGACAAATAACTAAGGCTGATTATCAGCAGACAGCCAGAACATGCAAAGATGAAGTCAGGAAAGCAAAGGCTCAGAACGAACAAAGATTTGCAACAGAAATCAAGGACAATTAAAAAAAAGTTTCTTTCAACTTATTAATAACAAGAAAAAAGTCAAGAAACTGTAGGTCCACTAAAGAGAGAAGATGGCAAGGAAATAACAGACAGTAGGGAGAAAGCAGAGCTGCTTAACTCATTCTTTGCATCAGTCTTCACACAAAAAGAAATTATAGTCCAACATACCAAAAAAACTATTGCAAAAGACAAACTAGAAACAAAACTTAAAATAAACAAGAAAATTGTAAAAGAACACCTAACCAACCTTGACGAATATAAATCATTGGGACCTGACAGATTACATCCCAGAGTTCTGAAGGAGCTGGCAGATGTTATCTCAGAACCATTGCACCATACCTTTCAAAAATCCTGGAGCACTGGGGAAGTACCTGAGGATTGGAAAAGGGCTGATGTTGTTCCCATCTTCAAGAAAGGAAAGAAATCAGACCCAGGAAACTACAGACCAATCAGTCTAACTTCAGTACCTGGGAAGATCCTGGAAAAGATAATCAAAAAACAGATCTGTGAACAACTAGAAACAAACAAAGTAATAACTAGTAGCTGGCACGGGTTTGTTAAAAACAGATTATGCAAAAAAAAAATCTTATTTCATTCTTTGATAAAGTGACTAAATTAGTAGACTAGTAAAATGCCGTTGACATAGTATACTTAGATTTCAGTAAGGCATTTGACAAAATAGACCACAACCTATTTTTTGGTAAGCTAGAAAGAGGAGGAATACACAACATCACCACAAACTGGATTAGTAGCTGGCTGACAAACCATACTCAGCAAGTAGTCCTCAATGGCACTACATCCACACGGAGAGAAGTAAGCAGTGGGGAACGACAAGGCTCTGTCTTAGGCCTAGTATCTTCATAAATGACAGACTTCTGGTTTGCATTGTAACGATGCAGCCGAGCGAATGTTGACTCCCGTTCTCCACAGCTGATTTCACCCTGCCAGGGGACCCTAAAGGGGTCTAAAGCCACCCCGTTGATCACAGAAAGATGGCAGTCAATCTGTTTGATCCGAGGAAAGCCCTCAAATCATTAGGGGAAAGACTGGTTGCATTTCTGTGGCTAGCCCAGGCTACTGACAACTGAAAAAAGAAAGCACTGATCAGCAGATTGTAAACAGCATATTTAGAACTGGGTGAGAATACTGATCCTTTTTCTACTACTTTGATATTTGATTCCCTAGAAAAGACAAATTCCCAAAAAGCAAGAAAGTCCCCAAATGCGAGAAGGAAGGGGATTCCCCCCCCCCGAGAAACAAAAGCTGCAGCCCAATTCTTTTGGGAGGACAAAAACAGAGAAGTACATAATACTAAAGTGGAAGTAATATAAAGATATAGCTTTGGCAAACTTGAGAACTGAGAACTGTGAAAATTGAGAACTGATTTTTCTTTTTGAAGGAAGATTGGGGTAAAATTTAAGAAACTTTAAAGCTGAAATAATTTTTCGTTTTAAGTGCTGGAAAACGGATATCTAAGGACATCTAATGGTGGACTAAAGGTACAGCACCAAATTTGTTGTGTCTAGAGTGGACTTGGCACAAAGCCTAGACATAGACCTAGCCTCTTTGATGTTCAGTGAAGCTCTTAGATCAACAGATAGCAGAGAGGCTAGGCTTGCCTGACTCATTCAGGAAATTTAAAGTGTAGAGAGCCAGGTTGAGCAAATTCTGTAATACTGGCAAATTTCGAGGGGGAGGAGGGAAATCTAATTTTGCAATCATGTTTTTCAAGGTCTGGTTTGCACGTTCAATTATAGCTTGTCCCTGACTGTTATATGGAATCCCTGTCTTGTGCTCTATTTCCAATTTTTGACAGAATTGTGCAAACGCACGACTGGCATAGGCAGGGCCATTGTCAGTTTTTACAGTGTGAGGCTTACCCAACACTGAGAAGGTTTTTAAACAATGGTTGATGACATGCTTCACCGTCTCCCCCCTTTGGGGGGATGCCATAATAAAGCCTGAATAGGTGTCAATGGAAACGTGAAGATATTTCCACGGGGCAAATGCAGAACATTGTGTCACATCCATTTGCCATAATTGAGCGGGCTCTAGACCACGGGGGTTCACTCCTAATGGCACAGCACGGCCCTGCAGGCTACATGTCGGACATTGTTGCACAATGGCAGCTGCCTCTCTGTAGGAGAGAGAGAATTGCCGCACCAGAGCACGGATTCCCTGATGAAAATAAGCATGGCTTTCCCATGGAGTGGGGGGGACAGAACTGACAGGCAACAGCGAAGAAGATTTTACAGGCAACAGAGAAGAAGCATTAGAAGCAACTGAATCTGCTACATTGTTTCCTTCTTGTAACATGCCAGGAAATGGCTGGTGGCTTCGTATGTGAGCCACGAAGAAGGGAAGGGTGCGCTTTTGGATTAAATTTGGCAAAGAGGCAAACAGCGCAAGCAGATTACAATCAGTTGAGGGAGAGAGGTAAGCATCCGAAATGGAGTTAATAACTTGACACACATAGAGACTATCTACAATCAGGTTGAAAGGAGTTTCAGAAAAGTGGTTAAAAGCTAAAAGAGAAGCATATAGTTCTGAGCGCTGAGCAGAAGTTTGAGGGGGGGCATTGATTCACCCACACAGGCGTGGGTGTCTTGAGAGTTAATTTCAGAGGTACAGCCATTAGGAAAAGGTCAATTTAGCTTGTAGTTGACTCATTAGGTCTCGGCCCCATAAATTAATGTGAAGGGGAATGACCACAGGCTGAATATAGGCAGTGTGAGCCGAATCAGGCGATGTCACAGCTACCCAAGCAAGACTTTTATGTGCCACCTGTAGTCCCCCCACACCTCTCACAGAAGGGGCCTCTTCTGTGGCCCACTGAGCGGGCCATTCTTGAGATCTTATGACTGAGACATCCGCCCCAGTGTCTAAAATGGCAGAAAATTGGTGGCCGTTCAAAAGGAACGTGGCCACCAGACGTGGCCGGGCTAAAGGGTGTTCCACCGCGCATAACTCCGGTGGGATAAAGTCCATTAACAATATCATAGTAGCCACAACTGAGCCCTGCTGAATGGTCACAGGCTGATTAGCAGATACACAGAGTGACAAAGAAGACAGACACTGAGAATCTATCATCACAGGAGCGGCCATGATGCCTTGACATGTCATTTCATGTGTCGGAAATACCAACACGGGCAAAGTGGGGGGCAATTGGAGCTTTAATTTTGGCTCTAAAGGCAAAAAATAATTGTGAGCAGGCAAATTTAGCAACGATGTTTCCTTTGCAGCCATTTCAAAAGTTTGGGAATACTGATCAGGGGGAGGATTTAAATCTCCGACCTTGGAGAAGGGGCTAGCCGGGTGCCCCGCTCCTAGTTTCCCTGATTGTTGTTGGTTACGGACCGACAATCTTTTGCCCAGTGAAAGCCCCTTTTGCACTTTGGACAAACAGTTCGTGGTTTAGAGGAACGTCCGTCCTTCCCTGAGGCAGCTCCCCCCCCAGGAGCCTGGCATTCAGCTTTAAAGTGTCCGGGCTTCCCACAATTAAAGCAGGTTTGAGATGACCGATTCTGAGAACTTTGCCCAGAATGTCCCTGCAAGGCAAGGGCCAATGCAGACATTTGAAAGGTGGTGGTTCCAGTATACCTACAGGCGTCAAGATAATCTGAGATGGTAGCTCTCTGATTTACAACGACCCCTTTCAATATACTTTTGCAATCTGCATTAGAATTTTCATAAGCCAATTTTTTAATCAATTCATCCTGTGCTGCAGCATTTTCAATCTGCCTTTTGACAGCTGTGATCAGTTTATTGACAAAATCAGCATATGGCTCCTGGGGTCCTTGTAATATTTTTGCAAAAGAGGAAGTAACCTCGGTGGAGTCCTCCAAGACCGAGAAAGCATATAATACTGCTTCGTTAATTAATGCAAACACGGCAGGAGGAAATTGCAGCTGATTAGTGATCGTGGACTGAGTACCAGTGCCCATTATGTGGTGTATGCCAATGTCAGCAGGGAGCAAGTTTTGTCGAGCCATTCGATCAGCTTGCCTTTTCCAGGCAGCCTCAAATTGTAGATACTGCGTGTTATTAAGTATCATTTGGGCAATATTCTTCCAATCTATTGGGAGAACATGCTGGCTGAGCGCAAATGCGCGCAATAAGCCTTGGACATAAGGTCCGGAGATCCCATATTGGTGGACCGCCTCCTTCAAGTTCTTGATGATTTTATAATCCAAGGTTTCATATCTGGGTCTTTGCCGGCCAGGATTAGCAGGATCGGGCACCATGATTACTGGAAAAGCGGCAATGTCTGCTAAATCATCTAGTTCTATGACCCCCTCAGCCTTGGCTTTCGCAATTCCCCTTTGCAAGGAAGAGAGAGGGGCAGGTTCAAGACAGACAGAAGAAGAAGAAGCAGGTGCAGATGCCATGGGATACAGATCAGAATCAGTCAATTGAGTGCAATCCCCAGCCTTGGTGCTCAATGGTTCATATCTTGGGGGTGGCTCTTCTGATAGGGCAAATTTAGAGTCTGATTGTAATATTTTTTTGATGTCTCAGAGCTTGTTAATGTCTGAGGATCTATCAAATCAGCTTGTTTTGCACAGTGTAAAGTCAACATGGACAATACGGCCTTCCATGGGGCTAGAACATTTGGCGGAGCCTTGGGCGGCGTGTGGAGCCAAATACCTATGCGTCTCCATGTGGCGAGGTCTAATTGCCCCTTTTCTGGGTACGTAGGGTGAAATTTTTCCAAAAAAGCCAATAAAAGATACAATTCTTTCTGAGTGACAGGGAAAACAGCCTGATTATTAAGTTTCTGAATATAATTTGCTCTCCTGACTAAGCTATTCAATTCTGTCAGGCACTGAGCCCGATCTTTTGAAAGCCTCTGTCCCATACTTACGTAAAGATGTGCGCCCAAGGGGCCTATTCCAGGCGAAGTAAGTAGTGGGATGCCAGAAGGACGTGATTCCACATCACGTCAGGGGTCACCATTTGATGCTTTACCTTCCGCAGGCAGCTTCAATGTGGATCAGACACGATGGCCAAATGTAGAGACGAGACAATGAGACAAGGTTTCTCTCTGGGGTGACTGACATTCGAATGGAATCAGCCTCCTCTCTTTATTTGGTTAACATCAAACAACGTGAATAAATCACATACAAAAAGGTTTTAGTCCGGCAGTTTAACAATAGCATAATATAAAATGTTTCATCAATGATTATATTTCCTGCTTAGTCAGGAGGTCAGGAGATTACAAGAAAATTACAAGATAATATGTTTCCTACATCTAACTATAAAGTAACACCTTCGCTTTTAACTGTCAAAGGTCTATAAATCCTTGCGATGTGATCTTAGGCTAATTTGGTGTCTGGTTTTCAGACCGTTTCCGATTTGCTGCTTATCTAACTTCAGTTATCTTAAACATAGCTTGAGAAAGTTTGTTCGTTTATGTGTAAGCCATCGATTGAGGAAACTCCAGCCAGCAATTGAGAAAAACCCTTTTGATCTGAGCAATTGCCTTGCCTGAAGGCTTTGTAAATCACGGCAATTATCCCAGCCAAAAGGTTCCTGCGTTTAGAAACCTCTTCGATGTGAATACACATAATGCTTACGGTCAGCTCAAGTGGGATGCATTTGCATTGCAACAGTTTTTCCTATTTCAAATAGTACCCATAAAAACAGAGAAAAAAATTCTTTGACAATCTAAATACACTGATTTGGAAATTTACCTGACAAAGGAAGAAAGCTCGTGTTAGGTTAAAGAAAATAGAGGACTTGACCTACCAGATGGGACCTTATACTATCAAACATGTGTTTGAATATGGCTAAAATAAATAGATAATCCTTAGACACTAAAAGATTAGTATACTTAGAAAGATATGATTCATAATTTATTTATTTATTTATTAGATATTTATTTATATCCAACAAAATGAGTTTCAATGTGGAGAAAAGCAAAGTTTAACATTTAGGCAAAAAAAATCAAAGGTACAAGTACAGATTAGGCGAGATCTGGCTTAAAAACAGTAATTGTGAGAGGGATCTTGGAGTCCTAGTGGACGATCACTTGACTATGAACCAGCAGTGTGCAGCAGCAACCAAAAAAGCTAATACTATCCTGGGTTATATAAACAGAGGCATAGAATCAAGACCACATGAAGTATTAGTACCGCTTTATAAAACCCTAGTAAGACCACACCTGGAATACTGCAGCGAATTTTGGTCACCATATCACAAAAAAGATGTTGAGAGTTTCAGAAAAATTCAGAAAAGAGTAACTAAGATGATCAAAGGCCTGGAGACTAAAACATACGAAGAACGGCTGCAGGATTTGGGTTTGGCTAGTCTAAAGAAAAGAAGAAATAGGGGAGACACAATAGCAGTATTCCAGTATTTGAGGTGCTGCCACAAAGAAGAGAGGGTCACATTATTCACCAAAGCACCAGAGGGCAGGACAGGAAACAATGGTTGGAAACTGGTCAAAGAGAGAAGCAAGGAGAATTAAGGAGAAAGTTCCTGACAGTTACAGTGGAACAGCTTGCCTCCAGAAATCATGGGCGCTCCATCACTGGAGAGTTTTAAGAAGAGGCTAGACAGTCACTTGTCTGAGATGGTATAGGTTCTCCTGCTTGAGCAAGGGGTTGGATTAGAAGACCTCCAAGATCCCTTCCAGCTCTATTTCTATTTTGATTTCAATTTCGATTTCGATTCTATTATTAGGATGGTACACTTTTCTATGGTATTGGAAATATGAAAATATCAGGATTGCTCTTAACAAGGGAAGCTTTTATTCACCCATGTTTAATCAATTTTGAGAAAATTGTAACCTATAAAGACATCTTGAATACTGAAGAGAAACCAAAATTGAAATAAGAGTTGGAAGAACAGGGTATTAGTTCAATAAGGTGGCTTCAGTTGCAAATATAACTGAGATATGAGTAGGATAGAAAATATGTTATAAACTGGAACTATTTATTAAGGACAATATTAGAAAAATATGATGAGGAAGTATATACTAAATATTGCATGTATTAATAGCAGTAAGAATTGTATTTGCTTAGTACTGGAAAAATGAAGAAACATTACCTGAAGAAGAGAGGATCAAAAAAACACCAAACTGTGTAGAAATGGACAGATTGACATTGAAGGATAAAGAAAAAGAAAACATCGAATAATTTCAAATATGGGATGTAGTTTATCACTGGCCAGAAAGAAGGGGTAGAGATTAGGAATTCAGTATGTAATATTAAATAAAAAATGGACCCAGACAACACATTGTTTATTAAGCACTTATGATTTGCAAAAATAGAAAATTAATAAAATATTATAAAGATAAAAAATATCTTCATAAATGACTGAGATGAATGAATAGAAGAGGAACTCATCAAATTTGCAGACGACATTAAACTGGCAGGAATAGCCAACCCTCCAGAAGACAAGCTCAGGATACAAAAAGATCTTGACAAACTTGAGCAATAGGCCCTATCCAGTAAAATGAACTTTAATGTGGAGAAAAGCAAAGTTTTCCATTTAGGCAGGAAAAATCAAAGGTACAAGTACAGATTAGGCGAGACCTGGCTCAAAAACAGTAACTGTGAGAGGGATCTTGGAGTCTTAGTGGATGATCACTTGCATATGAGCCAGCAGTGTGCAGCAGCAGCCAAAAAAGCTAATACAATCCTTGGTTGCATAAACATAGAATCAAAATCACGTGAAGTATTGGTACCACTTTGTAATGCTTTAGTAATACCACACTGGAATACTGCATCTAGTTTTGGTCACCACATTACAAAAAAGATGTTGAAAGTTTGGAAAAAGTTCAGAGAAGAGCAACTAAGATGATTAAACCCCTGGAGATTAAAACATATAAAGAACAGTGCCCAATTTGGGTTAGGCTAGGCTAGAGAAAAGAATGACTAGGAACATGATAGAAGTATTCCAGTATTTGAGAGGCTGCAACAAAGAGAGGGGATCGACTTATTTTCCAAAGTACCAGAGGGCAGGACCAGAAACAATGGATGGAAACTAATCAAGGAGAGAAGCAACCTGAAATTAAGGAGAAACTTCCTAACAGTGAGGACAATTAACCAATGGAACAGCTTGCTGTCAGAAGTTGGAGGAGCTTCATCATTGGAGGTTTTTAAGAAGAGACTGGACAATCACTTGTCTGAAATGATATAGGGTCTCCTGTTTGAGCAGGGTGATGGACTAGAACAGGGGTTCTCAACCTTGGCAACTTTAAGACTTGTGGATTTCAACTCCCAGAATTCCTCAGCCAGCTGGCTGAGGAATTCTGGGAGTTGAAATCCACAAGTTTTAAAGTTGCCAAGGTTGAGAACCCCTGGACTAGAAGATCTCCAAGGTACCTTCCAGTTCTGTTCTGATTTCTGAGAGACAGAGAGAGACAAGAGAGAGAGAGAGACAGAGAGAAACTAAGAAAGAAATAGTAGGCCAAAGGAATTAAAGGCATGAGGTAAAAGAAATAAAAGAAAACATATCTTAAACAATGTTATTCTCTTTTTTTAAAATTTGTATTAATAATACAAAATTAAAAACACATTGGACATAGATATGACGTCACTGAAAGGTTATTGAGGATTGATATGATTGATCTAGTTGTATTGAAATGTATTAATTTGAATATAATATGTCATTAGTGGGAAAAGAGAGGGGTTTTTAATGATTTAATCTGAACTTTATGAGTATGACTTTGTTGTGTGGATAATTGATTGCCCTGCCACTACATTGTTTCTTAAGCACTTGTCTGTAAAATGAAAAAAAACAATAAAACTTGTTTTAAAAAAAGATAACTGTAGTTTTCCCCAATTTCCCAAATCCGACCTAATTTGCACCATTAATTTATCATAATTGTCTTCTTTCAGAGTGATGCATCTCGTTGTCAATTGGATTCCCAAATTTCTTATTTTTTTTGTAGTCTGCATATTTATCCTTCCCTCCAATTCTTTTTTTTTTGCTCTTCAGTCATATTTTTAACTATCATTTTTGTTTTATCCTTATTTATTTTCAGGTCTGCTACTTCTCCATAGTCCTCCATCACTTCCATCAGCCTAAGACCAGATTGTACAGGCTCTTCAATAATAAATACAAGGTCGTCTGCAAATGCCTGTACCTTAAAACTTTCTGTTCTTACTTTTAAACCTTTAATTTGTTTGTCTTCTCGAATTGTTCTAAGTAAAACCTCTAATGATAAGATAAAAAGCAGTGGAGATAGTGGACAGCCTTGTCTAGTGCCTTTTTTAATTAAAAAGGTCTTTGTCGTTTCCCCATTTATCACTACTCTGGCTTTTTGTCTGGAATAAATTGTTTGAAACATCTTTATAAATTTTTCCCCAAAATTCATATATTTTAATTGTTCTAGTATGAAGTCCCATTTGACATTGTCAAATGCTTTTTGCGCATCAATGACTATCAACACCCCCTGTTTTTCATTATGAGCTTCATAATATTCTATCATATCCAAAATAATCCTAATGTTATTCCTTATATGCCATCCGGGAAGAAAGCCGTTTTGGTCAGTATGAATAAAATTCTCTAAAATTTTCTTTAGTCTATCTGCCATAATTGTCATGAATATTTTATAATCCAAATTTAGTAGGGATATCGGCCTATAGCAGTGGTGGCGAACCTATGGCACGAGTGCCAGAGGCAGCACTCAGAGCCCTCTCTGTGGGCACGCGCGCCGTCGCCCCAGTCCTAGGCCTTCAGCTGGGTTTTATAAAACTTTTTTGTTTTAGGCCTCCGCCACCATGTGCAAAAAAAAAAGTTCAATCAATCAGTCAATTTCAACTTCTCGCAGGGAAAAAAAGATCTTGCAAAGTTGGAATTGATTGATTGAACTTTTTAGTCCCACCCAGTCTGCCGTTACCACCGCAGCCACATCCACTCAATGGGCCATGCCCACCCGGCACCCGACGATGCATAAGTGGGTTTTGGATGGCAGTTTGGGCACTCGGTCTCTAAAAGGTTCGCCATCACTGGCCTATAGTTTTTAATATAAGTCAAATCAAATTTTCTTTGGGAATCAATGTGATTGTTGCTTCTTTCCACGATTCAGGTATCTTGGCTTTATTCAGTACATCATTATACACCTCTAATAGCAGTGGGCTTAGTATTTCCTGATGGTTTTTATAGATTTCTGAAGGTAGACCATCTGGACCTGGTGTTTTGTTACTTTTTTGTTTTTTAATTGCCTCAAATATCTCCCTTGCTGTTATCTCATTATTTAATAAATTTTTACCTTCCTCTGAGATTCTGGGTAAGTCTGTTTTTTGAAGGTATTGCATCATCTTGCCTTCTTCTACCTTCTCCTTATCCTCATAAAGGTTTTTAAAGAACTCACACTACCTTCCTCTTTTCCTCATTTTGGTAAATTAACTCTCCTTCTTCATTATATAATTTGCTAATCTGGTTCTTTTCTTTCCGTTTCCTTAGTCTATAAGCCAGCCATCTTCCCGGCTTATTTGCATTTTCAAAAAATTTTTGTTTAATGCTTTTAATTTGTTGTGCCATATTTTCTTTTTCAATGATATTTAGTTTATGTTTAATTATATCTATTTGATGTTTCAATTCCCGTTTTATGGGTTCTTCCTGCAATTCCCTTTCCAGTTTACTAAGATCTTCCTCTAAGTTTTTTTGCTGTTGTCTTTTTTGTTTGTTGTCTTTGGCCATATATGATATTGCAATACCCCTCATAAAGGCTTTTGCTGTGTTCCACAGATTCTGGTTATTCATGTCTTCTTTCTTGTTACTTTGAAAAAACAAGCTCATTTGATCATCCATCTTTAATTTAAATTCATTTTGGTTCAAGATTGCTCTTTTTAGGATCCATCTCCTTATCTTTTTTTGCCCTTTCCATTTAATTTTAATGGGATTATGGTCTGCCCACAAATTTATGTCAATATTAACTTCCTCAATTCCCAAATTCACCTCTGTCGATGCCCAAACCATATCAATTCGAGACCAAGATTGATGTCTAGCTGAATAGTAAGTATATTGTTTCTTATCTCCATTTCTTTTCCTCCAACAATCCTTTATATTTAATTCTTCCACCATCTCAAAAAATGAATTAGGTAATATCCTTCTAAAACCTTTCTTTCGTCTGTTATTTCTATAATCTAGTTCTCTGACTACAATCGCGTTAAAATCCCCAACTATACACAGATTATCACATTCTAAGTCTCTAATCATGTTATACAATTTCCTATAAAATAGTTTTTGACTCTTGTTAGGTGCGTATATTCCAACTAACATCAGTTTTTTCCCATTCACAGTTAGTTCTATTATCAATATTCTGCCCTCCTCATCTTTATACACCTGTTTGGCCAACAAACCTCTTTTACATACTTTCTTTCCGCCTTTCTTCTGTTGCGATGAAGATATAAACATCTTTCCTAACTTGGAACATTTTAACAAATATTGATGCTGCTGTTTTATGTGTGTCTCTTGCAACACTACTATATCCACATTTCTCTTATACAATTTACTAAAAAAAAATTTCCTTTTCCCTGGAGAATTTAACCCATTAACATTTAATGATAGAATTGCTAATGCCTCTTGAAAACCTTTACTTATACTTAGAGTTTGTTGCCCTCATTTGTCTAATTTCTTTGTAATCCTTGCATCCACCATCATTGTCTTTTCCAGTGTCCACATTCGCTCTTTCCCCGTTTTCTTTTTCCTTGATTCGGGATTCCCCCCTATTTGGTGACTGTTCTCCTGGTTCTCCTTCTTCCCTTCTTTCTCTTTCCTCCGATTCAGCCTCACTATCAAGATTTTTTCTGTAAAACTCTTCTACTTTGTCCACCATGTCCAACCTCAACCTTCTTTCTCCCCAAAATACCATAATCCCTTCCAGAGTCAACCACCGAAAATTTACATTTTTCCTTGTTAGTTTTGCTGTAAACATTTGATAGGGTCGCCTTAGGTCTCTTACCCTTTTTTGGACATGTTTTAGTGCCACAAGCTGTCTTCCCCATAGCTCTATTGGATCTTCTCTAGTCCTATGAAGAATCTCATCATGAGTCAATTTTTTAGCAAATCTAATATGCACTTCTCTAGGTAAATTGTTTCTAAGTGCGTAATTCGTGTGAATTCTATAGATTTCATCCATTTCCTTAATCATTTCTTCCTTCCCAGTTCCTAGAGCTCCTGCCAGTAGCTCTGCCATCATCTCTGGAAGATCTTCATTCTTTCCTTCCCACACATTCTGGAATTGTAGAAAATGGGAAGCCTTGTCTATTTCCAATTGGATTATTGTCTGTTCGAGGTCTCTGTTAGCTTGAATTAGTCTTTCTTCCATCTCCTCCACTTTCCTTTCTTCCCTTTCCATTCTATCTTCCATCTCCTGTAGTTTTTGTTCATTTTTAAAAAAAAATTGCTGAAAGCATTCAAATTTATCATCCATCAATCTCATTTTTTCTTTCATTTCTCCCATGTCGTTCCTTACTTCTACTATCTCTCGCTTCAAATCCTCATGGTTCTTTAACATAACCTCCTGTATTGTTTGTAACATCTGTTGTACATCCTTAAATGAGTTTGATCTCTCTCTATATATAAAAGTCCTTCCATAGATCTTTGCCCTGCTCGGCTTGGTTCCACTGTTTTAGTTTGGATTCCTTGCCTCTTTCCTGTACCAATTTTTGTCAAATTTGAGATGCTTGTCATTTTTAATACTGCTTTAAATTAACTTCTCCACTACAGTTTCACTACAACTGTTTCATTAAATTTCCTGCATCCAAAATTACTCTTTGAGTTTCCTCGATTTATAAGTCAATTGCTAGCAAGCCATCTGAAATAGGTCTTGTTTCTCTTTAAATTTCCTCTTCTTCCTTAAATTGTCACCAGTTTTTCCCTCAGCCACTAGGTGTCTCTTACTCCTTATTATCCAAGTTAACAGTCAATCTTACTTCAACATGTCTGCATTCTCTGATTAGTCAGCACTTTCACTCCTGAACTAAATTATCAGCAATAATAGTAGATTTCCTCTTCCTCTTTTCCCTCACGCCACCAGTGAAAATTTAATGTGCTGAAATGGTCTCTTCTTTACCTCCACTTGCTATTCGCCACTTTACTACAGAGGAAATTTCCTCCTTCCTCAGGCCTCCTTCTGACTCTTCCCTCTTTGCAATCCCCTGGTAAGATCTTCAACCTGGGTTACTCACAGAGGGTTGCCAGGATCATTTTGCCCAGGTCCGTCTCTCCGTTGTCCAGCTAGTCCACCACTAATGTCCAGCTGCCTGTTGTTCTCTCTTCCCGGCCACCATTATGGGCCACCTTTCTTCCCCTGCTCGACTTCTCCGAGGCTTTCCTGCTGTCCACACTCTCAACCTGCCTCTGTGAGCTGCACTGCAGGGCATTTCTTTCCTCCGATTCCCCTCCAAGGAATCTGGGACTCCAAAGAATCCGCCAATCAGATGGAAAAGGCTATGTATTAGACTCTCATAGATGGAGAGCCGTTCTGCACAGCCTTTCCTCTTGACAGCTGGCCCCGCCTCCCCCAACAATGTTGTTCTCCATATCTCTTTATAAGGTTGCATTTTTGCAAATTGTTCAAATCAGTGGATCTTGCAAACCATTCAGATCAGTAGAATGACTTGTCTCCAGAAGTTGTGGGTGCTCTAACACTGGAGATTTTTAAGAAGAGTTTGGAAAATCATTTGTCTGAATTGGTATAGGGTATCCTGCCTGAGCAGCATTTGGATTAGAAAAGCTCCAAAGTCCCTTCCAACTCTGTTATTCATTCTACAATTAGCCACAACCACACTTTACTTCCGTGTCAGGCCCCTCAAATCATTTTCACTACCACACTACCATTCTTTTGTGGGTGGGGAGGTTTTTTTCTGTTTGGAGGGGGGAGGTAGTTGATTCTGGGATGTGTTTCTTTTGCTTTGTTCTCTCAATCTTTGATGTATCTCATTGGGTGTGAAAGAGGGGAGGAATGTGCCACCTGCGAACAGAGTTTTATTGCTCTTTCAACTTTCAGTTCCCATAACAACTTCACACCTGTGGATTGGCTGGATTTGGACTGGGCATTTGGGCACCTGTGAGGGGTTTTGAAGAGAGGAGTTTAATGTAACATTTTGCATGGGAATTCTTCAGATCTTGCCTAGCTTTTCTGTTTTCACTATCTCTCAATAAAAGTTCCTTTTGAAACAATGTCAGTTTCAAGAGTTCTGCTTTCTTTGGAGTACTAGCTTAGGCAGGATCTTACATTAGGCAAGATCTACAAAATGGTCAACCCAGAGAGATAACAGCCCTACCATGGGGAAAATGCACATGATGCCTCATCATGGCAGCAAGCAGGAGGAGGTTGAGTGCTAGGCAGAGATCTCCATGAAGGCTCACCCCGAGGAGAGCCCCTCCGCCATGGAAGATTCCCCCAAGGCCAAGGTGGTCCATTGGTGTGGGGAAAAAGGAGGACTGTGAAGAGAGCACTCAGAGGGTCACTCTCACCTGTGGTAGCTGGAATCCAGGCTGGAAGTGTGAGATAGAGCTACTCTACACTGATGATGAATGAGGCGAAGAGCCGAGCCAAGCCAATTGGCTCTTGAAATGCGCCATGCACTTCATGGCGGAAATCTTCTAGAACCTGAAGACACAAGAAACCAGTGGCTGCGGGGAAAAGAGTGAGGAATTAGCAGAGGAACTGCATGCAGAGGAAGTGAATCCCCGATTCTGGGAACCTCTGCCAATGCCACAGCTTCTGCAGCAAGGGTGATGATCATCCCAGCTACCCCACGTTAGGTTGCCCCAGTTGGGGTAAATGCCCAGGGGGCTGGAAGAAGGGGAGCCCTATGACTGGAGTAGATGGCACCCTCTCTGGATGTCAAATTTGACAGGGACCCTCAACAGTTGGTGTTCTTTCCCACCCACGTCCTCACATACATGCAGGAATATGGGCAAGAACTTCCCAAAAGGAGCCAGGGTCAGAATCATCATCCTAGCTCTGGAAGGGGCTGCAGCCAGATGGATGGTGACTCTGCACAACTCTGATGCGCCAGAGCTCTGTAACGTCATCTATTTCATGGTAGCATTGAGGCAGCATTTTGAAGATTCCCTAGCTGATCGAAAGGCATGAGACTGCATTAAAATGGTGAGGCAAGGCTGCCTTCTGGCAGCCGAATACACTGAAGAATTTCAGGACCCAGCCTGCCACCTCAACAGGCCAGAAGACATCCTGGTGAGCTGTTTTAAAGATGGGCTTAATGACGACATGTACCATGCCTGCATCACCAGCGGAACTCCTGCTCGCCTCCGCATCTAGGCCGAAGAAGCAGAGATCAACCAAACCCAAAACCAGTACTGCTCGGGCTGCATGTGAAAACAATCTCTGCCATAGGGAAAGAGGGAGGCAGCAAGACCCCTGGCAGCACCACCACACTCAATTGCCTGCTTCAAATGTGGCAATGAAGGCCACTGGGCTGTGGAATGCCATTTGAAGACCCCCCCACAAAGAAGGCAGATTAATCATCAGGGGGGAAACCGACGAAGCCTTTCCAATGCCCTAAGAACACTGCCATGAAGAGTGCTGAGGTCATAGAGTTCCATCCCTCCCCAAAACCAGGACGGGGAACCCCGATCCCACCAGAGAAGGAGCCGGGATGTCTGATAGTGACTATGTTGATGACCCCTGGAAAGAAGGCTGATTGTACCAATAACCATATCCATAGAACTATTAATCCCAGGCATGGGGATGAAGGTAGCCCTAAAGGCCCTACTAGACTCAGGGTGCACCAGATGCTTAATAATCCCCACCTCAGTGGAAAACTGGGGATCCACCTATGGAGGTTAAAGAATCCAATTGCATTATGCTAGTTAGATAGGTCCACTGCTGGAGGCGTACTGGCCACCTTTGTCACTGAACCCCTGGGCTTAACCATGGGTAACCACTCTGAGACTTTAACCTTTATTGTGGCACCTAGAATGGAATGGCCCCTTCTCCTAGGACTGGCATAACTGAAAAAATGGAATCCACAAGCGAATTGGTGGGGCGGGTGGTTAAGATTCCCAAAGGAACAGAAAGCCCCGCCTAGCTTATTAAATTAAATTAAAAAGAGAGCCAAATCAAGAAATGGTGGTGGCCACAAGGAGCAAGTCGCTGAGAGGCATACCTAAGGAATACCACAGTTTGGCAGAAGTATTCAGTGAGAGGGGTTCAAACAAACTCCCTCCTCATCGGACTTTGCCATTAATATTAAATTTCCAAAGCTCAAACTGTACTCCATGCCTCCCAGGGAGCTGGATGAACTGTTCCAGTTCATAGATAAAAATTAGACTCAGGGATTCATCCAGCCAGCTATACCCCGGGTGGCAGTCCCACATTGTGGGATTCAAATATGTGAACAACCAATTCTCTGTGTGGATGCTGCTTCTGGAAGTCCATTCTGGCCCTGGGCAACAAAAAATTAGTTTCTGGTTCTGCCAAAGTGGTGCAAACCAGCTGAATCCCACCACTGCAGCCCTGGTGTTGTTCTGGAAGAAGAAAGATGGGTCTCTTTGTCTCTGCATGCATTACAGGGGTCTGAACACAGTGTGCATGGAGAATGTGTACCCCTTGCCCCTCATGAAGGACACACTGACCCACCTCTCTAAAGGGAAAGTACTTTCTAAACTGGACTTATGGGAGGCTTATTACCAAGTCAGAATTAGAAAGGAGACAAATGGAAAACTGCTTTTAATTGCTTCCTGGGCTGCTTTCAGTTTAAAGTGCTCCCTTTTGGATTACAAGGAGCCCCTGCAGTATTTATGCAACTGATAAATGAAGTGCTACATAAGCACCTGCATAAGGGAGTTTTGGTGTATCTGGACAATATATTAATATACACTGAGATGAAAGCTGAGCACATGAAACTGGTCAGAGCGGTCCTGAATAAACTCTGCACTGCCAAACCATATGCCAAGCTTTCAAAGTGCGGATTCCATAAAGAGAAGATTGACTACCTAGGCTTCTGGATCTCACATGAGGGGGGTGGAGATGGACCCAGAGAAAGTGTGCACTGTTTTAGAATGGGAAACCCTGCACACCAGGAAGCAATTGCAAAGCTTCTTGAGTTTTGCCAATTTCTATGGCAGTTCATTCCCTCCTTTGCACAGATTGCACTCCCCATTACGAACTTATTAGAAACCAAGTGGGCAGATAAGCCAAAACCTAGCCAGCCACTAAAGTGGACTATGGAATGCCAAGCCACATTCAAAAAGCTGAAAATACTTTTTTACATGGAGCCAGTCCTGAGAAACCCAAACCCAGAGAGACCGTTTGTCATTCAGGCTGATGCCAGCTATGTGGCTGTAGGTGTGTTACTGCTCCAGGGAAATGAAAAAGGCCAATTGCAGCCATGTGCATACACTTTGAAAAAATTGAGTGAGACTGAACAATGCTGGGCAGTGTGGGAGAAGGAAGCCTATGCTGGAGGGTGGGCCCTTCTCACTTGGAGGCATTTTTAGAAGGGAGCAAAATCTCTTTCCAGGTTTGGTTTGACCACAATAACCTAGAAGCATTGAAAACCCTGAGGAAACTGTCCCCCAAGCAGGCACAGTGGGCCCAACACTTCCAGTGCTTCAATTTTACCCTCTGCTATTTACCAGGGGTAAAAAACGTCTTGGCAGACACCCTATCCAGGCTGCCATAATACAAGAGTATAAAGGCCAAAATAGTCAAGCCTCTACTCCTGCTGCAGCAGCTAGCAGCCCCAATGACCATGAGGATGCAATCAAAAGGCATCCCACCATTAGACAACACTATCACCCTGGCCTTTAAGCAAACCCTGGAAAAGGACAAATGGTTCATTAGTTACAAGAACCTTTGCTCCATGTGGGAGGGACTGGCATGGGTAGGAGGGAAGTTATATATCCCAGCCAGCCAGAGGCTAAAGACTATGCATAGCTGTCATGACTCAAAGGTGGTCAGCACTTTGGGTTTGTAAAAACCGTACACTTGTTAAAGAGATAGTTCTGGTGGCCTTCTATCAAAAAGGACATCAAGAGTTATATGGCCAGCTGCCCTAGTATGTGTGCAGCAGCAAAACGAAGGCAGGGGGAAATGCCTGGCCTTCTGCAGTCATTTGCAAACCCTTCAGCACCCTGCAGAGAGATTTCTATGGACTTTATTGTAGAATTGCCAGAAAGCATGGGAAACACCTTTATTTGGGTGGTAACCGACCTGTTTTCAAAACAGATCCATTTCATTCCTTGTCAAAAGATCCCAACAGTAAAGACTCCACCACGTCTACCACCTACATGGGGCCCCATGTTGCATAATTTCAGACATAGAGGTCCAATTTACTTCTAAATTCTGGAGAGCATTTTGGACCTTCTGGGAATGGACCAGGGCCTGAGTTCTAGTCATCATCTCAAATGAATGGTGGGACAGAACAAACGAACTTGGTACTGGAACAGTACCTACGATGCTTCATCAACTACCAGCAAGACAATTGGACTGACCTCCTGCTATTTGCTGAAGTGGTTTATAATAATGCTGTGCACTCTAGCACTGGGTTCACCCCTTTTCAAGTGATCACAGGACAAGAGTTCAACCCAATGCCCGAACTCCCATCCCTTAAGGAATGGATGAATCAACTGCAAAATACTTGGCCAGTTGTCAGAAAAGTTCTAGATGAGGCTAGAGCAGCCTATAAGGCTCAAGCAGATAAAAAGAGAATGGAACCTAAACCATTCCACATTGGGGACAGAGTATATCTGTCTACTAAGTACCTGCAATCCCTTCAATCCTCCAAAAAGTTAGGGCCCAAATTTGTGGGACCCTTCCCAATCAAGCGTATTATATTTTTTTAAAGAAAAATTTATTGATTTTCTAGTTTTACATTTAAATATTTGAAAAGCAAAATGGCAGTTGAGTTGGTCAATAATTCAATAACATACAAATATCTTTAGTACAGATCTCAAACTATTACATTAGATGTTTCCTCTCTTTTCCCCTTGGTATTTACTGTCTCATATTTAAATTAATGCAATTCTTATTATATCGATTAAATAAAAAATAACTTTCTTACATTTATCAATAATTTTTAGTTTATTCATATCCTAGTTGTTTTAACAGTCAATCTTTTTAGACAATCAATGTCCTGGTTAATTTTTCAAACGCATTATAAACTCAGTCACAGTGGAGTTGGAGCTCCCCAAGGCCTTAAGGCAAATCCAACCTGTTTTCCATTGCAGTCTACTAAAGCCTAAAATAAAGACTTCCGGTTCCGGTTTGCGGTGCCTCTAGCCGTACGGGGAGGCTTCTCTCCTCGTCCAGCTAGTTTCCCTCCGTCGGTAGACCCTGACGGGGATCGAAAGTTGTGCCTAGAGGGCGCGACCATCCTCGACGAGGAGCGGCGGCTCCTCTAGCTGTCCGAGCTGACTCCGAGGGCCGACGGAGCAGAAGACCGGCCAAAAATGGCTGTTCACCTAGCCGCACCAACCGCAAGTCACAAGAACATCTAAGCATAAGAAACCACCATGGTGAATTCGGGTGAGACTTCTCCCTCCCTCGCTATCCTGATTTTTCCTGTAAGAGTTTTTATCTTCCTTTATTAAGAAAGCGGCGGCTGCCTATACATGGAAAGAAGAGCCAAAAAGATAAAGATTAATTTTTGTGTACTATTTTACTATATAATTGCTGTGGGGTGAACTTCAGGAGAAAAAAAAGGGAAAAAGAGACATTACTACTTTTCTTTTTTAATTTGATAATACAGAAGATAGTTTGAAAGAAAGAGAGAAAACCTTCCCTTTGTGTTCTTTTTTTAACTTTCTCTAACTTGATTAACTTGGGGGGGGGAGAAAGAAGACTTTATAATCCACTGAGGACATCTGGTGGTGAAAAAGCAAAATTTCAATTGTATTTCTCTCTGTTATTTGGAAAAATAACTGGACAGCTGGGTGGTGAAGCTGGCTATTAAACTTTTGGAGGCGGAGATTTGTGGATTTTCCTTAAATAGTCTCCAATAAAGAAATAGGCAAAGCTACTACCAAAATGGCTGAAAGTTATCCTCATCTTGACTATGATTCAGTATTGGAGAAAATATTAGAAATCAGAGAGGAGTTTAGAGCTTATTGGAAATCTCATTTTGATCCTTTAATAACAAATCAAGTTATGGAACAAGGAACAACAGAAGATGAACAGAACAGTTCTCAGATCTACCTACAATTTAAAGAGACAGAGACATTATTTTTACAACCTAATCATGAATCTGCACCAAGAGGAAAGGTGGAAACTACAGAATCAACTATTGCTACACGTTATCTACAATTGTCTAAACAGACTTATTCACAATTTAAAGAGACAGAGACATTATCCCTACAACCTAATGATGAATCTGCATTAAGAGAGAATGTGGAAACTATTGAATCAACTAATGCCATGCGTTACTTACAACTGATGGACAATTTTGATAATCAAAAAATAGCTGTAACTGACCTAAATCAATTACCAAAAATAACAAAGTTTGACACACTGACACAACTTTTTGGAAATTACTATAAAGAGGAAAAGGGGAAAAAAATTGTCAGTTTGAATTTGTTAGGAAGCCTCGTAATCTAATCTTGAGGTTTGAGAATCAAAAAGCCTTACTATGGGAACCAAATTGGCATAGAAAGAAAGCTAGAGTTAGGTTCAAGTCTGATACAAAATGTTATTTGATGGGTTAAAAAGGCTTAGAAATTATTTCTGATTTAACGTTGTATGAAGGATGTAAATCTGTTATTTTGGTTGATAATTATTAGAGGGAGTCAATCTTGTTAGAGGACAAAAAGACTATATAGAAGTAGACTGATGAAATGATTGAATATATCTAGTATTTAATTAGGAAGGAAAGAGGAAAATTGCTTGATAATATAATTAACAAATATTTGAAAATATAAACTCGATTAAAGTCTTAAAAAGTTTTTGTTGGATTTATATTATTATTTTAAATATGATACCTATGTTGTAAAAGAGAGAGAGAAAGTGGTATTGGTGATAAGGGGGGAAGAAAAGGAAGAAAGAAAAAGGGGGGGAATTTGTCTCTATAAACGATTGTATATTAAGGTTACCTGAAATCACTATTATATCTTTATTGAATGTACATGGAATGATAATTGTAAGGAGTATAGCTTAAAAATAGGATATAGATTATAATTACATGTGCTTGATGACTTTTGTAATTGTATAAATTTTAATAAGCAATATTATATTTAATTTGAACTTCATTTATATGACTTTGTTGCTGTATGAGTCCCGATCATTATGTTGTGTTTTAATCTTTGGAAAATTTGGAAAGAGGAGTTGCTCGGACATTACTCCTGGTCTACATCTGAAGAGGGATGAGAGGGAAGAAAGAGTGAAAGAGGAGAGAAGGAAATAGGAAGGTTGGTGGAGAAGAGGAGAAGTGGAGAGAAAGGAAAGGAGAGGGATGGAGGAAGAGGGAAGTAGGAAGAGAAGAAAGGTAGAAAGAAGGTAGAGAAGAAAGAGGGTAGATGTGGTGAAGGGGGAAATGGGCAAGCAACCCCAAAAGTTATGTGTAGGTATTTATCTCATTTCATTTATTGACTATATGAATGTTAAAGAATGTATGCTAACATCTTATAAATATTATGATATATGTTTTGGGGAGAGTTTGAAATGAAATTGATAAAGTCTTAAAATAGGTTTAATAGAAATTTATGATAGAAATGGAATATATTAAATTTATATGTTTTTGGGTTTTTTTCTCTCTTTTTTCTTTCTGTCTTGTGTGGGAGAGGGAAATAGAAAGATGATAAGTGAATGTATTAAGTTGAGTTGTTTATGTATGTTTTTATTCTGGAATTTTTGTTCACCCAATCACCACGGTGTGTCTTAAGCATTTATTGTTAAAATCATAAAATCAATAAAATATATTTTTTTTAAAAAAAAGCCTAAAATAATATCACCTTTACACCCAGTAATTTCCTCAGCTTCACAACCCATCATGGTAAAGGGTGAACAATACTTTAAAATTAAGGAAATCCTAGACTCACACAAGCACCACAGAGCCACCCAGTATTGGTGGCCTGGAAAGACCTCCCATCATCCCAAAACAAATGGTTGCACAAGAAACATGTTAGAGCCCCTAGGTTATGCAAACGTTTTCATGCACATTACCCAAATAAACCCAATTAATCTGTGAATTCTCCTTCTCTCCCATTTTATTGTTTTATATTTCTCCAGATGGACCTCTCCTTCTTTCAAGGGGGAGGAGGCAGCATGTCAGGCCCCTCAAATCATTTTTGGGGCACTACATTCTGTTGGGAGGGGGTGAAGCTTTTCCTCTGTTAGGAGAGGGAGGTAGTGGGTTCTGGGATATGTTTCTTTTGCTTTGTTCTCTCAACCTTTGATGTATCTCTTTGGATGTGAAAGGGGGGAGGAATGTGCCTGGAGCCATCTGCCTTATCTCTGCTCCACTGAGAAGAGGATGTAATGCCTCGGAACAGAGTTTTATTGCTCTTTCAACTTCCAGTTCCCATAACAACTTCACACCTGTGGATTGGCTGGATTTGGACTGGGCACCTGGGCACCTGAGAGGGGTTTTGAAGAGAGGGGTTTAATGTAACATTTTGCATGGGGATTCTTCAGATCTTGCCTAAATTTTCTGTTTTCACTATCTCTCAATAAAAGTTCTTTTTGAAACAATGCCAATTTCAAGATTTCAGCTTTCTTGGGAGTATTAGCTGAGGCAGGACCTTACATCCAGAGTCTTTTATTCTTTGAGGCCATCCTCTATGACTTTTTCAGTTTCTCACTACATCCAATAATGATATTCTCAGTTATCTTCCTTTCAAGCCATTCATTGCTCATGTTTTTAAATTTTATTTTAATTTTAACTACCTGCCTTAGATACTCTATAAGAGTATAAAATACTTTGATACTATATTTTTTTTAAAAAATAAAATCTATATCAAATAAAATATATTTTCAGTCAATTTGCTTACTTCTAACCATGCTGTAGGGTTTTTTATTTATTTTTACTTATAAAATTTATAGGCCACCCATCTTACCCCAAGGTAACTTTATTTTTTATGGTCTGACCCAAAGATCCCATGGAAGAGCCCTGTCATTATAGCTTTTGGAAGTAGTAACACTGAGTACATTGCTTTTATATTTGGGCATTCACTTCTGTATTAAGACTGCATGCATTCATCACTTATTCATTCTTAACTTCATCTTTTCTATTTTACTGCATGCCATTCTTAAGAAGACATCCGGTACCATGTTTTCCCGAAAATAAGACCTGGTCTTATATTTTTCTGCCTCCAAAAGAGGCACCAGGTCTTATTTTTGGGGAATGTCTTACCTCCTTACCTTAGGACCACTGCAACCAGACCTCCCATGCCTCAACACCTGCCTTGCCAGACCATTTCTTCTGCAGCCGCTCACTGCTGCTCATATGCATCTCCCCTGGTCTCCATTTTGCTGGCAGAGTTCTTTAGGAAAGACTTCTGCAGCTGAGAAACAAGCTCTAGATTGACATGCGTGGTACCCTCCACCCTCCGTTTTGCCATCAAAAGGCCTCTGCTGGCAAAACGAGGCTGGGGGTGACATGCGCGAGTGGCAGCAGAAGAAATGGGCTGGTGAGACGAGGCAGGTGTCAGGGTGTGGGAGGCCTGCCTGCAACTGTTCTAAGATAAGTGGGTATGGGGCGCATCGGGCAGCTCCACCCCCATTCCTGCCCTAGCTTGATTTTTACCCATGCGCTTCACCCCACCTCATGCAACCAGGTGCAACGGAGTGGGCGGGGTCTTAAGTGGGGCTTATTTTCAGGGTAGGGCTTATTTTTGGGGAAACATGGTAATAAGGTACCAGGCTAGAAACCAGGAGACTGAAAGTTCTAGTCCATCTTTAGACACAAAGTCATCTTGGTGTCTTTGGGTCAGTCATGCTCCCTCAAGTCTTATGAAGAAAGCAAACCATTTCCAAACGTCATGCCAAGAAAACTGCATGGTCATGTCTAGGGTCATGCCAGGTGTCAGCACTGACTCAAAGGCACATTAAGAAACAATTAGAAGCTTGATTACTAAATTATTTTTTTAAAATATTTTTATTGATTTTTATAAGGTTTTTAACAGAAAATGAAATAACAATTCAACTGTAAACAATTATATACATATACAATTCGCAAACAATCAAACAAAACTGCTCGGTACCCCCTCCCCACCACATCCTCCTAAGACAAAACTAACCCCCTCTTCTACCCTCTAACAACCTACTTAAACCTTTCTCCAATTCCATCCTCTCCTCCCACCTACATCCTCTCCCTCATACCTTCTTCCTACTTGCCTAACCTTCACTCCTCCTTCTTCTTCCAACCAATGTGGTGCCCAGAGGCCACCCGAGCAACCCCTTGCCACCTAAAAAGAGAAAAAAAATCCCCAAAACAGTTGAAAAAATATAAAATAACTATTATTAAAACCCTCCCCCCTCCCCCCCAGGCTTCCCAGAGTGAATACAGGGTAAAAACGCAAGAAACCCCACTAAACTACTTATACGTAATTATTTAACTATAAAACAAATATAATTCCTTCAATTGATATTTCTTCTGTATATAATCTATCCATTTTTTCCAGTCCATCAAAAATTGTTCATTTGAGTGGTTTTTCAAATATGCAGATATCTTAGCCATTTCAGCCAAGTTCATGACTTTTAATGTCCATTCTTCAATAGATGGTGTTTCCGATGTCTTCCAATATTGACCCACCAACAGTCTTGCCGCCGTAATCAAATTCAAAATCAATTTAGTCTCTATGGTGGTACAGTCTTTTATAATACCTAATAAAAATAACTGTGGTGAAAATTCAATACGCTTTTTCAATATATTTTGAAGAATCCACCATATTTTTATCCAAAAAGCCTTAATTTTTTTACAAGTCCACCAAATGTGAAAATAAGTAGCGTCCATAAAATCACATCTCCAACATTTAGGTTGCATATTTGGATACATAAGTGATAATTTTTTGGGTCTAAATGCCATCTATAAAACATTTTATAAAAATTTTCTCTTAAATGCTGAGCTTGTGTAAATTTTACATTTTTCACCCATATCCTTTTCCAGATTTCCATCGTAATTGGATGTCCAAAGTTACCTTCCCATTTAATCATACAATCTTTAACTAATTCATTTCCAGAATCAATTTCAATTAAAACATCATATATTCTTTTAATATGCATACTTCTTTGATCTCTAACTTGTTGAATTAGTTTTCCATCCTTTAAAGAAAAACCCATTTTAATATTTTTTTGCCATCTAGCCTGAAGTTGCATGTGTGAATACCAGTTATGAGCTATTCCTTCTTCCCTTAATCTATCTAGTGATTTCAGTTCTAAGCTGTTCCCTTCTTTAATTAAAAGCTTCTCATAGGGTACCACATCCTGGATTTGTTGTCTATTTATACTCTCTATTGCATGCCTGGGAACTGTCCATAAAGGAATTTTACCATTTAACTTATAAGAATACTTTTTCCAGACATGCAACAGTGAATTTCTCAATAAATATTCTTTAAAACCCCTATCCAACTTTTTTCATAAACTAAATACGCATGAAACCCATACAATAGTCCGTACCCTTCTATATTCAATATTCTTTCATTAGTTACATTAATCCAATCACTTATTGCTACTAAAACTGCTGCATAATAATATAGCTTAAAATTAGGCACTTTCAAACCACCTCTTTCTCTTATATCTTGAATAATTTTTAATTTAACCCTTGGTTTCTTGCCATTCCAAATAAATCTATTAATACCTTTCTGCCACTCCTCCAAATTCCTCCAGTACAATTCCTCCTCCATAACTCCAAAAGTTATGATAGAAGCTCATAACTCAGAGATAAGAGAAGATATTGTTGAAGCTATTAAAGGAGTATGGGACTATGCTGTGGGAGTTGAAGGAAAGTTGGAAGGTGTAGAGCAACAGATGGAAGAAAAATTAGAGGAAATTAGAAGTGATTTACAGGATCAAAATGTTTTGACACAATATCACCAGATGCAGATGGCTGTCAGAATCAGAGGCTTTAGAGAAATATCAAAGGAGACTCAAGAAGATTTAAGAAAATTTTTTGTTGAAGCTTTAGCAACCTTTTTTGAGGATACGGTTGAAAATGTGGCCTGGCAGATGGAACGTATATTCAGGATGAACTCTCGTATTGCAGCACAAAGAAATTTGCCCAGAGACATTGTGATATATTTCAGTACAAGAAAATTTAGAAACTGGGTTCTTACTAAAGCTTATAATAAACAATTAAGTATTGCTGGCCAAGAAGTACAGGTTTTGAAAGAGATACCCCCCCAAAATGTTGAGAGCAAGGAAAGACTATGCCTTTTTGACAGATGAGCTCAAAAAAAGAGAGATACAATACAGGTGGGAGGTCCCTTCTGGACTTTCTTTATTTTTTCAGAATAACAGATATCGTTTAACTTCAGTTGCTAAAGCGAAGGACTTTTTTGAGAATATATTGTTAAGTGGTAAATTTGCATCTCCAAGACCCAAGAGGGCAGCTCCTGAAAAAGATATGGAATCATCTCAACTTATGGATCTTCAACTAACTTCAACACCAGATAAGGATAAAGAATTAGCAGCGGCTCAACCAGTGCAGAGTACTGATATTTTTCAACCTTTGGTTGCTGAGAGGCCCAAGGAACAAAGATATACATGTGAGGCTATCAAGATCACGGATCAAAGAGAAATAGCAAAGCCAATTTATTCAAAACAAGTTGCACTAAATTATTTTTCTTGACATACTTAACTGTCATGTTACAAGTTGGGTAGATCCAGTCTAACTTACATGGACATTTTCATTTGTTCACCACTTTTCTACTAGTATTTGTATTCTTAAAATGCATTTTCTCATTTTTAGTAAATATTCTACATAAGTATACATATGTTTTAACCCAGCCTTTGCGAGTGCTACTCAATAGCTTACTCATGAGGAAAACCCCTTTTCAGTTAACAAGGCATGAAGGGCATGAGCAAGGCAGGACTCATGAGAAAATAACCTCTTTTTATTTTAACAAGGTGTTTATGGAATAAACTCCAAATAATCAGTCCTTAGGTGTTAAATCAAACAGTAGCAGTCTCTCTTGGCTGAGATAAGTACAACATCTCTGAGTTCTCAGCAGCAAGGTTCAATTAGCAATTCAGACCAAACACAAAGAAATCTGACAAACCTGGATAATTGGCAAAGAGTCTGGCAAAAGAAATAAGACAGAGAAACAAGATACTGGAGCATGAACAGTTGCCTGTGGCAACCAGCACCTCGCATACCTCTCTTTATACTCCAGCCAGGGCATGGCTTCTTAGAGTCTCTTACTTTTCCTGGAGAGCCACCCACGGCCCTCCATTGTCCTGCACACCTCTCCTTTCTGCTCATACTGCATTTGGAACAGGCCCCAGCTGTTCCTCTTGTTTGCTCAGTTCAGGCCCCCAACATAACCGTCTCTCTACCTGAGTGAGAGTAAATGGGCTGGGCTTTGCATCTGGCTCTGAGTCTTCCTGCTCCTCAGAGCCTTCTGCAGACTCCAATGTGAACCCAGGCATCTCTTCCTCCTCATCCTATTACTCGGACTCAGCTGCTGGATCCGCTGGCAGACGAGGAATCACAACAACATGTTTTTTTTAAAAAACATATGTTTTATTATTTTTTTAACATAATCACCTTAATATTCGGTAGACAGTACGTTGTCTGGGTTTACATTTAGCAAACATTCACTAACAATTAAATTCTATAATCCATAATCCACATGATAATTTTACATGATTTCCTCTTTTCCCCATAGTGTTTTCTTTTACCAATCTTAAGTTAATACAATTCTTATTGCTTTAATAAATAATAATTAAGTATAAAATTTTCTAATATACAAATAATAATCACAACAATATAGTATTCCTTTTCTATCTAATCATTCTGGTTGTCTCATCACATGCCCTGTTTACAGTTGTTATTTACATTTGTTTTTCCCACAGTGTTCTAAACATTTTTACTGGTTAAGATTTTCTCAGAGTTAATTACATTTAAATATTTAAATCTATTTTTACTCTAGTAAACCAACCCAATACTTTTACCTTTCTTAAGGAATAAATAAGACTACAAAAAGAAAGAAGAAGGATGAGAATAAGAAAAAGAATAAAATAAAATGATAATATGCTACTTAAAATCCCTATTTCCTGTAAGCTAACACATATTTATTTCAAAAAAAAATTCATTCTTTTTACCATAATTGAAAATGTATTTAATCTTAAAATATTCCCTTTAATAAATCTAATCCTCTAGTCTTTTAACTCTTAGTCAAAACATTTTTAATCCATTTATAATTTTCTTAAAGTCAATCACCTTTAAATATCTAAAACATTTCCTTTATATAGACCATTCCAACTCTTTTATATTACTCGTATCCAACAATAAAATAAAAAGGAGAAAGAAAAAGAAAGCACTATATTACTTGAGGGGCTCTTCCCTCTTAAAGTCAAATTCATATCCAATTTTTTTTATTTCTTTAACCATTTTCAAATAAGTGTTTTTTTAAATATTCTTTTTGATAGCCCCCATCATCTATTTTCTTAATTTTCACTTTAGCCATTTTCTTTTGCCCAATGCCTTTCTTAATCAATATATCCTGCTGAGTCAAAAAATCTTTCCTTATTCTTATAGATGTTACTGTAGATGTAAAAAGTAAGTCAAGTACAGTATCTTTGTTAGAGGTCTTGTGGAAAACGAAAGAAACTTTTACGATTTCCAAGGGGAGCAGAGAAGTTTATTATGTGCACATGGTTCAGAAGCAGTTAACAAGCGATTCTGAACCCCGAGGGGGGTTCAAACTACAGTTTTATAGCTTTCCATTTCTCAAGAACAAAGGAGCACACATGCAAATCTACAATGTATTTCATCGGGTTAGTTCTCATGGACATACAATGAAGGGAGTTATGCTTAATACATTGTTGCTGAACTCAGTGTGCTTTTGGGTTAGTCATACATTTGCTGACACAGCTTTCTTCTAGAAATTATACAGACACATCTATTTTGCTTTAGTGATTTTTAGTGATTTTTCATTATCATTATTATTATCTCACTCTCTCCTACCTCATTATTTCCCCCCTTTGGAAGTTTTCCAGCTTAAACTTCCATTATTCTACGTCGGATCCAGGTTCTTGAGTGGGTACCATCTTATATTCCCATAAGGCTAACATTGTTTCATGTTTTGCTGTTAATTGGGCTGTACTTTCTGAGATCCTTCGAATCATTGCTATCAGACAGGGGATTAAACAAGGAATCAAAATACATCCTAGAATTAACAAAACTGCTATAACTATGATGGTTTGTAGACCTGGTAACTTTGGCCACCATCCTGAAAATACATCTTCTAAATTAAATCCTTTCCAGGTTTGCACCAGAACATGTGCTAATTTGATCATTTTGTCAGTTATGCTTTTCAATACTTTTCCACTTTCATCTATTTCAATGCAACAGTTTGTTAGGTTGAACTTTCCACATACCCCTCCTTCTTTGGCCAACAGATAGTCTAAGGCTAACCTATTTTGCATGATATATGTTCTGGATTTCACATTTTCTTTGGCCAATTCAGTTAGTCCATTCACAGTCTCATTAGTAATTAACTCTACCACCGCTTGTAACCTAATGATCCTGTTGATCATATAAATAGGGGTACGGTAGCCATACATTCCATCCTCAGCCCAAGTAGCCGGGCCATAAACTAGGATGATGCGGCAAGGTGGCCATTCATCTTTTTGCCAAGTGATTCCTGCGCATTGGGTGTATGCACTTGGTTCCCTTTTTTGTCTTATATTGCCAATTTCATCATAGATGGGAACTCCAAGAATTTGCTTAGTTTTAATGGTAACAGAAAAAATCCTGGTCGGATTATTCCCAATACACAAGATCCACACCAATTCTCAGGTAGTTGTCCGTATGCCATTTTTCCGCAAATCCAGTACATTCCATCTGGTGCTAGCCAATGGAGACTGGTATTTGTGGGGTCTTTTGGATATGACATCCCAGGTATGTTAGTAAGGGCATGATGGTCCATATCAGTGGTCTCATTGATTCCAGACCACCATTTACCATTTTCCCATGTCCCTGTGCATAGGAGGTCACCTACTGCTGTGCAAGATTCTGTCTTGTTTCTTAAGTAACAGACATGTCCTACCAAGTTGGAAGTGAGAGTCCAATCACCATCTTTCCCACTTGTATAGGTTAAATTATTGTTATTAGACATCTCTAGTACCTTGGTATAATTTAACTCTTGTGCCTCCCATGGCCATCTTTCTCCCATATTTGTTCCTCCACACACAAAACAATTAGACACGCCTAAAGTATGAGCAATGTCTTCAGCCAACTTAACAAAGGTATTGGTTATTTGTCTAGATACTTCAGGAATATTTATGTTTTCCATTTCCTCATAATAGGACCAAAATAATGATTTTTGTTCTGGTCTTTTGGTTGTAGTTATAATTTTGACTTCCACCTCTGACATTGGGTCATAGCCTTTGCCATCTATTCCTATCCCAAACATCCATTTCTTTCTTTCCCATCTCTTTTGTTCCAGGAACCAACTGCCATTCTTAACTGTGAGAGTCACTAAATTACAGTTATCTGTTCCACAGGAATCTGCTTTTGTTTCACTCTTTTCAAACAAGATGTGGTCCATCTCTTTTGGGTCTTGGGTATGCCACTTAATACATGACCACCACTTTCATTTGACCGCAGAGACTTCACATCCATCTGGTGGACACAAGTACTTATGGTTTGGGATATAGTTGTGGATATTACTGATCCCTCCACAACCATATGTTGCAGCCCAATAATTAGCTGCTTTGCAAACATCAAAGGTGACGCTAAAACTGGAGTCTGGGTTGGATTTCCATTGTGAGATCCCTAATAGTGCCTTGTCCTTATAACTACTTCTTGTTCTATGTGTTTTTATTTGTAAGGCCCAACGATCTGGATCAGACTTGGGATTATAACACTGATCTTGGACTCCTTTTCTACAAACCTTGTATGTGGTTCTGTTGTATGTACAAGAGCTAGGGGAGCTATCTTGGCACCCTTCTGGTTTTATTGTATGATAAATCAAAGTCTTGGTTATCTGGTTTCCTTGTTTGGTAGTCTTAATGCAGTTTTGACAACCTTGGTTTCCCTGTGTATTTGTTATTTCTTTGTGTGTGGTACTCAATATTTTGTTATAGGGTTTTTGCATTATGACCTCTCGTGTAGCCTTTGCAATGATTTGTGTAGGAATGTGTGTGTATATTCCCCATATTAAATAACTAACAGGTATGATGAGCAGTTGAATCCTCATATCTTCCACCGTGCGTAGAGAGACAGCGTCCGGAGTGTCTCAGCAAGGTCTTTCTTCACACCGTGTGTTGAGAACCCATTGCCGGTAGGGTTCGACAGGGTGTATTTCTTGTAAACTTCAATACCAAAGGTTTGTCAGTCTTATCCACCTTGTAAGTTACTGGATCTGCAGGTGCAGCTGCTTTCAATCTACTCCAGTGGATCCAGGATTTTCCCTCCAAGGTTTTCACTGCCAAAGGAGAACACATGACAACAGTATACGGTCCTTTCCATCTTGGGCTCAAGGGATCTGATTTCCAGTGCTTCACCCACACTCTGTCTCCTGGTTTGAACCCATGTGTTGCTGTAACTACTGGAGGGGGTTGTTGTTCCATCATATAATGGCGCAAACTTGAAACAGCCAAATTATGAAGCTGTAACTGATGTAACAATTTCTGTTGGTCTATTCCCCCCTTATGAGCCAAGTCCGGCCAGCCCTGACTGTCAGGTTTAAATAGACAAGAGGGATGGCCAAACATGAGCTCATAAGGTATCAATTATAACTAACAGGGCTATATATTTCTTACTTCTGGGCATATCAGTAAAATCAACAACGACATAGTCCATTGGAAAATAAGCGATTGGTTGTTGACCAGGTGGTATTACTGGTCCTTGGCGTGCATTGGTTTGGGCACAAGTGGAACACTGAGAACATACTTGTGCTGTTAGTGAAGAAGCAAAAGGAAGATAGAAAAAACGTTCAAGCTGTTGTAATAATGCAGTCTTTCCTAAATGATGTTGCTTATGGGCTTGAAAAATAAGGGGGCGGGCAAGTGCAAGAGGAACAGCGATGCGTCCATCGGGAAGTGTGTACCAGCCTTTAACTAGTTCAGCTTGTACATCCTGTTTCAATTTTTGGGTTTCCTCCTGTGTATATGTAGGATCAAGTTGTTCTAAGTAAGTGTCTAAATACATGAACCTAGTGACATCTGAGTTGAGAGGGGGGCCTTCCCACGCAGCTCTTTTGGCTTCTTTGTCTGCTTTCCTATTGCCCTGGGTAATAAGGCTAAAGTCTTTTTGATGTCCAGGACAATGGATGATTGCAACTTTAGATGGCAACTGTGCTGCCTTGATAAGTCTTTTAATCAAAGTTGCATATTGGATAACCTTGCCTGTTGAGTCCAAATATCTTTTCTCTGTATATTTTCGCGTGAGCGTGTACCGTCAGAAATGCATATTTACTATCTGTATATACATTTAAAGCCATTCCTGCAGCTATTTCTAATGCTCTGGTTAAGGCATATAATTCTGCAAATTGTGCACTTGCTTGGCTAGGTAACTGTGCTGACTCCACAATTGAAGTTTGAGAGACAACGGCATAGCCAGAGTATCTAATTCCTTGATCCATAAAGCTGGATCCATCAGTGAACCACTGAAAGTCTGGATTGTGCAAGGGTTGATCTGTAAGGTCAGGTCTGCAAGAATATTGTAGCTCTATTGTTTGTATGCAGTTATGCACAGGCCTAGTTGAATCTGGTATTGGCATTAAAGTGGCTGGATTTAAAGTTGAACTTTGTTGCAATGTGACTTGTGGATTTTCTAATACAAAGGCCTGTATCTTATGCATCCTTTGATTGCTGATCCATAAATGTCCCTTATTGTCAATAATTGTCTGCAGTGCATGGCTAGTATAAACAACTACTGGAGCTGAAAAGGTTAACTTGTTTGCCTCCTGCAGTAACAACATAACTACTGCTAGAATTTTTAAACATTGTGGCCAACCTTGCGAGGTCATATCTAGCTGTTTTGACAGGTAAGCGACTGGTCGGTTCCAATTTCCTTGCTTTTGGGTAAGAACTCCTAAAGCTACATTTTGTCTCACATCGACATAAAGTGAGAATGACCTAGATATATCAGGTAGTCCTAAAGCAGGTGCTGTGGTTAAAGCCTGTTGGAGCTGTTTCATTGCTTGGGTTTGTTCTTGTTGCCACAACAAAGGTTCTTTTTCTGGTCCTTTTAAAACTTGGTACAATGGTTTAGCTGTGAGAGCATAGTTAGGAATCCAAATTCTACAGAAGCCGGTAATTCCCAAAAAGGCTCTAACTTCCTGTTTTGTTTTGGGTATGGGAATCTGTAGCACAGCTTGCTTTCTCTGGGGGCCCAAAGTTCTTTGCCCTTGTGATAGTTCATAGCCTAAATACATTACAGTCTTTTGGACTAACTGGGCTTTCTTTTTGGACGCTTTATAGCCACAGTCTTGTAACAACTGGAGCAATCTGGATGTATTTTCAAAGCAATCCTCTTTGTTTTGTCCAGTTATCAGAACATCGTCTACATATTGAAGGCAACAATCCTCTTGCCTGACTAACTTCAAATATGCAAGATCTTGGGCTAGGGCGTTACCAAAACACGTTGGCGAATTCTTAAAGCCTTGTGGTAACCTAGTCCAGGTGTATTGAGTCTTAACCTGTGTCTTTGGGTCAGCCCATTCAAATGCAAAGATTGGCTGACAACTTTCAGCTAAGGGTATAGTAAAAAATGCATCTTTTAAATCTACAACTGAAAACCATTTAGCAGAAGCAGGTATTGTGCTCAAAAGAATATATGGATTGGGAACAGTTGCGTGTAGGGTCAAGGTCAAATTATTGATGATTCTTAAATCCTGTGCAGGCCTCCATTGTCCGTCTGGCTTACGAACAGGTAGAATTGCAGTATTCCAAGGTGACTGAATTTTTCTAATGATTTTTGCTATTAAGTATTTTTGGATTAATTCTTGAATAGCAATTGTAGCCTCTGGAGTACAATATCGTTGAGGCACCCTAACAGGATATGCATGAGGCTTTAGCTCTACCATAACTGGCGTGGCATATTTTGCAAACCCAGGGGGGTTGTCCTCTGCCCACAGGAGAGGGACATTAAATTGTTGCCAATTAGAATTTCCTGTTTCTCTCTCTGTTATTATCATCAAGCGCCATATTTCTTCCACTGGGTGGCGCACTTGCATTAATTGTTTGCCATGGTCAAAGGATATTGTAGCTTTTAACTTTGTAAGCAGATCTCTGCCTAGTAAGGCTACGGGACATTCGGGTGCATACAGGAATTGATGATTAATGATTCCTTGTCCCACTTGGCATGTTAGGGGTTCCAGGAGTGATCGGATTTGAGTTTCTCCAGATACTCCCTGAATTTGAATGGTCTGGTTAGAAGTTTTGCCAATAAATTTATTTAGGAGAGAACGGGTTGCCCCGGTGTCAACTAACATTGGGACAGTCTGTCCTCCCACCTGTATTTTAACAATGGGCTCTGGAGGTGGGGCCCTAGAACCCTGTCCTCTTCAGTCTTCCCATTCCATGTCAGCTAAGCCGATCATGTTTTCATCTCTTCCTCCTGTCTGACAAGGGTAGGCTGGATTCCCTCTTCCACGGAAACTTTTTCTGTAGCCTCTCTGGAAAGTCCTTCTAAATTCTCTTCCTCTCCCTCTTCCATACTGGTGGGATTGTCCCCTAGGCTGGCCATTCCTCTGGGGGCATTCCCTTTGCCAGTGTCCTTCCTGTTTACAGATGGCACATTGGTTGGGTCCAATACGCATCCCTCCCAATGCTACTGCTAACATTTCAGCCTTCTTTTTTTCTTTCTGATCTAATTTACGTTCCACCTCCTTGTCACGGTACGGAACGTTTTAAGTGCAATTTCCATAATCTCTGCTACGTTTTTTCCTAAGGCACCTTCTGTACGCTGTAACTTTCTCTTTATGTCTGGGGCACTCTGGGTAATAAATCTTTCAATTAGGAGTGGATGATGTTGTGCTAACTCCATATCCAGACCTGTGTTTACTTTATACGCTTCTATCAGTCGGCTGAGGAATGCAGTTGGTGATTTATTTCTCTTGCCGAACATTAGTTACTGCAGCATAATTAACTGGACGAATTGCTGCTTCCCTCAAAGCTTCTAAACACAAAAGTCTGTATCTTTGTAATAAAGTTTGGTGTTCAGGGTCATTAGCATTCCAGTCTGGTCTTTGTTCAACAGCGTCAGAATTTCTGTTCTCCTGACAATTAACTCCTCCATCTGGGTGTCTACGGGCAAGTACTTTCAATTTTCCTAATCTATATTTTTCTCTCCCTTCCATGTCCAGTAAAGTAGAAATAAGCTGTTGCATATCATTCCACGAGGGATTGTGTGTCTGTATGATGTTCTCAAATAAATCTATGATCTCTTGAGGTTTTTCTGAAAATGGGCCAAATTGTTGTTTCCAATTAAGGAGATCAGTGGTTGTAAAGGGAACATACTGGAGCATGGAAATATTGGTGTTGTCTGGTCCATGGACCAAAACTTGTCTTAAAGGAGCTAAGTTCTCTTTTGTTTTCACCTTAATTCTAGTCCGGCTAGAAACAGGGGTTTCCTCTTCATTCTTTTGAATGGTTCCATCTGCTTTTATTTTGCTTTCTTCTTCTGGTTGAAATTGGACTTCATTTCTTTCAACCGGAGGGGGTGGAATTGGCTGATTTATTCCTCCTTCTTCTGTTCTAGGAACATAGGGAGGTGGTCTAACTACCGGTAATTCCTCCCTGTCTTCCTGTTTGAAAATCTTAGCTTTTGTCTGAGGCTTGGCTTTTTGGCTTGCCAAATATATCTTAGCACATTCTAACTGACACCTTGCTAACCATCGAGGCTTTTCTGCAATATTGATCTGCCATTGGTCTATATAGGGATATTGGTCCCAATGACCATTTCCAGTCACATTTTGATGAACCCGTGCCACGAGTTCGGGATTCGGCGATCCCTCCTTGGGCCACCCTACGCCAAAGGTGGTCCATTCAGATTCACAGAATCTTTTTAACATGGCTGGATTTGGTTTTGGGTCCCCATAATCCCTAGAAAAACCTTTTTTGAAATTTTCTAACATGCATTGAAGTGGCATCTGACCAACACCCTTCTTTGTCTGTTTACCTCCCATCTCTCCTAACACACTACCATTGACCTGTGGCGCTGGACGTTCCAACAGTCGCTCAGCAGGAACTGCAATGGTTTAACCACCCACACAGTCCTACCTATTGAAGACTTAAGGACGCCTCCTTGTCTTCTAGGGGGTAATTACTCCCCTCTTCCGATCCAAATGGGATCAGGTATCCCCTCTTTACAATACTTGCCTGCAGGCATTCCAGACCCTTTTGTTGATTTACGACCCGTCTGCTACCCCCGCGGATCCTTGACTGGAGTGCTTCGCTGATGGATAAATTCCCCTCCCTTCCCGTCGAGGTCTCCCCATAGACAAAGGCCACGGAGCCGGCTTGGAGATGTCGTCGTCAAAAGAGGGTAATTCCAACAGGGCAATCCGTCTTGGAAGGTCAACGGCCTCTTCCTAAAAGTTTCAGTCCCGGCGGAGAAGTTGCCATAAATCTTGTGGAAAACGAAAGAAACTTTTACGATTTCCAAGGGGAGCAGAGAAGTTTATTATGTGCACATGGTTCAGAAGCAGTTAACAAGCGATTCTGAACCCCGAGGGGGGGGTTCAAACTACAGTTTTATAGCTTTCCATTTCTCAAGAACAAAGGAGCACACATGCAAATCTACAATGTATTTCATCGGGTTAGTTCTCATGGACATACAATGAAGGGAGTTATGCTTAATACATTGTTGCTGAACTCAATGTGCTTTTGGGTTAGTCATACATTTGCTGACACAGCTTTCTTCTAGAAATTATACAGACACATCCATTTTGCTTTAGTGATTTTTAGTGATTTTTCATTATCATTATTATTATCTCACTCTCTCCTACCTCATAGGCATTTGCCCACTCATTTTTACTGAGTATCTTTTCCCTTCTTTTTCTCTCTGCTTCTCTTGTTATTTTTTGTCTCTCCAGTTCTAGTGTTTTCCCTGGCATCTCTGCAGTCTGTTTTATCCAGTTTTTTTTCTTATCCTCAAGTTTATTTTGTAGTGTTGAAATATAGCTTGTCTTTTCCAAGTCCAGTATTTCTTGTAAATTTTTTCCACTTGGATTAAATCATACTTCTTTGTTTTGTAGAATTCCATCTTTAAATCTCTATCCTCGAATTTATGTTCAGTTGTCTGTTTTATCTGTTCCTTCTCTGTTATATTTTCCTGGGATTTATTTTGGTATAAAATTGAATTAGAGATGAGTTGGTTTATATTTTCAAAGTTATTTTGGATTTATTTATGGTTTTACGTCATTGTTATTTGAATTAGTTGCAACATGTCATATGTCTGTTTGTGAAAAGTATTTCTTTTTTCTTGATAAGTTCTTTCTATAAATCTCTGATTTTCCATGATGACCAAGAATCCAGATGTTTTTTTCTCCTCTGGAAATAGCTTTTGAGATCAAAATTGACTATATACGTGTAATCCAGAGAGTTCAAAAAAGTTCTTTTTTTGTTCCCCAAAGTTTGTAAGTTTCACTTTATCTACGGCCCAGATTATTTTCTTTTTTATCACAGTTGTTCTCTGTTGTTAAAGCTTTGAAGGTCACAAGTAGAGATTAGTTTTTTTTCAGATTTTACCAAGTTCTATATGCAAGCCATAGCTGTCATAATCCTCATCCACCAGTAGGTGTCAGCACTGGTTCATTTTTCAAATTTTAACCCTCCATAAAAGGTTCAATTTGCACTTCTGTTAGCAAAGGGGTGGGGCAAAAAACTTTCGGAGGTTTTTTTTTTCCCTTGGGAATACTTTTCTCCCCTTCAGGAAAATGTATAGGTAGGATAGAGAAAATCAATGTTGGTTGAGGCAGGCAGGATTCCCTTGAGTACCATTTGTTGGGGGTCAAGGGAAAGGGAGGGTTTTGCCTTCTCTTTCTGCTCAAGATCCCCATGTACAATTGGTGGGCCACTGTGTGACACAGAATGCTGGACTCGATGGGCTTTGGCCTGATTCAGCATGGCTCTTCTTATGTTCTTATGTTCTTAATGTTCTTACCCAGATTCAAGCACACTGTAATGATCAGCTTAAAATAGTGCTTTTGACTTTGGTTGTTTGCAGCTTGGGCTAGACTCTGAAGTTAAGCTAGCCTTTCTCCTGTTGGTTTCTGGAAGGTTTCTCTTGGACCAATTGGGCCAACTGCCATCTCTCCAAGGTCCCCGGGACTTCCTTCCTTCATTGCCACCTCTCTGGGGCGGCTTCTGGCCCATTTAGGATCCCCTAACAGGAATGGACTCCCAGCCCGGAAATCCTCACAACAACATGTTAATTTACTTATTCTAGTTTTTGTGTATGTATGTATGCATATATGACTTGCAAACATTCACTCCATTTTCTCTGTCAAATATAACTATATTGACCTGTGATACATTAATTTTCAGATTTATACTCCTCGTTGCATTATACAGCCTAATATTTGCTGCAAGTAATTTGAGTTCTTGGACAGCAGGATAGTTTTGGACAGTGAGATGGGCAGCATAAAAGCAGTAAATAAAATGGTGTCATGTGAATCCAAATCACATCCATATTCTTGTCTATTATTTAAAAAAGAACATTTGGTGTGCACCTGCGCCCATTTTTAAACACCTTTTTAAAGGAATTTTGAAGGAATTGCAGAGCCCTGCTAAATAAAAACTAGAGAATCTTTCCAAACCTAGCACATCCATATGTGATGGACTTCAATTTCCAGAATTCTAACACCTCTAAAAAACAATAAATTAACCCATTTGCATTAATTTTCAATAGATATGCTCAAAATGAAAAATCTGTTTTCAACTTAACAAGGCTGTATTATCTCATTATGAGACCTCACCATTGAGCTGTTATGCTATACTGCTCTATATCTACACTGTATGTTATATAATTACAAAAAACTGAAATTTTTACTTCACATTAACTAACATTCATAGAACGCTGATGCTTTTATAATGTTAAAATCATCATCTTGTTCCAAGAGCAATCTGTCATGCTAAAACCCATTAAAATCAATAGAGCATAAATTAGTTGAAAGTATTTTACCCCACCGATATTTATGGAGATACAAGGATAACTAACTTTCTCCAGATTTGGACTAAAATGTATTTAAATGGAATTTGATTCAGAGCAGACCTTCCATTTACAAAGAAAGTTGTGATCAGTTTGCCTCAATAGGAGAGATGGAGTAAGACGTTTTCATCCATTTTCTTCTTCCTCCATAACTGTGTCTACCATTTCCATGCTATCCTAGGGGATCTCTGAATACTTTGGGACACCTGGTGCACAAGGATCTATAGAGAAAAGTGGGATCTGGTAAAATATGTGAGTGGCAGTGATGCAGCCCATTTAAACACATGTACATTATTAATATTTTTCTACAATATTGTACTATTGCTGTATGAATCTGAATTCAAGATTTTTAAGTAGACCTGAATATTTCAAACAAAAGTTCATTTTCCTACGGTGGCTTATCTTTACATTTCTTTATAGTCTTTTTAATATTATATAAATGTTTCTTTATGTGACTGAATTTTGATCCTGCCAATTATATTTTATGCATTTTGTAACTATATTGTGAATTAGGTTTTAGATTTCTCCCTGTAGAAAATGTTTATGCCATCTTATTCTTTTAAGAACATTTATTGATTTTACATTGATCTTCCTACTTTAAAAAGTTTTTATAGTTTTATTTGTTTTGTCAAGTGCTACTTGATAAAGAAGACATCTTCTAGATTAGCACCCTTTGCAAATCTTATTACTTTAATTAATAAATTGTTGCTTATTATTTAGTGTATAATTCTATTAACTCTGTCAATTATTGTTTACTCAATAACCTAAAGTTGAACAAATCTTAATTTTAATTTGGGAATCTAATCTCTGGATACACAAGATGTATAAAACTATGTATAAACAAAAATAAGTACTTCAGAAGGGATGTCTGAATTTATCTGGCAAGTGACAAAACCTAAATATGTAAAGGATTATCTTTTTTCATCAGAACCTGCCTATAATTTATGACAATCAGAGGCCCTATTGCCTGTCCCTCCAAAGAAGAGAACCTATTTTAGTACATAGGTAATAAATACAGGACCTTGTTAATGGCAGGATCTCAATTAGATTATTTTCTCCCAAGAAGTATGCAATTGGCATCTACATGTTATGCTTTGCATGTTAAGACTCTTCTGAGTAAATTTTTGACGCTGTATGATGGGCTGTTGTTTCCCACATTTAACATTTTTTCCAGTCATCTGGCATTTGGATTTGTTGTTGATATATGGCTATTATAGCATCTCTGTTGTGTTTGGTCATTACTTTGAATTTTTTCCCCTTGGTAGACATTGATTGCAATTTTAAAACAATTAATGTTGTTTCAAGTTTTTCGAATTTTATGATGCAGTTTTTAGTCTGGGGTTTCTTAATTTTACATTAACTTCTAATTGATAATATTATATTATGTTGCTCTTAAATAGGGAGAATTAGGATTTATACATTTGGTTAAATAAATAACCACTGTACATTCAAGATTTATGTCTTGATTTATGGAAACGTCCGGTACGCTCCCACAGAGAGGGCCTCCTCAGGGAGCCGTCGGCCAGACAGTGCCGGCTGGCGACCCCCAGGGGGAGAGCCTTCTCTGTGGGAGCTCCCACGTTATGGAACGAGCTCCCCCCCGAACTCCGTATAATAACAGATTTACGCACCTTCCGTCGGGAACTAAAAACATTCCTTTTCCGACAGGCCGGCCTGGCATAGAAGCTTCGGTTCCAATAGGGTCAAAATGTTTTAAGGGGACTGAGTATTTTTTAAATTTTGTATGTTTTGGGTTTTAGGATTTTGGCCAAATGATTTAATTTATTTTTAATTATTTTAAATTTTGTATATTTATATGTTTTTTAAATTTTAGGCTGTACACCGCCCCGAGTCCTTCGGGAGAGGGGCGGTATAGAAATTTAATAAAATAAATAAATAAAATAAACTATGTAAATTGTGGATTCAGTTGATTGAATGTTACTTCTATTCTGTTTTAGAATCAGAGACATTGAAGCGAAGTAGGAGTAATCAAACACTTTTCTTTATTGTAAAGCATGAACAGAACAGAACAGCAAACAAAATGGCGCTGGCTCTTTTATACTTCCCTTGCAGGGACAGCATCAGCCTATCAATTCAAGGTTAGTCTCCCACCTTGCACATGCTCACAAAGCTGGAGACAGCCTGTCTGGTCCCGGGCAACCACATGGCCTGCCCGGGCCTTCTGCAGCCTCCTGAGCCTGCTGAGTCATTCAGCATGCCCAGGACATAATACCCCTCTCCCCTTGGATAAAACAATAAGTGAATACTTACTGTTTTATAGCAGCGTACATATACATGTGTTCAATTAAGCATGTTGTTATTTCTAAACACAGTTATGCCTGCATGCAGGCAGACCCAGTCATTACATTTCTCATATTTACACGAATACCACATATTGTTTAATACTATCAAACAAAACACCCCAACTCTGAGTGTGCCCTGAGTTCAAGAGAACTATTAAGCCTCCCTTACATACATTCTATTTTTTTTCACAAGACTATTAGGTCTGTCCTGGAATTGACAAGAACCTTACATAGTCTTGTAAATGCTTGGGGGGACCCCTTGCTCTCTCTGATCTTCTTAGAGCTGTTATGGGCACCTGGCCTGTGAGCTCACCTGCCAGGCTTGGCAGACCAGGACATAGATGCCCCCTTGAATCTGGTGACCGTCCATCATATTGACTGGACAGAGCCTGTAACACCAGACCAGAGTTCCTTGGTGGGGTGGAATTCCCTGAGTCCACAATGGACCCCTCTTGGGAGCACTATCCTGTGAGCCCAAGACCAGCAGATGGAGAAGCCTGTAGTGCTGGTTGGCTGGCCAAATCCATAGACCCAGTGCCTGAGTCAGGAGCCACCTCGTAGGCAGAACCCCCTTCTGGAGCCAGTGTATCCCCACTTTCGCAGAGAGACTGTGGTCACGATCATAATCATGGTCTTCCTCTCCCCTGAGAGCAGAACCAGGAGTGGAAGTGTTGCTGGGACGCCTCCAGCGTAGTTGATCGATGTGCCGCCTTAACACATGACCATCGTCCAAGGCCACTTTGTATGACAGTGGCCCAGAGATTTTGCATACCACTGGGGTCACCTAGAGATGTCCAGGTCCATAGTTCCTTGCCCAGACCGGATTGCCCACCTATAGTCTCCTAGGTGTCTGTGGCTGTGACACCTGTGAAGCCACCTGGTCTGGGTGCAACCTGTCCAGTTTGGTAATGAGTCTGCGACCCCAGTGGAGTTCAGCTGGGCTCTTCCCAGTGGCAGTACAAGGTGTGGTACAGTGGCAAAGAAGAAAGTCAGCTAACCTGTGATGCCAGTTGCCATGAGTGATTCTCTTTAAAGCAACTTTGGTAGTATGCACCATACGCTCAGCCTTGCCGTTGGAAGCTGGATGGAACAGTGCAGATGTGGCATGCTGGATCACATTGGCTTGAAGAAAAGCCTGAAACTCAGAAGACGTGAATTGGGGTCCATTGTCGGAGACAAGGATGTCTGGAAGACCATGTGAAGCGAAGATTCCTCTCAGCACCTGGATGGTCCTAGCAGTAGTAGTGGAGGAGACAGGAACAACCTCTACCCACTTGGAATGGCTGTCCATGAGGAGAAGGAAGAATTGCCCCTGAAAGGGCCCAGCATAGTCGATGTGTACCCTCGACCATAGAGTATGTGTCTCCTCCAACCTATGTACAGGGGCCTGGGGCATTTCAGGCCTTAACTATTGGCACCCTTGGCACCCTGAACCTGGGTCTCGATCTCTTTATCAAGCCCAGGCCACCAGAGATGGCTACGCACAAGCACCTTCATCCGGACTATTCCTGGATGTCCCTCATGCAGAGAGAGCAAGACTCTAGTCCTCAATGAGGCTGGGATGACTACTCTGCTACCCTATAGTATACACCCCTTGAAAGTGGAAAGCTCGTGCTTTCTTTGCCAGAAACTCTAGAATTCTGCACCAGGACACATGTCAGGCCATCCTGACAACACCCATGTCAGCACACATGTAAGCGTGTGATCAGTGGTAGTTTCTGCAGCCACGTCCCTAGCATTGAGGGGAGATTCAGGCAATTCCTGAATGGAGAGAATGTGCAGAGCAGGAGCAGGATCTGCCTCTACCTGCTATAGAGGTAATTTGCTGAGGCCATCTGCATGGCCCATTTCTTTACCTGGTTTGTGGACCAGAGTGAAGTCATATGCTGACAGGAAAATTGACCATCTCAGCATTCGTGGAGATATTATGTGAGGGGTTTGTTTGTTGTAAACAAGCCCAGCAGAGGCTTATGGTCTATGTAGACCGTGAAGTGGCAGCCATATAAGAAATCATGGAATTTCTTTATGCCAGCCACTATTGCCAAGGCTTCTCTTTCAATCTGCGCATAATTACGCTCTGCAGATGAGAGAGTCCTGGAATAGTAGGCCACAGGGACTTGTGTCCCATCAGCCTTGAGGTGGCTCAGCACAGCCCCAACCCCATAAGGGGATGCATCACAGGCTATGCATACAGGCAATTGCTCATTGAAATGAGCTAACACAGCATTTGAGGCCAGCAAGGCCTTGGCTTCTGAAAAACTCTTTACATGGACTTGTGTCCACTGCCAAGGAGCCTCTTTATCCAAGAGCTGGTGTAACAGCTCAGCCACTGCAGCCTTGTTAGGTAGAAATGCATGGTAGAAGTTTAACAGTCCCAGAAAAGGCTGAAGTTTGCCTTTGGACTTGGGGCCTGCTGAATTGCTTTGAGCTTGGATTCAGCAGGATGGATGCCTTCAGCATCAATACAGAACCCCAGAAATTCAATGGAGGTAACTCCAATCTTACATTTGTCTTGCTTCAGCTTCAGCCCTGCTTGGCGGAAACACAGCAAGACAGCCCTCAGCCTTTCAGCTAAATTCCCAGATGACTCCCCAGCAATGAGGATGTCATCAAAGTAGGGACAGACCCCAGGACTACCATGGGGCGTTTGCTCTATCACACTTTGGAATATTCCAGGGGCCACATTAACCCCAAACTGCAGCCATTTTACCTTAAAGGTTCCCCAGTGCGTCACAATTGTTTGGGCCTCAGCCGTTGCTTCATCAACAGGTAGCTGTTGATAGGCCTGAGCCAAATCAAACTTTGCAAAAAATTACCCCCCCCTTGAGTGAGGCCAGAATATGGCTCACCACAGGCACCGGGTAGGCATGCTGCTGCAATGACTTATTAAGTGTACATTTATAGTCTGCACAGATACGGACTTCTCCATTGGCCTTCAGTGGCGTGACTATAGGGGTTTCCCATGGACTAGAGTCCACAGGTTCTAAGATGCCCTGCTGGAGCAGCTTGTCCAGCTCTGCATCTGTTTTGTTCTTTAGGGCAAAAGGCACCCTTCAGGGCTTGATCCTGATGGGTGTGATGGCTGGGTCTAAATGTAAAGCAATGGGAGGCCCTTTGTACGAGCCAAGCTCTGAACTGAACACATCAGCAAACTCCTTGCAAACTTCTGCAAGGCCTGATGTTTGCAGATTGTTAAGTCCAGTCACTTGAATCCCAAGGGCCTTGAACCAATCAAGTCCAATAAGACTCATACGATCACCGCCAACTACCACCACATCTAGCAGCCCTTCAAAACTCCTATGCTGCACCTTGAGTATGGCCTCCCCCTTCACGCTGACTCTGGAATTCTGGAAGTCAGTAAGGATTAAATTTGAAGGCCTGAGTTTAACTCATAGGCCACTTCTGCTGCAAATCTTTTTTAAAGTGTCTAAGGAAATGATCGATAGAGCAGACCCTGTGTCCAACTCCATCGATAAGGGAAGCCCTTGCAACTTCACGTCAATATGAAGCTTCTTTTTAAGTGGCCTGTGAACCCCGGTTTTGAAAATGGCCCTACAGGATGCGCAGAAGCCCACCCTGTTTTGGCTGAGGACCTTGGTACTTTTCAGAGGCAATTCTTCTGGAGACAGATGGAGGCAATGTGGCCTTGCCTGCCACATGCCCGGCAGATAGCGGAGCGGAACAGGCAGTCAGAGCACTTGTTGCATCCTCCGCACCTGAAATACCGAGGGAATGAGGTTTTCTGTTGTTTATCTTCCTGAGGCCTTCTTTCTGCTTGCTGCTGAAGCCTGCCTACCTCCAACTCAGGATTCTCTTCTGGAATCTTCCGAGCGATCTTGTGATGGACAGTGCTAGGCATAGGAGGGTTCTTGGCAAGCTGCAAGGCCTTCACAGCTCCTCCCGCTGCTTCTTCAGCTGCAATATCTCTCAAAGGATTTTGAAATGAGACATCTTCTTTTGCAAACAGTTTCTGTTGCAGCTCATGACTTCGTAGGCCACAAACCAAGCGATCCTGGAGCCTCTCTTCTAGATCCTTAAATGCACACGGCCTAGCTGCTTATCTTAAGGCAGCAACAAAGTCCACAGCAGACTCACCAGGCCTCTGATCCCTCTGCTCAAAGGCGTGCCTCCATGCTATTACTAAGAGCTTGGGTTTGAAGTGCTCTCGCAGCAGACTCTTTAAGTCAGCATACAAAATTGATTCCAGTGGTGCTGGGGCTACAAGATTCTCTGCAATATTGAAAGTCTCTTGCCCACAGATACACAGCAATGTAGCAGCTTTAAGGCCATCTTCTTGGATCTTGTTTACTCAAAAGTTATTCTCTACTCGAGCCACGTAAGAGCTCCAGTGCTCAGGGTGAGAAGTATCAAATTCCGATAGACGGTCTAGCTTTGACATCATTACAGCCTGGAGCCTCTTCAATGCCTCTCACTGCAAGGTATGAGAAGGGGTCCCTCGAAGCTGAGCTCACCTCCAGCATTCTCGTACTGGCAGGCAATCGCTTCCTCTGGACGCCGAACTTCCCAGCGCTTCTGGCCTCCTCTGGTAAGTCAGCCTAGCATCTCCTGTTGTTCTTCTTGCAGCCAATCCCACCTTCGTCGCCAATGTTCTGTTTTAGAATCAGAGACATTGAAGCAAAGCAAGAGTAATCAAACTCAACTTCTTTATTGTAAAGCATGAACAGAACAGAACAGCAAACAAAATGGCGCTGGCTCTTTTATACTTCCCTTGCAGGGACAGCATCAGCTTATCAATGCAAGGCTAGTCTCCCACCTTGCACATGCTCACAAGGCTGGAGACAGCCTGCCTGGTCCTGGGCAACCACATGGCCTGCCTGGGCCTTCTGCAGCCTCCTGAGCCTGCTGAGTCATTCAGCAGGCCCAGGACATAACAACTTCCCCCAATGTTGAAATGATCTGTTTCTGTATAATAGATTATTCTTTTAATAAATCCAGATGAAAGTATTGTGAAAAGTTTGACAGATGAGTTGCTGAGGTAATTACTTGGCTTCTTTCCATCCAATTAGCTTTTTTGTCTGATAAATGAAAGCTTAAATTCAGAATTCACAATTCTTCTTTTACTAGAACAGTGGTTCTCAACCTTTTTCAGGTTGAGACCCCACTTGCGCCGCCCATGCGCGCCGTGACCCCGACCCGGGTGCGTGCGCGCGTGCGTGCAACGGGCCAATCCATGCATGCGCGGGGCGCGCGTGACGAAAAAAAATAAATAATAATAATAATAAAAAACAAAATGGCGGACCATGATGGGCCGATCCGCACATGCGCGTCGCGCACACGACGGCCCGATCCGTGCATGTGCGGGGCGCGCACGACGGAAAAAAATTAAATTAAATTAAAAAAACAAAATGGCGGACCGCAACGGGTCGATCCATGCATGCGCGGCGCGTGCACGACGGCCCGATCTGCGCATGCGCGGGGCACGCGCGACGAAAAAAAAATCCAAAAAAAATCCAAAAAAATTTTAAAAAACCAAAAAACAAAATGGCAGACCACGACGGGCCGATCCGTGCATGCGGGCGCGCGCGACAGCCCGATCCATGCATGTGCGGGGTGCGCGCGATAAAAAAAATTTAAAATAATAAAAAAAAATCAAAACAAAAAAAAACAAAAAACAAAATGGCGGACCGCAGTGTCCGGCGACCCCCGCGAAACGGTCATTCGACCCCAAATGGAGTCGCGACCCATAGGTTGAGAACCGCTGTACTAGAACAATCAATTACAGTTAAATGTCAATATATTTTTGGGTGCATCTCATCATAGTTTTGAAACACTTACCATTTCTTTTTCATGATGCTGTTCAGGATGAAATCTGAGAATCATTTAAGAGAATAAAGTATACTGAACTGAAATGTATCTTCTAAAGACACAGTACTATTAAAGATTGGCACATTAGCAAACATTTAGTCTTGTAACAAAATATTTTTATAGAACATAGAATGATAGGTGGAAACCTCATAAAATTTTATAGTGCAGAATACTTCAGTTCAAAGTTCAGCTAGTGTCCAGCTGTTTGTAACAGGCACACTCAGGAGCCAGAAGTTTCTAAAAGATCTTTATTAGTACTAGGATGCTATAACAGAATCTTGAAGCCTACCAAAGAAATTCTCCAGCATAACTTATACTTAGTATAATTAAGGCAGAGTCATTCTGAGTCTTTTCACACTTCCCCTTTTCCCTGTAATCAAGAATTTCTTTTGTAAAGTTTTCTTCCTTTCCAGTTTTCTTCCTTAACAGTCTTCATGCCCTTCTCTATATTCCCAATGCTTGTTAGGCATTCTATCCATCTAGCCAATCATTCGTCCAGGTTTTCCAATCTATCCATTCCTTCCTACCAGGATTTCTTTTCTTCTCTATATCCCTAACAATAATCTCTCATAATTCTGTATCCAGGTCTCAGTTCTTTGAGGTAGACATGACTAGCAAACCAATGTTATGATGTTACTACTACTTTTATTATAAAGCGACAGTAAGAGAATCTTGCAAGTCAAAATGCCCCCCCCTTTCCTGTCTCTATCTTCAAGAGAACCAGGAAGAGTAAAGCATTAGATACTTTCTCAAAATACAGTTCTGCCTCAGTCACTAATTTATTTTATCTGACCACTGTCTTGGTTGTGGCTCTTCCTCCTATCAGGATGAATCTCTGACTCTATATACCTTAGCTGATTGATAGTCATTGCTTCTACCACCTATTTCCAGGGAAGCAACTCATCTGTTTCTCTCCCACTAAGTCAGGGCATTACAGAGATAAAATTGTTAGACCATATTCTGTTTTTTCTGACAAATTAAAAGGACAAAACATGAAGAAAACATGAAGTATACTACTGCTTCAATCTTGTAGTATAAAGACATGTGACTACTGGATATATCCTTTTTTTTCTTCCTGTGACTGACAGACCAATCTGACAGGAGATAAATAAAATCAAACTCTATTAGATAAAGAGATAAAGTAAAAAAATATTTTTAGCTTTAAATAAACTTATGTATAGCATTCAGTGACAAAGAAGATAAAAATATGTAACTATTAAAATCACACAGTGGAACTTAAAAATGATGGCCAAATCTGGCCCTAGGTTCTTCCTTGGTGTACTTTTTCCAATAAGCAACCAAGTCGAAAGATTGTTTAAAAGCAATTTATTAGAGTATTCCGATAAAGTGCGGTCTCCCTATGAAAAGGGGGAAACTTGAGAAATGAATTACATTTACTTTTATAGTTTGCACAACAAAGAACTTCAAAGCAAAAATAGATTGGTTTAGAAATAGTCATCTGTTCAGTTACATCACAAGAATTACAGCATAGTCACAGAAAAGAGCATTGTATTCTGAATAAAAGTAAAAGAAACATTTGCAAAGGAAAAACATCAAAATGTGTTTGGGTAAGATACATTCTCAGCCTTTCCCAAGGTTGGCCTGACTATTTTCTTTGTTCATGGAAGCTTGAGAACAGCTAAAAATGAAACTGTTATCTACAATGTATTGAATGATCTCCTGCTAGTCTTGGTTTCTGAAAGAGAGGCTTTTTCTTGAAGGTTAAGGCTTATGGGAAATTATTAGCAATACAATTTAAAAAGCAAAGTTAAAGTACAAGAAAACCCATTAGTTAATTTGGCAGTGCAGCAGTACCACAGAAATCGCGTTTCAAGTATTACAAAGTCCATCCTGTATGGCCCTCAAAAGGATCTCCCATAAAAATATGAAGGAAAATATAAGACTCTGCTTGCCAGCTGCTAATTTCAGAAAGATCTATTTCTCCCAAAACACAGACAAGTGACTGTCTAGTCCACTGGTTGGCAACCCGTGGCTCCGGGGCCATATGTGGCTCTTTGAGCCTTCTCCTGCGGCTCCCAACCTCCTCTGACATTTGAAGAGAGAGAGAGAGAGAGACAGAGAGAGGCACTTGCACTTCCCTTCCCTTCTCTCTCTCTCTCTCTCTCTCTCTCTCTCTCTCTCTGTGTGTGTGTGTGTGTGTGTGTGTGTGTGTGTAAAAAAGAGAGTGGCCTCATGCTGTTCTCCAATGAGCTGACAAACCTATTTGGTGGGGCTCCTGCCTTGGCTGCATCTCTGCAGAAAGCAGGAAGCAGGAAGGGCAGGAAAGAGCCAGCCCAATAAGGATGTGTGTCAGCTTGTTGGAGAACAGCATGAAGCCAACTTGCAGGTGAGCAGAAGATCGGAGAGAGGGAGAGAGAGAGAGAGGGAGGGAGAGGAAAGAGAGGGAGGGAGAGAGAAAGAGAGGGAGAGAGAGGAAGAGATAGAGAGAGAGAGAGGGAGGGAGGGAGGGAGGGAGGGAGAACTCATGCACAGCACCCTCTATTTTTTTTAATTAAACTCTTCAATCAAGCCCCCCCTCCGGCGCACGTGTGCGTGCGAGTGTGAGTTTTGCATCTCCCAGTGTTTCCTTTTCTGTGGGAAATGGGTCCAAGTGGCTTTTTGAATGTTTATGGTTGCCGACCCCTGGTCTAGTCTCTTCTAAAAAATCTCCAGTGATGAAGCGCCCACGGTTTCTGAAAGCAAGCTGTTCCACTGGTTAATTGTCCTCACTGTTAGGAAGTTTCTCCTTAATTCCAGGTTGCTTCTCTCTTTGGTCAATTTCCAAATATGCCCAATTAAAACTTATGAAATTTACATATGAATATTAACCATCAAATTGTGATGCAGAATTTTGAGTTGCATTCCAGTATATGCTTCCTAGAAAATAAATGTTACTGAATTTAATAGGAGTTTCTTTTAAAACATTTTTTTGAATTTGTCCTTTTTGTCTTTTAATTTGTTAGAAAGATCTTTTGTGTAGCCATGTTGTTTTTTCTTGAATTTCTTGTTTTTCTTTTTCAGTGGTATTGTGCTGGTGTGGGCTTTTATGATAGCATTTTTCAGGGTTTCCAATGCTTCTTGGATTGTTTTCCCCTTTAGGATTTTCATCCATGGGATCTTTCCTAGGTTCTCTCTGAGTTTGTTAAAGTCAGTTCTTTTGAAGTTTATGACCCTGGTTGGAATATTTTCTATTGCTATTGCTAGTATTATATTAAATTCCAATATGACGTGGTCGCTTTCACCCAAGGTTCCAGTAACTTCAACTCCCTCTATCACTTCTTCTCTTAGTAAGAATTAAGTCCAGTATGGCTTTACGTCTATTTTCCTCCTCCACCTTTTGGATGATAAAGTTGTTGGCTAGGTTGGTTAGGAATTTGTTTTTAGTCCACTTTATATTTTAGCAATACAAACATGCAATAGCAGGATATAGATTTCCATATCATTCATGACATTATTCTTCTCCTATCAAAAACATTAAAGGACAAATTTAACCTGTTAAGAGTGTTTTTTAAATTTGCCCAAGCAAAAAAAAAAAGATCCTCTCACTCTATATGTCATTAGCATTAACATACCAGGCTAGATCAAGGAATGTAGGTTTGGAATCCTCCCCCTATATACAGCCCTAGATTATAACTGTAGTTTTCTGCAAAATGAGAGGTTAAAATCATGCACTTATGGTGTCCCTTCAACTCAATCTAGGTAATTGACCAATATTATGAACCCAAAATGACATAGAATAATCCAGAAAGTGGCTATCCTAAATCTCTTTCTCTTTCTCAGATTCAGCTGTGGGTTGCGTTGTCTCTTGTCTCACACCCCCACACACACAAAGAATGTGATAGACACAAAAGTGGACTGGGCCTCCTCTCACACTTATGTGCTATTGGAATGGAAGAAAAGGGTTCCAGAGTGCTTTGAAGTTGAGAGCCTTCAATTGACTGAGGACACCTGGGCAAGGGTGATACACATGACCCCATGGGCCACACCTTCAGCAAAGGCATTGGGCCCCTAAGTGGAGACATGAACTTTGATTATCATAGGGGCAGTAGAGGCAGAATCTGCCCAGGCCATGGGGAGTCTGACACCTATCCATACTCTGACTGCAACTACTGTGCTAAGGCTGGGTTCAAGAAACTAAGTATCTTTTCAGGGATATAACCAGTGCCACAGGGGGAGGAAGAATATGAAACTTGGAAGGGGCAAACAGTACAGGCTGTTGAAGAATGGGGTGTATCAGATGCTCAAAAGAAGCAGAGGCCAGAGAGAGCCTAATGGGTCCTGCTGCGGAAGCCATTAGAAGCTTAACACACATCCAAGGGCATTTCACCATGCATTTACTGTTTACTACATTTACCTTTGTTTGATTTACCTGAGTGATGAATTCAGATCTGCCAAAACAGTTTCTAGCCTACTGTTTTGGTTTGCGCAAATGTACCAGAAAAGAGGTGAAATGCTGTATGAGTATATAAGATGATTGAACAACTTACTATGTCAGATTGTGGAAAGGGAGGGGATGGATCCAGCTAAAGTAGAATGGGCCAGAATGGACCAACTTTCATGGGATGCTTTAGTCTCAGACCCAGTGTGGAATCAAATAAAGGGTATGAGGGGGAGGAGCCAAGATGGTGGACAGGCAGCAAAGGCTGTAAAAAGCTCCTCCAAAAGTAAAAGCTTTCTTTTCTTTTCTTTTTATTTTAACTTTTTAACCCTTCTTAACACTGCATTTTAACCTACTTTTAACCCATTTTTAACCTATTTTAACCCATTTTAACCTATTTTTAAATCTGTTTTAACCCTTGTTTGACTTTTTATAATAGTCAAAGACTTTTTATAAAGGGTATATACTGGAGAGGCTACCATTGTTTTACCTACATTTTAACAATTCTACAAGCCAGGATTACCAAGAATGGGGAAAAGGAGAAAGAGACAGTGTGTTCACTCGGCAGCACAGAGTTCTTCCAAGCCACTGAAGCAGCAGAAAATGGAAGATTTCACTGCAAATAGACAGTCTGCTCCAGTAAGTAATTCATCTGTATCTGACTCATTGGAATGGGATTTACAAACTGAACTTGAAAGCAAACAGCATATAGAACTTTCTGTTTCTCTCACAGAAAATAGCTCCCCTCCCTGGAATTCAGCACCCGCTTTTCCTGCACAGGATGGGATAGTAACAAACTTAGTAAGGGAGAATGAAACAGATCTCCTTTCCTGACAATGTTTGCTCACAGCTCAAACCGTAAATTCAATCTACGAACTTTTATCAATTGTCACAAATAAGGTTGACTGCTTGAAAGAGTCTTTTGCAAAGTTTATCACCAGTCAAACAAACATTGCAGAAAGACCCAGGAGGACACATAATGATAGACATGGGATGGCTAATGCAGAAATAGAAACTAGAATAGGCCCCTCTCTCCCTTCTATAAATGACAGAGGAAAGAATATCCACAAAGAAAACAACACTCAATTAGATAGTTCTAGTGGTGACCATTATAACCTCAGTTTATAGACCAACCAGGTTACCTTGCAAATTTATGACAACAGAAGGAATAGAGAATGTTGGAGTGATAGAAAAGCTGTTAGGCAGTCTCTGAGCCAGCTGCTCCACTGTGAGTATACTCAGATCAATTTATTACATGCAGAGTGGTTGCCAGCAAGAAGGCAATGTATGTGAATTTTGTTATCCTTCAAGCAGTCCATAATTCCCTCAATGCTTTTAGAATGAAGCACTTCCTGAGCAGTTTTTCAATATTTCCAATATGTGTCTTCCACTCAGGGAAACTGCGGCCACTCCTGGTTCAGTCTCTCCATGAGGGAACTATTGCTTTAAATCCAAGCGGCAACAGACCTCATACTGATAAGTTTGAAGCAGGGGGAGCTGAATCAACCTTGAGAAAACAGAGAAGTGATCCACAAACTGAGTTACCCACAGTCACTGATTCTGCTGAGGACATGCCAGAAGAAATGTTGATATACTTTAACGATGTATTGCCAGAACCTGAGCAAGCTAATAATACACAGAGACTGTGTATTAAAAGAAGCATTGACAAAAACTACTCAATCTAATGCATCAAATAACAATTATTATAACTATCCTCCAACAAGTGCCCCTATGGAGAACTTGAACTGACTATATGAAGGCCAGTGCAAGAAAAACACTTTAAACATCATGTCATGGAACGTAGCTGGGTGGTATCGATTTAGAGGCCTTAATCACTCTGATCCTCTGAAAGGTAAGGATATTATATTGGTGCAAGAGACTTGGCTATTGATGATCTCCTGATTAATGGCTATTATTCATATAAACTGAACGCAAGGCCAGGCAGACGCCCAGAGAGACTAAAAGGAGGGTTGGGTATATTTATTTCTAACTTGAGAGCAGAGTCCACACTTATTACCCCTTTAAACCATTCAGATATGGCCCTTCTCCTCAAGTTGGACTTGGTCCTGCTTTTGATAATTAATGTTTATCTCCCTCCTTCACTAAGAAAAGCTGAAACCACTGTTGTATGGCTGGAGTTGGAACACTACATTAATAAACAACTCACGGAACACCCAAATGCCAGGGTCCTACTAGGGGGAGACTTTAATGCTAGATTGAGACCAGATGATTATACATTATTCATGAAACATCATCAATACTCACCATCAGAGGTCCCTATACAAACAAATGCCTCCCTTATACGACTCTCTAAAGACATTAGAGCTAACTATGATGGCCTCTGTCTTGCCAAGTTCACAAATAAATTTAAGGCAAGACAGGTCTGAAGGGAGAATCTTCAGGGCTAGAGCAAGCCAGGAACAGTTCTCACAGCAAGGCAAAACCACTCTTTGACTCACAGAGCAAAAGCAGTTCTTGAAACAAAGCAAAAAGCAGTCTTTGACACAGGCAAAAGCAGTTCTGAAAGCAGGCAAAGCCCAGGGAGTATAATCTGAAAACAGACACTTGTTCCTGGCAAAAGCCCCTCCTCACAGCATCTTCTTCAATGTTACTCTCCAGTTGAACCTTGTGAGGAGGGGTGGGGTGCTCTCCTCCTGAGTGGTTGGGTTGCCCTGAGCTGACTCTGCCTTCTTTCCACTCTTCACACTTGGGGATCAGGTAGGGGAATTTGCTATTCTCCAGAGCTCTGAAGCTCCTCTGCTCTTCCTTGATCAGCCTGCCCAATCTTCATCCCTGCCTACTCTTCTGAGGCCCAATGGGCCCAGGACTGCCTTGTCCTCATTCTCAGGTCATTCCTCCTGAGCCATAGAGACTGCACCTTGTGCCAGCCCCTGCTCCATCTCCTCCTCCTCAGACTTGGGCTTCCATGGGGCCATGGCAGTTGGCGAGACTTGGGGAGGGGTTTGCCATGTGCTCAGACCCGACTTTTGTCCTTTTGTTCCCTTTACAACTTGGTTCCTTTCCCTGAGGGAGTTTTTCCTGCCTTTTGTCCACTGTGCTTACATGCCTTTCCACTTTTAGGTATGGTGGCTTTGGCCTAGTCTCACACATTCCTCCCCTTGGCTCACTCATCTCAACTCAGAGCATTACAGGTTTTTGTATGTGTTCTTGCCAATAGGTTTGCTGTCCAATTGGTATGGAGGTACAATACTTCAGGAAGACAAATTTAACACATAGAAATAACACTTTTGTAAAACAGATTTAACACATTGAAAGATTGAAGAGTTTAATGTAAAGATAAATTATACAAACAGAAAACTTTGAACACTTTTCCTTCCCCACAATACCAGTCAGGTAACCAAGATATGAGCCAAAAGCAATTCCATCTCTCTGGATCTTGGAAGATGTGAGAGTCTACAGTTTTGAACTTGGCTAGTAATGTAATTCTCATTGTTGGTTAGGTTAAAACAACAAAGACTTTGAAAGGATTCACAATCTTGACCTGCTCTTAATAGTACATAATCAATAGCCACACAATTTTAGATGTTTCCAGTCCTGATGTCTGGCATTTCTTCTGTTATAGTTGCAATGAGAGAGGATGTGGGGTTGACACTTTTAGCTAGGATTCATGCCACTTTTCTTGGATCCATGTTTGGAGATGATCCAAAGGGAAAGAGCATTCCCTCTTACAAGTCATAAGCAGTAGCATCACTTCTAGACTTGAGAGTATTCCAAAGAAATACATGTGAGCCTTGTTCTGGTTGATGTTGTGGCAATGCATTTGAGGGGAAATAGAGCTCCATTCCCCACGGTTGATTTCATCCTGCCCAGAAGCCCTAAGAGGCTGAAAGCTGCCCTGGAGAGGCAGCTATAAAGGTGGGAACCTCCGTAGATCACGAGCAGTTGGCTGGTTTCTCTGATCCAAGGAAAGCCCTCCAAATCAGCAGGAGAAAGACAAGCCATATTTTTGCAGCTAGTTGCTAGCCATTGACAATCAGAGAAGAAAGCCGGAAGTGCATGATTAGCGCCAATTAGCAGACCATTAACATCGTGTCTTAGATCTGGGTGAAACTGTTTTCTCTTTAATTCTTTGGACCCCTACTCCCTGGAACTGATAGACTCCTAAAAGCAAAGAAAATCTCCCAGACTCAACTGGAGGAAGAGAGAATTCCCCCCCCCTTTCCAAAGAAATAAAGTGGCAACAAAACTTTTAAAAGAGCTGTTTTATGCTCTCAGAAGGACTGGAATATAGAAAAACCAGAATTAACACAAGGATATTGTGCTGGGAAACTTTGATAACCTTTGAGTTGTTTTTGAGTAAATATCTGGGTGAGAAATAGCCTTAATTAAGTACTGTTGTTTTAGGTTTTTGAAGATGCTCACTATTAATTAACTGGGAGAAAGCGACTCTTGCAGCCACACAGTGGTGGAAAGGAGACACAGCTTGGGGTTTAGTTTGTTTTGTCAAATTTAGGGAACTGGCTTGGAGCCCAGATACAATTATTTGGTCAGCTTCTAAAATGCCATTGAAGGTGGGAAGAGCTGCAAGAAACTTCTCGAGATAGGGCTTTCCAATACAGTGGGATCTACTGATTGGAGTGAGGCCTATTGACTACTTTGGATTACAAATGTCGGTTGAACCACAACTATGGATTTGCTCTGTATATTGAAATTTACAGGACCATAGAGGTTACAGACAAACAGAAACTCAAAAGGAAGGAGTATAAGAACTATAAAATATGATGTTAAATTTAAATTGTGTGTTGACATACTGACTGTAAGATTTGCGGTATTGATAAGGCTAGTCTATGGTGAGCACAATAGTGGGATAACAGAGTAACCGGAGGGTGGGAATAAAAATGAGTGTTTCAAATCTTGCCAAAACCACTAAAGAACCATCTCCCACACACAGCCTTGGGGTTTCAAGCCCTGTACACCAGAAACCTATAGAAAAAATGATTCAACAAGAAAAATTTAACAACTTTCAAAAGGAAATGCAGACAACCTTACAGATAATCCAAGAAGCAATTGCATCACATGAAGAAGACACAAGAAGAAATCATGATGAGACTAAAAGTAACCAGCAGAAATTGGAGGAAAAAATGGATAAGGTGAATGAGCAGGTTACTAATATAAACTCACAACTAGAGAATTTTCAACAAAAGATCAAAAAGAATAAACAAAGAATTTAGAAAATGGAAGACAAATCAGAAGAAATTGAGAAAAAGATGGAGGAAATAAAAGAAGAAAATCAAAGACTATCACAGGCAAATAAAAGTCTAGAAGATACAGTTGCAACTTTGGAGATGGAGAAAGCCTCATACCTTTTAAGATAAGACTCCAGAACATACCTGAAGACAAAGAGTAAGATTTAATAGAATTAGTTACAAACTTGTTGGTAGAAGCACTGGAAACTGAGGAGAGAGAGAGAGAGAGAGAGAGAGAGAGAGAGAGAGAGAGAGAGAGAGAGAGAGAGAGAGAGAGAGAGAGAGAGAGAGAGAGAGAGAGAGAGAGAGAGAGAGAGAGAGAGAGAGAGAGAGAGAGAGAGAGTTAGATCAAATATGCAAAGTTAATTCAAGCTATACAAGGAGACAGAAAGTGCCTAGGGAGGTACATGTCAGTTTTGTGAAGAAAACAATAAGGGATGAAATATTGAGAAGAGTGAAAGAAGAATCACTGCAATATAGAAAAAAGGAGATTGTGGTCTTGAAACAGATCCCTTGGAGGATAAGAGATTCTTAAAAACAATACCAATTTTTAACCACAAAACTAAATGAAAAAGGAATAACTTTTAGATGCCTGGTACCAGAGAGGATCCTAATCAATTGGAACCCCAGAAGATACAGATTGGACTCTACTTTTAAAGCAAGAGAGTTTTATGAGAGATACGAAAGCTTTTTTGAAGAAGAAACACAAGATACACAAGCAGATGGGGAATCAAAAAAACAGAAAGAGCTAGCAATACAAGAGGCAGTTACACAAAGCAAAGAAGAAGAAGAAAAAGAAAATACAGAACAAGAAGGAGAGGCACTGGTAAAAGAACAAAGACAGAAGAGAACTACCAGGAAATTAAAACCTAAATATTAGTAAACAAGATGGAGAAGGAAATTGGGATCCTCTCAGTGAACATAAATGGACTCAACTCCCCCTCAAAAAGGAAAAAAACTCTTCACACAACTACAAAAATTAAAAATGGATATAATTGGCCTCCAAGAAACACATATTAAAAAGCAACATCATAAATTCCTGAAATGTCCAAAAATTGGAAAACTTTATTATGCATCAGCACAACAGAAGAAAAGAGGAGTAGCCATATATATTAAAGAGACATTGGACTCTAAGCAGGTCTATTCAGATGAAGAAGGAAGAATCTTAAAGGTGGAAACAATGATAAATCAAAAAAGATATTGATGATAGTAATATATGCACCAAACAATAAACAAGAAGAATTTTATCAAAACTATCCAGGAAAATATTGGAAATGGAATATCAAAATATTTGGCTAGTAGGAGATTTCAATGCAATTGTGGATGGATTAAATTAGATTACAAAAGCAGTAAAATAGGGCAAAAAGGAAGAAAGAGACTCCCTAAAGCTTTTTTCCAAATGATAGAAGAAATACATATACAGGATGTCTGGAGAGAAATGAACATAAAAAAGACTCAGTATACATTTTATTCGAACAGATATAAATCATGGTCCAGAATTTATATGATATGGATGTAAGCTGGCAATTTATAATATGACAAAGTGTATGGAGTTTGGAGAAAAGTTTATTAATATAATTAAGACAATATACCTGAAACAAATAGAAAAAGCAATAGTAAATGAGAAATATACAGAGAATATTAATATAAAGAAAGGCACAAGACAAGGATGCCCTCTATTCCCATTGTTATTTATATTGACCTTGGAAGTTTTGAATAGAAATATCAGATAAGACTCAGAAATCAAAGGAATCAAGATAAAAGATGAAAGCTATAAATTATAAGCGTTTGCAGACAACTTGGTATATATCCTAAAAGAACCACTGGAGACAACCTCAAAATTACTGAAAAAGATAGAGAAATTTGGAGAAGTAGCAGTATTGAAGATAAATAGAGAGAAAAATGAAGTTATAGTTAAAAACCTTACATCTAATCAAAAAAGACAATTGTCAGATAAAAACGGACTTCCAAATAGTTAGAAAAATTAAATATTTGGGAATTTATTTAACAGCAAGATGTGCATCAATAAAAGAAGATAACTACACAAAACTACTTAATCAAATAAAACTAGATTTAGAAAAATGGAAAAAAATACAATTATCAGTGTTAGGAAGAATAGCTACAGTGAAAATTAATATCTTACCAAAACTGCATTTCTTGTTCCAAACAGTACCTATAAAAATAGAGATTTTTTTTTGATGTTTTGAATACACTGATCTTAAAATTTATTTGGCAAGGAAGAAAAGCTAGAATTAAACTGAAAATGTTTTTAAAAATCTAAAGAAAATGGAGGATTTGGATTACCAGACTGGGTTTTATATTATCAAGCATGTGTCTTAAAATGGCTAAAAGAATGGATAAGCCTCAAAGATAAAAGACTGTTATACTTAGAAGGACATGATTTGCAACTTGGATGGCATGCATTCTTATGATATGAGAAGAATAAAGTTCATAGATACTTTCAAAATCACTATGTTAGAAACTCACTACTTCTTGTCTGGGATAAGATAAAAGCCAAAATATACCAGAAAATCCCAAAATGGCTCTCAATGATGGAAGTGTTTGTTCACCCTAATCTATTGAAATTTGAGAAAATCTGGAAATATAAGGACATTTTGGATACTGAAGGGAATTTAAAATCTAAACAAGAGCTTGAACACCAGGGTATTGAAGTATCATGGTGGCTTCAAGTGCAATTGCAATCTAGATATGATAGAGATCTTAAAACATAAGGTTTTTATAAAGACCACATAATGTTTGATCAGATATTATTCACTTCTGATGAAAAACTGATCAAGAAATTATATAATTTTTTTATTAAATTTGAAAATGGAAGATGAACAAGTGAAAGAAACAAGGACACAATGGGAAAAAACTTTGGAATTCTATAATATAGAGTTAGAGAAATGGCAAAATCTGTAGGAAAGAAATTATAAATTAACAATGGCAACTTCTTATAAAGAGAACTTATATAAAATGTTTTATAGATGGCACTTACCACTAGTTAGATTAGCAAAAGTGTTCATAAACTTGTCTAGTAAATGTTGGAAATGTAACCAAAAACTGGGCATATATTACCATCTATGGTGGACTTGCAGTAAAACAAGAAAAAATGGGTTAAAATAAACACTTGGTTAGAAAAAATGTTAGAGAAACATATAGATTTTAAACCTGAACTTTTCTTATTAGGTATACTCTAGTACCAGAAAAATTTGATAAACAAAGTGTATATCTAACATTGCATATATGGACAGCAGTGAAGATTGTATTTGCTCAGCACTGGAAGAAGGAAGAAACACCATCAGATGAAGAGATAATTAAGAAGATAATGGACTGTGCTGAAATGGACAGTCTCACACTAAGAATTAAAGAGAAAGAAGATAGAGAATATTTTCAAATATGGAATTTATTTTATCAATGGGTGGAAAAACGGTGTAGAGACTAGGAATATAATTTGTATTATTAAGCAAAACAAAAAGTAACCGAGATAACATAATGTTTATCAAGCACTAATGAAATGTAACAATCAAAAACTAATAAATAAATAAATGTCAAAAGTTCCCCTACACAAGGAGCTGAGCTGTTCGTAAGTTGCTTGTCCAAATTCCCAGAAATATTTTGAAGAGAATGTAGATCTGTAAGTCTTCCTGTCTTGGATCCTGTGGATAAAACTGAGAAAGAAAAAAAAGGGGGGGAGAGGGAACAAGATGGGGATCCAGTGCCAGCCTTGGTTTGTGTCCAGGTACATCTGTGGATTAGCTTTTGAGTTTCTAGAAGCAGCCTTAGGTTTGGCAATTTCTGCTAAGAGATTCTGGACTCCCAATCAATGCATCCTGCCCTGGTTTCTCAGTGAACATCAGAGTGGATCAGAGTGGAATGGCAAGCCCCAATGGCAAAAGATCTGTGGGTGCAATAACTTTGCAGTGGCATCTGCAATTTTATTGCACAAGGAGAAAACTTCCACCCATTCAGAAAAGTCCTTAGTGTAATCCAGGAAAATTGTGTCCCATACCAATCTGTCTTTGCCCATAGAATGGGAGTTGCAACTTGGAGTACTTCCTGTTTTGGCAATTAGCAACTATGTGCTGGTCTCCTTGCCACTGATTGGGCCACATTAGAGCTAGATGTGCTTTCATCAAGATTTTCTCTGGTCCCTTGAAGCGAGCCCTCCGCAGGCCCCTCCAATCTTGATGGGTTCTTCACGATAGCCGGATTAAGGAGAGACATGCTACCAAGCACATTTCTCGGGGTGAAGCAACAACAGACAAAAGGCTGCCTCCCCTTTTATTACCTGTTACAGTGGGCGGTTACACAAGGCATCACATGGTTACAAACAGCCAATGACAAGATTATAGCTGTGGCCAATGGCAAAGTTACACTGGCAAAGTTACATCTGTGGCCAATGGATTCAAATCTTGGTACAACGTTCCTCCACCTATTAGCCCCTCCCTCATTTCCTGTTGTTCCAAAACCACATGGTCAAGCCACATGGCCTTTGTTCCTTTGTTCCAAGCCACATGGCAGTCTCTTTGTCCCTTTGTTCCAAGCCTCATGGTGACTTGCTAGGGTGCGTTACAACAGTCCCTCATTATGCAAGTCCAAAATAATCCTCTCCTGTTGTCCCAACTTAGTTACCCCTATTAAGACATGTGCCTGTTGAGCAATCTCTAGTTCTGCCTCTTGTGTATTTGGCATTAAATTTCTGGTAGAAACGGCAACACAGGAGATATTTTGAGTCCCATCCTCCTACCATGAAGCCCCATCATTAAGTCAGATTTTCTTGTCTGAGGTTGGCGAAGCTAAAGGGGGCATGAGATTTTGAGTAGTCCAAACCCAAAGCAAAAATCCATGCTGTGTGCTTTGCTCAAGAATGGAGACAACTTCCAGTTTGCCATCGCAGCAAGCTCCATCTTCCACATCTGAATTTCTTCTGCTGGGGGACCCTGGAAAGAATTGAAAGTTGCCCTGTAGGGGCAACAAGCAAGGAGGTGACCCCTGTTTGATCATGGGAGGGTGGTGGTCCTTCCGTTTGATCCGGGGAAGCCCTCCAAACCTGTGGGGGAAAGACCGGCCATACCAATATGGCTCGTCACTAAGCTGCTGGCAGCTGAAATCAAAATTACCACCAAGCAACTTTAAAGCAATGTGGATGAAACTGGGTGAGACCTGATCCTCTCTTTAAGATTTTAAGTATTTTTTCCTGTAAAAGCTGCCCAAAGTATTTTTCCCACTGAGAGGAGAGAGAGAAGGGAATTTTTATCCCACCCTCTAAGAAAAGCGGTGACTAACTACCGAGGGGAAACAGAGCAACTATAAGAACAATTTAATCTAATTCAGCGGTTCTCAACCTGTGCGTTGCGACCCTTTTGGGGGTCGCACGAGCCTTTCACAGGGGTTGCCTAAGACCATCGGAAAACACATATTTCCGATGGTCTTAGGCAGGGCTTGTCAACTGCCTTCTCTCCCTCCCCCCCTCCGCTCCACCTCATTTGTGTGGAAAGTATGCTGCTTGGTGGTAGTCTGCACGAACTTTACCAAATGTGCCCTGCAGGGGATGCATGAAGAGCACAGGCACAGAGCAAGGCCCCGCCCTCCCCAGAGACTCCTTGTGCAGCAACCGGATTGACTTCTTCTCGTGCACGCAGGTCAGCAAAGGGGAGGCTGCCACAGCCCCCAATTCCTGCGCCCGTCAGCCAGGAGGTCTGGCGATGGCCACCGGTCTCCTTTGCCATCACGCCCGTCCTCGACTCCTCCTCTGCCCGTTCATGTCGAGCCTGCTGGGGCTTGACAGGGAGAGAGGGAGAGAAGGAGGAAGGGATTCCTCCTCCTCTCCTCAGCTTCAAAGCACGATCGGCTTCCCAAGGGTGCCACAATCCTCACGAAAGCAGGGGAGGGGGGAGAAGCAAAGGGGGCGAGAAAGCTCACGGTGGGCTGGAAGGAGCCCCTGTCAGCGTTGGTGATGAGAAATTCCCCACAAACCCAGGGAAGGGGTGGAGAAAAGGAGCCCTCTTTGGGAGGAAACTGCCACCTTCTTCTCCTTGGCTTTGCGCTCTTCTCTTCCACGGCAGCTGGGCTGGGAAGCCTCTCCTGGCTGGAACGTCCTTTCCTTCCCTCCCTCTTGGTCTCTTCTTCCTTCCCTCCCTCTCCCATTGTCCCTTCCTTCCTTTCCTTCGTCTCCCTCTTTGTCCCTCCTTCCCTCCCTCTCCCCCTTGTCCCTTCCTTCCTTCCTTTCGCCTCCCTCTTTGTCCTTCCTTCCCTCCCTCTTTCCCCTTGTCCCGTCTGTCCTTCCTTCCTTACCTCTTGTCTAGGATCGGGGCGAGCCTCTACAGCTGATCTGCGCTTCTGCAGCTGTAGCTGCTTTCCTTGGCTCCTGCCCAGCAAACTTGCTCGAGCTTTGCTAATTTAGCAGAAGCATGAATCAGTTGTATCCCAGTGCTTGCTAACTTAGCAAGCGGCAAGTCTTTCGGTGAAGCTGACTAAGTGAGCTGGGCAGAGCTTTCTTCTGTGCACAGGCAGGTTTGCCAGCAGCAAAGCCCCCAGCCACGCTGGCAGCCTATACCCTTCCCCTTGTCCCTTCCTGGGCATGGAGGGGGAGAGGAAGGAAGGGACGAAGAGGGAGGGAAGTAAGGAACAATGAGAGAGGGAAGGAAGGAACAATGGAAGGGAGGGAAGGAAGGAAGGGGCAAAGAGGAAAGGAAGGAAAGAAGGAAGGAAGGAAAGAAGGAAGGAAGGGACAAGGGGAGAGAGGGAGGGAAGGAGGAAGAGACTAAGGGAGGGGAAGGAAAGGAAGGAAAGAAGGAAGGAAGGGACAATGGGAGAGGGTGGGAAGGAGGAAGAGACTAAGGGAGGGGAAGGAAAGGAAGGAAAGAAGGAAGGAAGGAAGGAAGGGACAGTGGGAAGGAGGAAGAGACTAAGAAGGAGGTGAAGGAAAGGAAGGAAAGAAGGAAGGAAGGGATAATGAGAGAGAGGGAGGGAAGGAGGAAGAGACTAAGAAGGAGGTGAAGGAAAGGAAGGAAGGAAAGAAGGAAGGGACAATGGGAGAGAGGGAGGGAAGGAGGAAGAGACTAAGCAGGAGGTGAAGGAAAGGAAGGAAGAAAGGGACAAGGAGGAAAGGAAGGAAGAAAGGAAGGAAGGGACAATGGGAGAGAGGGAGGGAAGGAGGAAGGGACTAAGAGAGGGGAAGGAAGGAAGGGACAATGGGAGAGAGGGAGGGAAGGAGGAAGAGACTAAGGGAGGGGAAGGAAAGGAAGGAAAGAAGGAAGGGACAATGGGAGATGGTGGGAAGGAGGAAGAGACTAAGAAGGAGGTGAAGGAAAGGAAGGAAGGAAGGAAGGGATAATGAGAGAGGGGGAGGGAAGGAGGAAGAGACTAAGAAGGAGGTGAAAGAAAGAAGGAAGGGATAATGGGAGAGAGGGAGGGAAGGAAGAAGAGACTAAGAAGGAGGTGAAGGAAAGGAAGGAAGGAAAGAAGGAAGGGACAATGGGAGAGAGGGAGGGAAGGAGGAAGAGACTAAGCAGGAGGTGAAGGAAAGGAAGGAAGGAAGGGACAAGGAGGAAAGGAAGGAAGGAAGGAAGGGACAATGGGAGAGAGGGAGGGAAGGAGGAAGGGACTAAGAGAGGGGAAGGAAAGGATGGAAGAAAGGGACAAGGGAGAGAGGGAGGGAAGGAGGAAGGGACTAAGGGAGGGGAAGGAAAGGAAGGAAAGAAGGAAGGAAGGAAGGGACAAGGGGAGAGGGAGGGAAGGAGGGAGAGACTAAGAAGGAAGTGAAGGAAAGGAAGAAAAGAAGGAAGGAAGAGACAGGCACCCACCCCAGTCCCATCCCAGAGACCCACAGATTCCCCCCCCACAGGCACTCTGCAACCTGAATGGTCAGCTGGCCATGCCCCCTGGCCATTGATCACGTGACCCTGGGACACTGTGAATGTCATAAGTATGAATCAGTTGTCAAGCATCTGAATGTAAATCACATGACCCTGGGGATGCTGCAACACTCGTAAGTATGAAAAATGATCATAATTCACTTTTTCAGTGCTGTTGTAACTTCAAATAGTCACGAAGCGAATTGTTGTAAGTCGAGGACTACCTATACTTTCCCATTTTTTCCTCTTTTTTTGGGTCAAGTTTTTGATACCCCCCGGCCAGCTGGATGGGGGGTTGGGGGTCACCACAACATGAGGAACTGAATTAAAGGGTCGCAGCATTAGGAAGGTTGAGAACCACTGATCTAATTGGATGTATATGCTTTTGAAACGTGGGGACTAAAAGTGTTCCTTTTCTCATTGGAGACATTTGTTTTTGTTTTTTTTAAAAATAAGACTTGAAAAACCACCATATAAATTTTGGATTTAAAAAGCTTAAAACGGCGTTGGTGACATCTTGTGGTAAAGTATGGTATTATGATTTGTTATTGCTTGAAAGAGACTTAGCTTGAAGCCCAGACTTTAGATAATTTTTCTTTGATCTTGACAGCTACCACCTGTGAAATACCCAGCTGCAAAGAAGGAACTATGAATGTAAACTTTTACTGACTCTCAGAGCTATACTTGGGGAATTGCTTTTCTATTTCTTTACATGAGAAGCATATGTTATTATATGAGATGATGGAATACCTTGGACTATAAACTTTTATTTGACTATATAGACCACCTATAACACGTGAAATAGATGTCCCACACCCAGCTACAAAAGACAAAAAACTATTTTTAACGTTTGATTCTGAAGTCTACAGCTTAACATACTATTAAGAGAATATGGATGAAGACCAGGAAAAAATCCTTTCCATGTTGAAATCAATACATGAAACCATACTTTCAGCTTGTGACAAAATAAGAAGCAACATAAAGGAACAAGATGCCAGCTTAAATGTACAAACCCAGATCTTGACTACAACCAAAGAACTAGCAATGCAGAAATAACAGGAAAATTGGAACAACTAAAAACCAAGACAGAGGATCCAATTAATCAACAGTCCCAGCAAACAGAAAAATCAGAAAAGGGAGTGACAACATTGAAACTGGAAAAGACTTTTTACAAAAATCAGAAGAAATTTGAGGAAAAGGAAAAAGAACAGACTGAATGGAAGATAAACCTATCAGGATAATTGTGGGAAATTGGAGTAATAGAGAGATGATTTAATGAATACAAATGGGCTCATTCTTCCAAAAAACCTTCAACCAAATGGTCTTTCTTATTCCAAATAATATATATAATAATAGTGGGAGAACTATTTAATGATTCAATGGCACTGACATGGAAGGTTAGCTGGCAAAGGAAGAAAGCCAGAGTAAGACTGAAGAAAATAATGGCTTTGATTTATCAAAGGGTTGAATATGGTGGAAAATAGGTATGAAAAGGGAAAAAGGGAGAAGTTGAGATAAAGGAAATTTTGATCACCTAACATAAAATATTTGGAAATCATAAATAACAGTGGGGTTTTTTCTTTTTTTTTCTTTTTTTTCTTTTTCTTTGAATATTGATGGGAAATTAAAGTTTATATATAGCCTAAAAAGTATTGATAAATGTAACAAGAATGTTTTTACTTAGTTGAAAATAAGAATTTTGTTTGCCCAATATGAGATATTTATGTATATTACTGAATTATTGGTTAACCCAGGTAACTCTTATAATGGTTTTGACTTATTAGAGGGGATACGGTATTATTAATTACATGGTTTAACATGGGGGAAAATAGATAGCTTTTAGAAAATAGAACAAGATTATAATCAAATAGATAAGATGTGTATTTAGAATATTAGACTTTGTTATGAAAATGGAAAAAGGAATAAGTTGAGATAATGTAAACTTTGGTCACCTAAACATAAAACACTTGGAAATCATAAATAACAAATGTTAATTTGAATATTGATGGGAAATTAAAGCTTGCAGGAAAAACAACAATAACAGGACATTGATTGTATATAAGGATCAAATGCAAACGCAAAATTGGACTGGACTGCAAGGCGATCAAATTGGTCAGTCCTAGAGGAGATCAACCCTGACTGCACTTTAGAAGGCCAGATCCTGAAGTTGAAACTCAAATACTTTGGCCACCTAATGAGAAGGAAGGATTCATTGGAGAAGAGCCTAATGCTGGGAAAGATTGAGGGCAATAGAAGAAGGGGACGACAAAGAACGAGGTGGCTGGATGGAATCACTGAAGCAGTAAGCATGAGCTTAAATGGACTCCAGAAGATGGTAGAGAACAGGAAGGCCTGGAGGAACATTGTCCATGGGGTCGAAATGGGTCAGACATGACTTTGCAACTAACAACAACAAAGCTAAACACTATTTATAATTGTAACAAAGATGTTTTTATTCAATTGATAATAATAAGAACTGTATTAGCTATTAAGGGAAAAAGAGAGGAAATATCTGATGTTGTAACATGAGGTTTATACTAAAGATTTATGTATGCTATTGAACTATATATATATATTGTTCTGTCTGGCCCCTCTAAGCTCATTAAAATCCACATAAATATGTCTTTAAGAGGTTTATTTAACACATTTCAAAAGGATTCACTTCAAAGCACGCTGCTGGCATTTTGCTGGCAGGAACGGCCAAGTCTCATTTATTTACATTTAGATTAAAACATGCTCTTCCCACACCTTCCAATTAACTCACTCTTTCTTTATCACATTGTCCAATACCTCATTATTCTTCCGTAGATTTCCAAAACATCAGAAGACTGAATTCAAACGCACTGCTCCAGATATCAGGCTACTCCTTGATTAACGTTGCTCGTGACAAAGGCGTAGTCTCTCTTTTCTTTACTAATATAGTTTCCGATACGTCACTTCCCCCCATTACTTCCTTTTTCCACTTAACTGACACCTTCGCTTATCAAACCTTCGGAATCTCGGATCAAGCCATCGATCTTCTTGATCCAAATCTGACCCCTCACTTTGCGAATCTGACCCAGACTGCCTGTAAATCTCCTCCCTGTCTGTCTCAGCTGCCGGGAGGGGAAAATACCCAGAGGGGCCTGGCTGCTCTTCCTCGGCTGCCGGGAGGGGAAAACACCCAGAGGGGTCTGGCTGCTCATCCTCATCCTCTGACACTTCCCAAGCTGGTCTAGGGACACTCACAACATATATATATATATATATATATATATATATATATATATATATATATATATATATATATATATATATATATATATATATATATATATATATATATATATATATATATATATATATATATATATATATATATATATATATATATATATATATATATATATATATATATATATATATATATATATATATATATATATATATATATATATATATATATATATATATATATATATATATATATATATGTCAAATGGTTATTTTTTAGATTGCACCCTGTAAACCCAAATATGGGAGGAAGGAATCATTCTTTCCTTTTGCTTGTTTCAGCTCAACCCAGAGCCATCTTGCAAGCACAAATATATATATGTTGTTTAAAATTGTTGACAAAGAAATAAGGGATTTCTGATATAGCCATTTCGAGTTTCTTAACTCTCTTCAGTCAGAACTCACCCTTCCGGGATTCGAACCTGGGCTGTCTGCATGCTAAGCAGATGCTTTAACCTATTGAGCCACAAGTTCTCTCCCGCTTTGTCAGTAGTCAGGGAGTAAGGATATGTGTCAAGTGGTTATTTTTTAGATTGCACCCTGTAAACCCAAATATGGGAGGAAGGAATCATTCTTTCCTTTTGCTTGTTTCAGCTCAACCCAGAGCCATCTTGCAAGCACAAATATATATATGTTGTTTAAAATTGTTGACAAAGAAATAAGGGATTTCTGATATAGCCATTTCGAGTTTCTTAACTCTCTTCAGTCAGAACTCACCCTTCCGGGATTCGAACCTGGGCTGTCTGCATGCTAAGCAGATGCTTTAACCTATTGAGCCACAAGTTCTCTCCCGCTTTGTCAGTAGTCAGGGAGTAAGGATATGTGTCAAGTGGTTATTTTTTAGATTGCACCCTGTAAACCCAAATATGGGAGGAAGGAATCATTCTTTCCTTTTGCTTGTTTCAGCTCAACCCAGAGCCATCTTGCAAGCACAAATATATATATATGTTGTTTAAAATTGTTGACAAAGAAATAAGGGATTTCTGATATAGCCATTTCGAGTTTCTTAACTCTCTTCAGTCAGAACTCACCCTTCCGGGATTCGAACCTGGGCTGTCTGCATGCTAAGCAGATGCTTTAACCTATTGAGCCACAAGTTCTCTCCCGCTTTGTCAGTAGTCAGGGAGTAAGGATATGTGTCAAGTGGTTATTTTTTAGATTGCACCCTGTAAACCCAAATATGGGAGGAAGGAATCATTCTTTCCTTTTGCTTGTTTCAGCTCAACCCAGAGCCATCTTGCAAGCACAAATATATATATATATATGTTGTTTAAAATTGTTGACAAAGAAATAAGGGATTTCTGATATAGCCATTTCGAGTTTCTTAACTCTCTTCAGTCAGAACTCACCCTTCCGGGATTCGAACCTGGGCTGTCTGCATGCTAAGCAGATGCTTTAACCTATTGAGCCACAAGTTCTCTCCCGCTTTGTCAGTAGTCAGGGAGTAAGGATATGTGTCAAGTGGTTATTTTTTAGATTGCACCCTGTAAACCCAAATATGGGAGGAAGGAATCATTCTTTCCTTTTGCTTGTTTCAGCTCAACCCAGAGCCATCTTGCAAGCACAAATATATATATGTTGTTTAAAATTGTTGACAAAGAAATAAGGGATTTCTGATATAGCCATTTCGAGTTTCTTAACTCTCTTCAGTCAGAACTCACCCTTCCGGGATTCGAACCTGGGCTGTCTGCATGCTAAGCAGATGCTTTAACCTATTGAGCCACAAGTTCTCTCCCGCTTTGTCAGTAGTCAGGGAGTAAGGATATGTGTCAAGTGGTTACTTTTTAGATTGCACCCTGTAAACCCAAATATGGGAGGAAGGAATCATTCTTTCCTTTTGCTTGTTTCAGCTCAACCCAGAGCCATCTTGCAAGCACAAATATATATATATATGTTGTTTAAAATTGTTGACAAAGAAATAAGGGATTTCTGATATAGCCATTTCGAGTTTCTTAACTCTCTTCAGTCAGAACTCACCCTTCCGGGATTCGAACCTGGGCTGTCTGCATGCTAAGCAGATGCTTTAACCTATTGAGCCACAAGTTCTCTCCCGCTTTGTCAGTAGTCAGGGAGTAAGGATATGTGTCAAGTGGTTACTTTTTAGATTGCACCCTGTAAACCCAAATATGGGAGGAAGGAATCATTCTTTCCTTTTGCTTGTTTCAGCTCAACCCAGAGCCATCTTGCAAGCACAAATATATATATATATGTTGTTTAAAATTGTTGACAAAGAAATAAGGGATTTCTGATATAGCCATTTCGAGTTTCTTAACTCTCTTCAGTCAGAACTCACCCTTCCGGGATTCGAACCTGGGCTGTCTGCATGCTAAGCAGATGCTTTAACCTATTGAGCCACAAGTTCTCTCCCGCTTTGTCAGTAGTCAGGGAGTAAGGATATGTGTCAAGTGGTTACTTTTTAGATTGCACCCTGTAAACCCAAATATGGGAGGAAGGAATCATTCTTTCCTTTTGCTTGTTTCAGCTCAACCCAGAGCCATCTTGCAAGCACAAATATATATATATGTTGTTTAAAATTGTTGACAAAGAAATAAGGGATTTCTGATATAGCCATTTCGAGTTTCTTAACTCTCTTCAGTCAGAACTCACCCTTCCGGGATTCGAACCTGGGCTGTCTGCATGCTAAGCAGATGCTTTAACCTATTGAGCCACAAGTTCTCTCCCGCTTTGTCAGTAGTCAGGGAGTAAGGATATGTGTCAAGTGGTTATTTTTTAGATTGCACCCTGTAAACCCAAATATGGGAGGAAGGAATCATTCTTTCCTTTTGCTTGTTTCAGCTTGTGGCTCAATAGGTTAAAGCATCTGCTTAGCATGCAGACAGCCCAGGTTCGAATCCCGGAAGGGTGAGTTCTGACTGAAGAGAGTTAAGAAACTCGAAATGGCTATATCGAAATCCCTTGTTTTCTGAGGTTTTCGCAGGTGTTTGTATGTAGGTCTTTGGTTCTTCGGGTTTTCTCCCGCGTAGAATTTGAAGTGTCTTGGCAACTTTTCGATGTCAGGGAGTGAATATGTGTGTCAAGTGGTTATTTTTTAGATTGCACCCTGTAAACCCAAATATGGGAGGAAGAAATCATTCTTTCCTTTGCTTGTTTCAGCTCAACCCAGAACCATCTGCAAGCACAAATATATATATATATATATATGTAGGTCTTTGGTTCTTCGGGTTTTCTCCCCGTAGAATTTGAAGTGTCTTGGCGACGTTTCGACGAAGTCTCATTCGTCATCTTCAGGCTGGTGCTTTCGGCTTCTGCTTCTAGGAGCAATGTGAGATTTTAGCTGTTTCTTCCTTTTAACTGCCAGTGGGGGGTTGAACTGATTGGCTGGGAGCTCAGCTGTGTTCTAATTGGGTGGAGGTGTGTTCTGATTGGTTAGGGGCTTGGCTGTGCTCTGATTGGATGGGGGGTTGGCTGTGCTCTGATTGGATGGGGGAGTGTTCTGTTTGGGTGGGGGCTTTGTTGTGCTCAGGTTAGTCAGTGTTACAAGGGGATTAGAGATGGTGGACTGTATAGCTGTTTGGCTTTGCGTTCGTGGTCGTGCCTCATCTTCATGGTGGGTGTCAGTTTGCTTCGTGTATGGATTGGAGGGGTTTAAGGTGGCTAATGATGCAGCTGTGGTCTGGCTTCTGGTTTGTGGTTGTGCCTCCTCATCAGTGTGGGTTTGGGTGGTTTTTGTGAGTGTAGGTCTGGTGTCATTCCCCGTGCTATGGACTCGTCTGTCAATAAGGGCGGGTTTCCAAATGGCTGGTAGGCGGGAGGTATCATCTCGTTTGTTCATGCTGTGTGGGCGTTTTTCTATCTTGATGGCTTCTCTGATTATTCTGTTATTAAAGTGTTCAGTTTTGGCGATAATTCTGGTCTTTTTGAAATCAATTTCATGTCCTGTGGCTTTGAGGTGTTGGACCAGGGAAGAAGTTGGTTCCTCTTTTTTGACTCAGTTTTTGTGTTCTTCAATGTGTGCACTTATTCTTCTGTTGGTTTGTCCAATGTATGTGGTGGAGCAGGCAGTACATGGGATTTCATATACTCCTTGATTTTGTCTTTAGGGTTTCTTAGGATGGTGGATATTTTTATGTTTGTGCAGAATGCTGTTTTGATATTATTTTTGTGAAGGATCTTGCTGATCCTGTCTGTGGTGCCTTTTATGTATGGGAGGAGGGCTTTGCCGTTTTCTTGTTCTCTGTCTTGGATTTTAGTGGGAGTTTCTTTTTGGATTAAGTTGGAAATCTTATTTCTTTGGAATCCGTTGGATGTAAGTACATTAGTGAGAGTGTGTAGTTCGGTTTTTAGGTGTTGTTCGTCAGCTAGGCATTTGGTTCTTGAGATGAGTGTCTTGGCTACGGAGTTGATCTGTGCTGGGTGGTGGTGTGAGAGTGCGTGCAGATAGCGGTTTGTGTGTGTTTTCTTCTGGTAGATGGTGTGTCCTAGGGAGCCATTGGATTTCTTGTAGACTAAGACATCCAGGAAGGGAAGTTGGTTATTAGCTTCTGTTTCCATGGTGAACTGTATTTTGGGGTGTAGGCTGTTGAGGTGTGTGAGGAAGTTGTCCAGTTTTTCTTTCCCATGTGGCCAGATTACGAAGGTGTCATCTACGTATCTGAGCCAGAGTTTGGGTTTGTGATCAGATTTTTCTAGGGCTTGGGTTTCAAAGTGTTCCATGTAGAGGTTTGCCATGACAGGTGAGAGGGGTGATCCCATGGGTGCTCCTTCTATTTGTTTGTATTTTTGTCCGTTATAGATGAAGTATGTGTTGGATAGACAGTGGTTGGTCAGATCTAGCATGTGTTTGGGGGGGTTATATTTGTTTTGGGTAGCTGTTAAGGCTTCTTTGATTGGCACTTGGGTGAAGAGAGATATGACATCGAAGCTAACGAGTAGGTCGCTGGGCTGTAAGTTTTGTTTCTTTATGATCTCTATGAACTGGAATGAGTTTTTTACGTGTGAGGTGATGGATTCTGCATAGGGCTGTAGTTGTTTGGCGAGAAATTTGGCTAGGTTTTGTAGAGGTGAGCCTATGGAGCTGACTATGGGTCTAAGTGGGGTTCCTTCTTTGTGTATCTTGGGGAGACCATAGAGCTTAGGGCATCTGGATGATTTCTCTCTGGGAATGATTCTTTGCTGGATCTCTTCGCTAATGGGGGAGGCTTTTATTTTGGATCTAGTCATTTTTTCCAGGTAGGTGGTGGGATCTGTGTTTAGGGGTTTGTATGTGGAGTCTTGGAGTAGGTTGGTTAATTTGATTTGGCAGTCAGATGTATTCATGACCACCGTGGCGTTGCCCTTGTCTGCTGGTAGGATTATTATGCTGGTGTCTTGTTTCAGGTTAAGTAGTGCTGTCTGCTCCTCTTTGGGTAAGTTGCTTTTGGGTGGCTTGCTGGTGCAGAGTATGTTGGTGATTTCGAGTCTGATTCTGTTAGCGTCATCGGGGTTGATTTTGGTCAGGCTGGTTTCAATTCCGCATATAATGGTTTCAGTGGGGATGTGTTTGGGAGCGACTGCAAAGTTGAATCCTTTGGAAAGGACATTGGTTTCGGCTTTGGTGAGGATCCTATCTGAGATGTTATGCACTGTTTGTTTCATGTGTGGCTGTGAGGGAGGAGGGGTTTGTTTCTGGTGTTCTTGTAATCTTCGGAGTTTGTTGGTGTGTGTGTCTGTCTTGAGGGTGGTCTGTGTTTCGGCTCTCCAGACGGCGAGTTGTTTGGATTTGTCGCAAAGTGCGGGGTGGATCTTGTTGCTGAGTTTGAGGTGAAGTGTGAGGAGATCTTTGTTGATTCGGTCTAGGAGGAATCTTTTTGTGTGAAGTTCATTTCTGATTAGGGCCAATTCTGTTCTTTTCAGGATGCGTTTGGTGGCTGCAGAGTTGGAGTGGAATTTCAATTGGAAGCATGTTGGGATTAAATTTTGATCTCGGCAGTTGCGTAGGAATGCAAGGTCACATAAAATGGAAGCTCTTTGGACTTCAAGTTTCTCATAAGTCCTGGTCAGATGGTGGATTTCCTCCCCGTAGAGGTATGATATTTGTTTTCTGAGGTTTTCGCGGGTGTTTGTATGTAGGTCTTTGGTTCTTCGGGTTTTCTCCCACGTAGAATTTGAAGTGTCTTGGCGACGTTTTGACGATGTCTCATTCGTCATCTTCAGGCTGGTGCTTTCGGCTTCTGCTTCTAGGAGCAATGTGAGATTTTAGCTGTTTCTTCCTTTTAACTGCCAGTGGGGGTTTGAACTGATTGGCTGGGAGCTCAGCTGTGTTCTGATTGGGTGGAGGTGTGTTCTGATTGGTTAGGGGCTTGGCTGTGCTCTGATTGGATGAGGGGTTGGCTGTGCTCTGATTGGCTGGGGGAGTGTTCTGTTTGGGTGGGGGCTTTGTTGTGCTCAGGTTAGTCAGTGTTACAAGGGGATTAGAGATGGTGGACTGTATAGCTGTTTGGCTTTGCGTTCGTGGTCGTGCCTCATCTTCATGGTGGGTGTCAGTTTGCTTCGTGTATGGATTGGAGGGGTTTAAGGTGGCTAATGATGCAGCTGTGGTCTGGCTTCTGGTTTGTGGTCATGCCTCCTCATCAGTGTGGGTTTGGGTTTGCTTTTTGCCTGGATGTGTGGTGGTGACATCCTGTGTGGTTTTTGTGAGTGTAGGTCTGGTGTCATTCCCCGTGCTATGGACTTGTCTGTCAATAAGGGCGGGTTTCCAAATGGCTGGTAGGCGGGAGGTATCATCTCGTTTGTTCATGCTGTGTGGGCGTTTTTCTATCTCGATGGCTTCTCTGATTATTCTGTTATTAAAGTGTTCAGTTTTGGTGATAGTTCTGGTCTTTTTGAAATCAATTTCATGTCCTGTGGCTTTGAGGTGTTGGACCAGGGAAGAAGTTGGTTCCTCTTTTTTGACTCAGTTTTTGTGTTCTTCAATGCGTGCACTTATTCTTCTGTTGGTTTGTCCAATGTATGTGGTGGAGCAGGCAGTACATGGGATTTCATATACTCCTTGATTTTGTCTTTAGGGTTTCTTAGGATGGTGGATATTTTTATGTTTGTGCAGAATGCTGTTTTGATATTATGTTTGTGAAGGATCTTGCTGATCCTGTCTGTGGTGCCTTTTATGTATGGGAGGAGGGCTTTGCCGTTTTCTTGTTCTCTGTCTTGGATTTTAGTGGGAGTTTCTTTTTGGATTAAGTTGGAAATCTTATTTCTTTGGAATCCGTTGGATGTAAGTACATTAGTGAGAGTGTGTAGTTCGGTTTTTAGGTGTTGTCGTGAGCTAGGCATTTGGTTCTTGAGATGAGTGTCTTGGCTACGGAGTTGATCTGTGCTGGGTGGTGGTGTGAGAGTGCGTGCATATATATATAAAAAGAATGGAGAGAAAAAACAGATCAGGTTTGGATAAATTCTCTAGCCTGTAAATTCTCCCATCTGATGTCAGAATGGGACAGAGGAGGCTAGTAAAGGAGTTTATTGATTTATTTAGAACAGGCGTCCCCAATCCCCAGTCCATGAACTTGTACTGGGCCGTGGCATGCCGGCAACTGGTCCGCACAAGCAAGCAAAGCCCCATCCGTGGGATGCAGGCAGCACATAAAGCCACGCATTCTCTGTCTGCAGAAAAACATTTCTCCACGGAACCGTTCCCTGATGCCCAAAAGTTTGGGGACCTCTAATTTAGAATACCTTCTTTTTCTAAGTTGCTGATAACCTCTGTGATTCCTGTTTCAGCAGCCGTTGGTTTGGGGTATTGTTTCTGGGGGGTTACCAGGGACCTGGTGATCTCTACCTGTGCACTAACACATGTCCCACCCTGTCCACAATGGGCTTGGTTAGCCCCTGGGGACAAAAGCCTCCATGTCAGAGAATTGTAAAGCAGATAGGGCTGCAATGGAGATTTGCTTACTCAAAGAAAAGTGTTTAATAAAAGAAGGCTTGGTTCCAGTATTTACCAGACCTTGCTTAGGATCACTGTGGGTTAAAACAAAAAGTAATTCCTCATGTTTTTAGGGCAGACATGTTAAACTCGTGATGTCACGTGACGTCATGCAATGTATCGGGACAGTGTTGTCATTGTTGGCAATGGGATGGGCACAGCTTCTGCGTGTCGCATCCGGCCTGTTGGCCGGCAGTTTGACAGCCTTGCTTTAGAGCAGGGGTTCTCAACCTTGGCAACTTTAAGACTTGTGGACTTCAACTCCCAGAATTCCTCAGCCAGCTTTGCTGGCTGAGGAATTCTGGGAGTTGAAGTCCACAAGTCTTAAAGTTGCCAAGGTTGAGAACCCCTGCTTTAGAGTCTTTCAAATGTTTTCCCCGACACTGCCTAGCAAGACCCATGTGTTTAACAACCACAGCAGTGGGGCAGCCCTAGAAACTGATTAAGAGGGAGTCTGAGATTGCATTTTCCTCAGGATCTGAGATCTCTGTTTCTTCTTCCCTCTTTACAGCTAGGACTGAAACTTTATTTAAAGCTTGTGTTAATTGTTTCAGTTCCTGCCAGAGGAGTGAGAAAGACAGTTCTTTCTCCTTCATCTTTTCTCCATTTTCTTTCTCTGATCCATGCCTTCCTTACTGATTTCTTTCTAACTGCTTCAACCACTCGTTCAAGTTTCTAGTAGAAGTCCCATCCCCTCTCTCCATGTTTTTCCCCAAATCTCTCAGCTTTCACCACGCTTGCACACACTCATCTCCATTCACATTCTCTGCCCTTGGTTGCTCCACAAATTCCTATTCCTATTGTCTTCCCATCTTCTTTCCCATCTTTCTTTTATCACTTGCACCTCCTCCACATACTTTACTTTACTTTACTTTACTTTACTTTACTTTACTTTACTTTACTTTACTTTACTTTACTTTACTTTACTTTACTTCACTTCACTTCACTTCACTTCACTTCACTTCACTTCACTTCACTTCACTTCACTTCACTTTACTTTACTCCCCAACATTTCCAATAGCTTTCCTTGCTTCTCGCAAATCTGTTTCCAAAGTGGCTAAGTTTAATGGGTAAGCTGTATCTACTCGCCCAATCCAGAATCGCTCAGGACGCTGCAGCCTACCCAGCACCCCTGTTGTGTCCTGAGCCTGCAAGAGCTGAAAGCAGGCTCAGAATTGTTGCAAATGGTCCCGGGCAAACCAAAAGCTGTCCGAGACCAGACAGAGTGGTGCCGGCCTTGGGCGCATGCGCAAGCCGCAAAAATGGTCAATTCCTATTGGTTCACACTGTCCGGGTTTCAAGCACTATAAAAGGCCTGCGTGCCTTTTGCTGTTTGCTTGGTTGTAGGAGAGAGAAATAAAGAGCTTGTTGTTTTCACCATGTGTCTTTGTCAATTGCCAACAAACCGTAAACACAACACTGGTTATGAAGGTGGGATGCCTGCAAGCAAGAAAAAGGATTAGGACTCACCAAGAAAGTCCTGACGATTGGGAAGACGGCGTCCTACGTTCGCGACTCAGCCTGCCAGTACAGCATCGCTGGAAGTGAGCTCGGCAAAAGGACCCTTTCCTGACTCTTAGCTTACAGAGGAGGCAATTAGCGAAGGCCGTAAAGCTTACGATGTCGAAGATTGGCCATTTGACTGATTTTGATGTCTCCCACCCAGAGAGATGGAATTCATACGTAGCACGGGTGGAGAACTACTTTAGAGTAAATCAAATAAAAGAAGATGGCCTGAAGGCAGCAACTCTTTTGTGTGCCTGTGGACAGGAAGCTTTTGACATCGCGGAAAATCTGGTGGCCCCTGCACTTCTGGAGTCAGTATTGTATGCTGACTTGAAGAAGATGTTGAAGGAACATTTCCGGCCGAAATTATCTGTTATAGCTTGGAGGAACGCGTTCGAGCAGAGAGACCAGAGGCCGAGTGAATCTGCTGCGGACTTTATTGCTGCCTTAAGACAAGTGGCCAGGCCTTGTGAGTTCAAGGATCTGGAAGAGAGGCTGCGTGATCGCTTTGTGTGTGGCTTAAGAAGCAGAGACCTACAACAAAAGATCTTTGCAAAAGAAGATGTCTCCTTCCAAGACGTGTTAAGAGAGGTGGCAGCTGAAGAAGCAGCAAGTGTGGCTGTGAAGGCTTTGTGGCTCGCCAGGAACCCTCCAGCCACCGCTACCATCCAAGAGGATGCTCAAGAAGAATCCGAAGCAGATTCCTGAAGAGGAGGTGGACAGACTTCACCAGCCAGCAGAAAGAAGGCCAAAGGGGCATTCAGACAAGGCCCCAGCATCTCTTCAGTGCTTCGGGTGCAGAGGACAACACAAGCAAGCTGACTGCAGGTTTCACTCCGCCATTTGCCAGGCATGTGGCAGGCAAGGCCACATTGCCTCCGTCTGTTTGGGTCGCCAGAAGGTCCAACCTCAGGAAGAATTGCTTCAGAAAGGTACCAGGGTCCCCAACCAACACAGGGTGGGTTTCTGCGCATCGCGCAGGAGTATTCTAAAGACAGGGACACACAAGCCCCTTAAGAAAAAACTTCACATTGACGTGAAGTTGCAAGGGGTTCCCTTATTGATGGAGCTGGACACAGGGTCTGCTCTATCAATCATTTCACTGGACACCTTTAAAAGGATTTGCAGCAGTAGTGGCCTTCTAGTTAAACTCAGGCCATCAAACCTAATACTCACTGATTTTCAGAATTCTAAAGTCAGTGTAAAGGGAGAGGCCACACTCAAAGTACAGCGAAAGGACTTTGAGGGGTTCCTGGATGTGGTGGTAGTTGGGGGTGAACGTACGAGTCTTATTGGACTTGATTGGTTTGAAGCTCTGGGAATCCAAGTAACTTGGCTGCACAACTTGCAAATATTGGGCCTTGCAGAGGTTTGCAAGGAGTTTGCAGATGTGTTTAGTTCAGAGCTAGGATCCTACAAGGGCCCTCCCATTGCACTGTGCTTAGACCCAACTATCACGCCCATCAGGGTTAAGTCTAGAAGGGTGCCTTTTGCCCTCAAAAGTAAGATAGATGCAGAGCTGGACAAATTGCTCCAGCAGGGCATTTTAGAACCTGTGGATTCTAGTCCATGGGAAACCCCCATAGTAACACCTCTAAAGGCTAATGGGGAACTCTGTATATGTGCAGACTTAAGTGCACACTAAATAAAGCGTTGCAACAGCACACATATCCAGTGCCTGTTGTAAGCCACATTCTGGCCTTCCTCAAGGGGGGGGTGCATTTTTGCAAAACTTGACCTGGCACAGGCCTATCAACAGCTATCTGTTGATGAGGCATCTGCAGAGGCCCAGATGATTGTAACCCACAGGGGGGCCATCAAGATCAAAAGACTGCAATTTGGGGTAAATGTAGCCCCTGGCATATTCCAAAGTGTCATGGAGAGCACACTTCGTGGTATTCCTGGGGTCTGTCCCTACTTCGATGACTCCTCATTGCTGGGGAGTCATCTCAAAATCTAGCTGAAAGACTAAGAGCTGTTTTGCTTCGTTTCCACCAATCAGGCCTTAAACTGAAGCAGGATAAATGCAAGATAGGAGTCACTTCCACTGACTTCTTAGGGTTCAGGATTGATGCCCAAGGCATTCACCCTGCTGAATCTAAGCTTCAAGCGATTCAGCAGGCCCCAGGGCCCAAGCCCAAAAGTGAGCTGCAAGCTTTCTTGGAGCTTTTAAATTTCTATCTCACATTCCTTCCACATAAGGCTGCAGTGGCTGAGCCATTACACTGGCTCTTAGACAAGCAAGCTCCATGGCAGTGGACTAAAGTCCATGACAGGAGTTTCAATGAGGTTAAGGCCTTGCTCTCTTCAAATGCTGTTTTAGCACATTTCAATGAGCAACTCCCTGTTTGCATTGCATGCGATGCATCTCCTTATGGCAGTGGTTCTCAACCTTTTAAATGCCGCGACCCCCAACTGGTTGTAAGTCAAGGACTACCTGTATTTCCCTGCCCGGGAGCGCCGCACATGCATGGTGCTGCTCCCTGCACCGGCCGAGGTGTAGCTGGCAAGGGGCAGCGACGGCGCAGGGCGACCACTGGCTGGGCCACCAGCTGGCCCAGCCCAAGGGAGGTAAGGCACCCGCCGGGCCCCATGCGTGCCAGCAACCCTCCCTGCATCTGCCACTGCCCTGCTAGCCTTACCTTGGCCACCGCCCATTTGGGGCGGCGGCAGGCAGGCCCAGGCGCTCCTGGGCAGCCGCGGCAAGCAACAGAGATGGCGCAGGGTGACCACCGGCTGGTCCACCAGCTGGCCCAGCCCAAGGGAGGTAAGGCACCTGCCGGGCCCCACGCACACCAGCAACCCTCCCTGCGCCCGCCGGCCTCCCACCTCCCACCCCTGGCCCTCTTTTACTTATATTTTTAGTAGTTGCTCAGCAGGGAGGGGTGGAAACTTCCAGACAGCTTGCCTTCGCTGCAGACAACTTGCAGCACCGTTTGTAGACTGGGACTTTTGGCGGGCTCAGCAAGGCAGAGAAAGCCTGGACAATTCCTATTGGCTTTTGAAAGCCAATAGAATTAGACTATATTCAAGAGAGTCTATTCTATTGGCTTTCAAAAGCCAATAGAATAAGAGGAAGTAGCACAGCTAAGGAAAAGGGGGAAAATGACTGCATTGTTTGGTGACCCCCGTGAAATGGTCGTTCGACCCCAAATGGGGTTGCGACCCACAGGTTGAGAACCGCTGCCTTATGGGGTGAGAGCAGTACCTAGCCATCTGAAGGCTGATGTGACACAAGGACTCTGTCATCTGCAGAGCAGAATTATGTTCAGATTGATAGAGAAGCCTTGGCCATAGTCGCTGGCATAAAGAAATTCCATGATTTCTTATATGGCCCCCACTTCACGGTCTACACAGACCATAAGCCTCTGCTGGGTTTGTTTACCACTAACAAACAGACACCATATATTATTTCCCCATGTAAGCTGAGATGGTCCATTTTCCTGTCAGCATATAACTATACTCTAATTCACAAACCTGGAAAAGAGATGGGTCATGCAGATGGCCTAAGCAGATTACCTGTTAAACAGATCCTGCCCCTGCTATTAATATCCTTTCTATTCAGGAGTTACCTGAATCTCCCCTAAATGCTAGGGACGTGACTGCAGAAACTGCCACTGATCACATGCTCACATGCGTGCTGAACTGGGTGTTGTCAGGTTGGCCTGACACGTGCCCAGGTCCTGAGTTCCAAAGCTTCTGGCACAAGAAGCATGAACTTTCCACTTTCAAGGGGTGCCTGTTATGGGGTAGTAGGGTAGTAATCCCAGCCTCATTGAGATCTAGAATAGATTATATACAAAGGAAATATCAATTTAAGAAATTGTATTTAGTATATAGTTAAATATTTATATGTTGGATTGAAAAATGTAGTTAAATTTTTAATAGGATTTATATAATATCTTGGTGTAGTTTAGTGGGTTTTCTTGTGTTTTTTTTACCCTGTATTCACTTTGGGAAGTCAGGGGTGGGGGGTGGGGGGGGAGGAGGGGTTTCTATAATCTTCTCAACTGTAACATGATATTTGATAAGGGATGGATTGCTCTGCGGCACCTTGTACCACATCTGGAGGGGAGGAGACTGAGGAGTGAAGGTTGAGCGAAGTAGGGAGGTGGCATGAGGGGGAGGAGAGAGTGGGGCTAGAGATGGTGGGTGGATAGAGGTAGAGGTAGGGAGAAAGGTGGAGGGGGATGTGGTTGGGGGGTGCCACAGAGCAATACCCGTAGTTAACTTAACTATTTTAGTTAAGTTTTTAAGTTTTTATGTTTTGTTCTTGTGATTGAAAAAGTTGTAAATGTCTTTATTCAGTTGAGTTGTTTTAATGTGATTTTTTTCCTCTTTTGTTATTTATAATTATAAAAATTAATAAAATTTTATTTAAAAAAAAGAGATCTAGAATCTTGCTCTCTCTGCATGAGGGACATCCTGGTATAGTAAGGATGAAAGCGCTTGTGCGCAGCCACCTTTGGTAGCCTGGACTCGATAAACCCATCGAGGCTCAGGTGCACGGGTACCAAGTGTGCCAACAGTCATGGCCTGAAATGCCTCAGGCCCCAGTACATAGGTGGGAGGAAATTCAAACCCCATGGTCACGGGTGCATATAGATTATGCTGGGCCCTTTCAGCGGCAATTCTTCCTTCTCATTGTTGACAGCCATTCCAAGTGGCTAGAGGTTGTTCCTCTTTCCCCCACTACTACTGCCAGGACCATCCAGGTATTGAGAGGAATTTTTGCATTGCACGGGCTTCCAGATGTCCTGGTTTCAGATAATGGCCCATAATTTACCTCTTTTAAGTTCCAGGCTTTTCTTCAGGCCAACTTGATCTGGCATGCGACTTCTGCTCCCTTCCACCCATCCTCCAGCAGACAGGCAGAGAGAATGGTGCACACTACCAAAGATGCTCTCAAGAAACTGACTTACGGTAACTGGCAGGTTAGCAGATTTCCTTCTTTCACACCACACCACATCTTGTCACAGGGAAGAGCCCTGCAGAACTCCGCTGGGGTCAACCGCCTCATCACCAAACTGGACAGGTTGCACCCAGACCGGGTGGCTTCACAGGTGTCACAACCGCGGGCACCTAGGAGACTTCAAGTGGGTGATTCGGTTTGGGCAAGGAACTATGGGCCTGGACATCTCTGGATCACAGCTGTGGTCTGCAAGGTCTCTGGGCCGTTGTCATATGAAGTTGCCTTGGATGATGGCCACGTTCTTCGCAGACACATAGACCAACTGCGTTGGATACTGGACAGCCACGTTTCCACTCCTGGCTCTGCTCTGGGGATGGAGGAGGACCATAATATGCATTCTGAGTCACAGGTTCTCAGGCCTAACAGGGCTTCACAAGCTGCTGAGGCTGTTTGGGGTCATCTCAAGATTCTGCAAGTGCTCCAAGCAGGAATTCCCAGGATAGAGGGTCATCCCGCACATCCATTATTGCTCCAGACAGGGAGTCACACTGGGGGTATCCACATTATTCAAACATGTCAGATAGTGCTCCAGACAGGGAGACTGACCAGTGGTATCCACATAAATCAAACACTCTCATAATTCAGCTATTGCTCTGAAAACTAAGTCAATAGCAAGGAGGTTTGCCATGGAGGCGGCTCCTGACTCTGGCACCTCTGGCACATGCTCAGGGGCTACAGAGTACTGGAGCGCTTCTGCCATTCAGGCCTCTCCACCTGCTAGCCTTGGGCTCGAGGGACAGTGTTCCCAAGAGGAGCTCATTGTGGACTTGGGGACTTCCACCCCTCCAAGATACACTTGCTTGGACTCAGAGGGTCCAGCCAGTCAGCAGCTGGGGGGGAGACCTGGGTATTTGGGGCATCAAAGTCCTGGCCTGCCTAGCTTGGTAGGTGAGCAGGTAGGCCAGGCATCCTCACCAGGGTCACCTGGGTATTTAGGGCACCAAAGTCCTGGCCTGCCTAGCCTGGTAGGCGAGCAGGTAGGCCAGGCACCCTCACCAGCCCTTAGAAGGTCACAGAGGGCCAAGTGCCCTCCTAAACATCTAGGAGATTATGTGAGGTTCCTGTCAACACATAAGGAACCTTGCCATGAGGTCGCTGAATGAGGGGGTTAACATTTAGTTAGAATATCATATATTATTGTGATTTTGGATACATTATTCCAGTTAATAATTATTTTGTAAGGGGCTGCCTGCGTGCAGACCCGAGCAATTCAACCCTCCTTGCATTTGAATAATGCACCTGTGCGTAAGCTAGGTGTGTTTCATCTAGGGGGGAGGGGTGTTGTGTCCTGAGCCTGCAAGAGCTGAAAGCAGGTTCAGAATTGTTGCAAATGGTCCCGGGCAAACCAAAAGCTGCCTGGGACCAAACAGAGTGGCGCCAGTCTTGAGGGCATGCGCAAGGCGCGAAAATGGTAAATTTCTATTGGTTCACACTGTCCGGGTTTCAGGCACTATAAAAGGCCTGCGTGCCTTTTGCTGTTTGCTTGGTTGTAGGAGAGAGAAATAAAGAGCTTGTTGTTTTCACCATGTGTCTTCGTCAATTGCCAACGAACTGTAAACACAACAACTCCCTTTAAAGATTGATTGCTCCATAGGTGCTGCATAATGTCATTCATAGTTTGCCCCTCATCCCTTTTATTAGGGGGCTCTGTTCCAGTTATGAACAGGTACCATTAGTGATGGCAGAATTCTAAAGTGTCCCCTTTCCCCTGCCAATCTCCAATGGCTTTCAGTCATAATTGGGTGCCAGACATTAAGTCCTGCACCATGTTTTGGAGCCCTTGTAAGACACTGAAGCAGTCACCAGGATTGGAGGAATTAGGATTTCTCCAGTACGTGTGCCATTTGGTGCAGACTTCAGGATAGGTTAAAATGACCCGCTCAATTTTTTGGTCAGATAAATTATACTAGAGGCTCAGTTGATGTAGCCTCCAAGTCCATTTAAGGGGATCAGTGCTCAAGGCCCCCAGATCTGTAACAATCTGTTTCAGCTCACCTCCTGATAAAAGAGTATGAGTAACTACTTGTTCCCACTCTTCCCATTTCTGGTTTTGGGCATTTTTGTGCCGTGTTTGTGCTCGGGTTTCCATTACTACTATTGATGCCTGAGGAAATGTATTGATTAATTCCTCAAAGGGCTCCTTCCCATCAGAGAAATAGTCTGGGATTTCATTGGAATCTGAGCCTGTTAAGCAGGCAATTTGGTAAGATTGTTGCCTTATTTGTCTGTGCAGCTCCCCAACTTTACTACATTCTCCACAGGCTGGGTGCTTATTCCTAGTGGGGGTTGGCACAAGGTCTTTTAAAGCTTCAATTTCTAATTCTTGCATAGCATGCTTTTGTTGCCATTCTTCTTCCCTTCCTAAATTATCCATCAATTGAGCCAAGGTCTCTTTTAGTTTCACTATTTGGCTATTTGCAGCTAGTAATCAGACTGCAAAGCATGATGGTTATTTCTGAGTTGCTCCAAGTCTCCTTTTCAAGAGGAGTTTTCCAACTGCTACTGCCTAAGGAGTTGATCCATTTGGGTGAGCCCAACCCCCAATATTACTGCCAACACTCCAGGTACATCTTTCTGTTTCTTTCCTCCTCTTAATTTGTACAGTTTCCCAAATTCTACCTTAATATCTCTCCCTAAATGCACTGACCTCATTTTCTCCTGCAAATCACCAATAGGCAATTCCAATTTCTTAATAAGTTTTTTCATCATTTCACAATATACTAAACCAATTTTCCCCTCTCAGGATTGTCCAGTGGAGCTGTCACCTGGGAGACAGGCAGTGACAAAGCACCCTTTTTCTGGGCATCCCCAAATTTCCACAAAGGCATAACTGATATCTCATAAATTCAAAGGATCTATGCATCCCACTTCTAACACTATAAAATATTACACAAGTGTGCTCTCAGGTTCAGGTCGTTGTTGTTCTTGTTAGTTGCGAAGTCACATCCAACCCATCACGATCCCATGGACAACATTCCTCCAGGCCTTCCTGTCCTCTACCATCTTCTGGAGTCCATTTAAGCTCACGCCTACTGCTTCAGTGACTCCATCCAGCCACCTCATTCTCTGTCGTCCCCTTCTTCTATTGCTCTTAATCTTTCCCAGCATTAGGCTCTTCTCCAGTGAGTCCTTCCTTCTCATTAGGTGGCCAAAGTACTTGAGTTTCAACTTCAGGATCTGGCCTTCTAAAGAGCAGTCAGGGTTGATCTCCTCTAGGACTGACCGGTTTGATCGCCTTGCAGTCAGTGGACTTGCAGGAGTCTTCTCCAGCACCATAGTTCAAAGGCCTCAATTCTTTGGTGCTCAGCCTTTCTTATGGGCCAACTTTCACAGCCCATACATTGCAACTGGGAAAACCATGGCCTTGACTATACATACTTTTGTTGGCAGGTTGATGTCTCTGCTTTTTAGTATGCTATCTAGATTTGCCATAGCTTTCCTCCCTAGGAGCAAGCATCTTTTAATTTCTTGGCTGCAGTCCCCATCTGCGGTGATCTTGGAGCCCAGGAAGATAAAATCTGTCACTACCTCCATTTCTTCCCCATCTATTTGCCAGGAATTGAGCGGGCCAGATGCCATGATCTTGGTTTTCTTAATGTTGAGTTTCAAGCCAACTTTTGCATTCTCCTTCTTCACCCGCATCAAGAGGCTCTTTAGTTTCTCTTCACTTTCTGCCATTAGAGTGGTATCATCTGCATATCTTAGGTTGTTGATATTTCTCCCTGCAATCTTAATTCCAATTTTTGATTCATTTAGCCCTGTCTTTCTCATGATGTGCTCTGCATATAAGTGAAATAGGCAGGGCAACAGAATACAGCCTTGCCGGACTCCTTTCCCAATTTTGAACCAATCAGTGGTTCCATGTCTAGTTCTCACTGTTGCTTCTTGACCCGCATATAGGTTTCTCAAGAGACAAATAAGATGATCTGGTACTCTCATCTCTTTAAGAACTTGCCACAATTTGTTGTGATCCACACAATCAAAGGCTTTAGCATAGTCAATGAAGCAGAAGTAGATATTTTTCTGGAACTCCCTAGCTTTCTCCATGATCCAGCATATGTTGGCAATTTAATCTGTAGTTCCTCTGCCTCTTCAAAATCCTGCCTGTACTTCTGGAAGTTCTCGATCTAGACTGCTAGAGTCTAGCTTGTAGGATCCAAAAGCAACTCAAAAACTGGGCAGGGTTCAGGACCTCTTTTTATCCCCTCAGAGTTGATGGGGAGGAGTTTCCCATGCAGGCCCAATTCCTTCATTGGTGAAACTTGGGGAGGGGCTTGCCATGTGCTCAGGCCCAACTTTTCTCCATTTGTTCCCTTTACAACTTGTTTCCTTTCCCTGAGGGAGCTTTTCCTGTCTTTTGTCCACCCTGCTTACATGCCATTTTTAGGTATGGTAGCTTTGGCCTAGTCTCACAGACTGAAGCCAAAGGGAACACTTGGGGGTATCATGAATCATAAGGGAATTAGGGCAACAGAAGTGGTGGAGGAGGCCAAAGAGGCTACAGCTGATTCACCACCAGAATGGCCCTCAGGCACGGGAGTGAGGAAGGCTGGAGGTGATAATCCCCAGCTCACCACTATGCAAGCTCAAATATCCAACTTAACCAAGATGATGGCCTTGTGGACAACAATGGGTGGTTCACCCTTGAGTGAAGGTCTGGCTAGGTCAGTCAGTGGGGGACTGGGCTCTTTCACTTCACTGACAAGTTGGCAAGGCCAGTGATCTAACTGTGGGGTGTAGGGCATTACGGGCGTACTTGTACAAAGCTGTAAAAACCACAAAATTCAGCCCAGTTGGGAAACTACAAAGAGGCCCAGTGAGGGGGCCAACTGGGTGTCAAACAATACTAGCTAGCTCCAATCAAAGGGGTGGCCCAGGGCATCACCCTTCATGAGCAGTGTTTCCCCAAAGCCCCCCTCTGTGATAGGAGTGATGGGAGCATGTCTCTTAGTGAGGGACTCCCATATCTAGGACCTACCGAGGTCAAAGTGATGAGGCTTCAGCAATAGCTTTTGGGGACTCGAGCATGGGCTGTCAGACCAGATACTGTGTTTCTTATCAGAAAAAAGTGGGCCCTTCTTCTTTTTTAATCTTTTTTATTTAATATATAAAATATAAAATACAAAGAAAAAATAGAAATAGGGGATTAAGGGAGGAAAAAGGAAAAGGGGAGAGAAGGTGTGAGGTATAAGGGAAAAGGGAAAAAAGTGTTGACTTCCAGTGTTTAACACAGAGCAAAGTAAAAGCACTCTAGCCGCAACTTTTTGTTTTTACACATTTTTATATAACTAGCCATTTCTATAATAGCAAATCTATCTAATCGACAAAACCAAATTCAAAAATACTTTTTTTGTCACAAGCACAAAATCCAGAAATGGTATCCAAATGAAGAACATACTCAATTATATTCTCCTCTTTACATGGAATGCTTTACCTTGTTGTGGAAATAGTATAAGTTTCTATTTGCTCCTACTAATCTTTGTAAACTATCACCATTTCTATTAACAAGATTAACTGTATACTTTCTCAAGTACTTTAATCTTACTGGGAAAAGTACTCCCCCCCTTTGTTTTAAAGAAAAATGCTAAACTTTCTTTAAGTACTTTTCTAAAATCAAAATTTTCCAATACTTTTTTTTTAGCTTGTTAATATACAGGCTTCGAATTTCAATATTGAATTTAGCTCCCACCCTCCAAACTATCCTTATAAAATAATATCTTTTTTTCTTCCTTTTATAAACATCCTTTTTAGAACACAAAGTTTTCTTTAAACTAGTATATTTTCTTTAGCTTTCTATTAACACAAGTATCCTCAAATACATTTTCAAAAACATTTTACATACTTTAAAAATTATTTAAGCATTATATCTATATAATAAAAATCATTTTCAAATTTTTTATTAAAAGTTTCTTTTGCTTACAAGTATCAAACAAAGAAAAATCCATCCTAGATCCAATTCTCCAATTTTCTTAATATGAGTACTCTCAAATAGAGTTTCAATAACATTTGCCTCACCTTCATGGATTACTGCCTTAGTGTGGCGAAGGGACTTGTGTAACTCAATGAAGCTATGAGCTATTCCGTGCAGGGCCATCCAACATGGACAGGTCATAGCAGAGAGTTCTGACAAAATGTGATCCACTGGAGAAGGAAATGGCAACCCACTCCAGTATCTGTGCCATGAAAACCCCATGGACAGTACCAAAAGGCAAAAAGATATGACGCTGGAAGATGAGCCCCTCAGGTCAGAAGGTGTCCAATATGCTACTGGGGAAGAGCAGAGGGCTAGTACTAGTAGCGCCAAAAAGAGTGAAGCGACTGGGCCAAAGCCGAAAGGACACTCAGCTGTGGATGCATCTGGTGGTGAAAGGAAAGTCCAATGCTGTAAAGATCTTTTTTCTGTAGGAACCTGGAATGTAAGATCCATGAATCAAGGCAAGTTGGACGTGGTCAAACAAGAGATGACAAGACTGAACATTGACATCTTAGGAATCAGCAAACTAAAATGGACAGGAATGGGTAAATTTAATTCAGAGGACCATCAGGTATACTACTGCGGGCAAGAATCCTTCAGAAGAAATGGAGTAGCCTTCATAGTCAATAAAAGAATAGGAAAAGCAATACTGGGAGGTGAATAGTCGAGCTATTCAAAATTTTAAAAGACGATGCAATAAAAGTGCTACACTCATTTTGCCAGCAAATTTGGAAAACTCAGCAGTGGCCACAGGATTGGAAAAGGTCAGTTTACATCCCAATTCCAAAGAAAAGCAATGGCAAAGAATGTTCAAACTATCGCATCATTGCACTCATTTCACATGCAAGTAAAGTTATGCTTAAAATCCTACAAGCTAGACTCCAGCAGTATGTGGATTGAGAACTTCCAGAAGTACAGGCAGGATTTCGAAGAGGCAGAGGAACTACAGTTCAAATTGCCAACAAACGCTGGATCATGGAGAAAGTTAGGGAGTTCCAGAAAAACATCTACTTCTGCTTCATTGATTATGCTAAAGCCTTTGATTGTGTGAATTACAACAAATTGTGGCAAGTTCTTAAAGAGATGGGAGTACCAGACCATCTTATTTGTCTCTTGAGAAACCTATATGCGGGTCAAGAAGCAACAGTGAGAACTGGACACGGAACCACTGATTGGTTCAAAATTGGGAAAGGAGTCCAGCAAGGCTGTATTCTGTCACCCTGCCTATTTAACTTATATGCAGAGCACATCATGAGAAAGACAGGGCTAGATGAATCAAAAGTTGGAATTAAGATTGCGGGGAGAAATATCAACAACCTAAGATATGCAGATGATACCACTCTAATGGCAGAAAGTGAAGAGGAACTAAAGAGCCTCTTGATGCGGGTGAAGAAAGAGAGTGCAAAAGTTGGCTTGAAACTCAACATTAAGAAAACCAAGATCATGGCATCCAGCCCTCTCAATTCCTGGCAAATAGATGGGGAAGAAATGGAGGTAGTGACAGATTTTATCTTCCTGGCTCCAAAATCACCACAGATGGGGACTGCAGCCAAGAAATTAAAAGACGCTTGCTCCTAGGGAGGAAAGCTATGGCAAATCTAGACAGCATACTAAAAAGCAGAGATATAACCCTGCCAACAAAAGTACGTATAGTCAAGGCCATGGTTTTCCCAGTTGCAATGTACGGCTATGAAAGTTGGACCATAAGAAAGGCTAAGCGCCAAAGAATTGAGGCCTTTGAACTATGGTGCTGGAGAAGATTCCTGCAAGTCCCCTGGACTGCAAGGCAATCAAAGTGGTCAGTCCTAGAGATCAACCCTGACTGCCAGATCCTGAAGTTGAAACTCAAGTACTTTGGCCACCTAATGAGAAGGAAAGACTCACTAGAGAAGAGCCTAATGCTGGGAAAGGTTGAGGGCAATAGAAGAAGGGGACAACAGAGAACGAGGTGGCTGAATGGAGTCACTGAAGCAGTAGGCATGAGCTTAAATGGACTCCAGAAGATGGTAGAGGACAGGAAGGCCTGGAGGAACATTGTCCATGGGGTCGCGATGGGTCAGACATGACTTTGCAACTAACAACAACAAAGCTAAACACTATTGATAATTGTAACAAAGATGTTTTTATTCAATTGATAATAATAAGAACTGTATTAGCTATTAAGGGAAAAAGAGGGGAAATATCTGATGTTGTAACATGAGGTTTATACTAAAGATTATGTATGCTATTGAACTATTGATTAACCCAGTCATCACGTTGTTTTTTGACATGAGAAATATAAAAATGTTGGGATTGCTTATATAAAAGAAATGGTTTCTTTGTTTTATCTTCTTTTTTGCTCTTATTTTCTTTTAAGATATGAGAAATGTAAAAATGTGATGGCTTGTATGAGAAAAAAGATTTAAATACTTAAGTGTAACTAATTTTGAGAAAATTTTAACTAGTAAGAATGTTTTGAGTACTGTGGGAAAACAAATTTAAATAAGAATGTAAACAGGATTTATGATAAGTCAATCAAGATGATCAATGAAAAAAAGCTTTATATTTCTTTTAAATTAAAAATTATTTAAGTAAGAACTGTATTAATTTATGGTTGGCTAAAGAGAATATTATTGGAAGAAGAGGAAATCAAGTAAAGTTATTATAAGGACTATAGAATTATAGAAATTAATTGTTATTGATTGTTTTTTAAATACTAACTCAGACAACACGATGTTTACCAAATATTAAGGTGTATGTTAAAAATCAATTAAACATTTTTTTAAAAAGAATATCTCTAATACTTTGTTCGTCCATGTTGGCTTCCACTTTTAGTCAGGATCAGAAAATTTTTGCCACCCACGGCAGAGAAAACCAAGCTACAAGTTAGTACAATATTAAACTAAAATCACAGTCTTCATTTTTTTTTATGTCTCTGACAGCTTTTTTTTTCTTCATCACATTTCCTTATTTGGCTTCCCTTAACAGCCTTAACAACCCCTTGTTATTTAAGACAAAAAAAATCCCTAAAATGATATGAGTCTTCAAAAAGGCACAGCAGACTATAACTAAAAAGAGCCTCTTTTTAACTTGGGTTGAAAAGAATAATAGTCTTTGAAGATGATTAAGAAGGGAAAGGCACAACTTACTGTCCATTTGAAAGGTGGATTTCAAACGTCAGCTTCTTCAAATTTGAACAGATTACAGCCCATCCCACCCAGCTTTTGACATGCAGATTGTTTCTCTGCTGGCTTGCAGCTGTTATGGGGGGTTCCAAGGGAAAGGTCTTCAACCCACACTGACTGGATGGGTCTTAAAAACTGAAAGATTACCAGTCCCTTCAGTTAACAGGTTGGAGAGCTGCATCCCAGGAAGAAATCCTTCAGAGATCTCTCCCCAGGCACACCACTCAGTTGGCCATCTTCCCAGAAGCCTGTAGTCCCTTCTTCAATGGTGCTGGTACCATTGAAGAAGGGCCTCTTGGATTCAGGTGCACAAGTGACAATATTGTATTGGGATTTCTATGACAGGCACCTGACGCACATACCCATAAAAAAGTTGGGCAATTTGAAGATTTGGGGCATTGGAACCAAGAAGTGTCCATAAGATGGGTATCTACCTATCCAGCTAAAATTCAGGGCCACACTGAAACCTTTGACACCCTGGCCATTGTCTGTACCCGCCCTCCAGGAGCTAGCCAGGGCTCACTGATTGTGAGGATGAACACCAACTTAGTTAGGTATCTGCTCATCCCAATTGTCCCAATAGGAAATGACTCGGTGACGGGGGACATTCATCCCACACTGCAGGCAATATACTGATACCTGATGCAAGAGCAGAGGGTGGTGCGATTATGGAAATTGGACTGAACAAAGAGAATACTACAACCAGGGGAGATGACATATCTACGGGCCTCTGTCAGACTGGGCTGGAAGCAGCCTGGGCCCTACCTCATCCTTGAATCTGACCCCAGAAGACAGAACGTTGGTGTGGAAGTAATCTCAGAGGTGGTCTCCACAAAGGCCCTGTGGCAGGCCAGAGGATAGATCTCAGTTGGAGTCCAAAATATTACCAACTTCCCTGTGAAGTTGAAGGACCAGATGTTGTTGGGACAAGTGAGCCCAGCCACCCCAATTATACTGTCTGATACTAGGAAAAACACTGAGGGTGAGAAGAACACACAGCTTTCCCAAGAGTGGTGAGAGAGGGCTAGAGACTAGCTTTGGGGGTGGAAACATCTGTTCTCGAAAGTTGAATTTGAGGTAGTCCTTGACTTACAACAGTTTGCTTAGTGACTGTTTGAAGTTACAATAGCACTGAAAAAAGTGCCCCCCCAAGCCACAGCCAAGCAACACACCTGCCGGCCTGCCTGGCAGCGCTCTTCCTTCTGTCCGAGGTTTTCATTATTGTGAGCATTTCTGTTGAGGATTGGCGACGGGAGTGGGGTGGGGGGTGTTTGGTTTTTATTCCCCCCATCTGCTGGGTGGTTGCAGTAGGTTTTGGTCGCTTTACATGACCCTGGGACACTGTGACCGTCATAAATATGAATCAGTTGCCAAGCATCTGAATGTAAATCACAAGAACCTGGAGATGCTGCAATATTCCAGCTGATCGGCGCTTCTTCTCGGCTCAGCAGAAGCGCCAGGATCAGCACCGAGCTCCAGCTGGAGCCTGGCGCTGATCCTGGTGCTTCCACTGAGCCCTGACAGCCCTGCAGCTCCAGCCATCTCTCGATCAGGCTTGTGCGGTGCTGCCACCGATTCAGCTCATTCCCTTCCCCCACTACCACTTTTCTAGGATGCTCGCATACCACCTGCCAGGTGCCAATGTACCACAGGTGGTACCTGTACTACTGGTTGAAGAGCCCTAACTTAGATGACCTTAGAGAGCATCTAACAGAATTGAAGAGGACTGGGATCAGCTACGAATCTCGAAGTCCCTATACCTCTTCCATAATGGTAGTCCAGAAGAAGAATGGGTCCCTGAGAATGTGTATAGATTACCTTATCCTCAATTGGAGGACCATTCCAGATCAGTACTCTACTCATCAAAATGAAGATGTGCTGCTTTGTTTATTGGGAACAAAGTGGTTTAGTGTACTGGATTTGAGAAGTGGCTATCACCAGATTCCCATGCATCCAGATGATAGAGAGAAAACTGCTTTCATCTGCCCTTTGGGGTTCTATACATTCAATCGAATGCCTCAAGGGTTATCAGGGGCCCCAGTGACTTTTCAGAGAGTCATGGAATGGACTGTGGGAGACATGAACCTGATAGAGGTGCTAGTTGACCTAGATGATATCATTGTCTTTGGTGAGACTCTTGCACAACACGAGGAACTCTTGGAGAAGGTTCTGTCAGCTATACTAAGAGGGTCAGGAGAAGCTGGACTCCAGTGGTCCTTTCGCAGGTAACGCTACACATCAAAAGTCAAATCTTTCTATGATTAGGAAATATAAGCCTGGTAAAAATTTTACTGATTTGTTGTTTTGATTATAAGTAAAATGTTTGTAACAGCAGAGATTTATTGAAAAGTAAGGCTTCAAATCCTTCAGTACAGTTATCTGCAAATTTAACAGAGAAAACCTTAATGTACATTAATTGTGCTTGCACTGATGAAGGACTTTGGGGACTAGTATCATAGAAGGAAGGTTTGGTAAAGTAATATTAATAGGGCAGAAGCCAAAGAAATAGGCAGGGCACCCAATCATCACATATTTCTGCTGTGCATTGTTACAGCTCTGCAATTTGTCATTAAATTCAACAGTTCATCTCTATCACTTATTTGCTCCATGGTGTGTGTATGAGTGTGTGTATGTATGTACACACATATATACCATGTACAGCTGTTTCCTACATATGCACATATATAATCAAATACCTGAATTTTAAAATAAGCACATATGCTATTAATCACATGAAACATGACTCAGGTCTCCAGGGAGCTATTTGAAAAGCATAGCTAGGATATATCCATAGCAATATCTATGAATTGATAGTGAGTACTTGCACATTACAACCAATATAGTTTTTAGCCTGCCCCTATTAATATTTTGCTAGCATTAAAGTTAGCAAATGTCATCTACAGTGTCATCTGTAGTTTTTCTATTTCTTCATGCTAAGACACACACACTCACGATACTTTCCGTATCACCAATAAATACCATAAAATCAGGCAAAGTATTTATTTCCAAATCTCTAATACACATCTTATGTCCCATGGAAATGTGGCTGGTGGGCAACAGAGACAAGACCAAGATGTTTGTAGAGCTACATCCTGGTATAGAGTGACTTTATAGGATTTATTAGTTCACAAAAGATATTGCTTGAATTTTCAGTGATTAATGCTATTTCTTTATATATCTTGCTGTATGTATTGTATTTACTCAGTTTTAGCTTTTTGTCAACTTTTAAACGATCTTGGCTGCAGCCATCTTCACTTCATTTTCAGTTGCCACAGCAATGGGAGGGGGGAGATGTATTCTTTTAGTTTAGACATAATAATAACTTTCCTGTGGGAACCAAGGTCAAGCTATGTAAGTTTGGGTGGACTGGAGCTTCTGTTAGAAAGTCTGCCAAAATAGTTAATTGGGGATTGTGATTTATGACATATTGCAGGGGTGGGAAGTTCAACTTGTTACATTGTAACCTTGGGGGGGAGACTTTCAGTCTTAGTTTCACCTTTGTTCGTGCTGATATTATGTAGCCATTAAACATGTTCTTTGAGGAAAGCAATTGCCTCAGAGTTCTTATTTCTACTGGTCTCATCTATCAGAACCATGACATCAAACCAAGACTCTAAAGTTTACCAATCTATGGGGTTCTGAGCCCCAGTTGCCAACCTAGACTCTGGGAGGACGGCAAAGATTCAGGGAAGATGCAAAAATGGAAAAGAAAGGGGAGTCAATCTCGAGCCTCGGAGCGGTGGCGGTGGCAGATGGCTTGCAGGCTGCTGTTCAGGTGGAGAGTGCGGTCCTTGCAACTGGATTGAGAGCAAAGGCATGAGGGAGGAAGCGATCATCCTTGGGGGGACTTGGCGGTCAGATGCTGCCCTACCGCTAAAGAGCACGGCAAAAGCTGCAGAGGTTGAGGTCCCACTGATCTCATCACAAGGCTTCTGTTTACCTGTGATGATGAAGGCAAAGTGACTGGCCTCTTGGGATGAGTCTGGGGAGTGGAAATACCTGACCACTATCCACAGCCGCTCAGTCGAGCCTCTGAGGGAGAAATTTTACAGGCTGTGTGAAGAAGGACAGGCCATGCACCAAGTGATCTCAGGTGGGCGAGAAGACAGGTGTCCCGTTAGCCTTCACCACCTCAGCAAAGTCCTAGTCCCATAGTGGTGGCACAGACCACCACTGTTGAAGCTGGACCAAACTTCGAGTCCAGTGCATTGGCGGATGTCAACTTTAGAATAAGCATGGTTGCAACCAACTTTTTTTCCCCTCTCATTCCTAGTTGCACAGAGGAAGGGGGTTTGTCAGGGGTTGCGCTAGACAAAACAGACTTTCTCTCTTGGACTTTTTCTCATGGGAACCAAGGTCATTGGCTTCTCCCGAGACTGCAGGCTGGGCGTTTTATGAAAAGCCAACCAACAAGCTGAGTGGGGAAACGTTGCTTGCATAGTTTTGGGGGTGAGATTTCTTAACTTTGTATTAGGGAATTGTTACGCATCTCTTCAGACTTGGTTTCACTTTTGAAGTATCGATACTCTGTATCAATAAACATGTTCTTTGAGGAATTTCCAAGCCTTAGAGTTCTGCTTTATTTGTTTCTATCAATTGGAACCATGACATCATTAAACCAAGTCTCATAAAACTTTGTTTCTCGGGGTGCTGGGCCCCAGCTGCCTACTCACTCACTTTTGGGAAAGTGGTAAAGGCCCAGTAAAAACTCAAGATAGAGGAGAAAGTTGAAATCATTGCTAGCAGCAATGGGACTCAGGCTATCGGAGCACAGGCTGGCACTCCAGCCACCAAGGAGGTGTCATGGGCAGAGGTTCAGATTGATCCAGCCTGGGAAACTGGTACCGCCAGAAGGAGCTACAGCCTTAGTGGACTTGTTCCAGGCCGAGGCTGCCCCTCAGCACAGGACTACTCCTGTAACCACTGGAGAGGAACTTTTATTGCTACCATCCCAGGGTTCTTCATCTGCAGATGGAAAGAAAGAAAAGGGCTCAATAGGATGGGACAACTCTGGAGAATGGAGGTTTCAGTCAGCAGTCCACAGCCCCTTGCTTGAACAGCTGAAGGAGAAGTTCAGCCAGCTGGAGGTAAAGGATACAATTCCTATTGCTCAGGATGTGGGAGCCATGGGGGAAAATGCCAAAAACTATCCCTCTCTCCCTCCCCCTCACTGGAGTTCTAACCCAACTGCCGGAGCCCATGCTGCTTCACCCATCCCTCCACCAGCTGCAATACCGAGCCCTGTATCTGGCCAAGCCCATGGCCACAGCTCTGGATGTCAATCATGGAGCCCAACAAAGAGAAATCCGGAGAGTGATTTGGTCACATCCCCAGGACCAGCTAGTTGCCCAGGATCAACAGCAGGCACAAATGGCCCCGCCAAGATTCGAGCCTCCTCCCATTAAGCTCACTTTCAGTGGGGATCCTGAAAAGCTGACCTTCTTCCTAAATCAGCTGTGGGCTCATTTGGATCACTACACTTATGTTTACCTGGATGGGGCTATGATGGCAAATGCTGTGTCAGCAAATTTGGCAGAAGCCTTTAGCAAAAAGGAATGTGACATCCTCCCCCCACATCGGGTTATGGACTATGCTATTGAAATTCTGCCTGGTGCCAAACTCCCCAAACCAAAGGTGTACTCTATGACACCCAAAGAGATGAAAGAACTAAGGGACATTGATAAAAACTTAGCTAGGGGTTTCATTGAGCCTGCCAAATCATCTATGGCCATCCCCATGCTTTTAAAAAAAGAAAGAAAGATGGCTTTCTTAGATTATGCATGGATTTTAAATCTCTCAACGCTGTCAGTATGGAAAATATGTACCCTCTCCCCCTGATGAAAGACACATTAGCCCACCTGGCAAAAGGAATTTTTTTTACTAAGCTGGATTTAAGAGAAGCTTATTATCAGATCTGGATTAGGGAGGGAGATGAATGGAAAATCACCTTTAATTGCCCTTTGGGGAGTTTCCAATTTAAAGTGATGCCTTTTGGACTGCAAGGGGGCCCTGTTGTATTTATGCAATTGATAAATCAAGTGCTCCATGATCATTTTTACAAAGGGGTTTTAGTTTATCTTGATGACATCCTAATCTACACTGAAACAATAGATGAGCACATCAAATTAATCTGTGTTGTATTGAAAAAACATTTGAAAGCCAAACTGTATGCAAAACTGTCAAAATGTGAATTTCACCAGGCACGCGACTACTTGGGATATCATATTTCAAATGAGGGAGTAGAAATGGATCCTGCCAAAGTCAAAGCAGTTTTGGAATGGCAACCCCCATGCACCTGTAAGCAGCTTCAAAGTTTTCTAGGGTTTGCCAACTTTTATTGTCAATTTATTCCTTCTTTTGCAAGGATAGCCATGCCGATCACTGACTTACTAAAAACAGGCAAAAGGGGGAGAAACCCCTGACCTTGTCAGCCATTGCAATGGTCTTTAGAATGCCAAGCAGCATTCAAAAACCTAAAGAGACTCTTTGCACCTGAACCAATATTTAAACACCCTGACCCTGGGCAGCAATTCATCATTCAAGCTGATGCAAGTGACATGGCCATGGGTGGTATTTTGTTACAAAAAAAAATCACAGAGGAGAATCACAACCTTGCGCTTATACTTCCCAGAAATTAACAGAGACCGAGAGGAGGTGGGCAGTTTGGGAGAAAGAGGCTTTTGCAGTTCGTTGGGCATTGCTAACATGGCGTCATTTCTTGGAAGGGTGGGGATTACCTTTTGAGGTATGGACTGATCACAAAAACATGGGGGCTCTCAAAACCCCTTGTAAATTATCCCCCAGGCAAGTTTGATGGGCTCAATACTTCAACCATTTTAATTTCACCTTAAAATATATTCCTGGGGGCAAGAACTTTCTGGCGGATGCCTTGTCCAGAATGCCCCAGTTCAAAAGCAACAGTGTTCTGACCCAGATTTAAGTTGCCTTGTAAGTCCAAGTCAGACAGATAAACTCAATAAAAATGATTCCAAAACAGATTCACTTTATTCAGAGATACTTGCATTTGTGTGGTTGTTGCTTCTGGATATCATACATCTGTTCATTCTCATAGGTGAGAAAATAATGCTTCCTTCACACCAGCTTGTAACTTGGAGTGGAGCCAACTGAGATATCCAAATGGCTCCATATTTCTCTCAGACAAAGAACATTCCAACCTGGCTCATGGCCAGGATACCCTGTGATGAACTTTAGAAACTCCTCCCACAGATCTGATAACATGAGATTGCAGACTAGCTAAATTACATTATCCATAATCCATCTCTTAAGGAGACAGCACTTAACCCAATAAATACCAAACATGATCCATAACACTCCCCGCTTGGAAATTTAAATTTCCACTACTAACTAACTGAAATAGGCAAAAATATGGCATCAAACATGCATAACAATAGGGTAAATATAAACATGCACAATTATAACAGAGGTAAGCAAGTGTTACATCAAACAATGCATAAGCACAATACATAGTTTGAGGGCAAATCTTCTAGTTCAATCTTTGTCAGCACGGGATGAAATCAGTGATCAATCTGGTGAAAGAGTCTTTGAGGCATGAACAGACTTACTGGCTTCACAATCTGGGCTTCAGCTTGGTGAACTAGTTCATCAAAACTGGATGGGGCCTGGTGCACAAGTTCCATGGGCCAATAGTTCTGGTATGTGTTCTTGTCTCTCAACAAGGCAAAGTCTTCTTCCTGTAAAAGGAACTGGAACCAAATCTGGAACAGAAAAACTGGAACCCAAAATTTCTCAGGAACAAAGGAAACTGGAAACACAGGAAACTCAGGAGCTGAAGAACCTGGAAAAACAGGAACAGCTGGAACTGGAAACTCAGGAACAGTTGGAGAATCAGGAACAGCTGAAAACTCAGGAACGTCAGCAAGAGCTGAAGAATCAGGAACATCAGCAGGAGTTGGAGAATCAGGAAGAGCTGGAAACTCAGGAACAGCTGGAGCTGGAAATTCAGGAGCAGCTGGAGCTGGAGAATCAGGAACAGCAGGAGCAGAAGACTCAGGACACTCAGGAACCGAAGGATCTAGATCCATCAGTGGAGCATTGAAGATGGCTGCTACTGTTGTCATTAGGGTAGTGAAGATTTCATGTGTGGGCATGGGTGTCTTTGACGACATAGAGTCCATGATTTTGCAGGGTACGCCAATCATGCGCTCCCACGCTTCGCCCATGTGAGGTGCATGGGGAGGGTAATTTTTGGCCTTCAAATATTTGTCAATCACTGGATCATGACAAACATCTTCGATAGTCTGTGAGTCCTTGCAGGCTTCCTCAAGGTTAATTCTTGGGATGCTAAGACAAGTGATCAGAACAATCAAAACTATGCCTAATCTCAGGTGCTTCCGCTTAGAGGAGGGTTTGAAGCAGATTGGTTGGAGTTTACTGGGTGCCTGAGGTTGAAGGTTGGCTCGTTGATCTGGAGCTGGAAGCATATAGCGTTGTGGTCTCTGTGGCATCTGGCTGTTTGGACAAGCCAAGAACTCAGGACTTTCTAGCCAGATCAATTCTGTTAACTGTGTGGTGAGGTTGGGCCACTTAATTTGATTCACAAGATTCTTATCTCTGGCACATGTTGCCATTATTCAGGGCTTAAAGATGTTCCAATCTTTTTTACTTTTTTGTCTATATAGACATAGAAGTGTCTGCTTTGTTTGCAGATGTAGCTTGACATCATCTTGCTGTCTGCGTAGAAGGTGGTAGACCGTAGTTCAAGGCACCATGTCTTGGCTGTCAAGTTGGTGAGCTTTACAGCCAAAGTGGTACCACATAGTTCTAACCTTGGTACGGTATGGCCTTGTTGTATTGTAGTCTCGCTTTTCCAAAGAAGACACCAAGACTGCACCTCTCCCCACTGTAGACTCTGGTGTATCTTATGGTTGCAATCAAAATGACGTAGGTGTGACTCTCTCCGCTGTAGACTGTGACATATCTTAAGGCTGCATTTACCTTTGTTGACACATCTGAGGAAGTGTACAATTCTTTCTTTTGCACTGTGGCGGGTGAGCTGGAGACATACATGCATTGTACTTGCATACTTTGGGGATATCTTGGGAGTACACTCCATGACTCCCAGTCTTGTTTCTGTTCTGGCAGACACGGCTTATCCCAGTGTGTGGTGCTCAGGGAGAATGCAGACATTGTTTGTCCTCTATGGACAAGGCTAATTTGTTGTAATTCTTGCTGGTCTGGAACACTGTTGCTTCCAAAACAGGTTTGGTTGTCACAAGTGTGCAGTGTTCCAGGTGTTGCTTTAGGTGAGGTGCTGTTCCATTACTGGGAATGGAGGTTTTTGAGATGCTCACCTGGGTTGGGGTTTGTGGTTGATCGACACAAACCGTCCCTCCATCCAAGTTCCGTCTTAATGGCTACTGGGGTTCCTGGTGGACCTTTGATTCTTTCATCGGAGCCAATGGACTCTGGGGTGTCTCTTCCCACCATGAGTAGGATTTCAGATTCAGGATCTAAAGGAGGGATTAAATCAGCTATGTGTGCTAAGTGAGGTATTTTTCTTGCCGCCTCTGGTGTTGGAATTTTGCTGCACATATATGGTAAGATCTCCCATTCCAACACTGATGGTAACAGGAAATGTGAACTTCTGTCTATCGATTCTATGCATAGACCAGTGATTTTCCTCCCAGCCATGTGCATTGGTACTGTGCACATATTTATTGCAAAATACTTCAGTTCACTCAGTCAAAGAAGTCAAAAAAGACGGGCTTAGCTATAATGACCTTGCTGTGTGGGTCTAGTATGGCATACATCTTTACAGCCCTTTCAAGTTGCCTGTTGGGATAGACTTTTGCAAGACAGATGGGTGAGCATGAAGGAGGGCATGGTGAGTCGCCACATATATCTGTGTAGTATGTCCCGTATGCTTCTGGCTGCTCTTTGGATTTACGTTGAGTCTCCATCATCGTAGGAGGGGTCAAAGTCGCTTGTTGTGTCTCCTCAGAGGGCTTCTTAGAGTCTAGATGCAAGGCTCCCGGGTGCTTATCACTGTTACACAGGTAGCCCTTCACCCTTACTACGCAATCTTTAGCCATGTGGTCTGTAGAGTCACAGCACTTGTAGCATATTCTATGCTCTTTGAGTAGGGCCTTTCAATCATCCAGGGATTTTTTCCCAAATTCTCTGCAATAGTTTAGAGAGTGTGAAGATTTATGAATTGGACAAGTCAGTCCTTTTCTTGGTGGGCGAGATTCCAAATGAGTACTCCTCGGTATTTGCTCCTCTGAAGTCTTCTTTGGCCGGGTCGTGATCTCTGTTTTGTACACTGAAATAGGAGTTCTACCCCATGCATTTTGGATGGGGGCCTTGGCTACATCAGAGTTTTGACAGCTCCGCTTGGTCGTTTCTCTGATGGAGAGGTATAGGGGATCATTGTAGAGTTCTGCTTGGTCATTGACAAATTCAGCAAGAACAGCAAAGGGGGGGGGACTCTATTTTTATTCTTTTTCCTATAATCTACAGAAAACTTGATCCATTCATCACATATCTGCCATGGTAGTTTTCGGACAATAGGGTTTTGCTCCCTGAACTGGTCAAGGCAAGCTAGTCCCGGCAAGGAAGGATCCAGTTGTGCTGTCTGAAGCTGAGTAAGGAGTGATGACAATGTCTTCAGCTGGCGAAGTTTGTTGATTCTCATTCTAGGGAACTCAAAAACATGGTCCAGGAGCAAGGACTCTGTCACTGTAGGTTCACCATAGTCCTTGTTGAGTGCAAGCCAAGCTTTTTTAATGCCAATATCTGGATTACCCAGATGGGATGTGTAGATGTTCTTCACTACATTTGTGGATTCTGGGCCTAGCCAGGCTGTCAACTGCACGAGCTCCTCGTCTGATGCAGCCCTCTCCTTGAATATGGCACGCTTGAAGATATGCTTCCACAATAAGTCTCCCTGGTTTATTGGAGAATTTCCGCATGCCTCTGGCTGCCATAACCAATCTTCTTCCAACGAATGTTGGGGGATTCCACAGTCCCGTGTGTGGTTTGTATTCAGGCGGAGGAGGTGCATAGCTTCCGGGAGCAGGGGCGTGCACCATGTCCGGTTGGTAACTTACTTCAGCGTGTTGTCCACTGAGGGTATCTTGCCATGTCGCGTGCAAGGGACCTTGTTGGCTTGGTCTGAATTCCTCTGCTCTGGCGTTGAGCTGAGGGGACCTGAGTTCATGTGTGCTTACTTGTTGGAGGGTTTCTCATCTTTTGGGTGGTACGTAGCTGACTCCCTGGGAGGCTGGCACAGCTGGTTGTCGAGATTCTCCTATGTGGTCTGGTCTGGTAGTGGTTCCTTGGGATGCTGCCTCTTGTTGGCGCAGCAGGGACTTTGGCTTGAGTTCTTTCAATCTCATCCCAGAGCGGCAGCTAATTCTGCTGTGGGGCTGTTGCCGCTGCAGGTGGACCCATCCGGCTGCCATCAGTGGTATGGTTTGGTGGGTTCAATGGGGCAGCAATGGTGGAAAGATCTTGTGGCCTACATGTCGTGATAACAACTCTCTAGCTGACTGGCAGATCTGGCTGTTGAGATTCTTCTCTTCGTCTACTTGGTCTTGAGGGGCTTGAGGAGCTTGTGTCACTTGTTCCCTTTGAAACATGCTTTGGTTGTCCATGTAGGCCTGCACACGGCTATGCCGATCTTCATTCTCCAGTTGTTCTCTATTGGGCAAGAAAGTGGTGTGTTGGAGTGTTCTCTGAAAGCCTTTCGCTCTTGCTGTTTTTTCTGCCACTTCTTGTTGGCTTTGTACAAACTCAAGCTCTTCTTCAGTGGCTTTTATTTTAGCTGCTGCACCTTTTTTTGGCCTCCATTTGAGCTGTTTCAGCTTTTCATTTGGCCTCCATCTGAGCTGCTTCAGCCTTTTGTTTGGCCTCCATTTGAGCTGCCTCAGCTTCTCGTTGAGCTGCTTCAGCTTCTCTTTGAGCTGCTTCAGCTTCTCTTTGAGCTGCTTCAGCTTCTCTTTGAGCTGCTTCAGCTTCTCTTTGAGCTGCTTTAGCTTCTCGATCGGCCTTCATTTGAGCTGCTTCAGCTTCTAGTTTGGCTTCCATCTCAGCTACTTCGATTTCCATAGCCACCAATTCCTTCTTTTTCAGCTGCTCCTCTTCTCACATGCGTAAGACTGCATTGGCAGCTTCAGCATCGATGTTGGCTTGCTCTGCCTTTGAAACTCGGGATGCCTGACTATGATGAGAAGACGCTTTTGAATGGCGGGAGGCGCCTGTAACATGAGATTGTTGGACATGCTGGAATGCGCCTTGGATATATGGTGAAAGGTTGAGGCTTTTCCAGAGGCATGAGATGGAGCCACATGTGACTGCTGGGATGGTGCATGTGAATGGTGGGAAACTTCGGACTCGATCCTCTCGACCGTTCTCTTTTTTGTGTAGGACCTGGGTTCCGGGGGCTGTTTGGAGCTCTCTAGAAACTTCTTACATTCCTTGTTTTTTAGCTTGAGGCTCTGCATCTCGCTATTGACTGTTGGATCTCCTAGTTCCATCAGAATCTCTTCGAGACGGCATGCGAAGTCTGTCCATTGTCGGAAAGTGTCTATCTTACTCTCTTCTAATGAGGGCTCGCATTTGGGAGGGAACCCCTCTTCAGGCATTTGGTAGAGTGTCTGTAATCTCTCCCAGGCTCTCTTGTGGTGGTCATATGGCTTCTGTAGGCTTTCTTTGTTGCCTCAGGTCATAGGGACCCTGAGATGTCTTTGGCCTCACTGAGGCTTGAGTTTCAGCCTCTGTGTTCAGGTCAAGGTTGGCTGTTTGCAGCATTTCTCCTTGGCCAGCTGATTGGGGTGGCTCATCTAGGCTGGTTGGTTGAACCCCTTCTACTAGAGCAATGGGACACTCTGCCATGGCTAGGACAAGTTCAGTAAACTTCCTAGCTATTTTGAAGCAAATTCGATGAACTTTGCTCTTTGACCACTAGGGGTCACTACTTGCAGATCAGCTACTGGGGCGCTGTTTGTGAGTGGAGGCACCACTGGTGTTCTCCTGTGTTCGTGGATACTTCAGCACAATTCAGCCTTTCACCACTAGGGGTTACTTCCTGCGGGTCAGTTACCAGGGTGCTCTTCCTTTAAGGTTCACCCTTTGTCCACTACAGGGCTTTCTCTGTGTGTGATTAAAGGCTTGCATGTAGTTCCTCCTTTAACCACTAGGGGGCAGCCAAAATTCTTCTTACTACCACATTATTCTTAGTGGCCACCTGGGAAATCACTGAGCTTCAGGTGCTCCCAAAATCCCACCATGGTCATTAAGTTGCAAGCTGGAGACTGCTTGGGACACTAAAATCCTTTCGGTCATCAGCCTTGTGATAATAAGCAAGGTTAATTGCTGCCTTTTCTTCTCCTTAATTTGCCCTCAGCACAGTCACCACTAGAGGTGACTGCTTGCATGAGTGATTACTTTTGGGTGACGCTCACTCTGTGCCCTCTAGGAGATGTTGGTAGTTTTGGATGAATTTAGGTAACTTGCTCTTTAACTGTCTGATTCACTCTGCATAGTTAGAAATTGCATTCAGTGAGGTACCTTCTTTCCCCTCTAGGGGTGTTGTTAACTTGGGTTGATGCAAGCTTGCCCCTTGGTAATCAGTTGCCAAAGTGAGGGGTACTTGTCCTTTAGCAGGGTTAAAATTGTGGGAAAGTGTAGTGTGCAGATTGGCCACCAGGGGTGCTGCTGCACTGCTACTGAAACCTCTGTGAAACTTCTCTTTCTATAGACATTGCTGGAATTCCAAGGGAAGGGTGTAATTTAGACTTCTCCTCTCATCATTGCCGAGTTACCATGACAACAAATGGTTGCTTTGGCAACAGATTGATTTATGGCCTAAGGCTATCTCAGAGCCAGGGGCCAGCTAGGGCAAATGCCTGTTTTCAAGCAATGTTGGCTTTGCGGGGGGGGGGGGGTTCACCTGTTCTGAACATTAAACAAAAGGCAACAGAAGTTTGATATACTTCGAATCTGCCAGCAAAGAAACTTTTCCCAGCCTATCCTGCAAAGAGTCAAAGGCTGCATTCCATCCTCCCAAGGCTTCCTTACTAAAGCAGTCAGAAATACACACAACTCCTTTGCATTTTAGTAAAACAGACGTTAAACTTGCTTTCCAAGCAAACGGATTTGGGTTCACAGACAATCTTTTGAAACAATTCTCTCATTGCCTATTCCCCTTCCTTTGTCTTGCCTCAAGCTGTTTGAATTGCCAGCAAAGAAAGAGGGGTAGCTGCCCAACACTCCTTTGATCTTTTAGAAATGCAAGCTTTACATGCAGCATTGGCTAGCAGACAAAATTCCAAGGCATTTTAGAACAAGTATATAACAGTCCTTCACTTCTAGCCACTAGCAGTAATTCACTTGCTAATGACAAGAGTTCTCTCTTCGAAGCTATCTCTTTATAATTTTTACTTATAGAGAAGATAGCAGGCAGATAAACTTTATCATGCAGACAGGTGGAGACTTTGCAGAGTTACAGGCAAATTAACAATACAATGCATCAGGCAGAAATGCTTGGGGGAGGGAGATTTCACCCAAATCACACCTTCTCTTTGAAACGCTGGCTGACAAGCAGAGCACTCCCTTTAAGGCTGAAGTTAATATGAAGGCAGATTTATTGATTTTACTTTTCTCAATCCAAAGTCAATATGAAGGTAATTCAATATTTTCTCACTGTTCTGACCCAGAGTTAAGTTGCTTTGTAAGTCCAAGTCAGACAGATAAACTCAATAAAAATGATTCCAAAACAGATACACTTTATTCAGAGATACTTGCATTTGTGTGGTTGTTGCTTCTGGATATCATACATCTGTTCATTCTCATAGGTGAGAAAATAATGCTTCCTTCACACCAGCTTGTAACTTGGAGTGGAGCCAACTGAGATGTCCGAATGGCTCCATGCTTCTCTCAGACAAATAACATTCCAACCTGGCTCGTGGCCAGGATACCCTGTGAAGAACTTTAGAAACTCCTCCCACAGGTCTCATAACATGGGATTGCAGACTAGCTAAACTATATTACCCACAATCCATCTCTTAAGGAGACAGCACTTAACCCAATAAATGCCAAACATGATCCAGAACAAACAGAGAGGAACTGATTAACTCCATTATTCCTTTGCCACAGTCTGCATCCCAAATAACAACCAGATCACACACGAGAGACCCCCTGCGGGTCCTGACAATCGATCGATAAAGGAACTAAAGGAGAAGTTAGAGACTGATGCCTGGTTCAAAGATAAGAGGTCTATATTGACTTTAAGAGGGGGATTAGCTTGGAAAGGTTCTAAGTTATACCTCCCAGAAAGCCTCAGATGTCAGGTGTTGCAATGGAATCATGACGCTAAGCAAGCGGGTCACTTTGGATTTTTAAAAACATTGCATCTAATGTGGAGGCAAATCTGGTGGCCAAAAATGAAAAAAAGACATTGAGACTTATGTAAAAAGTTGTGCCACTTGTGCTACCATGAAGAAACATCCTGGAAAACCACCAGGTTTATTGCAGCAAGTGGCTGACCCCTCTCAGCCTTATGAGGAGATAGCCATGGATTTTATAGTAGAGTCACCTGAGAATAAGGGAAACACTGTGATATGGACTGTGATTGATTTATTTTCCAAACAGGCACATTTTATCACTTGCCTGGGACTTCCTTCTGCCCAGAAACTAACCAAACTGTTTTTGCAGCAGATATACCAGCTCTTAACTTTGTATTGGGGAATTGTCATGCATCTCTTCAGACTTGGTTTCACTTTTGAAGTACTGATACTCTGTGTCAATAAACATGTTCTTTAAGGAATTTGCAAGCCTCGGAATTGTGCTTTATTTGTCGATTGGAACCATGACAGTTAGAGGGAAAGCACTAGTTTTGATACCCAGCTGGAAAACATGGATGGAAGTCACTTTCCCAGCAAGCTAAAAATGGTTTGAGGATGACATCAACTACCCCTGCCCTGAAATAATAGTTGGCATGCCTTGGGGTGGGCATGTGGGAAATACAAACTAAGGCTGAGAAACCAGTATCTACCTGATTCTCACATGTTATTCATTGTAGCACTGGATAGCAATCTTTGCTTCATATTGTATTTTAATACTGTGGGAAGTCAGCTTCCCCCCCCCAGAGAAGGAATTATTAAAAAGCCAGGATATTATATTTCCTCAAAGGACCGTAAAAGGCAGAAAAGCATGCCCAGTTTTTCTTAATAGCTCCAAGTCTCCTCCCCCAAGAAGAAACCAGGCAGAGGCCAGCTCTATAGAATTGCAGATTTGGTGATTCATTCAGAAAGACTTGAGCTAGGAAGCTTGGAGCTGATGAGATTAGACAAAGACCTCTAAAATCTACACACACACACACCCAAACTCTAAAAACATAACCATTAGGACACTATAGGATTAACCCACCAATACCAAAAAGGGACACACTGAACCTCAGGTCAAAGTTCATGCCACAGGAACAAGAAACAACCTCAAAGGCCCAAGAAGGTATAAGAACCCAACACTCCCACTACATGTGGTCAGCTTTCCCAGAGCCCTCTGTTTGGCTCTGCTCTTCAATAAACTACAACCTTCTTTCTAAAGCAGTCTCCATTTTGTTTATTCCTGGCTTGGAATGGACCCTGATGAAGATTTTTTGTTCAACAATAACATTTGTAATCTTGCAGCCTTACTTCCTCCAACTCATTCTATTAGTATCCATGTATTGTTCTTGTGTGGTGATTCAACTTCTTCCATTTATGGCATATTTTCATTTATGGGGATCAGTGATTGACATTTTTCAGTATCTTCCATATAGGTAGTTCTTGTGTGTTTTCCCCCCTTTTTGACAATGTAAACAAGCATTTTGGATGGAATTCCCTTGTGTCTTGTTGAGTTCCTCACTTCACAATCAGTTTCTATATCACCTTCTAGTTTGCATTTGCTGATTGGCTTATGGTTTACAATGAATTCTTTACTGTAGCTTCCTTTAGTTTTCTTTATTTGGATGCTTAGTCCACCATCTGGCACTTCTTGTATTTATCAAGATATGCCAAACATGTGGATAATTTGTATGACAGCATTCAGTATTCAATTCTGCATAAAACTTTAAATTTGACAAGAGAAGAAAGATGTGTGGGAATACAAATGCAATATTGGAGATTTTGGATTACATGGAGGCCACTAGCATGGAGATCCTGATTACCAGAGATCGGATGTGGTGGTGGCACATCCTGTGAAGGAAACCTTTGGCCGTTGTGACACCCAGGCAAGTGAATTAGAAACTGCAACTGCTGACAGAACCACTGAACCCTTTGCTATGAAGCCTCCACTGGCTTTGAAGACAGGCACTTCAAAAATTGATAGAAAATCATGAACAGCATTACAGAATAACAGCCACAGTTACTACAGCAATAGACTTCCAATGCATCCATTGTGCTAGATTCTATGCTCACAAACTGGGACTGCAGAGCCACCTCCATATCCATAGATGTATTGCACAACAGGGTGCCTTCTTTGAACCTGAAGGACTACATATACTGCTCTGTGGTCCATTAAACCTTCTGTGTCTTTTTTCATGATTGTCACATAAGGATGATATGTTGTGCTTCCCAATGGATTCTGAACTAAATTAAATCACTGCATTTCAATCTTCAATCATACAGTATATACTTTACCAATTTATTCATATCCAGCATGTAGTCTTTCATATCTAGATTTATTTATCTTTTTCTAACTTAGAATTGTTGTCTAGTGCCCCTCATTCTCTTCCCTCAAGTATCTTACCACACCAATTCCCTCCTTCAGTGTCCCCAAAATGTAGGTGTGTCTTAGAAAATGTTCTTTAAATTATTCCAGCATTTCAATTTCAGTTTCTCACTAATTTAAAAAGTGTGAATACTCATTGCAAAAAGTCACTAATAAATGTTTTAATCTTCATGAGCCCATGGATATCGCTATTAATCATCTCTGGGGGAGCTGTGCTTCCTTCTCCTTAAGATTCTTTTACAAGTGAATCCTCCTTTATTTTAACATATCAGAGAGAAATAAGATAGAGACATATATTCCACATTGCTGCATTCTATCTTCAGGCATCTAGCAAAATCTTCATTCTTGATCTGAGATAATACACTTGAGTTTCTATGGCCCAGTCTCTTATGTCACAAATTTAACACTTCTTATACGGGCATTGTTATGAAGATTTAGATTTTCATTCAAACAATCCACTTTGAATAGGCTACTCACTTTGAAAGGCCCTTCCTGAACTTAGCTTTACATGAGGCAAAACCTTTGAATTTAACTTATAGCATATAGCATTGATAAGGACAAGAGTATGAGGTCAAGAAAGCAAAGGCTCAGAAAGAACAAAGACTTGCAACAAAAATCAAGGACAATAAAAAAGTGTCTTCCAACATATTAACAACAAGAAAAAAGTCAAAGAAACTGTAGGCCCACTAAAGAGATAAGATGGCAAGGAAATAACAGGCAACAGAGAGAAAGCAGAGCTGCTTAATTCATACTTTGCATCAGTCTTCACACAAAAAGAAATTATAGCCCGACATACCAAAAAAACCACTGCAAAAGATAAACTAGAAACAAAAATTAAAATAGGCAAGAAAATGGTAAGAGAACACCTATCTGACCTTGATGAATACAAATAATCAGGACCCAACAGATTACATCCCAGAGTTCTGAAAGAGGTGGCGGATGTTATCTCAGAACCATTGCACCACATCTTTCATAAATCCTGGAGCACCGGGGAAGTATCTGAGGATTGGAAAAGGGCTGATGTGGTTCCCATCTTCAAGAAATGGAAAAAAACGGACCCAGGAAACTAGAGACCAATCAGTTTAACATCAATACCTGGGAAGATCTTAGAAAAGATAATCAAAAAACAGATCTGCGAACAGCTAGAAGCAAACAAAGTAATAACTAGTAGCCAGCACGGATGTGTTAAAAACAGATCATGCTAAACCAATCTTATTTCATTCTTTGATAAAGCGAAATGCTGTGGATGTAGTATACTTAGATTTCAGTACAAACCATACTCAACGAGTAGTCCTCAAAGGCACTACATCCACATGGAGAGAAGTAAGCAGTGAGGTACCACAAGGTTCTATCTTAGGCCCAGTACTCTTCAACATCTTCATAAATGATGTAGATGAGGGAATTGAAGGGGAACTCATCAAATTTGCAGATGACACCAAACTTTCAGGAGTAGCCAATACCCCAGAAGACAAACTCAGGATCCAAAAAGATCTAGACCAATTTGAACAATGGGCCCTATCCAACAAAATGAGTTTCAATGTGGAGAAAAGCAAAGTTTTCGATTTAAGCAGGAAAAATCAAAGATATAAGTACAGATTAGGCAAGAACTGTCTTAAAAACAGTAACTGTGAGAGGGACCTTGGAGTCCTAATGGATGATCACTTGATCATGATCCCGCAGTGTGCAGCAGCAACCGAAAAAGCTAATACAATCCTGGGTTGTATAAACAAAGGCATAGAATCAAGATCACGCTTTAGTATCACTTTATAAAACCGTAGTAAAAACATACCTGGAATACTGCAGCCAATTTTGGTCACCATATCACAAAAAAGATGTTGATAGTTTGGAAAAAATTCAGAGAAGAGCAACTAAGATGATCAAAGGCCTGGAGACTAAAACATATGAAGAATGGCTATGGGACTTGAGTTTGGCTAGTTTAAAGAAAAGAAGAAATAGGGGAGACATGATATCAGTATTCCAGTACTGAGGGGCTGCCACAAGGAAGAGGGGGTCACGTTCACTAGTGCACCAGAGGGAAGGATGAGAAACAATGATTGGAAATTGATCAAAGAGAGAAGCAACTTGGAATTACCGAGAAACTTCCTGACAGTGAGGACAACCAACCAGTGGAACAGCTTGCCTCCAGAAATCGTGGGTGCTCCATCACTGGAGATTTTTAAGAAGGGAGTAGACAATCACCTCTCTGAGATGGTATAGGCTCTTCTGCTTGAGCAGGGGCTGGACTAGAAGACCCCCAAGGTCCCTTCCAGTTCTATTCTATTCTATTCTATTCTTCAATAATCAATTTAATTCCTTTTGGTTTTTTTCCTTTCACTTTGCAATGCAATGTTAGAATTTCTTTGACTTTAGCAAAGAATTGCCTTCCATATATTAAATAACTGGTAACTTTGTAATCTCCATGAAGTGGAAAAGTAATTTAATTAAACAAATTCCTTTCTTTAATTAAATTACTTTAAAAGAATCAATGAAGATCATTTCAGGATATATTTGTCAGTGTTAGCGCCAAATAGCTTTGTGTCCAAATGATATATTTCTGACTGCCAGATTTAAGTTTTTTTGTCTCTTTCTGCATGTTGTTCCTCTTATTCCTTAAAGCAGTGGTTCTCAACCTGTGGGTCGTGACCCCATTTGGGGTCAATCGACCATTTCACGGGGGTCGCCGAACACCGCAGTCCGCCATTTTTTTGGTCAGCCATTTTTTTTGGGTCGGCCATTTTTCCCCTTTGCGACGCAGGCCATCGTGCCACGCATGCGCGATGCGGGCCTGCCATTTTTTTTGGGTCGGCCATTTTTTTAAAAAAAATTTTTGGTCGGCCATTTTTTTTGGGTCGGCCATTTTTTTCCCCTTTGTGATGCAGGCCGTCGCGCCACACATGCGCGGTGCGGGCCTGCCATTTTTTTTTGGTCGGCCATTTTTTCCCCTTTGCGATGCGGGCCATCGCGCTGCGCATGCGCGATGCGGGCCCGCCATTTTTTTTATTTTATTTTTTATTTTATTCGGATTTGTATGCCGCTCCTCTCCGAAGACTCGGAGCGGCTTACAACATATATATATAAACAATTGAACAAATCCGAACAACATTAAAAATACAAACCCCATACATACTCATCAATCACACCACAATCAACAATCATCCCCAGGCCTGCCGGCAGAGGTAGGTTTTTAAATTCTTTCGGAAGGCCAGGAGGGTCAGAGAAACGCGGACTTCAGGAGGTAGTTGGTTCCAGAGGGTGGGCGCCGCAACAGAGAAAGCCCTCCCCCTAGGGCCCGCCAGATGACATTGTTTCGTTGACGGGACCTGGAGGAGGCCGACCCTGTGCGCTCTCACCGGTCGTAGAGAGGTATGTGGCAGAAGGCGGTCCCGTAAGTATCCTGGTCCCAAGCCATGAAGGGCTTTATAGGTAATAACCAACACCTTGAATTGGGCTCGGAGACCAATAGGCAACCAATGCAGCATGCGGAGAGTTGATGAAATGTGGGCACAACGAGGAAGGCCCACAACTGCTCGCGCAGCTGAATTTTGCACTAATTGTAGTCTCCAAACACTCTTCAAGGGTAGCCCCATGTAGAGAGCGTTGCAGTAGTCGATCCTCGAGGTGACAAGGGCATGTGTAACTGTGAGGAGAGACTCCCAATCCAAGTAAGGACGCAACTGGTGCACCAGGCGAACCTGGGCAAATGCCCCGCCTCGCCACTGCCGACAAATGATGATCCAATGTCAGTTGTGGATCGAGGAGGACTCCCAAGTTGCGAACCTTCTCTGAGGGGTTTATAGATTCACCTCCCAGGTTAATCGAAGGACAGATAGAAGTGTCCTTGGGAGGCATCACCCACAGCCACTCTGTCTTATCGGGGTTGAGCCTTAATCTGTTAACACCCATCCAAACCCTCACAGCCTCCAGACACCGGCACATCACCTCAACCGCTTCACTGATATGGCCAGGAGTGAAAATGTACAGCTGAGTATCATCAGCGTACTGATGGTATCTCACTCCGTGGCAGTGGATGATCTCACCCAGTGGCTTCATGTAAATGTTAAAAAGTAGGGGGGAGAGAACCGACCCCTGAGGCACCCCACATGGGAGTAACCTAGAGGTGGACCTTCGATCCCCCACAAACACCGACTGCGACCGACCAGTGAGATAGGAGGAGAACCACCGCAATACAGTGTCCCCCACTCCCAATCCCTCCAGCCGGCGCAGAAGGATACCGTGGTCAATGGTATCGAACGCCGCTGAGAGGTCAAGAAGCACCAGGACAGAGGACTGGCCTCTATCCCGGGCTCGCCAGAGATCATCCATCAGAGCGACCAAAGCAGTTTTGGTGCTGTAGCCGGGCCTGAATCCCGACTGCAGAGGGCCCAGATAATCGGCTTCCTCCAGAGACCGCTGGAGCTGATGCGCCACCAACTTCTCGACAACCTTCCCCACAAAGGGAAGGTTGGAGACCAGACGATAGTTGGTCAAAATTTCTGGATCCAGTGAAGGCTTCTTGAGGAGGGGGCGCACAAGTGCCTCCTTTAAGGGAGCCGGAAAGGACCCCTCCCTCAAAGAAGCGTTGACAATCTCCTGGATCCAGGTACGTGTCACCACCCTACTGGCCGAAACCAGCCAGGAGGGACACGGGTCCAACAAACAGGTGGCAGAACATACAGATCCAATGGCCCTGTCCACTTCCTCAGGCGTAACAGCCTCAAACTCTCCCCAGATGACCGGACAAGAACATGCCCCTGTCCCCTCAACTGAATTATTATCAGTCGACTCTGCTACACAATTGGAGTCTAGGTCAGCCCGGATCTGAGCCACTTTGTCTGCGAAACAGTTATTAAAGTCCTCGGCACTACCCTGCAAGGGAGGCCCCAGACCCCTTGGGTTAATAAGGGATCGGGTCACCCTAAACAGGGTGGCCGGACGAGATTCCGCAGACGCGATCAAAGCAGAAAGATACAAAGATCTTGCCGCCTTAATCGCCTTCAGATAGGCTTTAATAAATAAGCTCAATCTGGTTCGGTCAGATCCGGACTTACTTTGTCTCCATCGCTTCTCTAGACGTCTCTTATGGCGCTTCATCCCCCTGAGCTCCTCAGTAAACCAAGGAGACCTCCTGGGGCCAGCACCACGGAGAGGTCGCAAAGGCGCAATCCGGTCAATAGCCTCCTTCGTGGCCGTATTCCATGCCGCTACCAGGGACTCCGCCGGACTGTGGATGAGGGAGCTCGGTAATTCCCCAAGCGCCATCTGAAAGCCAATTGGGTCCATCAGGCGTCTGGGGTGGAACCACCTAATCGGTTCCGCCTCCCTGCAGGGAAGGATTGGGGCCGTAAAATTCAGTCGAAGCAGAAAATGATCAGTCCATGACAAAGGCATGATATCTAAGCCCCTTAAAACCAGATCATTACCCAACTGCTCCGAAAGGAAAATCATATCCGGGGCGTGTCCACCCTCATGCGTCGGGCCCTGCACTACTTGGGTCAGGTCCATGGTTGTCATGGCGGCCATGAACTCCTGTGCCAATCCCGAGGATTCGCTAAGCGACGGCAGATTGAAGTCCCCCAGGACTATAAGCCTGGGGAACTCCACCGCCAGCCCAGCAACCTCCTCGAGTAGCACAGGCAGGGCTGATGCCACGCAGCTGGGAGGCAGGTACGTAAGCAATAAGCCCACCTGGACCCCTAGGTCCAGCGTCATAAGGATGGACTCGCAACCCGGAATTTCGGAAACAGTGAGTCTACGTAGACTGAAGTTCTCCCGGGCCAAAATAGCCACTCCTCCCCCCCTTCCCTGGGGTCGCGGCTGATGCCATACCTGATAACCTGATGGGCACATGCCCGTGAGGGGAACTCCCCCCTCAGGGCCCAACCAGGTCTCAGTCACACACGCCAAGTCGGTCTCCTCATCCATGAGAAGATCATGAATGAGGGGAGCCTTATTGTTAACCGACCTGGCGTTAAGCAGCAATAGCCTGAGCCCAGGGCCCGAGCTACACCCATCACCAGAATCGTGGGGAGAGCAAGTTTTTTCAGAAGGGCCAGAACAAGGAACTGCTACGAGACAGCAGGACTGAGTTCCCCGTGTGCGGCCTACCCTCCTGCTCCCGCCATACCTGCCTCTTCCCTGAATGACCGGTATATTCCAACCCTCATTGTCTCCAGATCTCCCCAGTCCCCGGCCTCCCTCAAGCTCGGCAGGCCTGTCCATTTATCTATCATACATTCTTCAAACATGTCCCCATCCCATACATACATCACTCACCCCCCCCCCAATTTGATAAAAATTAAAAATTTAAATTTAAAAGTTTAAAAATTTAAAAACAGACGTATAAACATATTAAATTTAAAAAACCACAGTATAAAACATATTAATTAAAAGAACCACAAGCAGAGATACAAGAAATAAACCAGTCGCCCCAAAATGCCTCATCAGGGGCACAGACTGAGCTTGAAGGTCAGCTAAAAATGTTCACTAAAAGTTGCTCTCGGGAACTCCACAGCCATGTCCCACAACATCTTCTCTTCCACTGTAAAAAGGCTCTCGAGTGGGGGCAGCAACCAGTGGACATAATCAAGCCCCCCGACCAAAGCTGTACAAGTTCCCAGTTCCTCATCCTTATCATAAATAGTATCTTGGTTATTGTCCCCTGACAACCAGCATACACTTCCAACGACAAGCCAGCATTGGGGCCAAAACTCGGCAAAATAGAGGCCGAGAAACAATTGGTGGCAAAAATCAGGGAAACCAAAAAGCTCTCCTGTTTGAAAATCCCCAAAAAGCCACATAAAGCCAGACAGCAATGGCAGAAGCAGGGCGAACCAGCGAAGGACAAGATGGACACCTCCGACAGGCGAGCCGGCTCCAAGCCCCCCTGGACTTGCTGGTCGCCAGTCGCCAGTCGCTGGTCACTGGCCGCTGGTCACCGGTTGCTGGCTGCAGGCTGCCGGTTGCAGGTTGCAGGTTGCAGGCTGCTAGTTGCAGGTTGCAGACTGCTAGTTGATAGCTGTTGGTTTACTGAATGCTGGTTCACCGGTCCGGCTGCTGCTGCTGCTTTTTGGCTGTAAGTTGTTGCTGCTGCCTTACTGCTTTTGGTTTACTGAATGCTGGTTTACTGGATGCAGTTGTCCCTCCGGGGGATGATGGCCTGCTGTTCTATAGTAATTCTTAATTCTTTGGTTGGTAATAGTCTTCTTTTTGCTGTTACTTGTATTTATCATTCAGAATTTCATTTTCAGTCAGAATAGACAAACCAAAACTAAGTATGTGCTTCAGTGCTCGTCTCTGCTCTGGTCAGGCCTCCATTCAGCTTTGTTGTTTGTTGTTGTTTTTTTGGTAGATGAAGGAGAAAGGCTTTTCTTTGGTAGATGAAGGAGAAAGGCTTTTATACTCCACTAGCTGAAATATTTTTCTCCAGTATCCAGCTAAGGGGACTGTGTTGTTCCTCCACATCAACTTCCTTCCTTCTGTAGTGTACTGACATCACTGCACAAGCTCAGATATTGCAAATCACATCTCATTCCTTGCTTGCTGCCGAAAAACGAGACCAGCCAGCTTTTTTTCTGCTGGTAATTGCCAATTACCGGTCATGAGCAGACTGGCAGTTGTCTGATTTTGCCAGCAAGTAATTATTAAACTCTTGTATTCCTTTTCTTTTGCTCTTCCTTGCTTGATCTAAAAAAAATGCATGATGCGGGCCTGCCATTTTTTATTATTTTTTTGGGTCGGCCATTTTTTTATTGTTTTTTGGTCAGCCATTTTTTTGGTCGGCCATTTTTTTCCCCTTTGCGATGCAGGCCGTCGCACCACGCATGCGTGATGCGGGCCCGCCATTTTTTATTATTTTTTTGGGTCGGCCATTTTTTTTTGTCGGCCATTTTTTTTGGGTCGGCCATTTTTTCCCCCTTTGCAATGCAGGCCATCGCGCCGTGCATGTGCGGTGCGGGCCCGTCATTTTTTTGGGGGGTCGGCCATTTTTTTTGGTCGGCCATTTTTTTCCCTTTGCGATGCGCCCTGTTGCGCCGTGCATGCGCGATGCAGGCCGGGGTCGAGCCCCGGAAAAGGTTGAGAACCGCTGCCTTAAAGATTCATTATCTTTAGACTGTAGCATGACTGCTTTCTCTCCAGTACTTCCTTTTCCTTGGGGCATTTAATTTGCATACACTTGGGGCTACTCTAAAGATGATGTCTTCTATCTGACTTCCCATTTTTAAATTATCTTCACCATTCTCTCACAATGTCCTGTTTTCATCTTTGCATATATTAAACACTTTTGCATAGTTAATTGTAAATAGTAACTGTGATTTATTTATTTATTTATTCATTCATTCATTCAATTTATATAGCTGTCCATCTGGCATATGTGACTGTTAGGGACTTAAAATAAAATAGAAAAAAAATAATATAAAAATAAAAACACATAGCAGCTGAGCATCACAAAATGACCATCAAGAAAGCCAAGGCATTTCTAGACTTCTTGTCATAAAGTGACCATTAATAAACCAAAGAGATTTCTAGATCATTCTCCAATTTCAAAACATTTGGGGATAAATATTTAATACTAATTAGAATTAAAACCATTTTAGGATTGAGTCACTAGTTGAACTGCTAGCTTATTTATTTCAAGCTTTTGGCTCTTTCATGATTTTGCTGGTGGCTGAGTTTGCAAAGTATTGTTGACCCTTGGACTTCTGAAAAGCATTTCCATTTTAAAATATCATACTCAGATTCAGGACCAACCAGTTTCTCAGTTATCTGGTCTGTCTTTCTAATCTTGTGCTGAATACTCTTAGCAGCTACTAATGTTGTTGGACGAGCAGACACAAAAAAAGCCAGGGAAGTGATTGAAGCCTGGGAAACAGGCCCTCAGCAGTCAACAGGAGTGCTAATTTATCACCAGCCTATCAAGTACTTAGAAGCCGGGGGCTTGGCAATACAAGCAAATGACAGCTAATGACTTAAAAGCCAGGCATCAACATATCACAATCAACATCTAAATATAAATACCACACACACACTCTGCTAGAGAGAGGTTCCCTGAAGATGGGCTCCAGCACGAGTCCAAAAGCTCAGAAGACAAAACCTCTGGTCCTGGTGACTGACCAGGATTGGATCCTGCAACATTATCCTGGGATACCTATATTCGCCTTCATTCATGAATATTCTTTACTTTCTCTCACAACTTTTTAAATTATGTGGGCAGTTCTCTCAATCCCCAAGCCCATAAATCTTTTATTGGGGAAAGTAAATGAGAGTTGAGAAAATTCTCATTAGGATCCTCCAGTTCGTTCACTGATGTCTGTATTTAGCAGAACATATATATACTAATAGAAGTATTGGTGTATTAAAAGTATTTAAAAATTAGATGTTTAAATTTCAAAAGATCAAGGAAGGTTTATTGAGGAAATTGCATCTCTGAGTTTTCTGTCCCTGTACTAGGAAAACGGAGAAGACTGGAAGAAAAAAAATGAAGAGATATGATATTCCTATTAGAATGGAATAGAGCTGGAAGAGACTTTGGAGGTCTTCTACTCCAGCCCCCTCCCCCCCTGGTCAAGCAGGAGAACCTATACCATCTCAGACAAATGACTGTCTAGCCCAGGGTTGTCAAACTGCCGGCCCATGGGCCAGTTTCATCATACTGAAGCCGCGCCCACTCCATTGCCGGCAATGCAAAAAGAGTCACAATACGTCATGACACATCATGTGACATGGCGAGTTTGACACCCATGGTCTAGCCTCTTAAAAATATCCAGTGATGGAACACCCACGATTTCTGGAGGCAAGCTGTTCCATTGGTTGATTGTCCTCACTGTCAGGAAGTTTCTCCTTAATTCCAGGTTGCTTCTCTCTTTGATCAGTTTCCAATCATTTTTTCTCGTTCTTCCCTCTGGTACTTTGGTGAACAACCTGCCCCCCTCTGCCTTGTGGCAGCCCCTCAAGTACTGGAATAGCATCTGAATGAACTCATATTAAAATTGGTAGAAGCAAAAGGAAGGAGTACATAGTGGATTTGTTTTAACAAGGTTAAAATAGGACATGTTACTATAAATCTGCAATCCTTGCATAGACTTTTTGCTGACAGTAGGACTAAAATGTTAATGATCAATGGATTTGTATATGGATAAGAATTGGGTAATGGAAAGAACAGATGTAATGTATTGTATGTAATGTATAATGTAATATAGCAGGTGATGAATTAAGTGTTTACTTGTGATGAAGACTGGAAGCTACTTCTTTAAATAGTTCTTTTATTTCTTACTCCTATTTTTTCTCTAGATCTTTTATTCTCTCTTTACTTTCCTCTCTTTCTGAGATTAGTTTGCATTTTATTTTACCACTGTTATTAAAAATTTCAATAAAAATGTTTTTAAAAAAGGAAGTAGGTTGTCTTCCCACCAGGTGAAAGCAGAATAGAAATAAAGAGAAGAGCTTTCTATCTTTATTACTTTTTATTCCATCAGAAATCAATAGGATGAAGGATGCATAAAATTTATGCTTATGGAACATTTTGAATACGAACATATTCAATTCTAGTCATGGGTATAGATATACTATGGATACACACACACAACACACACATGACACACACACACAACACACACATATGCAAGCATACACATCTGAATATCACTGGATTTGTATTCTATGCTGCTAATTATGTTGACCATGTTATTTTAAGGCTACAGTTAAAAGAGAATTCAAATCACAAATATTTACAAATTAAATAGTACAATATAATTATCTGACACTTTACAAAATGTGTAATACTGTCACAGTAGTGGGGCACTAGAGCAAATATCTTGATGCTTGGAGTTCATAAGTAACTGCTTATTTCTTAAAAGCAGATATTGTAAGTTACTGGTCTGAAACTGATAGAAGTGACAGAAAATCAACCAACTAATGATTGCAAAGGAATTCTGTCACTTAAATAGCCACAAATCTTCAAGGTTATGATTATAAGTAGTACAATGGTAGCACAAAGGAAACATTGTGAAAACAAATTTTAAACTATAGCATGTATGCCAAAGTAGATGCAATTATAAGAAAACTATCTGTAATTTAGGATTGGACTGTCAATGAATTCTTACAAAACAGTGCACAATAATTATAAAATGAAGCATGGATGGAAAACAGAATGCTGAATGTACCACAATCGCAGTCCTTCAGTGACAGCTTCTGAAATGCAAATACAAATACAACTGCAGTAAAATGTAAGGTTCTGAAGACATGTTTCTCAATATTTCAATATTCATATGCCCATTGATTATTTAAAGAAGGGCTTTTCAACCAGTGGTACGGGTACCACCTGTGGTACATTGGCACCTGGCAGGTGGTACGTGAACATCCTAGAAAAGTGGTAGCGGGGGAGGGGAATGAGCTGAACCGGTGGCAGCACCACACAAGCCCGAGTGAGAGATGGCTGGAGCTGCAAAGCTGTCAGGGCTCAGTGGAAGCACCAGGATCAGTGCCAGGCTCTAGCTGGAGCTCAGCGCTGATCCTGGTGCTTCTGCTGAGCCCTGAAGAAGCACCAATCAGCTGGAAAGCAGCACTGATCCTGGCGCTTCTGCTGAGCCCTGAAGATGTGCCAATCAGCTGGAATGTTGCAGCATCTCCAGGGTCTTGTGATTTACATTCAGATGCTTAGCAACTGATTCATATTTATTTATTTTTTTATAAATATTTTATTAGATTTATATAGATAAGGAAAGAATAGGAGCAGTATGGGTTTGGGAGGGGAAGGTGATGGGAAATTTGGGATGGAAAGAGGGTAGGTACAGTAGTGGGGTAACCCCCCACAATAATCTCATACTTTAACAAACAAGCTACTGTCCAGATCAAAATAGTGAATAAACTTAATTTGTATCATACTCAGCCATTTTAAAATAAGATTAACTATAACCATATTACTAAAGATTAACAAACAGATAAAATTCATCTATGTAAATAAACATAATTAATAAAATCTCAACTAATCTATAATTGTCAACATTAATGGTTAAGAATCACTAGAAATAAAGATGTTGTTAACCTAAGAACTAAAACTCAGTTAAAAATCCATCATCTATTCTAAAATATTAAATTATTTTCACATTTTAATGTGTCTCTAGCCATTAATAAAATTTTTCCCAAGTTTTAAAATAAACTGAATCATCTTTCTCTTTCATCTCCAATGTTAATCTACCCATTTCTGTGCGATCTAAAATTTTAGTAATTATAGCCTGGTCAGATGGTAGATTTTCATTTTTCCAAAATTGGGCAAATACTATTCTTGCAGCTGTTAAAACATGTAATATCAAGTAATCATTCTCTTTACCATAATTAGGTCTTAATATTCCTAGCAAGAACAATTCGGTTTAAATTCTATCTGTATTTTCATCATCTTTTCCAACCATGTATGAATCTTAAACCAATATTTCTTTGCACTAGGGCATACCCACCAGGCATGGTAATAAATGCCTGGCTGTTGTTTACATTTCCAACAAGTATATGATACATTTTTAAACATTTTCGCTAAGCAAACAGGTGTCATATGCCATCTATAAAACATCTTATATAAATTTTCTTTATATGTTGCTGCTTTAGTAAGCTTAATATTTTTATTCCAAAGTTTTTGCCAGTCTTCTAAATCTATAGAATATCCAAAATTCTTTGCCCATACTATCATTGTTTCTTTCACTTGTTCTTCTTCCATTTTCCAATTTAGAAGAAATTTATAAAGTTTCTTAATCAAATTCTCATCCGTTTTTAACAAAATTTTATCTAATGCAGTCTATTCTTTGTAAAATCCTGTTGATTTTATATCTTTTCTGTATCTTGTTTGAATTTGCAAATAGGACCACCATGTTAAGTCAATACCTTGACATTGAACAGCTTGCCTGTCTTTAAGTTTTCCATCTTTGTCCAAAATATCTTTATAACTAACCAGTTTGTCATAGTTAATCAGGTTTGGATAAGCAAATGCTTCCATTGTTGAAAGCCACTCAGGTATTTTCATATACATTTTATGTCTGATTTTCTCCCATTATGAAAGTAATACGTTTCTTATGGCATGATTTTGAAAATATTTATGCACTTTGGTTTTCTCATACCATATAAAAGCATGCCAACCTAATTGAAGATCGTGTCCCTCTAAGTAAAGCAATCTTTTATTTCTCAATACAATCCATTCTTTGAGCCAAAGCAGAATAGCTGCTTGATAGTAAAGTCTCCAATCTGGAAGTCCGAAGCCCCCTCTGTCTTTAGCTTCTTGTAACAATTTACATTTAATTCTAGCTTTCTTTCTTTGCCATATAAATCTTAATATTATTGCATTTAGATCATCAAAGAATTTCTTACTCAATTTAATAGGAACTGTTTGAAATAGAAAAATTAGCTTTGGTAAGATATTCATCTTAACAGTCGCTATTCTTCCTAGCAGTGATAATTGAAGATTTTCCCACTTTTCCAAGTCTGTTTTTATTTGTTTCATTAATCTCTCGTAATTATCTTCTTTTAATGTTGTATATTTTGTGGTTAAATAAATGCCCAAATATTTAACTATTTTAACTATTTGAAGGTTTGTCATTTTGGCAAGTTGGATTTTCTGTTTATCTGTTAGGTTTTTTGTTAATACTTTAGTCTTTTCCCTATTTATTTTCAGTCCAGCCAGTTCTCCGAATTTCTCAATTTTCTGCAAAAGTTTATCGGCTGTTTTTAGTGGCTCCTCTAAAATAAAGACCAAATCGTCCACAAAAGCCTGTAATTTATATTTCTGGTTTTTAATCTCCAGTCCTTTAATTTCTGTATCTTATCTAATATTTCTAGCCAATACCTCTAGTGTAAGAATAAATAACAAGGGGGGCAGTGGACATCCCTGTCTAGTACCTTTTTTAGTATCAAATCCATCTGTGTAGTCTCCATTTAAGAGTATCCTGTTTGTTTCTTATAAATTGCTTGAATTGCTTTAATAAAATTCTTACCAAAATCCATTTCTTGAACTTGTTGAAACATAAATTGCCAGTTTAAATTATCAAAAGTTTTTTGTGCGTCAAGAAATATAAGTTCTGGTTCCCTGGATGGTTTTTGTAATATTCCAAGACACTTAAAATAATCCTCAAGTTGTTCTTTATCTGTCTTTTTGGTAGGAAACCATTTTGATCTGAGTGGATAAATTCAGTCAAAAAGTTTTTCATTCTTTCTGCCATTATTGCAGCAAAAAATTTATAATCCACGTTTAGTAGCAATATTGGCCTATAATTTTTAATTAGTGTAAGGTTGGTATCTTCTTTAGATACCAAAGTAATATTAGCTTCAGTCCATGAATTCAGTATTTTTGTCTGTGTAAAAACTTCATTACAAAAATCTTTCAAGATTGGAGTTATAGTATCTTGTAATGCTATGTAAAATTCTGCAGGAAGTCCATCAGGTCCTGGTGTTTTATCTTTCTTTTGCTTTTTTATTGCCTCTGTAATCTCCAATTTTGACATATTCTCATTCAACCTCTGTCGCATATTCTCAGGAACCTTTGGGAGCTTTGCATCTTTTTCAAAAAAAATCTGTTTAGTTCGTTTAATCTGTTGTGCCATTATATTCATCTCAAGTAAATTTAATTTGTGTTTTATTAATTCCATTTGTATCTTCAGCTTTTCCTTTTGCGGATCAATTTGTAACTCAGATTCCAAAATACTAAGTTGTTCTTTCAATCTATGCTGTGTATGTTTCTTTTCTTTATTCTTTTTGGCAAGATAAGTTATAGCCAAACCTCTAAAATATGCTTGAATGGAGGTTTCTTCTTTTTTATTAATTTTGGGGGAAAACTCCATTCCTTTGTTGCAAATTGTAGGAATTCCTTTTCCTTCAATATTGATTTATTCAAAAACCATCTTGGTCTTTTCCTAGATCCTGTCCAAGTCATTTTAATTGGGTTATGATCTGCCCAAATATTCAGTTCTATTTCAATTTCTTGTATCATAGTCCTTAGATCATAAGAAGTCCATATCATATCAATTCTTGACCATGATTTATGTCTATTGGAGTAGATAGTATATTGTGCTTTTTTCTGGATTCATCTCTCTCCATGTATCCTGTATACAAAATTCATCTTTCATTTTTAAAAAGGGTTTAGGTAAAGTATTTCTTCTCTTTTTCCCTTGTTTGTAACTATTATAATCTCATACCAGATCAACAATTGCATTAAAATCTCCAAGAATACAAAGGTTATAATAATTTAAGTCCACTAGTTTATCATATAGTTGCTGAAAGAATTGATCACGTTTCTCATTAGGAGCATATATCGCAACCATCAGTATTTGTTTTTGGTTCCATGTAATCTCCACCATTAATATTCTTCCCTCTTCATCAACATAAATTTTGGGTTCATCTTTTCTTTTATATATAAAGCTATCCCTCTTTTCTTTTGTGATGCCAAAGAGAAATAGAGTTTACCTAGTTTTGGTTATTCTAGAGTTCTAGAATGTTGTATCTTAATATGCGTCTCTTGGAGGCAAATTATGTCCATTTTTAACTTTTGTACTCTATGAAATATTTTAATCCTTTTTGATGGGGAGTTAAGACCATTTATATTTGTTGAAAGGATTCCAATTTCCTCCATGGTTTCAATTATGTCAGGATCTCAATTTTCTAGGAGAACTTATCTGTCGCTGATCTTTAGGTCTAACATCTTCCTCTAATTGAGTCTTTTTGGGCACTTCCTCCTCCATTTGCTTTGATGTTTCTGCAGTCATTTCCTCTAATTTCTTAGGTTCCGCCTCTCTTTTTCCAAAAAGGCTCTATGGTTGTCAAAAAATTCCTCTTCTTGGGGTGGAGTAGTCACTCTATATCTTTTTGAGTCCCAAAAAATTAATAATCCTTCTGGGATCAACCATCTGAAATTCATTCCTCTGCTAATCAAGTTCCTTGTTAAGAATTGATATTCTCTTTGAGCTTCTCTAATTCTTCTTGGAATCTGTTTGAGAACTACCAGTTCTTTGTCTTTATATTTTAGTGGTTGATCCCTTACTGCTCTCAGAATCTCATCTCGTTCTGCTCTTTTACTAAATCTAACATGGACCTACCTAAGCACTCTGTTTCTTCTTGCATAATTTGAGTTAACTCTAAAAATCTGATCAACTTCTCTTTTCATTTGATCCATTTCCATTCCAAGCAGATCCACCAGTAATTCACTCATCAGTACTAATAGGTTCTCATCCCTCACTTCTATCATGTTTTGAAATCTTATAAAGTATGATGCCCTTTCCATCTCCATCTTTGCCATACTTTCTTCCAGCCCTGCATTAGATTGCGCCAGTCTCTGGTTTTCATCTTGCAGAGCTTCTAATTTCTGATCCACTACTACTGACTTGTCTTCTATTTTTTGCATTCTTTGTTGGGTATCTGACATTGCCTGTTGAAAAGCTTCCATTTTTTGATCCATCTTAAGCAAATCATTTTTCAAGTCTTCATAATTTTTTTCAAAATCTTTTTTCATTTCCATTTTAGAGTCTATAATTGCCTGGAGAATGGCTTGCATATCCTTTTGTTGAGTGTCCTGTTGTAAAAATGTTGAAATCGATTTTTGAGGCGCTGGACTCACCAAGGATGATGTAGGAGCCGAGGAGCCCTTTCGCCAATATTGAAAAACTCATCTTCTAATTATTGTATTTATCTATAATCCAATGTCAAGCCCAATGGCCAGTTTATTTGTAATCCAATAATAGGGCCTGATGACCAATTATAATCCACCGAATAGTTAAAAAAATAAAAGCATTATAATCCAGTGCCCTCCTATTATCAAGTGATAAGGCCAAAGGTAGTTTTAAAAAGTACAAAAGCCAGAGAAAACTAAAAATAAAAATATCCAATAAAAATATTGTTAAAAGGCAGGAAAAGGTATAAAAATGAATATAAAAGGTATAAAGAGGGGGAAAAGGAGTCTCTAAACAAAAAGAACAAAAAGAAAAAGAGGAGCATAAAAATATGTTTATATTCACACAGCAGAACTAACAAAAAGTGAACAACGAAAAAAACAGTATCCAATTTATAATCCAGTTAGAGACTTACAGATCTTCTTTTGTAGTTTCCCTTATTTTGCAAAGTATACAGCAAATAAAAAAAAAAAAACCAGACACAAAGCAAAAAGGAGAAAAAAACAGTCTCTCTTAGTAACCTCTAAGAGAGATAAGAATGTCTGGGCATACAGCTAAGTGAATGGGCATTGAGCCAAACTCTGCAGCTGAATCAACAAAATAAGTAAAAAAAAACAAAGGAAAGGGGTTACAAAATAACCACCAGGGGACCCTGTTTCTTTCCCCTGCCATTTAGATAGGGAGAAAGAAAAAAGAAAAGAAAAAGTTCCAACAGTGAATACAGAAAACTAAAGTTCTAAAAAGTTCTAAAAAGGAGCAATTAAGGTGGCTTTTCCCAAATAAGATGGTAATAAATCTTCTTTTCCCTGTAGAATGAAACAAGCTGATTCCTTCAATTTAACTTGAGTTCAACAGTTTTCAAAAAATTTAAAGCGCTTAAACCGCCGCTTTTTGGGAGGGGGGAAGCAAAAATCCCCCCTCCTCCTCCCTTTAGACTTCCAACTTTACTTTAAAGGCAGGCAATTTTCTCAAAGATCCACTTTGCAGCAAAGACTAATATCATCTCACCCGGACCGGTTGCTTGTTTCCTGAAACAGCTGTCTTCTGTCTCCGATGATCTGTTGAAGATGTGGCAAACATGAAACTCTCCACCTTTCTCTCGCCAGTTCCAGAGGCTATTTTGGGTTTGGAGAGCCCACTACCACTGGCTCCCTTTCCTCAAAAATTCACCTCTCGGTGGCCACCCCTCCAGGGTGGCATTCAGCCCTGATGGGGCCACCAGCGAAAGAAATTCAGACACTGGGAATGGAGAGTCGTATCCCAGGGTCTACAGCCAACAACATCACCAGCGCAACTGATTCATATTTATGATGGTCACAGTGTCCGAGAGTCATGTGAAGTAATCAAAACCTGCTGCAGCCACCCAGCAGATGGGGGGAATAAAAACCAAACACCCCCACCCCACCCCCACTGCCAATCCTCAACAGAAATGCTCACAACAATGAAAACCTCAGACAGGAGGAAGAGCACCGCCAGGCGGGCAGGCAGGTGTCTTGCTCGGCTGTGGCTTGGGGGCACTTTTTTCAGTGCCATTGTAACTTTGAACAGTCACTAAGTGAACTGTTGTAAGTCGAGGACTACCTGTACTTCATCAGTTTTTTTCCTCTTTTTTGGTCAAGTTTTTGACACCTTGCTAGGTGACTGGTGGTACTCGGATGTTGTCATATCTAAAAGTGGTACAATGGGTGGAAAGGTCAAAAAGTTCTGATTTAAAGGACCTAAAAGTCTAGTCTAAGACTTCATAATCTAGTGGATTTTTTGAAAAGAAAATTATGAGAATTTTTTTAAAAAACAAATTAAAAAACTTTTATTTTTGAAATATGTTTATGGATCTCATATAAAGGGAAATAATTGTAAAATTAAATATCAGTAGGAGATAAGAAGAAAAATTGGCTAATTTTTTAGAGTTATTCACTATTCATAGTTCATAAAAGTAGCTGACTTTTAAATTACTGTTGAATAATTTTAAAAAATCAGATCATGTCATATACATTACAATCTCTCTCACACACACATATACAGAGAGAAAGAAAAACATAGAGAGAGACAGAGGCAGATACTAAAGGAATTAAGAAGGAATCTTAAGACCTATCTTTGCCGGCAGGCCTGGGGTTGACTGTGGATCGTTGAATGAATGATGAATGTGTCCGGGGTTTTATTAATGCTTTTTAGATTTGGACTTAGTTTTTGAAATATTGTTTTGTTTATGTTGTGAGCCGCTCCGAGTCTTCGGAGAGGAGCAGCATATAAGTCCGAAAAATAAAATAAATAAGAATAACTGTGAATAGTAATAGCAATATTTAAGGAAATAACAAAATCTGCCCAAGGATTTTGTAATTCTGTTATTGGTGTCTATAAACAAAATTAGGGGAGAAAATCATCAATAAGTAACATTTAATTTGATTAAAGCTGGGAGAATAAATATTACAAAACTAGAAATAGGGAAGGTAAATTTGGAAAACTGCAGGAACGATGCATTGAACAATTTAATTGCACAATGTTTATTCCCAACCTATGCCTTCTCAGTGAAAAAAGGGCAGTTCTTTGCAGAGGCAGATTCCAATATCAAGTCAATATATAATAGATTTATGCCATAGTGATATCTACAATTCATGGAACAAAATGTGTAGATCAGCAATCATAAAATGGGAAAAGAGCCTGAAATGCAACATTTAGTGGCACAAGACACAAACAAAAATGTAAAATCTCTTTCAATATACAGCTTTATACAAAACTTTTTGAGGGCTGAGGAGCCATATTTCATTTTTGAGAAGTGTGTCAAGATCAATAACTAAATTTGATTTGATTTAGTACATATTTCAACTTTAGAAAAAATTCAGTTGCAACTTTCGAGGAAGTTTTAAAAGATGAATTTACCATTTCAAGAAAGTTTCATGCTATAGAAAGATTTTAGGAATGTGATTTTGGGACTGTAAAGCAAATACTGGAAAGTATAATCCTGTTATACCTTTGATAGTGGATAATTTAAAACAACAGTCTATTTTTATTTAATTTTCAAAGATAGATGATATGTATTTTATCAGAATTTCTTTTTTTTGTATGATAAGATAGGCAGGAAACCTATACCATTTCAGACAAATGGCTGTCCAGTCTCTTCTTAAAAACTTCCAGTGTTGGAACATTCACATTCAGTTTGTTCCACTGGTTAATTGTTCTAACTGTCAGGAAGTTTCTCCTTAGTTCTAGGTTGCTTCTCTCCTTGATTAGTTTCTAACTGTTGCTTCTTGTCCTACCTTCAGGCACTTTGGAGAATAGCTTGACTCCCTCTTCTTTGTGGCAGCTCCTGAGATATTGGAACACTGCTATCATGTCCCCCCTCATCCTTCTCTTCATTAAACTTGACATACCCAATTCCAGCAACCGTTCCTTATATGTTTTAGCCTCCAGACCTCTAATCATCTTTGCTGCTCTTCTCTGTACTCTTTCTAGAGTCTCAACATCTTTTTTACATCGTGGTGACCAAAACTAGATGCAGTATTCCAAGTGTAGCCTTACCAAGGCATTGTAAAGTGGTATTAACACTTCACGTGATCTTGATTCTATCCCTCTGTTAATGCAGCCTAGCACTGTGTTGGCTTTTTTGGCAGCTGCAGCACACTGCTGGCTCATATTTAAGTGATTGTCCACTAGGACTCTGAGATCCATCTCACAGTTGCTACTATTGAGCAAGGTACCACCTATACTATATCTGTAATAAAGTAGTATAATGAAGAATAAAGTAGGAAAATGTAGAATAATAATAATGATAATGAAAAATCACTAAAACAAAATGATGTGTCTGCACAATTACTGGAATAAAGCTGTGTTAGCAAATACGTGACTAACCAAAAGCACATTGCATTCAGAAACAATGTATCAAGTAAGAGTCTCTTCATTGTATGCCTGTGAGAAACTAACCTGATGAAATACAATGTAGATTTCTATGTGTGCTTCTTTGTTCCTGAGAAAAGAAAGCTATAAAACTGTAGTTTGGACCCCCCTCGGGGTTCAGAATTGCTTGTTGTTACTGCTTCTGAATCTTGCGCAAATAAACCTCTCTGCACCCTTTGTAATTTGTAAAAGTTCCTTTCGTTTTCCACAAGATTTATGGCAACTCCGCCGGGACTTTTAGGAAGAGGCTGTTGACCTTCCAGACGGATTGCCCTGGTGGGGGAGCCCCTCTGTTGATGACGACTTCTCCAAGCCGGCTCCGTGGCCTTTGTCTGCGGGGAGACCTCGACGGGAAGGGAGGGGAATTCACCCAGCAGCGAAGCACTCCAGTCAAGGATCCGCCGGGGGTGGCAGACAGGTTTTAATCAACAAAAGAGTCTGGAACACCTGCAGGCAACTATTGTAAAAAGGGGATACCTGATCCCATTTGGATCAGAAGAGAGGATTGATCAACCACTAGAAGACAAGGCATCGTCCTTAAGTCTTCAATAGGTAGGACTGTGTGGGTGGTTAAACCATCGCATTTCCTGCAGAGTGACCGTTGGAACGTCCGGCACTCCAGGTTGATGGTAGTGTGTTAGGGAGAAATGAAGGGCGTTGGTCAGACGCCACTTCAGTGCATGTTAGAAAATTTCAAAAAGGGTTTTTCTAGGGATTATGGAGACCCAAAACCAAATCCAGCCATGTTAAAAAGATTCTGTGAATCTGAATGGGCCACCTTTGGCATAGGGTGGCCCAAGGAGGGATCAGCGAATCCCGAACTCGTGGCACAGGTTCATCAAAATGTGACTGAAAGTGGTCATTGGGACCAATATCCCTATATAGACCAATGGCAGATCAATATTGCAGAAAAGCCTCAATGGTTAGCAAAATGTCAGATAGAATGTGCTAAAATATACTTGGCAAGCCAAAAAGCCAAACCTCAGGCAAAAGCTAAGATTTTCAGCCAGGAAGAAAGGGAGGAAATTGCCAGACCCCCTCCCTATGTTCCTAGAAGAGAAAAAGGGGGAATAAATCAGCAAATTCCACCCCCTCCGGTTGAAAGAAACGAAGTCCAATTTCAACCAGAAGCCGGTGAGGACAGAAAAATAAAAACAGATGAAACCATTCAAAAGAAAGGGGAGGACTTGGATAATGATGGAAACCAGACCCCAGTTTCTAGCTGGACTAGAACTAAAAAGCGGGTGAAAACAGAAGAAAATATAGCCCCTCTAAGAGAAGTTTTGGTCCCTGGACCAGACAACACCAATATTTCCATGCTCCAGTATGTTCCCTTTACAACCAGTGATCTCCTTAATAGGAAACAACAATTTGGCCCATTTTCAGAAAAACCTCAAGAGACAATTGATCTATTTTCAAACATCATTCAGACGCATAATCCCACGTGGGATGATATGCAAGAGCTTATTTCTACTTTACTGGATATGGAAGGAAGAGAAAAATATAGATTAGGAAAATTGAAAGTATTTGCCCATCGACACCCAGACGGAGGAGTTAATTATCAGGCAAACAGAAGTTCTGAAGCTGTAGAAAAAAGACCAGACTGGAATGCCAATGACCTTCAACACCAAACTTCATTGCGAAATTACAGGCTTTTGTGTTTAGAAGCCTTGAGGGAAGCAGCCATTTGTCCAGTTAATTATGCTGCAGTAACTAATGTTTGGCAAGAGAAAAATGAATCACCAACTTCTTTTCTCAGCCGATTGATAGAAGCTTATAAAGTAAACACAGGTCTTGATATGGAGTTGGCACAAAATCACCCACTCCTAATTGAAAGATTTATTACCCAGAGTGCCCCGGACATAAAGAGAAAGTTACAGTGTACAGAAGGGGCCTTGGGGAAGAATGTAGCAGAGATTATGGAGATAGCACGTAAGATGTTCCATAACCGTGACAAAGGGGGGAAACGTAAATCAGATCAGAAAGAGAAAAAGAAAGTTGAAATGTTAGCAGTGGCATTGGGAGGAATGCGTATTGGACCCAACCAATGTGCCATCTGTAAACAGGAAGGACACTGGCAAAGGGAGTGCCCCCAGAGGAATGGCCAACCTAGGAGACAATCCCACCAGTATGGAAGAGGAAGAGGAAGAGGATTTAGAAAGACTTTCCAGAGAAGCTACAGGAAAAGCTTCCAAGGAAGAGGGCATCCAGCCTATCCCAGTCAGGCAGAAGAAAGAGAAGAAAACATGATCAGCTTAGCCAACATGGAATGGGAAGACTGAAGAGGACAGGGTTCTAGGGCCCCACCCCCAGAGCCCATTGTTAAAATACAGGTGGGAGGACAGACTGTCCCAATGTTAGTTGACACAGGAGCCACCAGATCTGTCCTAAGCAAATCTATTGGCAAGGCCGAAAAAACCAAAAAACAAGGATTGCTTTGAAAACACATCCAGACTGCTCCAATTGTTACAAGACTGTGGCTACAGAGCGTCCAAAAACAAGCACAATTAGTTCAAAAGACTAATGTATTTAGGCTATGTACTATCACAAGGACAAAGAACTTTTGGCCCCCAGAGAAAGCAAGCTGTGTTACAGATTCCCATTCCCAAAACAAAACAGGAAGTTAGAGCCTTTTTGGGAATTACAGGCTTCTGTAGAATTTGGATTCCTAACTTTGCTCTCACAGCTAAACCATTGTACCAAGTTTTAAAAGGACCAGAAAAAGAACCTTTTTTGTGGCAACAAGAACAAACCCAAGCGATGAAACAACTCCAACAGGCTCTAACCACAGCACCAGCTCTAGGACTACCTGATATATCTAGGTCATTCTCACTTTATGTCAATGTGAGACAGAATGTGGCTTTAGGAGTTCTTACACAAAAGCAGGGAAATTGGAATCGACCAGTCGCTTATCTGTCAAAACAGCTAGATATGGCCTTGCAAGGTTGGCCACAATGTTTAAAAAATTCTAGCAGCAGTTATGCTGTTACTGCAGGAGGCAAACAAGTTAACCTTTTCAGCTCCAGTAGTTGTTTATACTAGTCATGCCCTGCAGACAATTATTGATAATAAGGGACATTTATGGATCAGCAATCAAAGGATGCATAAGATACAGGCCCTTTTATTAGAAAATCCACAAGTCACATTACAACAGAGTTCAACTTTAAACCCAGCCACTTTAATGCCAATACCAGATTCAACTAGGCCTGTGCATAACAGCATGCAAACAATAGAGCTACAATATTCTTGCAGGCCTGATCTTACAGACCAACCCTTGCATAATCCAGACTTTCAGTGGTTTACTGATGGATCCAGCTTTATGGATCAAGGAATTAGATACTCTGGTTATGCAGTTGTTTCTCAAACTGCGATTGTGGAGTCAACACAGTTACCTAGCCAAGCAAGTGCACAATTTGCAGAATTATATGCCTTAACCAGAGCATTAGAAATAGCTGCAGGAATGACTTTAAGATATTTACAGATAGTAAATATGCATTTTTGACTATTCACGCCCATGCGGCAATCTACAAAGAGAGGATATTTGGACTCCACAGGCAAGATTATCCAATATGCAACTTTGATTAAAAGACTTATCAAGGCAGCACAGTTGCCATCTAAAGTTGCAATCATCCATTGTCCTGGACATCAAAAAGGCTCAAGCCTTATTACCCAGGGCAATAGGAAAGCAGACAAAGAAGCCAAAAGAGCTGTGTGGGAATGCCCCCCTCTCCAGTCAGATGTCACTAGGTTCATGTATTTAGACACCTACTTAGAACAACTTGATCCTACATATACGCAGGAGGAAACCCAAAAATTGAAACAGGATGTACAAGCTGAACTAGTTAAAGGCTGGTACACACTTCCTGATAGACGCATTGCTGTTCCTCTTGCGCTTGCCCGCCCCCTTATTTTTCAAGCCCATAAGCAACATCATTTAGGAAAAACTGCATTATTACAACAGCTTGAACGTTTTTTTCTATCTTCCCTTTGCTTCTTCGCTAACAGCACAAGTATGTTCTCAGTGTTCCACTTGTGCCCAAACCAATGCACACCAAGGACCAGTAATACCACCTGGTCAACAACCAATCGCTTATTTTCCAATGGACTATGTCGTTGTTGATTTTACTGATATGCCCAGAAGTAAGAAATATATAGCCCTGTTAGTTATAATTGATACCTAGTCAGGGTGGATTGAAGCCTTTCCAACTGTAAATAAGAAAGCTATACAGGTTGCCAGAATATTTCTGAAAGAAATTATTCCTAGATTTGGTTGCCCTTCTAGGATTTCATCAGATAATGGCCCTGAATTTGTACACCAAATCAATAAGTCTTTAGCCCAAGCATTAGGAATCAAGTGGAGATTTCATTGTGCCTTCCACCCTCAATCGGCTGGAAAAGTGGAACATGCTAATTGCACAATTAAAACACTTATTACCAAATTTTGTTTGGAAACGCATCTTCATTGGCCAGATGTTTTGCCTATGGTTTTGTATGCAATCAGACTGGCCCCCTGCACTAAATTACAACTTAGTCCTTATGAGCTCATGTTTGGCCGTCCCCCTTGTCTATTTAAACCTGACAGTCAGGGCTGGCCGGACTTGGCTCATAAGGGGGGAATAGACCAACAGAAATTGTTACATTAGTTACAGCTTCATAATTTGGCTGTTTCAAACTTGCGCCATTATATGATGGAACAACAACCCCCTCCAGTAGTTACGGAAACACATGGGTTCAAACCAGGAGACAGAGTGTGGGTGAAGCATTGGAAATCAGATCCCTTGAGCCCAAGATGGAAAGGACCGTATACTGTTGTCATGTGTTCTCCTTTGGCAGTGAAAACCTTGGAGGGAAAGTCCTGGATCCACTGGAGTAGATTGAAAGCAGCTGCACCTGCAGATCCAGTAACTTACAAGGTGGATAAGACTGACAAACCTTTGGTATTGAAATTTACAAGAAATACACCCTGTCGAACCCTACCGGCAACGGGTTCTCAACACACGGTGTGAACAACAACCCTGCTGAGACACTCCGGACGCTGTCTCTCTACGCATGGTGGAAGATATGAGGATTCTACAGCTCATAATACCTGTTAGTTATTTAATATGGGGAATATACACACACATTCCTACACAAATCAGTGCAAAGGCTACACGAGAGGTCATAATGCAAAAACCCTCTAATAAAAAAATATTGAGTACCACACACAAAGAAATAACAAAAACACAGGGAAACCAAGGTTGTCAAAACTGCATCAAGACTACCAAACAAGGAAACCAGATAACCAAGACTTTGATTTATCATACAATGAAACCAGAAGGGTGCCAAGATAGCTCCCCTAGCTCTTGTACATACAACAGAACCACGTATAAAGTTTGTAGAAAAGGGGTCCAAGATCAGTGTTATAATCCCAAGTCTGATCCAGATTGTTGGGCCTTACAAATCAAAACACATAGAACAAGAAGTAGCTATAGGGACCAGGCACTATTAGGGATCTCCCAATGGAAATCCAACCCAGACTCCATAGCCTTTTTACATTCCTCCACATTTATGTCATATTTGAACAAGTTTTCATTAATTCTCCAAGATCTTCTGGGAGTCTGACCAATCGTTAATTCCATCATAACCGGATTGTGGTCTGACAAAACATTGGGTAAAATTTTAACTTTCTTTAGCCTTAAAATAAAATCACTAGTAGTCAATATAAAGTCAATTCTGGAAAATGATTGATGTCTATCAGAAAAGAAAGTAAACTCTTGATCCTTGCTATGTCTTTCTCGCCATATATCTAACAAATTAAAATCATCCTTAATATCAAAAAAAGATTTAGGCAAGATAGAACGCGATTGTGGGACAGATGAAATCTTTTTCTTGTCTAAGCCCACATCAAGAATACCATTCCAGTCTCCCATTAAGATACAAGACCTATAATCCAATTGTATTAATTTTTTATGTAGTAACTTATAAAATATGCCTTGTTGTTGATTAGGGGCATATATGCCCATCAAAAGAACTTGCTTGCCGTCTAATAAAATTTCAATAGCTAAAAATCTAGCTTGAGTATCTGCTTCTATTAATTTGGCTCTTATATGGTTTTTAACATAAATAACAATTCCATTTTTTTTCTCTGAAGATGCTGCTACAAAATGTAAGTCCAACTTATTATTTATCAAATATTTCTGATCCTGATTTCTAATATGTGTTTCTTGTAGACAAATTACATCATTTTTACATTGCTTCAAATAATGGAATATCTTCTTCCTTTTCTGCGGAGAATTTAAGCCATTCACATTCCATGTCAAGTATTTATTTGACATGACCGGTTTGTGAAAGCTTTTGCAAGGCCAAATCAACTTGTTCCACTCCTTTCTTCTTAGGTCTTGCTCCCATGGCTTCCGAAGATGTAGATGCAACTTGCTTTGTGTAAGCTGGCTGTACTTTTTCTCTTTGTTCCATGTACTTAGTAACTACACGTGTGTGCCTTTGTTCTTTGGCCTTCTCTGCATCCAAAGGTTGAAAAATATCAATACACTGCACTGACTGTTCAGCCAATACTCCTTTATCCAATTCTGATGCTGGCAATGATTGTAATTCCATAAGTTGTGATGATTCCATATCTTTTACAAGGTCTGCCCTTTTGGATCTTGGGGACGTGGATTTATCACCCATCAGTATGTTCTCAAAGAAGTCTTTCGCTTTAGCAACTGAGGTCAAGCGATATCTATTATTCTGAAAAAATAAAGAAAGTCCAGTTGGAGCCTCCCATCTATATTGTATCGCTCGTTTTTTAAGTTCCTCCATCAAGAATGCATAATCTTTCCTTGATCTCAACATTTTTGGAGGTATCTCCTTCAAAACCTGTACCTCTTGACCAGCAACACTTAATTGTTTATTATAAGCTGTAGTAAGAACCCAATTTCTAAATTTTCTTGTACTAAAATATATCACAATATCTCTGGTCAAGTTTCTTTGTGCTGCTATACGTGAATTGATTCTGAATATCCGCTCAATCTGCCAGGCCACATTTTGAGCTCCATCTTCCAGAAAATTTGCCAAAGCTTCAACAAAAATTCTTCTTAAGTCTTCTTGGTTCTCCTTTGCAACCTCTTTCAAACCCCTAATTCTAACAGCCATCTGCATCTGATTATATTGTATCATAACAGCTTGATCTTGGAGATCACTTCTAACCTCCTCAATTTTTTCCTCCATCTGCTGCTCCATATTTTCCAACTTCTCTTCAACTCCCAAAGTATAGTCACAGACCCCTTTAATGGCCTCAACAATATCTTCTCTTATCTCAATGTTATAGGTTTCTATCGTGCCTTTTATTGTCTCCAGTTCGTCAGTTAAACCTTTTGTCTGTTCTTCCATCTTTCTCTCCAGCTTGTCAGTCATTGTAGATAATGCTCCCTGCAAGTCTTTCATTGTAAGCGTTTCTGGAGGAAATTGTGTAGGCAGAGGGGCTTGGAATTCTATCGATGTCACAGATGCAGAGGCTGAAGAAGCAGGCAGACTGCTTGATTGTGATTTAGAGAGCTGACCTGGGGAGGGTAAAGCCGCCTTCGCTATAGCTACCTTCTATCTCATCGTCATTTTAAATCCCTTTAAGAGAAGAAATTGTATTGCCAAATTTTCCTCTCTTCTTGTTTTCTTTTAAATTCCAGTTGACGTTATAATTTAAAAAGTAAAATTCAGATCAAAATGGTCTCTCTGGCTTTACTTCCGAGAGAAGAAGGAAAAGTTCACTTTCACTTTCAGCCACTTTCCCTTAGCGGAGAAAGCTATCGCCATTTTGAATACATTATGTTGATTTTAAAAGTTATAAGTACGTGGGCAGAAATAAAGTAGCAAAATACTTGCGATACACAAAAGACTCCTGTAATCACTCCGTCTGCAAACAGTCTCTCTTATTTTCTTTCTTGAAAGCAGAGGCAGTCGCGGCGTCTTTCTCTGTCAACCGACAGAAGCGTCTCTGGGCAGGAGCATTTTCAAGTGCCTGGGGAGCGCACACTCTTTGTCCCTGAAAATTTTTTCCAGGGATTTTAGAGGGGCTCAACCTTGCTCTTGATGCTCTTCACCCCTTCTTCGCCCGAAGGGGGGATTTTTCACCGCAAAAAACGGCTGATGTTCGCTATATTTTGCGGCTTTACAAACCCAGGGAACGGAGCCTCGCAGAGGAGACTCTAGCGACGTCAGCGGAGCCACCGGAAGCCTTTATTTTTTATGTTAAATATGAATAAGGAAACGACAATAGAAATGGTGTGGGACTCTAGTAAGGCTTATATGCATGGGATTTTAATTGATATGAACAAAAGGTATAGACGTAAACAAGAGGAAAAAAGGAGAGTGTTAGAAGAGGAAATAAGGAAAAAAGAGTTATTATTAATAAAGAAACCAGATGATAGTAATATTAAAGAAGGGATAAAGATTCTACGGGAACAATTTGATTTGTTGATGATGGATCAAGTTGCCAGGAATTTACAATATGCTAAACACAATACATTTTTTAATTCTAATAAACCTGGCAGATGGTTGGCTTATACATTAAGGAAAAAACAAAAATCTCGTATAATTGAGAAAATAGAATATAAGGGGAAAGAAGTGTTTCAGCAAGAAATTATTAAAAAAGCTTTCCTAGAGTTCTACACCAAACTGTATTCTGAAGAGAAAGTACAAGAGAATGAGATAGATGCCTTTTTACAAAATGAAAATGTTTTGAAAATTACTATGGAACAAAGAGATAGACTAAATGCATTGATTACATCAGAAGAAATTATTGCAGTGATTAAGCAATTGAAAATGGGAAAATCTCCTGGGACTGATGGTTTAACAGCGATTTATTATAAATATCTCCAAGAGGAAATGGTGGAACCTCTTAGAGAGTTATTTGTAAATATACAAGAGGGTGGTCAGGTACCACCTTCATGGAAAACGGCTTATGTTTCCCTGATTCCTAAAGAGGGAAAAGATAATGTTCAAGTGGAAATTTTTAGACCTATTTCATTGTTAAATACGGATTATAAGATCTTTGCAAAAATTTTGGCTAATAGATTAATGACAGTCTTAACACAAATAATCCATTCGGATCAAACTGGTTTTTTACAAGGGAGACAGATGAAAACTAATGTTAGACAACTTATTAATATATTGGAATATTTGGATAAGCACATCCAAGTGCCTGCAGTTCTTATGTTTTTGGATGCAGAGAAAGCTTTTGATAGACTGAATTGGTTATTTTTGAAAAGATTAATAGTCAAGATGGGAATGGGGGATCAGTTAATCAACTCTATATCAGCGGTTTACCAGAAACAAAAAGGGCAGATTATTGTGAATGGGCAATTAATAGATTTATTTAACATAGAGAAAGGTACTAGGCAGGGTTGTCCTTTATCCCCCTTATTGTTTGTTTTAACTTTAGAGGTTTTACTGAATAGGATCAGAGCTTCAGATGAATTAAAAGGTGTACAGATTAGACAACATGATTACAGATTATGTGCTTTTGCGGATGATTTACTTGTGACATTGACTCAGCCAATACAGTCGGCTCAGAGATTGATGGAGATTATTCAAAATTATGGAAGGGTATCAGGTTTTAAATTAAACATATCTAAGACAAAGATGTTGGTTAAAAATTTAGATGATAAATTAAAACAAGATTTGGAAAGAATAACGGGTTGTGAGATAGTTAAGAAAGTTAAATATTTAGGAATATATATAGAAGCTTCAAATGGGAAATTATATAAGAATAATTATGAATTTTTATGGAACAAGATACAAATAGAATTGGAGAAATGGGAAAAAATTACAATTATCTATGCTGGGTAGGATAGCTGCAATTAAAATGAATGTATTGCCGAAATTTTTATTCTTATTTCAAATGTTACCAATACTTAAAAAGGATGGGAACTTAGAGGAGTGGCAGAAAGGTATTAATAGATTTATTTGGAATGGCAAGAAACCAAGGGTCAAATTAAAAATTATTCAAGATACAAGAGAGAGAGGTGGTTTGATAATGCCCAATTTTAAGTTATACTATTATGCTGCAGTTTTAGTAGCAATAAGTGACTGGATTAACTTAACTAACGAAAGAATATTGAACATAGAAGGGTACGGGTTATTGTATGGGTTGCATGCGTACTTAGTCTATGATAAAAAGTTGGACAGGAGTTTTAAAGAGCATTTATTGAGAAATGCTCTGTTGCGTGTCTGGAAAAAGTTTTATTATAAGTTAAATGGAAAAATTCCTCTATGGACAGTTCCCAGGCATGCAATAGAGAGTATAAATAGACAACAAATTCAAGATGTGGTGCCCTATGAGAAGCTCTTAATTAAAGAAGGGAACAGTTTAGTATTGAAATCACTAAATAGGTTAAGGGAAGAAGGAATAGCTCATAACTGGTATTCACATGTACAACTTCAGACTAGATGGCAAAAAGATGTTAAGATGGGTTTTTCCTTAAAGGATGATAAATTAATTAAACAAGTTAGAAATCAAAGAACTATGCATATTAAAAGATTATATGACGCATTAATCGAAATTGATTCTGGAACTGAATTAGTTAAAGATTGCATGATTAAGTGGGAACATAATTTTGGACAACCAATTATGATGGAAACATGGAAAAGGATATGGGTGAAAAATGTAAAATTTACACAAGCACAGCACTTAAGAGAAAATTTTTATAAAATGTTTTATAGATGGCATTTAGACCCGAAAAAATTATCACTTATGTATTCAGATGTGCAACCCAAGTGTTGGAGATGTGAATCGATGGACGCTACTTATTTTCATATTTGGTGGACTTGTAAAAAAATTAAGGCTTTTTGGATAAAAATATGGTGGATTCTTCAGAATATATTGAAAAAGCGTATTGAATTTTCACCACAGTTATTTTTGCTTGGCATCACAAAAGACTGTACCACCATACAGACTAAGTTGATTTTGAACTTGATTACTGCAGCAAGACTATTAGTGGGACAATATTGGAAGACGTCTGAATTACCATCTATTGAAGAATGGACATTAAAAGTTATAAATATGGCAGAAATGGCTAAGATATCCGCATATTTGAAGAACCACTCAAATGAAAAATTTATGATGGACTGGAAAAAATGGATAGATTATATACAAAGGAAATATCAACTGAAGAAATTACATTTGGTATATAGTTAAATAGTTATATAATATGTAGTTTAGTGGGGTTCCTTGCGTTCCTACCCTGTATTCACTCTGGGAAGTCGGGGGGGAGGTGGGAGGGTGTTTATAATTGGTATACTATGTTTTCTCAACTGTAATTGGGGTTGATACAAGAATATGTAACTATAGGTATTAAGGGATTGCTCGGGTGGCCTCTGGGCACCACATCGGATGGAAAGAGGAAGGAGGAGTGAAGGTAGAAGTAAGTAGGAAGATGGTAAGAGGGAGAAGAGGGGGGATAGAGGTGGGTGGAGTAGAGAAAGGAGAGAGGAAGATAGGTAGATAGAGGGTAAGAGGAGGGGGAAAGGTTAGGGTTAGGGGGATGTGGTGGGGGGGGTACCGAGCAGTCATACTGATTGTTTGGCAAATGTGCTATATGATTGTTTTCAGTTGAGTTATTATTTCTTTTTTCTTTGTAATCTCTTAAAAACCAATTTAAAAAAAAAGGAAATCCAACCCAGACTCCAGTTTTAGCGTCACCTTTGATGTTTGCAAAGCAGCTAATTATTGGGCTGCAATACATGGTTGTGGAGGGATCAGTAATATCCACAGCTATATCCCTAACCATAAGTACTTGTGCCCACCAGATGGATGTGCAGTCTCTGCAGTCAAATTTAAGTGGTGGTCATGTATTAAGTGGCATACCCAAGACCCGAAGGAGATGGGCTACATCTTGTTTGAAAAGAATGAAACAAAAGCAGATTCCTGTGGAACAGATAACTGTAATTTAGTGACTCTTACAGTCAAGAATGGCAGTTGGTTCCTGGAACAAAAGAGATGGGAAAGAAAGAAAGTGGGAAAGTATTGAAAGGCATAACTGACAAAATGATCAAATTAGCACATGTTCCGGTGCAAACCTGGAAAGGATTTAATTTAGAAGATGTATTTTCAGGATGGTGGCCAAAGTTACCAGGCCTACAAACCATCATAGTTATAGCAGTCTTGTTAATTCTAGGATGTATTTTGATTCCTTGCTTAATCCCCTGTCTTATAGCAATGATTCGAAGGATCTCAGAAAGTACAGCCCAATTAACTGCAAAACATGAAACAATGTTAGCCTTATGGGAATATAAGATGTTGCCCACTCAAAAACCTGAATCAGAGGTAGAATAATGGAAGCTGGGAAACTTCCAAAGGGGGGAATGAAGTAAGAATGAAGTAATAATAATAATAATGATAATGAAAAATCACTAAAGCAAAATGATGTGTCTGCACAATTACTGGAATAAAGCTGTGTTAACAAATATGTGACTAACCCAAAAGCACATTGCATTCAGAAACAATGTATCAAGTAAGACTCTCTTCATTGTATGCCTGTGAGAAATTAACCTGATGAAATACAATGTAGATTTCTATGTGTGCTTCTTTGTTCCTGAGAAAGGAAAGCTATAAAACTGTAGTTTGGAACCCCCCCTCGGGGTTCAGAATTGCTTGTTTTTACTGCCTCTGAACCTTGCGCAAATAAACCTCTCTGCACCCTTTGGAATTTGTAAAAGTTCCTTTCATTTTCCACAAGACAAGGGAATGAAATTTGGGGAAGTTGTGGCTGTTTCAGTATTTCTGGGCTGCTGCTTCTTCAGTTCTTCATGTTCGTTTTGAACATTCTGTGACAGTTTCTCAACCGTGCTTGAAATCCCTTGCTCTGTCTCCTACCCAGCAGCAACAGCCACTTATCTGCCTACTGGGAAAGAGGGGAGAGAGGGATAGGGGAAAAGGAAGGGAAGGAAATAAAGAAGGAAGGGAAAGAGGGAGGACAGGGAGGAAGGAACTCCTATATGCTCCTCCTGGCCTATGCCACCCCCACATACTCCATCCCCTGTATCTTACCCCACACACTCTTCTTACCCATGCACCAAGGGTCTAGGACCTTTAGGATCCTATCCTTGGCCATGGCAGGCAAAAGCAATGGTGCTGCAGGGGCAGCATGCAATGGGCAATGAGGCTATGGTGTGAGGCAGTAGGTGAATGGCACTGGCGCGGCTTCTGCCATTGCAGGGGGCATGACGTAAGGCAGTAGGTAAACGGCACTGGCATGGCTTCTGTCTTTGCAGGGTGCATAGTGTGAGGCGGCATGCAAATGGCATTGGCGCAGCTTCTGCCTTTGTGGGGGGAGCATGGCGTGGGGCGGCAGGGGAGCTGGGTTCATTTCGTCCAAGCATGATCCTATGAGACTGATGCAAATATTTTCCTAAAGTAGCTCCCCTCAAATGCTGTTGGGTTTCAGTCCTATCCAGTCAGCATGCACTTCCTTTCAGCACCAGCCAGCCAGCCAGCTGATGGTCCTACTGGCTGGGGGTGATGGGAATTGTAGTTCTATTTTTTGGGAGGGCCCAGCTCAGGAAGGCTACCCTCCCAAAGTCTAGTTCATCCCACTGTGTTTCCAAAAGTGGGACTTCCTTTCCTTCATATTTGGCTTGGCAGCCGGAATTTAAGAGTAGCAATTGAGAAGAGTCAAAGAGCCTGTATTGCTCAATGGCAGGTGTCTATCTGTCCACAATGGATTGCGGGGCAGCCCAGGGACCAGCAGAGGGCACAGCCTGCTTTAGTGTGTCCGCCAGAACATTCTTGAAGCCAAAGTGAAGTTTATTTCTCAGAACACAATGCAGGCAGAGTACCAGATCAACTATCAGAGGTGACCCCCCTGAGCCTTCCTGAGTAAGATACAAAAGCCTTGCCTTTCTTCTCTGAAAGTGAATGGAAAGAGCTTACAGATAGGAATCCTTAGACAGTGTAATTAACCAGTTCTCCAAATGGTGGCACACTAGAGTCAGGTACCTTGCTGTAGTCCCCTCCCCCCTTATTTCCTGCTCAATTAGCATTAGAGATAGAAGTGGCAGTCTCATAGAGAAAATGATCTTTTGTTTATTAATGAGTGGAATCTCTGGCATTCTGAATGGAAGGTTTACCTGAATGGGCTGCTGCCTTTGGCCAATTGCAATTTGTTTGTTAGGTTTGTTACCTTTTGTTTTAGTGTAATTTCTCACCTTTTGTTCTGGAAATGACTGTCAGGTTGGTACTGAGAAACAAGGGAAGATTGAATGGCAGGGAAGGTTGGATTTCCTTCTCAAATGTAAGAAGTCAGCACTCCCCCCCAGAGAATGAAATATTTTGGGGGGATATTAAAAAAAGGCAGAATATTATATTTCCCCAAAGTACTAATAGAAAAATCTTAGAAACCAGCCCCAGTCTCCCTGCCCCAAGTAGAAACTCAGGAAACCATTGTTGAGAAAAGCAGATTCAGTAATCTATTCAGAAAGACTGAAGGCCCATTCATGAGAAAACAAATATGACTGGAAGAAGCTCATTCAAGACAGGATCTTTTGAAATCCTTGGAGCAAGATTTGACAGCTAACAACAGCAGAGTGATAGGATTAGAACCAGCAACTTCTCACCCAAAAAAATCCAACACAGCACATAGCCATCAGCCACAATAGAAGTTGCCAAACACTCCTTTAGAACACAAAATCCACCTTATTGCACAACTCCCTGGAGCATTCCAAACACAAAACCCCAAAGAATGTATAAAAGCCCACTTATCCCAACCTCATTTGGTCAGCTGTCCCAGAACTGCATGCTGTTGCTGTTCTGCTCTTCAATAAAGAACCTTCTTTCCAAACAGCCTCCATTTTGTTTATTCCCAGCTTGGACTGGACCCTGAAGATTTTTCTTTCAACATAGTTCATACTTAAAATTATCATTGTTAAAATAACATCTTTATAACCAATATAAATGAATCCACATGTCATATATGTAGTAATACAATTGTAATTATTGTTTTAAATGGCATATTCATGATCTTACTAATATTATTATTCCAACTTTAAGGATCATTATGCTTTAAAACAATATAAAAATTGAGCAATAAAATTATGATTGATAAAAATTATCTGCCTCAGTGATTCTGTGTGCAAAACTTCCATGTGAAGAGTATTTGGACTATCTGTATGTTCACTATCTGTATTTTTGATTCTCAATGGAGTTGCATTTCTCCAGACAAAGTTGGTATGCAATTTGGGGGTACTGGACTGGCAACTCCTGTTCAAGGAGCAGGTGTCAACTATGGCCAGTGAGGCCTTGCACTGATTCATCTTGTGCATCATTTGTGTCAATTCTGGGCAGGGAAACCTGGGGATTTATGCCCTTCCCCAGGAACTAGCAGATTCCCAATCTTTTAGCCTACAAGAAAGCCATAAAAGAGTTGGGTTTTACCCCAAGCACTAGGATAGTGTATAGTTTTGCTGGATGCATTCAAGGAAGCTGGCTGAGATGCCAGGTTTTGTTTTGGTTTTAGGTTTTGCTTTCCTGTTTTTCATTGTGAACTGCCCAGAGTTGTGTTCTTAAAATGAACAGCCATACAAACCTTTTAAAACTAATATAATGTAATAATTTTCACCTATATAATATTAAAAAATTAAAATCTTATAAGTTGATTATGAAATTTGCTACATGCTTAGTAATTATCATAGCTTAGGAGAGTGCAAGGATTATCATCCCAGAGTTCTGAAGGAGTTGGCAGATGTTATCTCAGAACCATTGTATCATATCTTTAAAAAATCTTGGAGCCCTGGAGAACCACCAGAGGATTGGAAAAGAGCTGATGTAGTTGTCATCTTCAAAAACGGGGGGGGGGGAATCAGACCCAGGAAACTGCAGACCAATTAGCCTAACATCAATACCTGGAAGATACTGGAAAAAATAATCAAAAAACAGATCTGTGTACACTTGGAAACAAAGTTATAACTAAAAGCCAGAATGGGTTTGTTAAAAACAGATCATGCCAAACCAATCTTATTTCATTCTTTGACAAATTAGCAGACTAATGACATGCTGTGGACATAATATATTTAGACTTCAGCAAGGCATTTGACAAAGTAGACCATAACCTACTTCTTGGAAAGCTAGAAAAAAGTGGTATAGACAGCATTATCACCAGATGGATTTGTAACTGGCTGACAAACCATACTCAGTGAGAAGTCCTTAATGGTATTACATCTACATGGAGGGAAGTAAGCAGTGGAGTACCACAAGGTTCTGTCTTAGGCCCAGTACTCTTCAATATCTTGAATAGAATAGAGCTGGAAGGTACTTTGGAAGTCTTCTAGTCCAGCCCCCGCTCAAGGAGAACCTATACCATCTCAGACAAGTGACTATCCAGTCTCCTCTTAAAAACCTCCAGTGATAGAGCACCCACGATTTCTGAAGGCACCTTCATAAATTTATTTATTTATTTATTTTAATTAGATTTTTATGCCGCTCCTCTCTAAGGACTCGGAGCAGCTAACAACATAAACAAAAACAACATCTCAGCATTTAAAAAATCTAAAACCAAATCTACAAAGCATTTAAAAAGACCCCCCAAACACATTCATCATTCACACACAATCACAGTCATCCCCAGGCCTGCCGGCATAGATAAGTTTTTAGATTCTTCCCGAAGGCCGGGAGAGTGGGGGAAACGCGGACTTCAGGGGGCAGTTGGTTCCAGAGGGTGGGCGCCACAACAGAGAAGGCCCTCCCCCTAGGACCCGCCAGACGACATTGTTTCGCTGATGGGACCCGGAGGAGGCCGACCCTGTGTGCTCTCACCAGTCGAAGGGGAAGTATGTGGCAGAAGACGGTCCCGTAAGTATCCTGGTCCAATGCCATAAAGGGCTTTATAGGTAATAACCAACACTTTGAATTGTGCTCGGAGACCGATAGGCAACCAATGCAGCATGCGGAGGGTTGACGAAATGTGGGCACAACGTGGAAGGCCCACAATTGCTCGCGCAGCTGCATTTTGCACTAATTGTAGTCTCCGAACACTCTTCAAGGGTAGCCCCATGTAGAGAGCATTGCAGTAGTCGATCCTTGAGGTGGCAAGGGCATGTGTGACTGTGAGTAGAGACTCCCAATCCAAATAAGGGCGCAACTGGTGAACCAGGCGAACCTGGGCAAATGCCCCCCTCGCCACAGCCGACAAATGATGTTCCAATGTCAGCCGTGGATCGAGGAGGACTCCCAAGTTGCGCACCTTCTCCGAGGGGTTTATAACTGAAAATGAATTAGATGAGGGAATGGAAGATGACACTAAGCTGGCAGGTATAACCAACACCCCAGAAGACAAACTCAGGATCCAAAAATTGACAGACTTGAACAATGGGCTCTATCCAACAAAATGAAATTTAATGTGGAGAAAAGAAAGGTTTTACACCTGGGCAGGAAAAATCAAAGATACAATGTGAAACCTGGCTCAAACACTGTAATTGTGAGAGGAACCTTGGAATCTTAGTGGATGATCATTTAAACATGAGTCAGCTGTGTGGCAGTAGCCAAAAAAACTAATACAATCCTGTATAAACAGAGACATAGATTCAAAATCACATGAAGCAGGCGGTTTTTTTTTTCTCATAGAACGCCCAGAACGGAGTTCCGGCACCTTTTTTGGATGGAACCTTGAAGGGTAGGCAAGGCGGGTTGTATGACATGTGTAAGTTCCGGCACCTTTTTTTTTTTTTTTTTAGAAAAAAAGCACTGACATGAAGTATTAGTACTGCTTTATAAAGCCTTAGTAAGACCACACCTGGAATACTGCAATCAGTTTTGGTCACCATATTACAAAAAAGATTTTGTAAAAAGTACAAAGAGCAACTAAGATGATTAAGGACCTAGAGACTAAAACATATGAAGAACGGTTGCAGGATTTGGGTTTGGCTAGTCTAGAGAAAAGAAGGACTAGGGGAGACATGATAGAAATATTCCAGTATTTGAGAGGCTGCCACAAAGAAGAGGGGGTCAATTTATTTTACAAACCACCAGAGGGGCAGGACAAGAAATGATGGATGGAAACTAATCAAGGAGAGAAGCAACCTGAAATTAAGGAGAAACTTCCTAACAGTGAGGACAATTAACCATTGGAACAGCTTGCCTTCAGACATTGTGGATGCTTCATCAGTGGAGGTTTTTAAGAAGAGACTGGATACTTATTTGTCTGAAATGGTATACGATCTCCTGCTTGAGCAGGGGATTGGACTAGAAGACCTCCAAGGTCCCTTCCAGCTCTATTCTGATTCTGATTAGTTTTTAAATTTATAGCATCAGATCCCAGAAAGTCCATATGTATCTTAATGCATCATTGATCCCATTTCTTGCTATATACCCATCCCCAAAACACAGTGTGGGGAGTCAGCCCCCCCACCAGAGAAAGAAATATTTAAAAGGCAGAAAAGCATGCCCAGTTTTTCTTTCTTTTTTAAAAAAAATATTTTATTAGTTTTATAATTATAAATATAAACAACAAAAATCAAATTAAATACAACTCAACTGAGCACAATCGTTAGGAACTTTTCCCAACACAAAACAAAGCATGAAAACTTACATGAGATAATTAAAATAATTATGGGTATTGCTCGGCAGCACCCCCTCCACCACATCCCCCTCTCCTTCCTCCCTACCTCCTACTTCTATCCCCCCACCCTCTCTCCCTCCTCTCTCTCCACCCTCACCTACAACCTCCCTACTTCCCTCCAATCCTTCACTCCTCAATCTCCACCCCCTCCAGATGTGGTTCCAAGGTACTGCCTGAGCAACCCCTCTTTTATCATATATATATATATATATATATATATATATATATATATATATATATATATATATATATATATATATATATATATATATATATATATATATATATATATATATATATATATATATATGTAATACCAATATTACAGTTGAGTACATTATGACAGCCCCCAACCCACCCACCCCCGACTTCCCAGAGTGAATACAGGGTAAAACACAAGAAAACCCACTAAACTAAACCAAATTATTATGTAAATCCTAATAAAAATTTAACTATATATTTCAATCCAACATATAAAAATTTAACTATATGCTAAGTACAATTTCTTAGATTGATATTTCCCTTGTATATACTCTATCCATTTTTTCCAGTCCAACATATATTTTTCATTTGAGTGATCCTTCAAATATGTGGATATTTTAGCCATTTCTGCCAAATTTATTACTTTCAAAGTCCATTCTTCAATAGATGGTAATTCTGACTTCTTCCAATATTGTCCCACCAACAGTTTTGCTGCTGTAATCAAGTTCAAAATTAAGTTCGTCTCTATGGTGGTGCAGTCTTTTATAATGCCTAACAAAAACAACTGTGGTGAAAATTCAATCCGTTTTTTCAAAATATTTTGAAGTATCCACCATATTTTTATCCAAAAGGCCTTAATTTCTCTACAAGTCCACCATACATGAAAATAAGTAGCGTCCATACATTCACATCTCCAACACTTAGATTGTAAATTGGGGTACATATAAGATAATTTTTTTGGATCCAAATGCCATCTATAAAACATTTTATAAAAAATTTCTCTTAGATGTTGCGCTTGTGTAAATCTTACATTTTTCACCCAGATCCTCTCCCAAATTTCCATCATGATTGGTTGTCCAAAATTTTGTCCCCACTTGATCATACAGTTCTTAACTAATTCAGTTTCAGAATCAATTTCTATCAATACATTATACAATCTTTTAATATGCATAGACCTTTGGTCTCTAATTTGTTTGATTAAATTTTCATCTATTTGAGATAAACCCATTTTCAAATCTTTTTTCCATCTAGTCTGCAATTGTAAATATGGAAACCAAGTATGGATCTCTTCATCTCCTTCATCTCTTAACATATCAAAGGACTTTAATAATAACGAATTCCCTTCTTTAATTAGGAGTTTCTCATAGGGCACCACATCTTGAACTTGTGCTCTATTTATATTCTCTATTGCGTGTCTGGGCACCGTCCAAACAGGAATCTTTTCATTTAATATATACTGATACTTTTTCCAAACACGCAACAGAGCACTTCTCAATAGGTGCTCTTTGAAACTCCTATCCACCTTTTTATCATAAACTAAATATGCATGCCAACCATATAATAAACCATACCCTTCAATATTCAGTATTCTATCATTAGTTAAGTTAACCCAGTCACTTATCGCTACTAAAACAGCAGCATAGTAATATAACTTAAAATTGGGCATTTTCAAACCACCTCTTTCTCTTGTATCCTGAATAATTTTTAATTTAACTCTCGGTTTCTTGCCATTCCAAATAAATCTATTAATACCCTTCTGCCACTCCTCCAAGTTCACGTCCTTTTTAAGTATAGGTAACATTGAAAAAGAAATAAAAATTTTGGCAATACATTCATTTTAACTGCCGCTATCCTATCCAGCATAGATAATTGTAATTTTTTCCAATTCTCCAATTCTATCTGTATCTTATTCCACAAAACTTCATAATTATTTTTATATAACTTCCCATTAGAGGCTTCAATATCAATTCCTAAGTATTTAATTTTCTTAATTATCTCACAACCCGTTATTCTTTCCAAATCCTGTTTTGAGTTAGTATCTAAATTCTTAACTAACAACTTTGTCTTAGATATATTTAATTTAAAGACTGACCCCCCCCCATAATTTCTAATTATCTCCATCAATCTCTTAGCTGACTGTAATGGTTGAGTCAGTGTCACAAGCAAATCATCAGCAAAAGCACATAATCTATAGTCGTGTTGTCTAATCTGTATACCTTTTAAATCATCTGCAGCTCTTATCCTATTCAATAAAACCTCCAAAGTTAAAACAAACAACAAAGGGGATAATGGACATCCCTGTCTAGTGCCCTTCTCTATATTAAATGAATCTGTTAAATCCCCATTGACAATAATCTGACCTGTTTGTTTCTGATAAATTGCCATTATAGAATTAATAAACTGATCCCCCATTCCCATCCTAGCAATTAATTTTTTCAAAAACGACCAATTCAGTCTATCAAAAGCTTTTTCCGCATCCAAGAACATAAGAACTGCGGGCACCTGAATATGCTGCTCCAAATATTCTAATATATTAATAAGTTGTCTAACATTAGTTTTCATCTGTCTCCCTTGTAAGAAGCCAGTTTGGTCTGAATGAATTATTTATTGTAAAACTGTCATTAATCTATTAGCCATAATTTTTGCAAAAATCTTGTAATCCGTATTCAACAATGAAATAGGTCTAAAATTTTCTGGTTGAACATTATCTCTTCCCTCTTTGGGAATTAAAGAAACATAGGCTGTTTTCCATGAAGGTGGAACCCTCTTGTATATTAACAAATAGCTCTCTAAGAGGTTCCACCATTTCCATTTGAAGATGCTTATAATAAATTGCCGTTAACCCATCAGTCCCAGGAGATTTTCCCACTTTCAATTGTTTAATCACTGAAATTATTTCTTCTGATGTAATCAATGCATTTAATCTATCTCTTTGATCATTGGTAATTGTCAATACATTTTCATTTTGCAAAAACATATCTATCTCATTCTCTTGTATCTTCTCTTCAGCATACAACTTGGAGTAAAATTCTAAAAAGGCTTTCTTAATAATTTCTTGTTGACCTAGTTTTTCTTAATAGCCCCAAGTCTCCCTCCCCCAAGCAGAAACCAGGTAGAGGCCAGCTCTATAGAAATGCAGATTTGGTGATTCATTCAGAAAGACTTGAGCCAGGAAGCTTGGAGCTGATGAGATTAGACAAAGACCCCTAAAATCTACACACACACACACACACCCAAACTCTAAAAACATAACCGCTAGGACACAATACCAAAAAGGGACATACTGAACCTCAGGTCAAAGTTCATGCCACAGGAACAAGAAACAACCTCAAAGGCCCAAGAAGGTATAAAAACCCAACACTCCCAGCTACATGTGGTCAGTTTTCCCAGAGCCCTCTGTCTGGCTCTATTCTTCAATAAACTACAACCTTCTTTCTAAAACAGTCTCCATTTTGTTTATTCCTGGCTTGGACTGGACCCTGATGAAGATTTTTCATTCAACAACAGTTACAGACAGGATTTACATTTTAAGGAAGCATTGCTAAACTAAGAATACAGTGGAATTAATTTACAATGAAAACATAGGAAATCTAATATAAGAAATATAGTTCAAAGAAATAAAGAAACAAGTGTGTAAAACTTTTTTAAAAAAGCTTTCCATATATAGACATTTTCTCTTATAATAGCCATCAGTCCAGTTGAGATCTGCATATGTAGGGCTGATTGGGATAGATTGCAGGGGTGACACCGAAATATAATTTTATCATATTTTATCTATATCTTAAATGATTGTATTCTATTTCAATTTCATTTTAGACTGTATTTTATCCTAATTTCATTTCATTTTATTCCAATTTCATTTTAAATTGTATTTTGTCTAATTCTATTTTAAATTGCTTTTACCAAATTTTAGTAATAATTTGTTTCTGAAACTTTGCACTTTGATATGGCCCAAGGGCTAATCAATAAATAAAAGAAAGAAAGAAAGAAAGAAGGTTTAGGGCATCTAGTGTCTAAGAGATTGAGTTTAGACTCTTTGCTAGTGTACAAGCCAGACTGTTTAAGTCTCTGGTATTATGTACTGCAAGGGCTGGTACACCTATTAATGCTAGTGCTACATACAGTACTCTGCCTGAGTTAACAATCAGGTCTTAGAATCACAGTCTGGAGTTAGTGTTTGGAGGTCTCTCTTCTGCTGCCTCTGCAGTGATGGCATCACTATAGTCAACCATCCTAGAGTGCATGGCCCCTTGGTTGAATTTGCTGGGAGGTAGGAATAGGCTTTTATCCATATAGGAAGAACCAGCCTGAGGGAAGTTTCACATGACTGTAGGATAAGAGAATGGTTTCGGTGTGGTTATATATTAGTTCCTCATTGCTGAGGTCTTGGCAAGAAGAGACTTTGGGTCTTTTGCAGCCAGATAATTTGGAGCAAACAGCAGCTCTGGTGACAGTAGCATGTGTAAAGTATTCATGCTCCCATCATTGTAATCAGAATTGGCACCCCAGTTAAAGATGGTGGAATAGGTGGATTTGATGGGGAAATCCCTAAATTTGTTGTCATTAATTATAGTTTGTGGTCCTGATGCTATTTCTATGAGGCAAGTGGTGAGAATGTCCTTCATTGACCTCCCACCAGGCAGAAGTTTGTCATATTTAGTACTTCCCATGCTAAATATTCCCAGATGTTCCATTTGTCTGGTAGAAGGCTGAGTTCTAAAAGTCCTGATACAGTGGCCATGTATAAAATTACACAATAAATTTTAACAATATTCTTCCCCCATTTCTTCACAATCCCTCCCTCTTCTTTACTCAAAGAGAGTCTTTAGTGTCCACTCTTTTGTCTCAGGGTCTTTTCTGAGTCACACAGATGGTACTTTTGTGTTACTGCAAGGTCTGAGCTATGGTCCAAAACTGATGGTTTCACTTAAGTCCAGAGTATCCAGGCATTCTTCTCTGCAACCTTGATAGCCATCTGTGTGATCACCAGGATCTGGAAGGGCCCCTTCCACCTAGGCTGCAGTGGTGAGGTTCTGGTAAATTATTTTATCTGCACCCGATCTCCTGGTTCAAACGGATGAAGGGCTTCTTCCAAAAGCAGTGTTTTGAGTCAAGGTGCTTTGTCTCCACAGGGTATGCAGTCTCTTGCTTAGGACTGTGAGATAAGAAGAAAGAACCACATCCCACCTTTCTAGATTTAGGGAATGTGGATCTAGACCCTTTTGGGTGTCTGGGGGGTGGCCAAAGAGCAACTCAAATGGGGAAATGCCCATGTCTAGTTCTAAGAATAGGGCAATGGGTAGGGCTTGGACCAATATGAAGTGTTTCTTGGCAAAGCTTGCCCAGGAGGGTCTTGACCTCCCTTTTCAATCTCTCAGTCCCTCCAGAGGAGGTTGGAGAATAGAGCAAATGAAGGTTCTGAGTGATGCCAAGGGCCTGGAACACATGTGTGAGGGCTTGGGACACAAACTGTCTACCTTGGTCCATGTCTAAGACACTGGGTACTCCAAACCTTAGTACAATATCCTTAAGGAGGTCTCTGGCTGTTTCTAGTGCTATGGCATGGTGGCAGGGGAAGGCTTCTACCCAGTGTGTTAGCTGGTTTCTGCATACCAGGGCACATTGGTATCCATTTGCTCTAGGCAACTGGATGTAGTCAATTTGTAAATTTTCAAATGGCCATTGGGTCCATAGCCTTCCCCCTATGTGAATGGTGTTTCTTGAGGTGGCATCATTGGATTGGCAAATTTGGCAGGTTCCTACCATGTGTGTAGCTTCACTATAGGTCCCTGGCACATACCAGACAATGCTGACAGCATCTACTATGGCCTAGCTTCCATAGTGATCCTCTGAATGTAGCCTTTGGCATATAAGCCATAGGACATGATAGTGGGCTATGGATCTCTAATCTAGAACCCACCTTCCCTATAAACTGCTTCAAATTTCCCACTGTTCCGCCTTCTCTTCCTCTATGAAATCTTTGTAGCAGATTTCTGTGTTAATTCTTATAGCTGGAGCCATTAAGTTTATAGAGAGAGGTTGAGTGGAAGCCCATTTTGCAGTTAGGTCTGCATATTGGTTGCCTTTTGTGATCTGGTGTGCCCCACAGTGTATGACAGCTATGGTTGAAGGTAACTGGATAGCTGACAGTAATTTGGAGACTAGTGTTGTGAGAATGATGGGCTGCCCTGCTGAGATCAGGAAGCCCCATTGCTTCCACAGAGCTCCAGTAACATGGCATACTCCAAATGTGTATCTGGAGTCTGTGTAGATATTGGTAGACCAGCCCCTCGCAGCTTTGCATGCTTGGATTAAAGCAGCGAGTTCGGCTGCCTGAGCACTATAGGAAGGTAGAAGCAGCACAGCCCATATGATTTCATAGAGAGAGACAACTGCTGCTCCTGACACTCTGGTTCCCTTGTGTATGTAGGAGGACCCATCACTGAAGACCTTGAAGTCGGGGTTCTGCAAAGGGATGTCAGTTAGATCAGGTCAGGGGAGTTCTGCATCCTGAATAAGGTGTAGGCAGTCCTGTATGATGTCCCCGCTCCCCAATTGTTCTGTTGATAATAGAGTGGCTGGGTTTAAGGTGGTGCAGTGTTCAAAGGAAATGTGATCTGATGTAAAGAGCTCAGCCTCGTACTGTGCTAGGTGCTGTTGTGTAAAGGCTTGAGTCTGGGACTTTAGGAGAACTGCAAAAACATTGTGGAGGACCTTTAAGTCCCTGGAACATTTCAGCACTTCTACTATGGTGGCTACAGCTCACAGGCAGGGACTGCCCGCCTAGCTACTGAGTCTAATTGAATTTAATAGTATGCCACTGGGCAGAGTGGTGGGCCAAATTTTTGTGCTAGGATGCCTGATCCTACTCCCTATTTCTTGTGGATGAAAAGAAAGAAGGGCTTTTGATCATTTGGGAGGCCAAGTCCTGGTGCTGAGGCTAATGTTTGCTTTATTTGTTTGAGGATTATAGCTAATGGTTTTGTCCAGGGGATAGACTCTGGCATATCTTTGGCTGTTAATTGGGTGAGGGGTCTAATTACCCAAAAGAACAGATCCATGGTTGGCAGAAGCCTAAGACTCCCAATAGGGCTCACATTTGCCTTTTTGTGTATGGAGGCTTCATGCTAATTATGGTATTGACCCACCCTGGGGCTAATTTCCATATTCCTGGGGCAATGATATAGCCTAGGTATGTTACTTCCTGCTGGAGGTACTATAACTTGGAAGGGGAGGCTTTGTGTCCCTTTTAAGCTAAAGAAAGAAGCAGATGGTGGGTGTCAATTTTGCTGGCTTGCTCAGTTTCTGAACCCAGCAGAAGATTGTCCACATACTGGATCAGGGTTGACCCCTTTGGCAGAGAGACGGAGGAAAGGTCTGCTCTCAGGATCTGAGAAAAAAGTATGGGGGATTCTATGTAGTCGTGGGGCAGGCGAGTCCATGTGTATTATTGATCTTCCCAGGTAAAAGCAAATAGGTACTGAGAGGATGGGTCCACCAGGACACTAAAGAAAGCTGTGCAGAGATCTACTACTGTAAAATAGGTGGCTGACACTGGCACTTCTGTGATTATTGTGGCCAGATTGGGCACAATTGGGGTTTGGGGTATCATGTGACTGTTGATAAACCTCAGATCGTGTACAAAATGAAAGATTGGTTTTCAATCTTGGTCTAATCGTACTTTCCTAAATGGGAAGATGGGAGTGTTGTACAGAGAAGTGCATCTGCGTACTCTGTTTCAAATACAATTTAATCAATTTCCTTTTTTTTGTAAAAGTTTTATTGATTTTTTACAATAACAACCGTAGTGCCTGGTGTGCACAGTGTTGTCTTGGTTCATGAATTTTTTAAAAAATATATACAATCAATAATAGTTAATTAACAGTCAATAATAATTAATTTTTACATTTCCATAAGCAATTGATAATATATTTCCTTGATCCTCTCTTCTCCCAATAGTATTCTCCTTCTTCAGCATTAAACAAATATAATTTTTGATATTTGATATATATATATATATATAAATGATTAAATATTTGATATATATAAAAATAATATATATAAATGATTCCATATATAAATGATTAAATAAAAACATTTTCTTCTATATTTATACCAACAATAATAGTGTCTATATTTTTCTTATCAACTTACGTTATTTTCGTAAAAATCATCTTATTGATCCACCATATATCTTATTTTCATAAATCTTGTTTAAGCTGAATTTCTCCATAATATTCAAACAATTCTTATCAATCATAATTTTCTCAATAATTAACATCTAAATATCCAAATTTTCCACTTAAATATATCATCCCAGTATTTTCATATTTCATATATTATAGAAATACTCAGTGCTTTTTTTGTTAAAAAAAAAAAAAAAGGTGCCAGAACTCACACACATCATACAACCCGCCTTGCCTACCCTACAGGGTTCCATCCAAAAAAGGTGCCAGAACTCCGTTCTGGGTGTTCTATGGCAAAAAAAAGCCCTGGAAATACTGTACTATTTATCTATCATAACATTTACCTACAACATATTTTCTAATCAATTTATATTTCACTTCTATTTGTAAAAATTGATTGAATCACTACATATCCTTTTTTCAAAGTTCTTATTAAGCCTAATCTCCCCTCAATATTTCAATCATTCCTTAATCCTAAATCTTTTCAAAGTTAATTTGTCTTTAAAGTTCAAACTTTTCCTTCTCTTACATCATCCCAATATTTTTACATTTTGTATCTTATCAAAAAATACTATAATATCTCTTATCCCACTTATTCTAAAGCCCCTTTATAGCCAAAGTTAGTTTATTAAGCCATATTCAAACAAGTGTTTGCTCGTATACTATTCCATCTGGTAGGATGAGTCAAGTCTCTTAAGCCCATCTCTAATCTCCTTCCTTTGCCAAATTGTTTTCCAAATTAATATTTTCAACCTGTCAAACAGGTCTTGTATTTTTGTAGTTGTTGTTAGGAGTAGAGGATACATAAAATGTAAGATGTATGCTTTTTGTCTCCCAAATAATGATTCTCCTAGCAGTGCCCATTTTTTCTTCTTTCTTCTCAGGTTTATTTTGACGTTCTAATGCACAAGGTATCTTTTCCATATTTATTGTTGTATTCAAATCTTTCTTGTTTGTATTAAGTTATAATTCCCTTCATTTATGACTTCACCAATTAAGTCATTTTTTTCTAGTTCACATTCTATTATCTGATTTGTTTGTTCATTCTTTACCATCATTCTTTGGATGTTTTTTTATTGTAAATTTAATTTAGAAGTGTATTCATTTATGTTATCAAAGTTATGTTTAATCTCCTTGTGGTTTAGAACTATTGTGATTTGTATCTGTCATAGCATTGCATAAATTTCTTCTTGGAAAGTATTTGTCTTGTCTTGAAAGATTGCTTCTAGAGGTCTTTGATCTTTCTGGCTGAATCCTTCAAGAATAGATATTAAGTGTGGTTTTCTATCATTTTTTGATGAATATGTCATATCCATATTATTTCCCCCTTTCAAATAATCCATCATAAGTGCCATAGTCTCTGTAATTAGCCTTGTCAAACTGGCCAAAACTCAAAATCCAAACAGTCCAATTTTCTATCGTTCTTGTCTTTATATATATAATTTTTATAATCCATTGTAAATTTCAATTATCAAGGTTTCAGTAAAATCAATGTTTTATAACAATTCTTTCTTTCAGGAGTCAATTGTCAACCAGTCAGAATTGCAATTCAATATATTTAGCCACCTTAAATCCTTCCTGTAACTTTCCCTCTCAAAAATTAGTCATAGTTCAAAGTTTTTAAACAGTTCATAAATTTAGACCACAATCAAAGTATTTCTTTTCCTTCAAACACTTTCCAATCTTATAGCTGGCCCAGTATACAATCTCTTCTTTGCTCCCTGGCAACTATCTTCTTAAAGGTTATTAGAGTTCATAAGAACAGATTTTTCTTTGTTTCTGGGCATTGTCTTTAATGTGCTATATTCTAATTGTCCACTAGATGTCAGCAAACATTTGCTTTCCAGCTCTTTTAGACAAGAAGTTCTTATTATTTTTCTTTTTTATATATAATTTCATCAAATCCGTTAGAATATTATTTATTATTATTTATTTATTTATTTATTTTTACGATTTTTATACCGCCTCCCTCCCGAAGGACTCGGGGCGGTGTACAGCCCAATTAAAAAACATCAACATACAAAAAGTAAAATGATTAAAAATAGATTAAATAATTTGGCCCAATCATTTAAAAACCCAATACATAATCTTAAAAACTCAATCCCCTAAAAACAATTATGGCCTTGTTGGAACCGGAGCTACTATCCCAGGCCGGCTTGTTGAAATAGATATGTTTTTAATTCTCGACGGAAGGAACGCAATTCCGTCATCGTACGGAGTTCAGGGGGGGAGCTCGTTCCAAAGCGTTGGAGCTCCCACAGAGAAGGCCCTCCCCCTGGGGGTTGCCGGCCGACATTGTCTGGCCAACGGCACCCTGAGGAGACCCACTCTGTGGGAGCGTACCGGACGGTGGGAGGTATTTGCTGGCAGAAGGCGGTCCTGTAAATATCCGGGTCCGATGCCATGGAGCGTTTTAAAGATGGTCACTAACACCTTGAAACGCACCCAGAAGGCCACCGGCAACCAGTGCAGCTCGCGCAGGAGCGATGTTACATGGGAGCGCCATGACGCTCCGGTCACTACCCGCGCGGCTGCATTCTGGGCCAGCTGAAGCCTCCGGGTGCACCTCAAGGGGAGCCCCATGTAGAGAGCATTACAGTAGTCCAGCCTGGAAGTGATGAAGGCGTGAGTAACTGTGCATAGCAAGTCCCGGTCTAGGAAGGGACGCAACTGGCGCACCTGATAGAACATCCTCCCGGCCACGGCCGTCAGATGGTCCTCTAAAGACAGCCGTGAGTCCAGGAAGACTCCCAATTGTGAACCCTTTCTGCGGGGGCCACTGTTTCGCCCCACCACATACATTGGACAAACCAACAGAAGAATAAGTGCACGCATTGAAGAACACAAAAACTCAGTCAAAAAAGAGGAACCAACTTCTTCCCTGGTCCAACACCTCAAAGCCACAGGACATGAAATTGATTTCAAAAAGACCAGAACTATCGCCAAAACTGAACACTTTAATAACAGAATAATCAGAGAAGCCATCGAGATAGAAAAACGCCCACCACAGCATGAACAAACGAGATGATACCTCCCGCCTACCAGCCATTTGGAAACTCACCCTTATTGACAGACGAGTCCATAGCACGGGGAATGACACCAGACCTACACTCACAAAAACCACACAGGATGTCACCACCACACATCCAGGCAAAAAGCAAACCCAAACCCACACTGATGAGGAGGCACGACCACAAACCAGAAGCCAGACCACAGCTGCATCATTAGCCACCTTAAACCCCTCCAATCCATACACGAAACAAACTGACACCCACCATGAAGATGAGGCACGACCACGAACGCAAAGCCAAACAGCTATATAGTCCACCATCTCTAATCCCCTTGTAACACTGACTAACCTGAGCACAACAAAGCCCCCACCCAAACAGAACACTCCCCCAGCCAATCAGAGCACAGCCAACCCCCCATCCAATCAGAGCACAGCCAAGCCCCTAACCAATCAGAACACACCTCCACCCAATCAGAACACAGCCAAGCTCCGTTTTATATATATATAAAACTAGAATACAGTAAAAAGACAGGAACAACGCTCCCAAATCTGGACCCATATAGCTGAGCATGGCTACACTTTCAACTTTAAAGGAGCAGAAGTCATCGCTCATGATTCCACCAAAGGAGGCCGTCTTTTAAAAGAAGCTTGGTTTTCTGTCATTCTATTAACAGACACATAGACCTACTACCTCCTTACCAAACCCTAAACAGACATTTACAAAAACAGAAAATACCTAAACACTTCAACCCAACCAACAATAACACAAAAACACCACCCCATCTACATATCAAACCCCAAACCAACACAACAGACATCCTTTCTTCAACACAACCCTTTTCATCAAACCTAAGTAAAGAATATAACTCTAACACAACCATGACAACTCACACATCACCTTCTGATATTCTCACACAGAGAAACAACAACCCCCCTTACAAGACACTCACACACAACAAAACATGCACACACAACACCTAAGTAACAACAGAATATTAAGACCAAGACCAAAACTGTCCCCTGCAATGAAATATGACTTATCACATTCAATGGAACAAAATATTACAGCCCAATTCCCAAATACCACAAAACCACCCACAACTAACAAACATAACAAAGGACCACACACAAACATTCCAAATGACCATACCCAACAAAACATACACACACAGCAACCCTGCACCAAAGAAACTATACAATCCAAAAGGCTGGCTCCTTTAACAGAGACGATTTCACAGCTTCCTAAAAACGGGGAGCGAGGGCAGGCAAATCACTTACATGCCCCACGAAGGCATTTGCTTTCTCTCCCTGCAGATCCTGCATATGATGGAGAGAAACGAACCCCCATGCTGCACCTCACGGAAGGAATCCAGCCAGCACACGACTGCACACGAAGCCCTAAGAACCTTACGCTGAATAGCTGATAGGCACGATGGAGCTACGCACCAAACAGCTGACAAGTGTGACTTTTGAATCTTTTCTTGAGACTGACTGCTGTATGTCTGCTGTCATCAATGTGATTTTTTGAAAGAGTTTGTTAAGCACGCTATGTGCACATGCCACACTGTAACCATTTTTAATTGTTATGTAAATTTATGCACATACTCCCTTTTCATTTAGCCCTTTGCTCTGATGATGTTAACAGGTTGCTAACGAAAGCTTAGCAATTAAAAAAAAGCCTTTTGCCTTATATCCCGGAGTTCGTTGTTTTTATCTTATTGACTTTAAATGTCCATACCTGGGATTCCAATATTCAAAATTATCAAAGACACACACACACACACACACACACACACACACACACACACACACACACATTATGATTACAAAGTATCATTAGAGCTGCAGATGGCAGCAAGCAGGCTTCTCTGTGAAAGCTGAGTGATGATTGTCACAGAGACCTGGTTACACCCAGCTGTACCTGATGCGGCAGTGGAGTTGACAAGCCGAGTCATTTATCACTCTGATAGAAATGGCAATTCTGTAAGAGCAAGGGAAGAGGACTCTGTATCTATATACACAGTGACTGGTGTGTTAACAGCAGAGTGGTTTGTACGTATTGTTCCCCAGATGTGGAACTGATGACTGTCACATGTAGATCATTTTATCTGCCTAGAGAAATCACTGTGATAATTATTACAGCTGTTTATATTCCACCTGATGCCAATGTCAGTGTGGCGCTTTCTAAGCTATATAACGTCATCTCCAGGCAGCAACAAACTCATCCAGAGGGCACTCTTGTCATGGCTGGGGACTTCAATCAAGCCTGTCTAAAGACAGTTCTCCCTAAGTTTGTGCAGTACATGCAATTTTCCACCAGAGGGAAGAACACTTAAGACCGTGTGTACTCTAATCTGAAACAGAGCAATCCCCCTCCCCCACCTTGGTACATCCGACCATCTTTCACTCCTGTTGTGCCCGAAGTATGTCCCTCTTAGGAAAAGAACTCAGCCAGTCATGAAAATGGTTAAAATCTGGCCAGAGGGTGCTCTCAGTCAGCTACAGGACTGTTTTGAAACCACTGAGTGGAGTGTATTTGAACATTAAGACCTGCATGAATACATTGATGCCGTACTCTCTTACATCAAAATGTGCACTGATAGTGTGACAACGGAAAAGTAAATCAGAGTCTACGGGAATTGTAAACCCTGGATTACTGCAGAGGTACGGACATTTCTGAGAGCCCGGGATTCTGCCTTTGAGGCAGGGGACAGGGATACATATAGAGAGCCAGGGCAAACCTTAGAAGAGGCATTAAGATTGCAAAACAACAATACAAACATAAGGTGGAGAACCACCTAGCAGATAACAACCCGAAGCAAGTGTGGCAGGGACTGCAGCACCTAACTAACCAAAAGGGCAACACGAGGAACATAGTCAATGCCGACGCCTTGTTGGTAGAGGAGTTGAACATCTTCTTTGCTCGCTATGAGGTGAAAAGACCAGACCCCCGTAGCCTCTGCCTGCCAGCCTTCTGATTCCCAGCCACTCACCCTACGCAAACATCAAGTGAAAGCTGTATTGAAGGCTGTGAATCCCAGCAAAGCTGCAGGCCCAGATGGGATGCTGGAGATAGTGGTAAAGAATTGTGCTGATCAATTAGCAGGGGTCCTGACAAGGATCTTTAACATCTCCCTGCAAACGGCCTGTGTCAATCATGCTTGAAAGCAGCCACTATTGTCCCAGTCCCGAAGAAAACAGCAATTAACTGCCTAAATGACTACAAACCTATTGCATTAATGTCTGTAGTGATGAAATGCTTCAAAAGACTGGTTCTCCAACACCTTAGGATATGCTTCCCACCGGACTTTGTCAAACATCAGTTTGCCTACAGGGGGAATAGGTTGACAGATGACGCCATAGCTACTGCTTTACATTCTGTAGCGAGCCATTTGGAGAAACCCGGAAACTATGTCAGGATGCTTTTCATTGACTATAGCTCAGCTTTCAATACTATCCTGCCGAGCATTCTTATTGAAAAGCTGACTGACTTGGATTTCCCCCCTCCATCTGCGATTGGATCAAAGACTTTTTGAGGGACCGGCCACAAACAGTGAGGGTCGGGTCTGTCACAACCACCTCCCTGAAGCTTTGCACTGGCTCGTCACAGGGCTGTGTGCTTAGTCCCTACCTTTATTCACTGTACACACGATTGTGTATCGTCTGACCCATCCACTGCGATCATTAAGTTCGCAGATGATACCACCGTATTGGGTCTTATTAAAGGTGGACACGAAACAGCATACAGGGGGGAGGTTCAAAAACTATCCTTATAGTGGCTAGAAAACAACTTGCACCTAAACATCGGCAAGACAAAGGAGATGGTGTTAGACTTTCGGAAGAAAAGAGAGGAACCCACCCCACTTTACATCAGGGGGGGCATGTGAAAAGAGTTTCCTCCTTTAAATTCCTGGAAGTCTATCTCAGCGAAGATATGGAAAATCAATACAATCCAGGTGGCCAGAAAGGCCTAACAGAGACTTCACTTTCTCAGTGTCTTGCAAAAGAACAAAGTGGAACAACAACTGATGACCTTCTTTTGCCAGTCCACTATAGAAAGCGTCCTCTCACATTGCATTATAGTGTGGTATGCTGGCTTGACAGCCACGGATAAAAAGACACTACAGAGGGTGGTGAGCACAGCACAAAACATCGTGGGCTATCCTGATACCACTAGACTAGGGCTTTTCAACCAGTGGTACAGGTACCACCTGTGGTACATTGGCACCTGGCAGGTGGTACACGAGCACCCTAGAAAAATGATAGTGGGGGAGGGGAATGAGCTGAACCCGTGGCAGCGCACCGCACACGCCTGAGCGAGAGATGGCTGGAGCTGCAGGGCTGTCAGGGCTCAGTGGAAGCGCCAAGATCAGAGCCAGGCTCCAGCTGGAGCTCAGCGCTGATCCTGGCACTTCTGCTGAGCCCAGAAGAAGTGCCGATCAGCTGGAATGTTGCAGCATCTCCAGGGTCTTGTGATTTATATTAAGATGCTTGGCAACTGATTCATATTTATGACGGTCACAGTGTCCCAGGGTCATGTGAAGTGACCAAAACCTGCTGCAACCACCCAGCAGATGGGGGGAATAAAAACCAAACACCCCCCACCCCACTCCTGCTGCCAATCCTCAATAGAAATGCTCACAATGAAAACCTCGGACAGGAGGAAGAACGCCGCCGGGCGGGCCGGCAGGTGTCTTGCTTGGCTGTGGCTTGGGGGGCACTTTTTCAGTGCTATTGTAACTTCGAACAGTCACTAAGCAAACTGTTGTAAGTCGAGGACTACCTGTACTTTATCACTTTATTCCTTTTTTTTTTGGTCATCAAGTTTTTGACACCTTGCTAGGCGACTGGTGGTACTTGGATATTACCATATCCTAAAAGTGGTACGATGGGTGAAAAGGTTGAAAAGCCCTGCACTAGACGCCATCGCTAGGGCCCACTGCCTTAGAAGAGTGAGGCAAATCCTCAGGGACGACTCACACCCTGGTCAGCACCTCTTTACTCTCCTACCATCGGGTAGGAGATATAGAAGCATAGCCAGCCGCACCAACAGGCTGAAGAACAGTTTCTACCCATGGGCTGTCAGACTCCTGAATGGAAAATAACTCCATGTATGATAGACTTGCGGGGCCAGCACGTTGTGAAATAAGTTCACATGGTGCAATAAGATTGTGTGTTGTCATTGTGAGTTGTGATGGGGGGGTGCACAAAGGGAGGCTCAGCCAATCTCATTGTACACATTATACTTTGACAATAAAGTTAATAAATAAATAAATCACTATTAATATCAATATTACTAATATCAGGCTTAAGCATAATAAAATCCCTTCAGTCTTTTAGTTTGTTAGCAAGATCTTTGTGCAGCCATGCTGGTTTCTTCCATGTCATCCATTTAAAAAAAAAAGCTATTAGCTGACCTAGTGTGGAATAAGAGACAGAGAAAGAATGTCAAAGCGAAAAAAATATCAAAAATACACCACTAAAATGTTAATAGATGTTAATACTATAATTACATACTTAGTAGGATTTCTAACAGCATTCTAGAAGTATATACCTCTCAATCAAAAAAAAGACACATCAGTGTTTTCTTATTTTTGAACGTATAAAGTCTCATTTGTATTCTGAGCCTTTGAGAAGGCTGGTTTTTGCTAGCGTTTGAGGAGTGAGAAAAGGTAGAGTATTCTCTATCTTGCAGAATCCAATCTTAGTCAGTCACCAGGACCAGAGACTTATTCTTCCAAGCTTTCTGACTTGTGCTGGATCCCATCCTCAGGAAACTTCTCTTCTCAGAAGGTTCCTGAAGATGAACTAGAACACGAGTCCGAAATCTTGGAAGACTAAACTTCTGGTCCCGGTGATCTACTCAGATTGGGTCATACAATATTATGCTGGGACAGGATTATTTCCCTTTATTCTGTATCTTTTTGCCACTCATTGGTGACCGCACGGATTATTGCAGAAAGGTATGGTGGCCTTAGATTAAAGCTTTTGTGGGCTTCAACTTCCAGAATTCTCCAATCATTTTAAAGTTGCTTAATTTGAGAAACACTGGATTAAAGCCCGAATTTCACCCGACTTCTACACCAAAAGACGCTTGCAACTTGGTTCTTTGAATCACTCGGCGGTTAATGAGAACTTTGCGCAATGCATGACGGAAGTTATAGGCATCGACGGTTTGGGATTGCACAAGCCAATCAGATCCTCCTTTCTTTCTACTGGTAATGGCCGCTACCAGGAAGGTAAATCTTACCATTTCCGCCATGGCCACGGAAGGTTAATGTTTAGGTGTTGGTTCCCGGGACGTGTCAGATAACTCCTTTGTGATTCACATGGTCCGTTCCTCATTGATAGCAACCCTGAGTCCGGTTGAGCCACGTACTTTCCAAGGAAGGTACTGGGGTAGCTTAGTGTCGCTACTGCACGTGACTCGAAGCATTTGATCTGGACGTGCCATAATCTGCCCTTCACTGGTATTAATAGCTCTCTTGTGGATTTAATTCGTTTCGGATAATAGAACAAGCCTGGTTTGGGGTCCGTGTTCTCCCTCACTTCTTTCTTTACTAGGGCGACCGGGAAGTTTCCAAGACCTCAAAGTTAGCCGAAGAAGGAAAGAAAACAGATTCCCCCAGGTAAGAGGCTTTCAGTGGGTGTTTCTCGGGATTGCCATATTATCCAAGAGTTTCACTTTTGCAGAATAGCGGCATCCTATGTGCCTAAAGTTTTACGCATCAATAAATTTGTCTAATCTTTAAAATATTACAGGCTTCTTTGCTGATTTGTCTAATATTCTGGGAAAGATTTAGAAGTGTTTCAATGTCTTCGTTGTTTGTTTCCGGAAATTCTGTTAATTTGGGAGGCAGAAGCTGCCTTCCAGTCATTGTTGATTCATGGGGACTTCCTGGACAAGCCCTGCAGTTTTCCTGGCAACGTGTTTTGGGAGTGGTTAGCCCTTGCGTCCTTCCTAGGATTGACAAAAAATGACTGGCCCAGGGTCACCCAGTTGGCTTCAGACCTAAAGTGGGACTCGAATTTGTCGTACATTCTAGCCTGATATCTTAATCCTACAGCAAACTGCTCTTTTACTCTTCTTGTAAAGGGAATACTTGGAGACTGGACAGCCAGTTGTGTGGAATTGTATGGGTCTCCTGGATAGAAGACCTCCAAGGTTCCTTCCAACTCTTGTTATTCTCTAAATCCTGTAATGTTTTGTACTCTTGCAAAAAGTAATGGTATTGTCTATCTGGTGCCAACATAGTTGTCAAGCTTTTTTTTAATGTGGTCATGGCAATAGAAATCTGCCCCTTTGCTAAAATGGAGAGGGGAGTAGGATGCTCTTAGTTTTTAGTGTACCATGTGATTTCATATTTCAACATTGTAAGACCATGTAAGTTAATCTAGATAAATTTTAATCAAATGTATGTGTTGCATGGCCTGAATATAATTTGTTAGAGCTGCACAGTGTGTACAAAGGCTCCCTGTTTTATGTTTTAATGTTTAAGCAAAAATAGATTTGCTTATGATAGCAATAGCACTTAGACTTATATATCATTTCACAGTGCTTTACAGCCCTCTCTAAGTGGTTTACAGAGTCAGCATATTGCCCCCAATAATCTGGGTCCTCATTTTACTGATATCAGAAGGATGGAAGGCTGAGTCAACGTTGAGGCAGTGAGACTCAAACTGCCAAACTGTTGGCAGCCGGGAGTCAGCAGAAGTAGCCTGCAGTACTGTATTCTAACCACTGCGCCACCAGGATTTTAGGAATTAGTTAATTCATGTGTTAATTCATGGTATTTGAATGTCACTTGGCAATTTGCTGTCCATTTCAAAATTTTTGGTTCCCAGTTGTGTAATTTGCATGTGCTTTCTTTTTTCAGATTTGTGTTTTAGAATCACAATCTGTAGTAAATAAATGTAGACATTTATTAAAACATGCATGTCAAGGTCAGTATTTAGGTTATGTTCTTACATTAAGTTATTTGCTTCACTTTCAGACAAGTCAGAATGTCTAGCCCTGAAGCTGGATAATTTTTTCCAGTTTAAGTATTTTTTTATTTATTATTAAGTATAGGAACCATGATAGTAACTATTTCCAGGTATCACATTTCTGAAGAAAGGACTTACTGCTATTACTATTAAGTGGGTCAGCAAATCAGTAGAGTGAATATGGTAGTATTAGAGATGGAAAAGTACTAAGAAAAATCAGGCTGTAGGTTAGACCAGGAAATTTAATAGCATTGGGCAAAGGAAACCACTTTGGAACATTGCCAAGAAAAATGCATTGATACATCACACTAAGAGTGAGCTCTTGGGGGCATTTTTATCCTTCCTTTCATACTGTGTGCAAAAGCACATCATGGACTTTGTTAGATAAGTTGAGCACTGTTTATATGGTAGAAATGCTTAAGAGCTGGGGTTACTGAGGATTATTGTTAAATTTTTATCCCACCTGTGAAGTGGATTGAGCTGATACAGAATACAGAATAAGAGTTGGAAGGGATCTTGTAGGTCATCTAGTCCAACCCCCTGCCCAAACAGGAGACCCTCTACCATTTCTGACAAGTGGCTGTCCAGTCTCTTCTTGAAAGCTTCCAGTGATGAAGCACCCACAACTTCTGAAGGCAAGCTGTTCCATTGGTTGATGGTTCTCACTGTCAGAAAAATTTTCCTTATTTCTAGGTTGAATCTCTCCTTGATCAGTTTCATCCATTGTTCCTTGTCTGGCCTTCGGGTGCTTTGGAAAATAGGTTGAGCCCCTCCTCTTTGTGATAGCCACCAAATATTGGAACACTGCTATCATGTCATTCCTGATTCTTCTCTTCACTAGACTAGCCATGCCCAATTCTTGCAACTGTTCTTCATATGTTTTAGCCTCCAGCCCCCAATCATCTTTGTTGCTGTTCTCTGCACTCTATCTGGAGTTTCAACATCTTTTTTATAATGTGGTAACCAAAACTGGATGCAGTATTCTAGGTGTGGACTTACTAAGGCTTTATAGAGTAGTATTAGTACTTCACATGATTTTGATTCAATCCCTCTGTTAATACAATTTAGGATTGCATTGGCTTTTTTGGGCTGCCACTGCACACTGCTGACACATATTTAATTGATTGTCCACTAGGACTCCAAGATCCCTGTCAGAGTTACTGCAGTTAAGCCACATTTCACCTAATCTGTATGTGTACTTTTGGTTTTTCTTACCTAAGTGTAAGTTACTTTTCTCTACGTTGAATTTCATTTTCTTAGATAGGCCCAGTGTTCAAGTCTGTTGAGATCCATCTGAATCTTGAGCCTGTCATCTAGGGTATTGGCTATTCCTACCAGCTTGGTATCATCTGCAGATCTAATGAGTTCTCTTCTGTTCCCTCATCTAAGTCATTTATGAAGATATTGAAGAGTACTTGGCCTAAGATGGAACCTTATGGTACCCCACTGCTTCCTTCCTTCCATATAGATGTAGTACCATTAAGAACAACTGTTATTAAGCCAGGTTTCATCTAATCTGTATATAACATACTTTTGGTTTTTCTTGCCTAAGTGTAAGACTACTTTTCTCTACATTCATTGAATTTCATTTTTTTAGATAGGGCCCAGTGTTCAAGTCTGTCTAGATGCATCTGAATCTTGAGCCTATCATCTAGGGCAGGGGTGTCAAGCTCAATTTCATTGAGGGCCGCATCAGCATCGTGGTTGCCATTGGGGGGGCCGGGTGGGTGTGGCTGGCATGGGCATGGCCTACTGGGTGGGCATGGCCAGCTCCATGTCACTCATGTCAGGCACCTGTGCGGGTCTGGGCAGGAATGAGGTGCATCCGAGAGTGGGGAAGGGTGAGTGGGACAGGGGGTGAGCGCCAGGGCATGGTCCACTGGAGGAGCCTTACTGAGCCTCAGGCTGTGCACGGGGCCCCCTGGACAGTGGCATGGACTGCCCAGAGCCCTGGGCAGCAGAGGTCAAGCGCCCAGCCTGGCCCTTGAGCTCCCACGGCATCAGGACCCCACAGCCCTGCCTAGCCTAGCCGCACTTCCCCAAGGGGACGCCCAGCTGCACTTACCTCCTCCTCAATGCTGCTGCTGCTATGCTCTCTCTACTTGGCCAGGTTGCTCATGGTGGGTGCAGGAGGACAAAGTGTGTGGGTCAAAGGGAGGCCCACTCCCTCTCCATGCGAGAAAACCTGGCTTTGTAAGCAAAGCATCCTCAGCAATAGGATGGGAGACCATCAGGGAAGGGCAAAAGGGCAACAGGGTTGCTGGTGGCCAAGTGCTAAAGCAGGACTTCCCTCAGAACCTTCCTTCCTTCCTTCCTTCCTTCCTTCCTTCCTTCCTTCCTTCCTTCCTTCCTTCCTTCCTTCCTTCCTTCCTTCCTTCCTTCCTTCCTTCCTAAAAAATATCAGTGACAGACCTTCTAGCTATATTTTCCTTCCCTCTACAAGACTCTTCAGTAGTCTTTGGATACTTTGTGGCATCCTTGATTCTCTCTGAGCTTGGTTGTTTGCTGGTAGACATTTCAGTATCTGACCAGGTAAATTATCAGATTATGGATTTTTAAACTCTTCTTGTAGTGCTTATAACTAAGATTTTAACAACACAAAACAATTTCTCATTTTACAAAGGCTATTTTTAAATTTTAGTTGAACAAATATGTATTTATACTAATAATACATTCTGGTTTGGAAAAGACTAGAGGGAGCATTTTACTTCTTATTTACTTTCATGATTCAGGTATGATAACTGCACTTTTGCTTTTTCAGTGGTGTTATGCATGTTTAAACTATAAAGATCTCTATGTCCACTGAAAAGTTATGATTTATTTCTTATTCTTAATCCTAAAATTTGAGAAAGGTAGATTCTGGCTATTAAAAAACACCCTAGTAGTGAAAGCAAATTGATAATGCAGTCAGTTGCTAGACTTCCCTTTACTGCAAACATGTCAAACACAAGGCCTGGGGGCCGGATGCGGCCCGCGAAGTGGTTTCATGTGGCCCGTGAAGCCATCCTGGAAATAGTGAGGGAACGGCCCCCATTGCCTTGGCCCTGGCCGGCTGGGAGCCAATGTACAATTTTGTGGTGGCCATCTATGCTGAAACGCATTCAGTCTTAGCTCCACAAGGCCGTCTGGAAACAGCGAGGAACCAGCCCTTGCCATGTCAGTCCCTCCCCCTGGGTGCATGCTGAAGAGGTGTCACCCTTTGTGAGGAATGAAGAAATGGACCATGCATTGGTGCTGGCTCCGGTCTCACTCCCTTCTGCCAGAGACCCTCAGATCTGTCTCACTCCTGCCCAGGCCCCCACAGGCACCCTTGATGTGAACGATGTAGAGCTGGCCATGCCCACCCAGTAGGCCACACCCACTCCATCCACACCCACTCAGTAGGCTGCACCCACTCTGGCCACACCCACCCGGCCCCCGAGGGCAATCGCAATGCTGATGCGGCCCTCAATGAAATTGAGTTTGACACCCCTGCTTTACTGGGTGTGTTCCAGCAGAGGCTGGACAGCCATCTGTTGGGGATACTTAGTTTGGAGTCATGGTCAAAATGATCTCTTCCAAATTCATTCATTAATTATTTATTTATTAATTATTTATTAATTAAATTTTTATGCCGCTCCTCTCCAAGGACTCGGAGCGGCTAACAACATAAACAAAAACAACATCTCAGCATTTAAAAAATCTAAAACCAAATCTACAAAGCATTTAAAAAGACCCCCAGACACATTCATCATTCACACACAATCACAGTCATCCCCAGGCCTACCGGCATAGATAAGTTTTTAGATTCTTCCGGAAGGCCGGGAGAGTGGGGGAAACATGGACTTCAGGGGGCAGTTGGTTCCAGAGGGTGGGCGCCACAACAGAGAAGGCCCTCCCCCTAGGACCCGCCAGACAGCATTGTTTCACTGACGGGACCCGGAGGAGGCCGACCCTGTGCGCTCTCACCGGTCAAAGGGAAGTATGTGGCAGAAGACGGTCCCGTAAGTATCCTGGTCCAATGCCATAAAGGGCTTTTTAGGTACTAACCAAGACTTTGAATTGCGCTCGGAGACCGATAGGCAACCAATACAGCATGCGGAGAGTTGACGAAATGTGGGCACAATGTGGAAGGCCCACAATTGCTCGCGCAGCTGCATTTTGCACTAATTGTAGTCTCTGAACAGTCTTCAAGGGTAGCCCCATGTAGAGAGCATTGCAGTAGTCGATCCTCGAGGTGACAAGGGCATGTGTGACTGTGAGTAGAGACTCCCGATCCAAATAAGGGCGCAACTGGTGAACCAGGCGAACCTGGGCAAATGCCCCCCTCGCCACAGCCGGCAAATGATGTTCCAATGTCAGCCGTGGATCGAGGAGGACTCCCAAGTTGCGCACCTTCTCCGAGGGGTTTATAACTTTACCCCCCAGGGTAATGGAAGGACAGATTGAAATGTCCGTGGGAGGCATCACCCACAGCCACTCTGTCTTGTCAGGGTTGAGCCTCAATCTGTTAACACCCATCCAGACCCTCACAGCCTCCAGACACTGGCACATCACCTCAACCGCTTCACTGATTTGGCCAGGAGTGGAAATGTACAGCTGAGTATCGTCAGCATACTGATGGTATCTCACTCCATGCCGATGAATGATCTCTCCCAGTGGCTTCATGTAGATGTTAAAAAGCAGGGGGGAGAGAACCGACCCCTGAGGCACCCCACAAGGGAGTGACCTAGAGGTGGACCTCTGACCCCCCACTAACACCAACTGCGACCTACCAGAGAGATAGGAGAACCACCGTAACACGGTGCCCCCCACTCCCAATCCCTCCAGCCGGCGCAGAAGGATACCATGGTCGATGGTATTGAACGCTGCTGAGAGGTCAAGAAGCACCAGGACAGAGGACTGACCTCCATCCCGGGCCTGCCAGAGATCATCCATCAGAGTGACCAAAGCAGTTTCGATGCTGTAGCCGGGCCTGAACCCGGACTGCAGAGGCCCCAGATAATCGGCTTCCTCCAGAGACCGCTGGAGTTGAAGTGCCACCACCTTCTCAATAACCTTCCCCACAAAGGGGAGGTTAGAGATCGGACGATAGTTAGTGAGAATTGCTGGATCCAGGGAAGGCTTCTTGAGGAGGGGGCGCACGATTGCCTCCTTCAAAGGAGCCGAGAAGGACCCCTCCCTCAAAGAAGCGTTGACAATCTCCTGTATCCAGGTACGTGTCACCTCATTATTATATCATTATTCTTGTCCTGTATTGGAAGGATGGGAGGGAGGGAGGAAGGGAGGGAGAGAGGGTAATGTAAATTGTGAGAATATGGATAGGGAAGGAGCATTTAACATCATATTCTGATCCACTCTTTTGTATTAGCTTTTTGTATTTGAACTCTGCGATAGCAAGAAGGCTTGAATATACAGAACATGTTTATCATACAACTTAAAATACATATAATTTTAGACAGGGTGGATTTGATTTAAATCAAGTCATTAAAATCATGATTTAAATCACTAGTAAATAGGCTTGATTTAAATCATAATTTTTAAAGAGCAACTGTCATCTCTGTCCCACAGCGGCTCCTCCTCTGACCCGCTGTTGACTCACAGTCCCATTTACTTTAATGGGACGACTGGAAATGCGGCAGTGACACAACAAGGTGAGGGACGTGGCAGGCAGTAGGTGAGTGCATGCCCGCTAACAGGCGCTGCCATGATGGATCTGAAATGACAGGTGCTCTTTAAATGTAAGGACTCATTCTTAGAATCTTTGTTTCCTATTTAGAATAATAAGCTGTCGGTAAGTAAAACAGTGATACCAGAAACGATTTTAGGTTAATAAGTTAATCACACATAGTTGGAGAACTACTCAAATTCTTTCATTTAATTAAAACACTTAGAGCCTGGTAAAGATGCATTTCTCTTCAAACAATCATATAGTTTGTAGTGTACATAGATTTGCAAAACAATGGGATAAAGGAATATTCCTGAACTTTGTTTTATGATTTATCTCATGGTTACTGTGAAATAGTGTGAATGCATCAATGTTATCTCAGCTTGCAGAGCTTGGATACTAAAAATGTAAATATTGCAGAATATACAGTCTCATGCTACATAACTAAGCTCCATTTCATGCTGAATAAACTAAATTATAAATGTATCTTAAATAAAAAACTATCTTTAGATAGATTTTTACTCCAAAAGCATTTTATTAAAATAAATTTGATAAAAATAAAAAAAATCCGATTTAAATTAAAAAATCCAATTATTTATTTATTTATTTTAAAAAATCGATTAGTATCCACCCTAAGTTTAGATATTTGCCACCACAAAATAACTTTTAACAGTTGTATCCAAATATGACTGAGTGCTCAAAAATAGGAGGTCACAGGAATATATATACAGGGGGCTTCTGTTTACCATCTCTGCAGTAACTTCATAATTTCTCTTTATTTCTGATGGTAGAATGCTTATATGATCAGAACTACCTGCACCACCCATCTTTGCAACAGACTTAGCTGGAAAGTACCTCTCCAAATTTGTGTTCTCGGAGCTGTTTTCCAGGTTATGCCACTGACTTTAAGAAGCAGCAAAACACAATAGCTTCCAGGGTATCAGTAGGGTTGCCATGAACAGAAAACAAAATCTCCAAAAAAGACATTTTAAAAAACTACAAGTGAAGTTGAGTATTGCTTATGGTTATGAAATACAGCATATTTTAAAAAATGTGGGAAAACCATTTAGGATAGGGTAATAGAGTGGGGAAATTGGCTGCATTTCTGGAGAAATTAGTGAGAACTTGCTAAAAAGCAGCATTTGGTTACAGATCCCATTTTCTCCCATTTTGTTTCTTCCACAATAAAATGTTTCTCATCTACACTCAACTCCTTTCCCAAAGGGCCTAGGCTAGGCTAGTCTATTATGCTGATGCAGGCTGATGTTACACAAAGTGAGTTTTATCTAGTATCTAGTAGCCCTCATAATGTCTTTGCTTTCCTTTCTTTTTGTATTTAAATACATCTGATTGGGCATTTCTATGTATTTAATATTTCCTTCAGGGTCATCTGATCAGTAATGACTGGGAACATGGCTACCACCAGGAATGCTTCACAGCTCTTTTTGGTATTTTTTTTGTTGCTTTTTTGCCTGCCTGTAGTGGAAGCTTTAGATATGAGTGATGCATTAGCTTTGTTGCTAGGTGTGGCTCTTAGTTGTGTTGGATTCTGTGCCTGTCTCGGTCTATATGCAAGAAGACGACATGGAGAGCAATGACTTTAAGTCCAAAATGTCCAAATGAAGTGCAACTGTCCTGATGGATGTTTTTGTAATTAAGGAAGTTTCAAGATGTTCCGCAACTCATTAAATTTTTATTGCAATGAACTGCTTAAGAAGAAAGACCATTCATAATGGGAAGACTGGAGAAAGCTGCCTCAAATTCATAAGAACATTTTGTATGTAATTAAGATGTTGCCTTAAAAGAGAATGCTACTAGTTTTCAATTGCATAAGGAAAAGCACTAATAAAAGTGAGATGCAACAGGAAATATAAGGGGTAAAAGAGAGGATATAGTTTTCATTCAAATGATATACAGAAAATATACGACATAGGAAACATAATTAAATTAGATATGATTTTTTTTCTTCTAATGAAACATTTCTCTATTTAATCTTTTTCCGAATTAAACCAAAGTATTTTGTAGTAAGGTCAAGTTGCTGTGTACCAACCAATGTTTTGTTGTTTTCATCTGGTTACAATTTATGTTACAGTTAAAGTTGAAAGTTAGGCCACTGCCTCCTTAAAGCATTGCAGATATTCTAATATAGCAGTATGTAATCCAGTGCCATCAAATGTTTAGTTTATAACTCCCATAATCCCTGACCACCAGTCATTTGATTTATGAGAATTGTAATCTAAAATATGGAAGCAGAGTCATGGGTTGGTGGGAAGGAGAGATGCCAGATTTTCCTACTTGTAGAAATGGACACAGCCATTCTTGCCCATGCAGGCATGAATACATAGGAACCTTGACTTTTTTTTTTCTAGTGTGCTTTCTATTCTTTTTAGTAGAACTTGCAGAAGTGTTCCTCATAGATTGACTTTTATGATTTCTCAGTTGTACTACAGAAGAATTGCTGGGAACAATATTTAAGTGACCAAACCTTTTCTATACAGTATATATTTCCTCACTTGTATTGTATGCACACTTTTTAATAAATTGTGAAACTTTCACTATTTCAAAATAATGAATGAGATAAAGGATTAATGAGAATTGAACAGTAATTTATTCTTGGTCTTCCAGTGTAACTAAATAAACTCTAAAAGGAGGTTAACTTAATAACCTCCATGCTCTTTAACATGCCCTTTGCTGCTGTGGTTTAATTCACCCATGATTAAAGATTAGATATTGAAAATGTGCCTAAATTTAACAAAAACTTTGTTGAAGCTCATGTTAAAACAATTTTATTATAATTCAAGTTTGGTAGTAAGAATAATGTAGAAATTTTCTTAACATGCACGTACAGACCTATTATAAGAGTGTTACCACAAATGGTTTAAAATATTGTAATATTTGGCATAAATATTAAATATGATATTCAAAAGAGATAGCAGAAATATACTATTCTAATGTACTTTAAAGGCATTTTCCCTATAACCCATGCACAATCTATATGTTCATCCTGTATTGGACCCTGCTGCAGATATTTACCTTCTTAAATTATAAAATACTTTAAATTTTTCAAAAAATGTTTAGGTAAAAAGCTGCAAGTAATATCTCATAAGGGATTGAATTCTAACCATGTGAATCTTAAAATTAGAAGGGGTTAGGATACTTCAGTGTGAAGTATTGGTGTCCAGCCAACTTAAAGTAGATCCAAAGGTACATTTAGGACATCAAGATTGTAGGCAGCTGCATACCAAAGCCTAATTTTAAAGTAGTTTTAGCTATCAGAAAGAAACCAAGAGAAGAAAAGGTAGAGCCCATTGCCATTGATTGGTAAGGTGCTGATGCATGTGGATGGTAGAGAGATAAGAGGAGTGCCATGGAGAAACCACATATTGGGAAGAAGTAGAGAATGCAGAGCTTGGGGCAATCCAGTAGGATGAGTAGAAGATTGGAGAATACAGAATAAAAAACAATGGGATAGTTGGAATTCTACAAATGAAATTTGGGAAAGCATAATATGTGATTGTGCTTGAAGGGGAGGAGAAAATTAGAGGGTGATTCTAAAGAAAATTGTAACTGTAATTACAGTTTTGGCTCTTAAAAAAATTCCTATAAGTTAAAGACAGGAATACTGAATCAGTTGACTGGGTTTGAAGGAGAACATTTGCATGTTGAAGCTAAGCTTTACTGTACAAGATTATTAAAAAGATTTCAACAAGTCATCTGTGGTACTTTGAAATTCCAAATATGCCCACAAGTTTGCAACTTCTAATTCTCCAGCATGATGACTGAAGAATCCACCAATGGGTTATTTCAGTCCTCCTGCCCAATCAGACCAATTTGTCAAGTTGTTACGCCTCCTCATTATCTGGGACTTCCAGTTTCATTTTGGTCTCTCGCCCATGAGGACGTGATATCTTCACTCTCTCTTTCGTTTGGAGCAGGTCAGACTAGATTTATAATTCATTGGTGGATTCTCAGAATTAGGGGAACTAATAGAAAATTATTTTCCTTTCTGGGGGATTTGATTTAATTTTTCCCTCCTTGCTGGGATAGAGAAGGACTCCTCTCCAGGACTGGGTGAGGGGGCGTCTCTTTCCCTTCCCTTAGAGTTTTGCTAAACTATTACAGGGACCTGTAATACAAGTAAGGAGAGTTCCCCTTTAGGGAGTTCTAGGGGGTTTCCTTGCTTGTCTCCCTTGCTTGCTTGCGTTTGGGATTGTCGTCTGGTAGCCGCCATTTTGGAAGCCTCGTGGCTTCTTCTGTGACCGGGCTCGGTCAGGGATTTTGCTAGCGGCCGCCATTTTGAATTCATGGAGCACCCTTTTTTGATTAAAAAATTTCCTTCAACACAGTAAATTTGAGGGACTCACTGAAGCAAGTGACGGGGAGGGGAAATCCTTTCCGGGTGTTTCTTAGCTGGCTTGTGGCTGCCACTGAAGCGGAGGCAGCCTCACGGTGCGGCAGCGAACCATTTTTTCGCGCCTAACAGCTGTTAGGCTAGTTTCACAGTTCCGTTTCTTGCATTGCTGCAAAGCCTCGAATTTTGGCTATTTGTGTTGGAATTTGTTTTGGAAACACCTTGAACTGTATTAGGAGGCTTCCCTTATCTCCTCTCCTTTCCTCCCTCCACCATCCTTCCCCCCCACTTCCCTCAAACATACTTGGAACGTCCGCCCTTTTGGGGACATTTTTTCCTGAGGGATACGCCCATTTCACACCCAGGCTAGAACTCCATTTTGTGCAGTCATTTAGTGGAGTTAACAAAACTTACTAAATTTCACACATTAACATTATTGTTATTAATTTGTCTTGAGCCTTGGTGTTTCAGAAATTGTTCTTTCCTCTTTAAGATCCCAGAAACCTCAATAAAGGACTTTCAGGTCTCACGGGGCCTTTAAGGTCCTAGCAATTGAACTGAGCAAATCTATTCATGAAAGTTGCTCACCTGGGCCTCCATGACAATCACTCATAACTTCCATACAAGAGGGGGAATTTTATTAGTATCCACCTGTCCCATTTAGCCATGTGGCACTGTGCTGTAAGGCCTATCAGATAATTTTAGATAATTATCTGGCTGTCAGCCATTGCTGTTGCTCAGAGCGCAGGAGCTCCCTCTCTGACAACCAGATCTGCATGCTTAACCCCCCCCCCCGGACATCTCCTGCCCGGAATATCCAGGTGGCAATGGCAGACAGTGCAGCTCCTTAGCCATCACAGGGCTCTTCTGTTCCCCCCAAAGAAAAAAAGTGCAGTTCATCTGGCTGCCAATTGGTCTCCGAACACAATTCAAAGTGTTGGTTATGACCTATAAAGCCCTTTATGGCAATGGACCAGGTTACTTGCGGGACCGTCTTCAGCCTCATGAATCCCAGCGACCGGTTAGGGCGCATAGGGCTGGCCTCCTACGGGTCCCGTCCATTAGGCAGTGACATCTGACGGGTCCTAGGACAAGGGCCTTCTCCGTTGCTGCCCCAGCCCTCTGGAACCAACTTCCCTCAGAGGTTCGTACTGCCTCCTCCCTCCTAGCTTTCCGGAAGCTTTTGAAGACCTATTTATGCTGACAGGCTTGGGGGGTATGAACTGTGTTCTGCCCCCGGGCCGAGGAAATGTGCTTCCATCGTTGATTGTGTGTTTGACTGTGTTTGCATGTTGTATGTATGGATTTTTAGATTGGTTGTTGTCATTTTTATTAAATTTTTTATATGTAGCTGTATTGTTGTTGTGAGCCACCCCGAGTCTCAGGAGAGGAGCGGCATACAAATTTGATTAAATAAATAAATAAATAAATAAATAAATAAATAAATAAATAAATTGGAAGCGGGGGGGAAAGAAAAAAATCTAAGGCAAAGGCCTTGTCCACCAAGAAGCCCTCCAAAGCTGCTGAGAGTGAGGCCTCGAGGAGACCTCAGGTGCTGGAGAGGGAGTTCTCCAGAGCTCAAAGGCTCACCTCCAGTGGAGCAGAAGTGGTTTGCCCCCCTCCACTGGACCACTCACCATTTGAGCCTCAATTCGCGCCTCCCTATGATGCCCCTAGGGCATGGTCTCCTCAGGGGGAAACTGGACAGGTTGGTCCCCCTCTCTAGCAAGCACTCGGGAAAATTTCCCCTCCCTGACATTACAACAGGGCCCAGAAGCCACGTATACCCCTATGGCAGCTGGCATCTGCCCGCAGACCAACAGGGCATGTAGCCAGACCAATTTTGGGCCTTTATGCACCAGGCCTTTGCATAATACGTGGCCTCCTCCATGGGTCAATGGCCTTTACAGATGCCCCCTCCCCCCACCATCTCTGCCTCAAATAGGCCCTACCCTACCCTTTCCCAATTCAGGCAACTCTGACACATCCTCCCAAATAGGAGAGGAGGGATCCGTGGACCTTGAAACTTCGGACTTACCTGGGTCAGAGGACGAGGAGGCGGCTCCATGCCCGACTTTCTTCCGCAGCATGGCGGAAAAGCAGTGGTCTTCGCTGGGCACTCTCCTTTCTCCCAGCGGGACAGAGAAAAAACTTTTCAATGTCTCCTCCTCCTTCTCTTCCCTTCTGGAGGTGCCACTTGTGGACACTCCCCTAACTTCCTTGTTTTCTTCCTCCACCATTCCAGGGGACATGGCAGAGGCCTTGAAAGTGGAGGAAAAGAGATTTGAGTTTTCCCTCCGCAGAGCTCACCAAGCCTTGGCGTGGGTGATCAAGGCGGCTACATCATCGTCTTTTTTTGCCAGGTCGTCCATCATGTGGCTCCGTGAGCTCCAGGCCCTCGTTCCCCCTGACCAGGTGCAAGCACACCAGACATTGGGCAAATTGGTCGCAGCGTCTGAATACATGGCGGACGCGTTGCTCCACTCTCCCAGGTACTCCGCCAGATCTATTGCAGCCACTGTCTCGGCCCGCAGACTACTTTGGTTAAAACTATGGCGGGCTGACCTAAAGTCCAAGTGGCACCTACCGACTGCCCTTATAGCGGCACGCATCTCTTTGGCCCAGTCCTTGAGCCATATCTCATAGAGGGAAAGGACAAGCTCAAGATACTTGCACACCCCTCTATGAGGGCAGACAGAAAGTCTCAACAGGATTTCCATAGGCAATCCTTTCGTTCCGGTACCACCTGGGATTGGAGGCAGCCCTTTCGGGCCAGGCAGTCCTGGGATTGGCCACGAAGCTCTCGATCCTTCCCCCCTAGACAGGATCGCCAGGAGGACCGCCAGACCCCTACAGCTAGGGCCCAGTACCAGACCAAGCGGTCCTTTCAGGGCACTGGAGGCCATCCGTACAGACGGAACAAGTGACGCCAAGGCAACCTCTCCCATAGGGGGCCGTCTGTCCCTATTCAGCGACACTTGGGAGGCCACCACCACAGACTCATGGGTGATAGACACCATAGGACACGGCCTCACCCTGGAGTTCTTATCCATACCTCCAAGGTGTTTCCTACCGTGCCCCAACACAAGAAACGCCACCAAGGCAGGACTCATGTCCATGGCCATCTCCCACCTACTGGAGATAGAGGCCATAGAGCCGGTGCCCATGGAACAGAGGGGATGGGGGTTTTACTCCATCCTGTTCATGGTACCAAAGACCTCGGAGGGCTGGAGGGCGATATTGGACTTGAAAGGACTAAACTATTTGTTGGCCTACAAGCGGTTCAAGATGTAGACTCTCAAGTCCATCCGGGCCAGCATCAGGAGGGGGGATTTCCTGTCTTCCATAGACCTGACGGAAGCTTACCTTCACATCCCGATCCTTCCCGAACACCGCAAATTCCTCCGGTTTTCTTACACGCACCGGCATTTTCAGTAACAAGCACTCCTGTTTGGCCTTTCCTCAGCCCCACAGGTGTTTACGAAGATCTTAGCGGTCTTAGCCGCCCATCTGAGAATGATCCCGGTGCGCGTACAATGCTATCTGGATGATATCCTTATCCAATCCCGTTCCTTCCGTTCGGCCCAATCGGACCTGGAAATCACCATCAGGACACTTCAAGCTCACGGATTCTCCGTGAACTTCCAGAAGAGTTGCATGGTCCCATCAACTCGCCTCCTCCACCTGGGGTCGATCATAGACTTCAATCTGTGTGAGGTCTTCCTTTCCCAGGATCGCCGGAACAACAAGAGAAGGTAGTTCCCCTAGTCCAACTGTCTCAACTACTGGGGAAGATGGTCTCCTGCATGGGGATCGTTCCATGGGCTAGACTGCACTCTAGAGAACTCCAGTGGTTCCTGCTACCCTTTCAGAAGCGGAACATGAGTTTTTCCACCAGGAGGGTGAGGGTCCCACGCCAGACATTGTCATCTCTTCTGTGGTGGACCTCACCGCCAATGGCCAGGGGATCCCTTTTCAAGGAGCCTGCCAGGCTCACCTTGACCACAGACACCAACCTGTTTGGCTGGGGCGCTCATCTCCAAACACATCTAGCCCAGGGTCAATGGTCCTATTCGGACTTGAGCCACAACATAAACTGGCTAGAACTAAGGGCCATTCACCTGGCACTCCACCACTTCTCCACCATAACAGTGGGGAGCCACGTACTGATATTAACAGACAACGTGGCAGCAAAAGCACATGTGAAAGCACATGTGAACAGGCAGGGAGGGACCCGCTCCAATTCCCTTATGCTCGAAGCCCACAGCCTGGGCTCTTGGGCAGAGACCAATTTAAGATCCATCAAAGCAGAGCACATATCAGGGGAGGCGAACCATCAGGCGGACTCCCTGAGCAGGTCCACAGTGGACCACTCAGAGTGGCATCTGGACCCAGTCCTGTTCAGGGAGATCTCGAACAGATTCGGCCAATCCCAATTAGACTTCTTTGCCTCCCCGAGCAACTCCCAACTGCCCAGGTACCCATCCCCAGGGGCAGAGGGAACAGACGCTCTTCGCAGCGAGTGGGCCAGGGGGTTGCTGTACACGTTCCCCCCACTCCCGCTGATTCCGGCAACCATCCGCAAGCTACTTCAGGAGCAGGCAGAGGTCATCTTGGTTGTTCCACACTGGCCGAGACGACTGTGGTTTGCCGACCTGGTGGAACTTTCAATCTCACCGCCATGGAGGATCCCTCAGCCAGGGGGCCTTTCAACACCCGGATCCCCAGTGGCTCCAATTGGCCGCCTGGCACTTGAACAGAGAAATTTAGCTAGACAATCCTATTCGTCCAGGGTGATCTCGATGATCCAAGCCTCCAGGCGCCCCTCGACTAATACGATATGCGATGCCACGTGGAGGAACATTTGCCTGTGGTGCACTAAGCACCAACTCCAGCCTCTTTCTGTCACCATTCCCAATATTTTAGACTATCTATTGGAGGGTGTGGATAAAGGGTTGATACCGAGCACTATTCGTAGACAGGTAGCAGCCTTGTCCACGGTGCATACTTGTGACAATCTGGTCCCGTTAGCACAGCACCCAGTAGTAAGTGCTTTTCTGAAGGGGGCGACCAATGCCAGGCCACCAACGGTTCACCGCTACCCTTCTTGAGATCTACCACGGGTACTGCAAGCGCTAATTTCGCCACCGTTTGAGCCTATCAGGTCTTGTTCACTAAGACTCCTTTCTCTGAAGGTAGCCTTTCTGATCACAATCACGTCAGCCAGACGTATTTCGGAGCTGGCTGCCCTTTCAGTCAGGAGTGACCTGTGTACCTTTTATGAGGATAGAGTAGTCCTTCGATTGGATTCATCCTGAAGGTCCATACCTGGTTCCATAGGACCCAAGAGCTAGTTCTCCCGGACTTTTGTCCCAATCCATCACATAGGCTGAAAAGACAGTGGCATAAGCTAGACGTACGCAGGGCTCTGCGTTATTATGTAAAACAATCTTCTGCCTTTCGCAAATCAGAGGCCTTGTTTGTGTCATTCCAACCCTCTTCCATGGGTCAGAAGGCTTCCTCTTCGACCATTAGAAGGTGGATTAAGGCATGTGTTGCCCATGCCTATCTCTCTCAGTCCTTACCAGTCCCTAGATGCATCACTAGACACTCCACTCGCAGTGCGGCTACGTCAGCGGCCTGGTCTACCCAGGTGTCCATTGCGGAAATCTGCAGGGCTGCAACTTGGTCCTCTCCTTCATTCATCAGACATTACATGCTAGACAAGTTTGCCTCTGAGGATGCTTCGTTTGGCCGGAGAGTGTTACAGCAAGTAGTTCCTTCTAGTGGGACACAAAGTCCAGACTATTTCTCCCCCGTAGGGACATGAGCGGCTTTGGTATGTCCAACTGGTGGATTCTACACTCATCATGCTGGAGAAGGGGTGTTGTTTTACCTGAACGCCTTTTCTCAGTATGATGATGTAGAATCCACACCCACCCTTAAAGGCCGTCTGGGCCTGTGTCAGAGTAGGAGGAGCTAATGCGTCGGCCTTTGTCATGTTTTGCTTTGCCTTGGTCAAAAACTGGGATGGTCCAGCCCAGAAGGAGGCGTGGCAGATTTCTGACTTAGTCTCAACTGAGCAGGAAGGCTGAGATTACCCACCGGTGGATTCTACATCATCATGCTGAGAAAAGGCATTCAGGTAAGACAGTGCCCCTTTTCTAATATTTGGCAATAATACATGGAATCACTTGGAGTAAAATTCATTTGGAATGTTGTGTGGCAATATATAGATTAAATTTAAAGTTACCCCATCAAATCAAATCCACCCTCTTCACCCTGTCTTACTGCATATATTATATTAGTAGTTATGCAGTATGTATTGTAGTAGTAAATATACAACATTGGTCATTGAAAGATATTCAGTATTTTGAGATTTAGAGCTGTATCTACAAGAGGCTCAAACTCTGACGCACTTCCAATATGAGGGAATATTAGTTATGCCAGATGCCAAAAATAAATTATTAACATTACGGTTATCTTCTCATTTTGGACATGTTTTTTTTTAATTTGTGGCTGATGTTTAAAATATAAGGAAATAAATTTTTTGAAATATGCCTGAGACAACCGTTATTTCTGATCTAATTCTTTTCTTTCCCCTTTCCTTTTGCTTTCTCAGGTAAAAACTCTACCCTTCTATTGTCACATAGACCCTGGGATCCTGAAAGAAATACTTTATAAAAGAATCCATGATAGTTTAAACTAGCATACTGAAAGCTGAAAATGGGTCTTTCATGTCTAAGACTCTGTTATATGAAAAACTTGTTGTAAATGAATTTGAAGTTACTTTTTTTCATCCCCTGCTGATGAAATCAAGTTGCTTTCACTTTTTCATTTGAAACATAGGAAGGCTTTAGAGCAGCGGTTCTCAACCTGTGGGTCGCGACCCCTTTGGGGGTCGAATGACCCTTTCACAGGGGTCGCCTAAGACCATCAGAAAACACATATTTCTGAATGTCTTAGGAACCGAGACACCGCTCCGCATCCGTCTCCGCATGACCTCCTCTGCCATTTGCAGAGAGAGATTTTCGCTTCCCTTCTCTCTCTCTCAGGCGGACTTACCTCCTGCAGGGCTCCTGATTGGCCCTGCGCCCAGGTGCCCCATCCCCTGGGAGAAGCGGGGCCAGGGCCTCATTGCTTGGAGCCGCCTGGGGAAGTCCTGGGATCCCTGCTGGAAGTGGCCCGCTGGAGGCTCCACTGAGTGGGCCAGCCCTCCTGAAAGCTGTGGCCCAAGGGAGACCAGCCCTTGCGATCCCCAGCCAGCCTGACCATTGGATTTGCTGGCCGGGAAGGCACGCCGGAATCCAGGCTGCTGGGAAGAAAGAAGGAGATTCAGCAAAGGTAGGAGAGGAGAGCCACCTCCTGGGGCTGGCGATGGCTTCCTTGCCCTCCCCTTCCTCCTCCCCTTCTTCCTCTTGCTGCCCTCAAAGCGGCTTGGGCAGGCGCTGGGGCAAGAGGGGTGCCTGGGGGGGAGCAGCCGGGCTGGCAGAGGGGCTGGTAGGGGCCGTGCGGCACCAGCCCCCACCACGGCTCCATTGGATGGGCGAAGGGCGAGGCTGGGCAGTGCAGAGTCCCAGCTAGGGCGAATGCTTCCTCACCCTCCTCCTCTCCTTCCTCCTGCTGCCTCCACCGCGGCTCCATCGATGGGCGGAGGGTGAGGCCAGACAGCGCGGAGTCCCAGCGGGGGTGGCGGCCGGGGCGGTAAGGACCCCAACGATGCTGTCCTGTCGGTGCCGCCGGAGCCACTGCCTCCCATCCTGTTCCCCCTCCCCGCCCATTTGGCTGAGGATGCGGCAGCCAGGCCAGGGGCGGCGGCGAGGAACCCCAACGATGCTGCCATGCTGCCACTGCTGCCACCACCTCCCGTCCTGCTCCCCCTCCCCGCCCCTTTGGCTGAGGACGTGGCGGGGCGGCAGCCAGGCCGGCAGCGAGGAACCCTGACGATGCTGCCATGCTACTGCCGCTGCCGCCAGAACCGCTGCCTCCCATCCTGCTCACTCTCCCCGCCCGTTCAGCTGAGGACGCGCAGAGGCCAGGGGTGGTGGGGACCTCCGACGGTACTGCCGTAAGAGAGAGAAAGAGAGAGAGGAAAGAGAAACAGAGGAAAAGAAAGAGGAAAGAGAGAAAGAGGGAGGAAACAGAGAAAGAGGAAAGAGAGAAAGAGAGAGAGGAAAGAGAGAAAGAAAGAGGGAGGAAACAGAGAAAGAGTGAAAGAGAGAGGAAAGAGACTGCCTTCCCAGTCGCCGAGAAAGGGAAAAAAAGCCGTGAGCGAGTTCCCCTTTCTGCCTCATTGCTGAAAGCTTTTTTTTTTTTAAACGACTGCTCGTTCAGAACTCCTCGGGGCTTGTTTGCAGGAGCTTGTGGCAGATCAGTAAATAAAGGGGTGGGGGAGCCAAACTGTCCAAGGCGTTTGCACCTGAACGTGTGGACACTGCTTTCATGATTTGTCACCACCACTCCCTCTCTTCCTGCCCTGCTCGGGCAATGCGCTGCTGCTGCTGCTGGCTGAGCTGAGCTGAGCTGCCGAGCCGATCCCCACGCCTCCTGGTTGCCCGGCCGTGCTCCGCCCCCAGCAGCCCTAAAAAGCACTGTGGAAGAGTGGGGAATGCTGGGAGTTGCAGTTCATCACCATCTGGAAAAACATGACTCTCCAAAGATCGATCAATCAATCAATCCATCCTTCCTTCTTTCCTTCCTTCCTTCCATCCATCTCCTTCCCTTCCCCTTCAATCTCTCCTTGCTTCCTTCCTTTCCCCCTCAATCTCCTTCCTTCTCCATCTCCTTCCTTTCCCCTTCAATCTTCCTTCCATCTCCATCCCTTCCCCTTCAATCTCTCTCTCTTCTTCCTTCCTTCCTTCCATCTCCTTCCCTTCCCCTTCAATCTCTCTCTTTCTTCCTTCCTTCCCCCTTCAATCTCCTTCCTTCCCCCTTCAATCTTCCTTCCTTCCATCTCCATCCCTTCCCCTTCAATCTCTCTCCTTCCTTCCCCTTCAATCTCCTTCCTTCTCCATCTCCTTCCTTTCCCCTTCAATCTTCCTTCCTTCCTTCCATCTCCATCCCTTCCATTTCAATCTTTCTCCTTCCTTCCTTTCCCGTTCAATCTTCTTCCTTCTCCATCTCCTTCCTTTTTTTTCAATCTTTTTATTAATTTTTTTCATCAATATATGTTAATTTTTCCAATCAACAAGTTGTCTGAAATTTGCTAAACTAATACATGTTCAATTCCTAATCCTTCCTTCTTTTCTCTAACCAAGAATAAAATAAATTCCAAATTTGATAATAGTCTGTATCTTCTTTGTCTTTCAGCCTCATAGTTAATCTTTCCATCTCTGCACATTCCAAAATCTTCCTGATTATTTCTTCCTCTGATGGCAATCCTTCATTCTTCCAATATTGTGCAAAAATTATTCTTGCTGCTGTGGTAATATATAAAGTTAAATATAATTTCTGCTTATTAGTCTTTTCAGACATGATGCCTAGTAAAAAAAGTTCAGGTTTAAAATCCACTTGTTCATCCAATATTTTTTCTAACCACATATGTATATTTTTCCAATAAGCCTTTGCCTTCCCGCATGTCCACCAAATATGATAATACGTGCCTATATTATTTTTACATTTCCAACATCTATCTGACATATTTTTAAACATTTTTGCTAATCTTGCTGGTGGAAGGTGCCATCTATAAAACATTTTATACAGATTTTCTTTGTATGAAGTTGACATTGTTAATTTATAGTTTCTCTCCCGTAACATTTGCCATTTTTCTAATTCTATGTTATAACCAAAATTTTTTGCCCATCTTATCATTGTTTCTTTCACTTGTTCACTTTCCATATCTAAAATTAACAAAAAATTATACATTTTCTTAATCAATTTCTCATCTGAGGTTAACAAAATCTTATCAAACACAGTTTGATCCTTATAAAATCCATACATTTTTACATCTTTTTCGTATCTATTTAGTATCTGTAAATGTGCCCACCAGGATAGATTAATTCCTAAATTTTCCAATTCTTGTTTAGATTTTAATTTCCCATGAATATCTAAGATATCTTTATATGTCCATACTTTCTCAAAATCCACTAGATTCGTATGTATAAATGCCTCCATCGTTGACAACCACCCTGGAATTTTAAGATATATTTTAGCTTTAATTTTTTCCCATACTGTTAATAAGGCATTTCTTATAAAATGATTTTGAAAATACTTATGAACTCTGTTTTTCCCATACCATAAAAAAGCGTGCCACCCCAATTGTAAGTCATGTCCTTCTAAATACAATAACCTTTTATTTCTGAGTGTTATCCACTCTTTCACCCATGTTAACACCGATGCTTGATAGAACAATGTCCATTCTGGCAGCCCAAAACCTCCATTTTCCTTAGCATCTTGTAATGTTTTCATCTTAATTCTAGCTTTTTTCCCCTGCCAAATAAAATTCAAAACCAATGAATTTAAATTTTGAAAAAATTTTCTCTCAAGTTTTATCGGAATTGTTTGAAATAAAAATAAAACCTTTGGCAACACATTCATTTTTACTGTAGCAATTCTTCCTAATATTGATAATTGGAGATTTTTCCATCTTTCTAAATCTAGTTTTATTTGCTTCAATAATTTTATGTAATTATCTTCTTTTATTGACAAACATCTACCTTCCATCTCCTTCCTTTCCCCTTCAATCTTCCTTCCTTCCTTCCTTCCATCTCCTCCATCCCTTCCCCTTCAATCTCTCTCCTTCCTTCCCCTTCAGTCTCCTTCCTTCTCCATCTCCTTCCTTTCCCCTTCAATCTTCCTTCCTTCCTTTCATCTCCATCCCTTCCACTTCAATCGCTTTCTCCTTCCTTCCTTTCCCCTTCAATCTCCTTCCTTCTCCATCTCCTTCCTTTCCCCTTCAATTTTCTTTCCTTCCTTCCATCTCCATCCCTTCCCCTTCAATCTCTCTCCTTGCTTCCTTCCTTCCTTCCCCCCTTCAATCTCCTTCCTTTCCCTTTCAATCTTCCTTCCTTCCTTCCAACTCCATCCCTTCCCCTTCAATCTCCCTCTCCTTCCTTCCTTCTTTCCTTCCCCCTTCAATCTCCTTCCTTCTCCATCTCCTTCCTTTCCCCTTCAATCTTCCTTCCTTCCATCTCCATCGTTTCCCCTTCAATCTCTTTCCTTCCTTCCTTCCTTCCTCAATCTCCTTCCTTCCATCTCCATCCCTTCCCCTTCAATCTCTTTCTCCTTCCTTCCTTCCTTTCCCCTTCAATCTCCTTTCTTCTCCATCTCCTTCCTTTCCCCTTCAATCTTCCTTCCTTCCCTCCTTGCCAACATTTTTGAGAAAGGAAGAGTAAGCTTCTCCAGTGATCATTGCTACCGGTATATTGTTTTTGTAATTCATCACTATGCTTTAATTATGTTCAATTCGTAACAATGAAAATACACCCTGCATATCAGATATTTACATTACGATTCCAAACAGTAGCAAAATTACAGTTATAAAGTAGCAACAAAAATAATTTTATGGTTGGGGGTCACCACAACATGAGGAACTGTATTAAGGGGTCGCGGCATTAGAAAGGTTGAGAACCACTGCTTTAGAGCATGGTATTTATGCATTGGCTCAAAAACCAAGGACATGTATTACTGTTTAGTACCACTTGAATAACTCAGCAAGTGACCACTTCTAACTGACCTAGTCTTGTTTGTGAACTTAAGAAGATTTAGTTTTGTTAGTGTTTAATGAATTTTAATGTGGAGAAAAGCAAAGTTTTACAATTAGGCAAGAAAAATCAAAAGTATAAATACAGATTAGGTGAGACCTGGCTCAAAAACAGTAACTGTGAGAGGGACCTTGGAGTCCTTGTGAACAATCACTTGACTATGATGCAGCAATGTGCAGCAGCAGCTAAAAAAGTTAATACAATTCTGGGTTGAATAAACAGAGGCATAGAATCAAGATCACACAAAGTATTTGTACCACGTTATAAAACCTCACTGGAAGTTTTTAAGTAGAGACTCGACAGTCACTTATGTGAAATGATATAGGTTCTCCTACTTGAGCAGGGGGCTGGACTAGAAGACCTCCAAGTTCCCTTCCAGCTCTATTCTATTTCAAGGGAAAACCTTGAAATCTTTAGATTTAGATTAAATTGGGAAGTTAGAAAACATCCTGGAAGAACATTGTATCAAACATTTTCTTACTGTGGTCAGGAAAAAATACACAGATATGTCCACTGAGTGGCCAGGAGTTCAGCTTATTTTCACATGTTCTGAATTCAGGAAGGAAACTTCAAAAAACAGTCAGGCTGGAAAGTTGGAATCAAAATGCAGACAAGAGGAAGATAACTTTCTTCATACCTTCCTGAATTCCCAAGAGCAAAGTTATTAACAGCCACAATAGGAGCAATTTCAGCATTATTAATCTTTGACTTACGATGAAGTTACAACAGACACCCCCCCCCAAAGATACTTATGACAAGCTGCCCCCACGGTCATGTGGTTGCATTTTGGAGACTCAGCAACGGGCCTGCATTTATGTCTGTTTGCAGCATCCCATGGTAATATGATTGCAATTTGTTTTTGGCAAAAATGCCTCATAACAAACAATGGGTTTACTTAATGACTGCCGATTCACATAACATCATGGTAATGCACTTCACCACCACCACAAAAATGTTAAAATCAAGTTGGTCACACAATTGTTTAATGACTGCCATGACTCAATGACCATAATTGGCAGGCTCCATTACAATCATAAGTTGAGGACTACCTGTAAATAATTTGTGGACAGATGACTACATTCCATCTTCTCCAGCACAACCAAGACAAATATAGAACCTTGTCTCCTTTGAAAGTTATTGAGAGATCAGATTTCCAATATTTGTCTCTTGCTGTGAATGCTTCCCAGGAAAACTGCATGGGACAATGTTTGAGTTAGCAATTATCAGCCTCAAGCCCAAAGACAGATCCAAACAAGTCCAAACATTTATTTTGCTTACATCTAATAGAATCTTGCTAAACTCAAGCTATACCTTATTAAGCTACTAGATATATCCTGAGATATTCTAGAGCAGTGCTTTTCAACCTTTTCACAGATTGTATCACTTTTAGGATATTCAAGTACCACCTAGCAAGGTGTCAAAAACTTGACCAAAAAAAGGAAAAAAGTGATAAAGTACAAGTTGTCCTCAACTTACAGCAGTTCGCTTAGTGACTGAAGTTACGACACTGAAAAAAGTGACTTATGACCATTTTTCACAGTTATGACTGTTGCAGCATAGCCCCAGGGTCACATGATTTACATTCGGATGCTTGGCAACTGATTCATATTTATGATGGACGCAGTGTCCCTGGGTGATCCCCTTTTGCAATCTTCTGACAAAGTCAACAGGGAAACCAGATTCACAACCATGTTACTAATTTAACAACTGCAATGATTCACTTAACAAATGTGGCAAGAAAAGTCATAAAATGGGACAAAACCTATTTAACAAATTTTTCACCTAGCAACATAAATTTTGGGCTCAATTGTGGTTGTAGGTATCTGTACACCCACTTACCACACTTTTAACAGGAAACTTGTGCCTTTTTCTCTGATATTAATTTTTGCACTGTTCTATCCCCTTCTCTCCCTCTGCTTGTCTCAAAGAACCTCTCCTCCATCTCTCTTTCTCTGTCCCCTTCTCTTTCCCCATTGTCTTTTTTTCTCTTCTTTTCCCATCAACACCTCCTTTTATATCTTCTCTCCCCCTCTAGCTGACTTCTCTCCCCCAGGCTGTGCGCTGCTCCCAGAAGCACAAATCAGCTGGAGCCACGTGCCGATCCTGGATGCTCAGCAGAACCCTGGCAACACTGCAGCTCCAGCTGACTCTCCCACAGGCCTGTGCGGTGCTGCTGCTGCTTCAACTCATCCCCTCCTACACTTTTACTTTTTTTTACAGTGCTTTTCAACCTGTTATACCAGGTGCCAAAGTATCACTAGTGATTTCTGTACCACAGGTTGAAAACCACTGCTCTAGAGCAGACATGTCAAACACAAGGCCCGCGGGCTGGATCCAGCCCGTGAAGAGCCCAGATTTGCCCCCCCCTGACTTTCCCAGAAATGGCAAGGGACCGGCTCCTGCTGTCCCAGCCCTCCCCCACACCAACCTGGTTGGGCATCCCCCTAGCGCACACATAGGACACAGCAAGCACTCGAGGCTGGTGATGTGCAGCAGCAGCTCATTTGCCTCACCCCGCCCCTCCTGGCCTCATCCCATCATGTCTGGCCATGCCCTGCTTTGCTGGGCCACACCTCACCACGCACAGCTCCACTTTGCTGGGCCTCTCCTCACTCGGGCCTTGGAGTTCTGTAAGTCTAGTGCCCCATGGCATGCACAGCCTGTGGGACAAAAGGTGGGGAGATGGGAGTGCGCGGTAGCACAAGCCGAGCATCGGCTGGCTCCCGGTCAACCTCTCTGCCATGTGGTAGAGCCAGAGAGAGGAAAGCAGCACTCACACCAGATGCAGAGCCACAGCCTGGAACTGCTGACGGCCGGCAATGTATGAGCCTTCATGGCGGCTGGAGAGAGGGTGAGAAGGAGGAGAAAGCAGGAAGTGTGTGTGTGTGTGTGTGTGTGTTAGAGAGAGAGAGCCAAGAAGGAAGGGGGGAGGAGGAGGAAGCCGAGGTGTTACAAAAAAGGGGAGCTTCCCCCTTTCTCCCTCTTCTTTTTTTAACCTCCAACTCCGTTCAGGTGCAACTGGAGGAAAAGAGCAAGAAGGGGGAGAAAGGAGGGAGAGTTTTTTCTCCCACGTAGAATTTAAAGTGTCTTGGTGTCGTGCCACCACCACACATCCACGCAAAAAGCAAACCCAAACCCACACCGATGATGAGGCACGACCACAGACCAGGAGCCAGACCACAGCTGCATCATTGGCCACTTTAAACCCCTCCAGCACAACAAAGCCCCCACCCAAACAGAACACTCCTCCAGCCAATCAGAACACAGCCAATCCCCCAGCCAATCAGAGCACAGCCAAGCCCCTAACCAATCAGAACACACCTCCACCCAATCAGAACATAGCCAAGCTCCCAGCCAATCAGTTCAAACCCCCACTGGCAGTTAAAAGGAAGAAACAGCTACGACCACACATTGCTCCTAGAAGCAGAAGCCAAAAGCACCAGCCTGAAGATGACGAATGAGACTTCATCAAAACGTCGCCAAGACACTTTAAATTCTACGTGGGAGAAAACCCGAAGAACCAAAGACCTACATATACATATAAATATATATATATTTATTGAGCCAGCAGGGAAGTGAAAGTGTGGGGAATGGGGAGCGTTGCAAACAGAGTAAGCAAACTTACAAAAAGGGGATCTCTCTGTGTGTCTCTGTCTGTCTGTCTCTCTCTCTCACACACACACACACACAGAAAGCCTTCCTGCTTTCTCCTTCTTCTCACTCTTTCTTTCCAGCCACCACAGAGGCTCACACGTTGCTGGCCACTGGCAGTTCCAGGCTCTAATTCTGCATCTGGCATGTCATGTTCCCCTCTCTGGCCCTACCACCTGGCAGAGAAGGCGACCAGGAGCTGGCCGATGCTTGGCCCTGCAGATCTAAAACTAACCATGTTCTGGATGGCTGATATGAAGTTTAGATCAGCTCCACCCCCACCACCAGTGCCTCCATGGCATGCCCGGCCTCGCATCCTGTCAACGCTTCTCTTTCCCTGCCCCTGCATGGGAAAGCCAGGGCCATTGGCAGCAAAGAGAAGCAAGATGACAAGACAAGATGTCAGGCAGTTTGCAGAAGGCCAGTAGGAAGGTGAGGCCATTTGGGGGTTGGGTTAGTCACGTTGTGATTCCCAGAAAAGTGAGAGACCCAAAAGGAATATATGGAATTATCTGCAAAGGACTTCTGGGGAGATGGCTTGGAGCCGCATGCTGCATCGGGGAGGTGGTGTGCAGGCAGGTGAGAGAGCAAACTCACAGATTGGCTTCATAGTCTATTCTTGCCACTTCCCCTCCCTAAAATCCAGCTGATAATAGAACTCTTTGGATTGAATGGGAAGTTAAGAGGAATTGGCATGAGTTGAAATTAAAATGCCAAGTCAACTCCCCCCCCCCCAAATTATTTTGTCCGAGGCATGGAAAGTCTTTCTCGCTTCTACTTCACCTCATCTGCTCTTTTATAATTTAATCCAGCCTTACTCAAACTAATGTCTTTTGGGTGTCATTGAACACAGTTACCATCATCCTACGGCTATGCTGGCTAGAAATGGAATGCTATATCTGCAGTATGCACCTAGGACAGTGATGGCGAATCTTTCAGAGACCGAGTGCCCAAACTGCAACCCAAAAGCGATTTATTTATTACCAGGTGCCGGGTAGACATGGCCCACTGGGTTGGCATGGCTGCGGTGGTCACAGCAGACTGGTTGGGCATGGCCACCTTGATGTTGCTCATGGGGAGGGACGCCTGTGGGGCCAGGCATGGTTGGGGAGATACAGGGGGTCTCTGAAGGGTGAGGCAGTGGGCAGGAGGCTTGTCCTGCGGAGTGAGGTGAGGCAGGGGGCAGGGTGGGGGTGCCATTGCTGTGAGGTGAGGCAGGGGCCGCCTTGACACCATCGGCCCCCGCACACAGGCCAGCAAGCGCATGGGGGGGGTGATGGTGTCTGTCAGCAGCCACAGCCTGCTGGCCCCTCAACCGGCACACTCTGGGGCTCTGCAGCCCGCTGCGTATCAGCAACAGGCAGAGTAGGGGAGGGGAGAGGCGCATGATGAAGAAAGAAGGTCAGAAAAATGGTTTGGGAAGCGGGGGCATCTGGGCAGTAGCGGGTGGGGCAATCTCTCCAGCTCTGCATCGTCAGGCGCTCCACCTGCCGCTTAGGTGGCTGTGTGGGCAGAACTGCGAAGAGGGCTGAGAAGCGAAGTGAAAGGAAAGAGGGTGGGTGAGTAGGTGAGGTGGGATCTGCCAAAGCTGTCCTGAGGAGAAGAAAAACAGCAGCCCCAATTCGCCCGCATCCAGCAGTTCAGAGCCGCCTTTGAGCTGGACAGCCAGCCGACAACTGAGGAGGCTATACAGTGGATTGTGCCCAGCAAAAGGAGAGCATGTGAGGCCAGGAGGGATGGGACAGGGAGGAGGGAAACCAACCATGCCGGGATGCATCTGGCCATGTGGGACCTTGGCAAGTTAGCAGGCGGCTGGTTGAAGAGAGGGACGGTTGCGGTTCTGCCTGCTTTTTTACGTGACAGGCTGGGCAGGAGGCGGTGGTGGTGATCCCTGCATCGCCAGGCCCGGCTGGCAGCAGCTCTGGAAGTGAAGCTGTGCCATCCATCCTTGCACTGGTGGGGGCAGGGGTGGGTGAAGGCGGGCTCTGGCATGCACACACCCCTCACAGCTGCTGCTCCACATTGTCCCATGTGTGCCCTCAGCCCCTCACCACCATCTCCATCTGTTGGGGCGGAGCCGGGGAAACAGGCTGGGTGGGATAGGGGAGCTGCCAGTGCCGCTGCCATGAGGCAAAAGGGGATCGGACCTATGTGCCTGCTTCCCAGTATCCTGCTGCAGCCTCTCACGCCGCCCCAGTGGTGCGGCTGATTTTGGCAACGCTGCCACATCACAGCTGTGGCAGGATATCAGGAAGTGGGGTGCATGGGTCTGATATTCCTTCCCCCACCAGCTTCACCTCATGGCAGCAGCACGGGCAGCTTCCCCCTCCCACCCGGCCCATTTCCCCGGCTCCATTAGCAGCAGCAGCTCCCTCAGTGAGCTTTGGCTCAGTCATCTTCACCAAAATACGGAGGCCCTGTACAGCCGCCATCACCCCACAGGCCCCGCTACCGCCAAAGGAGGGCGAGACTGGAAACAGCAAAAGTGAAAGCGGATACACTGGCCAGCTGTGTAGAGCACCACTCGAGGGAGCTGCTGCCTGTAACAGAGCCAGGGAAACAGGCCGGGAAGGAATGGAGATGGGAATGAAAAGGAGGGAGGCAGGGAAGGAAGAAGGGGAGGGAGGAAGGAAAGAAGGAGAAGGAGGGAGGGTCTGAGGGAAGTCCTGCCTTAGCACTTAGCCACCAGCAACCCTGTTGCCCTTTTGCCATCCCCTGGTGGTTTCCCATCCTATTGCTGAGGATGCTTTGTTTACAAAGCCAGGTCTCCTCTCATGGAGAGAGAGTAGGCCTCCCTCTGACCCACGCACTTTGCCCTCCTGCACCTACCATGAGCAACCTGGCCAAGAGAGCGAGCACAGCAGCAGCAGCCTCAAGGAGGAGATAAGCACAGCTGGGTGCCCCCTTGGGAAAGTGGGGCTGGGCTGCAAGGTCCAGGTGCCATGGGAGCTCAAGGGATGGGCTGGGCACTTGACCTCTGCTGCCCAGGGCTCTGGGCAGTCCGTGCCACTGTCCCCCTGCATGGCCTGAGAGGGAGAGAGGCTCCTCCAGTGGACCATGCCCTGGTGCTTGCTCCGGTCCCACCCTTCTCCGTTGGAGACCCTCAGATTCACCCCACCCTGTCCAGGCCTCTACAGGTGTCCCTGATACGAGTGACATCAAGCTGGCCATGCCCATCCAGTAGGCCACACCCACCCCAGCCATACCCCCCCCCCGAGGGCAATCACAACGCTGATGTAGCCCTCAATGAAATTGAGTTTGACACCCCTGCTCTAGAGGGTTGGTTACTCTAAATCTCTTTCCCCAACCCTCCCTTCTCCAGCTCAGGATTGCTTAGTGTCTTGAGTCTGGTCTCCTAGGAAAGTTCTGAGTTAGCAAAATCATTCCCGCTGCTGCACATTCCATATCTTCTCATTTACCTTTTAAGGTATTAACTGAATTATCAATTTATTGTATCAAAACTGTTCATTAAGAAGTTTTTATAATTAACATAAGAAGTAAGGATACTATTAAGTCATAAAAATGAAAGTTTGCAATTTTCCTGACCTGATTTTATTCATGCTTTATTTCAAAGCGTTTAAGTAATTACCTTATAAAATAAAGAATGATGCATTTTCACAAATGAAACTGTTTAGAATGCTGTGCAAAGGACTGTAATTAACACTTACAGAAAATTCCAGAAATAGTTTAAATGTGTGAAGAGATTTCAAGCAAGATTTAATGGGACTCCCCTCCTAACAGATCAATAGAAACAGTCTAGAAAGGCCAACAACTCAGCACATTTCATGGTTAACTGATTATATCTTAGCAAAACTCTTTGACTCTTTTGTGATTGGAAGAACTTCCATAATAACTTAGCTCCTCTTCTATCCTTCCTAGCAGTGTCTCTATGATCAAGGTATGTGGACCAGTTTGATAAATTTTAAACCATATCCTAGCAATAGAAGATGAACTTTATCTGGAGTTCAGTGGCACCAAAGTGAATGAATTTAATTAGGGTCTGTCACAACAAGAATCTTCTGCTTATCATCTGCTTATATGAATTAAATCTTAGCCTTGTCACCTGCTCAGATGTTGCACTGGCACATCTTGTTTTCAGCAGCAACAGCAGCAGGTTCTGCTTAAAAAAATCACAATGCTCAAGTCAACATTCATAAGAAGGAGAGATGAACATTTTCAAGAACGTTTCTGTCTTGCTAAAATACAGTGCATATTATTCATATTGACAGATTTAAAATGCACACACTGAACCTTCGTCACAAAATACACTCAGATCATTATTTCATGTCAACGTTAAGGCCAAAATATTACCTTGTAACTCTTTTTTTATTATTATTCTTGGTGCTTTATAGAAGTGGAAGCTAATTTGATGGAATATGGAATTAAAGAACTCTTACTGCAGAGTAATCAGTAATTACAGTGATTCACACACAATCATTTTCAATATTCTCCAGACCAAACGGTTTCAGAGAGAAAGATTTAAGATACTTGATACCTTTTGCTTTTTGTCAACATAGATATAGAAAGGCTGTTCCTAGGGTGTTGGTCTGCAACAGCTCAGTTGCATTCTCAATTGATTCATTGATTGAACACAGTGCCCATGTTCTTGTACTGATATGAAAGAATGGCAATTATGCCATGAAAGAATGGCAATTATGCCCAGTGTAAAGGAAAGACCTACAAGTTACTATTTAGTGAACCTGTTCCTGGACTGTCCAATTTCAGATAGGGAGGGAACAGCTCTTTGTATTAAATATAGAGAAAATATACTTGCATCAAAGCATAATCAATTGGGCTTTATATGTGTGTGTGTGTGCATACTGTATATAATGTACTTTTTGCTCCCTCCATGAACTCAGTAGGTATTTTTAAGCCATTTGAGTCTTAATCTTAGTTTTTAACCCTATTATGTGTGGGACAAAGTTAACTTACCGTACTTTATCTAAAAAAACGGTGGGCCTTCAATAAGTATGAACTGCCATTGCCAGGATCTCTCATTCTTATACCTGCTTTCTGGATTGCCACTAGTTGCAACAGCAGCATCTGGAGAAATAGAAGTTCCTAACTCCTGAATTATAGCTGTTTTGATCCTATACATTGGACTAATCTCAAAGTCCATAAAATAATCAGATATCTAACAAAAAAGTTTATTCTTCCCTTTTAGGAAGCAAGAGGAGAAGACAATAGTATAAAGAGGTGAAATGGCTTACTTTGCCCTGAAGATACTAGATCTCACAGTCTTATGAAAAGACCCTTTCAAAAAAAGTCAAATTCATTATAATTAAAGAATTAGTGTGCTAAAATCTCAAGGAAACCCTAAAATTCCATATGAGTCTATTGCTCAGGCAATAGCTTGGATCCAGAAAAAGTTGTGAATCTTTGTTTTAAAAACTTGGAAGCAAATGGAAATGTTAAAAATATTAGTCCAAACCATAAATTTTTGGAATGATTAAAATCTTTTCATTTTAATTGCTTACATCAAAAGCTTATACTTGAAATGGGACAAACAAGTTGCATTTATGGTCTTGGTCAGTGGTCACATCTGGAATACTGAGAGCATGTTATGGACACACTTACAAAATATGGCTACACTGAAGGTACTATATAGTCAATGATCAAATGCCCAGTTACGAGAAGGAAAACTTTGAGTATCTCCATGCAACTTTTCTAAGCCTCTAGGAGCAGTGGTGGGATTCAGCCAGTTCTCACCACCTTGGCAGAACCGGTAGCTAAGTTTTTGTTGCCCAGGCCCAGAATGGATTTCCGGAAGTGGCATCCACACAGAGAATCAGTTGTTCACATATTTGAATCCCACCATTGTCTAGGAGTGTAGCAAAATTTTATGCCACCACTGTGGCAAAAGTTTCACATATCAGAAAATCACACAGAACATAACTTCTCATTATGGAAACACTCTAGACAGAATATGCATCACTTTTAAGGGTTTTCATATTATGACAGGTCACATTATAATAGAGGAACCAAGGGTTTTGGCTTGAGATTCTGTACTTCCTGTTTTCTTATTCAATTTTTAGCCTCATTCCTAACCATTCCCTCTGCTTTGTGTCCTTCCTCTTTCTCCCTTTACTACCTGAGAATCAGTACTTCACTACCCTTTTCTACTACTCCCACCAATGCATGTATGTGCTGCTGAAAGTAACACTGATCTGCAGCATTCATCCCTAAGAATGTGTAAACAAAACAGTTAATTTCTTGATCAATGCACCAAACAGCTCATGGATTGACAAATAAGAAAATAAATAGATGACCTGATGCACTTCCATTCTTGAAGCCAATTCCCCAACCTTCTTTTAGATTTGTTTCACTAAAGTGGCATAAAAGCATTTGCAATAAATAAATAATAATTGTAATGAGTGGTCCTTTGAGTTCGAAGAAGACATGAATAAATAAAACATGAATAGGTGGTCTTTGGGGCTTGAAGAAGACAATAAATAAGTAATATGCTAGCAATTAGGAACTATAATAACAGCACTTGGGCCAGAGTGGCCCGTAAGAGAGTTGCTTTCCCTTCAGTGATGGGTCAGCCAGAAGTAAACAGGGCTGGGAAAATAGTATGGTAACAGAGTTATTCATTTTGGCTATTGTGCTGATGGTTCATGTATTTTTCTTCATTTCTTATTGACTTCATAGCTCTTCTGGAATAAAAGTTACTATGCTGGTAATAGTGACTCTAGTGTTCTGCTTCTATAATAAAACAAAAGGATCATTTCTAATTAGTATATGCACTTAAAAATACCCCTTTATTAAAAAAATTAAGGAAAGCAATTCTTTTTATGGAGGCAGTGCTGAAGATGACTTCATTCTTTGCCAGAGCAACATGCTTGGATTAAAATGAAAATTGCCTTGGTTTGGTTTAAGGAATCAGTCAATCAAGTATTTTTTAATGGAGACTGGCTTTCAAAAAGTTGAAAATTATAAACAAACAACAAAAAATGGGACTACTGAAGCCAATCTCCAGTTTCCTTTCTTTGATTTGCTTTTGTTTAAAGTTGTTCATAATATTGTAAACGCACATGGATATGCAAAGCATTGTGAAATGAGCACACAGGAATCAAGGAATGTGTCAATTCTACAGCAAACCTGGCGTCAAACATCTTTGTTGTTCTAGGTTGCCACAGGGAAGGGAGGGGGGAACAAGATATTTCTGCTAATCTAAACATGAGTAGATCCCGTGGGAACCAAGGTCATTCCCACATCGTAACGGAGAAGGAGGGACATTCTGTTAGAAAGCCTGCCACAAAGTTCTATTGGAGAATGTGATTTATAGCTAAATAGGGGGTGGGAATCACTACACTGAATTACTTTGAATCCTTGGGGGGTTTATATTTGGTTTCACACTTGACCGTGCCTACATTATGTATCCAATAAATATGTTATTTGAGGAAATCTTGTGCCTCAGAGTTCTGATTTATTTGGTTCCATCAGTTGGAACCTTGACATTAAACCAAATCTCATAAAACCCCTTTTATTTTGGGGTCCTGAGCCCTGGTCGCCTACCCATTGCCTTTGGGAGGACAGCAAAGACTCAGGGAAGATTCCAAAATGGAGGAAAAGGAAGAATTGACCATAAACCTCAGCATGGCTCCAACTGTCAGAGTGCAGGCTGTTGTTCAGGTATGAAGTGGAGTGCCGGTGGCAGGGGCTCAGCTGAAGACCCACATAAACCAGCCTGAGAAGTTGGTGCCGCAGGAAGGAACTCTGACTCTTGGAGGCCTCAGTCAGGCAGATGTAGCCCTCCAGCACAGGAACACTCCTAAGGTGGCTGAGGCTGAGTTCCCACTGATTTCATCCCATAGTCCTCTGTTGCTTATGCCAAAGTGGAAGGCGAAGAGGCTGGCAGGATGGGACGAGTGTGGGGAATGGAAGCGCTTGACCGTGCTCCATGGCCACTCAATCAAAAGATTGAGAGAGAAGTTCGATTGGGTTGATGTCAAAGAAGTGACCCTGGTCACATGTGATTTTGTCTGGAGGAGACGATAGGGTGCCCCATCACTCCCACCCCCTTGTCAAAGCCTGAGTCCAATTGCTATGGCCTGTGCAGCTTCCCCGTGTCATGAAAAAACCCAATGAAAAAGACAAGAGACAGCAACACAAAACAATAATTCTTACTTTAAGATTCAGAGGTTTATTTTGCTAATAATGTGGAACATAGCAAACATAATTACACAACATCATTTACATTATTAACCCATTGCAATGAGGTCCAATGACATAGCAGTTCCAATAAGGACAGCTATAGGCCAATGGCAAATCAATCAGGTCCAGTCCCAATTCTTTATACCCTTTCCCATCCTAAGACGGGATCTTAGCAATCTTACACTGACTTTCTGCTGACCCTCTGCTGAACATAACTTTCCACATACTCATGTATATTGGAACCTGCATCCATCAGCTACTTTCAGTTCCCTATTTCTTATTGTTCTAGTCCTTATGTTCTAAATATATTTGAAACAAGCAAGCTTAGCAAAATCATATTAAGTAAAGGACAGTTGCAAACTGCAAAATTAAGCATAGCACAGACTTTGGTTCAATAATTTTTCCATGAGGCCTGATTTAGTTCACCTGGCCTTAAACCTTGCATAGAAGAACTATAACCAATATTTTCATTTTCCATACCCACAACCTACACCAGCCTCAGTGTCAAGTCCAGCACCCAGGTGAAGTCCCATTTGGAACCAGCGGGCTGTGAGCCCAGGGGTCCACAGGGAGGATTTGGGAGAGTGGCTTGGCTGCAATGCCAGTACCAGTGACCTGCCTTGCACCATGGATACTGGGTGCCGCAGCTAATAGATCCACTCCCATCAAACCCACATTTGATGGGACCCAGAGAAGTTACCCTTTTCCCTGAATCAGGTGTGGGCTCACCTAGATCACTATGCCCCCATGTACCCTGACAACTCCACGATGGTGAACACAGTGGTGACCAACCAAGAGGGGGAAGCGGCCGAGTGCGTGACCAGCCTCCATGATGAACAAGCACCAGAACATGGATCATCTGAGAGTCAAATTCGAAAATGAATCCCAGGCCCTGCAGGCTGGAATAGAGATCCACAGCCTGAGGCAGAGGAGTCACTGAGCTAAAAAAATACATCCAGGAGTTCCAAAAAGTTGCTGGTAGACTCCAACAGTGGCCAGAACAGTCGCTGATCCACTGTTTCAAAGAGGGGCTGGACCGTGACTTATTTCAGGTGTGCACCTACCGAGGGATTCCTGACAACTCCGTGAGTGATACCATATGGCTGTAACCCTGGATATTGAGTTGGCCCATTGCAAGAGACCCAGCACCACTGAACAGAAGCTGAGGCAAAGCCAGGAGAGGCAACTCCTGCAACCAGTGTCTCCCGAGCACCCACCAGGGCTCCCATCAAATGCTTCAAGTGTGTCCAGAAGGGCCACCAGGCTGCTGAATGCTTGGCCCTGCCCCTCAGGGCAGGAATGCACCTGCTGCTGCCGCCAAGCTTAAAAGGCCCCCATGAAGGGGATGAGAGAGATTGAACTGGGCACATCAAGATCAAGCCGTTGAAATCCCCTCTCCCTCCCAGGGAAGAGAGGGAAATTCCGGCTGAGCACCTGCAGTTGCCAACACCCTATGATAGTGATAACAATGGTGAGGATGAGCTGATGGTAAGTCAAGCCATCGCACCCTTCAATATTGCTGCCAAATGTATAGTGCCAAAGACTGGAGCCCAGACATACTTAAATGTCCTAATAGACTCAGGTTGTACAAGGTGCCTGACCAGTCTCCCAACTGTGCTTAAGTTGGGAATCCATGCCAAGCTAATGCCCCTAGCCATGAAATTTGAGCAGGCAGATGGGCCTTTAATGGGAGGTTCCCCTGAAACTTACTTAACTGAACCAGTGCGCTTGGAGATGGGACAGCATTGGGAAATCATCCACTTTGTGGTAATTCTAAAAATGACTGAGACTATAATTCTAGGGTTAGCATGGCTTAACAAATGGCATCCTACCATTTGGTAGGAAAATAGGGTGAGGTCCCCGAGACTAGCAATGGGGCCCCTCTCGCCTTCCAAGATCAGCCAGATAAAGAGGATTACACCCACTGAGGAGAAGCGAGAGCTAATTGAGCCATCAAAAGCCGCCACGGATCGAATGCCAGGGGTCCAGCTCATCCCCAGAGAATACCAGGACCTAACGGAGGTTTTCAGCGAGGAGGAATGCAACATGCTTCCCTCTCACTGAGCTACCGACTGTGCTATTGAGATACTGCCAGGGGATAAACTCCCGAAACCCAAAATGTACTCCATGACATCCAGAGAGATGAATGAGCTAAGCGAGTACATAGACAAAAATCTAGCCAGGGGTTTCACTGCCAAATCATGGGTGGACGCACTAGTGCTATTTAAAGAGAAGAAAGATGGGTCTTTGAAATTGTGCATGGATTTTAAAGGATTAAACACTGTTAGCATGGAAAATATGTATCCTCTCCCCCTGATGAAGGATATGTTAGCCCACCTTGCAAAAGGGAAAATCTTCACTAAGCTGGACCTAAGGGAGGCTTATTACCAAGTGAGAATTAGGGAAGGGGATGAGTGGAAGATAGCTTTCAATTAACCTCTGGGGAGTTTCCAATTTAAAGTGATGCCTTTTGGCCTTCAGGGTCCCCCCACCATATTTATGCAGCTAATCAATCAGGTGCTTCATGATCATCTCTACAAGGGGTCTTAGTCTACGTTCACAACATCCTCATCTACACAGAGATCATGGAGGAGCATGTGAAGTTGGTTCATGAGGTGCTCAAAAAACTAAGAGCGAACTTCTACACCAGGGGTATCAAACTCAATTTCATTGAGGGCGACATCAGCATTGCGGTTGCCCTTGGGGGGGCAGGTGGGTGTGGGTGCGGCTTACTGGGTGGGTGTGGTTGGAGTGGGTTTGGCCTACTGGGTGAGCATGGCCAACTCTACATCGTTCATGTCAAGGGTGCCTGTGAAGGCCTGGGTAGGAGTGGGACAGATCTGAGGGTCTCTGGCAGGAGGTGGGACCGGGGCAAGCGCCAAGGCATGGTGCATTTCTTCATTCCTCACAAAGGGTGACACCTCCCCAGCATGCACCCAGGGGGCAGGGCCAATGTGGCAGGGGCTGGTTCCTCACTGTTTCTGGACGGCCTTGTGGAGCTAAGACTGAATGCATTTCAGCATAGATGGCCACCACAAAATTGTACATTGGCTCCCAGCTGGCCTGGGCCAGGGCCAAGGCAGTGGGGGCCGTTCCCTCACTGTTTCCGGGATGGCTTCGCGGACCACATGAAACCACTTCATGGGCTGCATCCAGCTCCCGGGCCTTGTGTTTGACATGTCTGCTCTACACTAAGCTGTCTAAATACGAATTCCATCAGTCCCGTCTTGACTATTTAGGGTACTGAATCTGCCATGAATGGGTGGAGATGGACCCTGCTAAAGTTATGGCTGTATTAGAATGGCAACCTCTATGAACTCACAAGCAATTGCAGAGTTTTTGGAGTTTTGCAAACTTTTATCAATAGTTCATTCCCTCCTTTTGCCAAAATAGCTTTACCAATCACTGAGCTATTGAAAACAGATAAAGGGGGACGGAGGCCTCACCTCGGTCAACCTTTGACATGGACATGCCAGGTGGCATTCAAACAACTCAAAAGGACTGTTTGTGGAAGAGCCTATTCTCAAACACCCTGATCATGAGAAACAGTTCATCATCCAAGTTTATGCTAGCGATGTCACTGTAGATGCATTGCTTCTACAGAAAAATAACAAAGGAGAGCCGGAAAGGTGGTGGGCTGTGTGGGAGAATAAGGCTTTTGTGGTGAGATGGGCACTGCTCACCTGGTGGCATTTCCCAGAGAGGAGCCTTTTTAGATGTGGATTGATCACAAAAACTTGGAGGCACTAAAGACCCCGCAAAAGCTATTCCCTAAACAGGTCTGATGGGCACAATAATTCAACTGCTTTAACTTTGCTTTAAAATACATTCTGGGGGGGGGGACAATTTCTTGGCTGACATGTTGTCCAGAATGCCTCAATACAAAAACCACTGTGAGGAAGTAATTAACACAATTATTCCCCTGCCGCAACAAGCTTCTCAAGTGACCATCCGACATCAGACCATCAAACCTGACAGACGCTTAACCTAGAAATTCAAGGATGAATTAAAAACTAACCCTTGGTTCAATGACAACAAAAAGTTATTAACTTATTTACACAAGCTGGCATGGAAGAGATCTAAATTCAGTGGTGGGATTCAGCCAGTTCGCACCACTTTGGCAGAACTGCTAGCTATTTTTTTGTGGCCCAGGCCCAGAATGGGCTGTTCTGTCACAGCCTACATGAATCCTTGTTGTACTCACAAGGAGAAACCCCTCTTCCAAGAAACAGGCAGGAGCCACAAGGAAAAAAAATCCTTTTTATTTTCACAGACCTGAGTCAATGTGCAAGGCAAACAAATGCAGTCCACATAAACTCAATCTTCAGCACAAATGGTTGCCTTTGGCAACCAGCACCTCCCACACCTCCCCCTTTTATAATTCAGCCAAGGTGTGGCTTCCTAATATCTTCTCCTTTGCCTTTGGAGCTGCCCAATTGCATTCCTCTGTCCCACTCACTTCTCCTGTCTGCGCATTCGTGCATCTGGGATTTGTCCCAGCTGTTCCTCATCGCTGTCCAATTCAGACTCCCAGCACAGCTGTGTCTCAGCCCGAGCGCGAGTAGAGGGGCCAGGCTCCTCATCCAACTGTAAGTCTTGGAGCTCCTCAGAGCCTTCTTCTGACTCTAATGTCACTCCAGGCCCCTCCTCCTCATCTGAGTCCTCAGACTCAGCTTCCAGATCCACTGACTGATGAGGAATCACAACACTATCCTGCACTGCAGGACCCTTCTCCTGTGCCTGATGGCTGGATGCAGTCATGAAGGGAAATGTTTGTGGAATGCCGTCACCAAGGCAGGAGCATGCATGGTGGTCGCATCCTCCCAGGTGAACTCTTTCGGTCCATATCCCTTCCACTCAATCAAATACTGGAATTGACCTTTCAGCCAATGGGAGTCTCGAATACTGGCAACCTCATACTTGGGAGTGCTGTCTCCGTCATGCTGTTCCAGTGGGGGAATGTTCCGATCGGTGGAGTGGACAAGCCGGTTGTTCTGGGACCAAGAGACATCGGTGAAAGACCAGATGTACCCATAATGTCTGTGGTAAGGTTAACCGATAAGAAACTGGGTTAATGATGGCTTCGATAGGGAACAGTCCTAGGTACCGGTGGTCTAGTTTCTTGGCAGGTCGGTTTGACAGCAGGTTCCTGGTTGACAGCCACACCTGATCTCCCATCTGTTAATGTAGGCATATCTCACTTCGACCGATCAGCGACCTTCTTGTAATCCGCCTTGGCCTTATCTATTTTTTTAAAAATATATATATTTATTTTCTAATTTTACATTTAAATATTTGAAAAGCAACGTGGCGGCTGAGTTGGTCAATAATTCAATAATATGCAAATATCTTTGGTACAAATCTCGAACTATTACATTAAATAATTCCTCTTTTCCCCTTGGTATTTACTGTCTCATATTTAAATTAATTCTTATATCATTTAAATAAAAATGACTTTCTTACGTTTATAAAAAATTTTTGTTTATACATATCTCAGTTGTTTTAACATTCAATCTTTTTCGACAATCAATGTCCTAATTAGTTTTTCATAATTTTTAGTTTCCCATTAATGTTTAAATTTAACGTTTAATATTTATAATTTCCAAGTTTTAAATAACCCCAGTTCCCTTTATCACAATTCATTACAGAATCTAATGTTCAGGGTACACATCTAATCTATTTGAGTTCTCACCATTTTACATCAACCAATTAATAATACAATATAATATACTTATTTTCTGGTAATTTCCAAATATCTTAAATTTAGTGACCAAAATTTCTGTTATTTCAACATTTAATACTTCCTCTCTTTTTCTCTTAATATATACTATCTCATATTTAAGCTAATAATTTTTATTATTGCCGCTAAATAAGAACATATTTATTACATTCATCGATAAATTTTTAGCTTATATCTTAAGTACCTTTACATTTAACCTTTATAAGCAAATCAACATTCAAATTTAACTGTTAATATTTATACTTCCAAGTTTTAAATGACCAAAGTTTTCTTTACAATATCTAGTATTCAAAGTATACATTTTATCTATTTGAGTATATTCTATTTTAATTCTCACTAATAAGTCAAACCCCCAATTTTTTCAGTCTTATTCTAGCTTTCTTTCTTTGCCAAATCGTCTTCCATGTCCATGCTTTTGAGTCATCAAATAAATCTCCCTGTATTGTTATGTATATTGTTTGAAGTAGAAAAAACTATCTGGTTGCCATTTTTTTTGAGAGGACTAACAAATTGTCTCTCTATTTTTCCATCTTGACGTAGTTGTCCTGAACTGTTTATCTTCTCTTCAGTCTATTCTTCTTCTTGATCCACAGGTTTCTTCTGACTTATGTAGAAAGTCTTTTCCCTTTTCCATATTGTCAGTCCCTTTTCTGGATTTTCCATTGACTGTATTTAGTTGAGTCTTCTGTCATAATGTTTAATTGTTCCACTTTTTCTTTTGTATTCTGTGTAGTTGATTTTTTAGTTGTAATCAAAGTTTGAGTTCGTATCTCTGGGCTGACATCTTGTTCTTTTCTGTAACCTCTTATTTTATCAGTAGCTGTTAAAATAGTTTGATGAATTGCTTTCAACATAAAAAGAATCTGTTCCTGGCCTTTATCCATATTTTCTTTGTAGTATATTAGGTTAAAAGCTTTACAATCAGAGAATATAGAAAAAAAATGTCACTGAGTATAGAACACAGCTGGCCTTCTCACAGCTGATGTCTCAAGGTTACATAGCTCTTATCTATTTGTCTGGGCTGCTGGCCAAGTCTCTTTTAAGGAATAACAAGTTGTAATGTCAGGTTTAGCCACAAGATGTCGCCTCTACCATTTAAAGTTTTCTTTTAAGTGCTAAATTCTTATAATCTTTTCAGTTTTGCTTTTTTTATATAAGTAAAAACCCAGATCTTCAGTAAGGATAGAAATTCTTTTAGTCCACAAACTTTAAAAAGTAAAATTCCAATTAGGATCAAGTTATTCTTGCAATGTTTTAAACTCCCCTGGATAGTCAGTTATTGCTGTTTCTGGAGGGAGGGGAAAGATCTCCCTTTCCTCTCCACAGGGGGGAAAGCACTTTAAGCAGCTTTTGCAAGTAAAAAAGATAGTTAGGATTTAAGACAGGTAGATCTCACCCAGTCTCATCTGTGCTGCTTTATAGTTGCCTGGTGGTAAGTGTGACTTCGGCTGTCTGTAGCCTAGTGACGAGCCATATTGCTATGGCAGGTCTTTCGTCCGCTGGTTTGGAGGGCTACTCTGGATCGAGCAAGGGCTACTGCCCTTTTGTGATCAAGCAGGGATCCCCTCCTTGATGGTCGCCCCTAGAGGCCGACTTTCGACCCTTTCCAGGATCTCCCAGTGATGCAAAACTGGACGTGGAAGACGGAGCTCACCTTCTGGACATCCATGGCAGCCACGTTGGCAAACCAGAAGTCTGCCTTGGCCTTATCTAATTGTCGCTGCATCAATTGATGGATAGCCCATAACTCGGTCAGATATTTGTTACCTGTGGGAACTGGCGAGTCGAGCTGTGAGAGGGGGGAAAGCCAGGATGATACCCCACATTGGCCACAAACAGTGTCATATGCTTGGAGGTGTACTGTGAGTTGTTAAACATGAACTCGGCTACTGCAAGATAGTCCACCCAATTGTCCTGTTGCTGATTTACAAAACAGCACAGGTATTGTTCTAGGATTCTGATTATTTTCTTGGTCCCGCCACCTATTTGGTGATGATGCACCGATGATAGGCAGATTTTTACATCTAGGGCCTTCAATAGCCCCTTCCAGAAACCCTAACCCTATCTGAAACTACCCTATCAGGGAGGCCGTGCAACCAGAAAACCTGCTGGATGAACATGCAAATGGTGGCCAAGGGCTGATGGAATAAAATGCACCATCTTGGTCAGCATGTCCACCACCACAAATACTGCCATGAAGCCAGAAAACAGGGGCAAGTTCGTCAAGAAGTCCATGCACACTGCTCCCCAGGGTCTCTCAGGCATCGGCAAGAGCTGAAGTAGACATGGTGGGGCCCATGTCGCTGATCTAGCCTGCCTACACTGTATACAAGACGTGACATAGGCCTGGATGTCGTGTCATACTCGGGGCCACCAGAATGTACAGGAGACCAAGTTCAGTGTCTTGAACAGGCCAAAATGCCCCACCACCAGATTATCATGACATTTGGTGAGAATGAGCTCTCTGAGCGATCCTCCTGGAACATACCGGTAGAGCCGATCACGATATTTCAGGAGTCTATCCGTGATGGTCCATGGGAATTCTGGCCCAACTCCTCCCATCGTTGAGCCACCCAAGCATCATGTGCCTCCTGAATTTGAGCCTCTCATGCCTCCATCCGAGCCTGACTCTGAGGAAGACATGGAGTTCTCTGTTGAGGCCCAGGAGGGGGTGTCTGTGGCTTTGGAGGACTGTAGGGAGGAGCAGGCTGAGGCAGGCCAGGGCCCTTCAGGTTTGGAACAGGAAAGGCAGAGTTCAGGCGAGGAGCAAGCCCCCCCCACATGATCCTAGAGCAAGGAGAGCAGAGAGGAGGAGAGAACAACGGAGGCAGACTCACTTGCGCTGGAGGAGAGCGTCCCGCCCCACTCCCTGCCCTAGCCCTGAAGATTCTCCCTTCAGACCTGCCTTGCTTTGCACCCTGTCTTGTTTTGAGAAGTGTTCTTTGCCTTTTGGTTTGAACTGTGCCCTTGTTAGTGAACTGTGTGTGTCTTTTATTTCACTGTTACCTTTTTGGAAAACAGCTCCTTGCCTTGGACCTTTGCCTGGCTCTGAGAATTGCCCTGGCTTTCTGACTGGACTTTTGCCTTGTGGACTTGCCAAGTAATTAAAGGCTGTTGCTTGGGAGACTGGGGGTGGAGCCTGATTGGTCAGTGGAGAGTCATTTGTTAACCCTTTCCAAGAGCAATAAAGAACTCTCTGGAGCCTGCTTAGTCTTGCCCCTCTGGGTCATAACTGTTCTCATAACAAACCAAAGACATATGGTTGGGCAATGTGAATACTCAGTGGGTGGGAGTTTGGAGAAACTACTGATAACTAGGCAGAGTTTCACATGGGAAAACTAGAGCTGGTTTTGCTTCTTCAGTTCTGAGATGTGTACTCAGTAAAGTTTTATCTTTTATGGAATTTCAAAGCCTTGAAGATTTCTTGATTTTGAGTTCACTAATCAGATGGTTGACATTAAACCAGCTCAGTGCATTGTGAATGCAGCCTACTAGGAAGCTTCTGAGAGGACTATAGTATACCGATGTTGGGGACCAAGAAGAAGATCAATGCCACCACAAAGTCTGAGCAGGTCCCTCCCTGGGAGGCACTGGCATAGGTCCTGGTGGACTCTGGGTTGCAGCCAGTGTTAACGCATTCCAAAGTGACAGCAGAGAAAGCTGAGCAGCCACCAGTGCGAGAAGAGGGGGCTGTGGCAGCATCCCTCTACAGACTCAAAATTCCAATGGACGGGCACTGTGAGGAAAGCAGCTGAGATGGAGTTCCCCCTCATCCCACTGGGGGTTGCAATAACCCAAGGGAGCAAGTGGAAGGCTGAGAGGATTGGCAACAGTCAGCAGAGTGGAAATTCCTGACCACCTCCAGCAGCCTTTTGGTGGAACAGCTATGAGAGAGGTTTGTTGAGATGGAGATGCGAGGAGCGGAACCAGTGAAATTCCTAGCCCGGGAAACAACTCTTGGAATGAGTCAAGCTGCAGCAGCTTTGTCCCCATCTCTGCCCACCCGATGGTGCTTGGTTGGATGGGTCAGGGGTTAGCAAGGGACCGGGATACAGCTGGGACCCAATTGTTGGCTGCTGGGCAGATCCAGCTAGCCCTGACAGTGGCAGGAGCTCCAGCCTGTGCCACCCTGCAAGTTGTGGGGTTGCCGCCTGGCTACCTGCTGGTCTGAGATGACCATGAGTCACTCCCTTTGAAAACTATGTTTGATGGGTGGCCAGAGAAGATTGACTGTTTCCTGAACCAAGTGTAGATCTACCTGCAGCGGCATGGAGCAGCGTTCCTGGATGAAGGGGCCTGTGTGAATGCCATTGCTGCAAATCTGGAAGGGGAAGCTGCTGCATGGATGGTAGTGCTCCACGATGAGGGAGTTCCAGAGTTGAAGTTCCAGAATTGGGAAATGTTGACATCTTCCTAGAAGGGCTCTGGGCCAGATTTGGGGATCCCACCGAAGCCCGCTGAGTAGAATCTGATATCTGCTCCATAAGACAGTGGAACCGGTCCATCTCTGAATACATGTGTGAATTTTGCAGCCTGGCTAGGAAGCTGAGAGGGTGGCCAGAATGCCTACTGGCCTACCAATTTCAAGATGGGCTCAACAGAGGTGTACCAGAACTGCCTACCCTGAGGGATCCCTGACAATCTCCAACCATGGTACCAACTGGCCACCACAGTACTGGATATGATAGAGTATCGGTGGCATGCTGCACCTGAGAGCTACCCTCACTGAAGCCAAGAGAACTACCGGCCAACATATATAGGGGGAGGGCCTCCTCCTCCTCCAATTGCTAGACAGAGTCCTTGTCACCCTGAAGGAGCTTGCTTCCAATGAGGGAAAGAAGGCCACTAAGCGGCCAATGCCTGGTCCCCCAGTCCGTGTCTATGCCCAGGACTCAAGCTAACCTAAGCCAAAAAAAACTCTGAAGAAGACAAAGGAGAAAATGCGAACAGTGCAGTAGATTGTGGAGGTTGCCTCCAAATCGAGTGAAGGAGAGGGAACTCTGACCCCCAGCAAGCTTGGACCGGTCTTCTATGAGAGTGACAGTGAGGGGAAGATGATCCAATAGTAAGTGGCACCATCACCCTGATGACTGCCCAGGTGGGTATGGTAGTGCTCCAGTCAGGAGCAATGGGGGGTTTTCACCACCCTGCTAGACTTGGGGTGTCCTCATTGCTTAATCAACCTGCAGACGGTGAACTTGTTGGGACTAAGACTTGAGACTGAAGCAACCCCTGAAGTTTGAGTAAGTAGATGGCTCACTTACAGAGGGGGTGTGTGCCTGTAACCTGCCTGCCTGAGCCAATGAGAATAAGGGCAGGGGGTCAAAAAGAGACTATTTGGGTTTTTGTAGCCCCAAAATTGGCAGAGACAATGATACTGGGGTTGTCGTGGCTGAAAAAGTGGAACCTATCAATTGACTGGGGAAGCAATAAGTGGCAGCTGAGGAGGAAAGCCAAGAAAGGGGGGGGATGAAGAAACCGCCAAAAGTTAGGCGAGTGCAATCAGCTGTGAAAGCAGCAACAACATGCTACTTGAGAGCAGCCCAGCAGAGCCAAGCATCCAGAAAGAGTATCGAAACTTAGTGGAAGTATTTAGGAAGCAGGAATCGGATGTGCTCCCTCCTCATCCCCCCCCCAGACTGTGCAATTGAGCTGCTTCCCTGGGTCAAAACTTCCCAAGCCAAATATGTACTCCATGACCCCCGGGAAGATGGAGGAGCTCCAAACCTTTACGGATAAGAACTTAGCTAGGGGTTTCATCCAACCAGCTAAATCCAAAGTGGCAGCATTGGTGCTCTTTAAAGAGAAAAAGGATGGATCCTTGAGATTGTGCGTGGATTTCAGGGGGATCAATGGAGTTTGCATGGAGAATATGTACCCCCTCCCCCTCATGAAGGACATTCTGGGGCACCTATCCAAGGGGAAGGTGTTCACCAAGTTGGACTTGAGAGAAGAGTATTATTGTGTAAGGAACAAAGAGGGGGATGAATGGAAGACAGCTTTTAATTGCCCTTGGGGTGCTACCAATTCCAAGTGTTTTGGATTACAAGGAGCACCAGCTGTTCATGCAGTTAATTAAGGAGGTGCTGCATGATCATCTGTATAAAGGGATGCTGGTTTATCTGGTGAGATTCTCATCTACTCCGACAATAGAGGAGCATGTGAAGCTAGTGAGGGAAGTGCCACAGAAGGTACCGAAGGCTAAACTTTATGCCAAACTATCCTAATGTGATTTCCACAAAACTAGTTTGGACTACTTGAGATATTGCATATCAAGCAAGGGAGTAGAAATGAACCCCGGAAAAGTGAAAGCCATATTTGGGTGGGAAGTTCCCCAAACCCAGAAGCAACTGCACAGCTTTCTGGATTTTGCCAACTTCTAAAGAAATGAGAGTTTCTTTTGTTGAATGTGCCTAACGAGACAGTTAACATTAAGTCAGCTCTCACAGTAGTGCCTACCTGGATCCCACCAGGAGGCCAAATACTTGAGATGTTGGCAACAGGCAAAGAATTGGAGGAGAGGAAGAAGGCAGAAGAGTCTGTGGCTCAAGAAGCCCTGGCAATACTGCAGACTGGGACAGGGGTGCAGCTGGCGGGCATGCATCCCATACTGAGGGCTGAAAAACCAGAGCTTCAGTTGATGAGCTTAAGGGAATGACTGTGGGATGCCCCACACCAGGAACTGAAGACTTGCTAGGTGGCAAACATGGGAAAGGCAACAGAGGCCAAGGACCCCCTAATTCCCGCAGGAGTTAATGTGACCTGAGGGAGCAAATGGAAGGTGAGGTGGCCAGTCAAGTGGGATGAGCCGATCGAGTGGAAGCTCCCTGCTACCACCCACAGCCCATCAATGGAGCAGCTAGGAGAGAAATTCAGAGGCCTGGAGATCAAGAGAGAGGCCTCACTGGGAGCCAGGGCAACCCTGGCTGGGACAGGGGAAGTGAAGTCACTAACTCCCCCATCCTCTCCCCTCTAGCAGCCAGTGGTGCCAGCACCTGCCAGGATGATTAGATCCCCCTTGCAAGGAGCAGCAGCAGCAAATTTCACTGTCCTTCCCCCTGGGTGGCAGAGAGCAGCACCATGACTCAAGTGGGGGTCGATGCCCCTCCAGATCTCCTCCTGGTGGCAGCAGAGGTCCTACCACCTAGGTACATTGTGATGAGAGACGAGCAACCACCACTACCCCATGGGCTCTGGGCAAACCGGCTCATTTCTTAGCTCAGACATGGCACCAAATGAAGTGCTATGGGGGAATGTACTTAGATGATGCCCCTGCATGATGTTGGGATGCAGGAGCTGGGCCTAGATGCATTCATGCAGATCCTGCAAGGACCATTTGAGGATCCTATGGTGTACCAGTGCACTGAATCCTGCATTCACACCCTTAAGCAGGGAAAGCAGCTGGTGGCAGAGTGCAACCAGGACTTCTGCAACCTGGCCAGCCACCTTCCTGGCCCGAATGCATGCTGGTCTCCTATTCCCAACAGGGGCTAGATCAAGAGCTATACCAGAACTGCATACCCCAAGAGGTGCTGTGGAACTTGCAAGCGTGGTTCTGAGTGGCTGGCAAAATGGAGATCAACTTGATGGAGTTCCAGGAGCACGCTGTGTAGGAAAATTGGCCCCGCAGAGCACCTTAGAGATGCCCAGTCCCCAGGGGAGAAAGGGGGGGCTGGCTGGAGGAGGTGAGCCTCGCCAAGCCCCAGGAGCTTGCTTCTGTTGCATAAAGGAGGGTCATCAAGCATCCAAGTGCCTCACACCAGCAATCGCTCCTCTGCCCACCAGCCAATCCAAGAAGGAGAGACCCCTGGCAAAGTCAGAGAAAACACTCATGTGGCAGCAAGTTATTGAGTTTTCTCCTCAGTCCAGTCCAAAAGGATCCAGTTTTCTACAAGAGTGACAGCGAGGGTGAAGATACCCCAATGGTAAGTGGCACCATCATCCCCATGATGGCTTGGGTGGAGACTGTGATGTCATCCTTGGGGGCAAAGGGAGCTATCACAGTGTTGCTGGACTCGGGTGGCACACCGTGCATGATTAGCAAACTGGTACTGAGGCTAAGAAAATTGAGGCGACTCATGGCATTTTCCCAATTAGATGGGTCAATAATGGGATGAGCCAGCCACCTGCCTAACCAAGTTGGTTTGGCTAAAAGTGGGGACTCAAGCACAGACTGCTAGGTTTATTGTACTCCCCAGGATGACTGAGCCCGTGGTTCTAGGACTGGCATGGTGGAAAAAGTGGAACCGCTCTGTGACCTGGGCTAGAGAAAAGTGGCGGGTGCAGAGGAAAGCTGTTAATCAGCAAGAGCCAGGGAAAAAGCAAGAGGCCGCCCACATGCCTGGGCTACAAAATGAAAGCGGAAACCACGAATACACTAAGAGGAGACAGTGGGTTAAAGCCACTAATTCCAGCAGAGTATCATGACCTAGCTGAAATTTTTAGCAAAAAGGAATCAGATATGCTCCCACCTCACTGACCCACTGACTGTGAGATAGAGATCATGCCAGGAGCCAAACTGCCTAAGCCTACTCTATGACCTCCAGAGAGATGGATAAGCTCTGAGCATTTGTAGACAAGAACTTAGTGGGTTCATCCAGCCAGCAAAATCAAGAATGGCAGCCCTGGCACTTTTCAAAGAAAAAAAGGATGGTTCCCTTAGACTGTGTGTTGACTATAGAGGACTGAACTGCAAATGTGTGGAAAACACATACCCCCTCTCCCTTATGAGGGACATGGTAGGCCAGTGATGGTGAAACTTTAAGATACTGGGTGCCCAAAAACTGGCCCCACCCCCACTCCACCCCCTGCCCTGCCCCTGCCCCTGCCCCCGCTCCACCCCCACCCCTCCCCACCCCCACCCTGCCCCACCTGCCCACAGGTCCACTCACCGCCTCCAGGGCCCACCACAGATCACCCGGGTAGCCCAGTAGTGCCAAGGCGGCCACGCCCTCTGCCCGTGAGATGGGGCATGAGGGCAAAGTCTTGTCTATGCTGCCTGGCTGCCATGTCCTTGGCTGCGCTGCTCCACGTGGGCCATGCTCGAGGACAACTCTCCTTTGGGGGGCTGCTGGTGAGGGAGTCGTGGGGGGTGGCAAGGCTGGGGCAACAGCACGTGTGCCCACAGAGAAGGCTCCAAGTGCCGCCTCTGGCACCCGTGCCATAGGTTCGCCACCACTGTGGTAGGCTATTTGGCAAAGGGAAAAATCTTCACGAAGCTGGACTTGAGGGAGGTGTATTACCAAGTGAAGATAAGGAAGGGGATGAGTGGGAAACAGCATTTAATTGCCCCCTAGGCTGCTATCTGTTCTGAGTATTGCCATTTGGGCTGCAAGGTCCCCCACCATATTCATGCAACTGATAAATGAGGTCTTGCATGAGCATCTGTACAAGGGAATCTTGATATACTTGGATGTTATATTAATATACACCGGGACCCCTGAAGAACACATGAAGCTGGTCAGAGCTGTACTCAGGAAGCTGCAGGAAGCCCAACTCTACGCAAAGTTGTCTAAGTGTGAATTCCACAAGACCCGCTTAGACTACCTGGGATACCAGATCACCAATGAGGGAGGGGAGATAGATCCCAATAAGGCAATACTGGAGTGGGAGCCCCCTCGGACCAGAAGGCAAATACAGAGTTTCCTGGGCTTTGCAAACTTTTACTGCCAATTCATTCCCAGCTTCACCTAGATAGCCCTACCGACCACTAATTTGCTAAAAACGGGGAGGAGTGAAACCAAAATCCAAGCAATCCATGGATTGGTCCCTTGACTGCCAAGCCGCTTTTGAAAAGTTGAAGCACCTGTTTACTGAAGAGCTGGTCCTGAAACACCTCAACCCAGAGGAGCACTTTGTAATTCAGGCAGATACCAGCAAGGTAGCAGTGGGGGCAGTCCTTCTCCAAAGGAATGCCAAAGGAGAACTATAACTCTGTGCCAGAGGTGATTAAACCAGTCATCCCCTCCAGGCAACTGGTAGCCCCAGTCTCCACCCGGGCATAAGCCTAAATGAAAACCCAACTAGCTGATGATTTAAAGAGTACCCTAAAGGCAGCTTAGAAGGAGGACAAGTAGTTGCAAATGTACAGGGGAGAATGTACAATGCTAGATGGTCTATCTTGGGTGGGAGATGTCCCATGTCCCATAAAGCCAACAATTAATGGTTCTACAAAAAAATGCCATGATTCAAAAGTCTCAGGGCACTTTGGCTTCCTAAAAACCCTACACCTAATCAAGCAGCAATTTTGGTGGCCATTATTGAAAAAGGACCTCTCTTTCATGGAAGTCGCCTACAATAACTCAGTACAGAGTAGCACTGGTTTCACTCCATTTAAAGTGACCACAGGACAACACTTTGTAGCGATCCCTGAATTGCCTCAGGTAATTTACTGCATCGCTGAAAGATTGGATGGCCCAGTTACAGAATACCTGGCCAGTGGTGAGAAAAGCTTTGGATGAAGCTAGGGAAGCATACAAAAAACAGGCTGATAAAAAGTGCATCAAGCCAAAGGACTTTAAGGTGGGAGACAAAGTCTATCTCTCTATCAAATTCCTACAAACTAGACAACTCTCAAAGAAATTGGGGCCAAAATACATTGGACCTTTCCCCATCAAGAGGATTATTAACCCAGTAACTGTAGAACTTGAGCTGCCAAAAATGCTCAGATATGTACACCTGGTATTTCATTGTAGCCTACTGAAACCAGAAATCACATCTTCCCTGCATCCTGACCCCATTATAATCGAGCGAGAGCAGCACTTTGAAGTCAAAGACTTTTTGGACTCTCTCAAATATCGGGGGGAAACTCAATATTTAGTAGCCTACAAAGACTTTCCTCCCTCAGAAACTGAATGGGTTGACTCCTAACATATTAAAACCCCCAATCTGCTTTAAAAATTCCATGACTGATACCCAGATAATCCACATTGAACTGTTTACTAATTGGAAAATTTTGTGTATCTCTCCCTCCTCTCTCTTTTTTCTTTTGCAGGACTAACATCTCTGTCAAGGGGGGCAAAATGTCAGATCTCCCTGGGTGGGCTTGAGGCCTCACAGGCATCCTGCCATAAAAAGAAGAGAGCAGGATGAAAAGGAGAAGAAGGGAAAAGGATGAAAGGGGGGGAGGATGAAAGGGCAATAAAGCTTTGTGTGTATGTGATAGATAATCGGGAGGGGGGAAGGGGCGTTGTCTTACCTGAACGCCTTTTCTCAGCATGGTGTTGTAGAATCCACTGATTGGGTTATTTCAGCCTTCCTGCTCAGAGAGACTAAGTCAGAGCTTTAGTCACGCCTCCCTTTGGGTGTGTCTTCCCAGTTTTGACGAGGCGAAGGATGCTGACAAGCTCTGACATAATGACTCAAAAAATACAAAAAAATGACAATACACAAAGCCTAGACACCTGTCCAAGGGAGGGTGTGGATTCTACACCACCATGCTGAGAAAAGGCGTTCAGGTAAGACAATGCCCCTTCTCCAGCATGGTGGATGTAGAATCCACTGATTGGGACATACCAAAGCCCCCCATGTCCCTTCGGGGGGGGAAGGTCTAGGCTGGTGTCTCCCTAGAGGAAATGACCTGTTGAAGAACCCGTCTGCCAAATGCGGCATCCGCCGCGGCAAACCTGTCAATCTTATAGTGTGTAATGCAGTGGTTCTCAACCTTTTTCAGGTTGAGACCCCACTTGCGCCGCCCATGCGCGGCGCGACCCCGACGCGCGCTGGCCGATCCACGCATGCGCGGCGTGCACGCACCGGGCCGATCCGTGCATGCATGGCGCGTGCGCACCGGGCTGATCTGCGCATGTGCGACGTGCGCGCATGCGACAAAAAAAAAACAAAATGGCAGACGCGACGGCCCGAACCGCGCATGCGACAAAAAAAACAAAACAAAAAAAACGAACAAAAAAACCCCAAAATGGCGGACCGCGATGGGCCGATCCACGCATATGCGGTCCGCGCGACGTCCCAAACCGCGCATGCGTGGCGTGCACGCGATGGCCCGAACCGCGCATGCACAGCGTGCGCGCAACGGCCCAAACCGCACATGCGCGGAGTGCACGCGACGGCCCGAACTGTGCATGCGCGGTGCATACACGACGGCCCAAACCGCACATGCGCGGCGTGTGCGCGATGGCCCAAACCGCGCACGCGCGGCGCGCGCACGACGGCCCGAACCGCGCATGCGTGGCACGCGCACGACGAAAAAAAACACACAAAATGGCGGACCGCGACGGGCCGATCTGTGCATGCGCAGCGCACACGCAACGGTCTGAACCACGCATGCGCGGCGCGCGCACGACGAAAAAACAAAAAAACCCAAAAAAATAAAAACAAAATGGCGGACCGCGGTGTCCAGCGACCCCCGCGAAACGGTCGTTCGACCCCAAATGGGGTCGCGACCCATAGGTTGAGAACCGCTGGTGTAATGAATGAAGACGGGGACGACCAAGATGCCGCCCTGCAAATCTCCTCTACAGAAGCCTGGGTAGACCAGGCCGCAGAGGTTGCTGCGCTGCACGTGGAGTGAGCTGTGATACGAGCTGGGACTGGAAGCGACTGTGAGGCATACGCCCTAGCAATACAAGTCCTGATCCACCTGCCAATGGTGGAAGAGGACACCTTCCTGCCCATGGCAGATGGTTGAAAGGAGACAAACAAGGCCTCTGACTTGCGAAAGGACCCAGTATGCTTTATGTAGATGCGCAGAGCCCTGCGTACATCCAGCTTGTGCCACTGGCGTTCTAGCCTGTGAGAAGTACTTGGAAAGAAACTTGGTAAAACTAGATCCAATGATCTATGAAAACCAGTGTTCACTTTGGGAATAAAGGAGAGGTCTAATCTAAGGACCACTCTGTCCCGATGGAAGGTACAGAGATCCTCCCTAACTGAGAGGGCGGCCAACTCCGAAATCCTTCTGGCCGAAGTGATAGCAACCAAAAAGGCCACCTTCAAGGAGAGAAAATGCAGAGAGCAAGATTGGAGAGGCTCGAAAGGAGCAGTGGTCAAGGCTTGCAACACAGTAGGTAAATCCCAAGATGGGTATCTATGTACTGTGGGAGGACCGGAATTGGCTGTCCCTTTAAGGAAAGTGGAGATCGCTGGGTGATGAGAAAGTGGACTCAGAGTATCACAGGTGAGGACCGTAGACAAGGCCGCAACCTGCCTACGGATGGTGTTAGTGGACAAGCCCTTGGAAATGCCATCCAACAGATAATCCAAGATGTTAGGGACTATAACTGAGAGAGGGTCCAATTTATGTGAATTGCACCACTGACAGAAATTTTTCCAAGTGGCGTCGTAAATCTGATTTGTCGAGGGGCGTCTAGAGGCCTGGATCATAGAGATCACCCCCGAGGAATAAGCTTGCCTAGCTAAACTCTCCCGCCCAAGTGCCAAGCGGCTAATTGGAGCCACTGAGGGTCCGGATGGAGGAGTCCCCCCTGGTTAAGAGCCACTTGGTCCAGGGGGAACCTCCATGGCGGGGACAGGGACAGATCCACTAGGTCTGCAAACCACGGGCGTCGAGGCCAATATGGAGCAACCAATATTACTTCCGCTCACTCCAGTATCAGCCTGCGAATGGTGGCTTGTATCAGCTGGAGGGGAGGGAAAGCGTATAGCAGACCCTCAGGCCACCTGCACCGAAGGGCGTCCATCCCCTCGGCCCCCCTCGTCGGGAACCTGGTGAAGAATCTGGGGAGTTGAGCATTGGATGGGGAGGCAAAGAGATCCAGGCATGGCCTGCCGAACCTGATCGCTATCAAATCGAACAGCCTCGTGACCAGACGCCATTCTGAGTGGTCCACAGTTGCCCTGCTCAGGGAGTCTGCCTGTCGGTTTGCCTCCCCCAAAATGTGTTCCGCCCTGATTGAGCCCAGGTGTGCCTCTGCCCACAAACCTAGTTCCATGGCCTCCTGGAGAAAAGGCCAGGAATGTGTTCCCCCCTGCTTGTTGACGTGAGCCTTGGCCGCCACGTTGTCTATCAGGACTAGGACATGTTTGCCTGACACTAGGGAGGAGAAATGGTGGAGGGCCAGATGAATCGCCCTGAGTTCGAGCCAATTTATGTTTTGCTTGAGGTCCACCCTGGACCATCGCCCCTGGGCCAAATGGGTCTGGAGGTGAGCCCCCCAACCGAACAGACTGGCATCTGTGGTCAGGACGAGCCTGAGGGGCTCCTTGAATATGGTCCCCTTGGACATGGCTGCGGAAGACCACCACTGGAGGGATGAGAGGATGTGGAACGGCATCTGGACTTTTCTGGAGAAGGCGCTAAGGTTCTGCTTCTGAAAGGGAAGGAGGAACCACTGGAGGCTCCTCGAGTGTAGTCTCGCCCACAGGACTATGCCCATGCAAGATACCATCTTTCCCAGGAGCTGGGACAACTGTACCAGAGGAATCGATCTCGCACCCCGAATCTGGGATACTAATTTCCAGATGCTCAACCATCGCTCCTGGGATAGATAGACCCTGCAAAGTTCGGAGTCTATCAGGGCCCCTAGATGGAATAGACGTTTTGTGGGGGAAGTGTGGTTTTTCCTGAAATTTACTGAAAAGCCGTGATCCTGAAGGATCTGAATGGTGGTCAACAGATCTGATCTTGCTGACTGAAGGACCTGGACTGTACGAGGATGTCGTCCAGGTAGCACTGTACGCGCACCAGTATCATCCGAAGGTGGGCAGCCAATATCACCAAGACCTTCGTGAAGACCCTTGGGGCCGAAGACAGGCCAAATGGGAGGGCCCAGTATTGATAATGCCGGCGTGCATAACAGAATCGCAGGAACCTGCGGTGCTCCTGGGAGATTGGGATGTGGAGGTAAGCCTCGGTGAGATCTATGGAAGAGAGAAAATCTCCCTTCCTGATACCGGCCAGTATTGACTTTAGGGTCTGCATCTTGAACCGTCTGTATACTAAGAACCGGTTCAGACCCTTTAAGTCCAGTATCGCCCTCCATCCTCCTGATGCCTTGGGGACCATGAACAGGATGGAGTAAAAACCTGTTCCAACTTGACCCTTTGGTACTGGCTCTATGGCCCTGATGTCTAGGAGATGCTTGATGGCGGTGGATACGAGACGTGCTTTCGAGGGATTCCATGATACTGGGCACTGTAGGAAGCGATCGTGAGGGAGCGCATAAAATTCGAGTGCCAGGCCACGTCTGACGGTGTCCCTGACCCAAGAGTCGGTGGTGGTCTGCTCCCAGACCTGGTAAAACCGTCCCAGGCGCCCTCCTATCGGAAAATCCCCGATGGTGTCACTTGGAGCGTCTATAGGGACGACCCCTGGAACTTCTGAAGGGACGTTTGGCCTGAGACTGACCCCTGGCTCCGGTGTTTGGGCGGTCCTGTTGACGATCCTGCCTCTGGGGGAAGGAGCGCGAACCTCTGGGCCAATCCCAGGACTGCTCTGCTTGAAAGGGCTGTCGCCACTCCCAAGAGCCCAAGGGACGGAAGGACTGTCTGCAGGAGTCCTACTGTGGCCGCCTGTCGGACTTCTTGGAGGGGTGCACCATGACCTTGCGCTTGTCCTTGCCCTCGACCATGTGTGGGTCAAGGAGAGGGCCAAACAGATCCTTACCGGTGTACTTGGACGTGGAGAGACGCCATTTGGCCTTTAAATCCGTTCTCCACTGTTTTAACCATAGTAGCCTGCGAGAGGCCACTGTGGCGCCGATGGAATGGGCAGAGCACTTAGCTGAGTGGAGAGAGGCATCCGCCATATATTGTGAGGCAGCCACCAGCTTGACAAGTGTCTGGTGCACTCTGACCTGATCAGGGGGAACCAAGGTCTGAAGATCACGGAGCCACATGATGGCCGCTCTGGCAAAGAAAGAAGCTGAAGTTGCGGCCTTTATGGCCAGTCCCGAAGCCTGATGAGCTCTTCTATAGGCGAACTCAAACTTCTTGTCCTCCGCTTTCATAACCTCTGCCATGTCACCTGAGACGGCGGAATTAGAAAATAATGAAATTAGGGGGCGATCAACTGTAGGGATGGCTAACATGGAGGCAAATGATGGAGAGACGTTGTACAGCTTCTTCTCCATACTGCTTTCCTTGGAGGTAGTGGCCAGGGATGACCACTGGGCCTCAACCGCATCCCGGAACACGAAGGGGCAAGGAATTTGCTTATGGTCCACGACCTTCACTGCAAATAAGGGGTTGGACTCCTGATCTGCGGAGGTAGAAGGTTTTTCCTCCTGAACTGAGGTCAGATTAGTGGTAGCACAGGCCTTCAATAGAAGGGATTTAAAGATGGATGGGTCAAATAGACATGAGGCAGAAACCTGATCGGGCACCGCCTCCTCATCTTCTGACATGGGGGTGTCAGCTATGGCCAAATCCACGGACTCCCCTTCTCCTACCTGAGAGGAAGTTTCAGAGATATCTGAACCTGGTGCCGTGGTACATACCTGCAGAGAAAAAGGACTTGCAGGGGGTGGCGGAGTTTGGGAGGGAACCTGCGGACTCCTTGAGGAGGACATAAATTGAATAAAGGCGTGGTGCATGAATGCCTGGAATTGGCTTTGAGACCACATATCTCCTTGGTCCCTAGGGGCAGCCCCAACCACCATTGGAGCATAGACCACTTGGGGACCCTGAGGTAAGGGGGGAGAGGAGTGAGAGGGACCTGCCTGTTCGGTTGCCCCCAGAGGAGAACTGATCCAGGTGGCTTCTTGCACAGGCGCCAAAGGCAGCTCTGAGGTAGCAGTATTCAGTGGGGCGGGGGAACTGGTTCGGCCCCGCTGGATAGGAGACGCTGTGCCTTGGAGAATTCCCTCTCCAGCGCCTGGTGCCTCCTCGAGGCCTCTCGCTCAGCTGACTTAGAAGTCTCTTTGGTAGTCAGATGTTTTGGCTTTTTTCTTCCCCCCTGCTTCCAATTCTGTAGATCTGCACTTTCACTGTGCAGGGGGTGCACCAGAGACTTGTGATGCCAGCAGCAAGGAACTGTCTGCCATTGCAACTAGATAGGGCCTGCAGTAGGATATCTAGCGAAAGATGGGAACCAAGGATGCAAATCAGTAGTCAGAGATGGAACACACCTGTTCCTCACACTGAACTAAAAATGGCAAGAACAGGACAGTCAGACAGGTTGGTAAGCCTATCCGAATAGACCTGGTGGCTAAAGGCCACTGCTAACAGTAACAGGCAGTCAGAAAAACTCTTCGCTCCAATCACAGGACCTTAGGCCTGTGAGTAATAAGGGGCCCTTGTACTTATCTACTATTATCTTATTGTTATTTATTTATTTATTTATTTTAATTTAAAACCTTAATGAGAACAATGAAACAGGGAAAACCACAGTAACTTCAGTGCATGGACCTGCCACCACAGGTCTGGCCACCACCTGAAAACCCGGCCTAGCCGGGCCTAACAGTCTAAGAGGCCACGGAATGGCATCCGCCCCCCGGCCTCGCAGCAGACTGAGTTAAACCGAAGAAACCAACTTCCCCAGCACAGACCTGTCACCACAGGCCAAGGCAGCAAGCAAATAAGGATTCTGGCCTAGAAGGCCACAACTGAATATGGCTACAAAATGGCCACCACCAGTGAGCCTTTCAAAATGGTGACTGCCAGGGGACCATGCGGTCAAAATGGCGGTCGCGCCTCCCCAAACCGTTAACCAGGACTCCAACCGGAGAATTGAAGGTCGGGGAAGAAGTTTGGGGCCCAGGAAAACTCCCCCCCCTAAACACGGAGAACTTGCGTGTCGACGAGAAAGCTTCGATCGAAGTCCCGAACTCGATTAGAGGCCCGAGGAGAGTAACGGAGCAGCTGGCAGCTAACCGGTACAAAAAAAAGCGGCAGAATGCCACAATCGCGGTCCCGCGATCTGAACCGGATGAAGAAAGGTCGGAAAAAACACCTCCCCAGGGAGCCTGAAGTCAAATGGGCCGAACAGGCCATGTGAGGGGGGAATGGGCCCTGCAAGAGCCGAAAGGCTCTGACCTCAATGAGGGACAGAGTCCTCAATAGTCCAGCCAAAACAATTGAATTAATTTGGAAAAAAAATTAGAATCACTTGGAGAAAAAAATTCCAATTAAGATATAAAAAAAACAAAAAACCTATCTGGAGTCAATTTCTTGCGATCCTGCTGAGCCTAAGACTAAGTCAAAACTCGGAAGACACACCCAAAGGGAGGTGTGACTAAAGCTCTGACTTAGTCTCTCTGAGCAGGAAGGCTGAAATAACCCAATCAGTGGATTCTACTTCCACCATGCTGGAGAATGACAGGTGAGAAGGACCAGAGCAGCCGGATCCTGTTTGTACTAGCATCCATGGCCAGGCACCCTGAGAAATATGCGGATTACCCCCCCTCCCCAAACATCTTAAAGTTCTCAAAACATCTTGGCAAGATCCAGTTGGCTGGAAACAGACTGGTCACAGGGGAGGGACGGACTGGGGGGCAAACCTACCCCTTATTTTCATATCCAGCAAGTGTGGATTTCAGAGCTGGCCTGACTTTGCTGCACCAACACTCTTAGTAAAAGAGCCCTTTGCTTTAATCAAATGGAGTTGAAGGCTTTTCTTTCCTAAGGGATCGGATTGGGGCAGGTCTGACACATGCACTTTGCTTAACTTTTGCATCACATCTAGAACAGATTACTGCTTTAGTCTCCAAAGTAGCAAAGTATGTCAGATTGTATACATGCTCTTTAAGATTGTATTAAAAATACTCTTTTTATCATACAATTAATGATACTTCCTGTTTTACATAGAAGGACTAGAATGCTTGTTACCCGGTATGGGAAATAGCAGAATCAACATTGACTTAAGCAATTGGTCATCTCCTTTAGTAACTGTAACAGTACTAAAGATCTGTGGGTTTGCTATAAATATGCCTGAGTTTTCAAGATTATGTTTTAATCATCACTAGGATTAAATATATCTTTCTGACATTTGTGTGACACTTACTTCTTCCATAGGTCAGTTAATAGGCTTGTCAGAGGAACAACTTATCTTGGAATGAACTTGTCAGGCATTAAGGTTAGCAGAAGCCATTTTAAATTAGTTTTTTTTCCTGAAATCCGTCCCTTGGGTCATTCCCAAATTATGCAATGCCAATCTTCAAGAGCTGTGACCAGCCTCCTTTTCAGAAAAAGAATCAAGATCTTCCAGTTCATTAAAGAGTTTTGATTATATTAACTATTTAACAAGGTTTTTAAATGTTTATGTTTTGTTTTTTATTCTTAGCCACTTTGCCAAAAGTTGGGAAACAAATCATAAATATTAAAAAGAGAAAAATATACTCCTTACCATAAATGCAGCCCACTGCATTGTTAAAAAATGTAAATAAAGTCAACTGCTGTCCCAAAGCTGTTTTTAAAAAGTCAACTGCTGTTTACCTGCATATTTAGTAATCAAAACATTCTGAATGCTTCTCATTATCTTTGAGATTATCATAGAATGTCTTTATCTTCTCTTCCACTTATAACAAAAGTATTGTGAAACCAAACTTGCAGAGCTCAGATGCAACTCATTAATAAATCTAGGCATTTTAATCTTTATTTAAAGTAAGAAAATCTCAGAAGTGCTTAGGAGTAGGAGTCAAAAAAGATGAAGAAAGCAGTTGAACAATGGTCATTGGAAAAATTGGACATTTTTCCCTTTAAAAATCTGTGGTAAAACATTCTACATTCTCATTTTCAATTTTTTTTAATCCACTCATGGAAAAAAGAAACTGATGCTATTGTTGTTATATCTTCAGTTCTTCAGACATTGAACTAGGCAGAGTGTTGAAACAGCAAACAAATTTATTAACTCAGAACAGAAGCAGCCCTAAAGGCTGCTGCACAGCTATTTATACAGTTATCCTCTAGGTGGCAACCAATAGGTTTAAAGCAGCGGTTCTCAACCTGTGGGTCGCGACCCCATTTGGGGTCAAACGACCATTTCACAGGGGTCACCAAACAATGCAGTCCGCCATTTTTTCCCCTTTTCCTTAGCTGTGCTACGCCATTTTTCCCCCTTTTCCTTAGCTGTGCTACTCCCTCTTATTCCATTGGCTTTTGAAAGCCGATAGAATAGACTCTCTTGAATAGAGTCTAATTCTATTGGCTTTCAAAAGCCAATAGGAATTGTCCAGGCTTTCTCTGCCCTGCTGAGCCCGCCAAAAGTCCCAGTCTGCAAACGGTGCTGCAAGTTGTCTGCAGTGAAGGCGAGCGGTCCGGAACTTTCCACCCCTCCCTGCTGAGCAACTACTAAAAATGTAAGTAAAAGAGGACCAGAGGTGGGAGGCCGGCGGGTGCAGGGAGGGTTGCTGGCGTGCGTAGGGCCCAGCAGGTGCCTTACCTCCCTTCGGCTAGGCCACCTGGTGGCCCAGCCGGTGGTCGCCCTGCGCTGTCACTGCTGCTTGCCGCGGCCGCCCAGAAGTGCCTAGGCCTGCCTGCCGCCGCCCCGAACAGGCGGCAGCGAAGGTAAGGCTAGCGGGCCAGCGGCGGGCACAGGGAGAGTTTTTGGCACGTGTGGGGCCCGGCGGGTGGCTTACCTCACTTGGGCTGGGCCAGCTGGTGGCCCAGCCCATGGTCGCCCTGCGCCGTTGCTGCTGCGGCCGCCCAGGAGTGCCTGGGCCTGCCTGCCGCCGCCCTCAATGGGCGGCGGCCTATGCCTCGGCCGGCACAGGGGGCAAAACCGTGCATACGTGGTGCAGGAGGCAGCACCGCGCATGCGCAGCGCAGGAGGTAGCACCGCACATGCGCAGTGCTTGACAGATCGGGGATCGCGATCTAAAAAAGGTTGAGAACCGCTGGTTTAAAGTAACAGTTTCCCCCCAAACCTCATTATCAGCTTGGAGACAGCCAGTCTGGCTTTCAGTAACAGCAACTGTTATACAATACAGCAACGTAAGTCAGACATTAAGCAAGTGATTTAAAACAGTTGTGGCCAATACATTACAATTGTGATCTGCAAAACATGTTCCATGTATAAGCTTATGCCCACAGAAGACCCAAACTACATATATATGTACCAAATGTAAACTAATTCAGTTACTAGAAGAAAAAGTAAAAGGTCCAGAGGAAACTCTAACCATTCTGAAACTCAACCTACAAAATGAGAAACCCCAAACCTTGCAAAATAACACAATAATGATCAAACATTCTAAAAGAATTGACCCCTTAGAACAGGGGTGTCAAACTGCCAGCCCGTGGGCTGGAAACATCATGACAAAACTGCGCCCACCCTATTGCCGGCAATGGTGAAAAAGTTCTGATATGTCATGCAACATCAGGTGACGTCGCAAGTTTGACATATCTGCCTTAGAAGAAAAGAGATGGAAACATGTCACTCAGAAAAAAACACAAACCTAGTACAAAACTCTTGTCCAACTCAACCCAGTCTGATGAAGCCCCACTGGTACTGAGCAATCAATTTCATAGACTCGCCCTGGAAAAAAAACATGCAAACACCTAGAAAAGAAGCATCATCAAATATCCCTAAAAAATAGCATCATCAAGTGCTTTTGTGATAGATAAAAAAATACCCCAAACCTCCCTAGGAAAAAAAAGGTGAGTGATAGGAGATTCAATTCTCAAGGGAACAGAACCAGCCATCTATAGACCAGACAGTCAATCCCTGGAACAAAAATCAAAGATGTGGCTGAGAACCTAACCAAAATAATAAAATCCACAGATTACTATCTTTTTCTTCTACTACACATAGGGACGAATGACATGAAAATGGACCTAAAAACAATATTGAGTGATTACGAGCAGGTAGGCAAGAAAGTTAAGGAGTTAGGTGCACAAGTACTTTTTTCATCTGTACTGTCAACGAAAGGTCAACATCTAGTAAGAAAACAAAGAATTCTAGAAGTGAACCACTGGCTAAAGTCGCCAAAAGCACTTTGGATTCCTGGACCATGGTCTGCACTACCTCCATGATGGACTTTTAGCAAGGGATGAACTGGGAAGTCCACAAAAATGGGGAAGAATGTTTTCAGAAAATGACTGGCTCAACTTATCAGAAGGGCTTTAAACTAAAATTGAGGGGGGAGGGAGACCAATCTTTAAGATCTTCATTACCTAATTCCAAGCAAAAGCCCCTAGAAAACAAATCAAAGAATCAGACATAAAGATCTCAAATGCCTATATACAAACGCTCAAAGTTTGGGGAACAAACAGGGTGAATTTGAATTATTGATACATTTACTAAAACTTGGTGGGATGAAAGCCATGACTTGAACATACTGATAGAAGGATACAAACTGTTCAAAAAAAATCCATAAAAGAGGAGATGGAGTTGTAGTATATGTAAAAGATCACTATATTGCTACAGAAATGCATGAGATCAAAGACGAAAATCTCCTAAAATGCATATGGGTCAATATAAAAGAAAAAAAAGAATGTCATTGCCATAGGTATATATTACAGGCCACCCAACCAAGCAGAAAAAATAAATGTACTTTTTGCTAACCAATTAACACATATATGTAGGAAACACACTACAATAGTAATGGGGTACTTCAATTACCCTAACATCAACTGGAAGACTAACTCTGCACCAAGTGAGAAATCAAATAGGTTCCTAATCAACCTAGCTGACAATTTAGTTGTCCAAAAGGTAGAGGGGGGAACTAAAGGGGCAGCCACACAGGACTTAATTCTCATAAACAGAGAAGAAGTGATAGAGGGAGTTGAAACTGCAGCAACCTTGGGTGGGAGTGACCATGTCATACTGGAATTTAATATAATGCAAACACAATGCAAGCATTGATACCAGTGTCTTAGATTTTAAGAGCTGATTTTAACAAACACAGAGAGAGCTTGGGAAAAAGACCTTGGATGAAAATCCTAAAGGGGAAAACAACTCAAGAATCTTGGGAAACTCTGAAAAATATGATCATAAAGGCCAGTCCAATACCACTAAAAAAGAAAAACAAGAAATCCAAGAGGAAACCAGCATGGCTGCACAAAGATCTCTCTGATAAACTGAACGACAAAAAGGACAATTACAAAAAATGGAAAGGGAGGCACATAACTAAGGCAGAATATCAGCAGATAGCCAGAATCTGCAAAGACAAAATCAGGAAAGAAAAGGCTCAGAATGAACAAAACTTGCAACAAAAATCAAAGATAATAAAAAAGGCTTCTTTCAACATACAAATAACAAGAAAAAAATCAAGGAAACAGTCGGACCACTAAAGAGAGAAGACGGCAAGGAAATAACAGGCAGCAGAGGGAAAGCAGAGCTGCTTAACTCATTCTTTGCATCAGTCTTCACACAAAAATAAACTATAGTCCAACCAACCAAAAACATAACTGTAAAAGCCACACGAGAAATAAAAGTTAAAATAAGCAAAAAAAAGTGTTTAGAGAACACCTGTCTGATCTTGATGAATATAAATCACTGGGACCTGACGGATTACATCCCAGAATTCTGAAAGAGCTGGCAGATGTCATTTCAGAACCATTGTACCATATCTTTCAAAATCCTGAAACACCGGGGAACTACCAGAGGACTGGAAAAGAGCTGAAATGGTTCCCATCTTCAAAAACAGGGGGGAAAAACAGACCCAGGAAACTACAGACCAATCAGCCTAACATCAATACTTGGGAAGATACTTGGAAAAGATCATCAAAAAACAGATCTGTGAACATCTAGAAATGAGTAAAGTAATAACTAAAAGTCAGCATGGGTTTGTTAAAAACAGATCATGCCAAACCAATCTTTTTTATTCTTTGACAAAATGACTAAATTAGTAGACCAGCAAAATACTGTGGAGATAACCTAGAATACTGCATCCAGTTTTGGTCATCACACTATAAAAAAGATGTTGAGACTCTAGAAAGAGTGCAGAGAAGAGCAACAAAGATGATTAGGGGACTGGAGGCTAAAACATATGAAGAACATTTACAGGAACTGGGCATGGCTAGTCTAGTGAAGAGAAGGATCAAGAGTGACATGATAGCAGTGTTCCAATATTTGAGGGGCTGTCACAGAGAGGAGGGGGTCAACCTATTTTCCAAAGCACCTGAAGACCAGACAAGGAATAATGGATGGAAACTGATCAAGAGAAATTCAGCCTAGAAATAAGGAGAAATTTTCTGACAGTGAGAACAAACAACCAATGGAACAGCTTGCCTTTGGAAGTTGTGGGAGCTTCATCACTGAAAGCTTTAAAGAAGAGGAACTATCTCACCTTTCCAGCTAACCTACTCAGGCTTGAAACAGACTTCAATTTTTGGTGTATCTAGTTCAATTTCACAAATAGTAGGTAACTTTTGTTCCTTTAGATGAGTTGAATCAATTTCAATCAACTGACAGAGTCACTGATAGGAAATTGTGGGAGTTATAGATCAAAAGATATAGAGGGCATTTGATTGCCACTTCTTAGTTAACACTGACATATACTCCAGATTTTCAGGCTGACGTTCTTTCAGCATCCGTCAACTTCTGAAACAAACCTGGTTGAAGCCAGCTTTTTCGTTCTGAGTTGCCACATAGATGGGGGAAAGAGGGGGGAAATAGTAGTGCTATTTGTATCGCTAGACAAAACATCAAGCAGTCCTGTGGAAACCAAGGTCATTCCCGCAGGTGTAGAAAGGAAGAACGAAGATGATTTGAGAAGCCCACCAATTGCTTTAATTGGGCAGCATGATTTATAGCAAAGTAGAGGAGAAGGGAGTGTTACTTTTAGTTACAGTACGGTGAGGCCTATTGGCTACTTTGGATTACAAATGTTGGTTGAACCACAACTTTGGATTTGCTCTGTACATTGGAGCTTACAGGACCATAGGGGCGACAGACAAACAGAAACTCAAAAGGAAGGACTATAAGAACTATAAAATATGATGTTGAATTTAAATTGTATGTTGACATACATGAGTATAAGATTTGCAGTACTGATGTTAAACTGATTGGTCTATAGTTTCCTGGGTCAGTTTTTTTCTTTCTTGAAGATGAGAACCACATCAGCCCTTTTCTAATGTCAAGCTGCATTCAAAAAGCTAAAGAAACTTTTCTCAGCGGAGCGAGTGCTAAGACACCCAAACTCAGAGAAACCATTCATAATTCAAGCTGATGCCAGTGATGTAGCAATAGGTGTGGTACTGCTCCAAGAGAATGAAAAGGGCCAATTACAACCCTGTGCTTACACTTCAAAAGCTATCAGAGACTGAACAACACTGGGAGCTCTGGAAGAAGGAAGCTTAGGCTATGCAGTGGGCTCTCCATATGTGGAGGCACTTCCTAGAAGGGAGCAAGATCCCTTTCCAAGTATGGACTGATCATAAAAACTTAGAGGCTCTCAAAACCCCCAGAAAATTGTCTCCCAAACAAGCATGGTGGGCCCAACATTTTCATCGGTTGAGTTTTACTCTCCACTATTTACTGGGAAGAAAAAAAAACTTCTTAGTTGACCCTTTATCAAGGATGCCACAATACAACAGCATAAAAACAGTGGTCATCAAACCCCTACTCTATGCACGACAATTAGCTGCCCCAGTAATTACCAGGGCACAGGCAAAAATGCCCCACGGCTAGACATGTCGCCACAATGGCATTCAAGCAAGCTCTAGAGAAGGACAAGTAGTTCCTAAGCCACAGAAACCTCTGTTTGATGCAGGGTGGACTAGGATGGGTAGGGGGAAAGCTGTATGTCCCTGCCACCCAAAGACTGAAAACAATGCAAGTCTCCCACGATTCAAAACTTGTGGGATATTTTGGATCTGTAAAAACCCTACATTTATTAAAGAGGCAATTCTGGTGGCCATTGTTTAAAAAGGACATTGAAAGCTATGTGGCCAGCTGCCCCACTTGTGCAGCAGCAAAACGAAGACAAGGAAAAATCCTGGCCTTTTGCAGCCGGTAGCAAACCCTTCAGCACCCTGGGGAGAGATATCTATGGATTTCATAGAACTGCCTTAAAGTGCAGGGAACACCGTTATTTGGGTAGCGACTGATCCGTTTTCAAAGCAGGTCCACTTAATCCCATGCCAGAAGATCCCAACTGCCAAGAGCCTAACAAAGCTGTTTCTCCAACATATTTACCAATTGCATGGGGCCCCTCACCGTCTAATTTCACACAGAGGGGTCCAATTCACCTCAAAGTTCTGGAAGGCATTTTTTGAACTCTTGGGCACAGGGCTTGAGTTTTAGTTATCATCCTCAAACGAATGGAGGAACAGAACGAACAAACCTGGTTCTGGAACTGTACTAAAGATGTTTCATCAACTACCAACATGACAATTGTACTGGCCTCTTACCATTTGCTGAAGTGGCATATAATAATGCTGTACACTCTAGCATAGGATACACCCTTTCCAAGTGGGCACAAGACAAGTATTTAACCCAATGCCTGAACTGCCAACCAATGAACCCAGCATCCCTTCCCTTAAGGCAGACATGTCAAATTTGTGATCTCACGTGACATCGCGCAATGTATCGGGACTGTTTTGCCGTTGCCGACAATGGGGTGGGCACGGCTTCCACGTGACGCATCCGGCCCATGGGCCGGCAGTTTGACACTCCTGCCTTAAGGAATGGATGAGTGAACTGCAAAACACCTGGCCAGTGATGAGGCCAGAGAAGCCTATAAAACTCAAGCAGATAAAAAGAGAATGGAACCTAAACTTTTCCACATTGGGGACAGGGTATACCTGTCTACTAGGTTCTTGCAGTCACTACAACCATCCAAAAAGCTAGGACCAAAATTTGTGGGCCCCTTCCCCATCAAACGCATCATAAACCCAGTTATGGTAGAATTGGAACTTTCCAAAGTGTTAAGGCAGATCCACCCTGTATTTCATTGCAGTTTATTAAAACCTGAAATAACCTCACCTTTAAGGCCAATGACAGCCTCAAAAGCAGTACCCATTATGGTAGAGGGTGAGCAATATTTTGAAATCAAAGAAATCCTAGACTCACATAAACACCATGGAGCCACCCAGTATCTGGTGGCTTGGAAGGATCTCCCAGCATCCCAAAATGAATAGGTCCATAAATAACATGTTAGAGCCTCAAGATTGCTCAAATACTTTCATGCACGTTATTCAAACAAACCTGATTAATTTGTCATTTCTTTTATCCCCATTTTTTGTTTTCTATTTCTCTAGGTGGACCTCACCTTCTTTTAAGGGGGCAGCATGTCAGACCCTCAAACTATCTATTCATTTCATTTTATTTTCTGTTGGGAGAGTGGAAGTTTCATTCTTTGGGGGGGAAGCTCTGTGGGCTTTCAGATGTATTTACTTTGTTCTTTTCACCTTTGATGCATCCCTCTGGGTGTGAAAGGGAGGAGGAATGTGCCTGGCCCCATCTATCTTATCTCTGCTCTGCTGGGAAGAGACCGGGAGGAACATGGAATGCCGGAGAACTGTGGTTTTATCACTCTGGTTCTAATAACAACTTCACACCTATGGATTGGCCAAAATCATACTGAACCATTGGGCACTGGGGAGGGGTTTGAAAGGAGAGTTTTAATGTAATGTTTTGCGCAGGATTTCTTCAGATCTTGCCTTGCTATTCTGCTATCACTATATCCCAATAAAAGTTCCTTTTGAAACAATGCCAGTTTCAGGAGTTCTGCTTTCTTGGGATTGCTAGCTAAGGCAGGACCTTACAACCAAGTAATCCCATGGGAACCAAGGTCATTCCCACAGGTGCAGGAAGGAGGAGTGAAGACAATTTGAGAAGCCCGCCAATTGTTTTCATTGGGCAGCATGATTTATAGGAATGTAGAGGGGAGGGGAGTGTTACTTTTAGTTACATTGAATCTCTAGGGAAAATTCAGAGATGGTTTTACTTTTGACCATGCTGATATCATGTATCCAATAAAAATCTGCTTTGAGGAAACTTCAAGCCTTGGAGTTTTGCTTTATGTGGTTTCATTAGTCGGAACCTTGACACCATCACTGAGAGAACTTGGTCCTTCAATAAAGAAAACATATATCTGCCCACTGGACTATAGTCTCTTCCAGTAATCTAGGAATTATAATTTAGACCAGTATCACATTAACAGTTCACATGCTTATAATCATCATCAGTATTAATATTTGTCATATTCTTGTCAATGCAGTATTTGGCTGTAAAACAGAAAGGACTTTTGTATCTTTTTACAACACCCATTGATTATTATCTGTTCATATATTCAGTGACCAATCGCTGGGAGTATAGCGCAGCTTGATAGAATGAACTTTGAAAAAAAACTGAAAACCCACTACAAAGGATTCCTTCATTGCTATATCATCCTCTGAGAATGTGTGCTTAAATATAAAGAAAAATATATTCTCTTCTGGCTTCCAGGTTTGAGAACTTTTTCCCTTGGGTTCCATCCAAAGTTTGGCCATGATCTAATACTAGCCAAGCCCAATTGTATTAACTTTTTCAAAATGTTATCCACTGTGACACATACACATATGCTTTTCAAAATGTATTTAGGTATCAGTAATTTAGATAAATTCATTTCAATGACAACCAATATGAGTTGCTAAAACAACTATCCAGTGTCCATTTGAGAAAGCTGATCATTATAGGAAAGAAAAGAAAAAACATGTCTTTAACTTATGGATTTAGAGGAATGTACCCAAGGCTGCAAGAAAAATCAGTCAATTTTGGCCAAATATAGGCTGTCTTCTCCCCTGAGGAAGGGATCAGCAAGTAGAAACTTATATCTTTGGATATGTGGTACAAGTGGAAGATGAATGAGAAAAAGTGATTATGCTTGAGGGAAGTAAAAGGATAAGGTAGATAGATGAATGGGATAAAAAAGATTATTGAAATGTCCTTGAAAAAAGTCAGAAGCTATTACTAAAGATTGCTTAACATAGTGGGAATGTTTATCCATGGAACCACCTGGAGCTGATTCTTGACTCAGTAATTAATTGCTTATCAGTTCAAAATATTTTGCCCTCCTCAATGATGAGCCTTAATATTCTCACTTTTAGAAGCCATCAGCAAAATTGAAACCCCTGCTTTCAAAGCAAGGAGGGTAATAGATGTGGAGCCAGGGAAGAAAAGAAAGAGAGGCAAGCAGTCAGCTATACAAACTACACTGCCAGTCAGTGAGACCACTACAGCCCATGACATTGCTGGCACTTTTTGCTAACAAATTACAATGAAGCATGAACTATACTGATAATTTTACTTGTGGATGAGTCCTGGGCCTGTTCCTTCACTAATTTATTTAAATCAGAGGAAGAGGGGTTGGAGAAAGTGTGTATGGGGGTGTGGGAAGTCAGCCCCCCCCCAGAGAAGGAAATATTAAAAGAAAAATATATTTCCTCCAAGGACCTTAAAGAGGCAGGAAAGCATGCCCAGTTTTCTTAATAGCCCCAGGTCCTCCCACAAGCAGAAGCCAGCTCTGTACAAATGCAGAAGCAGACCATTCAGGAAAGTTGGAGCTAGAAAGAAGACAAAGACCTAAAATCTGCATACCTTATCAGCCCCAGTCCAAGGGAAGCAGGACCTTTGGTCATAATAAGACTAACCCGTCACCATCAGAATACCAGAAAAGCACACTCAGACTCAGGTCAAAGTTCATGCCACAGGAACAGGAAGCAAATCAAAACAAAAGGCTCCAGAGGGTATAAAAACCTACTCCCCACATGTGCTCAGCCCTTTTTTTCTCTCCTCTTTCCTACCAGAACCATCTTTCTGTCTGGCTCTTCAATAAACTGGAACCACAATGAAGACTTTTCCTTCAACAGGGGTACAAGTATGAAGGTAAACTCAGTCATAATTCCTGCCTCTAACATGGGCCCAAATTCTCCATTTCCAGAAAAGTGGACTTAGCTTTTTTCTGTGTCCCCGCCTACCTCCCAGTCCACACTGGAAACCAGAACCCTTTCAATTCCACAGCTCCATTTGTATCTTTCAATACTGCTGGAGCCACAACTGATTTCCAGGTAACTAGATCCTTCATCCCACAGTGAGGCAAATCATGAATTCCTGGGAACTTAGGCATAACAGATAATGGGCCCAGAGTACTCCCTTTCCTGAATTTTTCTTCCTAATTTCTGCAGTCTTTTACTATTTAAAAAAATATCAAGTACCATGTTGTTGTAAGTAATAGTAGGGAAAGTTCCTCACTTCCTTGCCAAAAAGAATAGGAGGAATTCAGTTCAGAAGCAGGAGAGAGCATCCTCATCTTTTGTCCCTCCTCCCACCACAGTTCTGTCAAGTGCAATAACAATGCAGTCATCATCAGGAGAAAGAGATGGGGGCGGCGGGGGGGGAGATGGGGGCCGTGGGGAGGGGAAGGAGAAAGGGAGCTTCTCCCGGACTGAAAACAAGCGAGTTCCTTCATCCCAGACCTGCTCCGGGCTTGTCGCGCTAAAGGGTCAGCAGGACTCCGAGCCTAGCGTTACAGCGGTGGCAGAGATATTTTGTCGGCCGCCCGCCCGGCCTCTTGCCTGGCTGCTCCCGCGGCTCCTGGAGCTGTGCGTGCTCTTCGAGGCGACAGCGACGGGGAACTGGCTGCTGCTGTTGCTGCTGCGTTAGTGGGAGAGATTCTGTGGCTGCAACGGGGAAGACGAGGCTAGGCGCTCACGGAGGTTCACTGAGCATGCGCCGGCTGAGCCCACTGATTCCGGAGCTTGAGCATCCTAGGAGCCCAGGAAATAAAGAAATAAATTAAGGCATGAAAATACCAGCAAATAGAAAAAAGAAGATCTGATGAGGGGGGAGCGGCGGCTTCTCTCTATCTCCCCTTTCTCCATCACCTACAGGTATAGGGGGAACGCCGCGCGCGTGTATGTGTGTGACTCGGGATTTATCTGTCTGAGGAGGGGAGATGCGACGTAGCAGTTGGAGCGGGGCTGGAGGGACCCCCTCCCTCTATTCTTCAGGTTGATCGGGTATTGTGGTGGTTTCTCGGGGGGGGTGTCATTTTTTAATCAGTTGATGAAGGGAAAAGTCGGCGTCTGAGAGCCGATGCCCCCAGCAGGTGAAGCCTGGAGCTCCGAAAGCAGACCCTTTGCATCTGCTGGCCTCTCGACGCCGTGTGGATATACATGGAAGAGGGCACTGGAGGTGGAGGGGAGCACATTTCGCGTGGTCGGAGGGTTTGTTTGATTGATGGAGGCTATATGTGTTTATGTTGATGTGTCTGTTTTTCGAACAATGCTGTCGTGATCCGATCGAGCTCTTGTTTACCGACCACCAGCAGCAGCAGTCAAGCAAAATTCCTGGATGGTGGAATGGTGGAAGGGCTTTTCCTTGGATGCGATGTTGTAAACCCGAGAAGCGACGGCGGGGAGGGAGGAACACTACAGGGAAAGAGGCGAAGAAGCAGCCTTGCCTGCTGCTGCCTTGAATGACTCTCCTACCCCCAAATCCCTGGAAGTAGCAGGGCATTTTATTCTAGGTCCAGGAACTGTTTTTGGGAGAGAGCATCAAAACAAATCCTGGAGTTCAATGGTCCAAATATGGATCTTTGCATTTTGTGGTAACCTGGGTGGAAAATGTCTGAATGAGATGTTATTCCTGGGGTATGTTTCCTAGACACACATGACTATCTCCCTGGATATATTCAGTATTGCTCTGCTTTTCCCCAACTCCGTATCATAAGAAGATGACACAAAAGCCCATAAAACACAGGGCTGTCAACATTTTAGCACAGGCACTTATTTACAAGTTTGAGGAGGGGTTGAACCCAAATCACTGGGAAAATTGTGTTTCTGTTATCTTCTTTCAGGGTGGATAAACTAGCAGTGTGATTATATGTTTTGGTAAGTTGGGTTAGAAAACATACATTCTGCAGGGTTTCTTTTGGATGTATTCCATATCAGCCCAGCATCTTCCTTGAAGCACATCATATAAACAGAAAAGGTGGACAGGACAAAGCTATTCAACAGACTTCCTTCCCATTTTATTTTCAAAATATACCAGTGTCAATAGTTCTTGGAATTATCTTGTATGAATCCAGCTGTTTGGAAGCAGGGAAAGTACAGGTTTTTCACCTTGCCCAGAGATTTGACTGTAAACAACCTGAGGGATTGTGAATAAGCCTAAAGCATTGCATAGTAGGTGTGCAGTTCTCACTGAATTTCCCTCAAACAAATAATAGTACTCCAACTTGCAGCTTCCTTTGGCTCTCCATAAATTAACATATTGGTTAGCTCATTCTGGCATTAGTTGTATGTTAACTTAAGGCCTAATGGCTTGATTTTTTTTTCTTCCAGATATTTTGATGGCATGACAAATCGGATGGAAGAAAAGAGAACATACTATGTAACTAAATCCCAGGTCAGACCTGCTTTTGGAATACAATCATAGTAAGATGTATGGATCTATTTGTTCCTTATTCATATATATAGATCATGAGACTTGACTAAGGCCACCTTCTTATCTTCCATCCATCTATGGCGAACTACAGCCATGCAGCTGACAACATTTTGCAAAATCTTTCCCCTTTAACGGCATTTTTGAAATTGACTTCTCTGGGATTCATCATAGGAGTCAGTGTGGTGGGGAACCTCCTGATCTCCATTTTGCTCATTAAAGACAAGTCCTTACATAGAGCTCCTTATTACTTCCTCTTGGATCTTTGCTGCTCAGATATCCTCAGATCTGCAATTTGTTTCCCATTTGTTTTTACTTCTGTGAAAAATGGATCATCTTGGACGTATGGGACCCTCACTTGCAAAGTGATTGCCTTCTTGGGTGTTTTGTCCTGTTTTCACACAGCTTTCATGCTGTTCTGCATAAGCATCACCAGATACTTAGCTATTGCCCACCACCGCTTTTATACAAAAAGACTGTCCTTTTGGACTTGTTTAGCAGTGATCTGTATGGTGTGGACCCTATCTGTAGCTATGGCTTTCCCTCCAGTATTGGATGTGGGCACGTATTCATTTATTAGGGAGGAAGACCAGTGTACCTTTCAGCATCGTTCCTTTAGGGCCAATGATTCGCTGGGATTCATGCTGCTTCTTGCTCTCATCCTTCTAGCCACACAGCTTGTCTACCTCAAGCTGATCTTTTTTGTTCATGATCGTAGGAAAATGAAGCCTGTTCAGTTTGTTGCTGCGGTGAGCCAGAACTGGACATTTCATGGTCCTGGAGCCAGTGGTCAAGCAGCTGCAAATTGGCTGGCTGGATTTGGAAGGGGCCCCACACCACCTACCTTGCTGGGGATCCGGCAAAATGCCAACACCACAAGTAGAAGAAGGCTACTTGTGTTGGATGAATTCAAAATGGAAAAACGAATCAGTAGAATGTTCTATATAATGACATTCCTCTTTCTCACCTTATGGGGGCCCTATCTGGTCGCCTGTTACTGGAGAGTTTTTACAAGAGGCCCTGTGGTTCCTGGGGGATTTCTAACAGCCGCTGTTTGGATGAGTTTTGCCCAAGCTGGAATCAATCCTTTTGTGTGCATTTTCTCCAACAGAGAGCTGAGGCGCTGCTTCAGCACAACCCTTCTTTACTGCAGAAAATCCAGGTTACCAAGGGAACCTTACTGTGTTATATGAGGGAGCATCTGTAAAATTTTTAGTCTTGTGAAAACACTACCCTTCTCTACTAAGCAATTGTGGGGTTACTGTTGCCATGTCTAGAGGAGAAGAAGAAGAGGAGAAGGAAGAGAACAGCATTAAAGGGGGAATGTCAGCAATTGTAAGGATTTGGGCAACAATATTCTGCCATTTTTGCAATAGCTTATCATTAAATCCTATTTTGAAATCTAAACTTATTCCTGCTGACCATTCGGGAAGGTTTGTAATTAAGAATAAAGGACTGAGCCATTGCCCTAAATTGCTTTGATATGGTTGAAATCTAGGTAATGAGTCAGAGAGTAGCAGGTGCTAAATATATCAGCACTAAATGCTGTATATATACCATGACGTAAAGTAAGACCATCAGAAAGGTTAGCATTGGACAACTGAAACAATTAAGTTTGACAAAAGGTTAACATGTTGTTAAAACTAATTTTAGGCACTGGATGAGCTTTCAACCATTTCATATAATTATTATTTTTTGAAGACTAAAATCTAGGGACTGATTGAAGTCCTGTAGTTGACGGGAATTGATGTGCCATGTAGTGCTGAATTTTCATCCTTTGTTAGTTTAGAGGAACATTCCAAAGCAGTTCTGTTTTCTAGGTTTTTCCTCCTCCCCCTTTTGTTTAAATTAAAGACTTTTAATGTTCTCTGAGTATATTCCTTTTTGTTTAAAATTCTTTCATTTTGAATGAAATATTACATGCATATAATTGTACTCTCTGTTTGTTTCCTTTATGTCTTTTTTAAAACGTGTAATTTGATTTAATATTGATTAGAACCATTTTATATTTTCAAAAGCTAGATATTAGTCAGATAGGCAACATTAATGAGATTATCCAATTGTAATGTCAAACAGTAATCCTTACATGGAATATACCACATGTTGCCTTAAGGGATTATCTAGTATCTTCCATTTTGTTCAGCATTTTAGCAGATAAGTAAAGAAAAATGAATCGGTCACTCTAGTCTGTCATTTGGGAATGCATGAAAGATCACTTAAATCCTATTTTTATTCCCATGATTCCCCCAGATCAGTATGCCTATTGCTAGGATATGATTTCCCCCCCCCTCTCTAAGTGTGTTGCCCATTCTAGTTTGTTCTGAGAAACAGTCAGTCTATGTGTGTTTATATTTTTAAGCTGTCATGGGAAGACCTCAGCCTTAGTAAGATACCTTGCACAATGTGTAAAGCATTTATTCTACTGAAGGCACAGTCTTGTGGATACTTTCTGCACATTTTTATTGTATTAATTGTTTCAAATTATTTCAATTTTAACTTGTGAAAGCATATAATATGATTTCTAGTACCTTAGAAAGACATTTGAGTCTGTGAGTCTTTCCTTCTTTAAGATACAGATGTGTGGATTTCAATATAAAGTTGCATTTGCCAAAATTGATTTGTGTAGCCTGTTAATTTTCCTTGGAATAAAATTTTACATTTTTCCACTTTTACAACCATCCTTTCATTATGATTATTAGTAATATTTTATTAAGTGAGCATGAATTATTAAAAATGTAGCCATTCTGGATTATTGTTCTTTGAAGTTACTGTATTCCCAACCTGTAAAATGAGAAAATAATGGGACCACAGAATTGATAAATGATATTCTCAACAATAGCACTCTTTGTAGTTATCATAATTATCCTGTTATCATTTGATTATATCCGTTCTACTTAGCACTACATGGTATTTAAAATCTAATACAGAGAACAATTTTTAATGCAGTAATTTAGTGAAACAAAAATTTGGCCAAAAGATTGAACTTCTGTGAACAAGGACTTGATCCAACAAATATAATAATTAATTATTAAATAATACTGTCCCTTATATTTCACTGTAGTTCTAGAACTCATAATTAGTTATCCCAAAATATTTTGGGTTATGCTAATATTTGAAGTGCAATATATACATAACTTGATACCTCAGGCATAATATTCTTTTATCACATATAATCAAATAATACAGTTACAGATTAGGGACTAAACATTGAATGCCTAAGTGCATGTAACTAGCTCCATTAAATGATCTCATTTATACTTCATCCTCATATTGATGGTTCAAGGGCTAAATTTAGCATGTAGTGTTAAACACTGCAATACTCAATCTTCATGAATGCAAAAACATTTCATGTCATAATCCCCAAAATATGATGTGCATGAAGTTTCAGAGTGCCATCTTATTGCCTGAACCTCATAATATAGTTCATTAGAGTACTGGGGTATATATCTGATCAAACCTAATTCCAATAGTATTATTTATTTATTTGCATCCTGCCTTTTATTAGTTTTACAAATAACTCAAGGCAGCGAACATATCCAACACACCTTCCTCTTTCTATTTTCCACAACAAACCTGTGAGGTGGGCTGGACTGAGAAAGAATGACTGACTCAAACTAACCCAGCTGGCTTTCAAAGCTAAGGCAGGACTTGAACTTGCAGACTCCTGTTTTCTAGCTTGGGGCATTAACCACTAGACCAAACTGGCTTTCTTATAATTCCTAAACATATCATGTCTCTTTTTTGCATTTTTTTCCTACACAAGTATAGGAAAATTTTGGCTTATCCATTCAAATAACCACATGTAATGATTATGAGTATGTCCATTGTACTGTGTATATTTACATGATTAAATACATGTACAAAGGTTTGAAAAAACCCCTCATAATAGTACAAGTGATGTTGTATATGGCTGTTCTACATGTATGGAACAAAACTTTTATGAATGATTATCTGCACTGGTTCATAAGTCAGTTTTCAAAATGTCTATCTCAATGAGTAATTGTCAAGTAGAATTTTTTTGAGGAGCTAGTAGCATAGAAATAGAGAGTTTCCCTTCCATGTAATACATTAATTTATTCTGTTTAAGGCTGACTGCTATGATGAATTAGCCATTAAGTTCTGTACATTAATTACATTCATAAGATATCATTGTCACATTTTAACAATTTAATAAAAGTACAGTTCTTATTGTAAATGCAAACAAATGCAGTGTTTTAAAGGCCAGAAATTTTTAAACTTTCTCTTATTCAGCAGATGGCACAAATAATGGGAAACTTAAAATTTTGATTATATCATTTGGAAATGTTAAGTGGGTACTGTTTACCATTTAGAAAGGAAATTTACAGTGCTGAACAATTAACAACTCAGTCTTATACATGCCTATTCAAAAGTTCTGTCAGTTGAGTTCCTTAAGACCAAGTCTGAGCAACTATGGAACTAGATTGCAACCCAAAGTATTTGTTTTTTATTTTATTTCATTTTATTTGCTACATGTTTTTACAAGTTGTTTTCATTTTGGTCTCAAAAGGTGGATAGAGGTATACAAAATAAAATTAAAAGGCAAACATGCTATTTTAATATCTCATTATTTACTTGATTAATAAAATGCATTGTAACACAAAGTTAATCAAGCAAACATTTTAATGTATCTTATAAAAGATGATATGCTTACATGAATTTAAGTTCATGTGTAGATGACTATTATAATTCAGTGCACAAATAGGAGCAGAGAGGAAATAACAGGCCTGCTTTATTGTAAATAGAGCACTATAAGATCTTTACTTTTTTCTAAAAAGGATGTATGCCACTGAAGTGATACATTTTATACCAGTCTGACATTAATGTTAGATTTTGAAAGTCAGCATCTTTGTCTCCCACTCCCATGTCAAGGCACAGAATGGGAATGTAAGATCATAATTTTATGAATTAAACTATAGAAAAAGGACATAAACATGTAGCTTTGGACTCTGGGCCTAGTTATGCAAAGAATGCAATGTTGTCTCCAAAGGAAGCTCTCTATGGCAGTGTTTCTCAACCTGGACCAGTTTCCAAAGTGAGGACTTCAATTCCCAGAATTCCCCGGCCAGCAAGACTGGCTGGGGAATTCTGGGAGTTAAAGTCCACATCTGGTTTGGGAATTCTGGGAGTTAAAAGTCTACATCTCAGAAACCAGTCCAGGTTGAGAAACACTGCTCTATGGGAATCTTCCATCCAATCATATGATGCAGCTCTCCCCGAAAAAGAAAAAGAGCACTTTGGATTAGATATGTGTAATTAGGCATTTGAAACATTTTCTTGTGTAAAAATGCTCTTGCTTACAAGAATTAATTTTCCTTGTTTAGAATTTTTGAATGAATAGTTCAGTTTAGGAACTCCAATACATGGCCAGAGCACATTTCCATAAACTGTTAATATGCTTCATCTTCTAAGAGTGCAAAGCAGGAAGTGAGAACATTTGCTTAAATCCTGTCCCTACTCTCTGATGATAATGTGTGTGTGTGTGTGTGTGTGTGTGTGTAATGAAAAATCTCTGACTTAATGAAAATATAATATAAGCCTGTTGAAATACAGTTTCTCATTCTGCTTTCTTATTTTTTATGGTTTTCCTTTATACAAAATATAATCAGTTAATTTCTCTTTGCATAATTTAACCTTCCTTTAATAGTTCAGACACTTGCTGTAGGACAGACTTATACAACCCTGCCTGTCACATAGACTGTAGAATCTCTAACCCATTGCTTTCAGGCTTAACTCATCTGAAATTACCCTTCAGAATGTTGTCTGATAGCTCCTAAGAGGCAATTTGCAGTTTTGGAAAACCTTAGAGTGAATGATGCTTTTATTTATTTTACTTATGTCAGACCTACAAAACATATCCCTGCCCATTTTCCAGTTAAATATTAACAATCAACTGATAGAGAGTGCCATCCTGGTATAGCAATACCACTTCATGGTGCTTTACAGCCCTCTCTAAGCGGTTTACAGAGTCAGCATACTGCTCCCAACAATCTGGGTCCTCATTTTACTGACCTCGGAAGGATGGAAGGCTGAGTTAACCTTGAGCCAGCAAGACTCGAACTGCTGGCAGTCAGCAGCCAGCAGAATTAGCCTGCAATACTGCATTCTAACCACTGCATCATATGCTGTTACTGTTGGTGTTTCAGTTCAGTTAACTTGGCTTTTAACAAATTAAATAATGAACTTTATAGATTTCAAAGCATCTATGAAAATCCATTTTCTTGAAATTCTGGGTGTGGACATTTAGCTGAAATAACATAAATTGATAAAAGAGCCTACTGTTGATACATATCTTAAACTATTTTTTCCCAATATACAAGTGCTTCAGATGTTTTTTCCTTTAACAAATCTGCAACTAGAATACAAAAAACAGGCCCAAATAATGATTTGAGTTGAGAATTATAAATTTAATTTTCTTATGATTCACATTGAGATGGCTGAAAAAGCATTAAAATACTTAACTTGATAGGTATTTTTTGCTACCTTTGAGTGGAATCAAAAATCAAGAGATCAAAAACCATCTTTGAGTTTCCTGTCCATTAAATTTGGAGCATGTGAAAACATCTCTTTGACCTACATAGTAAGGAACAAAGATACTAAGACCTAGTGATTAATTGTAGAAAACTTTAATTACCATTACAGTTGTGCTTGATTAATCAATTAAGCCTATTTTAATTGTTCATCTAAAAGTATGACTTCGTCCTATAAATATGTTATGGTTGACTAATCACAGATCACAGTTATGTTAAGCATATGGCAGTGCAAAGAAATATGAAGTTTTTCCAGTCATATGTTACGCTAAGTTTATAAAATAAATGCTCTGGGAAATCCTATTATAATACTAAAAAAAGTATGAGCAAATGGCAGCATCAACAGCTTCCATGAGTAGAGTTGTCAAAAGGAAATGGCCTTTCACCAAAATTCTAATGAGTGCTTATTCCTTAAGATAAAAGAGAAATGCACAACCTGCACTGTAGAAAGCGCAAAGTCCACTGTAGAAATATGCTTTTGGATGTAGTGATATAAAGATATGGGAAATGGTGAACAAGCAAAGGAAGTAATGAAGTTGAGCTTTAGTTCCTGCTCCTGTCATGTTTGTACTGGGTAATGCAGAAAGGGGGTTTCTGAATGTTTTTCCTTTAGTTACTTATAACTATATTATTTCCAAGATTTGGCACTGATTTTTTTAAACTTGGGAATAAATTGCATACATGGTATTTATTTTTCTAGTTTGACAGCAACCCAGTGGGCATTTGGCATGTCTATTCTTTTCTTTTCTTTTTGACTTAGGAATAAATTGGTAAGACTTTGGCAAAGGTGCGTATTTTATTATAATAGCTAATTTTAAACTTATACATTAATTGATCATAGGCATTTTGCTATTTTATTAGCAATTTAGCAAAACAGGATCATAATCACCCCTCTCTTGGGCTTCATGGTCAATAGCCGAGCAGACAAGCTCTACATATATATCCTTTATTTATTTAACAAAATAGAGCAAACATAGCAAAGAAAAAAGGGAGACAGAGGGACAAACAGAGCCTTCTTATATATACATGTATGTAAAAATTGTAATGGAACTAAGTAAGAGTTCATTCTAGATTTTGATAACATATTTCATTCTCCAGCATGGGTGGATTGCGAATCCAACGATGGATTAACATAGCCTATTTGCCCATTTGATTGACTAGGTCCGAATTTTAGCCCCGCCTCCGGCCGGATGTTCCCACTTTTTGCCTAGTCTTGAAGCCCGAAGCATCTCTTTGTGGTAGCTCCGCGATTTAGAGTGTTTTTTCGTTGGTTAGGATTGGGTAAAAAGGTTTTTTTTTCTTGTTTAAGAGTTTTAGTTTTGATTGGAAAAGGCAAAATTTTAGTAGGAATTTTTTTCCTTTTTTTCTTTTATTTCAACTTTTATTTTTCCTCCCCCACTACTCCGTCGGGGTCACGGCAGCGAGGCCGTCCCGGGCCTAGGGCCCTTGGGAGAGCGGGAGCCGCAGGGGGAAACGCCCCTGGGTTCCCAGCTGCCGCCGGATCGCGTATCGACATTCCCCGGTAGCCACAGACGTCGAGCGGAGAGGTAGGCTGAAGGAGCCCGTCAGCCACACCAGACCGGACGACACGCAGATAGCGGAGGACCGCTACAACAAAACGCAAGTGGGGAAAAGAAGTGGGGAGGAGATCGCTGGACCACCAAAGGGGTGGAAATTGGCAGGAATCGCTTTTTCACCGAGCGGGTAGACCCGGGGCCGTTGGCGGTAGGGACCGCGTGGCCAGGAGTACAGGAGCTCCAACCAAAAATTTGGCGTGGTGGCCATCTTGAAAAGGGGGAGGACCCTTCTTCAGGTGCAAAACGCCATCTTGGAAAGGGGGCGGTTTTTTCCTCCTACGCTCTCTGGTTGGGCACTTAGCTCTGGCACGAAAATCCACTTTGGAAAGGGGGCGGTGATTTTCCTTTGTTCCTGCTGGCGCGGAGGCCCAGGGAAAGAAGGATCTGCCGGCAAAGGCAGCGGTTTTTGAGTTACCGGATCAGGTTCAGACCAGCGATCATTGAGAGCCGGATTGAGAAGGGAGAGTTTCTTCCGAGGTGTGTTTTTTTTTCCCTTTTTTCGGAATTTTAGCTGGTTGAGCACCGGAACGACCCCCCTAGTGGAGTTAAAGCGGACGGTACGCCATCAAACAAAATAGGGATTAAATCCCTTCGACTACGGGCCTACGTAGCCGCTATCCACTATCACCGCGCAGGTTAGGGAACAAATCCCTTCAGCGCTGCCGGCCTAAACTGCGCCTGCCAGTAACTGCTCCCTCCCAGAGAGGTCGTGATACCCGGAAAGGGTGCTATAACGAGCATGGCTATGGCAGATGGCACTTCGGCCCAAGGCTCAGCTCCCCCTCCGTCGTCGCCTAAACGCAGAACTACGGAACAGGAGCCGGGGGGACAAGAGGAAGGCCAAGACGAAACATCTGACTGAGCCGTCAAAAGCAGCTGAGCGACAGGCCATAAGGAGACACCAGGCTTTGGAAAATGAATTTGCCAAAGCACAGAGGCTCAGGGCCAGCGGAACAGAGATGGGGGCCCTTCCACTACTGGACACACCCATACCCTTTGGGCCTTCAGGGTCAGCGGGGCAAGGATCCAGGTCCTGGTCTCCCAGGAGGGAGACAGAAGGGGAGGTGTCTCCTATTTCAGTGCCATCCTCTCCAGAGCGTTCTGAACCAACAACCAGCCAGGAGGAGGCTGGGCATACAGGTAAGAAAAGGAAGAGGTCTGGTAAGTGGTCATCACAGGTTCATTCCTATATACAGAAGGCCCTTGAACACTTCATGGCCTCTAAGGGTGCTCCTCCTCCCCAGATTTCGCACACACCACCGGGACACGTCCCCCATGGGGGGAAGGTAGTGTTTCAGGACTCTGATGTGTCTGAGGCTTCTTCACAGGTTGCAGAGGAGGAACTAGAGGACTGGGACGCTGTCGGGGCTCTGCTGTCGGAAGATGAGGACGCAGTCCCACAACCGGTTCCAGTCTCAGGTTTATTTGACCACTCTCTATTTTACTCCCTTATGCTCAAGACGTGTTCCGCACTTGGTCTGCCAGCTAAGACCAAGGAAGCCAGACCCCCATCCTCGGAAGAGGAGGACGCTGAAGATCCGCTAATGCATTCACCGGTGTCAGAGGTGATCCAGATCCCATGCACCAAGGTGTTTAGGTCAACGGTGCGGTCCCAGTGGACCAACTTAGGGACTATTCCCTCTCCAAATAGCGTGGAGAAAAAGATGTTCAATGTCTGTACTCCCTTCGCATCGCTAATAGAGGTGCCACAGGTCGATGCACCGCTAATCTCTCTTTTTTCTTCCTCAGCCATCCCAGGAGACATGGCAGAGTCGATGAAGGCGGAGGACAAGAAAGTAGAGCTCTCCCTCCACAGAGTCCATCACTCATTGGCCTGGGCCATTAGGGCCGCATCCTCTGCCTCAGTCGTCTCCAGGGCAGTGATTAGGTGGCTTCGAGAGCTACGGGCAAGTGTTCCCTCGGATCAGGTATGTATACAACAGACCCTGACCAAGCTGCTGACGGCAGCAGAATTCACAGCAGACGCCACCCTGTTTGCCTCACGATACTTGGCCAGGTCCATCAGAGGGACAGTGGCCATTAGGAGGCTTACCTGGCTCAAGAATTGGAAGACTGATCTGAAATCCAAGTGGCGGTTAGCCACCTCTAAGTATTCAGGATCAAAGCTGTTCGGAGCGATCCTGGATCCTTACGTGATCGAGGACAAAAATAAAAGGAAGGTCTTAGCTCATCCTTCCAAAAGGACAGATAGGGGAACACAGGAATTCCGTAGACAGGCACCCCGGCAGAACGGGAGCGGGGAATGGAGGCAGCCCTTTCAGGGGGGACGGTCCTGGGAGGGGCCCAGAACTCCGCGCAACTTCTCATACAGGCAGGAGCACGGCCAGGACCGTCTGGCCTCCAGCAGGGGCCAACCTTCAAAGCATCCCTTCAAGGGGGCAGGAGGCCGGCCCTACAGACGTACCAAGTGACGCCTGGAACAGCCCCATCGGGGGTCGTCTGGCACTGTTCAGCAGGGTGTGGCAGACGACCACGACAGATGCCTGGGTCAGGGAGACGGTGTCCCGGGGCCTAGCAATAGAGTTCTATGCCCCACCACCAAACCACTTCATAAGATGTCCGGTGTCTCGCAACCCGGCCAAGGCGGGACTATTAGATCTGGCCATAGAACACCTGGAGGAGATAAGAGCTATAGAGCCGGTGCCTCCAGACCAGGAGGGACAGGGGTTCTATTCCATTCTCTTCCTTGTGCCAAAGTCATCTGGGGATTGGAGGGCAATCCTCGACCTCAAGCGGTTAAACCGCTACGTGGTGTACAGAAAATTCAAGATGCAGTCCCTCAGATCCATACTGGCCAGCATCCGGAAAGGGGACCTGCTGTCATCCATAGATCTCACAGAGGCATACCTACATATTCCGATAAGGCCGGAACACAGAAGGTTCCTCCGATTCTGTCACAGGAGTCGGCATTACCAGTACAGGGCCCTACCATTCGGTCTGTCCTCAGCCTCCCGAGTGTTCACGAAGGTCCTGGCGGTATTGGGAGTGCACCTACGCATGATACCGGTGCGAGTCCAATGCTACCTGGACGACATCTTGATTCTTTCAAGCTCCCCTCAGGCAGCACAGGCAGACCTTCGGGTCACCATAAGCACCCTCCAGGACCACGGCTTCTCAGTAAACCACCAGAAAAGCCATCTCACGCCGTCAAAGAGGCTACTACACCTAGGGGCCATCATAGATTCAGAGCAGGGCGTGGTGTATCTCTCCCAGGAGCGCAGGGAGAGTCTACGGAAGCTAGCATGACTGGTAGAACAGAGGAAGGTGGTCTCCATAGTACAACTGTCTCAGCTCCTGGGGAAGATGATATCATGCCTGGGCATTGTTCCATGGGCCAGGCTTCACTCAAGAAGCCTCCAATGGCTCCTACTCCCTTACTAAAGACAAAACCAGAGCGCTTCACTCAGGAGAGTCAGGGTACCACCCCAGGTTCTAGCATCCCTCAGATGGTGGAGATCAAGCACCCTAAGCAAGGGGACCCCGCTCAGGGAACCAGACAGGATCACGGTCACGACCGACGCAAGCCTGTTCGGTTGGGGGGCCCATTCCATGGACCAGATAGCCCAGGGAAGGTGGAGTCCACAGGACCTGGGCCACAGGATCAATTGGCTCGAGCTGAGGGCAATTCACCTGGCCCTTCGACAATTCTCATCCCACCTGGCAGGGAGTCACGTACTAGTCCTAACGGACAATGTAACAGCAAAGGCACACGTGAACAAACAGGGAGGGACCAGGTCAGAGGCCCTCATGCGGGAGGCCCGGGCACTGGGTCTGTGGGCAGAACAGCATCTGGCCTCCATCAGAGCAGAACACATATCAGGGGAGGCAAACCACCAGGCGGACTCTCTCAGCAGAGTCACGGTGGATCACGCAGAGTGGAGACTGGATCCGGACCTGTTCGAGGCAATCTCGGACAGGTTCGGATGCCCCTCTCTAGACCTCTTTGCGTCCCCAGAAAACACGCAGACCCCCCGTTTCTTTTCCAGATTCCAGACCCGGGGAGCGGAGGGGACGGACGCGCTCAGATGCAGGTGGCCTCAGGGGCTACTGTATGCCTTCCCGCCTTCGCCCCTGATACAAGCAATGATCCGCAAGCTGATACTGGAACAGGCGGAGGTAGTATTAATTGCTCCATACTGGCCACGGCGTCCGTGGTTTGCAGACCTGGTGGACCTATTGCTTTCGCCAGTGTGGAGACTTCCTCCGAATCAGGTCTCTCCGAGTCAAGGGAAGCTTCAGCACCCAGACCCGCAGTGGCTACAACTAGCCACCTGGCACTTGAGCGGGAGGGACTAAGCCGGCAGGCCTTCTCAGAGGGCGTCATATCAGTCATCCAGGATGCCCGCCGACCTTCCACCAATAGGATTTACGACGCCACCTGGAAGAACTTCTCTTCCTGGTGCAGTAGGCAGGGATTAAACCCCCTGGCTGTCACCATTCCCAACATCTTAGAGTATTTGTGGGAAGGCATGAACAAGGGACTAGCGACCAACACAATTCGCAGACAGGTAGCAGCACTACAAACGGTCCTCGTCTGCGAGGACCGGGGCCCTCTATCACAGCACCCGGCGGTGAGCGCCTTCCTAAAAGGGGCGGTCACAAGACGGCCCCCTGTAGTTCATCGTTTCCCCTCCTGGGACCTTCCCAAGGTCCTACAGGCATTAACTGAAGCTCCTTTTGAGCCACTGGGGGCTTGCACACTCCGTTTCCTGTCATTAAAGGTGGCCTTCCTAGTGGCCATCACCTCAGCAAGACGGGTTTCGGAGTTGGCGGCCCTTTCGGTCTGACTGGACCTCATCACATTTGCAGAGGACAAAGTGACCCTACATCTGGACCCATCCTTTGTACCTAAAGTCAATTCATGGTTCCACAGGTCCCAGGACCTGGTCCTACCTAACTTCTGTCCACATCCCACACATCGTCTGGAGAGACGATGGCATACACTGGATGTGCGCAGGGCCCTGCGCCACTATGTCAACAGGACGGCGACCTTCAGGAGGTCAGAGGCCCTATTTGTCTCCTACCAACCTTCATCCATGGGACAGAAGGTGTCATCCTCAACTATTGGCATGTGGATCAGGGCCTGCATAGCCAGGGCCTATGCTTCATTGTCACTACCGGTACCATCTAATATCACGGCTCACTCCACAAGGAGTGCGGCCACATCGGCAACCTGGCTCACACAGGCATCAGTGGAGGAAATCTGCAGAGCGGCCATGTGGGCCTCTCCGTCCTCCTTTGTGAGACATTACAAGATCGATCAATTTGCTGCAGCTGAGGGCTCGTTTGGCAGGAGAGTTCTGCAGCAGATTGTTGAGTCCTAGTAAGAGATAGCCTAGACTCCCACCCGAAGGGACATTAGAGTGCTTGGGTACGTCCCATCGGTGGATTCGCAATCCACCCATGCTGGAGAAGAAGCGTTGGCTTACCTGAACGTCTTTTCTCAGCATGGGGGGATGGAGAATCCACACCCTCCTCTAGCTAGTCTAGGCAGGTTTTCTCTTACAGGACTCTTGAATGGAGCTACACGGTCCGACCTTCTTGAAAGCTTCGCCTGGCAAAAACTGGGAACATCCGGCCGGAGGCCGGGCTAAAATTCGGACCTAGTCAATCAAATGGGCAAATAGGCTATGTTAACCCATCGGTGGATTCTCTATCTCCCCATGCTGAGAAAAGACGTTCAGGTAAGCCAACGCTTCTTTTTCCACTTTATGTGCTGTTAGCAACCATAAAAGTATCTAAAATATATAAATAAATATATATGGAAAATCCTAGAAGTTTTCACAAGCAAAGGAACAAAGATATTTGTTCTTTTGTTAAATGAAATTAAAGGAGGTTTTAGGCCTTTTCAGGAGCTTTCGTCCTTAAAGGCATGAATATCAACCATGTGTTTCATCACTTAAAAACAGCAGTAGCTGATTTAGATTTTCTTTACTTTGCTTTCCTTGTGCTAGGACATTTAACTTTATTAATAATAATTAATAAAAGACATAATTCCTAGTCTAGTGTATTATGTATGATTCATGAGTAAAAGCAGCATGATTTTTCTAAATGAATTTGAAGTTACAATATACAATTCACTTAATTTTAGAAAATCTTGTTTAGTTGTATAAATGAGTTACCAGTTCTTGCCTACATATATTACATTTGTGTCACTTCAAGGAACTAATTCATATTTGACTTATTCCCTCCATCCCACACCCACAAAGGAACTGATATTATATAAAATAAAGTGAATAATAATATCATTAGAAAGATACTAAAAATGAAGAACTATAATAATTCAGTCAACTTTGCCAACAAGAATATAATCATTTTTATTTTAGATTTAGATCTGCTTTTCTCCATCCACTACATGATGTTTGAAAGAGGTATAAGCAACTGAAAGAGGCAAATAAAAGGCAACTGAGAAAAGGTACACAGTTTGGAAAGTTTCTAATTTAGGGAAAAATGTGACTGAGAATAGACATGACAGAAGAGCATAAAATTAATCACATGAAGAGTATTGATTTAAAAATCCAGGAATATCCAATGAAGCTAAAGTACGAGAAAGTCATATGACCAATAGCAGAACCCTCCCCATCCCCAAGTCAGTGTATACTAAACTGTAATATTGTATTAGTGGGGCATCATTTTTATACTTTTAAAGAAGATTAAATGATCACATGGAGAAAAGAACTATGTATGCATGCAAGGTATGATAGTTGTATATTATCTACAGAGGTAATTGTATCACTCAGTTGAGAAACATAAGCTTGTTTGGTTATAAAAACAGAATGGTGGACTAGAAAGGTCTTTGGTCAATATATCTCATCTCTTTTGGTTGGTTAGTTTCTAATGATTTGTGATATCTCTGTTCTCTGGCAGTATCATTCACTGGAAATGTTTACACAGGGGACAAAATGATCTGACTAGTATGACTTCAGAAATAGATATCATAATATGGAGGGTCTTTTTCCGTTGGCTTTTGTGTCTGTAGTCGTGCACAAGAGGATTAGTCATGATAATGTTTTTTTATTGTGTGTGAGAACAATCTGTGCCATGTTTTACCCCACTGATCACAACGGATGATCCAGTTAATATGGCTTGCTAGGTGGATGTTCTTTGTGTCCCTCTGAAGTTGTGGGCTTGGTGGGAAGAGGATGACCATACAAGATAGGAGCAGTGCTTTTTTTCTAAAAAAAAAAAAAAAAAAAAGGTGCCGGAACTCACACATGTCATACAACCTGCCTTGCCTACCCTATAAGGTTCCATACCTTCGCACCTTCCGCATGCGCACAAGGCTGGCACTGACAAGTCTGGTCCCGGGCAGCTTTTGGTTTGCCCGGGACCGTTTGCAACATTTCTAAGCCTGCTCACCCCTCCAGCAGGCTCAGGACACAACACCCCTCCCCCCCTAGATAAAACACACCTTAGCTAGATGCACAGGTACATAGTTCAAAAGGGCAAGAGAGTGGAGTTACACTGACCTGCACACAGGCAAAATACTTTGACAAAAATAATTATTTAACTAAACAAAATGCACCCAAAATCATAATAGTATATGACACTCTGTACTGAGTGTTATCCAACATCCTGTCACAGACTAACAAGGTTCCCATCTGTTGACAGAAACCTCACATAATCTCCTAGATGTTTGGGTGGGCACTTGGCCCACTATGACCTTCTAATGGCCGGTGAGTGTGCCTGACCTACCTGCTCGCCTGCCAGGCTAGGCAGGCCAGGACTTTGTTGCCCCAAATACCCAGGTGACCCCCCCCCAGCTGCTGACTGGCTGGACCCTCTGAGTCCAAGCCAGTGTACCTTGGAGGGGTGGAAGTCCCCAAGTCCACAATGGACTCCTCTTGGGAACACTGTCCCTTCAGCCCAAAGCCAGCAGTTGGAGTGGTCTGAGTGGCGGAGATGCCCCAGTACTCCGTAGCCCCCATGCACATGCTGGAGGTGCCAGAGTCAGGAGCTGCCTCTATGGCAACCCCCTTTGCTACAGACTTCCTTTTCGGAGCAATAGCTGAACTGTGAGAGTGCCCCTGATGGAATTCCCTGTCTGGGGCTGTGTTTGAATTGTGTGGATACCCCAGTGAAACTCCCTATCTGAAGCACTATCTGAAGTATTTGGATAATGTGGATACCCCTGGTGCAACTCTCTGTCTGGAGCAATAACGGATGTGCGGGGTGACCCCCTTTCCTGGGAATTCCTGTTCGGCACACTTGCGGAAATTTGGGATGACCCCCAAACAGCCTCAGCAGCTTGTGAGGCCCTGTTAGGCCTGGGAACCTGTGACCCAGAATGCATATTATGGTCCTCCCCCCCCCCCAGAGCAGAGCCAGGAGCAGAAACGTGGCTATGAAGCTTCCAGCACAATTGATCTATGTGTCTGTGAAGAACACGTCTATCCTCCAAGGCTACTTTGTATGACAGCGGTCCAGAGAACTTGCATACCACTGCTGTGACCCAGAGATGTCTAGGCCCATAGTTCCTTGCCCAGACCGGATCACCCACCTGAAGTCTCCTAGGTGCCCACGGTTGTGACACCTGTCTGGGTGCAATCTGTCCAGTTTGGTGATGAGGTGGCGACCCCAGCGGAGTTCTTCAGGGCTCTTCCATGTGGCTGTGCAAGGTGTGGTGCGGTGTGCAAGAAGGAAATCTGCTAACCTGTGATGCCAGTTACCGTCAGTTTCTTGAGAGCATCTTTGGTAGTGTGCACCATCCTCTCTGCTTGGCTGTTGGAAGATGGGTGGAAGGGAGCAGAAGTCGCATGCCGGATCAAGTTGGCCTGAAGAAAAGCCTGGAACTCAAAAGAGGTAAATTGGGGGCCATTATCTGAAACCAGGACATTTGGAAGTCCATGTGAGGGGGAAATTCCTCTCAATACCTGGATGTCCTGGCAGTAGTAGTGGAGGAAACAGAAACAACCTCTAGCCACTTGGAATGGCTGTCAATGAGGAGAAGGAAGAATTGCCCCTGAAAGGGTCCAGCATAATCTATATGTACCCATGACCACGGGGTTTGTGTTTCCTCCCACCTATGTACTGCAGCCTGAGGCATTTCAGGCCTTGACTGCTGGCACACTTGGCACCCGTGCACCTGCGCTTCGATGGCTTTATTGAGCCCAGGCCACCAGAGATGGCTTCGTGCAAGCGCTTTCATCCTTACTATACCAGGATGTCCCTCATGCAGAGAGAGCAAGATTCTAGACCTCAATGAGGCTGGGATGGCTACCCTACTACCCCAAAACAGGCACCCCTTGAAAGTGGAAAGTTCATGCTTCCTTTGCCAGAAGCTTTGAAATTCTGTATCTGGACATGTGTCAGGCCATCCTGACAACACCCAGGTCAGCACGCATGTGAGCGTGTGATCAGTGGCAGTTTCTGCAGCCATGTCCCTAGCATTTAGGGGAGATTCAGGCAACTCCTGAATGGAGAGAATGTTAATAGCAGGAGCAGGATCTGCCTCTATTTGTTTGAGTAGTAATCTGCTGAGGCTATCTGCGTGGCCCATCTCTTTCCCAGGTTTGTGAATGAGTATATAATCATATGCTGACAGGAAATTTGACCATCTCAGCATACGTGGAGAAATAATGTGTGGTGTCTGTTTGTCAGTTGTAAACAAACCCAGCAGAGGCTTATGGTCTATATAGACTGTAAAATGGCGGCCATATAAGAAATCATGGAATTTCTTTATGCCAGCCACTATGGCCAAGGCTTCTCTGTCAATCTGAGTGTAATTCCGCTCTGCAGATGACAGAGTCCTTGAATAATATGCTATAGGGACCTGTGTCCCATCAGCTTTCAGGTGACTAAGTACTGCTCCCACCCCATAAGGAGATGCATCGCATGCAATGCATACAGGCAGCTGCTCATTGAAATGCGCTAACACAGCATTTGAAGAGAGCAAAGCCTTAACCTCATTGAAACTCCTTTCATGGACTTTAGTCCAGTGCTATGGAGCCTGCTTATCTAAGAGCCTATGTAACGGCTCTGCCACTGCAGCTTTATGTGGGAGAAATGCATGATAGAAATTTAAGAGCCCCAGGAAAGCTTGCAGCTCGCTCTTGGGCTTGGGGCTTGGGGCCTGCTGGATTGCTTGAAGCTTGGATTCAGCAAGGTGAATGCCTTGGGCATCAATCCTGAACCCTAAGAAGTCAGTGGAAGTGACTCCTATTTTGCATTTATCCTGCTTCAATTTAAGGCCTGCTTTGCGGAAACGAAGCAAGACAGCCCTTAACCTTTCTGCTAGATTTTGAGATGACTCCCCAGCAATGAGGACGTCATCGAAGTAGGAACAGACCCCAGGAATACCACAAAGTGTGCATTCCATGACACTTTGGAATATGCCAGGGGCTACATTAACCCGAAATTGCAGTCTTTTAACCTTAAAGGCCCCCATGTGTTATAATCGTCTGGGCCACTGCAGTTGCCTCATCAACAGGTAGCTGTTGATAGGCCTATGCCAAAACAAGTTTTGCAAAAAGGCGCCCCCCTTTGAGGGAGGCCAGAATGTGGCTTACAACTGGCACTGGATATGCATGCTGTTGCAATGCTTTATTCAATGTGCACTTATAGTCTGCACATATGCGGACTTCTCCATTAGCCTTTAGAGGCGTTACTATGGGGGTTTCCCATGGACTAGAGTCCACAGGTTCTAAGATGCCTTGCTGGAGCAATTTGTCCAGTTCTGCATCTATCTTGCTTTTGAGGGCAAAAGGCACCCTTCTAGGCTTGACCCTGATGGGTGTGATAGTTGGGTCTAAACGTAATGCAATGGGAGGCCCCTTGTAGGATCCCAGCTCTGAACTAAACACATCAGCAAACTCCTTGCAGACTTCTGCAAGGCTCAACGTTGCAAGTTGTGAAGCCCAGTCACTTGGATTCCCAGAGCCTCAAACCAATAGAGTCCGATAAGGCTCGTGCGTTCACCCCCAACTACCACTACATCCAGGAAACCCTCAAAATCCTTACGCTGCACTTTGAGCGTGGCCTCCCCCTTCACACTGACTTTGGAAATCTGAAAGTCAGTGAGTATTAAATTCGATGGCCTGAGTTTAACTCAAAGGCCACTACTGCTGCAAATCCTTTTGAAGGTGTCAAGTGAAATGATTGATAGAGCGGACCCTGTGTCCAGCTCCATCAATAAGAGAACCCCTTGCAACTTCACGTCAATGCGAAATTTTTTCTTAACGGGCTTGTGTGTCCCTGTCCTCAGAATACTCCTGCACGATGCGCATAAACCCACCCTATGTTGGCTGGGGACCCTGGTACCTTTCTGAAGCAATTCTTCCCGAGGTTGGACCTTCTGGCGACCCAAACAGATGGAGGCAATGGGGCCTTGCCTGCCACATGCCCGGCAAATGGCAGAGCGGAATCTGCAGTCAGCTCACTAGTGGTGTCCTTCGCACCCGAAGCACTGAAGAGATGGGGCCTTGTCTGGATGCCCCTTCGGCCTTCTTTCTGCTGACTGGTGAAGTCTGTCCACCTCCTCTTCAGGATCCGCTTCTGAATCTTCTCGAGCATCATCTTGATGGACAGTCAGGGTGGCTGGAGGTTTTCTGGCAAAGCCTTCACAGCACCGCCTGCTGCTTCCTCAGCTGCAACCTCTCTTAAGGCATCTTGGAACGATACCTCTTCTTTTGCAAAGATCTTCTGTTGCAGGTCTCTACTTCGTAGGCCACACACGAAACGATCTCACAGTCTCTCTTCCAGGTCCTTGAACTCACAAGTCCTGGCCGCTTGTCTTAAGGCAGCAATAAAATCCGCAGCAGATTCACCCGGCCTCTGGTCTCTCTGCTCGAATGCATGCCTCCAAGCTATGACAGACAATTTAGGCTGGAAATGTTCCTTCAACATCTTCTTCAAGTCAGCATATGTTACTGACTCTAGAAGTGCAGGGGTCACCAGATTTTCCACGATGTCAAAAGCTTTTTGGCCACAGGCACACAGAAAAGTTGCCGCCTTCAGGCCGTCTTCCCTCATTTGATTTACTCTAAAGTAGTTCTCCACCCTTGCTATGTATGAATTCCATCTCTCCGGGTGGGAGACATCAAAGTCAGTCAAGCGGCCAATTTTCGACATCGTAAACTTTTACTGCCTTCACTAATTGCCTCCTCTGCAAGCTAGTAATTTTTTGGGGGGAAGGGTCCTTTTGCTGAGCTCACCTCCAATGATGCTGTACTGGCAGGCTGAGTTGTGAATGCAGGACGCCGTCTTCCGTCTTCAACTTTTTCGGTGAGTCTTATTTGTTCCTTTTGCTTGCAGGGATCCCACCTTCATCACCACTGTTGTGTTTTCCGTTCATTGACAATTGACGAAGACACATAATGAAACAACAAGCTCTTTATTACTCTTCTCCTACAAGCAAGCAAGCAGCAAAAAGCACGCAGGCCTTTTATAGGGCCCTAAACCCAGACAGTGTTAACCAATAGGAACTGGGCATTTTCGTGCCTTGTGCATGTGCACAAGGCTGGCACAGATCAGTCTGGTCCCGGGCAGCTTTTGGTTTGCCTGGGACCATTTGCAACATTTCTGAGCCTGCTCACCCCTCCAGCAGGCTCAGGACACAACACCGGGGGTCTTACATTTTTCTACACAGATGATTTTTTTCTCCGCCTGCAAGAAAAAAATGATCTCACCCCCCCAATTCTTTAGTAGATTCTTTATCACAGTAACACCAGTACGTCTGTCATGGCCCTTTCAGAGCCCGGGTCTAAGGAGGAGGATATGGAGCTGGGGTTGATGGAGGGAGATGGCACTGCATCTTTGGCCCAGGAGGAACAACTGGAGGAAGAGATGTGCAGGATGACTAAGTAAGTGGGGAGGAGAGGGACAGGGCAGGTAGCAGAGCAGAGGAGCAACAGAGCTCCAGAGATGAGCAACTCTCTCCCCCGCCTGATCCCTGAGCATGGAGAATGGAGAGGAGGCAGAGTCAGCGCAGGGCAACCAAACTACTCAGGAGGAGGGTGCTCCCCCTTCTTCACAAGGCTCACCTAAGGAATAGGATTTAAGGAAATGCCGTGGGGTGGGGCTTTTGTTGGGAACAAGCATTGCATTTTTCTAGCCACCTTTCCTGTTACCATCGCCTCGCCTCGCCTCGCCTCACCTCACCTTGCCTGACTTCGCAGTGACACAGCTCTGCTCCGGGTTATGCTGAAGTTTCAGAGAACCCTCCGAGCGATGAAGATACCCAGTGACCAACCTTCCTGAACTGTGCTGCTCCCCTGGACTACTAGCATCCAGGAATTATTGGAGGTGTGTGTGAGCTCTCGGACTTGCAGCGAATGGTGGGAAAGTTGGGGAAAAGTTGGGACAATAAAAGGGAATTAACACCTCACTTAGGCTGTGTCACTTCCATGCCCTAACTCGGATCATAACAATTTGTGATTTAAATGAATGACAGCTCTGAAGATGGAAGAAATACAGACCTTACTTATGGGGCTGAGGATCAGGAAAAGCAAAGACAGAGATTTGAATTGTTATCTCAACAAAAGTTTATGGCTAAGAGTAACAGAGGACTAATGCAAAGGTTAAGACGGTTTATTTGGACTCAAATGATATTGCAAGTAAAGAAGAGAGACTTATTATTTGGAAGGGAGGCTTCGTTATGGAGGTTTACCTGGTTGAAGAAAAAACCTAGAATTCGACTGAAGGAGTGAAATTTAAAATTGTATGCAAGGAATTATGGGTAATTCAAAATTATGGACTGATTTAAGGACTAAGATTATGAGTAAGATGTAAGAGAAGATGATTAATGGAAGATATAATTAAATTGATGAAGAATGTATTTGCTCTGAAATGATCTAGGTTTGACATTAGATTGATTGATTGATGGGATAGATAAGCATTATGTGATTTGATAAGGTTGAAGGAATGTAAGTTAGAAATGGAATAAATAGATTGTATTTGTTATGGAGGTTTATCTGACAGATGAGAAAGCCCAAAAGTCGATTGAAGAAGTGAAATTTAAAATTAAATGTAAGGAATTAAGGCTAATCTAAGATTATGGGCTGAATTAAAGACCAATTTTATAAGTAAGATGTAAGAGAGGATGTTTAAGGGAAGATATATTAAATTGATTAAGAACATATTTTTTTTGAATTGAGGGGTTTATTGATATTATTTGTTTATTTTTCTAAAAAGATGATTTTTTTTATTTGATGTTCAATGGTTTGAAAGAGGTTGATTACTGGAAGATGTATATAAAACTTGATTGTTTGGGTGATTTTATATAACCTCTCAATGGATTGAAGTGATTTAAGGTTTGACTTAGATTGATGGTTTAGATATGCAAATGAAAATTATTATTCTTAACAAGATGATTTGTTTGTTTTGTTTAATGGATTGAAATGATTTAGAGATTGTATATAGTATATAGTTTAAAATTCTTGTTAGGATTATATAATAATTTTGTTTGATGTAGTGGGTTTTCTTTTGTTTTACCCTGTACTCACTCTGGGAAGTCAGGAGGGAGGGTTAGGGAGGGTTTATAATTTTATATACGATGTTTTCTCAACTGTAATTGGGGTTGATGTAAGAATATGTAATTACTGTCATCAAGGGGTTGCTCGGGTGGCCTCTGGGCACCACATCTGATGGAAAGAGGAAGGAGGAGTGAAGGTTGATGTAAGTGGAAGTTGATAAGAAGGGGGAAGAGTAGGACGGAGATAGAGAAGGAGGGAGGAAAGTAGAAAGAAAGTAGAAAGAAAGTTGGTAAGAGGGGGGATGAGTAAGGAGGGTGGAGTATAGAGAAGTAGAGAAGGAGGGAGGAAAGTAGGTAGTTAGTTGGTAAGTGAGGGGGGAAGGTTAGGGTCAGGGGGATGTGGTGGTGGGGGTACCGAGCAGTAATGTTAATTGTTTGGTATGATTATTTTCAGTTGAGTTATTAGTATTAGATGTATTGAAAAATGTACTTATGTTTTGTTTATGGATGATTGTTTATTTTAACACTATGATTTGATTTGAGTAGTTTCTTCTTTCTGTAAAAATTAAAAAAAAACTAATAAAATATATTTTCAAAAAAAAAAAAGAATAAACACTGTGAAGGCGGTCAGCCGTATTTGCACCCTGAAAAAAAAAGGGAATTAACACCTCACTTAGGCTGTGTCACTTCCATGCCCTAACTCGGATCATAACAATTTGTGATTTAAATGAATGACAGCTCTGAAGATGGAAGAAATACAGACCTAGTGTCAGATGCCTATCTTCGCTTTCTTTGAAGCTTGCTAACAACTGCCATAACTGGGGGGTAGCATTTGGGAGGGGAAGAGCACTGGAGGTATGAAAGAATGCTGTGGGAATTTGGGGAATATGGACACTAACAGTAACCAGAAGTGCCAAACCGAGCCATTGTCCTGCTTTCAAGGACGCGGGGTGGAGGGGCAGCAATCTCACCTGGACCCACTCAAGCCCAGGTGGCCCCACCACCAACTGGTCAAGCAGTACAGCCCTTGCCATAATGGCCCATCCTCCCAAGGAAAGGGTCACCGAGGCCCCCAGCCCTGGGCTTGAAGAATGGAGACCTGAAGCAACTGGGGTGTTTCCTTGCCAATGTGTGGAACTACTTGCAGGAGTATGTAGCGGACTTGGCTACTGAAGCAGCTTGAGTCACGTGCGTGACCATGGCTCTAGAGGACACTGCAATGGAGTGGATGGTTTCCCTCCACAATGACGACATGCCAGAGTTCAAAGCTTTGATCGGTTCATGATGATCCTATGCAGGAGATTTGAGGACCCACTCACCCAACAAAAGGCATAAACCTGCATCAAAACCATCAACTAGGGTCACAGAGGAGTTGCAGCTTACAATCAAGAGTTCCATGAGCTGGCCTGCCAGCTAGCCGATTGGTTGGAAGACATCTTGCAAGGAGCCCCCCGCATCCTCCACCAGTAGTACGTGCTGGCTGAGGAGGTAACAATTGACGTGGCCAGTTCTCACAGCGGAAACACTTGTGGATGGCACTGTTCCTTCTCATTGGAGAAGGATGCCCCGAGAATGCCTGGGCACAACTTTAGCCCCAAATGCCAACCCACAGGCTGCTTCAAATGTGGGAAGGAAGGGCACCATGCCACCAACTGCCCACCAAAGCAACCTGTAAGTCTGCGGAATACAGGCAAGAAGGTGGGAAAACTCACCCCGAGGACCCGTGAGATGGCATTGGAGGGAGTTGAAGTTGTTGAATTCTCTCTGCCTCATTATGGGGACTGGGGAACTCTGACCATCCTAGAGAGGAGTGACACAGATTCCGAAGATAACCCCCTGGTAAGTCACCATGTGAACCCCATCATCATCTCAGTCAAATTGGTTGTACCTTTGTCAGGTGCCCAGGGGAAGGTGTTGGCTTTACTGGACTTGTGCTACACCAGGTGCATGGTGAACCCTGAGGTGATGGAGAAACTGGGACTGCGGCTCCGACAGCTGAAGGTGCCTATAGCATTTTGCCAACTGGATGGGACTATGGCCAGGGGATCCCTAGCTCACTTTATAACAGACCCAGTGGAAATGTGGATGGGGAACCATCGGTCTCTGGGGCTAGAGAGGCTCCTCTTACTGGGACTGGCATGGCTCCAAAAATGGAGCCCTTATGTTAACTGGCAAAAAAGATTATTAAAGATTCAATGAAAGGAGCCTGAAAAGGAAACGTTTCCCCTGAAAGATTAGCCAAAACTCTCAAGTCATGAGAGAACTGTCTGCAGTGGCACAAAACCAACCAAGGAGGGACTCAAAATCCTCAAGGAATATTGAGATCTGAGGGAGGTTTTTACTGAAAAGGGGTCTGAAGCACTCCCACCCCACTGGCCAACTGACTGCACTGAGATTCTCTCCAGGGCCAGAGTGCCAAAACCCTACTGTATTGTATGACTCCCAGAGAGTTGGAAGAACTCCACATGTTCATAGACAAAAATCTACAATGTGGGTTCATCCAACCAGCCAGGCACCAGGTAGCCGCTCTGGTTCTATTTCGAAAAAAGAAATATGACTTTCTTCGCTTATGTGTGGATTATGATGGGCTTAATGCCATCTGTGTAGAGAGTATATACTCCTTACCACTCATGAAGGACATGTTAGCCCACTTAGCCAAGGAATTTTTTTTTACAAAATTGGACTTATGAGAAGCCTATTACTGTGTCAGAATTAAGGAGGGGGGTGAGAGAAAACCACATTCAATTGCCCTCTGGGATGCTTCCAATTCAGAGTGCTTCCCTTTTGTCTACAAGGGCCCCTGTGGTATTCATGCAATTGATAAATGAAGTCCTGCATGAACACCTGTGCAAGGGAGTATCTAGGTGACATTTTAATTTAATGTGAGCTTTGCTGAAAAAATTAGAAGCAGCCGAACTGTATATTAAACTCTCAAAGTGCAAGTTCCACCAGGACAAAATTGAATACCTAGAGTACTGGATTTCAAACGAGGGAAATGGATCCAGAGAAAAATCAAAGCAGTACTAGAGTGGGGCCCGCCTTGTATGAGGAAGCAACTTCAAAGCTTCCTGGGGTTTGCAAACTTTTATTGGCAATTTATTCCTTCATTTGCACAAATCACCCTACCTATCACAAACTTATTAAAGACAAAAGGAGAGGGAAAGCCCAAACCTAGCCACCCTTAAAGTGGACTACGGAATGTCAGATATCCTTCAAAAGGCTGAAGCAACTGTTTGTAACAGAGCCCATGCTAAGGCACCCAAACCCAGATGCCCCCTTTGTCATTCAAGCCGATGCTAGTGATGTAGTTGTAGGGGCAATGTTGCAGCAAAAGAACCCCCAGTGAATCCTTCAATTCTATATCTATACTTCCCAAAAACTAACTGGCACAGAATGGAGGTGGGCAGTGTGGAAGAAGGCTTATGCTGTTCGATGAGCACTGCTTACCTGGTGACACTTCCTGAGGTATGGACAGATCATAAGAACTTAGAAGCTTTAAAGACCCCATGGAAACTGTCCCCTAAGGAAGTCCGCTGGGCGCAATACTTTAACTGCTTTAACTTCCCTCTGCACTACATTCCGGGGGGGGGAGGACTTCTTAGTGGATGCCCTGTCTCTCCTACCACAGTACAACTGTGTCAGGCCCAAAATCATCCAATCAGTCATTCTGTCAACCCAATTACTGCAATGGCAGTAATAATGAGAGGCCAGGGAAAAGCCAAACTGGGCATCGCCAGACAAATACTAGACAAAATGAGAATGTCTTAAAAACAATGAATGGTTAATAGCTCATAAAGATAAGTGCACCTTGAGAGATGGCCTTGCCTGGGTTGGGGCAAAATGATATGTTCCTCCCCCCCCCCGTGCACTATGATTATGATGCAATTAAAATTACCAAAAAACCTGAGAAGAATTCATCCCATGTTCCATTGTAGCTTACTGAAATCAGAGGTCACGTTGCCCCTTTGCTCACCTCCTCCTTTGCCACCTGTTCCCATTTTTATAGAAGGGAAGCAACATTTTGAAGTAAAAGAAATCCTAGACTCTCAAAAGCACAAGGGAAAAGTGCAATACCTAATTGCATGGAAACACTTCCCTGTATCCCAATCCAAGTGAGTTGATGGATGTCATGTCAGCCAAACTTTTGCACTCCTTCCACCAGAAATACCCCGACAAACCCTGAATGCTTAGTCCCACTTAATTGCTTATTTAAAATTTCCTTTCTTTCTCTTCCAGGGATAACTTCTCTGAAAAGGGGGGCTGAATGTCAGATGCCTATCTTTACTTTCTTTCAAGCTTGCTAGCAACTGCCATAACTGGGGGGGGGCATTTGGGAAGGGAAGAGTGCTGGAAGTGTGAAAGAATGCTGTGGGGATTTGGGAAGTATGGACACTAATAGGAATCAGAGGTGCCAAAGCATGCTATCTTCCTGCTTTCAAGGATGCAGTCCTCGGGAGACGAATTTGCAATGGCACCTGAGGCACCAGGTTCCCAAAATATCAGAACAGAGCCTGATTGGACTACTCTCACTGGAGGAGGGCTTTTCTTCAAAGCTTTCCTCACTTGTGTTATGCTCAGCATCTCTAATAAAAGTATCTTTTCTCTAATATTTATGGAATCAAGAGTCATTCTTTCCTAGGGAGCAGGTTGTGGCCGGTCTGACACCTAGTCTTATTAAACCCTACATCCCATTCTTTTTGATGCTTGAATATAAAGAGTTCATTTTCTTTAATTGCAATTCCATGTCCTATTTCTGTTGCTCTTGCATATTGCATCTTCAAATAGAAACTACAGGTACTTCCAACTTAAAAGCACAATTAGTACTGGAATTTCATTGTGGTCATAGTTGAATCATCATGTGACCGGACCCAATTTTGTAATCATTTTTACGATGGTCATAAATGGAAATCCAGCTTAACCAATGACATTTTTGCTGTAATCTGGCAAAAAAGTCAAAATCACGATCATGTGATCGTGCGATGCTGCAACCAGTCATAAATGTGAACTGATTGCTAAGTGCCCAAACTGAGATCATATAACCACAAGAGTGGGGGTAGTGATCGTAAATTCCAATTTAGATCATAAATGGCTTTTCTGTCATTAATTCAAATCATCATTATTTGAATGGTGGTAAGTTGAGGACCAGCTATATATTTTAGACAGATATTTATTTGGAAGTTACTATGAGAGGAACAGGAAAAAAATCTAAATTATTATTCTCTTTCCCACCTCATTGTCTTGCCATTCGATTTCCATCAAGAGATTAAGTGCGATCGCAAAGGAGAAGTGGCACGGGGCTGGAAGTCAGGTAAGGAAAGAAAGGCAATTTCTGGGGGGAGTGAGGATTTCTTTCTTTACCTGCCCCACTTGTTCTGAGGCCGCTTTCCACTGAGATGCATTGCTCTTGCCAATGGCCCAACCACCCACATCAGCACCCTCCCTCCCCGAGTCTCTGGCGCTCCACCTGCTACTTTGGAGGCTCTGTAGGCAGAGCTGCAAAGTTTCGCAGCTCTGCCTACAGAGCCAGCAAAACTGTAGCTGAATGGGCAGGTAAGGGGGGAACCTGCTCCACTTGTTCCACGGCTGCTTTCGGCCAAGCTGCATAGCAGCAGAATTGGGCACAATGTGTGAAGCTGCACACAGTTTCATGCCGAAACTGGCCGTTTGCCACCTCCTGCCCAGTGCCATTGCCATGAGGACCAAATGGGTCATGCCCACCCAACGGGCCATGCCCACCCAGCACCCGGCAATACATAAGTGGGTTTTGGGTTGCAGTTTGGGCACTCGGTCTCTAAAAGGTTCACCATCACTGTTCTAGGGCATATACAATCCATATAATCCTCCTGACTCTTCCTCTTACTGAGCTTACTTCCATGGCTTCAGATTGCAAGGGAAGGCTGAGCAAATAATTTTTCAAATATGCTTGTCAGACGTTATAGAAATTCACAGAGAGGAGTCCTTAAGAAGTTTCCTTGGAAACCATTGGACTGTTTATTCTGAGATAGCTAGACTTTTCTGTTGACATTTAGAGAAGTTGATTAGATCCTACCTTTTCCTATAACTCTTCACCTTCTCAATTTTCTGGCAGAAGATTACAAAATGCATATTTTAAAAGTATGTAGTTGTGGTGGATGACTGTGTGTGTGTTTTTTTTTTTTTAATTACCATTCTCTCATTGTTGATGCTGCCCAGTCTGTTATAATTGGGTGGCTAATAAATTAAAACAAATAGTAATGTTCATCCAGCTATCAATATAGCTTCTCAATCCTATCTCAATTCCACTACAAAAAAAGAGCCAGTTTGGTCTATCATTAAGGCACCAGGCTAGAAGTCAGGAGACCACAAGCTCCTTTTTTAATATAATATATTTTATTGTCTAGTTTAATGAAGAGAAGGGCAAGGGGGGACATTTATTTATTTATTTTATTTATTCGGATTTGTATGCCGCTCCTCTCCGAAGACTCGGAGTGTTCCAATATTTTAGGAGCTACCACAAAGAAGAGGGAGTCAAGCCATTCTCCAAAATGCCTGAAGGAAGGACAAGAAGCAATGGGTAGAAACTGATCAAGGAGAGAAGCAATCTAGAACTAAGGAGAAATTTCCTGACAGTCAGAACAATTAACCAGTGGAACAACCTGCCTCCAGAAGCGGTGAATGCTCCAACACTGGAAGTTGGTGCCTCAGATCTCTCCAGTCAAGAGAATGCAATCAGCACTGATGAAATGAAAAGCCAGGAGACAAGCATGTCAGAAAGGAGGAATGGGTCCATCTTATCTGAGGCACCATCTCGCACCAGCAAAAGGGAGATGCTATGGATCCTGTTGGTCAAAGAATTCTGGCTGGTGGGATTGAAGAGAAGAACCTTTTCTGCCATGGCTTCCACCCTCTGGAACATCGTGCCCCTAAAGAAGCAGAAGCCGAAAGCACCAGCCTGAAGATGACGAATGAGACTTCGTCGAAACGTCGCCAAGACACTTCAAATTCTACGTGGGAGAAAACCCAAAGAACCAAAGACCTACATATATATATATATATATATATATATATATATACATACATACATACATACATACATACATACATATACATACATACATACATACATACATACATATATATATATACATACATACATACATACATACATACATATATATACACACACACACACACACACACATATATATATACACACACACACACACATATATATATACATATATATGTATATTGAGTGTTTCTTCTTAAATTGCACCCTGTAAACCCAAATATGGGAGAAAGAAATCTTTCTTTCTTTTACCTGTTTCAGCTCAACCCAAAGCCATCCGCAGGAATAAGTATATATATTAAATTGTTAGCAATTTAAGTAAAAATACATACATATATATATATACATATATACATATATACATACATACACACATACACACATACACACATACACACATACACACATACACACATATCCATATCCATATCCATATCCATATCCATATCCATATCCATATCCATATCCATATACATATACATATACATATACATATACATATACATATACATATACATATACATATATATATATACACACACACACACACACACACACACACACACACACACACACGTTGGATGTTAGTACATTAGTGGTTAGTACATTAGTACTAATGTACTAACATCGAACGGATTCCAAAGAAATAAGATTTCCAACTTAATCCAAAAGGAAAATCCCACTAAAATCCAAGACAGAGAACAAGAAAACGGCAAAGCCCTCCTCCCATACATATAAGGCACCAGAGACAGGATCAGCAAGATCCTGCACAAACATAACGTCAAGACAGCATTCTGCACAAACAGAAAAATATCCACCATCCTAAGAAACCCTAAAGACAAAATTGAGTTAGAAAATCAAGCAGTATATGAAATCCCATGTACTGCTTGCCCCACCACATACATCGGACAAACCAACAGAAGAATAAGTGCACGCATTGAAGAACACAAAAACTCAGTCAAAAAAGAGGAACCAACTTCTTTCCTGGTCCAACACCTTAAAGCCACAGGACATGAAATTGATTTCAAAAAGACCAGAACTATTGCCAAAACTGAACACTTTAATAACAGAATAATCAGAGAAGCCATCGAGATAGAAAAACACCCTCACAGCATGAACAAACGAGATGATACCTCCCGCCTACCAGCCATTTGGAAACCCGCCCTTATTGACAAATGAGTCCATAACACAAAGAATGACACCAGACCTACACTCACAAAAACCACACAGGATGTCACCATCACACATCCAGGCAAAAAGCAAACCCAAACCCACACCGATGATGAGGCACGACTACAAACCAGAAGCCAAACCACAGCTGCATCATTAGCCACCTTAAACCCCTCCAATCCATACATGAAGCAATCTGACACCCACCATGAAGATGAGGCACGACCACGAACGCAAAGCCAAACAGCTATGCAGCTCACCATCTCTAATCTCCCTGTAACTCAGATAACAGATGCATAACATCTCAGATAGGATCCTCACCAAAGCCGAAACCAATGTCCTTTCCAAAGGATTCAACTTTGCAGTCGCTCCCAAACACATCCCCACTGAAACCATTATATGCGGAGTTGAAACCAGCCTGACCAAAATCAACCCCGACGACGCTAACAGAATCAGACTCGAAATCACCAACATACTCTGCACCAGCAAGTCACCCAAAATCAACTTACCCAAAGAGGAGCAGACAGCACTACTTAACGTGAAACAAGACACCAGCATAATAATCCTACCAGCAGACAAGGGCAACGCCACGGTGGTCATGAATACATCTGACTACCAAACCAAATTAACCAACCTACTCCAAGACTCCACATACAAACCCCTAAACACAGATCCCACCACCTACCTGGAAAAAACCACTAGATCCAAAATAAAAGCCTCCCCCATTAGCGAAGAGAATCAGCAAAGAATCATTCCCAGAGAGAAACCATCCAGATGCCTTAAGCTCTATGGTCTCCCCAAGATACACAAAGAAGGAACCCCACTTAGACCCATAGTCAGCTCCATAGGCTCACCTCTACAAAACCTAGCCAAATTTCTCGCCAAACAACTACAGCCCTATGCAGAATCCATCACCTCACACGTAAAAAACTCATTCCAGTTCATAGAGATCATAAAGAAACAAAACTTACAGCCCAGCGACCTACTCGTTAGCTTCGATGTCATATCCCTCTTCACCCAAGAGCCAATCAAAGAAGCCTTAACAGCTATCCAAAACAAATATAAGCCCCCCAAACACATCCTAGATCTGACTAACCACTGTCTATCCAACACATACTTCATCTATAATGGACAAAAATACAAACAAATAGAAGGAGCACCCATGAGATCACCCCTCTCACCTGTCATTGCAAACCTCTACATGGAACACTTTGAAACCCAAGCCCTAGAAAAATCTGATCACAAACCGAAACTCTGGCTCAGATACGTAGATGACACCTTCATAATCTGGCCACATGGGAAAGAAAAACTGGACAACTTCCTCACACACCTCAACAGCCTACACCCCAAAATACAGTTCACCATGGAAACAGAAGCTAATAACCAACTTCCCTTCCTGGATGTCTTAGTCTACAAGAAATCCAATGGCTCCCTAGGACACACCATCTACCAGAAGAAAACACACACAAACCGCTATCTGCACGCACTCTCACACCACCACCCAGAACAGATCAACTCCGTAGCCAAGACACTCATCTCCAGAACCAAATGCCTAGCTGACGAACAACACCTAAAAACCGAACTACACACTCTCACTAATGTACTAACATCGAACGGATTCCAAAGAAATAAGATTTCCAACTTAATCCAAAAGGAAAATCCCACTAAAATCCAAGACAGAGAACAAGAAAACGGCAAAGCCCTCCTCCCATACATATAAGGCACCAGAGACAGGATCAGCAAGATCCTGCACAAACATAACGTCAAGACAGCATTCTGCACAAACAGAAAAATATCCACCATCCTAAGAAACCCTAAAGACAAAATTGAGTTAGAAAATCAAGGAGTATATGAAATCCCATGTACTGCTTGCCCCACCACATACATCGGACAAACCAACAGAAGAATAAGTGCACGCATTGAAGAACACAAAAACTCAGTCAAAAAAGAGGAACCAACTTCTTCCCTGGTCCAACACCTTAAAGCCACAGGACATGAACTTGATTTCAAAAAGACCAGAACTATTGCCAAAACTGAACACTTTAATAACAGAATAATCAGAGAAGCCGTCGAGATAGAAAAACACCCTCAGAGCATGAACAAACGAGATGATACCTTCCGCCTACCAGCCATTTGGAAACCCACCCTTATTGACAAACGAGTCCATAACACAAAGAATGACACCAGACCTACACTCACAAAAACCACACAGGATGTCACCACCACACATCCAGGCAAAAAGCAAACCCAAACCCACACCGATGATGAGGCACGACCACAAACCAGAAGCCAGACCACAGCTGCATCATTAGCCACCTTAAACCCCTCAAATCCATACATGAAGCAATCTGACACCCACCATGAAGATGAGGCACGACCACGAACGCAAAGCCAAACAGCTATGCAGCTCACCATCTCTAATCCCCCTGTAACTCAGACTAACCTGAGCACAACAAACCCCCCCCCAAACAGAACACTCCCCCATCCAATCAGAGCACAGCCAACCCCCCATCCAATCAGAGCACAGCCAAGCCCCTAACCAATCAGAACACACCTCCACCCAATCAGAACACAGCCGAGCTCCCAGCCAATCAGTTCAAACCCCCACTGGCAGTTAAAAGGAAGAAACAGCTACAATCACACATTGCTCTTAGAAGCACGAAGCCGAAAGCACCACCCTGAAGATGACGAATGGGACTTCGACGAAACGTCGCCAAGACACTTCAAATTCTACGTGGGAGAAAACCCAAAGAACCAAAGACCTACATACAAACACCTGCGAAAACCTCAGAAAACAAATATCATACCTCTACGGGGAGGAAATCCACCATCTGACCAGGACCTATGAAAAACTCGAACTCCAAAGAGCTTCCATTTTATGTGACCTTGCATTCTTACGCAACTGCCGAGATCAAAATTTAATCCCCACATGCTTCCAATTGAAATTCCACTCCAACTCTGCAGCCACCAAACGCATCCTGAAAAGAACAGAATTGGCCCTAATCAGAAATGAACTTCACACAAAAAGATTCCTCCTAGACCGAATCAACAAAGATCTCCTCACACTTCACCTCAAACTCAGCAACAAGATCCACCCCGCACTTTGGGACAAATCCAAACAACTCGCCGTCTGGAGAGCCGAAACACAGACCACCCTCAAGACAGACACACACACCAACAAACTCCAAAGACTACAAGAACACCAGAAACAAACCCCTCTTCCCTCACAGCCACACATGAAACAAACAGTGCATAACATCTCAGATAGGATCCTCACCAAACCGAAACCAATGTCCTTTCCAAAGGATTCAACTTTGCAGTCACTCCCAAACACATCCCCACTGAAACCATTATATGCGGAGTTGAAACCAGCCTGACCAAAATCAACCCCGACGACGCTAACAGAATCAGACTCGAAATCACCAACATACTCTGCACCAGCAAGTCACCCAAAATCAACTTACCCAAAGAGGAGCAGACAGCACTACTTAACGTGAAACAAGACACCAGCATAATAATCCTACCAGCAGACAAGGGCAACGCCACGGTGGTCATGAATACATCTGACTACCAAACCAAATTAACCAACCTACTCCAAGACTCCACATACAAACCCCTAAACACAGATCCCACCACCTACCTGGAAAAAACCACTAGATCCAAAATAAAAGCCTCCCCCATTAGCGAAGAGAATCAGCAAAGAATCATTCCCAGAGAGAAACCATCCAGATGCCCTAAGCTCTATGGTCTCCCCAAGATACACAAAGAAGGAACCCCACTTAGACCCATAGTCAGCTCCATAGGCTCACCTCTACAAAACCTAGCCAAATTTCTCGCCAAACAACTACAGCCCTATGCAGAATCCATCACCTCACACGTAAAAAACTCATTCCAGTTCATAGAGATCATAAAGAAACAAAACTTACAGCCCAGCAACCTACTCGTTAGCTTCGATGTCATATCCCTCTTCACCCAAGAGCCAATCAAAGAAGCCTTAACAGCTATCCAAAACAAATATAAGCCCCCCAAACACATCCTAGATCTGACCAACCACTGTCTATCCAACACATACTTCATCTATAATGGACAAAAATACAAACAAATAGAAGGAGCACCCATGAGATCACCCCTCTCACCTGTCATTGCAAACCTCTACATGGAACACTTTGAAACCCAAGCCCTAGAAAAATCTGATCACAAACCCAAACTCTGGCTCAGATACGTAGATGACACCTTCGTAATCTGGCCACATGGGAAAGAAAAACTGGACAACTTCCTCACACACCTCAACAGCCTACACCCCAAAATACAGTTCACCATGGAAACAGAAGCTAATAACCAACTTCCCTTCCTGGATGTCTTAGTCTACAAGAAATCCAATGGCTCCCTAGGACACACCATCTACCAGAAGAAAACACACACAAACCGCTATCTGCACGCACTCTCACACCACCACCCAGCACAGATCAACTCCGTAGCCAAGACACTCATCTCCAGAACCAAATGCCTAGCTGACGAACAACACCTAAAAACCGAACTACACACTCTCACTAATGTACTAACATCCAACGGATTCCAAAGAAATAAACTTAATCCAAAAGGAAAATCCCACTAAAATCCAAGACAGAGAACAAGAAAACGGCAAAGCCCTCCTCCCATACATATAAGGCACCAGAGACAGGATCAGCAAGATCCTGCACAAACATAACGTCAAGACAGCATTCTGCACAAACAGAAAAATATCCACCATCTTAAGAAACCCTAAAGACAAAATTGAGTTAGAAAATCAAGGAGTATATGAAATCCCATGTACTGCTTGCCCCACCACATACATCGGACAAACCAACAGAAGAATAAGTGCACGCATTGAAGAACACAAAAACTCAGTCAAAAAAGAGGAACCAACTTCTTCCCTGGTCCAACACCTTAAAGCCACAGGACATGAACTTGATTTCAAAAAGACCAGAACTATTGCCAAAACTGAACACTTTAATAACAGAATAATCAGAGAAGCCGTCGAGATAGAAAAACACCCTCAGAGCATGAACAAACGAGATGATACCTTCCGCCTACCAGCCATTTGGAAACCCGCCCTTATTGACAAACGAGTCCATAACACAAAGAATGACACCAGACCTACACTCACAAAAACCACACAGGATGTCACCACCACACATCCAGGCAAAAAGCAAACCCAAACCCACACCGATGATGAGGCACGACCACAAACCAGAAGCCAGACCACAGCTGCATCATTAGCCACCTTAAACCCCTCCAATCCATACATGAAGCAATCTGACACCCACCATGAAGATGAGGCATGACCACGAACGCGAAGCCAAACAGCTATGCAGCTCACCATCTCTAATTCCCCTGTAACTCAGACTAACCTGAGCACAACAAAGCCCCCACCCAAACAGAACACTCCCCCATCCAATCAGAGCACAGCCAAGCCCCTAACCAATCAGAACACACCTCCACCCAATCAGAACACAGCCGAGCTCCCAGCCAATCAGTTCAAACCCCCACTGGCAGTTAAAAGGAAGAAACAGCTACAATCACATATTGCTCCTAGAAGCACGAAGCCGAAAGCACCAGCCTGAAGATGACGAATGGGACTTCGTCGAAACGTCGCCAACATATATATATATATGTTTATGTGCAAGCAGCTTTGTAGGTGTTTTAGATTGGGAAATTAGTTATACAGAAGCAAATGTTTCATGCTTTAGGTACAGGTGATTGCTTACATGAAAAAAGGACGGTAAGGAGAAGGGGAAAAGGAGTTATGGATGGAGCCTGTGTTGCTGTGTATGAGTCATCATCTAGGAATTATTTTTTTGTGCCATCTTATGCGTGGTACCAAGACCTGATCTTTTTATTCTGGAAAGGTATAAAAGGTGGAAGACATCTTTCCTGGTTGTTGCCTTCATCTCTCTACCAGCCATGAAGAGAGATGGTGTCACCCAACTCTATTTTGATCAAAATAAAAGTTGTTTGCTTGCTGAAACCTCGGCTCAGGAGTTTCTTTTGCTCTTTTAATTCCTGAGTAATGCTGGAACAATTGTAAGGCTAAGTGTAAAATCTTACAACCTGGCGCCCAACGTGGAGCAAGCCACAACGGCTCTCCCCACGCACCAGGAGACCCCTGTTAAGGTCCCGGCGAGCCTTCAATTCTCAGCAGGACGAAACCAACAGTGACTGAATGGTGAGTCTTAGAGCACTCCTAGGTGTTTGACCTGAAAGTCTCCTGTGCTTCATCGTTGGCAGTGGGATCCGGGTCTGAGGAACCTGAATGCCTGAATTCAACGAGGTTTCATGCTTCTCTACTGACAGGAGAAATTGCAACATGTGCCTTGGTGAGTAAAAGAAGAAAAAAAGCTGTGGAAATTCTGGAATAAGGCAGGAGATTGATCTCTCTGACTAATCCTCTATAGATAACAAATTAAAAAAGAATAAATGTAAGAAAAGAGGGAGCCGAGAAACCAAATTGGAATGTAATTTTTTTACAGAGGTTTTGGTAATTTTGGAATAAGATAAGGGGCTGATCTCCTCAACTAGTCTTCCAAAGAAAAAAATTAATTACAAAATTACAAATTAATTAAGTGAAAACAGAGGAAGCCGAGAAACTATCTTGAAATAAAAAATAAAAAAATATGGGGAATCGTCAGAGTAATTTAAAGAAACAAATTAAAGTAAAATGTACTCCTCTGCAATGTGTTTTGAACAATTGGGATGTTTTGAAACCTCAAGTGGCTGTTACATTTAACCCTGTCAGTCAACGTCTGGTGATGCTTTGTGTTGATATGTGGTAGTAAAAATAATCTTCAAGAAGGCAATGTTGAAAAATCTTTGTAAACCTCCAGTTGGCTAGTTTATCTGATAACAATTAAAGCCACGGAAGAAAAGAAAATTCAAAGAACTGAAAGCCAGTTTTTCTCTCTCTCTTTTTCTTTTAATCTGGCTCTTTGGACTATTCAATTCCCCTTTTTCAGATGTGAGGAGAGGAGGCTGCTAGCTTCCCCCCCCCACTTCACACTTGCAAAAGGCCCCAGGTTCAATATTCCTTTTAGTCTTTCACCACTGTCTTTTGAACTTGCTGGGATAAATTGGAAGTAACCATAAATGTTCCCCTCCTTTTTAATTAAAGGGGGAGGCCTGTTTTGGCCTCAAACCCCAAATTGATGTGCGTGTTTTGTTTTGTTTTGTTTTGTTTTATATATGTTTGGCCCTCCAGAACATTACGCTTGGGCTTGGAATGGTGAGAAAAATAGGAGATGGTTAAAGGGCCCTATAAAAACCAAGCCTCATGATTTTTCTCGCTTCTTGCAGGACAAGCCATATGTCTAAATAAATGTTGTTTTAATAGTATCTGTGTATATATGTCTGTCTGTATTGTTCTATCTTATTTCCAAGACTTGGAAGAGGGTCAAAACCCTCTCTGATAACAACAAACAAAAAAGGCCTTATTTAAAAATAAATGGTTTGCCTGGAGAAAGTATGAAATGAAATATTTGTATGTGAAATTGTTTATGCAAGCAGTTAGAATGAAAGTAAATGATATGTAAATGTGTATGTTAGCCTCAACCCCCCCCCCGTCTCAGGCTGTGAAAGAAACAGTAAACTGCAGATTTTATTGTTGTAAAAGTAAATGCATGTGAAGGAGAGATTTTTGTAAAATTTCTTTTTCTTTTTTTTTCTCTTTCTTTTTCCGCTGGTTGTGTTGCTTTAAGAGCAAGAGAGACATAAAGAAAAGGGGGCTGCTCATTCTAACTATTTTTTTCTCTGCTTAGAATTCTGGTTTGAGCAAGGGGGTGGATGTGAAATTTAATGCTTATTCCTGCAGTTTCAGCTTGCAATTTTTTTTACTCGAAAGAGGAGGCAGTAATTGTTGGACAATTTTTTTTAAATCTTTGAGTTTTAGTTAAACTTATATATTCATCAACCAAAATAAATGACTCTGAATTGTTTTGCTTAGATTTGTAAATGTTTTTACTTATTTAATGGAAATTTGTTTCCATCTGAATGGAATCGGATTAAATTGGAATTTGACTAACTTTATATTAAAACCAATACTAGAGTTTGATATAAAACTATTTCAGTAACTCAGAATATCTCATTAAGCTTGTTTATCTTTTTGTGAAGTTGTTTTTTAATTTTGTAATGTTTTTATGTCTGTGTGCAGGACACATTGATAGAAAATAATATCTAAGAGAATTGAAGGAATTGTAATTCAATTCTTGTTGAAAATGAAGGAGTTGAGAAAATTTTTAAGATTATAAATAGCTATTTTGTTTTGACTAAAGATTTGTATGCAAAACTGTTAGATAAAGAGCTTATGTTAACAAATACAAACAGAGTTTGGTGAGCGCTCATTTGTTGGCTCTTCACTAGGTAATTTGTTTGTAAATATGGGCAAAGGAATGGCTTGGAGGAGGTTTTGACTCAGAAGTAGGGGAAAAGAGGCAGCCAGTTGCATTTTTGTCTAAAATTGACATTTGGGGATGTCTTGGTGGTTAGCATTTCTTATCAAGTGTGGGTAATTTTAAATCAGAAAGCCGAAAGGAGGCACACACTTGTTCATAGCAAAGTAGTTGGGAAAAAGAAAAGAAAAAGAGAGACATAATGAAGATGCGATAGTAGATGGGGAGGAGAAAATGTTAGTGGAGGCGGGATGAATTTCCCTCCCTTAGTCAGCACAAACCTGTGGACTTTATGCCTTATGGCAAGCTCTGAGGTTGTTAATAGGGGAGAAAGGGGAACATATGCACTGACTCCAAGTATGCTTATGGAGTCTTGAATACTTTTGGAGAAAGGAAATGAAGAGGATTGATTAATAGTAAAGGGAAAGTGTTGGCTCATGTAAAGTTGATAGAAGATGTACTTGTGGAAGAAGAAAAGAAAGAAGTTAGGCCAAAGTGGCAGAAGGGAAGTGAAGGAATGGATAATAGAAGGAAGAAGCAGGAAAGTTGCTTTTAAGTTGGTTTGCACAGACTTGTGAATTGCATGCATTAAGCAGGGAGACTGCCATTAATGTGGTCAGCCCAAACTTGTGAATTGTATGCCTTAACACAAGCCTTAGAATGTTGAAGGAACAAGAATGTACTATAGAAATATGGAAAGAGAGAAAAATGGAAACTAGAAGAAAGTGGGAGGTGGATGTTGCAGGATGGGAGACGAGTGGAAAGAAAGAAAGAAAGAAAGAAAGAAAGAAAGAAAGAAAGAAAGAAAGAAAGAAAGAAAGAAAGAAAGAAAGAAAGAAAGAAAGAAAGAAAGAAAGAAAAGCAATAGCTAGGGCACAGAAGCAACCACTGAAAGGGGGGCAAAGGATGGTTGATACTTTTTTTTTTACAAAAAAAAAAAAGAACCAGGATGGTTGTATTTATACTTTAGTTAAACAAACCTGTGATAAATATATAATATATAAATACAAGTAAATAAAAAGCTTTACAACATTTAGTGGTGAGGCCATTTCAATATAGGCCTCAACTGGAAAGCTGTCTTTGTCTTTTTGAAATGTTGTACGGGAGGCTTTTGTTATATGAAGGTTCAAGAATGTCAATGAAGAAGAGAAGAAAGTTACTCAGTATTTGCATAATCTGGTGCAGGTTTTGTCTTCTATCTCAGTACAGGCCTAGGCTGCCATACCACCTGTCTCTGGCCATTGTTGTCCTTGGAGAGTGGGTTGAAAAGAACTGCCACCTAGAAATACCGTTCCTGAGTGGTCTCACCCATGCCAAGTCCTCCTGATTTAAAGAATCAAAGTGTGAGTCCATGGAAAGTCCCATCATATCCTCTCCAGTGACAAGCTCTGCAGCTGGACGGCCTGAAAAATGAAATTTCAACCTGCCTCGCCTGTTGAACTGTTTCCATCTAAGTAGGAGAAAAACCTCAATGGATTGGACTACCCTGGAAATCGTGTTCGTAGAACCTGGACTATATATTGCAATATTTTTCTTCTGCTACTGTTGTTTCCCTCGTACCTTCTTTGGTAGAAGGAAGGACCATGGGCCCAATACTTTAAGGCAGAGCTTTTCAACCTTTTCACCGATTGTACCATTTTTAGGATATGGCAATATTCAAGTACAACCTAGCAAGGTGTCAAAAGCTTGATGACCAAAAAAAACAACGTGTTCAAAGTTGAAATTGCACTGAAATGACCATTTTTCACCCTTATGACCATTGCAGTATGCCCAGGGTCATGTGATTTATATTTGGATACTTGGCAACTGATTCATATTTATGATAGTCAGTGTCCCAGGGTCATGTGATCCCCTTTTGCAACCTTTTGACAAAGTCAATGGCAGGGCTGCTGGTGGCCAAGTGCTAAGGTGGGACTTCTTTCCCTCCCTCCCTCCTTCCCTGCCTCCCTCTTTCTCATTCCCATCTCCTTCTGAAGGAAGAATTTGAAACACCCCCCCTTATTTTCCCTCTCCCATATATTCATCAAAAGCCTCCAGAGACAGAAAAGAGAAGCCATTGAGGGAACTAGCTTGAAAAGGTACATTCCTCTTTAAGAATTAGCTACTGGCTAGAAAGGAAACTTAAGGAGCACAGCCAGCACTAAAGAAAAAAAAATGTAGTTAAGTACTGGCTGCCGGCTAAGGCAGCCTCCTCAAATGGCTCCATTCATAAGTAAAGGAATGCTACAAGCAAAATCCATTCAGGAGAAAAATACTCCAAAATCCCTTGCAGCAAAACTTACAGCTAACAATAGCAGAGCAATAGAAGCTAACAGGAGACATCAGCCATCAGCCAAATAGAAATTGCTAAACACTCAAGAACACAAAGCCCACATTGCACAAATCTCAGAACTTCAAAGTCACAAAAGCACATAAGAATCCTTCCACTCTTCATATCCCTCCCTCCCTCCCTCCTACCTCACCTCCAGCCATTGCTGCCTTTTTTCATTGCTTGTGGAGGGCAACCCCTCCCCCACTGCATTTCTTGTCTGTTTGCTGCTGCCAGCACAGGTGGCTGCCACAGCAGTTGTAGATTGGCTCATTGCCGGCCTGCTTGATCTCCTCTCCCCCCACCCTCCTCCTTCTTCTTTCCCTTTGGTGCAGCTAGAGCTGACTTTACCTTCTCCCAAGGCTGCTGCTTTCTCTCTCTCTCTCTCCCTCTCCTGCCCAAACTGCCTCCTTTTATAGCCTCTCCTGTCTTCACCCCCCTCCTCCTTTCTCATGGGGGAGGGTGAGCCAGAAGTGAGCATGGGGCTTTGCCTTGCCCCTGCCACTTTGTAGCTCCAGAGGACTCTCTCACAGTAAGTCCTTGCCTGCGCTGGCTCTTTCCCTCCCCCACTACACTTGGCTAGGCAAGGCTGCATACCACCTGCCATTCGTTAATGTACCACAAATGGTACGCTTACCACGGGTTGAAAAGCCCTGCTTTAAGGAACAAATGGCAGTTATGTTTATAACAAGACTACGTATTCCACTTGCAAAAAGGAAACAGGGTCACTTGTTATGCTCCTGTCAATACAGTGCAACTTTAAATCTGGACATATGGAGGAACATACAGACATTACCTTTTGGGAAAGAATAATACCAGCTTTATGGACAAATCCCAGAATTTTTTTTTATGCATATAAATCAGCGGTTCTCAACCTGTGGGTCGCGACCCCATTTGGGGTCAAACGACCATTTCACGGGGGTCGCCAAACAATGCAGTCCACTATTTTCCCCCTTTTCCTTAGCATGCGCCTCTTTGAGCCATCTCCTGCGGCTCCGGAGCCTCCTCCGCCATTTGCAGAGAGAGACAGAAACAAAGAGAGGCACTTGCGCTTCCCCTCTCTGTCTCTCTCTCTCATACGGACTTGCCCCCTTGCAGGGCTCCTGATTGGCCCTGCGCCCGGGTGCCCCGCGCCCTGGGAGAAGGGCGGCCAGGAAGTCCCTTTTCTGGGCTGGCCCCTTCCAAGGCTCATGTGGCTGGGGAGTCGCGCGGGGAAGCTTTGGGATCCCCGCTGGGAGCGGCCTACCGAAGCCTCTGCTGAGTGGGCTAGCCCTCCCGCAAGCTGCAGCCCCAAGGAAGAGCAGCCCCTGTGATGCCCAGCCAGTGCGACCGTTGGCCAAGAAGCAGCAGGCCAAGAAGCACTGACCATATGGATGGTCAGTGGCGGGGGGAGGGAGGGGGCTCTGAGTCCGCAGAGCACTGCTGCAAATCGGCCACAGGGCAGGTGGCGCACTCCCCCCCCGCTTACCTGTACCAGGTGGCAGTCCCGGTGGGGGCATCGCTTCCTGGGCCATCCCCGAGCCGGCCATGTGTTTGCCTGGGCTGGTTGGCAGTGTCGGCTGGGGCGGCAGCTGACAGGGACATCGTTTCCCAGGCCACCGAGCCAGCCACGTGTTTTCCTGGGCCAGGCAGCAGTCTCGGCTTGGGCAGCGGAGGCATCGCTTCCCGGGCCGCCGAGCCGGCCATGTGTTTCCCCAGGCCGGGCGGCAATGTCGGCTGGGGCGCTGGGGCCATCGCTTTGCAGGCCACCGAGCCGGCCATGTGTTTCCCCGGACCGGGTGGCAGTGTCGGCTGGGCCGGCAGCCGGCGAGGGCATCACTTCCCGGGCCGCCAAGCCAGCCACACATTTCCCTAGGCTGGGCGGCAGTCTCGGCTCGGGCAGCGGAGGCATCACTTCCCGGGCTGCCGAGCCGGCCATGTGTTTCCCCAGGCCGGGCGGCAATTTCAGCTGGGGTGGCGGAGGCATCGCTTCACAGGCCGCCAAGCTGGCCATGTGTTTCTCCGGGCCGGGCGGCAATGTTGGCTTGGGCGGTGGGGGCATTGCTTCGTAGGCCACTGACCTGGCCATGTGTTTCCCCAGGTCGGGCGGCAATGTCAGCTGGGGCACTGGGGCCATCGCTTTGCAGGCCACCGAGCCGGCCATGTGTTTCCCCGGACCGGGCGGCAATTTCAGCTGGGGTGGCGGAGGCATCGCTTCACAGGCCGCCAAGCTGGCCATGTGTTTCTCCGGGCCGGGCGGCAATGTTGGCTTGGGCAGTGGGGGCATTGCTTCGTAGGCCACTGACCTGGCCATGTGTTTCCCCGGACCGGGTGGCAGTGTCGGCTGGGGCGGCGGCCGGCGAGGGCCTCGCTTCCCGGGCCACCGAGCCAGCCACGCATTTCCCCGGGCTGGGCAGCTGTCTCGGCTCGGACAGCGGAGGCATCGCTTCGCAGGCTGCCGAGCCAGTCATGTGTTTCCCTGGGCTGGGTGGTAGTGTTGGCTGGGGCGGCGGCCTGCCAAGCCGGCCACGCATCTCCCCGGTCTGGTCCGTGGTGCCCTGGGTGCCTTCTGCTTCTTCCTCCCCCCCCATACGTGGCCTTCCTGGGACCTCTGCCCATTTTCCCATGCCTATCCCGCCGCTGAACTGAGTTGAGACCGAGGGAAAGGAGGGGGAAAAAAAAGCAGGCAGCGCTTTGCTAGAATGGAGGGGTCGGAGGCTTTGGAGCAGGAGCATCGGGGGGAAAGAGAGGCTCTGCTTTTCAGGGGCCCTGCCTTGCAAGCAGCCCAAATCTTGGCCCCGCGTTCAGCTGCCCCATGTGTGAAGGCTGCCACGGTGCTTGGCTAGTTTTCTGTCGCGGTGCTAACTCAGCCATGTCAGCTTCCTGGATGCCAGCACCGGGAAGCTGGGCTCGATTCCCCTGGAGCTGTTGTGGGACACAGCCAAGAGCGAGCCCTGCAGCCGCCTCACCTGTCCTGCCCTGCCCTGCCAGCAGCGCCCCCGCCAGCCTTCACTGCGAAGCCATCTCCCCCCTTTGCCCCACCCAAGGTCCCCCAAGCAGCGTCCAACCAAACAGCTAACAGAAGCACACGAGGCAGCCTCGTCACTCAATATATCGGTTTCTTTTAATATAAAAAGTGTCTATTAAAAATTCCTTCCTAAATACACAAAAAGACCAATTGGGATGCAGGAGAGGGAGCAGTAAAAGAAAAAAAAGAGTGGGGGGTGATTCGGGGGCTGGACAAAGACGATTGTTTTGGGCCAGGGAGAAGAATCAAACAAGCCGCAGCGGCTTAGATGGTGCCAATCCGGAGGATTTGAGTTTTTTCGTCTCCAAGCAACTACCAAGGCTGGTATATTTGCATAAATGGACAACACAGGATGGGGTATTTTTTTTCCCTTTTTGTTTCTTTTCTGCACGATCCACAAAGCTGCACGGAAACTTCCAAAACAGGAAAAGGAGGGAATAGAGAGCAGGACACAAGGTGGGCGGGGGTGGGGAACGCGCACGCATACACCCTGAGCTCAGCACTGGCATAAAGGAGGAGGGAATACTGTACTCATTTGAGCTTACAGGTGGCCAATGAGAACTCAGAAAACTTTGTTCCCTTTCCCCCTCCCTCTCCCCTTCTTCAGCGAAAGGGTGTATTAGCTTGTCTATTTTTTCCCTAGATTTTTTAATACAAGTTTGGGTGTGTCCTGTCAAAAAAAAAAATCAAACAAACCCAAAATAATTTTTTTAAAACTCCCCCAAACAATAGAAAAGCAACTGAAAACCTCAATGAAACCCATGCTGAAATTTGCACATCACAAAACCACAGCAGATGTACAGATGCAATAATATACAATTCATGATTTATAATAAAACATTATACAATAAATAGGTTATTGTTACTTTTTTGTCAATCTGCAAATAGATTTCTCAGTGCATATCTGACACAATTAGCTTCTCTCCTGCTTTGACTCTCTGGTCTTCAAAACATTTCAGATTTTGAATGTGTGTGTGTGTGTGTGTGTGTGTATGGGAGTATACATCTTCATGGTGTTTGCTCTTTTGTAATTTTTCTTTTTTTCTTTTTACATTTTTGAAAAGTATTTACAATTGCTGGTTTTGTGCAGATAGAAAAGTCTCGTTTCCCTCAGCCCTCCCTCCATCCTTGCTTCCAATGGAGAAGACTTGCGAGCTTCTCCAGGTCAGATCCATCCAGCACTAAGGGGGCAGAGAGGGACAGTAACATAGGAGCTCGGGGGTCACTCGGGGGTTTTGCGGCTCCCAGTGTTCTGTTTTCAGTGGGAAACGGGTCCAAGTGGCTCTTTGAATGTTTTGGGTTGCCTACCCCTGCGTTAAAGCATTCGTGTTTGCTGATATTTATTTCCTTTAAACTGCTTTGCTTCTTCCATTTATTGTTTAAAGTGGTTTAATACTTCCATTTATTTCCTTTTATTCCCTTAAAACTAGTTTGAATCTTCCATTTGTTGCCATTTATTCTCTTAAAACTGATTTAATTGTTTTGTTTATTTCTGATCCACGAAACCTATAACCTCCATGCCATTTCTCACTCTTCTTATTCCTTTCTGCTTTGCTTTTTATTCCCTCTCTTTCATATACTTTCTTTTATCTTCACTGAAAGAAAATCCTAGAAAAAATTCCTAGAAAATCCCTCCAGGTCCCCACTATAATCTATGGTTCAAATGAAAGCAGCCTGTTCTTATTTATTATTTACTAACTTTCTGTAAATTTTGGTCCCACATTTAAAGGCAGGGTAAACATGCATTAAAATACATGCAGCAGTGGCACAGCATTAATGGTGGCCGGGGCTGTCTTTCTTGCCACGCCCACTTGGCGGCCACACCCACTTGGTGACCACACCCACTTGGCCACGCCCCCGGCACCTGGCGATGTAGAAACTAAAATAATTTTATGGTTGGGGGTCACCACAACATGAGGAATTGTATTATGGGGTCGCGGCATTAGAAAGGTTGAGAACCACTGATATAAATGCTATTGACTATAATCAAGCTAAATGGACTACGTGTGGAAACAGGCCTACACATTAAATGCCAAATATGTTTGCACATCCTACCAAACCTGGCACATTCGAAGGATTTGTGCAACCTGGTGTGCTTCAAGATAACCAGAGCAACGGATTTTTCAGCATCGTTTGAACTCCCTATCAATTGAACCAGATACAAATATGGGTTCAAGTTGATTTTCATGAACTGGAAACCACAATTGAGATTCCCTCAGTATCAAAGACTCATTATTATTATTATTATTATTATTATTATTATTATTATTATTATTATTATTATTATTGTTGTTGTTGTTGTTGTTGTTGTTGTTGTTATTGTTGTTGTTATTGTTGTTGTTATTATTGTTATTATTATTAATCTGGCCCAAAAGAATTGTTTCATTTTTAAATGTGAAGCTTGAGAGAACATCACTTCTTATTTTAATTTGACTTGGAAAGAAAAGGACTGTCCAACCAAATGGGCCCTCTATTTCGTCATTGTGGCCCTAAATTGTATTATTAGACCCCAGTCCAACATTACATATAAACAATATGTCAAAGAAGTCACTAACAGAATGCGAAAGTTGGCTCATGTCCCTGTCCGGACACGGACAGGAGCCCTGGATGTTGGAGGATGGTTTTCGGGAATGTTTGATAATTGGAAAAGGATATTGTTCATTGTGGTTTTGGCCTTGGGAGGGTTGTTGTGTTTATCATACCTTATCCCGTTTATTTAGAGAATTGTTAGATCTACTATACCCGGACCAACTTTTGCTGCCACTCCTGTCTATAATGATGAACCAGCTAAAGCAATGATTTTGAAACCTTTACCTTCTGACTATATTCCCCTCTTCAAGAGTCCCTAAGCCTATTTTATATTAAAAAGGGAGGAGTGAAGGGATTTTATTATGCTTAAGGTTGATATTAGTAATATTGATATTAGTAGTGATACTTTGTAATCGTTATATATATCTTTGTTTATGTGCAAGCAGCTTTGTAGGTGCTTTAGATTGGGAAATTAGTTGTATAGAAGCAAATGTTTCATGCTTTAGATACAGGTGATTGCTTACATGAAAAGAGCATGGTAAGGAGAGTGGGAAAAGGAGTTATGGATGGAGCCTGGGTTTCTGTGTATGAGTCATCATCTAGGAATTATTTTTTTGTGCCATCTTATGCGTGGTACCAAGACCTGATCTTTTTGTTCTGGAAAGGTATAAAAGATGGAAGACATCTTTCCTGGTTGTTGCTTTCATCTCTCTACCAGTCACGAAGAGAGATGGTGTCACCCAACTTTATTTTGATCAAAATAAAAGTTGTTTGCTTGCTGAAACCTCGGCTCAGGAGTTTCTTTGGCTCTTTTAAATTCCTGAGTAATGCTGGGACAATTGTGAGGCTAAGTGTAAAACCTTACAATGTAATAAAATCCTAATCTCTAACCCATTTTCCCAGCATCAAATACATCTCATATTTGAAAATACTCTGTATCTTCCTTTTTTAAAATCTTCAATGTGAGTCTGTTCATTTCTGCACATTCCAGTATTTTCTTGATGATGTCATCTTCAGAAGATGCTTCTTCATTTTTCCAATTCTACGCAAAAGTAATTCTTGTTGTTAATACATGTACCATTAAATATACATCTTCTTTCTCAAATTTTCCTGAAATTATACCTAATAAAAATAGTTCTGGTTTAAAGTCTACATGCTTTCTTAACATTTTTTCTAACCAAGTATGAATTTTTGACCAAAATTTTTTTGCTTTAGGGCAGGGGTCTGTGGCCAGTTAGGAACCGGGTCACACAGCTGGAGGCATGCAGAGAGTCTACAGGGATCTAGGCATGGGCGGGAGAGTGGCAGGGCAGAAGCCAGCTTGCTCAGTGCAAAGGTTCTCCAGCGGCTGTGCTTGCAACTGGCTTGAAATGTCTGAGCTCAGCATCCTCTTCCTCCTCCTGCTTCTTGGGCTCTCTCTTCTTCTGCCTCCTCCTTCATCTTCCTCCTGCTACTTTTTCTTCCTCCTCCTCTTCTTCCTCACTTTCCTCCTCTCCCCCTCCCGGCACTCAGCTGGGCTCGTGCTCCCTTGCACCAAGTTTGCAAGGCAAGTGCGCACCAGCCAAGCTTGCAAGGGGGGGGCTTCCCCAAAATCATTAGAGGGTGATTTCCCCCCCCCCAAGGTATCTGTTTGTGAGGTTGCTTTCTCAGGCTGCAAATAGGGGCAAGGAGAAGCTACCTTTTGCTTTAAGCACTGCATCTTCAAGGGAATCTCTCTCTCGTTTGCATCTTTTCTAAGACCGTTGAGGTTTTTTGCTTTTGTTTTGATGGTGCTCCAGGTGCCTCATGTTTTGGCAATTTCCTGCCTGCTTTTTGTGGTTTAATTTGGTGTGTCTGTGTGTGTATGTGTGTTCATACTCCTTTCTTCGTGCAGCTCTCAAGTTTGCAAGTCAAGCGCGCTCCTACCCAGCTTGCAATGGGGGAGGGGGGAAGGAGAGAAGGTACATTTCTCCTTAAGCACTGTGTCTCCAAGGGAATCCCTCTGTCATCTTCACCTTTTCCAAGGCTGCTGGGCTTGTGCAGTGCCCTCCCTCTCCCCCCCCCCTCTTTGAATGGTTTTCTCAGCACTGCCTCAACATTCTGGGTCTTTGGTTTGTTTTACTGAAAGGCTGAGTTTAGGATTGTCTCTTTTCCTTCCCACTTTCTTAGAAGCAGAAAGTCACTGGTCTAATCTAATACAATGTAATAATAACAGAAATAAAGTGCATTATTTATTTGTTTATTTAGAAAATTTAGAATGTAATGAATCATCCTGAAACCTCACCTCCTCCTCAGGTCCATGGAAAAATTGTCTTCCATTAAACCTGTCCCTGATGCCAAAAAGGTTGGGGACCTCTGCTTTGGGGTACATCCACCAAAGATGATAGCACGTGCCTGGTTTTTGCCTACATTTCCAACAATTGCTAGACATATTTTTAAACATTTTTGCTAGACTGGCTGGTGGTAACTGCCATCTATAAAACATTTTATACAGATTTTCTTTATATGCAGTTGCCATTGTTATTTTATAATTTCTTTCCCAAAGATTTTGCCAGTTTTCTAACTCTATATTGTGCCCAATGTTTTTAGCCCATGTTATCATTGTTTCTTTTACTTGTTCATCTTCCATCTTTAAGCTTAACAAAAATTATACAACTTCAGAGAACAGCAACTAAGATGATCAAGGCCTGGAGATTAAAACATATGAAGAACGGCTGTGGGACTTGGGTTTGGCTAGTCTAAAGAAAAGAAGAAATAGGGGAGACATGATAGCAGTATTCCAGTATCTGAGAGGCTGCCACAAGGAAGAGGGGGTCACGTTCACCAAGCATCAGAGGGAAGGACAAGAAACAATAGTTGGAAACTGATCAAACAGAAAAGCAACCTGGAATTAAGGAGAAACTTCCTGACAGTGAGGACAATCAACCAGTGGAACAGCTTGCCTCCAGAAATCATGGGCGCTCCATCATTGGAGATGTTTAAGAAGAGACTAGACAATCACCTGTCTGAGATGGTATAGGTTCTCCTGCTTGAGCAGGGTGCTGGACTAGAAAACCTCCAAGGTCCTTTCCAGCTCTGTTCTGTTCTGTTCTATATCAGTTTTTTGTCTGATGTTAATAGTACCTGATCAAACATTGTCTGCTCTTTATAGAAACCATATATTTTGTTATCTTTCTCATATATTGTTTGTATTTGTAAATGAGGCCACCATGATAAGTCGATGCCCTGTTTTTCCATCTCTTGTTTGGTTTTTAAGTTTCCTTCAATATTCAAGATATCTTTGTACGTTAGAATTTTCACAGGATTAATTAAATTTGGGTGAGCGAACACTTCCATTGTTGAAAGCCACCCTGGAATTTTCATATATATTTTCACTTTTATCTTTTCCCATATTAAAAAAGAGCATTTCTTAAATAATGATTTGGAAAATATCTGTGAATTTTGTTCTTCCCATAACATAAAAAAGCGTGTCATCCAGTGGTCGGATTCAGCCAGTTCGCACCACTTTGGCAGAACCAGTAGCTAATTTTTTGTTGCCCAGGCCCGGAATGGACTTCCAGAAGCGGCATCCACACAGAGAACTGGTTGTTCACATATTTGAATCCCACCACTGGTGCCATTCCAATTGCAAATCATGTCCTTCTAAATATAGTAGTCTTTTATTTCTGATAGAAGTAAAAGAAAGATCTTCAACATTTAATATTGAAAGAGAAATTTAAAATTGAATTTGCTGCAGTGGAAATTTTCTGAGTAGAGAAGCTATGGTGGGAAAGAGGAAAGGTTAACATAAAGGATGTAAAGGAAATATGTAGGCAAAAATATCTGGGTCTTAAGAGTGGGAAAAGGAAGAAGAAAACATCTGTAATAGAAGATAATTAGCAAAACAGGAAAGAACCTATTTTTCTAAGAAGTCATAAAAAGGGGGCCAGAACTCAGGCAACTGAGCATGCGCAATTAATTGATTAATATTAACTGACACACCTTGCATAAATTATCTCCTAATTTTAATGTACATGTGATGTATGATTTAGTATGTAGCAGGAAATATGTAGGAAGCGGTCAGAAAGAGTGTAACCTCATAGTACCTCAGCCAATGGGGAAAGAGGAGGGATGTGGCGGCCGGGACAAGGGATGTGTAAAGAAAGAAATATTTTGGGTTAAAACTTTGGAGAGAACCAAGCTTTGATAGCTTCTTTCCCCGCTTATTGCAATAAACAAAACAAAAGGCCTTCACTGTGTCTTGGCTGGTTATTGGTCAGGCGAGCTTGCCTCTGGTCATGAAGGAAAGTAGCCAGGAGCACATAACAGCCTTGGGGGCTCCTCCGGGATTTGCATCCGTTCCATCTTTGGCAGCCAGGGATATTCAAAAGGGGAGTGCGCACCTGGATAAGTTTTTCCCAGCCCTAAAGGTCGGATTGCCCCTCCTAAAACAAGGAGGAATCGGAAATCCCGAGACAAAAAGCCAGGACCCAGTGAAAACCTAAGGGAAAGTCGGCCGACTTAAGGAAGGACTTCAACTCAGCCTGACAGGTACGATACCAGAGGGGTATCTATATATCAGAGGGGTATTAATGGGCAATAAGAGTTTGAAGAGGACGAACGCCTCCCCAGCCAGTGTGCCGGCCAATAAGGAAAAAACAATAAAAAAGGGTTTTGGGGATATGTCAAAAGTAAAAGAAAAGTTAAAGAGGCTATAGGAAGTTTAGAGAACGAGAATGGGGAAGTCGTCAAAAGTGATCTTGAGAAGGCGGAGATTCTAAACTCCTATTTTGTATCTGTTTTTTCTAAGAAAGATAATGTAATTGCAACTGACCTTCACTGTGCTATTGAAGGACTAAGAGAATTAAGGCATGTAATCGACACAGAGAAGGTAAAGGAACACTTAGCTAACTTAAATGAGTTTAAGTCTCCAGGTCCAGATGGATTACATCCTCGGGTACTGAAGGAATTAGCAGAAATAATTGCTGAACCACTTGCTGTAATCTTTGAAAAGTCATGGAGAACAGGAGAAGTCCCAGATGATTGGAGAAGGGCAAATGTTGTCCCTACCTTCAAAAAAGGGAAGAAGGCAGACCCAGGGAACTACAGGCCTGTTAGCCTGACTTCAATACCAGGAAAGATTCTTGAACAAATTATTAAGCAACATATATGTCAGCATTTGGATGGGAATTCAATAATTAACAGCAGTCATCATGGGTTTGTAACAAACAAGTCGTGTCAAACTAATCTAATTTCATTCTATGACAAAATCACGGAATGGGTTGATCAGGGAAATACAGTAGACATAGTATTTCTGGATTTCAGCAAAGCTTTCGACAAAGTATCTCACACCATCCTCATTGAAAAAATGATCAAATATGGGATTGACAGGGTGACTGTTAGGTGGGTTCATAACTGGCTTAGTAATTGTACTCAAAGAGTGGCTATAAATGGCTGCACATCCAACTGGAAGAAAGTCTCAAGCGGAGTACCACAAGGCTCTGTTCTGGGCCCAGTTATGTTTAATATTTTTATAAATGATTTGGATAAGGGAATTGAGGGGAAACTGATCAAATTTGCAGATGACACAAAGCTAGGAGGGATTGCAAACACCAGAGCAGAGAGAGAAAGGATTCAAAAAGATTTAGAGAAACTCGAACAATGGGCTGCAACTAATAAAATGGTATTTAACAAGGAAAAATGCAAGGTACTACATCTGGGTAAGAAAAATGAAAAAAGCACATATAGTATGGGAGGAATCCAGCTGAGCAGCAGTACATGTGAAAAGGACCTCGGTGTCCTAGTGGATCATCGATTGAACATGAGGCAACAGTGTGAAGCAGCTGCAAAAAAGGCAAACACGATCCTGGGGTGTATCAAGAGAAGCATAGAGTCCAGATCACGTGAAGTTATTATTCCCCTCTACTCTGCCTTGGTCCGACCTCACCTGGAGTACTGTGTCCAGTTCTGGTCACCCCAGTTCAAGGAAGACACTGACAAACTGGAGCAGGTTCAAAGGAGAGCTACCAAGAAGGTGAACGGTCTACAAACCATGTCCTATGAGGAACGGTTAAAGGAATTAGGAATGTTTAGTCTACAGAAAAGAAGACTGAGAGGAGACATGATAGCTGTCTACAAATACTTGAAGGGCTGTCACAGTGCAGAGGGATCAGCCCTGTTCTCACTTGCCCAAGGAAGGACTAGAAACAATGGGATGAAACTGCAGGGGAAAAGATTCAGATTAGATGTTAGAAAAAAATTTCTAACAGTAAGGGTGATCAACCAGTGGAACAGGTTGCCACAGGAGGTGGTGAGCTCCCCTTCGATGGAGGCATAGACGTAAACAAGAGGAAAAGAGGCGAGTTTTAGAAGCGGAAATAAGAAAGAAAGAGTTATTATTAATAGATAATCCAGATGATAGTAATATTAAAGAAGGGATAAAGGTTTTACGGAAACAATTTGATATTTTGATGACCGACCAGGTTGCCAGGAATATACAATATGCTAAACATAATACTTTTTTTAACGCTAATAAACCTGGCAGATGGCTGGCTTATACATTAAGGAAAAAACAAAAATCCCGTTTAATTGAGAAGGTAGAATATAAGGGGCAAGAAGTATTTCACCAAGAAACTATTAAGAAGGCTTTTCTAGAGTTCTACACCAAATTGTATGCTGAAGAAAAAGTTCAAGAGGAAGAGATAGATGCCTTTTTACAAAATCAAATGTTTCGGAAATTTCTTTGGAACAAAGAGATAGATTAAATGCTTTGATTAGGTCAGAAGAAATTATTGATGCAATTAAACAATTGAAATTGGGAAAATCTCCAGGAACTGATGGTTTTACCACGATTTATTATAAGTGTTTACAGGAGGAAATGGTGGAACATTTGAGGGAGTTATTTGTCAATATACAAGAGGGTGGTCGGGTTCCACCCTCTTGGAAAACGGCTAATGTATGCTTGATTCCTAAAGAGGGCAAAGATAATGTTCAAGTAGAAAATTTTAGACCTATCTCCTTGTTAAATACGGATTACAAGATTTTTGCAAAAATCTTGGCTAATAGATTAATGACAGTTTTGACACAGAAGATTCACCCGGATCAAACTGGTTTTTTACAAGGGAGACAGATGAAAACCAATGTTAGACAACTTGTTAACATATTGGAATATTTGGATAAACATATTCAAGTACCGGCTGTCTTAATGTTTTTAGATGCAGAAAAAGCTTTTGATAGATTGAATTGGACATTTCTGCAAAGGCTTGTGGTAAGGATGGGAATGGGGGACCAGTTTATTAACTCTATATCAGCTATATATCAGAAACAAACAGGACAGATCATAGTGAATGGACAATTAACAGATTCATTTAATATAGAAAAGGGTACTAGGCAGGGTTGCCCCTTATCCCCTTTGTTGTTTGTTTTAACTTTAGAGGTACTATTGAACAGGATTAGAGCATCAGAGGAATTAAGGGGGGTACAAATTAGACAACATGATTATAGATTATGTGCCTTTGCAGATGATTTACTTGTGACACTAACTCAGCCAGTACAATCGGTTCAGAGTTTGATGGAAATTATTCGAAATTATGGAAAAGTTTCAGGTTTCAAATTAAATTTATCCAAGACAAAGATGTTGGTTAAAAATTTTGATAATAAATTAAAACAAGATCTGGAAAGAATAACGGGATGCGAGATAGTTAAAAAAGTTAAATATTTAGGAATTTATATAGAAGCTTCAAATGGTAAATTATATAAGAATAATTATGAACTCTTATGGTGCAAAGTACAAAAAGAATTGGAGAATTGGAAAAAATTACAATTATCTATGTTGGGCAGAATAGCCGCTATTAAAATGAATGTATTGCCGAAATTCTTATTTTTATTTCAAATGTTACCAATACTTAAAAAGGATGGAAATCTTGATGAATGGCAGAAAGGTATAAACAAATTTATCTGGGATGGCAAGAAACCAAGGGTCAAATTTAAAATTATTCAAGACACAAGAGAGAGAGGTGGTTTGAAAGTGCCTAATTTTAAATTATATTATGATGCAGCAGTTCTAGTGGCAATAAGTGATTGGATTAACTTAACAAATGAAAGAATATTAAATATAGAAGGATATGGGTTAGTATACGGGTTCCACGCGTACTTAGTTTATGATAAAAAACTGGATAGGGGTTTTAAAGAGCATATAATAAGAAACTCTGTGTTGCGTGTCTGGAAAAAGTATTATTATAAGTTAAATGGCAAAATTCCTTTATGGACAGTCCCCAGGCACGCAATACAGAGTGTAGGTATACAACAAATTCAAGACGTGGTGCCCTATGATAAACTTTTAAATAAAGAGGGGAATAGCCTAGAACTGAAATCATTAGACAGATTAAGGGAGGAAGGTATAGCTCATAATTGGTATTATTATGCACAACTTCAAGCCAGATGGCAAAAAGATGTCAAGATGGGTTTTTCCTTAAAGGATGATGAAAAATTAATTATACAAATTAGAGATCAAAGAATGATGCATATTAGAAGAATATATGATGCTTTAATTGAAATTGATTCTGGAACTGAATTAATTAAAGATTGTATGATTAAGTGGGAAGGTAATTTCGGACACCCAATTATGATGGAAACTTGGAAAAGAATATGGGTGAAAAATGTTAAATTTACACAAGCTCAGCACTTAAGAGAAAATTTTTACAAAATGTTTTACAGATGGCACTTAGATCCAAAAAAATTATCGTTTATGTATCCAAATTTGCAACCCAAATGTTGGAGATGTGATTCTATGGACGCTACTTATTTTCACATTTGGTGGTCTTGTAAAAAAATTAAGGCTTTTTGGATAAAAATATGGTGGATTCTTTGAAATGGATAGATTTCTTGTTTCAGTACGGGGTTGGACTAGAGAACCTCTAATGTCCCATCCAACTCTGATATTCTGTTTTTGTATGTGTGGCATGCTTCAGTGATTTTCCTTTGCATTTTAGTTTGGATTTATCCTTAATAATGCATTTGAGGGTATTCTTGTCAAAGGAACAATCTTATGATGTTTTATTTAACATCTCATAAATATGTGTCTTTGGGACTCCTTGCTACTGCAAAAAAAAAGATGATTAATTGCTGCATACTGTGTGTGTCCAATTTGTTTTCCTTTTCTTTGGAACCAAGGAGGAGAAGGGAAATCTTTATAGAAAACCAATTTGGTTTCAGGGTTATAGCCACAGGCTGCAAGGCTGGATTTGAGTTCAAATCCTGCTTTAGCCATGAGGGTTGGCTGAGTGTTTTGGGGCTGGTATATTTTTGTTCAGCCCTAGGAGGGAAGTTTTGGCAAGCCACTTCTGTAAATGTTATGGCAATTTTCCTCCTGAGGGCTGTTTCAAGCAAAAGTTTTGTATAAATTTTTACTGTCTGGTTTGGTGATGGGAGAAGGGAGAGACAATCTTTTGTCTTCTTAGCTATCCTGGTATTCGTTGATGTGCTGCCACAAGAGTGATTTGAATGTTATTTGCCTGAGACAAAAGGCATTCCAGAAATGTTGGCCCAATGCTAATTGGTGAGCCTATGTGCTTTACCTTTTAAAATCCTGAATGTGTTATTTACAATAAGTTTATTGAGTTATATTTTTGTAACATGGTATCTAATCAGGGTGAAAGGGGGAGGAGAAAGAAAAATGTGACAATTTTTGATAGAGCTTCCATGGACAAATATAGTCTATCTGATACAGGACAAATGGTTTTTTTTCTTTCTTTTCTTTCCTCCACTTTTAAGCTGTGGAAGCAAATACATTTTTATGTAGCTTCCCAGTTTTGTAAGATATTATTCTGGGAATTATAAAAAAATGGGAAAGCAACTTTTTGGCAGAAGAAAGAATTGAGGGTGTCTAGCAAATAAAACCCAATTGGTATGAAAGGAGGTAAAATATCTAGAATATATTATAGTTGAAGGGGAAAGGAAAATAGATAGTAAAAGGATTGAGGTTATAGTAGATTTATAATTACCAAACAACAAAAATGGTCTTAAGGGGATTTTGTGGTTATCACAAGGTACTGCAAGAATGGTGATCCAAAAACTGTATGAGGGGAGTCATTGGGGAATTAAAGCATAGGTAGAAATGTATTTGAAATTCTATGCTACCCTTGGAATTTATGGAATAGCCCAAAGGGCTACAGAGGGATGTTTGATATGTAAAAGGATTAATAAAGTGTTAAGGCTCCCAAAGGAGGGAGACAAATAGCTAAATGTAGAACAAGTACTGGGGTCTCTGTCTTCTCTTTGACAGAAAGGCTTGGTGGCACGAACAACTCCTTTGGAATTTTCAGTCCATAAGATCCAGCTGGGATAATGGGTGCTGATTTGCAAATGGAAGGAGGAACTTCTACAATCAAAGAAGGGAAGTTCCTTATGTTAAATCTGCTGTCCGGAGGCCTGAGAAAGGTTGGACTCACACGAGCAAAGGTGGTGACTGGACCTGAAAGAGGGTGGACGATTATTCCAGAACAAGGACTGAAAGCCACGTTTAAAAGGACTTGAATGGGTAGTGGACCAGAACCCCTACCTATTTTGAATATCTCTATTAGAATTTCAGGTGACCCCAGATGAAGAACAAAAATGTTGGTGGTAACTCATCAAAGAAGTAAAAGTGGTTTGTTATAAATAAAACAAATAACTAAGACAGAAGTCATACCATTAGAAACTGAAAATGTAGAATTCTACGTTGTAAGAATTAGGTGGTAAATGTATATCTTTTGTTATTGTCACTGTGATTGCTGTAGCTGTTATTACTGTTGTAATTGTGGATCAATTTGTGGGTGTGAAATACTGTGTAATAATCATGAGGGGTGGATTCTACTTCTAATATTACTGAAGACAACACACCAGAGCAGCGTGGGAAATAAAGGTAAGAAAAAGTGGGATTTAAAGGTAGATGACAATCATGAAGCAGAATGGATATTGCAAAAGGAATCAAGAAAGTGGCTAAAGCTCCTGAACAAAAGTATGAAAATATGTGGAGCGATTGGGGTTGGTTAACTAATTGGTTTCCAACACTGAATGGTTAAGACAAATGTTTCTTGCCCTAAATTTTGTAGTGGTTGTAGGACTTATGTGTTGTGCATGTCTGCAATGTATTCCTTTATGTGGATCCACTTTAACCAAAGCTGTAGGAAAAGCTTTTAGGAAAGCCTTAGGAAAAGAAGAAGTTATACAGTTAATAGTTGTAAGATTTTCTAAACATGATAATGAAGACCTTTCAGTGTAATAAAAATCAAAAGGGGGGGATTTGATAGAAGTAAAAGAAAGGTCTTCAACATTTAATATTGAAAGAGAAATTTAAAATTGAATTTGCTGCAGTGGCAATTTTCTGAGTAGAGAAGAGGGAAAGAGGAAAGGTTAACATAAAGAAAGGATGTAAAGGAAATATGTAGGCAAAAATAGCTGGGTCTTAAGAGTGGGAAAAGGAAGAAGAAAACATCTGTAATAGAAAATAATTAGCAAAACAGGAAAGAACCTATTTTTCTAAGAAGTCATAAAAAGGGGGCCAGAACTCAGGCAACTGAGCATGCGCAATTAATTGATTAATATTAACTGACACACCTTGCATAAATTATCTCCTAATTTTAATGTACATGTGATGTATGATTTAGTATGTAGCAGGAAATATGTAGGAGGCGGTCAGAAAGAGTGTAACCTCATAGTACCTCAGCCAATGGGGAAAGAGGAGGGATGTGGCGGCTGGGACAAGGGATGTATAAAGAAGGAAATATTTTGGGTTAAAACTTTGGAGAGAACCAAGCTTTGATAGCTTCTTTCCCCGCTTATTGCCATAAACGAAACAAAAGGCCTTCACTGTGTCTTGGCTGGTTATTGGTCAGGCGAGCTTGCCTCTGGTCACGAAGGAAAGTAGTCAGGAGCACATAACAATTTCTACGAGTTAATGCACATGCTTGATAGTATAAAACCCAGTCCGGAAGTCCAAAGCCTCCATTTTCTTTAGATTCTTGTAACAATTTCAATCTGATTCTAGCTTTTTTCCCTTGCCAGATGAATTTCAAAATCAATGTGTTTAACTCACCATAAAAATTTTTCTCTATTTTTATAGATATTGTTTGAAATAAAAACAATAGTTTTGGTAAAACATTCATCTTAACCGTAGCTATTCTTCCTAACATTGACAATTGTAAAATTTTCCATTTTTCCAGGTCTGGTTTTTATTTGTTTCAATAGTTTTATATAATTGTCTTCTTTTATTGTTGTGCATCTTGCTGTGAGGTATATTCCCAAGTATTTAACTTTCTTGACTATCTGGAGATCTATTTTTCCTGACATTTGACTTTTTTGTTTATGTGTATGGTTCTTAACTATAACCTTAGGTTTTTTTCTGTTTATTTTCAATCCAGCTACTTCTCCAAATTCTTCTATCTTTTTCAGTAATTTAGGGCTTGTCTCCAAGGGTTCTGCAAGTATAAATACCAAATCATCAGCAAATGCTTGCAGATTATATTTTTCATCTTTTATCTCCATTCCCTTAATTTCTGGGTCTTGTCTAATGTTCTGTACCGAGCAGGAAATCTGCTTCACTCTTGCCCAACACAGGCAGAATAACTCCACAAACGAATAACATTCAGACTATTTATTCTTCAGGAATCTCTAAACAATAACTCACAGTTAATGAAGAGTTCTTTTGAGGCACATTTCATAATCTGTCCATTCTTGTGGTGTAAAAAAATAAAGGTAAATTCACCCCATGTTTGTACGGAACAAAAGGCCTCATGGCTGGACTACACAAAGACTTTTCAGACTGGCACGTAGCCAGGAAATCCCGTAATTAAACGTAAGTCCCTCCCAGTGGCCAGTTAGAACACAGATCTGACCAAACAACTAAAACTACATTTCCCAGAAGACCATCCCTTAAGGGGACAGCTTCTTTAACCCTTAAAATGCTACTTGCTCTAACAGCACATCTAACATTTCTATTCAACACTTCCAAAGTTAGTATAAAGAGCAATGGAGATAATGGACACCCTTGTCTTGTATCCTTTTTAATATTAACATTCTCTGTAAAATCACCATTTACAATTACTTTAGCTAAGATATATTGTTTTAATTATTTTATAAATTTTTCTCCAAAGTTCATACTGTTTAATTGTCTCATAAATTGCCAATTTACATTATCAAAAGCTTTCTGTGCATCTAGGAAAATTAGTGCCATTTGTTTCCCTGGATCCATTTCATATTATTTCAATGTATCCAAAATAATTCTTAAGTTGTTTTTTATTTGTCTCTTGGATAGAAATCCATTTTGGTCTCGATGAATAAATTCAGTCAAAAATCTTTTCAATCTCTCTGCTATTATTGAGGCAAAAAAATTATAATCCATGTTTAATAGTGATATTGGACTATAGTTTTTTTATCTGAGTCAAATCTGGGTCTTCTTTTGGGATTAGAGTAATGTTGGCTTCTGTCCAGGTGTTTGGTACTTTGGCCTTTGATAGAACCTCATTGCAAACCTCTTTCATTGGTAAGCTTAATGTGTCTTGTAGACATTTATAGAACTCTGCCGATAATCCATCTGGTCCTTCCCAAGTCATCTTTATCAGATTATAGTCTGCTCATATGTTGGTTTCTATTTCAGTCTCATGTAGTTCAGAGGATAGCCATATCATGTCAGTTCTGGACCATGATTTGTGCCTATTCAAATAAAATGTATACTGAGATTTTTTTGGATTTTTTTTCTCTCCAGATATCCTGTATACAAATTTCTTCTGTCATTTTGAAAAAGGCCTTAGGTAATATATTTCTTCCTTTTTTCCCTATTTTAGTGCTTTTATAGTCTAGTTTTCTGTCTTGAATTGCACTGAAATCTCCTAATAAGCAAATGTTTTGATATTGGGTTTCCACTATTTTCTTATGTAGTTTTTGGTAAAATTCTTCTTGTTTGTTGTTTGGTGCATATATTGCTACCATCAATATCTGTTTATGATTTATCATTGTTTCCACCATTAATATTCTTCCTTCTTCATCTGTATAGACTTGTTTAGAATCCATTGTCTCTTTAATATATAAAACAACTCCTCTTTTCTTTTGTTGTGCTGATGAGAAGTAAAGTTTCCCAGTTTTGGGGCATTCCAAAAGTTTATAGTGTTGTCTTTTTATATGTGTTTCTTGAAGGCAGACTATATCCATTTTTAATTTTTGTAGTCGTGTGAAAAATTTTTTCCTTTTTCATGGGGAATTCAATCCGTTTATATTTGTCGAGAGGATCCCATTTTCCTTCTCCATTTTCTTTCATTATATTTAGGTTTCATTCTCCTTGTTGTTCTTGTCTGTCTTTATTCTTTTGCCTTTGCCCCTTCTTCTTGATCTGTTTTCTATTTATTCTTCCTCTTCTGGTGTCACCTCACCTTGTTTTCTACGTTCCTTGTGTGTTTGAAATTCTGAACTTTTTTCTTAAAAGAAAGGTCTGTATCTCTCATAGAATTCCATTGTTTTAAAGATACAGTCTAGTCTGTATCTCTTAGAATCCCAGTTGATTAGAATCCCTTCTAGGGGCAGCCATCTAAGTTCACTCCTTTTTCAATTAATTTTTAGGTCAATTAATTTTGATATTCTTTTTGTGAACCTCTTATACTTTTTGGAACCTGTTTCAGGACTACAATTTCCTTTTCTTTATACCGCAATGGATCATCTCTCACTCTTCTCAATATCTCATATCTTGTTGATTTTTTCACGAATTTAACATGTACTTCTCTGGGAAGTCTGTGTTTTCTTGCATAACTCGAATTGACTCTACATGTTTGATCTATCTCTCCTTCCATTTCCTGTTTCCCAATTTCCCACACAACTGCTAGCAGCTCTGTCATCAGATCTGGGAGGTCTTCTTCTTTATCTTCCACTATATTCTGAAATCTTAAGAAATAAAATGTTTTGTCCATTTCCAGAATTGTCACTGAATCCTTCAAATCTTTATTAGCCCATAGCAGCCTTTGGTTTTCTTATTTTATTTCTTCCATCTTTTGGTCATTGCCTCTTATTTGTCTTCTATTTTCTGAATTCTTTGTTCATTTTTTGTGATCATTTTTTTTTAAATTTTCTAATTGTGAATTTAAGGCATGAAAGCCAGATGGGTGACCTTCAGCCGGTCACTCTCTCAGCCTGGTTATTCTTATGGGAAAAATAGGAGGAGGAAGGTGTGCTGGATATATATGCCACCTTGAGCTATTTATAAAAACAGTAAAGGTGAGATGCAAATAAATAAATAAGGAAAGAATCTTACATTTCTTTTATGAGTCAAACAGACAGTGGACCCTGACCATCTGTAATAGCCATAAGAACTTTAGAGGATGTTGTTGTTATTCTTTCTGTGTATAGCATTATGGTTCAGTTTCATGATCCTCTTGAGTATCATCTAACTGAAATACTATAAAATTAAATAAATTTTATTTAATTTGCCATGGAATTGTCAGTACAGTAATGAAACCTCTACAATCCTTAAGTGTTACTGTATTTTTAAAAAGGCAATTTTCAGGTACTTTGAATTGCTATTGGCAATGATATGAATAACTTCATCTACCAGCAACAGTTCAATGGATCAATCATTCAGCAGACTATCAAATTTTTATTGTTTTAACCACAAATGAGGATAGTAGGTGAGAAAAAAGTCATAGATGCTAAAGAGATAATATGCTTGCATGATATATTCATAATATCTATAGCAGTGGTTCTCAACCTTGGGGTCGCGACCCCATTTGGGGTCGCGAGACCATTTCGCAGGGGTCGCCGGGCACCGCCGGCCACCATTTTGTTTTTTTTATTTTTATTTTTTTTATTTTATTTTTAATTTTTTTTAATTTTTTTAAAATTTTTTATTTTTTTTGGCGCGCACGCGCCACGCACACTCAAATCCGCCCGTCGCAGCGGAATTTTTTTTTAAAAAAAATTAAAAAAAATTAAAAAAAATAAAAATAAAAATAAAATAAAATAAAAACAAAATGGCGGACCGCAACGGGCGGATCCGTGCATGCACAGCGCGTGCGATGGGCCGATCTGCACAGGCGCAGATCCGCCCGTCGTGGCCGCCATTTTGTTTTTTTTTATATTTTTTTTAAAAAAAATTAAATAAAAAAATAAAAAAACAAAATGGCGGCCCGCAACGGGCGGATGTGCGCATGCGTGGTGCATGCGATGGGCCAATCCGCACATGCGCAGATCCGCCCGTCGCGGCCGCCATTTTTTTTTTATTTTTTAAAAAAAAATAAAAAAAATTTTTTGCGTGCGCGCACACACGCGCACACCCCCAGGTCGGGGTCGCAGCGCGCATGGGCAGGGCAAGTGGGGTCTCAACCTCAGAAAGGTTGAGAACCACTGATCTATAGATTTGACTAGTAGTGTACATTGGTGGGGGAAGGGGGTCAAAATCTGCAATCTGGAGGTGCAGCATCATAATCCAAACTCTGAGATTAAAATGGGCAGAGCCACAGCTATTATCTTGCAGATTCTGACATGCATTCCCCTCCCCCCACATACACTGCTCTCTGTGGAGGCTGCTAGTTCTGGCTTATTTATTAAACTGCTGGTTAGAAATTTAGCTTAGGCGCTAAAAGTTAAGAAATAAAAACTGCTATTGATGATGTTGTCCCCATTTCGGGTCTGAGCCTGGTGCTGAAGCCGATGAAGAACACCAGATACAAGGTGCAGATTTTGTTGTCTTTTATTGAAGCGCTCTAAAAAAAGGGATTCTGCCAAAATGCCAAGGAACCCCAAACCACAGAATTAATAACGCTTTATACATTTTCTCTAAAGCAGAAGGTGGGATAAGGTGGGATATATAAGAAATACCATCTAATAAACATTTCAGTAATAATCTAACAATTATTCTATTGATCTCTAGCAGTCCCTATTCTTAAGCCTTGGCTAATGAATGCTTCAAGAGTTATCTAATACACATCCTATTTGTTCCAGGCCATCCCTATTCCTAACTTTTAGCTGAGTCTGCAAAATGCCTAACTCTTCATTACTTTTATCAGCTCTCTAACCAGCCAGAATTGTTACAAGCTTTACACGTGCATATTTCCTGTGAATAAGCATTCTTTGTTCTTACCAAACAAATTCCCCAATTACAGGCTTCCTGGTCTCTTTTGAAGTGTATGCCTAATCTTGCTTTGTTTTGGCATCCAGCCCATCATTCCCCCCTTTCAATCTGAAAATGATTTAATTTTCCAAGATTTACCCAACATCAATATCTGTGTACAAATAGACCCCATAGTTTGCTTACAGACAGAAAGGCAAAGCAGAAGCCATTGTAATCCACAACAGGTGATTAAGAGAACAATGACTATACCAAGCAGGGTCATTATTAGGGTTCTCAACCAGCTGAAATCAGGTAACCATCCTATCAGCCAATGCCACCAGCCTTCCCATTTTTTCATGTGGGGGGTTGCAGCTATCTTTGCTATGTGTGCAGCTCGGTTCTGGATTTCCTCTGATTTGTCTGGAATATACACACAGCATTGTTGTCCAATTAACATACACACACCTTTGTTGGATGCCAATATCATATCTAGAGCCATTCTATTCTGAATTGTTATTTGTGATATAGCTTCTTGTTCTTTTGCTGCAGCAATAAAAAGTTCCCCAGTCTCATTAGCTAGGATTTCCACCACTGCCTGTATATGATATGAAAGGCATTATTGAGGGACTGGAGCCCACCAAACCAGGAAGTGGTTGGTAGTCCTTCAGGTACTTTCTGGATTGTTCAAGGTCCCTATGGTGTCAGTCCAATGTTCTCTCAAATAGCACAGTTCAGAGAGAAAGTCCTCCATAACACACAATGATCTGAAAAGAAACAGGTAACTAGGAAGCTCAGAATATAAACTCCCATCCAGGCATTTGGTTCTATTAAACAGCAGCCGTAGACCTAAGAAATTTGTCATAGCTTAGACTAGGGGTCGGCAACCCACAACTCCAGAGCAGCATGAGGCTCTTTCATCCCTCTGCTGTGGCTCCCAGTCTTCCGTCGCCATGTGCAGTCCCACAAACAAAAGAAGTGAGACTAAAAATGTTCAATCAATCAATCCCAACTTCTCGCAGAAAAAAAACCGCGCAAAGTTGGAATTAATTGATTGAACTTTTTAGTCCCACTTCTTTTATTTGTGGGACTGCCCACAAACTTCTTTTGTTTGTGGAACTGCATGCGGCGGCAGAGGAAATGACAGAGGACCTCAGTGGAGCTGGGTTGCGGGGGGAGGGTTCTGCCAAGCATCTTGTACGGAGCCTGGGAAATGGGCCAGGTGGAGGGAGCTGCCAAAGCTACTGCCATGAGGCTTAGCAGATCTCCCCCAAGTGGCCATGATTCCCCCCACCCCAGCCAGCCAGCTACCATTGCCTGTTCTATTCCTCACCTGGCTGGCTGGCTGGCACAAAGCCTCACCACTGTCCTCCTCCTTGTCCTCCCCACTCAATCGGTTGCCAGCAGCTTGGGTGGCTCTGCTCCATCCAAGTTGAAGAAAGTGGAGGTGCAGCAGCAGGATTGCTCTCAAACGATAAGAGCTGGGTGTGCTGCTCGCTCATGTGTGCCCACATTATTGAGAGCAATCCTGCTGCTGGGCCTCCACTGCTGGGCCATGCCTGGGCTATACCCTGCCGCTGCCTCCCAAACTCCACCTTCGCCACTGGGTGAAGCAGTGGGGGAGCACTCTGTCCTGGGGAGAAGCAGTGGTGGTGGTAGAACGCTCCTTTGGGGGGGGTGGAAGAGTGGCTGATGGTGGGGTGCTTCATGCAGGGGGAAGCAGTGGTGGTGGTAGAGCGCTCCATCGGGGTGGGGGAAGCAATGGCGGCAGAGTGCTTCGTGCAGGAGGGAAAGCAGCAGCAGCGGTGGAGCGCTCCGTCGGGGTGGGTGGGGGAAGTAGTGGCTGGCAGCAGAGTGCTTTGTGGGGGGGAAAGCAGCAGCGGTGGAGTGCTCCTTTGGGTGGGGAAGCAGTGGCAGCAGGATGCTTTATGTGGGGGGAAGCAGCAGTGGCAGTGGAGAGCTCCATCGGGGGGGTTGGAGGAACAGTGGCTAGTGGTGGGGCACTTTATGGGGGGAAGCAGCAGCGGTGGTGGAGCGTTCTGTCAAGGGTAGGTGGATAGAAGCAGTGGCAGCGGGGTGCTCCGTGCGGTGTGGGGGAGCAATAGGGTTTTGTGGCTCCCAGTGTTTTCTATGTGAAATGGGTCCAAATAGCTCTTTGAGTATTTGAGGTTGCTGACCCCTGCTCTAGTTAAAGCAACCAGCTCAGCCAATTGGGCAGAAGTGTTTGCTGGTAATGGTTTGGCTTCTATAACTTCCCATGGCATGACCACTGTGTATCCTGCTTTTCTCTGGCCTTCTACCATAAAGCTACTACCATCTGTAAACCATTCGCAGTCAGCATTTGGGATAGGCTGATCACTAGGATCAGGACTACTGGCATAGACTGAATCCACCACTTGTAGACAATCATGATGTAATTCTGTATCCACCTGGGGCAAGAGTGTAGCTGGATTGAATGTATTGCATACCTCTAATTGTATGGCTGGGGAGGCAAGCAAGAGAGTCTATATTTTGCTTGGTGACTCCCTGTCATCCAAAATGCTCCCTTTACTTCTATAAGCTCTTGAACCCCATGTGGGGACCTTGATTATGAAATGGTGTCCCAGTGTTAATGTTTGAGCTTCTTCAACTAGCAGGGCTGTTGCAGCCACTGCTCGCAAACAGCCAGCCATCCCAATGCTATCCCGTCTATCTGCTTACTGAAATATGCCACAGGTCTTTGCCATGAGCCCAATTTCTGGGTGAGAACTCCCACTGCAATGCCTTTCCACTCATGTACAAAGAGAGTTAAAAGTCTAATGGGGTTTGGAAGTCCCAGTGCTGGTGCTTTTATAAACTCACTCTTTATTTCTGTGAATGCTTGTTGGCATTTTCTGGTACAAATATTTCCCTGTCCCCCACCCCTTTAATAGCTTCATAAAGGGGCTTGACAATTAATCCAAAAAACCAGCCATTCCCAAGAATCCCCTTAGTTGTTTTCTGTTAACAGAGGTCTTTAATTGACAGATTGCTTCCCTCCTTGGGACTAACAGCCTCCACTGTCCTGCAGAGATGCCATAGCCTAAGTATGTAACCTCATGCTGTGCAATTTGGGCTTTTGCTTTAGACACCTTATAGCCACAAGTTGAAGCCAATTCAAGAGCAGTATAGTTCCCTCTATACATTTCTCCCTTGTATCGGTACCTAAAAGCAAATCATCCACATACTGTACAATGAATACTCCTTGACCCATGATTGTTTATACAGCTCCTTGGCCAAGAATTGGCCAAAGATTATGGGACTATTTTAAATCCTTGTGATAATCTAGTCCATGTATATTGAACAAGAATGTCTAATAAGAGTTCTTGCCATTCAAGGGCAAAGATTGGTTGGCTCCAGTGGTGGGATTCAAATATGTGAACAACCGGTTCCGGAAGTCCATTCTGGGCTTGGGCAACAAATATTAGCTACTGGTTCTGCCAAATTAGTGCGAACTGGCTAAATCCCACCACTGATTGGCTCTCTTCTGTCAACTGAATACAAAAGAAAGCATCCTTTAATATTATATTGGTTTATATTAGCCACTTGTCCCCCTGGGGCTAAAGCCACCATGACTGGTGTAACAAATAGTGCCTTCCCTGGCTGTCTTGCTGCCCAAACCCATGGTTTCACAGCATTTTCTATTTCTGGTGGGATTGGGGAGACTTCTTCTTTTATTACTAAGACAGTTGCTCTCCTTATTTCCTCTTGGGGTATCTTCATCTTTATGTTTTCCCCTTTGCATGTTATGGTTGCTTGTAATTTACTAAGGATGTCCCATCCGAAGAGTGGGACTGGACATTCCGATAAATACAAGAATTAGTGAGTTAATATAGTGTGCTCTATTTTACATTCTAAAGGTTGTAAAAATGGGGCTGAAATAGTTTTTCCTGAAGCTCCAACAAGAGATATCTCATCAGCAGAGTTTCCGGTGACATCGTGGCAAAGCGGGTTCATGGGAATGAAGCTCCATTCCCCAAGCCTGATTTCTACCAGCTGGGGGGTCCAATAGGACTGAAAGTCACCCCGTAGAGGTGACTGGCTAAAGGGCAAAACTTTGTAGATCGCGGGCCAGCTGTAGCTGACTTGCTCGATGCAAAGTAGCCCTCTGGACTGGCAGGAAGAAAGGCTGACTGCACCCATGCGGTCAGGCAGAAGCAGCTGATCATTGGAGACAACAAATACTAACAAGCAGAAAGCAAAACAGCTGATTTGGGTGAGACTACCTTCCTTACCTCTCTACAAGTGAAAATACCGGTTCTGGAAAAAAGCACCCAAAAGCAAGAAATCCCCAAGCTTTAGGGAGGGGAGGATTTTTTTCTACCCCTCCCTCCTGAACTATAAGCAGCAGTTTAAGCTTTGGGGAAACTAAAACTGACTTATAACAATATTGTGAAGATAATTGAGGGATAAAAGAAGAACAATTTGGGAAACTTTTGCATTTATAAATCTTTTTTTATTATTCCTTCTTTGGAAACCATCGGATTTTAACTTTTTAACTTTTTTAAGTTTGATGGGAATGGACATCTAATGACATATAGTAGCAAAACTAAGAACTACATTTAACCTTGCTTTTTTAAATCTTACTAAGTTGTTTTGACTGGAGCTCTAAAAATTGGCTAGATGCCCAGACACAGCTTATAGTTCAAACTTCGTGGTGTCCTTGGAATCTATAGTCCTGAAGATTGTGGCTGGAAAAGAAAAGACTCCTTTTGGATTGCCCTTTTTTACAGGATGGATTACAATTATAAATAAAAGTTGTTTTGAAGTCATCTGACTTCCCTGGATTACAAATACAGCTTGATCTGGAATTTTTACAAGCTGTTTTGATAGAGTGAATAACAAGAAATTTCTACTAACAGAACACTTTGGATTGCAAATTTTGGTATATGTTTTCCTTTTTTTCCTTTTGTTTTTTTATTACTTATCATTTTTTTATTATTTACCTCTCCTATTTGTTAGGAGCCTATTGGATTACAAATTCTGATTTACTTGGTGGATTATAAAGTATGATTAAAAGATAAAGATGAAATTGATTTCCGGTTCCGGTCGCGGCATCGCTAGTCGTGCGGGGAGATTGCTCTCCCCACCGACTAGTTTTCCCTCTGTCGGCGGACCCTTATGTGGGTCCAAAGTCACCCTGGAGGGCGCAACTTTCCTATGAGGAGGCAGCATTCTGGCAGCAGAGGAGCGGCGGCTCCTCCAGCTGTCCAGACAGAACTCCGAGGGCCAACGGAGAAGAAGATCGGCCCTTTGCTTTGCCACAAGAAACCGCAAGTCCAAAGAACATCTAAGCTGCAGACCCACCATGGTGAATCCGGGTGAGACCTTTTTTCCCCTCTCTTTGTTTTTTTTTTTGTTTGTTGCCTGTAAGAGCTGTGTTGGAAAGATTTCCCTAGCTCGGAAAGGCAGCTTTCACTCATTGGGGAAGAAAGGTGAACAAAGGAACAAAGTAAAGTTTTAGAAATTATGTTGCTTTTTTTTTTATATAAGTACTCTGGGGTATTGGAAAAACTTTTTAATGAATTTTATTATTAGCCTATGTTGTTTCTTTTTTTGAGTAAAGAAAGAAGAATGAAAAGTGAAATGACTTTGGGGGGGGAAATGGATGTATTTACTTTTTTAGCTCTCTGAGGACATCTACTGGTTAAAAAGTAATATTGCAATTGGAGAGGAGATGATCTTTTTATATGAAAGTTAACTGGATGTTTGAATTTTTTTCTAAAATGGAGCTGTACTCACATTTAAATTGCAAACTTATTCTGGAGAAAATATATGAGACTAAAGAGGAAATATGTGCTACAATGAAAGAGCTTACTACAGAATTAAGAGCCAGAATCTCTTCCTCAAACTTTAAAACTGACTTTCAGGCTGCACCTGATTCTTCTATTAAACAGACTCTACAAAAAGAGGACCTAACTGAAAACAAAGAGAAATTGACTCTGCCTTATATGTAACTCAGTTATGGCGTTGAGAATCAGGAAAAGCAAAGATTGGGACTTGGAACTCTAAAGCAATGAGACTTTATGCAAAAAAAAAAATCAAAAGGCCAGTTCAGAGGTCAAAATGGTTCTTACTGATTCTAAAGATATTACAAGCAATAAAGAGAGACTTATCTGTTGGAAAGGAAACTTTGCTATGGAAACCTACTTGGCATTTGAAAAAACCCAGAATAAGATTTTTTTTTAAAAAGAAAGTTAAAGTTTTGAGTAATGGACTAAAGGCAATCTAGAACTATGGACTGACTTAAGGACCAAGATTATAAGTTAGATGTAAGAAAAATGGGATTAATGGAAGATATAAAATTTAGCTACATGGAAATTACTGATGATTTACTTGTTTGATGATTAATGAAATATCTTAAAGTTTGATGTTATCTTGTTAGTTTAAAGTTGATTGATGGTTTATATAGCTTTAGGACAGATTAATACTTTAATTTAAAAAAGAGATGTAAGAGAAAAAAGAAGTGACTAATGAAATACATATTAAATCCTTTAAGAATGTATTTGTTCTTTTTCTTTTTTTCTTTTCTTTTCTTTTTCTTTTGTTTAGGATAATAGGGTTATTTGTAAGAAAATTATTATGTAATCTTGAACTAACTTAATAAGATGATTTTTGCTTGATAAGATTGATGTCATTGGTTATGACAATTTAACTGGATATCCATACACTGTACTGGCTGTTCAGCCACTACTCCTTTATCCAAATCTAACGTTGACAATAGTTGAAATATTTTTCAACCTCTGGATGCAGAGAAGGTTAAAGAACAAAGACACACACGAGTAACTACTAAGTATACGGAACAAAGAGAAAGAGTACAGTCAACTTATGCATTGACATCTTCGGAAGCCATGGGGGCAAGACCTAAGAAGAAGGAAGAAGTGGATTTGGCCTTGCAGAAGCTTTCGCAAAAAGGTCATGTCAAATAAATATTTGACATGGAATGTGAATGGTTTAAATTCTCCACAGAAAAGGAAGAAGATATTTCATTATTTGAAGCAATGTAAAAATGATGTAATCTGCCTACAAGAAACACATATTAGAATTTCGGATCAGAAATATTTGATAAATAATAAGCTGGGTGCACATTTTGTGGCAGCATCTCTAGAGAAAAAAATGGAATTGTTATTTATGTTAAAAATCATATAAGAGCTAAATTAATAGAATCAGATAATCAAGGTAGATTTTTAGCTATTGAAATTTTATTAGATGGGAAGAAAGTTCTTTTGATGGGTATATATGCCCCAAATCAGCAACAAGGTACATTTTATAAGTTATTACATAAAAAATTAATACAGCTGGACTTGTATTAATGGGGGATTAATTTTAATGGGGGATTGGAATGGTATTCTTGATGTTGGATTGGATAAGAAAAAGATTTCATCTGTTCCACAATTGTGTTCTATCTTGCCTAAATCCTTTTTTGATATTAAGGACGATTTTAATTTGTCAGATATATGGAGAGAAAGACATGGCAAAGATCAAGAGTTTACTTTCTTTTTGGACAGACATCAATCATTTTCTAGGATTGATTTTATTTTAACTACTAGTGACTTTATTTTAAGGTTAAAGAAAGTAAAAATTTTACCTAACGTTCTGTCAGACCATAATCCGGTTATGATGGAATTAATGACTGGTCAGTCTTCTAGAAGATCTTGGAGAATTAATGAAAACTTGTTTAAATATGATACAAATGTGGAAGAATGTAAAAAAGCTATGAAGGAATTTTTTATGTTAAATATGAATAAGGAAACGACAATAGAAATGGTGTGGGACTCTAGTAAAGCTTATATGCGTGGGATTTTAATTGAAATGAATAAAAGGTATAGGCGTAAACAAGAGGAAAAAAGGAGAGTGTTAGAAGAGGAAATAAGGAAAAAAGAGTTATTATTAATAAAGAAACCAGATGATGGTAATATTAAAGAAGGGATAAAGATTTTACGGAAACAATTTGATTTGTTGATGACAGACCAAGTTGCCAGGAACATACAATACGCTAAACATAATACATTTTTTAACTCTAATAAACCTGGCAGATGGTTGGCCTATACATTAAGGAAAAAACAAAAATCCCGTATAATTGAGAAAATAGAATATAAGGGGCAAGAAGTATTTCAGCAAGAAATTATTTAAAAAGCTTTCCTAGAGTTCTACACCAAATTGTATTCTGAAGAGGAAGTTCAAGAGAAAGAGATAGATGCTTTTTTACAAAATCAAAATGTTTTGAAAATTACTTCGGAACAAAGAGAAAGACTAAATGCATTGATTACATTAGAAGAAATTACTGCTGCGATTAAGCAATTGAAAACGGGAAAATCTCCAGGAACTGATGGTTTAACAGCGATTTATTATAAGTATCTCCAAGAGGAAATGGTGGAACCTTTAAGAGAGTTATTTGTAAATATACAAGAGGGTGGCCGGGTACCACCTTCATGGAAAATGGCCTATGTCTCTTTGTAAGATCTTTGCGAAAAGTTTGGCTAATAGGTTAATGACAGTATTAACCCAGATAATCCACTCGGATCAAACTGGTTTTTTACAAGGGAGACAGATGAAAACTAACGTTAGACAACTTGTTAATATATTGGAATATTTGGATAAACATATTCAAGTGCCGGCAGTTCTTATGTTTTTGGATGCAGAAAAAGCCTTTGATAGATTGAACTGGTTATTTTTGAAAAGATTAGTAGTTAAGATGGGAATGGGGGATCAGTTTATTAACTCAATATCAGCAGTTTACCAGAAACAAAAAGGGCAGATTATTGTGAATGGACAATTAACAGATTCATTTAATATAGAGAAAGGTACTAGGCAGGGTTGTCCTTTATCCCCTCTATTGTTTGTTTTAACTTTAGAAGTTTTATTGAATGGGATTAGAGCATCAAATGAAATAAAAGGAGTACAGATTAGACAACAGGATTACAGATTATGCGCTTTTGCGGACGACTTACATGTGACATTGACTCAGCCAATACAGTCGGCCCAGAGATTGATGGAGATTATACGAAATTATGGAAGAGTATCAGGTTTTAAATTAAACATATCCAAGACAAAGATGTTGGTTAAAAATTTAGATGATAAATCAAAACAAGATTTGGAAAGAATAACGGGTTGTGAGATAGTTAAGAAAGTCAAATATTTAGGAATTTATATAGAAGCCTCAAATGGGAAATTATATAAGAATAATTATGAATTTTTATGGAATAAGGTACAAATAGAACTGGAGAAATGGAAAAAATTACAATTATCTATGTTGGGTAGGATAGCTGCAATCAAAATGAATGTATTGCCGAAATTTTTATTTTTATTTCAAATGTTACCAATACTTTAAAAGGATGGGAACTTAGAGGAATGGCAGAAAGGTATTAATAGATTTATTTGGAATGGCAAGAAACCAAGGGTTAAATTAAAAATTATTCAAGACACAAGAGAGAGAGGTGGTTTGAAAATGCCCAATTTTAAGTTATATTATTATGCAGCAGTTTTAGTAGCAATAAGTGACTGGATTAATTTAACTAACGAAAGAATATTGAATATAGAAGGGTATGGGTTATTGTATGGGTTTCATGCGTACTTAGTTTATGACAAAAAGTTAGACAAGAGTTTCAGAGAGCACTTATTGAGAAATGCATTGTTGCGTGTCTGGAAAAAGTTTTATTATAAGTTAAATGGGAAAATTCCTTTATGGACAATTCCCAGGCATGCAATAGAGAGTGTTAATAGACAACAAATTCATGATGTGGTGACTTATGAGAAGCTGTTAATTAAAGAAGGGAATAGTTTAGAATTGAAATCACTAAATAGGCTAAAGGAAGAAGGAATAGCTCATAATTGGTATTCACATATACAACTTCAGACTAGATGGCAAAAAGATGTTAAGATGGGTTTCTCTCTAAAGGATGAAAAATTAATTAAACAAGTTAGAGATCAAGGAATTATGCATATTAAAAGATTATATGCTGCATTAGTTGAAATTGATTCTGGAGCCGAATTACTAGTTAAAGACTGTATGATTAAGTGCGAACGTAATTTTGGACAACCAATTATGATAGAAACATGGAAAAGGATATGGGTGAAAAATGTAAAATTTACACAAGCACAGCACCTAAGAGAAAATTTTTATAAGATGTTTTATAGATGGCATTTAGATCCAAAGAAACTATCACTTATGTATTTAGATATGCAACCCAAGTGTTGGAGATGTGAATCGATGGATGCTACTTATTTTCACATTTGGTGGACTTGTAAAAAAATTAAGGCTTTTTGGATAAAAATATGGTGGATTCTTCAAAATATATTGAAAAAGCGTATTGAGTTTTCACCACAGTTATTCTTGTTGGGCATTATCAAAGACTGTACCACCATAGAGACTAAGTTGATTTTGAACTTGATTACTGCAGCAAGACTATTGGTGGGACAATATTGGAAGACGTCTGAACTACCATCTATTGAAGAATGGACATTAAAAGTTATAAATATGGCAGAGATGGATAAGATTTCCGCATATTTGAAGAACCATTCAAATGAAAAATTTATGATGGACTGGAAAAAATGGATAGATTATGTACAAAGGAAATATCAATTGAAGGAATTATATCTGGTATTTAGTTAAACAGTTATATAATAAGTAGATTAGTGGTTTCTTGCGTTCTTACCCTGTATTCACTCTGGGAAGCCGGGGGGGGAGGTGGGAGGGTGTTTGTAATTGTTATATTATGTTTTCTCAACTGTACTTGGGGTTGATATGAGTTTATGCATTTATAGCTAAGGGGTTGTTCGGATGGCCTCCGGGCACCACATCGGATGGAGGAGGAAGGAGGAGTGAAGGTAAAGGCAAGTAGGAAGAGGGAAAGAGAGAGGTAGGAGATAGGGGATAGAGGTGGGTGGAGTTAAAGTAGAGAAAGGAGAAAGTAAGTAGTTAGACGGTAAGAGGAGGGGGATAGTGTAGGGTTAGGAGGATGTGGTGGGGGGGTACCGAGCAGTTACTTTGATTGTTTACTAAGTGTTATATGTTTGTTCTCAGTTGAGTTATTATTTTCTTTTTTCTTCTTGTAAAAAACTTGTAAAAACTAATAAAAACATTTTAACTGGATATGAGCTAAATTATGTTTAATGGATTGAAAAATTTAAGATTTGATTTTATCTGTTAGCTATAAGAGATTGATTAGTTGATAGATTAGATATATATAGGATAGATTAATGTTTTAGTTTAATTAAGGGATATTACTGGAAGAAGCGTTAAATAAAATTTACAATAAAAACTAAGGTACCAGAATATATTTGGAAGGAATACCGAACTGATAGAGTTTGTATTTAAAGTTAATTTGATTATGGTTGTATAAATTTTTTAAAGTGTTAGAAACAGGTATAGGTTGACTAAATTTAAACCAGACTGAACTATTTTAAATAAACTATGTTATTTAAGGGGAAAGAGAGGGAATAGCAGAGGTATTGATTGAAGTATGTATAAATGTTTTGCTTTTGGATGATTGTTTACCCTAACACCATGGTGTGCTTTGAGCATTTTGTTGTTAAAATTAAAAAAAACCAATAAAATTTTTGCAAAAAAAAAGATAAAGATGAAATTGATGCAAATAAATGGAGAACTAGAAGACTCAATAGCTAGGATCAAGGTGGAAAGAACTTCCTATTTTTTAAGATTTCAAAATATAATGGAAGATAAGGAAGAGGATCTTCTAGACTTCATAACAGAATTATTGGCAGATGCATTAGGAATTGGGAAACAGGAAATGGAAGGAGAATTAGATCAGATCTATCGAGTCAACTCAAACTATGCCAGAAGAAATAAAGTCCCCAAGGAAGTACATGTTAGATTTCTCAAAAGATCTATAAGAGATGAGATTCTGAGAAGAATAAGAGATGAACCTTTGAAATACAAAGAAAAAGAAATTGTAGTCCTCAAACAAATCTCTAAGAGAATAAGAGAATCCCAAAAAGAATACCAGTTTCTAACTAGAAAATTAATTGAAAAAGGAGTGAATTTCAGATGGCTGATTTCAGAAGAGATTTTAATCTATTGGGATACGAAAAGATATAGATTGGATACGCCACCTAAAGCAATGGAATTCTATGACAACCATAGAGAATTTCTCAAAGGAGGTGATTTTGAATCTGGTACAAAGAGAGAAACAAAGAAACAGAAAAAATGGCAGTAGAAGTCAAACCAAGAGAGGAGAAAGAAGTTAAAAACACATACGAAGAAGAAGGAGCAAGACCAAGATATCAGAGACAGATAAGATCGACTAGAAGATTAAGACCTAGATATAATTGAAAGAGATGGAGAAGAAAAGTAGGATTTTGTCAATGAATATAAATGGACTAAATTCTCCCTCAAAAAGAAAAAAATTCTTTACACAACTACAAAAATTAAAAATGGATATAATTTGTCTCCAAGAAACACATATTAAGAGACAATACTATAAGTTGTTAGGACAACCGAAAATTGGTAAACTTCACTTTGCATTAGCACTTCAAAAGAAAAGAGGAATAGCTCTATACATTAAAGAAACAATGAACCCTAAACAAATTTATGCAGATGAAGAGGGGAGAATATTAATGGTGGAAATAATGATGGATCAAAAACAGAAACTGATGGTAGCAATATATGCACCAAATGATAAACAAGAACAATTTGACCAAAAATTATATTTAAAAAATATTAGAATTGGACTATCAAAATCTCTGTATAATGGGAGACTTCAATGCAATAACAGATGGAACTTTGGACTATGAAAGCGCTTAACAAGGGAGGAAAGGAAGAAATATATTACCTAAAGCATTTTTAAAAATGGCAGAAGAACTCTGTATCCAAGATATATGGAGAGAGAAAAATTCAAAGAAATTACAATATACATTTTACTCAAATAGACATAAATCATGATCTAGAATTGATATGATATGGACATCTTTGGAACGTAATATGATGATACAAGAAATTGAGAGAGAAACTAATGTTTGGGCAGATCGTAACCCAATAAAGATGACTTGGAGAGGAACTAAGAAAAAATTAAGGTGGTCCTTGAACAAATCTATATTGGAAGAAAAATAATTTAGACAACTAGCGACAAAGGAAATGGATTTTTTTTCCAAAATAAACAAGAAAGAAGAAACATCGTTTCAAAATGTGTGAGATACGGCTAAAGCATATTTCAGAGGGTTGGCTATAACCTATACCACTAAAAAGAATAAAGAAAAGAAACAACAACAGTTAAAGTTGAAGGAAGAATTCAGAAAGTTAAAAGAATTACAAAAAGACCCAACAAAAAAAAATACTTAAGAAACAAGTGGAGATAATAAAACACAAATTAAATCTAGCTGAGATGGAAATAATGGCTCAACGGATTAAAAGGGCTAAAGAGAACTTTTTTGAAAATGCCAACAAACTGGGGAAATGGTTAGCACATAGATTGAAAAAAGAAAAAGAGAAAAAACTGATAACTAAGCTGCAAGATTCAAAAGGTGAATTACAGTTCCAGAATGATACAATTAAAAAATTATCAAAGACTATTACGAGATACTTTATAATGCAGATGAAATTTCAAAAGAAAAAATACAGCAGTATTTTAAAAAAGCAGACTTACTAAAAATTTCAGAGAATATTCAAAATATATTAAATGGAAAAATATCAATGATGGAGATTATAAAAGCTATAAAAAGGAAAAAAAATGATAAAACTCCAGATCCAGATGGATTATCTGCAGAGCTTTATAAATCATTTTATAAATCAATTTCTTGTATCATCGTGCTAAGTTCCGAAGATGTCCATATCATATCAGTTCTAGACCATGCTTTATGTCTATTTGAGTAAAATGTATATTGTAGTTTCTTTGGATTTTTTTCTCTCCATATATCTTGTATACAGAGTTCTTCTGCCATTTTTAAAAACATTTTAGGTAATATATTTCTTCCTTTCCTCCCTTGTTTAGTGCTTTAATAGTCCAAAGTTCCATCTGTTATTGCATTGAATTCTCCCATTATACAGAGATTTTGATAGTCCAATTCTAATATTTTTTAAATATAATTTTTGGTAAAATTGTTCTTGTTTATCATTTGGTGCATATATTGCTACCATCTGTATCTGTTTTTGATCGTCATTATTTCCACTATTAATATTCTTCCCTCTTCATCCGCATAAATTTGTTTATGGTTCATCATTTCTTTAAGGTATAAAGCTATTCCTCTTTTCTTTTGATGTGCTAATGCAAAGTGAAGTTTACCAATTTTCGGTTGTCCTAACAACTTATAGTATTGTCTCTTAATATGTGTTTCTTGGAGGAAAATTATATCCATTTTTAATTTTTGCAGTCATGTATTTTTTTCCTTTTTGAGGGAGAATTTAGTTCATTTATATTCATTGACAAGATCCCACTTTCCTTCTCCATCTCTTTCAATTATATCTAAGTCTTAGTCTTCTAATCGATCTTATCTCTATTCTCTTAGTCTTGCTCCTTCTTCTATGTATGTGCTTTTAATTTCTTCCTCCTCTCTTGGTTTGACTGCACCTTCTACTGCCATCTCTTCCTGTTTCTTTGTTTCTCTCTTTGTACCAGATTCAAAATCACCTCCTTCCAGAAATGCTCTATGGTTGTCGCAATTCCATTGCTTTAGGTGGTGTATCCAGTCTATATCTTTTCGTGTCCCAATAGGTTAAAAATCCCTTCTGGAATCAGCCATCTGAAATTCACTCCTTTTTCAATTAATTTTCTAGTTAGAAACTGGTATTCTGTTCAGGATTCTCTTATTCTCCTAGGGATTTGTTTGAGAACTACAATTTCTTTTTTCTTTTTTTGTATTTCAAAGGCTCATCTCTTACTCTTCTCAAAATCTCATCTCTTATGGATCTTTTAAGAAATCTAATGTGTACTTCTCTGGGGACTTTATTTTTTCTAGCGTAGTTTGAGTTGACTCAATAGATCTGATGTAATTCTCTTTCCATTTCCTGTTTCCCAATTCCTGCCAATAATTCTGTTATCAGATCTACAAGGTCCTTTTCCTTATCTTCCATTATATTTTGAAATCTTAAAACGTATGAGGCCTTTTTCATTTTCCTGACAGCTATCGAGTCTTCTAGTTCTCCATTTATTTGCATCAATTTCTGGTTTTCATCTTTTAAGACTTCTAATTTCTGGTCCATTTTAGTTGATTTATCTTCTATTTTTTGAATTCTTTGTTGGTTATTTGTAACCATCTGTTTGAAATTTTCAAATTGAGCATCCATGTTATTAATTTTTTGGTTCATTTTATTAAGATCACTTTTCATCTCCTCATGGTTTCTCATAGCTGCCATGTGAGTAGCAATTGCCTTTTAAATTGCTTGTAGCATTGCTTGAGTTTCTTTTTTGAAATTAGCCTTTTCTTGTTGGAGCATTGTATCAATTGATCTCTGATAAACTGGACTTACAGAAGCAGAGGAAGGAGCAGAAGTTAATTTTTTCCAGCTTTAGATAGATTTGGGATGCTCATCTTTATCTTTTAATCATACTTTATAATCCACCAAGTAAATCAGAATTTGTAATCCAATAGGCTCATAACAAATAGGAGAGGTAAATAGTAAAAAATAATAGATAATAAAAAGAGCAAAAGGGAAAAAAGGAAAAAATATACCAAAATTTGTAATCCAAAGTGTTCTGTTAGTAGAAGTTTCTTGTTATTCACTCTGTCAAAACAGCTTGTAAAAATTCCAGATCAAGCTGTATGTGTAATCCAGGGAAGTCAGATGACTTCAAAACAACTTTTATTTATAATTGTAATCCATCCTGTACAAAAGGACAATCCAAAAAGATTCTTCTCTTTTCCAGCCACAATCTCCAGGACGATAGATTCCAAGGACATCAGAAAGTTTTCATAAGCTGTGTCTGGGCATCTAGCCAAGTTTTAAGGCTCCAGTCAAAACAGCTTGATAAGGTTCAAAATGCAAGGTTAAATGTAGTTCTTAGTTTTACCACTAGATGTCATTAGATGTCCATTCCCACCAAACTTTAAAAAGTTTAGAAAGTTAAAATCCAATGGTTTCTAAACAAGGAATAAAAAAAGATTTATAAATGCAAAAGTTTCCCAAATTATCCTTCTTCTATCCCTCAATTGTCTTCACAATATTATTATAAGTCAGTTTTAATTTTCCCCAAAGATTAAATTGCCGCTTATAGTTCAAGAGGGAGGGGTAAAGTGAAAAAAATCCCCCTTCCCTAAAGCTTAGGGATTTCTTGCTTTTGGGAGCTTTTTCTGGAACTGGTATTTTTCACTTGTAGAGAGGTAAGGAAAGTTATCTCACCCAAATCAGCTGTTTTGCTTTCTGCTTGTTTGTGTTCATTGTCTCTGACTATCAAGGCTTCTTTCTTCCTGCCGTCCCGAAGGCTTCTTTGGATCAAGTGGGTCAGCTACTGGGCCCACTATCTACAAAGTTTTGCCCTTTGGCCAGTCGCCTCTACGGGGCGACTATCAGTCCTATTGGATTCCCAGAGTAGAAATTGGGCTTGCGGAATGGAGCCTCATTCCCCTGCACCCGTGTTACCACGACATCACCGGAAACTTCCACCCTGTATTCCATTGTAGTATGTTAAAATCTGAAATAACCTGGGCTTCCAGTTTTGCCGTCATCACAGTACGGACATGGGAAGATGGGGCTCCGTCTTTTGTGTTTGATTTTGCCCTGATGGGGACCCTGGAAAGGGTAGAAAGTTGCCTCGTGGAGGCAACAAGCAAGGAGGGGACTCTCGTTGATTGCGGAAGGGTGGCACCTCTTCCGTGTGATCTGAGGAAGCCCTCCAAACTGGTGGGGAAAAGACTGGCTACATTTGCATAGCCAGTCAAAAGCTGCTGACAATGGAAGACAATAAGCACCAACAAGCAACATTACAGCAACATCGATGAAACTGGGTGAGACCTGATCCCCTCTTTATCATTTTAAGACCTCTTCCTGAAAAATGCCCCAAAGCACTCCCCCTGATGAGGGAAGGGGAATTTCTGCCCCAGGAAAAGAAAAGCAGTGATTTAATTACTTAGGGGAAATGGAGAAAACTACAAGACTAATTTGGAATTAATATATATGTGGCTTGGAAATTTGGGGACTAAAAGTTCATTTAAGACCTTTTTTGCAATTGCAATATAAGTTGTGGATTTAAAACAACTGGAAAATGGCATCAGTGACATCTAGTGGTGAATTATGGCACTACAACTTATTATGCCTAAAAGAAACCTGGCTCAAAGCCCAGACTTAGATAACACTCTGGCTGGCCTTGGAAGCTTTTCCTTTTGAAGATTGCAGCTAAGAAAAGGAAAAAGGCTTGGGGGCTGCTTATCTGTGTGGCAGAGACAATAAACTATTCTAAAATTGGCCTGTCTGAACTACAAACACAAATACTAACTTTTAGAACTGTATTGTGGAATTATTTTCCTTTAGAAGAAATATACAATATTGTCTGATATGATGGAACATTTTGGATTATAAATCTTGATTGATAAACAACTTTTAATGGTTCTTTCTTCTCCCTGGACAGAAACGATATATTTCTCATTGGACTGAAAAATTTGAATTTTATTTATATTTGCATAGGGGAGGTTTAAGAATGGATTAATAAGTTGGTTGGATAATCTGGAGCTCCAATGACAATTAACTGAAACTTTCTAAATTCTCAAACAGATTTCTATAAAGGCCATTTACAAAAAATAAAATGGATGTTCCATATTTAGCTCTAAATGATAAAAAAAACATCTTTAACACCTGTCTCCAGAAGTCTCAATTTGACATACCATCAAGAAAATATTGATGAAGCACAAAGAAATTCTCTCCATTTTGAAATTAATACAAGAAACAATTGCCTTAGCTCATGAGGAGATTAAAGATAACACAAAGGAGATAAAAGAACAATTTTCTAGTTTAAATCTATAAACTCAGAAAATAACCACAGAGAAGGAACTAGCAACCCAGAAAATAGAAGGAAAACTAGAGAAAGCTGACTCAAATATGGAGAACCTAAAGGAAAAAACTAACAGCCAGACTCAGACAAATGAAGAATTAGAAGACATAACAATAATATTGGAAATGGAAAAGACATTTTATCAACCAAGATCTCAGAGTATACTGGAGGATAAGGAAGGAAAGCTGATGGAATGGAAGATAGAGCCATTACAAGAACTGTGGGGAATTGGAGAAGGAGGGAGGCTTTTAATGAATATCAATGGACTAGCTCTTCCAAAAAATACTTTAACTAAATTGTTTCTTTTGCTCCAAATAATATATACAAAAATAGAGGAAGAATTATTTGATGATCCAAATGCACTGACTTGGAAAGTTAGTTGGCAAAGGAAGAAAGTTAGAGTAAGACTGAAGAAAACAGAAGCTTTGACCTATTAGAGGGGATACTATATTATTAATTAGATGTTTGAATATCGTTAAGAATAGATTGCTAGAAATAGAAATATTATAACTAGATAGATAAGATTGGTAATCAGAATATCATATTTTGGCATAAAAAGGGAAATAAGAAAATGCTAAGAAGTCTGAATAAGGGAAGCTTTTGGTTACCCAAATATAACTTGTTTTGAAACTAAAAATGATTGGGATATTTTGAATATGGATGGGAAATTAAAACTGGAAAAAAGTGAAAATAGGATACTGACTGACTAAATGGATATTGAGTGCAAATGCAATTAAGCTTATGTTTTGGTTAGAAAAGATATTTTAAACTGATATCATTGATACTATTAGAAAACTGTAATAAATGCTGATATTCAACTGTATATCTATTGATAACAATAAGAATTGTATTTGCTTAATGTGGAAAAATGTTTACTACCAGAAGAAGAGAAGATTTATTGGATGGTGTAATATTGGATTTAGTTTGAAGAAGCTTATATATACCACAAAATTACTAATGGACCCAGTCAACATGTTGTCTATTAAGCACTTGTTTGTAAAAATAGAAAATTAATAAAATATTTATTAAAAAAAACTGAAATAACCTCACCTTTACAGCCAGTGATGGCCCCAGCACCACAACCCATTATGTTAGAACAGGGGTGTCAAACTGCTGGCCCATGGGCCAGATGCATCATGGCATAACCACGCCCATCCCATTGCCGGCAATGGAAAAAAAGTCACGATACGGCGTGAAACGTCACGTGACATTGTAAGTTAGACACCCCTGTGTTAGAGGATGAACAACATTTTGAAATTAAGGAAATCCTAGACTCATGCAAACATCATAGTGTCACTCAATACTTGGTGGCCTGGAAAGACCTCCCAGCTTCCCAAAAGGAATGGGTTCACAAAAGCATGTTAGGGCCCCTAGGTTACTCAAACATTTCCATGCACCATTACCCAGAAAAACCCGACTAATCTATGAATTCTTAAGTATATTCTATTTTGAACCTCCTAAATATGCCCACACTCCATTCTTCTTCAATCTTATTCTGGCTTTTTTTCTTTGCCAAATCATCTTCCATGTCCTTGCTTCAGGATTCTTAAAGATTTCTTGTATTATTGTATATATTATGTCATATTGAGATGACCATCCAGTTGCCATTTTTGGAAGGCTGAGCGGTCTGGCAGGACTACCAGATTGTTTCTTTATTTTCTCCTCTTAACGTAGTTGTCCTGAATTGTTTATCTTTTCTTCCATCTGTTTCTCTTCTTGATCTTCAAATTTCTTCTGATTTATATAGCAGGTTTTTTCCTCTATCCATACTGTCAGATTTTTTTTCTGAATTTTCTATTGTCTGTATTTGTTGGACAGTTAGGCCTTCTGTCATAGTATTTAATTGTTCAATTTTTCCTATTGTATTCTGTATAGATAGACTTTTACTTATAGTCAAAGTTTGAGTTTCCATATCTAAGACGCTTTCTGGTTTTTTCTGAAAGCTCATATTTCATCGTCAGCTTTAAGAAGACTTTGGTAAGTTTGGTAAGTTATTTTCAACATAGCAAAAATTTGTTTTTGCATTTCTTCAATAAGAAAGGTCTGTTTCTGAATTGAAAACATTCACAGTTTCCCCCTCCAGTAAATAAGAAACAGAGCTAAAACTCTCACAGCTGGTGTTCAAGGTTACCAGATAAATCTTATCTTGTTTTCTAAACTGTCAGCCAGGTCTCTTTTCTTTAAGAATAATAAATTGCAATTTCAGGTTTAGCCACAAGATGTCACCCCACTGTTTAAGGAATTCCTTTAAATCTCAAAGTTATTGTAATCCTTTTGGGGGGGGATTCTTCTATTTTAAGAGGCAAAATCCAGACTTTCAAATAAAAATTAAAAGCAAAAAGTAGATAATCAAAAATCTTTTAATCCACAAGCTTTAGGAAATAAAGTTCCAATTGGGATCCATTTATTTTTTCAACGTTTTCAAAAAAAAACCTCCCCTGTTTATTCAATTGCTGCTGTTTCTGGAGAGAGGGCTAAAATCCCCCTTCCCTCTCCACAGGGGGGAAAGTACTTTAGCAGCTTATGCAGGTAATTAAGTAATTAGGATGTAAGAGAGGTAGTTCTCACCCAGTCCTTCCCACGCTGCTTTGAAGTTGCTAGATAGTAAGTGTGACTTCAGCTGTTAGCAGCCTAGGGACAAGCCATATTTCTATGGCTGGTCCTTTCGTCCGCTGGTTTGGAGGGATCGTCTGCTCTAACGGGAGAGTTGCTGCTCTCCTGCAATCCAGTGAAAGCCCCTCCTTGCTGGTCACCTCTTCAGGGTGACTTTTGGCCCTTTTCAGGGCCCCCCAGCAGTGCAAAACTGAATGGGGGAGAGAGAGGAAGTCTCCCAGTCCATGGCGGCTGCCTGGCAAACCAGAAGTGCTCTAATAATCTGTGGATTCTTTTTCTCTCCCCATTTTATTATTTTCTATTTCTCCAGGTGAACTTCTCCTTCTTTTAAGGGGGGCAGCATGTCAAGCCCTGTGAAACTTTCCTGGGATGCTGCCATTCAGTTGGGAAGGGGGAGGCTTTGACCTGTTGGGAGGGGGAAGTTGTGGGCTGTGTTTCCTCTGCTTTGTTCTTTCAACCTTTGATGTGTCTCTTTGGTGTGAAAGGGGGGAGGAATGTGCCTGGGGACATTTGCTTTATCTCTACTTTGCTAGGAAGAAGATGTAATGCCTGGGAACAGTGCTTTATCGCTCTTTCACCTTCCAGTTCCCATAACAACTTCATATTTCCAGCCTGTGGATTGGCTAGAAATGGATTGGGGAGTTGGGCACTTGGGAGGGAGTTGAAGACTGGGGTTTTAATGTAACAGTTTGCATGGGAAATATTCAGATCTTGCCTTGCTTTTCTGCTTTCACTACCTCTCAATAAAAGTTCTTTTTGAAACGATGCCAGTTTCAGGAGTTCTTCTTTCTTGGGAGTGTTAGCTGAGACAGGACCTTACACTAATTTGTATGTAAGCTGGAATAGCATTATTATATCATGGACAGATCCTGAGAATGGAACTCTTTCTTAAATTGGGGACTGCCTGTATAAGCTGAATACTTCTCTGCTATACATTCAGTCACACTGGCAGCTGCTTTGAAAGTCATATTTAATGATTGACTTCTTGAAAGTGATAGCAGGTTTTTCAGGCTTGCTAGGAAGCCTCACAAAAATCAGCATGGTTTATTAAATAGAAGAGAAGTGTGCTTGCTTCATTTCTGAATGATTAAATCTACAATAATCAACAATGGAAATATAGAATTATGAAAACAATATCAGACTTTTATTGAATGTAGGAGAACAGCATGGTAAGTGTTCACACTTAAATATAATGATAATAAAGGAATGGGTACTACCACCAGGTTTTAAAACTTTTCACTTGACATATACTCTTTGCCCAAAATTGCTTTCTAAGGAAAAACAAACCAAAAAGTGCAGGAAAAGAAAATACAATGAAAATTTGGTAAAGGACCAAAATAATTGCATTATTTTTACTGATTGTAGTTGAGTACAATATAATGAATAGAGTTTGTTCCTTTTAAATAGGTTCTGGAATCTATTCAAGTAATCATCAGAGGATTTCAAGGTCAAAACAACCCAGAGCAAAACAGTAGATACGAATAGAAACAGCCATTATTGATTTTGTTTTCTTTTGTTTTTGGTATTACTGCAGTTAGCTGACAATTTTTGTGTTAAAACTATTCATATTTAGGATATACCCTTGCTATTTAAAACAATTATTTGGTCATTTTGGCTATACATCTTTGGGCTTAGTTCATCTAACTGAAGTGATTTAGTTTTGAAGAAAAATGTAGGGTCAATTTATATAAGGTTATAATTTTATGTATGCTTGCTGGAATTGAAAAAAAGTCTCTGAACCAGGGGAATATAATTCTGGGTAAATGTGCAAAATCCTGTATATATGATGACCATGATTATAAAGACAAGGAATTAATCACAAACACGTTGAGCCAAGACCAAAGTGTAACAAAAAAATTATGTAATTAAGTAAAACTTAGTTTAGTTAAACCTAGGTAAACCCCATATACTGCATAAATAGAGCCAAAAATGATAGGTCAACCTTTTCAATACTGTCATTACTATATAATAAAATTCATGTCCTAAGTAGGTGTTCACAGAATGCAGCAAAATGATAAAAATGAGAAATAGGTACAAAATCCTAAACATAGTTTTGGATAAAATAGGATTAATTCAATATTATAGCCCAGATTAAGGAATCTCAGAAGATGTCTACATGAGATTTTACTTTATACCCTTTCACAATCTATTTTGTTTGCTGTGTTTTAAATATTTACAATATTTTAAAACTGTATAATTAGGAAAAATGCAGAGCAAATAGTTTTACATTTTGCTTCTTACACTGTCTGCCAAAATTTTGCTGTTAAGAAAATGTTTAATAGTTTCCTGTTGAATATTTTAAATAAAAGGTGTCACCCTTTTCACACTGGTTTTCAAAAGGTCTCTGCCATCCTATCATGTATTAACATCTGTGTTCTCTCTCAACATATTGTTTTTAAACTGAACAGTAAACAAAATTAAACATAGTAAATGCTGACAAAATCAAGAAATCTCACAAAATACAGTAAATAGACTTCACATCACACCAGAAAAGCCAGTTAGACCAGCTACATCTGGACATTTTTTTTATTTACAGTTTTTATATACTAGTTTATTCCATAAGTCATCAGGTAATTTAAAATAAATAAAACATGCAAACCCACATGATGATTGAACAATTAAAACCCTGTTCGTTCCAAAATCAATAAAATAAGATAAGAAAATAACTAACTTCTTGCACTTATCCATTTATGATCACCACTTCTTATTCTCCAAAAGTTTTATCTAATAAAGCTTTATTATTATTATTTTTTAAAAATATATTTTATTGATTTTTTTTAACATAAACACATTGATATTTGGTAAATGGTGTGTTATCTGGGTTTATATTTACAAAGTAATCACTAATGGTTAGTTTCTATATTCCAAAATCCACATAATAGCTTTGCTTGATTTTCTCTTCTTCCAATAATATTCTCTTTGCAACCTTAAATTAATACAATTCTTATTAATTTGATAGGTAACAGTTAAATATAAAGATTTTTCTAAAATTTCTACCAATAATAATCACATCAATATCATGCTTCTTTCCTATCTGGTCATCTTGGTTGCCTCATCATAAATCCTGTTTACAATTCTTGTTTAAATTTATTTTCCCTACAATGTTCAAAACATTTCTACTGATTAAAATTTTAACAGAATTAATTACCTTAAAATATTTAAATCTATTTTCATGTCTTAAAAAATAAGTAAGAAAAAGACACAAAAGAAAGACATAGAAGTGTGTAGTGGGGTGCTTCAGGGCTCTGTTCTGGGCCCAGTGCTCTTCAACATCATCAACGATTTGAATGAGGGGATAGATGGGGAACTCATCAAATTTGCAGACGACACCAAGCTGGAAGGAATAGCCAACACTCCAGAAGATAGGCTTAAGATACAGAAGGATCTGGACAGACTTGAACACTGGGCACTATCTAACAAAATGAAATTCAATGGTGAAAAAAGTAAGGTTCTACATTTAGGCAAGAGAAACCAAATGTACAGGTATAGTATAGGTGGTACCTTGCTCAATAGTAGTAACTGTGAGAGGGACCTCGGAGTCCTAGTGGACAATCACTTAAATATGAGCCAGCAGTGTGCTGCAGCTGCCAAAAAGGCCAACACAGTGCTAGGCTGCATTAACAGAGGGATAGAATCAAGATCACGTGAAATGTTAATACCACTTTACAATGCCTTGGTAAGGCCACACTTGGAATACTGCATCCAGTTTTGGTCACCGCAATGTAAAAAAGATGTTAAGACTCTAAAAAGAGTACAGATAAGAGCAACAAAGATGATTAGAGGACCGGAGGCTAAAGCATATAAGGAACGGTTGCTGGAATTGGGTATGTCTAGTTTAATGAAGAGAAGGATGAGGGGGGACATGATAGCAGTGTACCAATATCTCAGGAGCTGCCACAAAGAAGAGGGAGTCAAGCTATTTTCCAAAGCACCTGAAAGCAGGACAAGAAGCAATGAATGGAAACTAATCAAGGAGAGAGGCAACCTAGAACTAAGGAGAAATTTCCTGACAGTTAGAACAGTTAACCAGTGGAACAACCTGCCTTCAGAAGCGGTGAATGCTCCAACACTGGAAGTTTTTAAGAAGAGACTGGACAGCCATTTATCTGAAATGGTGTAGGGTTTCCTTCCTGAGCAGGCAGTTGGACTAGATGACCTCCAAGGTCCCTTCCAACTTTATTATTATTATTATTAAAAAGATTGAGAGTGAAAAAGAAAAAAATCTTTTTATTTCTTCAGCCATATTCAAACAAGTGTTTAATTTTTAAATATTCACTCTGATACACCCCATCATCTAATTCCTCAATTCTCACTTTAGCTCTCTTCTTTTGCCAAACATCTTTCCTAATCAATATATTCTGTTGCATGAAAGAGTCTTTCCATAATCTTGTAAACGTTGTAGATATAGTAGGCAAATCAAGCATCATGTCTTTGTAAAAAGATTTTGCCCCTTCATATTCATTGAAGATTTCTCTCATCATCCCTTGTCTCCCTGTTTCTTGTGCTACTCCCAACACCTCAGCAATTCGTTTTGTCAAATCTTTTTCCTTATCCTCAAATTTACTTTGTGCTCTTAGAGTACAAGTTATCTTTTCTATGTTCAATGTTTCTTGTAAGTCATTCTCCACTTGAGTCTCCACTAGCCTATATTCAGTTGTCTGCTTTACATGATCTCTCTCTCTTTTTGTTTACTGATCATTTGATTGTTGTGATGTTAAATTGAGAATGCATTCATTTAAATTTTCAAATTCATTTTTAATTTCCTAATGGTTTGAAGTTAATATCATTTGCATTAATGGTAATAGAACATACATTTCCTCCTGGTAAGTATTTATTTTTTCTTCGTATATTCTTTCTGCAGATCTCTGATGCTCCATAATGACCAAAAATCCTTTCTCTGCCAATCACTTTAAAGGCGCAATTTAAAAAATATTTATAATCAAGGAAGGTCAGTTTTTTCTAAGTTTTATAGTTCTCACTTTGTAGATAGTCCACAACATTTTCTTTTCTTTTGTTACAGCTGCTCTTTGTTTAATCAAAGCCTGAAGGTCACGACAACAGGCAAGACCTTCTAATAACAATAAACAAAAAGACCTTATTTTTGAAAAAAGATTTGAAAAATTGGAGCTCATTGACTTGTGAAAAGCTCCCTGAAACAATAATAATGATTGGTTTGTCTGAAGAAAGCATGGAACGGATCATTTGTATGTGGAATTGTTCATGCAAGAAGTTTGAATGGAGGACAAATGTGTGAATATGCTGGTATTAAACGCATATGTGTGTTGACCCCCAACCCTCAGACTGTGAAAGGGGCTAGCTATTTTGATTTCCTTTCTTACAAAGAAACAGTAAGTTGCAGATTTTTACTGTGGAGTAAGTGGAAGGGAAATAGTGAGTGTTTATAAGGAAATGGAAAAAAAGAAATTATTGGGAACACTTATAACTTTGCAGTAGGATACCCCAAGGCTCTGTTTTGGGCCCAATGCTCTTCAACATCTTCATCAATGATTTGGATGAGTGGATAGATGGGGAACTCATCAAATTTGCAGATGACACCGAGCAGGTAGGAATAGCCAACACTCCAGAAGATAGGCTTAAGATACAGAAGGATATTGATAGACTTGAACATTGGGCACTCTAACAAAATGAAATTTAATGGTGAAAAAAGTAAGATTCTACATTTAGGTAAAACAAAATGTAAAACAAAAAACAAATGCATAGCTATAGTATAGGTGCCTCGGGCCATTTGTAGGAGGCCACATGGTGCTTCACACTGATGCCACTGGTCATGGCAGGATGCCATGAAGCACTTTGGGCCATTGCCACTCCTCGTGGCAGGAGGCTGCATGGTGCTTCGGACTGTTGCCACTGGTTGCAGTGTGGTGCTTTGGGCCAATTTGCAGGATTGTGTGGTGCTTTGGGCCATTTGCTGGAGGCCGCATGGTGCTTCACACTATTGCCGCCGGTCACGGCAGGATGCCGTGCGGCGCTTCAGGCCATTGCTACCAAAGCACCACGTGGCCTTCTGCAAATGGCCCAGGGCGCCATGCGGCATCCTGCCACAAGTGGCGGCAATGGCTCAAAGCACCATGCAGTGTCCTGAAAATAACCCGAAGCACTGCATGGTATCCTACTGTCACTGGCAGCACCGGGGTGAAGCATCATGTGATTTCCTGCTGCAACTGGCAACACTGGCACAATGTGCCACATGGCGTACAGCCACAAGTGGTGGCAAGTGGCTGCTGAAGAAGTCAAGCAACAGCACGACAAGTGTCAGTGCGTGAGAGGCCTGGCAGTGGTGGTCCTAAGGTAAGACATCCCCTGAAAATAAGTTCTAGTGCCTCTTTTTGAGGCAAAAAATATATAAGACCAGGTCTTATTTTCAGGGAAACTTGGTAGGAGCAATACTTGATTTGATGCTTGACTTTTCTGGGTTATATGTGCATGGTATAGTATTGTCTTATGTGCTGATAATTATGTCTACCCTTAAATTATTATTATTAGATGTTTATCCTGCTTTTTATGTGTGTGTGTGTGTTCCACTCAAGACAGCAAACATACTTATATTCCTGCCACCTACTTTCAGTCTAAATTTAACATTGTATGCTGCCTAGAATACTAATGGAGTTGGATAGTTGGGTAGTTCTAAATTTAAAAAATAAGCAAATAAAGAGTCGAGTGTAGAATACAATAACAGATGGACCCACAACCAGGGCCAGGTATGGTTTCTTAGAGAGCCACCTTCCTTTATAGTACCTAGCCACACTTTCTTACATAAATAAGGATGTATGAATCAGACAAGAAAGAATTTGAAGTGATACTGAATTAAAAAGAAGTATGTGACTGGTCACATCCACTCTGACAACTATATCATGATACTTTCTTAACAGCTCAGATTTGGCATGGGTAGAGATTTATTTATCTCCTTTTAAAAATTAGTCAATTTACTCTAAGTTTTTCAGATATAAGTAACATAGATTAAGGGTAATAAAACTACAAAACAGGAAAGTTTAGATGCAACAATAAAATTACTTCGGGGGGGGGGGTTAAAGTAGAATATGTGCATATCACTTACCAGCCTTTCCCATCTAGTTAAAAGACTACATCATCTAAACAGTTGTTTTTAGGACCAGCCCACCAAATAGATAAATAAGTCATTTGACTCACCTTTCACATTTAAGACAGTTGTTGCATAACTAAGTGTACTTAGCATTGTTAGAAAGAAGCTATGCCATGTTTTACCAATACAACAGGATAACAAGACCAGACAATTGGAATAGCAACAATAGTATGTATGAACATACTTTTTTTTAAACCTTATTTTTGCTTTTGTAATAGTTCATTAAAAATTAAAGAAACAATTCTTTGTACAATTGTCATTGAGAAAATTGAACAATATAGAAACATAACAAAATATTTGGCTAGCTGGACAAAATTCCCATACTCAGAGAGACAATGATAGCCACCAACACTCTGTGTTATATTGATCAGGAAGGCAATATATGATTTCCCTGTGTGTAGCATGCAGTTCTTACCTCTGTCTAATTTAGCCATGAGTTACTCTGTTAATTTAAATATTATGTATTTGTGTGGTCAGAGCTATTTTGGTGGGATGCTTAAGGTATCTATGCCAGGTCCCCAAACCCTCATCGTTTTCCCTGCATATATATTTTACTTTTGGGGCCTGCCATTCTGCTGGGGGGAGGGGGAGCTTACTCTCACTTGGGATAACTTTCGCTTTCTACTCTCTCCTCCTGCCTCTATCCCCTTGAAAAAGGAATGTGTCTCCCTTATCAGGGAGATGGTTACAGAGAAACAAAACTGGAGAAGACCTTGAGATGTGTGCCAACTGTACCAGTTACCCACTCATCAGACCACCTGTGGATTGGCTGGATTTCAAATAGACATTATGACTTTGGTGGGAGGATTTCCTGGCACAAGTGTTCACCTACATGCAAATCTATGGGAGAACACTGCCTACCAATGTCGAGAAAGTTTGTGTGGTCACCCTGGCTCTGGAAGGTGGAGCAGCTGACTGGATGGTGACCCTGTATAATTGCAATGCACCCGAATTGAGAAACTTCAGTTGATTTATGGCTGCACTCTGCAGGCATTTCGAAGACCGGATAGCTGATAAGAAAACCCGGGAGTGGATTAAGACAGTGAAAAAAGGAAGGAGACCAGTTGCTGAGTATACTGAGGAGTTCAGAGAGTTGGCCTGTCACTTGAACTGGCCAGAGGACATCCTGGTAAGCTGTTTCCAGGATGGACTCAATGAAGAGCTGTATAATGCCTGCATAGCCTGTGGAGCCCCAGGGTGGCTGTATGACTGGATCCTACTAGCTGAGGAAGTGGAGATTGATCAATGCAAGATCTGCATTGCCTGGTGAGACCAAGCTTCAAGCAGCAGACCAAGAAGCAAGGGGAGATTGCATGAGCTTCGCCTTCCCCACCTCGCAGCACTGCCTGTTTCAAATGTGGCAAAGAGGGACGTTGAGCTGTGGATTGCTGCAGTAAGACACCTGTCAAGAGAGGAGATTGTCTACTGCCTGGTAGACCCCCGAGGATCCCATCATGCCCCAGGGAGACTGCAATGAGATCCAAGGAAGTCGTAGAGCTCCCCTGGGATCACAATCAAGAAGGTCGAGCTCCAACTCAACGCTACGATGATCCAGGGGCAGCAGAGGACAACTACGAGGACGACTCATTGGTGAGTGGGCCAATTGACCCCATAACAATTGACCCCTAGAACTTTCCATACCCAGCACTGGGAGGACAGTGAAATTAGCAGCCTTGCTGGACTTGGGGTGTACCCGGTGCATGATTAACCCAGAAGTAGTAGGGAAAATGGGGATCCCTCTCAGGAAGCTTAAGACTCCAATTACTTTTTGGCAATTGGATGGTTCAGTTGCAGGAGGGGTGCCTGCCAGTTTTACCATCAGACTCTTATACATTGACCTGGGTGGCCACATAGAGGCCCTGGGAATGGAGTGGCCATTAGTTCTGGGACTGCTTGGCTAAAGAAGTGGAACCCCATGATCAACTGGAGGGAAGGGCAACAGAGATTCCTGCAGGGAGAAGCCCCACCTGTTACTAAAGAAAATGGTGGGAGATGTGGATTACATTGTGATTTTGCCTCCGCTCTCAGTGAGTCAGACTTGCAAAGCCTCCCAATGGAATACTGAGATTTGGCTGAAGCCTTCAGCGAGCAGAGGGCAGACAAATTCGCCCCTCACCGGCCCACAGACTGTGCAAGTGAAATCATCCCAGGGGTGAAATTGCCAAAACCAAAAATGTACTCAACGACTCCTAGGGAGTTGAACGAACTGGAAAAAATTATCAAAAAGAACTTAGAGCAGGGGTTTATCGAGCCAGCTAGACCCCAGGTAGCAGCCCCTGTGTTATTCAGAGAGAAGAAAGATGGCTCTCTTTGTCTCTGCATTGATTACAGGAGCCTGAACACTGTGTGTGTGGAAAACATGTATCCATTATCTTTAATGAAAGACATGTCAGCACACCTATCGAAAGGAAAGAAATTCTCAAAACTGGACTTAAAAGAGGCTTATTATTGCATAAGAATAAAGAAAGGAGATGAGTAGAAAACTGCTTTCAATTGCCCATTGGGTTGCTTCCAATTTAAAGTTCTCCCATTTGGGTTACAGGAGCCCCTGCAGTATTCATGCAACTGATCAACAAAGTCTTATATGATCACTTGTATAAGGAGGTCCTAGTTTATCTCGGCGATATCCTTATTTATACCAAAACAAAAGATGAGCACATTAAGCTAGTCAGAGCGGTACTGAAAAAACTGTGCTCTGCCAAATTGTATGCCAAACTATCAAAATGTGAATTTCACAAAGATCGTATTGATTATTGCATATCATATGAAGGGATAGAGATGGAACCAGAGAAAGTGAGGGCAGTCATAGACTGAGCACTCCTGAAAACCAGGAAAGAACTCCAAAGTTTCCTAAGATTTGCAAATTTCTACAGACAATTCATCCCATCTTTTGCACAGATTACCCTCCCAATTACAAACCTGTTAAAGACTAGAGGGGGGGGATAAGCCAAAGCCCAGTCAACTGCTGAAATGGACAGGAGAATGTCAAGCGACTTTTGAGAAACTTAAAAGACTGTTTTCTATGGAGCCGGTTTTAAAACATCCGGACCTAGACCAACCATTTATAATTCAGGCTGATGCCAGCGATGTAGCTGTGGGAGCGGTTTTGCTGCAGAGAAATAAAGAAGGACAATTATAGTCCTGTGCTTACACATCGAGGAAACTGAGACTGAGCAGAAATGGGCAGCTTGGGAGAAAGAGGTCTATGCTGTATGGTGGGCTTTACTAACTTGGAGACATTTCCTAGAAGGAAACAAAATACCATTCCAAGTATGGACTGACCATAAGAACCTTGAAGCCATGAAAACACCTAGAAAACTCTCCCCTAAGCAGGCAAGGTGGTCCAAGCATTTTCATCATTTTAATTTTACAATTTACTACCTCCATGGGGGAAAGAATATTCTAGCTGATGCATTATCCAGGCTACCACAGTATAACAGCAATAAAGCAGAGGAAGCCAAACCATTTCTGCATCCTCATAAACTAGCTGCCCCTGTAATCACCAGGGCCTAATCAAAACCAATGGGTGCCATTGGAAAGACTTTATTACAGGAATTTAAAACTGCCTTAGAAACAGATGGTTTCATAACCATAATAACCTATGTGTGCTAAAAGATGGTTTAGCATGGATTGGAGAGAAACTCTATGTTCCAGCAGCACTGAGACTTAAAATGATGCAAGCAGGACATGATTTGAAAACTGCTGGACACTTTAGTTTTGTAAAAACATTACATCTTATTAAGAGACAATTTTGGTGGTCTGCATTGAAAAGGACATAAAAAGCTATGTGGCCAGCTGCCCCACATGCACTGCAGCCAAAAGGTGGCAAGGGAAATCTCCAGGACTGCTGCAGCTGGTAGCCAGTCCATCAGCATCCTGGAGAGAGATTTCTATGAATTTCATTGTAGAATTACCTGAAAGTGCTGGAAACACTGTTATTTGGGTTGTAACATATTTGTTCTCCAGACAAGTTCATTTCATTCTATGCCCCTAGATTCCAACTGCAAAAACTTTAGCTAAACTCTTTGTGCAAAACATATATCAATTTCATGGGACTCCACAATGTATAATTTCAGACTGGGAAGTTCAATTCACTTCTAAGTTCTGGAAGGCTTTTCTGGACTTGATGGGTTCTAGTCAAGGACTATAATCTTCCCACCATCCTCAAACAAATAAGGGGACAGAGAGGCTTAACTCAGTTCTTGAACAATTTATTTATTATTTATTAATTTGACTTCTATGCCGCCCTATTCCGGAGAACTCAGGGCGGCTCACAACATAATACCTGAGATGTTTCATTAATTATCAAAAAGACAATTGGTCCGACCTGCTACTGTTTGCTGAGGTTGCTTACAATAATGCTGTATACTTAAGTACTGGGTTTACTCCATTTCAAGTAGCAAATGGCCAAACTTTTGTGGCCATGACTGAACTCCCCACCAAAGAACCTGAACTCCCCATTTTGTAAGAATGGATCAAACAATTGCAAAACAAGTGGTCAGGAAAGCCCTGGATAAGGTCAGGGAGGCTTATAAAGCACAAGCTGATAAACAAATGGTAGAACAAAAGCCATATCAAGTGGAAGACTGAGTGTTTCTTTCTACAAAGTATTTACAGTCCCTGCAACCTTCAAAGAAATTAGGTCCTAAGTTTATAGGACCTTTCCCAGTTAAACACATCATCAATTCTGTGACTGTTGAGCTAGACTTGCCAAAGAATCTATGGAAAATCCACCGTTTTCCACTGCAGTTTGCTCAAACCAAAGAATACCTCAAATCTCCTGCACACTCAGTGCCACCTCCTATCATGGTTGAGGGAGAACAACACTTTGAAATCAAAGATATTTTAGACTCTCATGCACACCATGGTGTGACACAGTACCTGATAGTTTGGAAAAACCTCCCCTCTGCCCAGAATGAAATGGGTGAATAGAAGACATGTTAGAGCCCCTAAGCTTTTACAATGGTTCCATTCTAAATATCCTGGTAAACCTCATTTATTTTTTATTGTTCTCTTTCCCTTTCTGATTTCTAGTGGATTTCCCATTCTTCTAGGGGGGCGTATGTCAGGTCCCCAAACCCTCATTGTTTTCCCTGCATATATATTCTACTTTTGGGATCTGCCATTCTGCTGGGAAGAGGGGGAGCTTACTCTCTTTTGGGATAACTTTTGCTTTCTACTCTCTCCTCCTGCCTCTATCCCCTTGAGAAAGGAATGTGTCTCCCTTAACAGGGAGATGGCTATAGAGAAACGAAATTGGAAAAGACCTTGAGACATGCACCAACTGTGCCAGTTACCTGCTCATCAGACCACCTGTGGATTGGGTGAATTTCAAATGGACATTATGACTTTGATGGGAGGAGGAATATTGCTAGCTTAACTATACCGTTTGCACAGGATTTTCCCCAAATCTCACCTTCACTTTCCTACTGTCACTGGTCCCTAATAAAAGTATCCTTTTGAGACAATGCCTGTTTCAAGAGTTCTGCTTTCTTGGGTGGTTAGTTGAAGTGGGTCCTTACAATCAGACTAGAAACCAGGAGACTGAATTATAGAGTAGTCTTAGGCACATAGTCAGCTGGTGACTGGGCCAATCACTTTCTCCCAACCCTAGGAAGGAAGCAATGGCAAACCATTTCTAAAAAAACTTTGCTAGGAAAATTGCAGGTAGTTCACTCAATCTCTGAGAATCAAATACAACTGAATGAAAAAAATTTTTTTTGCAGAACTATTTAAAAGTAGTTATATTCAGTGTGTTCTGCAATGGCTGCTTGCCTGCTAAGAAAGTGAATCTGATTCTTATTATTGCATCACCTGTTTAAGAGCAATCAAGTGTTCAGCAATTGATTACCCTTTCTTTAATCATCTTTGTGTATTACAACGGAGAGGGAAGCAAACATCATCTGTGGGCTTTTGTGAGCAAGTATGTGTATCTAGTCTTAATATCTGTGATACCCAGAGTGTGGAAAAAGGGGGTGTGTGAGGGAGTGTATCCATCTATAACAAGGTTGTCAGATTTGCTACATCACGTGATATGTCATGACGTATCGCAACTTTTTCTGCATTGCCGGAGCTGGGGTGGGCGTGACATCCGTATGATGCAACCAGTCTGCGGGCCGGCAGTTTGATAACCCAATCTATAATTTTGCAGATCTTCCTGTCTATTTTCAGAATTAATCTTACCAATCAATAAAACCTTCCATTTTATTGAATAACTTCTACTGAAGAAGCAAAGAAGGAAGACTGAGATTTTCAGATTAATCTATTAAATAAATTTTATTGGTTTTTTAATTTTTACAGAAAAAAAAAGCTCAAGGCACACCGTGGTATTAGGGTAAACAAATATCCAAAACCAATACATTTGTATATATTTCAATCAATACATCTAGTATTCCCTCTCTTAATCCCTTAGATAACATACCTTATTCTGAAATATTTAATTAATTTTATAATTTAAAATTTAAAAAAGAAAGAAAAAAAAAGAAAAAAATTTCCCCTATCCTAGCCCCGCCCCCGGACTTCCCAAAATGAATACAGGGTAAAACAAAGAAAACCCAGTACATCAAACAAAGTTATTATATAATCCTAACAAAAATTTTAAACTATATGCTAAAAACAGTCTCTTTAATCCGATTCTAACTTAAATTTATTCAACCTTTTCAGTTCGAGTATTCTAATTCCTTAATTTTATCATAGAACTTATTTATATCTTCTTATACAAATATCCCTTATTTAGAATAAAATATTAATCTATCCTATACATATCTAATCCATCAATCAATCAATCTAATATCAAACCTTAAATCATTTCAATTCATTGGACATCAAACAAACAAATCATCTTGCTAAGAATAATAATTTTCATATCGATAAACCCATCAGTTCAAAAATACATTCTTAGTCAATTTAATATATATCTTCCATTAATCACCCATTTCTCTTACATCTTACTCATAATCTTAATCCATCAAACCAACAAATCATCTTATTAAAAATAATAATTTTCATGTCGATAAACCCATCAATTAAAAAAACCTTCTTAGTCAATTTAATATATATCTTCCATTAATCACCCATTTCTCTTACATCTTACTCATAATCTTAATCCTTAAGTCTTAAGCCAGTCCATAATTCTAAATTGCCCATAATTCATTACATAAAAATTTAAATTTCACTTCTTTTCAGTTCAATCCATTGGACATCAAACAAACACATCATCTTATTAAAAATAATAATTTTCATGTCAATAAACCCATCAATTCAAAAAATACATTCTTAGTCAATTTAATATATATCTTCCATTAATCACCCTCTCATGTCTCTTGCTCATAAACTTAGTCCTTAAATCAGTCCATAATTCTTTGCCTTTAATTCATTGCATAAAATATTCAATTTCACTTCTTTTCAGTCGAACTCTAGGCTTCTTCTTCTGCCAGGTAGATTTCCATAACAAAGCTTCCCTTCCAGGTAATAAGTCTCTCTTTATTGTTTGCAATATCATTTGAGTCCATATAAACCATCTTGGCCTTTGCATTAGTCCTCTATTTCTCTTAACCATAAAATTTCATTGCTGGAACATTTCAAATCTCAGTCTTTGCTTTTCCTGGTCCTCAAAACCATAGGTGAACTGCTTATCAGGCAAAATCAGTTTCTCTTTATTCTCAGTTAAATCCTCTTCTTGTATAGGTTGTTTTATAGAGTAATCAGCAAACGGTTGTGAATCAATTTTAAAATTTAAAAGAGAAATTCTAGCCATTAAGTCTGTAGTAAACTCTTTCATTATAGCACATATTTCTTCTTTAAACTCTTTCATTATAGCAGATATTTCTTCTTTAGCTTCACGAAAGCAATCCAAAATAGGTTTACAATTTAAGTATGAGTTCGACTCCTTTTTAAAAAATATTCAGCTGGATCAAATTAACTTTCTCTCAAAAAAAAAAAACAGTTTAAAAACCAGTCATCTCATCTCCAAATAGTCAACAATTAGCTTTTGGCCAGTAGATTATCTTATTCTTATTTCCTCATTTAACATAGATTTTATTTCCTCCGGAATCTTCGGTATGTCTGCCTTCTCTAAGTATTCTATTATCCTTTCTGCATTTTCCCCCTCATTTCTCTTATATAGTTTTTCATAGTATCTTTGGGCGATTCCCCTTTTTATAGTCTCCTCCCCCCGAATCTCTCCTTTCTCGTCTTCCAAATTAATAATCCATTGCTTCTCTTTCTGCCTTCTTAATTTATACGCTAGCCATCTTCCCGGTTTATTCGCGTGTTCAAAGTTATTTTGCTTAGCTGCCTGTAATTTTTGTGCTAACTTTTCCGAATCCTCCATACATAGTTTATGTTTAATTAAATCCATTTTGTTTTTCAATCCTTTGTTTTCAGTATCTCTCTGAAATTGTGTTTCGGCCTGTTTGTATTCTTCCTCGAGCCTCATCCTATGTTGTTTTTTCTCTTTGTTTCTCTTGGCCATGTACGAAATTGTTACACCCCCTCATGTATGCTTTTGCCGTATCCCAAATGTTCTGCAAGGATGTATCCTCATTGTCATTCGCTTGAAAGAAAAGGTGCATCTCTTTCTCCATTCTTTCCTTAAATTCTTTTTCTTTAAGAATCACTCTTTGGAAAGTCCATCTTGGCCTGCTCCTTTGTCCTTTCAAGCGAAAACTTATCGGATTATGGTCTGCCCAGAGGCTAGGTTCAATATCAATTTCTTGAATTTCCGAGGCTAATTCTTTTGTAAACCATAGCATGTCTATCCTGGTCCATGATCTATGTCTATTAGAAAAGTATGTGTATTCCCTCTTATCATAATTCCTTTCCCTCCAAACGTCATGTAAGCTAAGATCTGTACACATCTCAAAAAAGGTTTTGGGAAATGGTTTTTTCCCCCCTTTCGTTTTGTGGTCTTTTGTTTTATCTGCAATCGCATTAAAATCTCCGATTATACAGAAACCATCTTCCTCTATATCACTCAGCTTATTATGAAGGTTTTTAAAAAAGGCTACTTGTGCTCCATTTGGGGCATATATTGCAACAATTATTTTTTTTTTTATTCAGCTTAGCCTCAACTATCAAGACCTTTCCCTCTTTATTGTTATAGATTTGTTTCGAAATTATCTTCTGCTTAACATACAGAGCTACTCCTCTTTTTTTTTCGTCTAGTGAAACATATAGCCTACCTAATTTAGGTTGTTCTAATAGATATTCTTGATCATTTTTTATGTGAACCTCCTGTAAGGCGATAATGTCCACATTTAGTTTAATAAGCTTACTGAAAACTTTCCTATGCTTTACTGGTATGTTCAACCCTCTAATATTTGTTGACCAAATCTTATATCCTCTCCCATTGTCCTGTTTTTGTCGTGTCTTTGTGCTTCTAGTAATTCTTATTTCCTTCGCCTCTTCTGAGCTTCTCCCCTGTTGTTCTAGCCTATCTTAACCTCTTCCCCCTCTCACTTCCTCCATACTTTGCTCTGCCCCTCTTTTCTCCAACATTCGTTCAGTATCTCTTCTTTTTTCAACCACAACTCTTTCTTCTCCAAGATCCCTCAGGTCTTCCTCTGAAGCACAATATTGCCTGTAAAAGTCTTCCGCTTTCTCTACTGTATCCAATCTAAACCTCTTCTCTTGCCAAGTCACAATAAGCCCCTCTGGTGTTAACCATCTAAAATTTACATTGCTTTGATGTAACCTGGACGTCAGGAAGAGGAAGTTCTTTCGGAGGGCTCTCATCCTTTTTGGTATCTGTTTTAATACAATAATTTGTTTCCCTCCATATTCTAACTGTTCATCACATGTTCTATATAATAATTCATCTCTAATTTTCTTTTTTATAAACTTTACATGGACCTCTCTGGGAAGGTTATGTCATCTCCCATAGTTTGTTTGCACCCTGTATGTCTCATCCATTCCAACAATCATCTCTTCTTTGTCAATCTCCAGAGCTCCTGCCAACAAACCTGCCATCTTGTCTGGAAGATCAGTGGCTCTTTGAGTGTTTTGGGTTGCCTACCCCTGCCCTAGGCTAATTCCTGAGGGAGAGGTCGTATCCGGAAAACAAATGGTTATTCAGGTTCCCCAACCCGTGGGGAACCTGAATATATGTATACTTTTTGAATTTGAGATCAGTTTCAAATTTTGACATTTGATGGTGAATTGGCTTTTTGCCAATAAATGCGAGATACGCCCTGGCCTAACTCCTGAGGCAGAGGTAGGATCCGAAAAACAAATGGTCTTTCAGATTCCCTAACCCGTGAGGGACCTGAATATATGTTTACTTTTTGAATTTGAGGTGAGTTTCAAATTTTGATTTTTCATGCTTAATTGGATTATTGCCAAGAAATGCAAGATACGCCCTGGCCTAACTCCTGAGGGAGAGGTCAGATCCGGAAAACAAATGGTTTTTCGGGTTCCCCAACCCAAGGGGAACTTGAATATATGTTTACTTTTCAAATTTGAGGTCAGTTTCAAATTTTGACTTTTTATGCTTAATTGGCTTTTTGCCAACAAATACGGGAGACACCCTGGCCAGCACAACTGGCAGTGGTGGCGGCAGCAGGAGGATGGCAAAGGGGCATTGGTCACCGCTGCCTCTCCAGCCTCGCCCAGCACGACTGGTAGCAGTGGCGGTGGCACTGGGGGGACGGCCAAGAGGACTGCACAGCAGGTGGAAAAAGGGCCGGGCAGGCGCCGCGGGGGAATCTCTCAAAAGAGTCCACAGAGATCCTCTGCCCGTGAGATGGCTGGAAGGCACAGGTGGAGAGGGGAAGCTACAGAGACCCCCAGCGACCCCCCACCCCAGATTAACAGAGGTGGCAGTGGAGCAGGGCGAGGGGAGACCCACTGGTCAGGGAAGAGGCACCCGAGACTGGCCACCCGCGGCTCCTTACCCAGGTTCTGCCTCCGGAGGATGGAGACCTGTCCAGCAATCCTCCCAGATCTTCATAGTTATATAGGTGATATTCATAGTTAGCATATCACTGGGCAGTAGGACTATGTTTAAAAACTATGTCCGTTGCGTATGCTATCAATGAGACAGAACTCTTCAGTGCTAATGTAAGCCATTTGTAACTGAACATTCTTGTTTTAAAGTGTATGCAATTACAGTGGTGAATTATTTCATAATACAACATTAGACAGTAAAGCAACTTATAATGTTATATTCATTACAGCTTTCAATTTTTCTTCTATTTCCTTCAGTTCTGATGGCCAACCAACATTGCTTCCACCTGAGCATGTGCAAGAGCTAAATTTGAGGTCAATAGGCATGCTTAATGCTATCCAAAGGTTTTTTGTATATCATATGATTGAGACCTACGGCTGTGATTATTCCACAAGCGGACTTTCATTTGACACATTCTAAACTAAAGTCATTTCTTGAACTTCGGACATCAGATGGACCTAGGCATGATACTTATATATTATACTATAGTGGATATTCTCACAGCTCTGGGGAGTGGGCACTAGCAGGTAAGTATTGAATATTTATCAAATTTATATATTGCCCATCTCACTGTTTAAGTGACTCTCAGCCATTTACAAGTAAAAAATCTATAAAACTCCTAAAATCTCAACAAAAATAGATGAAGTTAAAAAGATGGAGAGAGTGCACTCAACCCACCAACCACCCCTGGGGTTGTGTGCCACTCTTGGATCCCCATGCCAGTTGACAAAGCCAGGCCTTAATATTCTTCGGGAATATTGTTTTTCTTTCATTTATACTATCCAGCCATGCCCACCAGGTAGGTCACACACACACACACCCCGAGGGCACCACAATGATGATGCAGCCTGGCACTTTGTGATAAATACGTGGGCTTTAGATTTTGGGCACTCGGTTTCTAAAAGGTTTGCCACCACTGGTCTAGAGTTACCAAGAATCAGTCTGCTAGCACTTTTAAGATGCAGAAATTGCATTAAATGCATAAGCTTTTATCAGCTGTTTCTATTATAAGCCGGGTGACCATTTTTATTGAAAAAAAATAAAAGATAAACCTGAAAAAGGGACAGAGGTTAAAAAACTTTGCTTTACAGAGGAAAATTCAAGAACAACAACGTTAACGCAGATGATTACATTAAATTTAAAGGCAGTTTTCTGAAATAAAAGATGTGTGGTTGCTTTAATTTTTAAAGCAGATGCTTCCACAATCTCTGAAGTGAGCCGTAACTTACGACAGCTTAAGCCTTGCAATGAAAGGCGTTAACCTTAAAAGGCTCTGTAAGACCTTTGCGTACAGCTGGTCCACTCTGAAACTTAGACTCAAAAAGGAAAAGCTTTCAGGCGTGAACACTACATTTCCCAACAGGCACCGGGAACCCAGTGATCACATGACTCTTCCTATTCGCAAACCTACCCTGCCGGCCGTGTCATAGAAACCGCGGCCGCCGCCCCCTTCTGGGGAAACGGAAGGAGTGGGGTTGCGGAGCGCTAGTTCTAACACCATGGAGGTTGAATGTGGGACACCTATCCTGTTTTTGCCTCAGCCCCGAGAACAAGAGCGGAAACTGCAGCAGGAGAAGCTCTCCGGGGTGGTGAAGAGCGTTCATCGGCGCCTGCGCAAGAAATACCGGGAAGGTAATAAGGTTCGGGTCTTAATTTGCCCCCTTCACCCCGCAGAGAAGGGGGGCTTCACCGCGGGATGAGTAAGAACGAAGATCAGGACCGGGTTCGCCCTCTTGCCTTGGCTCCAGATCGCTTTGGAAGGGATTTGGGCCTGGGCACCGCCCCCCCCGCTTTCTTCTCTTAGTCCTGGGATCGAAGCCTAGGCAAAGGAGGAGGAGGACGATGGGCCCTCAGCCTATGCGGGGGAGGAAGGGGGCTATGCCCCCTCCCGTGTAAATGTGGAAAACGGTAAAAGAAAAACTCCATTACCTTTGAAGGCAGGGAGGACGTTATAGTTGAGAAATTTCCGGAAAACCAACCATTGGATGTTGATCAGAATTTATCAAAGAGAAGGGCTTCACATTTCAAAGTTAGGTGATTTTCGTTCTATGAAGTGCCTTAGTCTAAAGCACACATTTCCTTCTTTTTTTGCAAAGATTGGCATTAACCGCATTAGTGAACTTTTTAAAAAAAGAACTACCTGGCTAATTTTAGTAGGAGGTTCTTTTATAGGTTGCAAAATCAGAGTGCTGGTACTCTTTCTGAAAAGAAGCAAAGATCTGGAAAGAGCATGTATATAAGATTATTAGGGGTTCAGATTTCATTGTGACAATCTTTGGTTTATTTTAGCTGTCAATAGGATTGAGAGTGTAACACCTATCCTGTAAAAGTTTGACCAAGATTTGTTTTAAAAACAGCCATTTATCCCAGAATGTTATGGAATAATGGAACAAAGTCTTGTATAATTTGTAATTTGTATAATTTGCTCTTTATCTCAGAGTATTTCAGCCTGGGTACATGGAATAATAGTGATTTAAATGTCAAATTAGTATAATCTTGAAAGCAAAACAAGAATATTGTAATGCCTATTCTTCCCTTGAACAGATACTATAAAAATGAAGTTTCTCATAGTTTCTAAAGCATTCTTTAACAAAACTGTTCACCACGGCAGTAAAATGGCCAGCCATCTCTTCAGCTTTGAATCTTAAAAAAGTAACTAGAAATATTTAAGGGCAAAAGAATAAAAGGACAAGGGATACTACTAGTACTGTGTAGGACCAGCTCTTTGTTGTCCCATACAATTTTGTTCCCATACTGGAAGTCTTTCTTTTCAGCATTAAGCCATTGAAGGGCATTAATAGCAAGAGGGCATATCTACTTATAGATGTATTCCATTTCTGAAAAAAAGACTATTTGTAATCTCAAGGCTGAAGTACTGCATTTGCATTTCGTGGGACAGCTCTTGGAAACACTGCAAATTGCCATTGGCTCAGAATGTGATATATAAGTGGGGAGGAATTTCAACAATTGCACTGGTTAGCACTTGCTTTCTAAGCCCAATTTAAGGTACGTATTAGAACAATCTGTGGTTTCTGCCACAAATTCTAGGGTTTATATTACGGATTAATTGTCATGGAATGAGGCTGGCCTTAATGTTTAGGAGCCAATTTAAAACCACTTAGTCAAGTTTTGAGGAATTTTTATATTGATATTTTAAATAGCTTTAATTAATTGCCTTGTTTTAATTGTAAATGCTTAGAGCCACTAGGGTTGCCAACAAGTACATGATTACATCAAATAAATATAACTCGTATTTTAAAAATACCTTCAGAAGTCTTACATTCAAGAAATGGAAGGCTCTTCCTACCGAGGAGAACAGGAGTGATCACAAACTCTGGCAGACCAAATGCAAGGCGATAGTTATGAAAGCCAAGAGAGACTTTGAGGAGCATATAGCCAAGAATATTAAAAATAATAACAAAACCTTTTTTAAGTACATCAGAAGCAGGAACCCAACCAGAAAATCAGTTGGGCCACTTGATAACAATGGTCAGAAGGGGATAATCAGAGAAGACAAGGAGATTGCTGAGAGGCTAAATGACTTCTTTGCCTCCGTTTTCACCGAGGAGGATAGAGAACATCTGCCTGCCACTGAATTAGTTTTCCCAGGGAGGGAAATAGAAGAATTAAACCTGATAGAGATAAACAAGGAAGATGTTCTTGCATGCCTTTCTAAACTAAACGTCAACAAATCGCCGGGTCCAGATGGCATCCACCCTAGAATTCTCAAGGAACTCAAGTGTGAAATTGCTGAACTTCTAGCTAAAATATACAATCTTTCTCTAAGATCAGGCACTGTACCGGAGGATTGGAGGGAAGCAAATATAACCCCGATCTTCAAGAAAGGATCCAGAGGTGATCCAGGAAACTATAGACCAGTCAGTCTAACCTCAGTTCCAGGCAAACTGATGGAAACCATTATTAAAGATAAAATTACAGGGCACATAGAAAAACAGGCATTGCTGAATGAAAATCAACATGGTTTCTGGAAAGGCAAATCATGTCTTACTAACTTGTTAGAATTCTTTGAGGGTGTAAATAAATACATAGATAAAGGGGCCCCAGTTGATATTGTATATCTTGACTTTCAAAAGGCTTTTGACAAAGTTCCTCACCAAAGGCTCCTAAAAAAGCTCTCCAGCCACGGAATTAGAGGACAGGTCTTGTCCTGGATTGGTAACTGGCTAAATTGTAGGAAGCAAAGGGTGGCAATAAATGGACAATTCTCCGGATGGAAAGAAGTGAGAAGTGGTGTACCCCAAGGTTCAGTTTTGGGACCTTTACTTTTTAATTTATTCATCAATGATCTGTATGTAGAAGTTAATAGTGAGGTAGCCAAGTTTGCTGATGACACTAAATTTTTCCGGGTTGTGAAAAGTGAAACTGATTGTCGGGAGCTCCAGAAGGATCTCTCAAAATTGTGTGAGTGGGCAACAAAGTGGCAAATGCATTTTAACCTAAACAAGTGCAAAGTACATGATTTGTACTTGTGAATAATTTATTATAGTAGTTGTAAATCTGCTAAGTTGATTACTAATGTACATGGTTACTCAAAACCAAACCTCATTTGATTCAGTAGCCATAATCCAAAATGAGTTTACAGTTAGATCATTGATCTATATATATGTACATATAGAATATATTTAAGCTTCAATTATATGTAAACATTTAGCAGCAAAAGTTTGTATACATATATCTGCTCTACCCAGAAATATATAATGTTTTTATTTTGCTAAAATATGAGTATTAAACATGCAGTAGTTTTGTTAGCAAAGCAGGCCTTTAAGGAATTATTATATGACTTCAATCTTGAGACCATTTTAACAATTCTGCTATTAGTTCATTATATAGGGGAAGTATTAACCCTAATAGGAATCCTAGTTCTGGAATTTCATACTAAAATAAGATGCTGTTTGTTTCTCTTTTCCATGTTAGGAGCAGAAATCTAAATTTTAAAGATGGCTTTTGATTACTAGTTGAACTAAAGTATTCAGAACTTATTTTTATTTGATGGATTAAATGAAGGCTGTAAATATAATCAGAGTTGGTCAAGATTTAATAAATCTTAGGGTGGGGTAAGTATTACCTGTTATGTTTTCCTTTGAATAACTGGAAATTCATTAAAGGGAGTGCTTAAAGCCGTGGTGGTGAACCTATCGCACGCATGCCACAGGTGGCACGCAGAGGCCTCTCTGTGGGCATGCGCACCATCGCCCCAGTCCTAGATTTTATAAAACCTTTTTGCTTTAGGTCTCTGCCGCCGTGTGCAAAAAAAAAAGGTTCAATTAATCAGTCAATTTTAACTTCTTGTGGGGAAAAAAAAGATCTCGCAAAATTGGAATTGATTGAACTTTTTAGTCCCACAAATCTCAGAACTTCAAAGTCACAAAAGCACATAAGAATCCTTCTACTCTCCATCTCCCTCCATCCATCCTCTGTGCCTCACCTCCAGCAGATGCTGCCTTTTTTCATCCGTCTTGGAGGGTGACCCCTCCCCCACTGTATTTCTTGCCTGTTTGCTGCTGCCTGCACAGGTGGCTGCCACAGCAGTTGTAGATCAGTTCATGGTCTGCCTGCTTGATCTCCTCTTCCCCCCCCCACCCTCCTCCTCCTTCTTTCACTTTGGTGCAGCTAGAGCTGACTGCCTCCTCCCAAGGCTGCTGCTTTTTTTCTCTCTCCCTCTCCTGCCCAAACTGCCTCCTTTTATAGACTCTCCTGTCTCCGCCCCCTCCTCCTCCTTTCTCTTCCGGGTGAGCTGGAAGTGAGCCTGGTGCCTTTGCCTCGCTCCAGCCACTCTGCAGCTCCAGAGAACTCTCTCACAGTAAATCCTTGCCTGTGCTGGCTCATTCCCTCCCCCACTACACTTGGCTGGGCAGGGCTGTGTACCACCTGCCATGTGTTAATGTACCACAGGTGGTACACGTACCACCTGTTGAAAAGCCCTGCATTAGAGGAGTCTGAACATTTAGAGTTTCCTAGCAATTGGTGTTCATGGGGAAAGCTTGCCCTTTCTATACAGCAATTCTGCAATTTTGTAAATTCTGGATATACTTATTTTAGTGTCCCATCTTTGGAAGTAAAAAGAAGTTATACAATTTCATAGAATATTTTTCTTACAGATATTTTTCTGTAAAGTCAACCCAGTTATAGTCTGCTATAAGTCTCTCTGATATTTATTATTTATCCTGAGATTCTAAAGCAAGGCTACCATATCAGGGCTGCAAAAATCGTGCTTTTGTCTATATATTTGTTGTCATCTAGTAGTCACCTGGACTTTCTGTAACTCAGATCTGGCAGCCCTATGCTAATGCAAAAAAACTTAAACCAAAAAGTTCTCTCATCTTGTTTTTTGACAATATTCTACAAGCCAGAGGCAGAACTGAAAACGAAAAATTTCAGTTCATTATATAGTTCCATAACTCATTAATGACCTGATCTTTTTAACCAAGAGGAGGTGAATATAGCTTCTTAACTGCAGATTGCAGACATATCTGTCTTCTATTGATTGTATTAGGTCATTAAGTTAATCAACTGAAATACTTTTTTCCCAATCATATAACTATCAAGATGCTGAAGGAATGCACTCCATTTATGGCCTTTAAAAAGTAATAGTCAAAAGAAATTCTTGTGCCCTGGTCATTTCCTATATCAGACATGTCAAATTCAAGGCCCGTGGGCTGCATCCTGCCTGCAATGGGCCCAGATCCGGCCACAGGGCTGCCCCAGAAACAGCAAGGGACCGACTCCTGTGGCCCTGGCCAACCCAGCTGGGTGTCCCCCCGAGCGTGGGCACAGGAGGTGAGTATGCGAGGACTGGCAGTGCCTGGCAGCAGCCGCAGCCCTCCAGCCCCTTGGTCAGCACATCCTGGAATCGCACAGCCCATGCAGTGCAGGTGGGCTCAAGCCCTTTGGCCACTGGACCAGCCCTCCAAGCAGCAGGTGCAGACAGAGGCACGGGGGAAGGCACGCGATCCAGCCTGCGAGACCTGCCAAGTAGCTGGCTGCCTGCCCCACCCAGCCACAGCAAGTGCGGGCAAGCAAAGACACAGCCTCAGCAAGGTAGCCCAGCTGGTCGCTGTCACGGCCACACTGCACCCCTGTCCACTTGGGCCCTGCCGTCCAACTTTGTCCTCCAGCACATGCAGGACGAGCCTCCCGCCTGCCAGCACACCCCAATGGCCCTGGCAAACAAGAAGGGCGGGGAACCCTCCATCCCTAAGAGGCAGCTGGGACTCCTCTCCCCGTTCACCTGAGCCCAGCCCCGAGCTACCCCATGCATGTTTGGGCGCACCCTCCAGAAAGTGGTGCTGGACCAGGTTGTGGGGTCCCAGCGCCCTGGTAGCTTGAAGGCCGGGTGCCTGCTGGAGGAGCATGCGCTGCCATCGGGGATCCCCGTGTGGCCCGAGAGGGACGATGAGGCTCCTCCAGTGGTGCCCCCCACAGGCACCTCCTGACACAAGACATTTTGAGCCGGCCATGCCCCCCGCTACCAGAGGGCAACCACAATGCTGATGCAGCCCTCAATGAAATAGAGTTTGACACCCTTATCCTATATGAACTATTGCAGTGTGCTCTGCATGATGCCATCCTTGAAGAGTATCTGGAAGGGTCAGGTGGTGCAGAATGTATTTTGGGGGCCCCAAGGATGGCACATGTAATACCTTTGTTGTGTGAGCTGAAGTTGGGTGCCAGTTTGCTTCTGGATTCGATTCCAGGCATGAAATATTATCTTTAAAGCCCTATATGGCATGAGGCCAGGTTACCTGAGGAACCCATTACTTCAACTTATCTCACCTCATCAGGTAGGGATGGTATGTTATCAACCACATCAGTTAAAAAAATTTAACAGGCAGGGTCCTGTAAGAGCCTTTTCTTCCAGGACCCTGCGCTCTGGAATATTCACCTTCCCCTGAGGTGAAGCAGACCCACTATCCTGCCAACTCATGTGGAGGTCGCAGAGTGTCATGCAACCCTGGGAATAGTTAGTGACTTGAAGACAGTCCCCCTAACATTTAAGTTATTCTTTGTTTTTTTATCTGGTTCTGATTTTACTAATGTATTGCATTTTTGTATGGTTTTTATGCTTTAGCTGTAAAGCACTCAAGAGACATCGTTTCTTATCAGCTTGCTCTTTATAAGTCTTAGCAGCTTGGGCTAAAGCTCTTTTTATATTTGCCCAAACATTCTGCAAAGAGGTCACCCACTGATCGAGGGTCTGCGAAGTGGGAGGCTTCTGGGGATATTCAGGCATCAGAACAAAATCACGACCAGTAGCTATTTTAAAGGGAGCAAATCTAGTGCTATTGTGTACTGTATTGTTGTATGCCACTTTGGTGAAAGGTAGGAGGTCTGCTCAGTTAGTCTGTTGGTAATTAACATAACATCTGAGGTATTGTTCTACCATTGTGTTTAGACATTCTGCTGATCCCTTTGTACTTAGATGAAAAGCAGATGAAAGTCCTTGGGTGGACCCAATCAATTTTACAAACTCCTTCCAGAACTTTGTGGTAAATTGACACCCCTCCCCCCGTCCCATATAATTCTTTTTGGAGCTCCATGGAGTTGATAGATATGCTTCAAAGCCTGGCTAATTTGGGGGCAGACGGAAGCCCCAAACAAGTGATGAAATGAGCTTGCTTTGAAAAAAGGTCAAGTCCAAATTAAATTAAATTAATTTTAATTAAATTAAAAATCATTCAGGATATAAGGGAAAGAGGTGGTTTGAAAATGCCCAATTTTAAGTTATACTATCATGCTGCTGATTTAGTAGCGATAAGTGACTGGGTTAACTTAACTAATGATAGAATATTGAATATTGAAGGGTACGGTTTATCATATGGTTGGCATGCTTACTTAGTTTATGATAAAAAGGTGGATAGGAGTTTCAAGGAGCACCTATTGAGAAGTGCTCTGCTGCGTGTCTGGAAAAAGTATCAGTATAAATTAAATGAAAAGATTCCTCTCTGGACAGTTCCCAGACACGCAATAGAGAATATAAATAGACTACAAGTTCAAGATGTGGTGCCCTATGAGAAACTCCTAATTAAAGAAGGGAATTTGTTATTATTGAAGTCCTTGGATATGTTAAGGGAAGAAGGAATAGTTCATACTTGGTTTCCATATCTACAGCTGCAGACTAGATGGAAAAAAGACTTGAAGACGGGTTTATCCCAAACAGATGAAAAATTAATTAAACAAGTTAGAGACCAAAGGTCTATGCATATTAAAAGATTATATAATGTATTGATAGAAATTGATTCTGAAACTGAATTAGTTAAGGACTGTATGATAAAGTGGGGACAAAATTTTGGACAACCAATCATGATGGAAACTTGGTTGGTTGCAGGTGAAGACCAAATTGAGCTGTGATAGTCTGCCATGTCAAGTTATTTCTGAACACCTTCAAATGACAAGCTCCTGATCACTGGCCTAAGCAATAGTGCCTTAACTGAGATTTTGCACCATTGTTATACAATCTTCAGTGTCAATTGTGCCACTGTGATGAGAAGTTTCAAGAAATGGTGGTCGGAGTAATTGTTGTGGTAATAATTGGGTACAGGCTTCCGGTGGCACCGCCGGCGTCGCTAGAGTCTCCTCTGTGAGGCTCCGCTCCCTGGGTTTGTAAAGCCGCAAAAAAACAGCGAACACCAGCTGTTTTTTGCGGTGAAAAATCCCCTCTTCGTGCGAAGAAGAGGTGAAGAGCATCAAGAGCAAGGTTGAGCCCCTCTAAGATTCCTGGAAAAAATTTTCAGGGACAAAGAGGGTGTGCTCCCTAGGCACTTGAAACGCTCCTGCCCAGAGACGCTTCTGTCGGCTGACAGAAAAAGACGTCGCGACCGCCTCTGCTTTTAAGAAGGAATAATAGAAGTTTTCTACAGACGGAGTGAATACAGGAGTCTTCTGTTTATCGCAAGTATTCTGCTACATTGTTTCTGTCTATGCGGCAGCTCTTATGTTTCTGGATGCAGAAAAAGCCTTTGATAGACTGAACTGGTTATTCTTGAAAAGATTAATAGTTAAGATGGGAATGGGGGATCAGTTTATCAATGCTATATTAGCAGTTTATCAGAAGCAAAAAGGGCAGATTATTGTGAATGGACAACTAACAGATTCATTTAATATAGAGAAAGGTACAAGGCAGGGTTGTCCTTTATCTCCTTTATTGTTTGTTTTAACTTTAGAGGTTTTACTGAATAGGATCAGAGCTTCAGATGAATTAAAAGGAGTCCAGATTAGACAACATGATTATAGATTATGTGCCTTTGCGGATGATCTACTTGTGACGTTGACACATCCAACACAATCGGCACAGACATTGATGGAGATTATTCAAAATTATGGAAGAGTATCTGGTTTTAAATTAAATATATCCAAGACAAAGATGTTGGTTAAAAATTTAGATGACAAATCAAAACAAGAGTTGGAAAGAATAACGGGTTGTGAGATAGTTAAGAAAGTTAAATACTTAGGAATTCATATAGAAGCTTCAAATGGAAAATTATATAAGAATAATTATGAATTATTGTGGAATAAGGTACAAATAGAAATGGATAACTGGAAAAAATTACAATTATCTATGTTGGGTAGGATAGCTGCAGTCAAAATGAATGTATTGCCGAAATTTTTATTTTTATTTCAAATGTTACCAATACTTAAAAAGGATGGGAATTTAGAGGAGTGGCAGAAATGTATTAACAGATTCATTTGGAATGGCAAGAAACCAAGGGTTAAATTAAAAATTATTCAAGACATAAGAGAGAGAGGTGGTCTGAAAATGCCTAATTTTAAACTATATTATTATGCAGCAGCTCTAGTAGCAATAAGTGACTGGGTTAACTTGACTAACGAAAGAATATTGAATATAGAAGGGTACGGATTATTGTATGGGTTTCATGCATATCTAGTTTATGACAAAAAGTTGGATAGGGGTTTTAGAGAGCATTTATTGAGAAATTCACTGTTGCGGGTCTGGAAAAAGTATTATTATAAGTTAAGTGGGAAAATTCCTTTATGGACAGTTCCCAGGCACGCAATAGAGAGTGTAAATAGACAACAAACTCAAGATGTTGTGCCCTATGAGAGGCTTTTAACTAAAGAAGGGAATAATTTAGAGTTGAAGTCACTAAATAGATTAAGGGAAGAAGACTTAGACCACAATTGGTATTCACATATACAACTTCAGGCAAGATGGCAAAAAGATGTAAAGCTGGGTTTTTTTGTTAAAGGATGAAAAAATAATTAAACAAGTCAGAGATCAAAGAATTATGCATATTAAAAGATTATATGATGTATTACTTGAAATTGATTCTGGAACTGGATTAGTTAAAGATTGTATGATCAAGTGGGAATGTAATTTTGGACATCCAGTTACGATGGAAACGTGGAAAAGGATATGGGTGAAAAATGTAAAATTTACGCAAGCACAGCATTTAAGAGAAAATTTTTATAAAATGTTTTATAGATGGCATTTAGACCCAAAAAAATTGTCACTTATGTATCCAGATATGCAACCCAAATGTTGGAGATGTGAATCAACAGATGCTACTTATCTTCATGTTTGGTGGACTTGTAAAAAAATTAAGGCTTATTGGATAAAAATTTGGTGGATTCTTCAAAATATATTGAAAAAGCGTATAGAATTTTCACCACAGTTGTTTTTGTTGGGCATTACGAAAGACTGTACCACCATAGAGACTAAGCTGATTTTGAACTTGATTACTGCAGCAAGACTATTGGTGGGACAATATTGGAAGACATCTGAATTACCGTCTGTTGAAGAATGGACATTAAAAGTGGTTAAATTGGCGGAAATGGCTAAGATATCTGCATATTTGAAGAATCATTCAAGTGAAGAATTTCTGATGGATTGGAAAAAATGGATAGATTATATACAAAAGAAATATCAATTGAAGGAATTACATTTGGTATATAGTTAAACAGTTATATAATAGTAGTTTAGTGGGGTTTCTTGCGTTTTTACCCTGTATTCACTCTGGGAAGCCGGGGGGGGAGGTGGGAGGGTGTTAATATTATGTTATATTATGTTTTCTCAACGGTAATTGGGGTTTAGATGAGAGTAAGTATTTATTTATAGGTATCAAGAGGTTGCTCGGAAGGCCGCTGGGCACCACATTGGACGGAAAAGGAAGGAGAAGTGAAGGTGAGGCAAGTAGGAAGAGGGCAAGAGGGAGAAGAAAGGGGATAGAGGTGGGCGGAGGGGAAGTGGAGAAGTAGAGAAAGGGAAAAGTAGGTAGATAGATGGTAAGATGAGGGGGGCAGTATAGATTTAGGAGGATGTGGTGGTGGGGGTACCGAGCACTTATTTTGATTATATGGCAAATGTTTTAAATGATTGTTACCAGTTGAGTTGTTTTTCTTTCTGTAAAAAATTTGAAAAAAATTAATAAAAATATTCTTTAAAAAATAATAATAATAATAATTGGGTACACACAGTTTGCCCGTTAAGACAGCAAATCAAGTAAATGCTTTTGATTAGGGAATTACAAATCTTTTACCAAGCATGGGAAGTAAATGTGACGGAATAACTTCTCCAGCATGGTGGATGTAGAATCCACTGGTGGGTAATTTCAGCCTTCCTGCTCAGAGAGACTAAGTCAGAGCTTTAGCCACACCTCCCTCTAGGCGTGTCTCCCCAGTTTTTGACTTAGTCTCAGGTTCAGCAGGACGCAGAAAATTTGACTCTAGCTAGACTAATTCATTCAGGTTACTAATTTGGCTTTTTTCTTTAAATTTGACTAGATTCTTTCCAACAGCAAATCGAACTTCAATTTAAATTTGGCTTATTTAATAAGGACTCTGTCCTTTACTTGAGGAGTTGAGCCTTCTGGCTCTGGGAGGGCCTCCCCCCCTTTTTGTAGTTGGCTGCAGGCCCCTTGGGTGAGTTCTTCAGACCACCCGTGCGGAATCGCGGGACCGCGATTGCAACGATCAGCTGGTCAGCGGGGAACAGGCAGCTGCAGGTTGTTGGTGTTTCTCGCCGCCGGGATAATCATCGCCACTGGATTCAGGTCCGGTTACAGCACGGAAGCTGCTTTGGTCGTGCTGACTGATGATCTCTGGCGGGCCTGGGATAGAGGTTATTCCACTATCCTGGTGCTTCTTGACCTCTCAGTGGCTTTCAATACCATCAACCATGGTATCCTTCTGTGCTGGTTGGAGGGGCTTGGAGTGCGGGGCACCGTTCTACGGTGGTTCACCTCCTACCTCTCTGGCCGGTCGCAGTCGGTGTTTGCAGGAGGTCAGAGATCGGCTCCAAGGTCTCTTCCATATGGAGTTTCTCAGGGGTCCGTTCTCTCACCTCTGCTTTTTAACATCTACATGAAGCCATTGGGTGAGATCATCTGTCGACACGGGGTGAGTTATCATCAATATGCTGATGATACTCAGCTTTATATCTCTACCCCGTGTCATTACAGTGAAGCAGTTGAAGTGATGAACCGGTGCCTGGAGGCTGTTGAGGTCTGGATGGGTGCCAACAGGCTCAGACTCAATCCCGGCAAGACGGAGTGGCTATGGGCTCTGCCTTCCAAGGACAATTCCAACTGTCCGTCGATTACCCTGGAGGGAGAAGTTTTGTCCCCCTCGGAGAGGGTTCACAACTTGGGTGTTCTCCTCGATCCATAGCTAAGTTTGGAACATCATTTTTTTGGCTGTGGCGAGGGGAGCATTCGCCCAGGTTCGCCTGGTGCACCAGTTGCGGCCCTATTTGGATCGGGAGTCACTCCTCACAGTCACCCATGCCCTTGTCACCTCGAGATTCGACTACTGTAATGCTCTCTACATGGGGCAACCTTTGAAGAATGTCCGGAGACTGCAGGTAGTCCAGAATGCGGCCGCGCGAGCTGTCTTGGGTCTCCCAAGACATGCTCATATCACTCCAGCTCTACGTGAGCTGCACTGGCTACCAATTGGTCTCCGAACACAATTCAAAGTGTTGGTTATGACCTATAAAGCCCTTTATGGCAATGGACCAAGATACTTGCGGGACCGTCTCCTGCCTCATGAATCCCAGAGACCGGTTAGGGCGCATAGAGTTGGCCTCCTACGAGTCCCGTCTGCTAAACAATGCCATCTGGCAGGACCTAGGGCAAGGGCCTTCTCCGCTGCTGCCCCTGCCCTCTGGAACCAGCTCCCCTCGGCAGTTCGTACTGCTTCCTCCCTCCTAGCTTTCCAGAAAGGGCTGAAGACACATATATGCCGACAGGCTTGGGGCATATGAGCTGAGCTCTGCCCCTCGGCCCTAAGAGTGTCCCGCCATCAGTGTTTGTGAATTGATTGTGTTTGTGTGGGGTTTGAATGTGGTTGATTTTAAATTGTTGTTGTGTTTTTGTTGTGAGCCGCCCCGGGTCTTCGGAGAGGGGTGGCATATAAGTGCGAATAAACATAAACATAAACATCTTGGGATTTATTATTATTATTATTATTATTATTATTATTATTATTATTATTATTATTATTATTATTATTATTAATTTAATTTCTATGCCGCCCTATTCCGGAGAACTCAGGGCGGCTCACAGCATAATAGAAATTACATACATATAAAAAACCCTTAAGTTAAAAAAAAACAAAAAACAAAAAAACAAAAAACCAATCATTCCACAAACATACACTGGCTAGGGGCAAGATGTTAGCTGCCCCAGGCCTGCCGGCAAAAGTGTGTTTTAAGCAATTTACGAAAGGCGGAGAGGGTGGGGGCGACACGGATCTCCGGGGGAAGTTGGTTCCAGAGGGCCGGGGCCGCAACAGAGAAGGCTCTTCCCCTAGGCCCCGCCAGGCGACACTGTCTGGCTGACGGGACCTGGAGAAGGCCCACTCTGTGGGCCCTAACTGGCCGCTGGGATTCATGAGGCAGCAGACGGTCCCGTAAATAACCTGGTCCGATGCCATGTAGGGCTTTATAGGTCATAACCAACACTTTGAATTGGGTTTGGAGACCAATTGGCAGCCAATGCAGCTCGCGGAGTGATGCCGAAATGTGGGCATTTCTAGGCAAGCCCAACACTGCTCGCGCGGCTGCATTCTGCATTACCTGAAGTCTCCGAACATTTTTCAAAGGTAGCCCCATGTAGAGAGCATTGCAGTAATCGAACCTCGAGGTGATAAGAGCGTGAGTGACTGTGAGAAGAGACTCCCGGTCCAAATAGGGCCGCAACTGGTGCACCAGGCGAACCTGGGCAAATGTTCTCCTCGCCACAGCCGAAAGATGATATTCCAAATTTAGCTGTGGATTGAGGAGGACGCCCAAGTTGCGGATCTTCTCCGAGGGGGTCAAAAGCTCCCCCCCCAGGGTAATGGACGGATAGATTGAAATATCTTTGGGAGGCAGAACCCATAGCCACTCCGTCTTGTCGGGGTTGAGTTTGAGCCTGTTGGCACCCATCCAAACCCTAACAGCCTCCAGACATCGGCACATCACTTCCACTGCTTCACTGAAATGACACGGGGTGGAGATGTAAAGCTGGGTATCATCAGCATACTGATGATATCTCACCCCATGTTGTCGGATGATCTCACCCAGAGGTTTCATGTAGATATTAAACAGCAGAGGGGAGAAGACCGATCCCTGAGGGACCTCACAAGGGAGGAACCTAGGGGTCGACCTCTGACCCCATGCCAACACCGACTGCGACCGACCAGTGAGGTAGGAGGTGAACCACCGCAAAACAGTGCCCCCAACCCCCAACCCCTCCAGTCGGTGCAGAAGGATACCATGGTCAATGGTATCGAAAGCTGCTGAGAGGTCAAGTAGCACCAGGATAGTGGATAATCCCTTATCCCGGGCCCGCCAGAGATCATCCGTCAGCGCGACCAAAGCAGTTTCTGTGGAGTAGCCGAGCCTGAATCCTGACTGTTGAGGGCCCAGATAATCGGCCTCATCCAAGGACCGTTGGAGCTGGAGTGACACCACCTTCTCAACAACCTTCCCTATAAAGGGAAGATTGGAGACAGGACGGTAGTTGTTTAAAACAGCTGGGTCCAGGGAAGGCTTCTTGAGGAGGGGGCGCACAATTGCCTCCTTGCAGGGAGCCGGAAAGGACCCCTCCCTCAAAGAAGCGTTGACAATCTCCTGAACCCAGCCCCGCGTCACCTCCCTGCTGGCCGAAACCAGCCAGGAGGGGCACGGGTCCAATAAACAGGTGGCGGAGCTCACAGCTCCAATGGCCTTGTCAACTTCATCAGGTACTACCGGGTCAAACTCCTCCCACACAACAGGATCAAGACGAGTCCCTGTCATCTCGACTGAATCATTATCAGCCGATACTGCATTCCAATTGGAGTCAAGGTCCATCCGAATCTGGGTGATTTTATCCGCGAAAAACTTATTAAAGTCCTCAGCACTACCCTACAAGGGTGCATCAACTCCCCCCTGATTAAGGAGGGAGCGAGTTACCCTGAACAGGGCAGCTGGGCGGGATTCCGCAGATGCAATCAAGGCGGAATGATACGCGCATCTTGCCACCTTGAGCGCCACCTGATAAGTCTTGATATAAGATCTTACAAGTGTTCGGTCAGATACGGATTTACTTTTCCTCCATCGCTTCTCTAGGCGTCTCTTCTGGCGCTTCATCCCCCTGAGTTCATCAGTAAACCAAGGAGATCTCCTGGGTCTGCTACCACAGAGAGGTCGCAGCGGCGCAATCCGGTCAAGAGCCTCCTTCGCAGCCATATTCCAGGCCGTAACCAGGGACTCTGCCGAACTGTGAATGAGAGAATCCGGTATTTCCCCAAGCGTCCTCTGAAAATTCTCTGGATCCATCAGACGCCTGGGGCGGAACCACCTAATCGGTTCCGCCTCCCTGCAGGGGAGGAGTGGAGCCTTAAAAACAAGCCGTAGCAGAAAATGATCTGACCATGACATAGGCAAAATATCTAAGCCCCTTAAATTCAGATCATTGCTCAACTGTTCTGAGAGGAATACCATGTCGGGAGTGTGTCCCCTCTCATGAGTCGGACCCTGAACTACCTGAGTCAGGTTCATGGTTGCCATGGTGGCCATGAACTCCTGCGCCAACCCAGAGGATTCGCCGAGCGACGGAAGATTTAAGTCCCCCAAGACAACAAGCCTGGGGAACTCAACCGCCAGCCCAGCAACCTCCTCAAGTAGCGCAGGCAGGACTGTTGACACACAGCTGGGAGGCAGGTACGCGAGCAACAAGCCCACCTGAACCTCTAGGTCCAACTTCACAAGGAGCAACTCACAACCCGCAATCTCAGAAACAGCAAGCCTGCATAGGCTAAAGGTCTTGGCTATAATAGCCACTCCTCCCCCCCTTCCCTGGGGTCGTGGCTGATGCCATACCTGAAACCCGGCTGGACACATCTCAGAGAGAGGAACTCCTCCCTCCGGGCCCAGCCAGGTTTCGGTCACACATTGCGAGGTCGGCCTCCTCATCCAGGAGAAGATCATGGATGAGGGGAGCTTTATTTACAACCGACCTGGCATTGAGCAGCAGCAGCCTGAGCCCAGGGTCCGGATTTCCCCCATCACCAGTACTTCGGGCTGAACTCACAGGGTCGGAGCAAGGGATCGCTTTTAAACAGCGAGCTCTTGTTCCCCGGGAATGGCCTACCCTGTGGCCCCCGCCATATCTGCCTCTCCCCAGCAAGACCGGTATACTTTGGCCCTCTATCACCCCAGAGCCAGCGCCCCCCTCCCCCTCCGCCTCTGCCGCGCCAGGCAGGCTAGCCAGTCCATCCCATTCATTCCACTCAACCACAACTCCATCCATATCACTAATTTATCCCACCCACAAAAAACTACCCTTTAAACAAACAATTTAAAACAATAAGCTAACCATCCATTCAACCCGATTCATTCCACAAACATTCAATCCCCCCCCACATCATTCAGCATCTAACAATTCAATTTAAAATGGTATTAAACAAGTTAGCTATTTAAAATTTGGACAAACAACAGTTAAAAAAAACAGCTCAAGAACAGCTCAAATTGTAAAAACAGTAATAGTTGTAAAAACAGGAGTAGTTGTAAAAGCAGGAGTAATTGTAGAAGCAGAAGTAGTCCCTCCTAAGATAGAACGTGTAGTAGGCTTTGAACTAAAAGATCCAAAACCAAAGCCCTCGGTAGGAGTAGTTGTAAAAGCAGTAGTTGTAAAAACAGTAGCTGTAGCTGTAAATCCTGCCGCAATAGTTGTAGCTGTTCCTGTATTAGTCCCTCCTAAGATAGAACCTGTGGTAGGCTTTGAGCTAAAAAGTCCAGAGCCAAAACCCACAGTAGGAGTAGTTGTAAAAACAGTAGCTGTTGAACCCAACGTCCCAAAGTTGGCTTGATTGAAATCACCTACAACCACCAACACTCCACCCGAGTAGGCCTGCTGCTGTTTGTAAATGGTAGTTAATAGATAATTCATGGCCACAGTTATGTTAGCATCAGGGGGTGTATATACTACCGTTATTATCACAATATTAAACTCACGAGGCAGATAAAAGGGGCCGCACTTCACTGCAAAAAATTCCAAATCAGGAGAACAGTGAGTGTCAATCACTTTAACATTTGTGCTCCAGTTATTATTTATGTAAACACAAAGTCCCCCTCCTCCTGTTCGTCCCAGAGACCATAGTTCTGTCTGCTCAATACACTGAGCATCCTGATAATTCAGTAGCCTCTCCTGGAGTAGTATCAGGGTCAAGCCACATCTCTGCAAAGACCACGACACAGCAGTCCCGAATATTTCTCTGCAAGAAAATAACAAGTCCCAACTCCACAATCTTATCAGGAAGAGATCCAGCATCAGAAACAAGAAGACCCGGCAATGCAGGCCTGCAAGCCTCGTCTGTGCCTGCGTTTCCTTCGTCTCCTTTGTCTCCTTCGCTTCCTTCGCCCCCTTCACTCTCCAGCAAGAAAAACAATCCACGGCGTCATTCCAGCCAGTTCAGCTGGAGTGCTGCAACCCGAGACTCCTGGTTCAAAAATGTCCTGGCTGTTCTTTATAGCTCATCTTAAGCCTGCTTAAATTCATTTGAAGTCGGCTTATTCTTTTGCTTTGTCAACAGCACAACTTGAATTGGAATAAAAAGTATATCTCCTCTTTAGGTACAATTACAGGTCAGCTCTCTTCCTTCACTCTCTTGGCAGTTTCCCAGAGAATACAGGTATAGGTATAGAAATTTCACTTATATGCTGAAGAATGGAATTGAAATGAGTCACAGAAATTGTAGTGCTCAAGCTGTCATGCTTTTGGCAAGATGCTCACACTTGCTTCAAAATTATCCATGGCTCTTTCCCTACATATGTGTTGTTAGAAGTAAGTCTTCATCCTGGTTCATCCAAGCCGGGATAAATAAGCAAAATGGCGACTGCTTTGGGAAGAAGGTTACAGTTTATTGAAGAAGCAGAAAGATGGTCCTTGCAAGGAGCAGAGAGGAAAGAGGAGACCTACTGTATTACAGACCTACTGTATTTACCTACTGTATTACAGGCTTTAACTTCTTCTCCATTCGAACCTCTCGGGTCTTGCTCTCTGCACTTTCTTTCATTGAAGGTGGCATTCCTAATTGCTATCACGTCGGCCAGGAGGATTTCGGAATTGGCCTCACTCTCAGTTAGAGACGATCTATGTACTTTCTACGAGGACAGGGTGGTCCTTAGATTAGACCCCTCCTTTATTCCTAAGGTGAACACTTGTTTTCACAGATCCTTGGATCTGGTTCTTCCTAGTTTCTGCCCCAATCCTTCCCATCGTCTAGAACGACAGTGGCATAAGCTAGATGTGCGCAGGGCCCTGCGATATTACATCAAACGAACTTCGGTCTTTTGCAAGTTGGAGACCTTGTTCGTCTCCTTCCAGCCCTCCGCCATGGGCAGAAAGGTCTCTTCTTCCACCATTGGTAGATGGATTAGGGCTTGCATCGCTAGGGCCTATCTTTCTCAGTCACTTCCAGTTCCTGCACGCATCACAGCTCACTCGACGCGCAGTGCAGCGACATCGGCGGCCTGGTCTACCCAGGTTTCTGTAAAGGAGATTTGTAGGGCGGCGATGTGCTCGTCCCCATCTTCATTTATCACACATTATAAGATTAATAAGTTTGCTGCGGCGAATGCCGCGTTTGCAGACGGGTTCTTCAACAGGTTGTTTCCTCTCGGGAGACACCAGCCTAGACCTTCCCTCCCTTTGGGGACATGAGGGGCTTTGGTATGTCCCACCAGTGGATTCTACATCCACCATGCTGGAGAAGGGGCATTGTCTTACCTGAACGCCTTTTCTCAGCATGATGGTGTAGAATCCACACCCTCCCTGTTTAGGATGTCTAGGCTTGTGTGTTGTTACTTTTTTGTTTGGAGTCATTGCGTCAGACTTCGTCAGGGATACTTTGCCTCATCAAAAACTGGGGAGACAAGCCCAGAGGGAGGCGTGGCTAAAGCTGTGACTTAGTCTCTCTGAGCAGGAAGGCTGAAATTACCCACCAGTGGATTCTACACCATCATGCTGAGAAAAGGCGTTCAGGTAAGACAACGCCCCTTCTATTTTTTAAATTTCTTCATTTCAGAAATCATGGCACAAAATGTTTCAGGCATGAACACCATCACAGGGAAAGTACTTTTTAGAATTGATGTCCTATTGGATATATTCATATCCTCAAGTAAGCCTGCGAAGGGGTAGGACTGTCTGGATCAGTTGTTTTGTAAGCTCACGTTACACACTGGGTTTTGTTAAGTAGAAAATATATAGGAATATACTATAGCCTACCTCTTTGTCATGATTTCTTTCACAGTGAAGTTTCATATTATGTGTGTGTTTTTGGTTAGTGGGTGACTTTGATAAAATATGGCGTGAACATTGTGAGGATGAAGAAACTCTCTGTGAATATGCTGAAGCAATGAAAAACCTGGCAGATAATCACTGGACTAAAACTTGTGAAGGAGAAGGTCGCATTGAATGGTGCTGCAGGTAAATCTTTATATAGTCTAATGAAAGAAAATGCTATATAATATTAAAAATGTTTCTCTCATAGCTTTATGGAAGATAGTGGGAGTACTATACATTTCCAATTTCGAAGGATGTGTTTTGCAGTCTGAGCATATGGTAAAGGTGCTTGAAGAGCTCCAACCATCCACTTATACTCTTAACCTATGCCTTATTTCTAGATATGGCTGAATGGTTATCAGTGTCTAAAAGACAAAAATCTATCTTTAGCAAAGTAGAAATTTGTGAGATAATCTTGAGAAAAGCTTCATTGGACCTAAACATTATTAACAACTATCAACCAACTGAATTTTCTGTTTTTAGCCTAAGTATAGCAACTGAATGATGATAATCTAATTCTTGAATAAAATGTTATCTTTACCAGAAGTGAATTGTAAAAACTTGATGCCCACCACCAGTTTTTTTAATTACATTGTCCCAATTCTTGGCTTTTGGTTGTACTTGCTTGAGAGTTGAAATTCTAAATATGTGGAGAGTTTCAGATTGCCTACTCCTGATCAAAACTCTATAGTATTAGGCTTATGTTCTGCACAAAACAAATTTAATATAAAGATCTCTATTCAGAGAAAGATTGGGTTATGTGATGAAAGCCAGTTTGGTACAGTGGGTTAAATCACTCACTGAGTTCTAGTCTCGCCTTAGCCATAAAAGCCAGCTGGGTGAACTTGGGGAAGTCTTAGCCCAAATCACCCCCAGTGTTGTTGTGGAAAAAATAGAAGGAGGAAGGTGTGTTGTTTATATTCACTACCTTAAGTTACTATAAAAATAATAAAGGGATCCAAATAAATAAATGTTGATTTTTTTTTGTAACCTTTTGGCAGCTTTAGTACCAATGACTATAATATCCTATTTACCCAGTTTTGTGGATTAGGACTGAAAGTCATGAGGATTCAGTTTTATTTGCAAATCTGTTTTCAAAAGTAATTTGGAGCTTGTGCATTACTCTGTGGCACTGAACCTGTAATGGCCCACAGAATCCCATACAGTATTTTCCTTCATGCTTTCTAATATATAAAGCCATTAGCTAAACTACTTTATGAGCTCTGTGGCATAGACACAGGAATTCTGTACAGGTAGTTCTCAATTTACAACCACAATTGGGACCAGAATATCTGTTGCTAAGCAAGGCAGTGAAGTAAGTTACGCCCAGTTTAATGACCTTTTTTGGCACAATTGTTAGCAAATAAACACAATTGTTAAGTGACTCATGCAGCCTTTAAAGAAAACTGCCTTCCAGAATAGAATGGAATGGGAATAGGAATAAGAATAAAAATTTCTGAAGGCAAGCTGTTCCACTGGTTAATTGTCCTCACTGTTAGGAAGTTTCTCCTTCATTCCAGGTTGCTTCTCTCTTTGGTCAGTTTCCAACCATTGTTTCTTGTCCTGCCCTCTGGTGCTTTGGAGAATAGTTTGATGCCCTCTTCTTTGTGGCAGCCCCTCAAATACTGGAACACTGCTATCATGTCACCTCTGTTACGACTTTGTCGGAAGCTGGCTGGGAAAGTTGCAAATGGTGATCATATGACCCCAGGATGCTGCAATCATTGTAAATACATGCTGGTTGCCAGGTACCTGAACTGTGATCATTTGACTATGGGAATGCTGCGACAGTTATAAGTGCGAGGACCTGTTGTAACTCACTTTTTCCAGTGCCATAGTAACTTTGATCGCTAAACATATGGTTGTAAGATGAGGACTACCTGTAGTCTTTACTTGGAATCATATTAAAGAGTTCATTTCAGAACTGACAGTTTAATCATTGTTTTTAATTCCTAGATAACTTAAGAAATATACTTTCTAGAAAAAGTAATTTACTATAGAAGATGCATAGGGAAGAAAATATGAAGGATAAAGTGAAAAAAGGGGAAATGGTGAGGTCCATGCAATTCTACAATACTGCATGAACTGAAAGAATTGTGCAGTACTGAACAGTTTCTATGGTTATTTTAGCATTTAGCTTAAATCCAATTGTTAATTTTATATGCATTTTGCTGAAGTATAATTAGTTTAAATTACACTATCATAATATGCAATAATTACAGTGTTTTAAATCATGGGTGTAATAGAATACCACAGGAACATGTTTTTTTTTTTAAAAAAAATCTGTCTGCCTTTCTGCCTTAAGTGTGTCCCGGGAATATTTTCAAAATGGTGGAAAACGGAAAGCACTGGAAAAAGATGAGAAAAGAGCAGCTCTTGCTACTAAAAGCATTCAAACTACCAGCATTCATCCAAGTTCAAAAACGGAAGTTTCTACTGATAATTTAAGCCATTGTTCTATAATGGATGAGTAAGTGTCTAATTGTGATGTGATTATGAATAGGAAGATAATTTTTGTAATATTCTTTCAATTTATTAATTTAGATAAGACTTCTGAGCACTGCTGTGCTTAATGCATTAGTTAACTGTGCAATCTAAATTTCCTGTTTAAAACCAGTGTGATTTAAATGTTTAGCTTTGGTTTAGCTTCTTATAAAGCATATACAATACACTTATACAACCAGTTACTCTTTATTAGGAATATGGCTCTCTAACAACAATAAAAACATTACCATTGTCAAACTGAAGTTTTCAGTGTTCATTGGGAAAACCATGACAATTAACCCTCTTTTATATAGCATGTCTATAATGTATAGAATTAAAATATTCTGAAGTAAGCAGCCAAATTTAGATGAAAAATATAGAATAGGCTTTTTTTGTTAGAATTCATTGTATAATCATAATGTGTATGTATGCAGCTAGGCCAGGGGTAGGCAACCCAAAACACTCAAAGAGCCACTTGGACCCGTTTCCCACCGAAAACAAAAGTGTTATCTTCATTTTAGATGTCAAAAGGCTCTCTCTCTGTCTTTCTGTCTCTCCCTCCCTCCCTCTCTCTCTTTCTGCCCTTTGTCTGCCAGTCCTCTTCCCCCACTCTTTCTTTCTCTCTCTCTCTTTCCTCTCCCTCTTTCTCTCCCTCCCTCTCTCTTTCTTTCTCTCTCTTTCTCTCTCTTTCTTTCTCTCCCTCTCTCCCCCCCTCCTCTCTTCCTGTCTCCGATCTTCTGCTCACCTGGCAAGCTGGCTTCAAGCTGTTCTCCAACAAGCTCAGAGGTAGGCAACCTCGGCTCTTTTATGACTCATGGACTTGAACTCCCAGAATTCCTGAGCCAGCATAGCTGGGCTAGCTAGCTCTCTCCTGCCCTTCCTGCTTCCTGCAGAGACGCAGCCAAGGCAGGAGCCCCGCCCAGTAAGCTTTTCAGCTCGTCGGAGAACACTGTGAGTCCACTCTCTTTTTTTACACACACACACACACACAAACAGAGAGAGAGAGAGAGAGAGAGAGAGAGAGAGAGAGAGAGAGAGAGAGAGAGAAAGGAAGCGCAAGTGCCTCTCTCTGTCTCTGTTTCTCTCTGCAAATGGCAGAGGAGGCTGGGAGCTGCGGGGAAGGCTCAAAGAGCCGCATGTGGCTCTGGAGCCGAGGTTGCCGACCTGTGAACTAGACAAATAGCTTCTTATATTAGAACTTGAAAAAACAGATTTGTTACATACATACAGTGGGGAATAAATTATTTGATCCACTGCTGATTTTGTTCTTTTGTCCACTGACAAAGAAATAATCAGTCTGTAATTTTAATGGTAGGTTTATTTTAACAGTGAGAGACAGAATAACAACAAAAAAATCCAGAAAAACGCATTTCAGAAAAGTTATAAATTGATTTGCATTTTAATGAATGAAATAAGTAGTTGACCCCTTCGCAAAACATGACTTAGTACTTGGTGGCAAAGCTCTTGTTGGCAATCACAGAGGTCAGATATTTCTTGTAGTTGGCCACCAGGTTTGCACACATCTCAGGAGGGATTTTGTCCCACTCCTCTTTGCAGATCCTCTCCAAGTCATTAAGGTTTCGAGGCTGACATTTGGCAGCTCGAACCTTCAGCTCCCTCCACAGATTCTCTATGGGATTAAGGTCTGGAGACTGGCTAGGCCACTCCAGGACCTTAATGTGCTTCTTCTTGAGCCACTCTTTTATTCCCTTGGCCGTGTGTTTTGGGTCATTGCCATGCTGCAGTACCTATCCACGACCCATTTTCAATGTCCTGGCTGAGGGAAGGAGGTTCTCACCCAGGATTTGACAGTACATGGCCCCGTCCATTGTTCCTTTGATGTGGTGAAGTTGTCCTCTCCCCTTAGCAGAAAAACACCCCCGAAGCATGTTTCCATCTCCATGTTTGATGGTGGGGATGGTGTTCTTGGGGTCATAGGCAGCATTTCTTCTCCAAACACAGCAAGTTGAGTTGATGCTAAAGAGCTCGATTTTGGTCTCATCTGACCATAACACTTTCAGTTCTCTGAATCATTCAGATGTTCATTGGCAACTTCAGGTGGGCCTGTACATGTGCTTTCTTGAGCAGGGGGACCTTGCGGGCACTGCAGGATTTCAGTCCTTCACGGTATACTATGTTACTAATTGTTTTCTTGGTGACTATGGTCTCAGCTGCCTTGAGATCATTGAAAAGATCCTCCCGTGTAATTCTGGGCTGATTCCTCACCATTCTTATGACCATTGAAAGTTCACAAGGTGAGATCTTGCATGGAGCCTCAGACTGAGGGAGATTGACAGTTATTTTGTGTTTTTTCCATTTCCAAATAATCAAACCAACTGTTGTCACTTCTCACCAAGCTGCTTGGCGATAGTCTTGTAGCCCATTCCAGCCTTGTGTAGGTCTATAATCTTGTCCCTGACATTCTTGGACAGCTCTTTGGTCTTGGCCATGGTGGAGAGTTTGGAATTGAATTGATTGATTGCTTCTGTGGACAGGTGTCTTTTATACAGGTAACAAGCTGAGATTAAGAGCACTTCCTTTAAGAGAGTGCTCCTAATCTCAGCTTGTTACCTGTATAAGACACCTGGGAGCCAGAAGTCTTGCTGATTGATAGGGGATCAAATACTTACTCAACTCATTAAAATGCAAATCAATTTATAACTTGTTTGAAATGCATTTTTCTAGATTTTTTGTTGTTATTCTGTCTCTCATTGTCAAAATAAACCTACCATTAAAATTATAGACTGATCATTTCTTTGTCAGTGGGCAAATGTACAAAATCAGCAGGGGATCAAATAATTTTTTTCCTCACTGTAGTTGCTAAATCAGGGGCCATGTTGCCAAATGTGTATGTCATGAGCCAGGAGTTCATTGAATGTTCCATATCTTTCAAATTTTGACATGTTTAATCTGTTGTTTAAATAAAAACCTAGTTCAAACATTACCTCATTTATTACCTGAAAGATTAAAAAGAAACTATTTCTATACAAATCTCACTCATTAATTCTGAAACTGCAACATATTTACTATTTTAAATAGAATTTCCATGATTAAGATTCTGGGAGACATTTCAATTTTTTTTCCTTCCACTTAGATTGTTGCATCCTTCAGGAAAACTAAGATTACTTGATGTTGGCAGCTGTTTTAATCCATTTTTGAAGTTTGAAGAGTTTCTGACTGTTGGTATTGATATTGTCCCAGCTGTTGAGGTATGAAATATTAACAATGCAAATCATAAAATGTATTACTTATACAATGGTTGCTAATCTTACAGTTCCCTTTTGATTAATATCTGCTAGTATAGTTTTGAGGTTGAAAGTGAATATGTTAATAAATAGTTAAGTTCAAGGTATGGACAGATGACTGAAAACTTCAGCTTTACTAGTGTATATCTAAAGCCGTTGCTTAGGTTATAATATGGTTAAAGCTTGAGTACTCAGTGATGTGCCACATAGTTGTATTTCACTGCTGGAATTTGCAATATTTCCTGTATTATTTTCAGTGTCGTAGTTCATTGTTTCATGCTTCACAAAATAACATATATTTTGGAGGGAGAGTCAAGGTATCATAATTAATAAAGTAGTCTTCTTACAAAACAAGACCTTCTGCTTTCCTTTTTTCCTCCCCCCCCTCCAAATCTCTGCTTTGTAGAAACTTCAGATTTTGAGAATATAGTGGGGCTAAAGGAGAAATTCTGAACACAAAAAATAATCAAAATTTATTCATAAGCACATATTTTATTACATATTCCCTTTTCTTCATATAGGCAAAAACACACCTACATTACCTGAAACCAGTGCATGCTGCTTAACTTAAAAAAATATACTCAGATAAAAATGTAATTAATTGATCAATGAAAAAATTTATTGTTGATTTTAAGAATTCTTTAACTGAGTTATCTTATTTACTTGTTTTCCATGTATATCATTGCATCTATATTTCTTCCCCCAGAGTGTCTACAAATGTGACTTTTTAAACCTTCAGATTCATCAACCTCTTCAACTTGCACAAGATGCCATTGATGCTTTTTTGAAACAGTTGAAGAATCCTATTGATTCCCTGCCTGGAGAACTATTTCATGTTGTGGTCTTTTCCCTCCTCCTTTCTTATTTCCCTTCACCCTATCAGCGGTGGATATGTTGTAAAAAGGCCCATGAACTACTTGTATTAAATGGATTGCTCCTTATTATCACTCCTGACTCTTCCCATCAGAATCGCCATGCTATGATGATGAAAAGCTGGAAAATTGCTATAGAATCTTTAGGGTTTAAACGTTTCAAATACTCAAAATTTTCTCATATGCATTTGATGGCCTTTAGGAAAATCTCACTCAAAACAACAAGTGACTTGGTGAGCAGGAATTACCCAGGGATGCTATACATTCCCCAGGATTTTAACACTGTGGAAGAGGAGGAATTTTCTAATAATTCCTGCTATATCCGATCAGATGTTGAAGATGAACAACTGGCCTGTAGCTTCATGGAGCTTCCAGATGCTCCTTATGATTCAGACTCCGGAGAAAGCCAGGCTAGCTCTATACCCTTCTATGAACTAGAAGATCCTATATTGTTTCTAAGTTAATGTAACAATTAAAATATGCTTCAGAGTCCAAACTCCCTTTCCCATAAAACTAATTTTGCAAAATTGACATCTGCTCTGCACATGAAGCATTTACAAAAAGGAAATGCTAAAGATTTTGAAAACTATTGCTATTTTTTTGTACTTATAAATTTTAAAATGTATTCTTGTATTGAAAAATTAACATATGTTTTATTCAGTATGACTCATGCCATATCATGAACAGGGTTTACTTAGTAATATTCTAGAAAGATACCATTCCCTTCTAGTGCTGTGAAATGTGATTATGCATTCTATGCTGATGTGCCCTGGTTTGATACTTTTAATGCTTTTGATTGAGATTCATGATAGCATTTCTGAGGTTTGCACAAAATAGATGATATGCACTGTTAATTGTCTAAGAAATATGTTTAGAAAGCTTTGTTAGCCTTGAACTTGAACAAAGGTTTTGCTTGAGTTAATGTTGATCTGGTGAGTGAAAACTGCAAAATCACTTCACTTAAGTTGTATTTGCAACTGGAGTACTTTAACAAAATAAAGATCCTGTTATCTGTGCAATTCAGTATACTATATAATATACATAAGCATAAACAGGTTTCTTTTAGTTACCTCACAACTTGTGTATTCGTGCCATTGTTTCAATTTCACTACTTTACCAAGTTTTCTTAAATGAATATGTTTATCCTAAACATATATAAACATTTTAGGGAATGGGAGAAAATAGAAGATTGTTGCTTAATTCTCTGTCTAGATGTCAGGTTAGATAGCTAATCTGCATATGAAGACATTAAGTTAAAAATTAAGATTAATTTCATTCATTCTAGTTAAAAATGAGCGATAAAACATTTTGTTTTAAGAACAACCCCAACATTTCCATTCTTAGCTGGCCCAGAAATTTACTAATATCTAAAGATCGTTTCCTGATTTAATAACTGATTAAATAATTTATGTTTGCATATCTGAATGAGGATGTAGCCAATATATTTTGAAATACACAAAAGAGAAATCTAAAAAACAAAATAGTTTTACAGTTTCAGAAATGATAGTATTAATATTAATCATTCATTTCAGGAAGTCCACTGCTTAGTTTCAAGGAAAATATTTATGAAAGGTATTTTAAAAAAATTACAATGCTTTTACCACTAAATTTTTGCACAAAAGTTTCACAACTGTCTTTTAGGTTTGTTTTTTACCTTGTGTGTTGAGTAATTCATGTAATAAACCTTATATGTTAAACCTTATCTAAATGCATTCACTGGTGAGACATGAACTAAATAAAAGACGGCAATTTTTAGCTCCAAAATCAGATTGGCAAACCATTTATTCCACAGATAAAGCAAAATAGAGTGTGAATGAGCTATATATGTAAAAACGGTGCTAGAAAGTTTGCAGCCAATATGTTACATCCTCAGCAACTTTTTTCAGTTGCATAACTATATGCTAGCCAGGCAAACGTTTCCTACTTCTAATTAAAAATTCCTTTTAACTAGAATTTAAAAGCTTGCTCCTTTTATATTTGTTGAACTAGTTTAAAAATATTCCCATAATATTGTTTCCTGCTTATGTATCCAGATTATGTATGATGCACTGTTTAATTAGCATAAAGTTCTCAAAATTCCATAGTACAATGCATTTATGTTGTGTGTATATATGTGGTATGTTGTTTTCCAACTCATTCTGATGCCTAATCCAATTCAAGATATAGGTAGATGAAATAGCTTCAAGTTTGAAGGGTAGATATTGGCCAGTAATACCTGATGACTTTGTGAAAAATATGTTGTTTTTCCTGAATGTTAGTGGATATGGTGATGTTTTAAACTACTTGCTATATTTTACTCAATATATTTTCACTGGATATACAAATTTCAAGACAGCTATGTAGATCTGGCAGACGTTCCAAGAAGGGGGTTCTTGAAAACACCAAGAGGTTAACCTAGGACTAACAAGGAAGATATCCTTTTCAAGTATACCACAAAATGTCTCATTTTTTTTATGTTCTCAGAGCACATCAGGAGAAAACATCGATTTTCTGAATAGTGTTGATGTATACTATTTCATTCAATTTGCCTTTAATGATCAAGAGAGCAAAACTGCCATTGTTACATTATTAATAGAGAATTTGAGAATATAAAATAATATTTTATAATAATGCTTGGTTATATTTATACACAATCTTGAGAGCAACTGTTTATACAGATCAGTACTAACATAATCAAATATTACCTTCAATGGAAGACTGAGTTAACATTATGTGGCTTGCTTTGTTGGTTGTACCCTGGTTTTTGATTTTTAAATATGTTTACAAAGTAGTGTAATGTTGGCATCTAGCCAATAGTAGCTTATTCAACAACTGAGATTAAACTGGCTTGTTACATTATGTTGTACCTCTTTGGGAACATGCTTAACCTTCAGTTGTTCTTTAGGATTTTCATATTTCTGTGTTTAAAAAATATTAATATCAAGCATCAATTGCAATTCATTCAATCCAGTATATTTGCTCTTCACTAAAATGTTGAACTCTTATGTACTTCCAGCATCTATGAATAAGTTTGCCTTTTGTCATTAGTTTATACTCCTTTTGTTCAAATACTTAATACATTTTCAAGGCAAAAAATGACACTGATGTTTAAACAATTTATAAAGTACAATGAAAAAATTATTTGTAAAAAGCGTTCAATGCAGCAGTCTTATTTCTCATTTTAATTTTTTTTAGTTCTTTGGTTACTCACAACCAGATGGATTCGTAGCTCACTGACCAGCCGTATTCAGCGTGTGGTCATCAATGGAACTGCATCTACATGGAGGGAAGTGTGTAGTGGGGTGCCCAAGGGCTCTATTCTGGGCCCAGTGCTCTTCAACATCTTTATCAATGATTTGGATGAGGGGATAGATGGGGAACTCATCAAATTTGCAGATGACACTAAGCTGGCAGGAATAGCCAACACTCCAGAAGATAGGCTTAAGATATAGAAGGATCTTGACAGACTTGAACATTGGGTGCTATCTAATAAAATTAAATTCAATGATGAAAAAAGTAAGGTTCTACATTTAGGCAAGAAAAACCAAATGCACAGGTATAGTATAGGTGGTACCTTGCTCAATAGTAGCAACTGTGAGAGGTATCTTGGAGTCCTAGTGCAGGGCTTTTCAATCGGTGGTATGCGTACCACTTAGGGTACATTAACGAGTGGCAGGTGCTACGCAGCCCTGCCTAGCCAAGTGTAGTGGGGGAGGGAAAGAGCCAGCACAGGCAAGGACTTACTGTGAGAGAGTCCTCTGGAGCTGCAGAGTGGCTGGGGCGAGGCAAAGGCCCCAGGCTCACTTCTGACTCACCCTCCCCCATGAGAAAGGAAGAGGAGGGGGCAGAGGCAGGAGAGGCTATAAAAGGAGGCAGTTTGGGCAGGAGAGGGAGGGAGAAAAAAAGCAGTCTTGGGAGGAGGCGGAGTCAGCTCTAGCACCGAAGGGAAAGGAGGGGGGAGAGGAGAGGAGATCAAGTAGGCTGGCCATGAGCCGATCTACAACTGCTGTGGCAGCCACCTGTGCTGGCAGCAGCAAACAGACAAGAAATGCAGTGTGAGAGGGGTCACCCTCCACGAGGAATGAAAAAAGGCAGCAATGGCTGGAGGTGAGGCACAGGAGGGAGGGAGATGGAGAGTGGAAGGATTCTTATGTGCTTTTGTGACTTTGAAGTTCTGGGATTTGTGCAATGTGGGCTTTGTGTTCTTAAGGAGTGTTTGGCAATTTCTGTTTGGCTGATGGCTGATGTCTTGTGTTAGCTTCTATTGCTCTACTATTGTTAGCTGTAAGTTTTGTGGCAAGGGTATTTTTGAAGTATTTTTCTCCTGAATGGATTTTGCCTGTAGTATTCCTTTACTTATGAATGGAGCCATTTGGGGAGGCTGCCTTAGCCGGCAGCCAATACTTACATTTTTTTTCTTCCTTAAGAAAAAAAGGCTGCGCTCCTTAACTTTCCTTTCTAGCCAGTAGCTAATTCTTAAAGGGGATTGTGCTTTTTTAAGCTAGTTCGCTCAGCAGTTTGTCTTTTCTGTCTCTGGAGGCTTTTCCTTGTTTGATGAATATATGGAAGAGAGAAAATATGGGGGGGGGGTTCAAATTCTTCCTTCAGAAGGAAGTGGGCATGAGAAAGAGGGAGGGAGGCAGGGAGGGAAGTCCCGCCTTAGCACTTGGCCACCAGCAGCCCTGCCATTGATGCCTGTCAAAAGGTTGCAAAAGGGGATCACATGACCCTGGGATACTGTAACCATCATAAATATGAATCAGTTGCCACGCATCCAAATATAAATCACATGACCCTGGGCATGCTGCAATGGCCATAAGTGTGAAAAATGGTCATAAGTCATTTCACTGCAATTGCAACTTTGAACGGGGGTTTTTTTTTTGGTCGTCAAGTTTTTGACACCTTGCTAGGTGGTACTCGGATAGTGCCATATCCTAAAAGTGGTACAATCGGTGAAAAGGTTGAAAAGTCCTGTCCTAGTGGACAATCACATATGAGCCAGCAGTGTGCTGCAGCTGCCAAAAAAGCCAACACAGTGCTAGGCTGCATTAACAGAGGGATAGAATCAAGATCACGTGAAGTGTTAATACCACTTTAAATGGCTTGGTAAGACCACACTTTGAATACTGCATCCAGTTTTGCTCACCACAATGTAAAAAAGATGTTGAAACTCTAGAAAGAGTACAGAGAAGAACAACAAAGATAATCGGGACTGGAGGCTAAAACATAGAAGGAACGGTTGCTGGAATTGGGAATGTATAGTCCGGTGGTGGCGAACCTATGGCACGCGTGGCAGAGGAGGAACATGGAGCCCTCTCTGTGCACGCACCATCGCCCCAGCACACATCTCTAAAAGTCGCCATCACTGGCCTAAGGCCAGCCAGCCTGGAGCCGCCATTGGGGAGCCCACCATCCCACCCGCCATAGACCCCCTGGATCTCCCCCAACCCCGTCTGGCTCCCACAGGTGTCCCTCCCCATAAGTAACATCAAGGTGGCCATGCCCACCCTGGCCATGCCCACCCAATCTGCCATGACTACTGTAGCCACACCCATCCAGTGGCCACGCCCACCCAGTCTGCCAAGCCCACTGTAGCTGCACCCACCGATTGGGTCACACCTGGCACCTGGCGATACATAAGTGGGTTTGGGGTTGCAGTTTGCGCACTTGGTCCCTAAAAGGTTTGCCATCACTGGTATAGTCTAATGAAGAGAAGGACAAGGGGTGACAGAAAGAGCATGCGCAAGATGGAGGACGCTTCCCTGTGAGAGCAGCCGGGCCTCCGATGGGGAATGGCTAGAGACCCTCCCAGGGGTCGAGAAACATCTGGGACCCCTGGGATTCTGGCAGTGGAACACAGCCTTCCAGAGATGTCTGTCGGCTCCCTTCTTGCCGGGGATGGACGAAGCTGAATGTGGTAACAGTGTACTTCCCCCCCCCCGCGGCCTGTGGCGAGGTGAGGAGCCAGCTGTGAGTTGGGTGGGAGGCTGCCACAAAAGAGAAGAGTTTGGCGGCGGCTCCCCCCCTCCACCATGCAAACGAGCGACTCGCAAAAAGACTGTTGAGAGGCTCCTGGCTTTGGGAGGCCGCCGCAAAAGGGAACAGCGGCGGGCCTCCCCCTGCCCCCCTACTACCACCATGTGAGCGAGCGGCTTGGGTAGGCAGCTGAGAGGCGCTGGCGCTGGGAGGCCGCCGCAAAAGGGAAGAGCTTGGCGGCCGCCCCCCCTCCCACCATCATGTGAGCTAGTGGTTCGGGAAGATAGCTGAGAATCGCGGGTGACAGAGGAGGCAGCATGGACCTGGCGGTGAGGGAAACGTGGTCATGCTTCCCCCCTCCCCGGTGAATGAGCGGCCAACGGTAAGGCCAAATGGGAGAACTGCAGTGGCCTCCCTCCACCCCATGAGCTTTGTGCGGGAAGGAAAGTGGAACTGAGCACTATCAGGAGGGGCAGTAAGACAGCCCTGAAGAAAGAATCCTGGATTCTGATCCTGGTGCTGCCCCCGGCAGCTCATATGCGAATCTGTGGACAGTGGATTAAACGGAGCAGGATGGAACAACATAGGGGCTTTTTCCTGCCCGGACCACTTAAAATCCACCATCATCATTGTTGTTATTATTATTATTATTATTATTATTATTATTATTATTATTATTATTATTATTATTATTATTATCATTTTTACCATCACCCTGATAGAAACCTGGAACTTGGACCTTAATCTAGACTGGACTGCCGGTTTTCTTGCCGGACCCCATTGATGCACTTTACCTGACTTGCTGCTTACTTGAAGTGGACGCTTCTTGCATTGCGAGATTCCTCCCTCTCGCAATTATGGCCCTCTGTTTTATCAAGGGCCCATCTCGAAGATGGACTTTGGAGTCTTGAGAGATGGCATGCATCAAAAAAGGGGCTTTGGGGTTTTTTAAATAGGTATTTAGTGAACGTTTTAAGGGAGGGGAGGGGTGGGGAAGGAGTGTCTAGGGTGGGGGAAGAAATTGTTGGGAGGGAACATGAAGACAGGCCAGGCAACGGAAGGGGATGGAGTCCTGAGGGTGCGGACGGGGGGTTGATTAAGACTAACTCAGTTCCAATAAGTACCGTAAGTGGGAGGGGCAGGTATGGCGGGAGTAGGGGGCCATATTATATTAAGGGAGTGGGCACCCACTGCTTACGAGCGTTCGTGCGCTCTGACCCCCAAGGCTCAACCTATTCTCGGGGTTGTTCAGAACCACAGGGCCCTGGCTGTAGGCTGATGCTGTGCAATGCCAGGTCTGTGGTAAATAAGGCCCCCCTCATTCAAGACCTAATTTCAGAGGGGGGAGCAGACCTGGCGGGCATAACGGAGACCTGGTTGGGACCAGAGGGCAGCGTCCCTCTGGTGGAAATGTGCCCACCGGGTTTCCTTGCATTCCACCAGCCGAGAGCTCAGGGCAGGGGTGGGGGAGTGGCGGTCGTGATCAGGGAAGGTTTCAGGCCGAGGGAGATCATTGTTCCTCAGACGGCAGGCTGTGAATCCCTTCTGGTGAAGTGGGACCTTGGGGGTCCGAGGGCGGTGTTGATTACGTACCTGGCTCCCTGCCACGTATCAACCTCCCTGCCCGAGCTCCTGGGCGTTGTCGCCGCGGTGGTGGTTGAGGTCCCCAGGCTAATAGTTATGGGTGACTTCAACCTGCCGTCCGTGGGCGGGGCGTCCGGGGAGGCTCGGGAGTTCATGGCTTCCATGACAGCCATGGACCTGGCCCAGGTAATTCAAGGCCCCACACACACAGGGGGGAACACGCTTGACCTGGTTTTTGTCTCTGGACCGTGGCTGAGTGGTCAGAGTATAGGGGATATAGTTATTGAACCCCTGTCATGGTCTGATCACTCTCTCCTACTCTTGGACTTTCTGACCGTTGCACCCCACCGCAGGGAGGTGGAACCGGTGAGATGGTACCACCCCAGGCGGCTGATGGAACCCGAGCGGTTCCAGGCTGAGCTCGGGTCAATTCCTGAGTTTCTGACACATGATTCGGTCGGAGAGCTGGTGGCGGCCTGGGACAGGGCGGCTGCCGGTGCCCTGGATCGAGTTGTGCCTTTGCGGCCTCTGATTCGGCGTGGGTCTCGATCAGCCCCTTGGTATAACGAGGGGTTGAGAGAGATGAAACGCCGGAAAAGACGCCTAGAGATCAATTGGATATCGAGCCGTGCTGAATCTGACTGAACACTGGTAAGAGACCATATTAGGTTCTACCTAGTGGCGATAAGAACAGAGAAGTGTTCTTACCTCACTGCTCTTATCGCGTCATCAGATAACAGCCCAGCCTCCCTGTTTAGGGTGACCCGCTCCCTCCTTCATCAGGAGGTGAGGGGAGACTCCTTAGAGGGTAGAGCCGAGGATTTCGGAAAATATCTATATGATAAAATCGCTCAGATACGGGAAGGCTTCGACTTCAACTGGGTATGTCCAGTGGGAGAGGCGGAGGCTGGTCTTGAGACCGTTACCTGGGTTGAGTTTGACCCCGTGACCCCCGAGGACGTGGACAGGTTGCTGGGGGGACTTAGGGCGACCACATGTTTACTGGACCCGTGCCCCTCCTGGTTGGTGCTGGCCTCCCGGGAGGTGGTACGAGGCTGGTTCCAAGCAATTATCAACGCTTCTTTGAGTGCGGGTGTCTTTCCCGCTACCTTGAAAGAGGCGGTGGTGAGACCCCTCCTCAAGAAGCCTACCCTGGATCCAGCTGCTCTATCAAACTATCGTCCTGTCTCCAATCTTCGCTTTCTTGCGAAGGTTGTTGAGAGTGTGGTTGCCCGACAGTTCCCGCAGCACCTGGAGGAATCGTCATATCTGGATCCGCTCCAGTCGGGCTTCAGGCCTGGCTACAGCACGGAAACAGCATTGGTCGCGTTGGTGGATGATCTCTGGTGGGCCCAAGACAGGGGTTGCTCCTCTGTTCTGGTGCTATTGGACCTCTCGGCGGCTTTTGATACCATCGATCATGGTATCATGCTGCAACGGTTGGAGGGGCTGGCCATAGGAGGCACTGTTTTGCAGTGGTTCTCCTCCTTCCTCTCCGGCCGGATGCAGTCTGTGTTGACAGGGGGCAGAGGTCGACCCCGAGACCCCTCGTATGTGGGGTACCTCAGGGGTCGGTCCTCTTGCCTCTATTCAACATTTATGTAAAGCCGCTGGGTGAGATCATCCGTGGTTTTAGTGTGAAGTATCACCAGTATGCTGATGATACCCAGCTGTACATTTCCACGCCGAACCACCCCAACGATGCCCTTGCCGTGCTGACCCAGTGCCTGGAGGCCATGCGGGTATGGATGGGGAGGAACAGACTCAAGCTCAACCCCTCCAAGACCGAGTGGCTGTGGTTACCGTCGTCCCGGTATACCCAGCTGATTCCATCGCTGTCTATTGGGGGTGAAACAGTGGCCCCCATAGGAAGGGCTCGCAATCTGGGAGTCCTCCTGGACTCACGGCTGTCCTTAGAGGACCATCTGACGGCCGTGGCCGGGAGGATGTTCTACCAGGTTCGCCTGGTGCGCCACTTGCCTCCCTTCCTAGACCGGGACTCACTACGCACAGTCACTCATGCCCTCGTTACCTCCAGGCTGGACTACTGTAATGCTCTCTACATGGGGCTCCCCTTGAGGTGCACCCGGAAGCTCCAACTGGCTCAGAATGCGGCCGCGCGGGTAGTGACGGGAGCGTCGTGGCACTCCCACGTAACACCGCTCCTGCACGAGCTGCACTGGTTGCCGGTGGTCTTTCGGGTGCGGTTCAAGATGCTAGTGACCACCTTTAAAGCGCTCCATGGCATCGGACCCGGATACTTACAGGACCGCCTACTGCCAGCAAATACCTCCCGCCATCCGGTACGCTCCCACAGAGAGGGCCTCCTCAGGGAGCCGTCGGCCAGACAATGCCGGCTGGCAGCCACCAGGGGGAGAGCCTTCTCTGTGGGAGCTCCCAAGTTATGGAACGAGCTCCCCCCCCGAACTCTGTACAATGACAGATTTACGCACCTTCCATCAGGAACTAAAAACGTTCCTTTTTCGACAGGCCGGGTTAGAATGTTTTAGGGGGATTGAGTAAATTTTTAAGATTTGTAAGTGTTGGGTTTTAATGGGGATTTTACGGCCAAATTATTTAATTCATTTTTAATTATTTTAAATTATGTATATTTATATGCTTTTAAATTTTAGGCTGTACACCGCCCCGAGTCCTTTGGGAGAAGGGCGGTATAGAAATTTGATTATGAATAAATAAATAAACATGATAGCAATGTTCCAATATCTCGGGCTGCCACAAAGAGGAAGGAGTCAAGCTATTCTCCAAAGCACCTGAAGGCAGGACAAAAAGCAATGGATGGAAACTAACCAAAGAAAGAAGCAACCTAGAACTAAGGAGAAATTTTCTGACAGAACAATTAATCAGTGGAACAATCTGCCTCCAGAAGCTCTGAATGCTCCAACACTAAGTTTTTAAGGAGAGACTGGACAACCATTTGTCTGAAATGGTATAGGGTTTCCTGCCTGAGCAGTGGGTTGGACTAGATGATCACCAAGGTCCCTTCCAACTTTATTATTATTGTTATTATTAATTATTATTATTCATTAGACATAAACCTCAGTCAATTGAACATTCAAATTGACTGGCGCTGATGGTTGACACGGGTTACTGCCAGCATCCTAGGTATCAACCAGGTACCTCCTTAAAATGTACGATGTTCCAACTAACGCAAGTCTTTTGTAGCATTGCTGGAGTTATTGCAGGAAGCTGCAGTTTCTTGAAATATTTTGCAAACTTTTTGGACATAGTTCCCAGTGCTCTGATGACAATGGGTATCACTGTTACACATCCATAACTGTGCAGTTTTGATGGCCAGGTTGCGATATTTCGTAATTTTATCCAGTTCTTTTTCTTCGACTCTGGCATCTCCTGGTACAGCAATATCAATCAGCTGTACACTTCGGTTCTCTACAACTGCGATATCTGGTGTGTTGTGTTCCAAATGGCGATCTGTCTGTATTCAAAAGTCCCACAAGATCTTCACCTTCACATTCTCAACAACTTTTTCCACCCTATGTTCCCATGACTTTTCAGACACAGGCAAGTTGTATTTTTTACACAATGCCCAGTGGATTAATTTAGCAACTTGGTCATGTCTAGCTTTGTAGTCAGTTTGTGCGATTTTGCTGCACTCACATATTAGATGTGAAACAGTTTCAACTTTGTCATTGCAAAGTCGGCAATTTGGATTGTCAGTGGATTTTTGTATTCTCGCTTTCATGGCATTAGTTTGTTGTGCTTGTTCTTGAGCAGCCAGTATTAAGCCTTCCATTTCTTTCTTGATGGTTCCCATCTTAAGCCATGCCCATGTCAAGTTGTTATCACATTTTCCTTCAATGTTTTTCAAATGCTGCCCATGCAAAGCTTTGGTTTTCCATCTATTTAATGTCATCCAGCCGTTTTTCCTTATATTCTGCCTTTGTTTCTGTTATTTTTATAATGCTGTCTGTTTTCACAGCCTGCAGCAGTTTTTCTGTACTTTGATTCACATAGTCCAGTGATTGCGAACCTTTTAGAGACCGAGTGCCCAAACTGCAACCCAAAACCCACTTATGCATCGGCGGGTGCCGAGTGGGTTTGGCCCATTGGCTGGGTGTGGCCCATTGGGTGGGCGTGGCTGCGGTGGTAATGGCAGACTGGGTGGGACTAAAAAGTTCAATCTATCAATTCCAACTTTGCAAGATCTTTTTTTCCCCACGAGAAGTTGAAATTGATTGCTTGATTGAACCTTATTTTTTTTGCATACAGTGGCGGAGGCCTAAAGCGAAAAGGTTTTATAAAACCCAGCTGAAGGCCTAGGACTGGGGCGATGGTGTGCATGCCCACAGAGAGGGCTCTGAGTGCCGCCTCTGGTACGCGTGCCATAGGTTCGCCACCACTGACATAGTCATTCAAACTTCATTTTTCTTCTTTTACAGTTTGGTGGATTTGCAATAGCCCTCTGCTCCCTATTTTTCTTGGCAGTTACAACCTGTCGGTGTCAATTCGTGGATGTAGAGCATGGTGCATATTCAAAAGTTTACGTGTTTTCTGGTCTTAATTTTCCAGTTCAGCCAAAGTCCAGTTGATAATTCCAGCTGGGTAACATATCACTGGGACTGTCTTTAATTATGTTTCCACCATTCAGTTTTGATTTGTTATTTTCTTTTTATCCAATGTTTCTAAATGTTGTATTTCCACATCTGTAAAAACTTTATTACAAATGATGTAACATCTTTGATCCATTAATCGTTCAGTTACGTCACTTTCCGGATGTTTTTCCTTCCAAAGTTGCATCATTCTTTTTTGAAATCCCCTGGCTGTTGGTTCTGCCTGGTAGTAGCATTGGATGATTTCTCGATTTTCTTCGGTTGCGCTTTTGTTCCAGTCGCTTTACAGTTGTACACTCTGGTTCCCCAGCAGTAGCAACTGAGCCCTGTGGCCCATTTTTTGACAGATGTCCAGGAGCCATAGCACCTGACGCGGTCCTTGTTGACCTGGGCGACGACTGATCTGCTATGGGATTTTTTAAATTTCTTCTCATTATTAGTGATGGGAGATTCCTGGTTGGTTCACGTTGGCTAAGCCACTACCGATCCAGAGACCAGTAATCCCATAACCATAGGGACTGCACCCGATAGCTATCCAGGCCCCGATAGCTATCCAGGCCCAGCCACAGGTTGTTGTTATTGTTGTTGTTATTATTATTATATTTACTGCCAGTGGATACCCCTGAAGGATGGCTTGCTAGCATTACAACAGCTCATCCTTTTCTTTGAATAGAAGCACACAGCTTCTATCTCTACTGTATAGCAGAGATGAGGACTTTCTGGGTTGCACATAGTTCTCCAGCACTCCTAATTATGATCCCAATACAATGAAATATGTCATAAAAATTCAGGACACAAAATAGCCTACTTTTGGCTCTGTGTGTGTTGTTTTTTATTAACATTTACAGTGAGAATAGGAGTGGAAAGCTGCTTCATTTCATTCAGCTGAATATTTTTTCAGAAGGGGCGTTGGTCTTACCTGAACGCCTTTTCTCAGCATGAAGACGTATAATCCACACGTGGGTTGCTTTAGCCAATCAGCTTGAGACTAGGACATCTAATTTCCACATTTCTTGTTCCGCCTCTTCCGGTATTACCTTCCTGTTCCCAGTTTTGACCGAGGCGAAGCTTCCATGACGAAAGTCCGACTTAATTTCAAATGACAACAGTTACAATCCTGCCTAGACTAGATAGAGGAGGGTGTGGATTATACATCTTCATGCTGAGAAAAGGCGTTCAGGTAAGACCAACGCCCCTTCTCCAGCATGAGAAGACGTATAATCCACACGTGGGACATACCAAAGCCCCTCATGTCCCTACGGGTGGGAGTCTAGGCTAGTGATTCTGAAGTATTAACAACCTACTGCAATACCCTCCTACCAAAAGAGGCCTCTGATGCAGCAAACTTGTCAATCTTGTAGTGTCTGATGAAGGAAGAAGGAGAAGACCAGGTCGCCGCCCTACATATTTCCTCCACTGACGCCTGAGTAAGCCAGGCCGCTGAGGTAGCCGCACTTCGAGTGGAGTGGGCTGTAATATGTGGCGGGACTGGAAGCGACAATAAGTCATAAGCCTTGGCTATGCATGCCCTGATCCATCTGCCAATTGTCGCAGAGGACACCTTCTGACCCATGGACGACGGCTGAAAGGAGACGAACAACGCCTCAGATTTATGGCTAGCCAAAGTCCGCTTTACGTAATGCAGTAGAGCCCTGCGAACGTCCAAGGTGTGCCAGCGTCTCTCAAGGCGATGTGAAGGTCGCAGGCAAAAATCTGGCAGTACCAGCTCCTGCGACCTATGAAAATGAGAGTCCACCTTTGGCACAAAGGATGGATCCAGACGTAGGGTAACCCTATCGTTAGAAAAGGTGATGAGGTCCTTTCGGACCGAAAAGGCTGCCAGCTCCAAGATTCGTCTCGCAGAGGTGATGGCCACCAAGAAGGCTACCTTCAGTGAGAGGTGGCGGAGCGCGCAGGACTCGATAGGTTCAAAGGGTGGGATGGTTAGCGTCTGCAGAACCTTGGGAAGGTCCCAGGACGGAAAACGGTGAATGACCGAAGGCCTTATTGAAGCCGCTCCCTTCAGAAAGGCACCCACGGCCAGATGTTGTGACAAGGGAGCCAGGTTGTCGCAAGAGAGGACAGTCTGCAGAGCTGCCACCTGCCTGCGAATAGTACTGAGCGCTAGTCCCTTATTCATGCCTTCTAACAGGTACTCTAGTATATTTGGAATAGTGACCGAAAGGGGTTCTAACTTGTGCTTTCTGCACCACGTGGAAAAATTCTTCCACGTAGCATCGTATATACTATTGGTGGAAGGGCAACGAGAGGCCTGGATGATTGAAATCACTCCATCCGAGAAGGCTTGCCTACTCAACCCCTCCCGCTCAAGTGCCAAGCAGCTAGTTGTAGCCACTGCGGGTCCGGATGTTGGAGGTGTCCCTGACTGAGTGACACCCGATGCGGAGGGAGCCTCCAGGCTGGCGAGAGCGACAGGTCCACAAGGTCTGCAAACCACGGACGCCTTGGCCAGAATGGAGCAAATTAAGATCACCTCCGCCTCCTCCTGGATCAGCTTGCGGATCGTTGCCTGTAGTAGTGGGAGTAGGGGGAAGGCATACAGCAGGCCCTGTGGCCATCTGCTCCTGAGAGCGTCCGTCCCCTCCGCTCCCCCCGTAGGGAACCTGGAGAAGAACCGGGGGAGTTGGGCGTTCGCCGGGGACGCGAAGAGGTCTAGGAGAGGGTGGCCGAACCTGTCCGAGATCTCTCTGAATAGGACCGGGTTCAGGCGCCACACCGCATGGTCCACCGTGGCTATGCTGAGCGAGTCCGCCTGGCGGTTCGCCTCCCCTGAGATGCGTTCCGCCACGATGGACCCTAAGTGAGACTCTGCCCACAGCCCCAGGGTTCTTGCCTCCTGCATGAGGGCCCTTGATCTGGTCCCTCCCTGTTTGTTCACGTGAGCCTTTGCTGTGACGTTGTCTGTCAGGACCAGAACGTGTCGTCTTGACAGTTGAGGAGAGAAGTGAAGAAGGGCTAGGTGGATGGCCCTGAGTTCGAGCCAATTTATGTTGTGGGTCAGGTCCCGTGGGGACCACCTGCCCTGGGCCAGATGGGTTTGGAGATGAGCCCCCCAGCCGAACTGGTTGGCGTCGGTGGTCACCATGATCCTGTCTGGCTCTCTGAAGAGTGTTCCCCTGGCCATAGTGGGCAAGGCCCACCACCGGAGGGATGCTAGTACCTGTTGCGGTACCTTGACCTTCCTTAGCGAAGCACTCTGGTTGAGCCTTTGGAAGGGAAGGAGGAACCATTGGAGGTCCCTTGAATGGAGCCTGGCCCAGGGGACGATCCCCATGCACGACACCATCTTCCCCAGGAGTTGGGCCAGCTGAGCTAGCGTGGCCAATCTTTGTCTTTGAATGAGATGCGTGAGCCTTTGAATGCTCGACCACCGTTCCTGGGAGAGATGGACCATGCCCTTGTCTGAGTCTATGATTGCTCCTAGGTGTAGAAGCCGTGATGAGGGGATCAGGTGGCTTTTTCTGTAATTTACTGAAAACCCATGAGCCTGAAGGGTGTGTAATGTTACCTCTAGGTCTGCTTGGGCGGACTGACGGGAGTTTGACAGTATCAGGATATCTTCCAGATAAAACTGGACGTGTACTGGTACTGTGCGAAGGTGCGCCCCTAGTACTGCGAGCACTTTTGTGAATACCCGAGGCACCGATGACAGGCCGAACAGGAGTGCCCTGTACTGGAAATGCCGTTCTGCGTGACAGAACCGGAGGAACCTTCGATGCTCCTGTCTGATAGGGATGTGCAAGTAAGCCTCCGTCAGGTCTACTGACGAGAGCAGGTCCCCTTTTCTGATGCTGGCCAGGATGGATCTGAGGGACTGCATCTTGAACCGTCTGTACACTATGAAGTGGTTTAGACGTTTGAGATTGAGGATTGCTCTCCAACCTCCCGATGTCTTGGGAACTATGAACAAGATGGAGTAAAATCCCTGTCTCTCCTGGCCTGGGGGGACCGGTTCTATGGCTTTTATCTCCAAGAGGTGGTCTATGGCTTGTCTTATCAGCTGCGCTTTTGATGTGCAGCGTGAGATGGGGCACTTTATGAACTGACTTGGTGGAGTGGAATAGAACTCTAGCGATAGCCCGTGGGTTACCGTCTCTCTGACCCAGGCGTCAGTTGTGGTCTCCTGCCACACACTGCTGAACAGTGCCAACCGACCGCCTATGGGGCTGTCCTTGGCATCACTTTGACCTTCTGAAGGGACGGCCCCCCGACCCCCTATAAGGGCGTTTTGAGGTGAACTGGCCCATATTGGAGGAAGGGCGGTCCTGGAAGCGCTCCTGCCTGGAATGAGCGGGACGCGCGCTTCTGGGCCAATCCCAGGACTGCCCCCCCGAAAGGGCTGCCTCACCTCCCAGGAGCCGCCCTATCGGGCTCCTTGTTTCTCAGGTCGACCTTCCGACCTTTTGGCGGGGTGGACCAGAACCTTCCTCTTGTTCTTGTCCTCTATGATGTAAGGGTCCAGGATTGGACCAAACAATTTCTTACCTTGATACTGGGAGGTGGCCAGCCGCCACTTAGCTCTCAGGTCCGTCCTCCACTGCTTGAGCCACAGGAGTCTTTGAGAGGCTACGGTTGCGCCAATCGCTCTGGCCGAATAATGCGTTGCGGACAAGGTGGAGTTGGCCACGAACTATGTAGCTGATAGCAATTTTGCTAAGGTACCTGGTCGGATGGTACACTCGCCTGCAGTTCCCGGAGCCACGCAATGCAGGCCCTGGTGAAAAAGGAAGCTGAGGACGCCGCTCTGATGGCCCAGGCCGAGGCTTGATGAGTCCGCCTGAACGAAAACTCAAATTTCTTGTCCTCCGCCTTCATGGCTTCGGCCATGTCTCCTGGTATGGCAGAATTGGAGAACAGGGAAATCAGGGGTTCGTCCACAGATGGAACCTCCAAAAGAGAGACAAATGCCGAGTCAATATTGAACAGAGTTTTCTCCAAATTGCTTGGAGAAGGGACAGTTGCCAGGGATGTCCACTGGGACTGCACCGTGGTGCGAAAGGCTTTGGGGCATGGCATCCGCACCTCCTCCAACACTGTAGAGCCAAGAAGCGGGTTAGAGTCCTCCTCCTCATCTGAGGAATCGGACTTGACTACCTTAGCCTTAGCCGACCGGTTCAAGACAGAACAAGCCTTGAGCAGGATGGAATGATACGAAGCCGAATCGAATAAACCTTTGGATGATGGCTGTTCAGGTGCCGCCTCCTCATCCTCTGACATCGGATACCCAGTGCCCTCCAGGTCCTCTGGGTCCTCCTCTGCTACCTGTGAAGAAGTCTCCGAAACCCCTGAAGCCAGGGTCGTTGTTCGCTCCCACCAGGATGGTAATGCAGATTCCGATGATGAACCTAGAGGAAGAGAAGAATCCCTGGAAGGGGGTAAGTAATGCTCCAGAGCCTGCTTTACCAAGGAATAGATCTGTTCAGACAACTGACCTTGATCCTTGGTGCTAGGCCCCGCCTGGGCCTGACTAGCTGCAGGAGCCTGTTGTTCAGGTGAGGATACACTGGAATGGGGAGAACTAACCTGTTCTGTCTCCCGCGGAGAAGGCCACTGCTGAGGATGCTGCCCAGAATCCGGAGAAGGCTCGAATGGAATTGGGGGTTCCCGTGGGGTGCGCATCGCCCCTTCTGTCTCGCTGGTTTTGAGCCTCTGGGCCTTGGCAAATTCTCTTTCAAGAACTTGACGCCTCCTCGAGGCCTGCTTTTCGGCTGCCCTCGACGGCTTCCTTTCCAGGTGCTTCGTTTTGGCCTTCTTCTTGCCTCCCCCCGGATCCACATCAACTGACCTGCGCTTATGCAAGGATGGTGGGAGAGGAAGGGCCCCTGAGCCTTGGCACCCTTGAGGTGAAGAATTCTCTGCCATCGCTGCTTGCGTTAGCCCCAATCGGGGTATTCCGGTCCTCCGGAAGACCAGGCTCCCGAGGACTCAGTTCCAGACAGTTAAGGAGTTTACCTCCTTTCCCTGCTCAGGAACTACGGTCGTCCCCCTCGACCGTCTCAATCCGGAGTTCGCAAGGCCGTCCGGCTCTCTGTGCGCTCCGGGCATTCAGCTGCCTGAGATGGGCTGCCTGAGTTGAGCGGGTGCTACAACGGTGATAAATCATACCACGGTACTTGCGACCAACAGGCTCCTTACGGGAGAAGGCCTAGGCCTCACTTCCCCTAAAAGGCCGCCGGCTCTTCCCAGGAGGGCCCAAGCCACACTTAAAATGGCCGCCGGCCCAAGCCACGCTTAAAATGGCCACCGCCCTTACAAGAAGAAGCTACACTTAAAATGGCCACCGGCCCAAGCCACACTTAAAATGGCCACCGCCCTTAAAAGAAGACGCCCCGCTCAAGATGGCGATCACTCTTACTAGAAGGTCCGGCTGACCTTCCCAAAATGGCCACCGTGTGCCGCGTGCGCCAGGCGCCTCCCCAAAAAATAGCGATTCGTGCCGAAACTTTAGTTCTCCGACATGCGGCCCCCCAAACAGCCGCGACTACGCGCACACACACTGTTACGATCCCAACGGGGGTCCCCGTGCACCGGATCGCTCCCCTCCCCCCAGGCCGCTCCCCAAACTTGCGGTTTAGCTAATCTCCGACGCCATCCAGGGAAGTCGCTCTGCGCCTGGGAGGTCGATGAAGAAATCCCTCGAGGTGGAAGAAACTGCTCCGGATGAGGGGCGAAGAAGGGAGGCTGGATTGTAAGCGACTGGAAGCCCGGGGAATCTCCCCTTTAAGTTCCAGCGGCTCCAGCCACGAGGCTTAGTTAAGCCCTCTCCCCTTCGCCTACTCTCTTCGAAGCCGTCGCAAGTAAAACAAATAAAAAATAAAAAATAAACAAGGAGAAGCTAATTTCGAATATCCAATTGGTTAGGAAGTAAAGGTTAAAGTTTTCTCTCAATTTCATCCAAGGGTAGCTTCAGCCACAGAGCTACCCAAACGAGCTGCTCTCAAGCTGGAGACTAGGACAAAACTGGGAACAGGAAGGTAATACCGGAAGAGGCGGAGCAAGAAATTTGGAAATTAGATGTCCTAGTCTCAAGTTGATTGGCTAAAGCAACCCACGTGTGGATTATACGTCTTCTCATGCTGGAGAAAGTCCCATTCTGTTTCTTTCTCTTCTGGTAAAATTATTGGTGAATGAAATGGTCTTAACAAGTTCTTTTATGGAGAATTTCTATGCCCTTTGGATTCCAACGCCTCCTGTCCCTTCAGTTTTTCCCACTGAAGCTGTATGTTCTGTACTCTTGCCCTAAAGGTGTCTCTCTTCTCTCTCCTGGGTGAGGTGGTTCATAACATTAAAAATACTGTCTATATTGCTATCAATAGTGTGTCAAGGTTCTGACTAATGAAACACTTCAAAGAACTTCCAGGCATCGTTTATCCTAAAAGCCTTTATTAACAGTGTAACAGATTGATGGCACATCATGGCTTGGGATGCCAAGAGCTAAAGTCCCCACCCCAGAGCAGTTATTTCTGCTAGCATTTTCCCTCCCTCTTGCTGTCATGAGTCACGTTCTCCAACCAGCCTGGGGGGCAAAGGTTCACTTCCTTCTGAAGCCTGCGCAAATTGCTCTCTCTCTACATTCTTTCTCCCCCCCTCCCCTTCTCTTTCTGAGTTAATTCTAAGTGCCAGACAGTTCTGCATATTTTGTCAAAGCAAGAATATTCAATATTAGCAGCGTTGACATAGTGCACATGACCTCTCACAGTACTTAATAGTCATAATTAAACTACAATTCTATTAACTAGGAAGTCAGTAAGTCTAATTAAGTTCAGCTTACCTATGTTGGCTGTAGGAGTTGGGGGCTTGGTTACAGCATAACTCTGAAGAAGTGAAAGATGCAAACCAAGAAAGCTTTATTATGTATGTGTCAACTGTCTGACTAGCTAACTCATATCAGAGAATCAATGGCTAAATCAGGGGTCGGCAACCTGAAATGGTGAAAGAGCCACTTGGACCCATTTCCCTCACAAAAGAAAAAACTAGGAGCCGCAAAATGTGCGCATGCGCACACAAACATAACAGGGCTTGATTAAAGAGTGGAACCTAAGGCAACACATGCACCGGCCCTGTCCCCGTCCAGCTCCCCCTTCCCCGGGCCGAATGTTGCTGCAGTTGAGAAACGCCGATCCAGACCGATTTAATACCTGCTGGGAACGTGCACTTTCAACTCTGCCCTGTTTTTGGTAGAACGAATGTCGCAATACCTCTACTCTGGGCTCACCTGGGCAGGAGAAGCGTCCCCTCCCTTCCAGCTCAATTTATCAAACCAGGGCAGAAACAGGAACAGGGCTGGTCCCGTCACAGGTCGTGGCTAACCCTTCCCAAAGGGTGTCGCAGACGCAAACGCCTCTCGTTTGCTACCTGCAGAAGAAGACGGCGGTGGCGCACGGCCCGGATTGTCAGCGTTGCCGTGAGACCACCCCCTGCGGTGCCAGCTAATGAGGTGTGCTTCTCTTTGCAAACAAACGCAAAAGGTTTCAGGGTTTCACTCACCCGCCCACCCGAGTGGAGACCCTGAGCCACCCCTTCTCCTGCGGCCAGGGAAAGAGGGCTAGCCCTGAGCCAGTCCTGGAAAACTTTTTAGGCCCCGAATATCCCCACTCCCCCTTCCCCGTCAGCCCAGGCACTGTGGATCCACAGCAGGAGGGAACCCTCCGGACCTTCGGTACTCCCAGCGGCGGTGGCGAGAGGATGGCGAAGGGGCATGACTGCCCAGTCGTCGCCACCTCTCCAGCCTCGCTCAGTGTGACTGGCAGTGGTGGCAGCAACAGCGGGAGAATGGCGAAGGGGTGCAGTTGCCCAGGACGAGGAAGGCGCCACTGATGGAGACAAGGTGGGGCCGGGCGACAGAGAGCCCGGTGGCAGCGGCGGCAGCGGGGGGATGGTGAAGGGCCGCAGCCACCCGGGCCAAGGTGGGGCAGGGAGGCGGAGAGCCCCACGACAGTGGGAGGATGGCAAAGGGCCACGGCCCCCTGGGCTGAAGTGGGGCAGGGTGGTGGAGAGCCCCATGGCAGTGGGAGGATGGCGAAGGGGCACAGCCGCCTGGGCCGAGGTGGGGCAGGGCGGTGAAAAGTCCTGCGGCAGCGGAAGGAAGGCGAAGAGGCACGGCCGCCTGGGCTGAGGTGGGGCAGGGCAGTGGAGAGCCCTGCGTCAGTGGAAGGAAGGCGAAGGGGCGCGGCCGCCTGGGCCAAGGTGGGGCTGGGTGGCAGAGAGCCTTGTGGCAGCAGCGGCAGCAGGAGGATGGCGAAGGGCCGTGGACGCCCGGGCCGAGGTAGGGCAGGGTGGCGGAGAGTCCGGTGGCAGCAGTGGCAGCGGGAGGACGGCCAGGAGGTGCCGCACAGCAAGTGGGGATAAGGCCCGGGCAAGTGCCGCAGGGAAATCTCTTGGCCCGTGAGATGGCCAAAAGGCGTGGGTGGAGTGGGGAAGCTACTGAGACCCCCGGCGACCCCCTGACTGTGGCAGAGCAGGGTGAGGGGAGACCTGTCAGGCAGGGAAGAGGCATCCTGAGACTGGCCACCCATGGCTCCTTACCCAGGTTCTGCCACCTTTCCAGCAATCCTCCCGGCTCTTCCTCCGCTGCCACCCTGTGCAATCTGAAGAAGGAAAGAAGTTTGTGGGCAGTCCCACAAACAAAGAAGTTCAACCAATCAATTCAAACTTCGTGAGATTGCACATGGTGGCTGAGGACAGGGAGCCGCAGGAGACGGCTGAAAGAGCCGCATGCAGCTCCAGGGCCACGGGTTGCCGACCCATGGGCTAAATCATTGGCCATTGGCTAAAGGGTTGGTGTCGCCAAGAAATCATGGATCATGGACTGCATTTTCTTCGCGAAGGACTCTTGGAAAGGGATGGGCTGCACCTCACGAAAACAGGGGAAAATGTACTCAGAAAAAGACTGGCCCAACTCATCAGGAGGGCTTTAAAGTAAAATTGAGGAGGAAGGGTGACCAATCTTTAGAATCTCTAGAACCCAAAACCAATCATAAATTCCAAACAAATCAAACAAATGAGATAGGCAGTGATGAGAAAAAAGAAAAACTCAACAATCAGAAGATGCAGGAAACATACCCACGGACAGGCATATAAGTCTTGAATGCTTATATACAAATGCTCAAAGCTTGGGGAACAAACAGAGTGAACTAGAAGCAATAGTACAAGAGGGTAGGTATGACATAGTTGGCATTACAGAAACCTGGTGGGATGAAACCAATGAATGGAATGGACCCATGAATGGAATGGACTGATGGATGGATACAAACTGTTCAAAAGAAACAGGTCTACAAAAACAGGAGGGGGAGTTGCACTATATGTTCTTTCCTTTTCTTTCCAAGCTGTAAAATCCCACGTATGCAAACGCCGCTGAATTGAGAGCGGGGAAACGAATTTCAAAAAGCTTTCACAGGAAGGTAATAAGAGAAAAAGAGAGGTAAAAAAGGATCTCACCCAAATCCTCCACTCCTGCTTCATATGCTTAGCTGTTATTGGGACTTTCGGCTGGTGCGACTAGGTGATCGGCCATGTTAATGGCCGATCTTTTCTTCATTGGTCCTAGGGAGCTGCCTCAGATCAAACAGAAGGACTGCCGCCCTTCCGCGATCTTGCGAGGGTCCTCCCCAATGGTGGTTGCCCCACCAGGGTGACTTTCGACCCTTTCCAGGGTCTTCCGACGAAAGGAAAACAGATGGCAGGAGGAAGCTTCCCCCCGTACGTCCGAAGGCATCGCGTCTGGAACCGGAAGTCAGGAATTGCACTATATGTAAGAGAACACTACATATCTATAGAAATTCACATGATCAAAGATAAAATCCCTCCAAAATGTATATGGGTCAATATAAAAGGGGGAAAAGTAACATTGCCATAGGTGTATATTACAGGCTACTCAACCAATCAGAACAAATAGATGAATTCTTTGCCAACCAATTAACAAATGTATGTAGGAAGCATACCACAGTAGTAATGGGAGACTTCAACTACAAATTGAGGGAACTGAAGGGGAACTCATCAAATTTGCAGATGACCCCAAACTAGCAGAAGTAGCCAACACCCCAAAAGACAAACTCAGGATCCAAAAAGGTCTCTCTTTTTTTTGAAGAAATTTTATTGGTTTTTTTTTTCATTTTTACATAAAAGTGCTTAAGAAACAACGTGATGATTGGGCTATCAATTATCCAAGAACAAAATCATACATATATCACACAGATTAATTCCTTAAAAGTTGCCTCTCTGTTTCCCACATTTTATTTTACCAATTAAAATTATTACATTTATAAAAACAAAGCTCAATCAATCCAATCGGTCATCAATCACATTTCAATTATAAGAATCCAAATCCTGTTTTTAAACTTTACTATTTTAGAAATTACCATATTCCAATTATGCTTATGTAGACATATTAACACTTCAAGCATCTCTCATTTCTCTTTTCCCTATCATGATGATTCTATCTAAAATAAATATATTATCCCAAAAAGCAACATCCTTACATTTTTTTAAATATAGCCTATTGCTTAAACTAATACATCATTTATTAATACTATTGTTTCTCTTATCACAAATATCTCCTCTTCTCCTCTATTACAAAATAGTTATCTTGGTTAAAATAAAGATATCAGTCTAAAGAACTACATTTCTGTCTATTTTAAATATATATTCTATCAATCAATTAAGTAAAATTTATCCCTCCAACTATTTATCATCTCTAATACCAAATATTATTACAAAAAATATCCTTTTACAGAATCATCTATTTCATTTGTTATTAAAACAATCCAAGTGTTAACAACCTTTTTAACCCATTTAGTGGAATTTTAAACCACATTTTTAAACCTAACTCTAGCTTTCTTTCTATGCCAAACTGGTTTCCAAGATATAGCCTCAGCATCATCAAACCTCAACATTTGAGTAAGGCTATTTCTCAATACATCAAAATAGTCAAAGTTCTCTTCTCTTTCTTCCAATATCGTTTGAATAGTATAGTCAATTTTATTCCTTATTAAAGTTGCTAGCTGATTGTCCACATTGTCACAATTTTCAATAACTTGTACCTGAATGTCAAGCTCTGTTATTTTTGGGAGATCAAATAGTTCAGTTAATGTTATTCTTTGATTGTCAATGTTCTCCATAGGTCGTAAGTAGGATTGTGTAGAATTAATTTGCTCATTAGTTTCTACTGTAAGTTCATAATTGAATTGTAAGTGCAGTTCCTCTGTCTCATTCAGTTATATAACTTGTTGAGTGGGAACCTCTCTAGGGTTGCTCTTCCAACTGCCCCTTGAAGTCCGCATTTCTCCCACTCTCCCGGCCTTCCGAAAGAACCTTAAAACTTATCTTTGCTGGCAGGCCTGGGGATGATTGTGGGTTGTTGTTCGAAAGTTGTACGTGTGTTGGGTGTCTATTTTTAATATTTTGATTGGATTTAGATTTTTTTGATGTTTTGTATATGTTGTAAGCCGCTCTGAGTCTCCGGAGAGGAGCGGCATACAAATCGAATAAATAAATAAATACTTTGGTCTGTAGTTTGAACTGATGGTTGAAAGTCAATTTGTGGTTCTCTAGTATCATCTCTGATTTTTCTCCAAGATTTGATATAAGCTTTCATATAGTTTGTAGTTTCCAAAATATTTTCCAATATAAGTTCATAGTCGAGCTGTGGATAACCTTCTTCCATTTCAATGGTGAGATAGATTTTGATCAAGAATAGTCTTTGATCTTTTAGTGGAGGCTATACTTCAAAAAGGTCAACAAATATCCACCTATACAGTTGTAATGGCACTTTTCGCCACAAGATGTCTTCAGTGGACTATAAACTCTTTCTTCCAAGTAGGTAAAAGTTTATCTCTTCCAGGAAACATAAAAAGCAAAAGCAGGTATCTCCAGTATAATAGATAAAGTAAAAAATATAGCATTTCTTTTTTATTTTTTTCAGGGCCCTTAGGTATCCAAAAAAAAAATCAAGTAGTCAATAAAACTTTAACTATTTTAGTTCTTTTAAAACTTTCTTTCCCAAGTAGACAGAAGCTGCTCTCTTAAGACAGGGAAGTGATCAAAAACTTTTTACAGGCAAATAGTGAGGACAGAGAGAGGGAAGAAAGGTTTCACCTGGATTCACCACAGTGGTTCTTTATTCTTTGGCCAGACTTCAGCTGGCCAAGCAAAGTAATCGGCCATTTTACTGGCCGATCTTCTCCGTCAGCCCTACGGAGTTAGTTCGTACTGTAGGGGGAGCCGGCGCTCCACCGCAGCTGAGCAAGAGCCTCCTCGATGGTAGTTGCCCCTCCAGGGCAACCTGGATAACCTCCAGTTATTCAATACTGTGTTGCCTGGGTCTCCCTCCTTATCTGCTCCTTCTTCTATCTAAATTGATGTTAACTATCTTTTAACCATATTCTCTTTTCAGCTAATCATAAAAAGTTCCCCAGATTTCATGGTAGTCTGACTCTGTCTTATCTTTAATTGTCATTGTTAGTCTATTCATTTCTGCACATTCCAGTATTTTCCCAATCACCTCTCCCTCTGGGGGGGCTTTCAGTGCTTTCCAATTTTGTGCAAACACAATCCTAGCTGCTGTAATTATATGAATAATTAAATATGTTTTCTCTTTATTGTATTTCCCTGGTAGAATACCCAACAGGAATATTTCTGATCTTAGCTCTATACGTTATTGTATCATCTTTTCTATCCATGTTCTAATTTTATTCCAATAAGTTTTACCTTCTACACACATCCACCACATATGGTAGAAGGAACCTGGTATCTGATGACATTTCTAACATTTCATAGACCTGTCCTTAAACATTTTAGCTAATCTTTCTGAAGACATGTGCCATCTGTAAAACATTTTGTACATATTTTCTTTATACGCAGTCGCCATTGTCAATTTATAGTTTCTTTCCCATAGTTGCTGCCATCTATCTAATTCAATTGTGTATCCAAAATTCCTTGTCCATTTTATAATTGTCTCTTTCACTTGTTTCTCCTCTAACTCCATATGTAGTAGATAACTGTACATTTTTAATCCATTTTTCTTCCTTTCCTGTGAGTATTTCATCTAACTCTGTTGTCCCCAAATTAACACCATCTATTTTAACATCTTTTTCATATCTAGATTGTATTTGCATTCTCATGTACCAAGCCATCTTTATTCCTTGTTCCTCTAATTGTTGTTTGGTTTTCAACTCCCCCATATCTGTTAGTAAGTCTTTATATCTTATAATGTTTCCCATGTTAAACATATTGGGGTGTATTAGCACCTCCATGCTTGAGAGCCAATTTGGGATCTTCAAATAATGCTTTCTCTTTACTTTCTCCCAGACCACAAGTAAAGAATTCCTTATATGGTGTCTCTGGAAATAGCTATGTATTTTGTTTTTTCCATACCATATGAAAGCATGCCATCTCAACTGTAAATCATGTCCCTCTAATGTCAATAATCTTGTATTCCTCAGTAAAATCCATTCTCTAATCCATGATAATGCTGCAGCCTGATAGTACAATTCCCAATTAGGTAGACCAAAGCCACCTCTCAATCTTGTATCTTGTAACATTTTTAGAGTAATCCTTGCCTTTTTTCCTTGCCAAATATATTTCAAGATTATTTTATTAAACCCCTCAAAATATTTCTTATCTAATCTTATTGGTATTGTTGAAAACAAAAACAATAATCGAGGCAATACATTCATTTTGATTATCACAATCCTTCCCATTAATGATAGTTGTACGTTTTTCCATTTATCCAAATCTACTTCAATTTGTCTTTTCAATTTATGATAAGTATCCTCTTTAATTGTTGTGCATCTCGCTGTCAGGTGGATCCCTAAATATTTTACCTTCTTTACAATCTGTATATCTAATTTTCCCACCAGTTCTTTTTTTTTGTTGTTTTTCAGTAATATTTTTCACTAAAATTTTGGTTTTATCTTTATTAATTTTCAACCCAGCTACCTCACCATATTTTTCTATTTGTTCTATTAATACAGATCCTGTCTCTAATGGTTCCTCCAAAATAAATACTAAATCGTCTGTGAACACTTGTAGCTTATATTCTTCCCTCTTAATTTCATCCCTTTTATGTCATTATTCTGTCTTATATGTCTGTTTAATACTTCTTATGTCAGAACAAACAACAGTGGAGATAGGGGACAGCCCTGTCTTGTTCCCTTCATAATGTTGATCTTCTCAGTCATATCTCCATTTATCATTACTTTGGCTGATTGCTTATTATAAATTGTTCTGATTACATTTATAAATTTCTCCCCACAATCCATAGTCTGTAATTGGCTTATCATGAATTGCCAGTTCACATTGTCAAATGCCTTCTGTGCGTCCAGGAACACCAATGCCATCTGTTTCTTGGGGTGTGTTTCATAATATTCAGGGAAATCGGCCTGTAGTTCTTTATTTTCTGTGTTTCTGTTTCTTCCTTTGGTATGAGAGTAATAAGAGCTTCAGACCACGAATCTAGTATCTTAGCTTCAGAAAGAAGTTCATTATAAAGTTCCAACATTACATTACCTAGTACTTCCTGCAATGTCTTATATAGCTCTGCTGGTAGTCCATCCGGTCCTGCTGTTTTACCATTTTTTTTGTCTGTTGATTGCTTCTATTAATTCCATCATTGTTATTTCCCCTTCTAATAGCTTTTTAAATTTCTCCGGCATTTTAGGTATCTCTGTTTCTTCCAAAAATGTTTTATCCTATCATCTGAAACTGTTTGTTGCTTGTATAAGTTCTCATAATATTCCCAGATTATTTTTTTCTTTTCTTCATTTCGATGTTGTAAAATCCCCTCAGCATGTTCCAATTGTTTAATCCAGCGGTTCTCAACCTATGGGCCGCGACCCCATTTGGGGTCGAACGACCATTTTGCAGGGGTCGCCAGACACCGCGGTCCGCGATTTTGGTTTTTTTGTTTGTTTTTGTTTTTTTCATCGCGCGCGTGCCGCGCATGCGCGGTTCGGGCCATCGTGCGCGCGCCGTGCATGCGCGGATTGGGCCGTCGCGGTCCGCCATTTTGTTGTTGTTTTTTTGTTTTTTTCATCACGCGCGCACTGCGCATGCGCGGTTTGGGCCGTCGCGTGCGCGCCGCACATGCGCGGATTGGGCTGTCGCGGTCCGCCATTTTGTTTTTGGGTTTTTTTCGTCGCGCGCATGCCGCGCATGCGCAGATTGGCCTGGCATGAGCACGCGCATGCGCACCGGGGTCGCGACGCGCATGGGCGGGGCAAGTGGGGTCTCAACCTGGAAAAGGTTGAGAACCACTGGTTTAATCCATCTCTTCTCTTTCTCCTTTTTAATTTTATAGGTCAACCATCTGCCTGGTTTGTTTGCATGCTCAAAAAAGGTTTGTTTAGCTGCCTTTATTTTCATTGCCACTTCTTCATTTTCTAGTAAGTTCATTTTATATTTGTTCAGTTCCATTAAATTTTTAATCTTTTTGTTTTGTGTGTCTTTCTGTAATTCTTTCTCAAGTGTCTTATTTTTTTCCTCCAGTTTTCCCTTATTTTGTCTTTTCTGTTTCTTTTTCCCCAAATAAATCATAGCAAGTCCTCTCATGTATGCTTTCGCTGTATCCCAAACATTTTGAAGTGAAGTATCTTCTTTTTTGTTTTCCTTAAAGAAGAAAAGTACTTCTTTTTTCATATATTGCTGAAAATCCTTTTCATTCAATATAGTTTGGTTTAATGTCCATCTTGTTCTCTTTTTTGTTCTTTCCATATGATTGTTGTGATCCGCCCATGTGCTTGTTTCTATGGTTATATTTTGTATATTTGTAAATAAATCTGTTGACATCCATGTCATATCAATTCTCGACCAGGACAGGTGTCTGTTAGAATAGAACGTATCTTGCTTCTTTTCCGGATATTTCTCTCTCCAAGCAAAGATCTTGATAAACTTGAACAATGGGCCCTATCCAACAAAATGAGTTTCAATGTGGAGAAAAGCAAAGTTTTACATTTAGGCAGGAAAAATCAAAGGTACAAGTACAGATTAGGTGAGACCTGGCTAAAAACAAGATCACGCTTTATAAAACCCTAGGAAGACCACACCTGGAATACTGCAACCATATCACAAAAAAGATGTTGAGAGTTTGGAAAAAAATTCAGAGAAGAGCAACTAAGATGATCAAAGGCGATAGTCATGAAAGCCAAGAGAGACTTTGAGGAGCATATAGCAAAGAATATTAAAAATAATAACAAAACCTTTTTTAAGTACATCAGAAGCAGGAACCCAACCAGAAAATCAGTTGGGCCACGTGATGACAATGGTCAGAAGGGGATAATCAGAGAAGACAAGGAGATTGCTGAGAGGCTAAATGACGTCTTTGCCTCCGTTTTCACTGAGGAGGATACAGAACATTTGCCTGCCACTGAATTAGTTTTCCCAGGGAGGGAAATAGAAGAATTAAACCTGATAGAGATAAACAAGGAAGATGTTCTTGCATGCCTTTCTAAACTAAACATCAACAAATCGCCGGGTCCAGATGGCATCCACCCTAGAATTCTCAAGGAACTCAAGTGTGAAATTGCTGAACATCTAGCTAAAATATATAATCTTTCTCTAAGATCAGGCACTGTACCGGAGGATTGGAAGGAAGCAAATATAACCCTGATCTTCAAGAAAGGATCCAGAGGTGATCCAGGAAACTATAGACCAGTCAGTCTAACCTCAGTTCCAGGCAAACTGATGGAAACCATTATTAAAGATAAAATTACAGGGCACATAGAAAAACAGGCATTGCTGAAAGAAAATCAACATGGTTTCTGCAAAGGCAAATCATGTCTTACTAACTTGTTAGAATTCTTTGAGGGTGTAAATAAATACATAGATAAAGGGGCCCCAGTTGATATTGTATATCTTGACTTTCAAAAGGCTTTTGACAAAGTCCCTCACCAAAGGCTCCTAAAAAACCTCTTCAGCCACGGAATTAGAGGACAGGTCTTGTCCTGGATTCATAACTGGCTAAATTGTAGGAAGCAAAGGGTGGCAATAAATGGACAATTCTCTGGATGAAAAGAAGTGAGAAGTGGTGTACCCCAAGGTTCAGTTTTGGGACCTTTACTTTTTAATTTATTCATCAATGATCTGGATGTAGAAGTTAATAGTGAGGTAGCCAAGTTTGCTGATGACACTAAATTGTTCCGGGTTGTGAAAAGTGAAACTGATTGTCGAGAGCTCCAGAAGGATCTCTCGAAATTGTGTGAGTGGGCAACAAAGTGGCAAATGCATTTTAACCTAAACAAGTGCAAAGTTATGCACATCGGGGCAAAGAACCCCAATGATACTTACCAACTGATGGGGACCAAACTTTCTGAGACAACCCAAGAAAGGGATCTTGGGGTTTTGGTGGACAGCTCAATGAAGATGTCAACCCAATGTGCAGCAGCAGTAAAAAAAGCAAATTCCATGCTTGGCATGATTAGGAAGGGAATCGAAAATAAGTCAGCAAGTGTTGTATTGCCTCTGTACAAATCGATGGTGAGACCACACTTGGAGTACTGTGTACAGTTCTGGTCACCGCACCTCAAGAAGAATATAATGGAACTGGAAAAGGTGCAAAAAAGGGCAACAAGAATGATCAAGGAAATGGAGCACCTCCCTTATGAAACCAGATTGCAACGCCTTGGTCTCTTCAGCCTTGAAAGACGGCGTTTAAGAGGTGACTTGATTGAAGTGTATAAAATCATGCATGGGATAGAAAAGGTGGATAGAGAAAAAATCTTTTCTCTATCACACAATACCAGGACAAGGGGGCACTCCCTAAAGCTCATAGCTAAGAAAGTGAGGACAAATAAAGGGAAATATTTCTTCACCCAGAAGGTCGTTGATTTATGGAATTCACTTCCAGAAGGGGTCGTGAGAGCTGTCAGCCTTGACAGCTTCAAGGCAGGGTTAGATAGATTCATGGATGCCAAGTGTATCGGTGGTTATTAAACCGGATGTCCATGTGCTGCCTCTATGTTTGTTGAGGCAGGCAGGATTCCCTTGAGTACCATTTGTTGGGGGTCAAGGGAAAGGGAGGGTTTTGCCTTCTCTTTCTGCTCAAGATCCCCATGTACAATTGGTGGGCCACTGTGTGACACAGAATGCTGGACTCGATGGGCTTTGGCCTGATTCAGCATGGCTCTTCTTATGTTCTTATGTTCTTAAAGGCCTGGAAACTAAAACATACAAAGAACAACTGCAGGACTTGGGTTTGGCTAATCTAAAGAGAAGAAGAAATAGGGGAGACATGATAGCAGTACTCCAGTATTTGAGGGGCTGCCATAAAGAGGGGTTCATGTTATTCTCCAAAGCACCAGAGGGCAGGATAAGAAACAATGGTTAGAAACTGATCAAAGAGAGAAGCAACCTGGAATTAAAGAGAAACTTCCTGACAGTGAGGACAATTAACCAGTGGAACAGCTTGCCTCCAGAAATTGTGGGTGCTCCATCACTGAAGATTTTTAAGAAGAGGCTAGGCAGTCACTTATCTGAGATGTTATAGGTTCTCCTGCTTGAGCAGGGGGCTGGACTAGAAGATCTCCAAGGTCCCTTCCAGCTCTATTCTATTCTAAATCTTCAAGGCTTTCAGATGCCATAAAAGATAAAACTTTATTGAGTACACATCTCAGAACTGAAGAAGAAAACCCAGCTCTGATTTTCCTGTGCAAAAATCCGCCTAGTTAACAATAGCTTTTCATAACCTCCACCCACCAAGTATTCATGTTGCCCAATCATACACTTTCGATTTCTTATGAGAACAGTCCACTTCATCAGATACCTGCATTAGTGATCTTGGCATTCTAGTAAGCAGGGTCTCACAGTCCATGGATGGCTTCTTAGACTCCCGCTTCCTTCCCACACTTCCTACTCCTCCCCCTTGTTTCTATGGCAAGTTGAGTGGGGATAGATGTTAGCAGGCATCTTAGTGATTCAACCTTGATAGTACGAGTATGTTTTTAAAAACACTAGTCTTTTTCCAACTTCTAATTTAAAGTCATCCAGATTGATAAACGTTTGGTTGTCCAACTGTTTAGGATAATTTATCTTCTAAAGCAGTGGTTCTTAACCTTTCTAATGCCGCGACCCCTTAATACAGTTCCTCATGTTGTGGAGACCCCCAACCATAAAATTATTTTTGTTGCTACTTCATAACTGTAATTTTGCTACTGTTTGGAATCGTAATGTAAATATCTGATATGCAGGGTGTATTTTCATTGTTATGAATTGAACATAATGAAAGCATAGTGATGAATTTCAAAAACAATATAGCAATGCTCACTGGAGAAGCTTACTCTTCCTTGCTCAAAAATGTTGGGAGGGAAGGAAGAGGAAGGAAGATTGAAGGGGAAAGGAAGGAGATGGAGAAGGAAGGAGACTGAAGGGGAAAGGAAGGAAGGAAGGAAGGAAGGTAGGAAGGAAGGAAGGAAGGAAGGGGAGAGAGATTGAAGGGGAAGGGATGGAGATGGAAGGAAGGAAGATTGAAGGGGAAAGGAAGGAGATGGAGAAGGAAGGAGATTGAAGGGGGAAGGAAGGAAGGAAAGAATATAGCAATAAAGCAATGTTCACTGGAAAAGCTTACTCTTCCTTGCTCAAAAATGTTCAGAGGGAGGGAAGGGGAAGGAAGGAAGATTGAAGGGGAAAGGAAGGAGATGGAGAAGGAAGGAGATTGAAGGGGGAAGGAAGAAAGGAAGGAAGGAAGGAGAGAGAGATTGAAGGGGAAGGGATGGAGATGGAAGGAAGATTGAAGGGGAAAGGAAGGAGATGGAGAAGGAAGGAGATTGAAGGGGGAAGGAAGGAAAGAATATAGCAATAAAGCAATGCTCACTGGAAAAGCTTACTCTTCCTTGCTCAAAAATGTTCAGAGGGAGGGAAGGGGAAGGAAGGAAGATTGATGGGGAAAGGAAGGAGATGGAGAAGGAAGGAGATTGAAGGGGAAAGGAAGAAAGGAAGGAAGGAAGGAAGGAAGGAAGGAAGGAAGGAAGGAAGGAAGGAAGGAAGGAAGGAAGGAAGGAGAAAGAGATTGAAGTGGAAGGGATGGAGATGGAGATGGAAGGAAAGAAGGAAGATTGAAGGGGGAAGGCAGGAAGGAAGAAAAGGAAGGAAGGAAGGAAGATTGAAGGGGAAAGGAAGGAGATTGAAGGGGAAGGAAGGAAGGAAGGAAGGAGAGAGAGATTGAAGGGGAAGTGATGGAGATGGAAGGAAGGAAGGAAGATTGAAGGGGAAAGGAAGGAGATGGAGAAGGAAAGTGATTGAAGGGGGAAGGAAGGAAGGAGAGAGAGATTGAAGGGGGGAGATGCTGCCAAGGAAGCACAAGCAGCTCCGCACAATTGCCCAGGGGGGAGGCTCTGGTGGAGAGCCTGCTGGAGAGCCAAGGGGCAGCACATCCGGGGCCTTGGAAGCTGCGTGGAGGATCCGCGCACCTCGGAGCTTCCGGCTGCCCTCTCACACCCGCCAAGGGATGGAGATGGAGATGGAAGGAAGGAAGATTGAAGGGGAAAGGAAGGAGATGGACAAGGAAGGAGATTGAAGGGGAAAGGAAGGAAGGAAGGAAGGAAGGAAGGAAGGAAGGAAGGAAGGAAGGAAGGAAGGAAGGAAGGAAGGAAGGAAGGAGAGAGAGATTGAAGGGGGGAGGCACTGCCAAGGACGCACAAGCAGCTCTGCACAATTGCCCGGAGAGGGGGGGAGACTCTGGAGGAGAGCCTGCTGGAGAGCCAAGGGGCAGCACATCCAGGGCCTCGGAAGCTGCGCAGAGGATCCGCGCTCCTCGGAGCCGCCGGCTGCCCTCTCACATCCGCCAACCTGGAGCCCCCATTTTCATCCCGGCACCTCTTGCCCTCTCCCAGCCGCCCCCCCCCCCAGGACCTACCCGCCCCTCCAGCCTCCTGAGCACCATTGCAGCGGTGGGGTCATGGGAGCTCCTTTCCACGCCGTGCAGCCAATTGCACGTAAGAGGGGCACGGCCGGACCGCTAGCTCCCGCTCGGAAGGCACCGCTTCTCCTCTCCCGGCCCGGCCGGCTGGCCTCCAACACACATGCGGGCATCGCCGATGCCTCGCCCTCTTCCCTGCGCCCTGGCCGCTTCCGAGGCCAGGAACCCGGCAAGCCGGGAAGAAGCCGCTCCTGCCCGGCAGCCCCATGGCATGCCGGGCAGCAGAGGCCCGAGGCGGCCTCCGATGGCAAGGGAAGTTGGCCATGTGGTGCCGGGCAGGCTCCTGCGTGGCGCAGAGGGCATCCGGGGGCGCTGCAGCTTAGCCGGCAGCGCCAGCAGCGGCAGAGCAGCTCAGCGGCAGCAGTGGCCCAGACCTGGCTCGGCTCAGACCGGCCACTGAGCTAGCCCAGGGCAGCGTCGGGGGTGCACACGATGGTGCGATGGCACTATGGCGGCAGGAGCAGGCGCTGTTGGAGAAGGGCGCCCTGGAGGCGGAGGAGGAGGAGGGTGGTGACGGTGGCTGGATAGAGGAGCGGTGTCTCGGTTTCTAAGACCATCAGAAATATGTGTTTTCCGATGGTCTTAGGCAACCCCTGTGAAATGGTCGTTCGACCCCCAAAAGGGTCGCGACCCACAGGTTGAGAACTGCTGTTCTAAAGCTTCCATAGCAGATTGAATGGACAGTGCTGACCTCATTGGTGAGTGGCTAGTGGTGAATATAAAAACTGGATTGGAAGGAGTTCAAATATCCTTTAAGTGTCTTCCCATATTGATATTAAAAGGAGCAAGAAAAGAATACAGTCTTAGCAGTCAGATTTTTAATGGAATGTGGAATGATCTTCTGGAAACAGCAGGGAATGGTTTAACAGCCCCCAATGGTTTAACTGTTAAAGAGAATTAGAAAGGACCCTACCCTAAGAGAACAAACAGTTAAAAGTGATGACAGGAATTTTTGTGCTAACATTAAGTTCTGTTAATTAGCCTTACAATAAAGCAGTTTAAGCTCATTTCCTATCTGGTTTACCCCAAAGGTCTTACAGATATTGAAAAGAATTGCAATATTGACCAATATTGATTAAAAGGAAAGGAGTATGACTATGTTCTGGATACATTATGCTTCCTGCAACTCCTACGGTAGAAACTATTCCCCAAAGCTACAAGATAGCGCGGGAAGAATCCAGAGAAAGAAATATTTGGGGGAATGTTAAAAAGGCAGACTATATTTCCCCAAAGGAATAATGGAGAAGATCTTTAAAAAAGACAGAAACCAGCCTCCAGAAACCAGCTCCAGCCCCTCTCCCCCTTAGCAGAAACTAGGCAGAGGCCAGCTTTTAGAAATGCAGATGTAATAATCCATTTAGGAAGGTTGGAGCCAGGAAGCTATTAGAACAGTGGTTCTCAACCTTTCTAATGCCGCGACCTCCTAATATAGTTCCTCATGTTGTGGTGACCCCCAACCATAAAATTATTTTCGTTGCTACTTCATAACTGTAATTTTGCTACTGTTTGGAATCGTAACGTAAATATCTGATATGCAGGGTGTATTTTCATTGTTATGAATTGAACAAAATGAAAGCATAGTGATGAATTATAAAAACAATATAGCAATGATCACTGGAGACGCTTACTCTTCCTTGCTCAAAAATGTTCGGAGGGAGGGAAGGGGAAGGAAAGAAGATTGAAGGGGAAAGGAAGGAGATGGAGAAGGAAGAAGATTGAACGGGAAAGGAAAGAAGGAAGGAAGGAGAAACAGATTGAAGTGGAAGGGATGGAGATGGAAGGAAACAAGGAAGATTGAAGGGGAAAGGAAGGAGATGGAGAAGGAAGGAGATTAAAAGGGAAAGGAAAGAAGGAAGGAAGGAGAAAGAGATTGAAGTGGAAGGGATGGAGATGGAAGGAAACAAGGAAGATTGAAGGGGAAAGAAAGGAGATGGAGAAGGAAGGAGATTGAAGGGGAAAGGAAGGAAGAAAGGAAGGAAGGAAGGAAGGAAGGAAGGAAGGAAGGAAGGAAGGAAGGAAGGAGAGGGAGATTGAAGGGGAAGGGATGGAGATGGAAGGAAGGAAGATTGAAGGGGAAAGGAAGGAGATAAAGAAGGAAGGAGATTGAAGGGGGAAAGAAGGAAGGAAGGAGAGAGATTGAAGGGGAAAGGAAGGAGATGGAGAAGGAAGGAAGATTGAAGGGGGAAGGAAGGAAGGAAGGAAGGAAGGAAGGAAGGAAGGAAGGAAGGAGAGAGAGAGATTGAAGGGGAAGAGATGGAGATGGATGGAAGGAAGGAAGATTGAAGGGGAAAGGAAGGGGATGGAGAAGGAAGGAAATTGAAGGGGGAAGGCAGGAAGAAAGAAAAGGAGGGAAGGAAGGAAGATTGAAGGGGAAAGGAAGGAGATTGAAGAGGGAAGGAAGGAAGGAAGGAAGGAAGGAAGGAAGGAAGGAAGGAGAGAGAGATTGAAGGGGAAGGGATGGAGATGGAAGGAAGGAAGATTGAAGGGGAAAGGAAGGAGATGGAGAAGGAAGGAGATTGAAGGGGGAAGGAAGGAAGGAGAGAGAGATTGAAGGGGGGAGATGCTGCCAAGGAAGCACAAGCAGCTCCGCACAATTGCCCAGGGAGGGGGGAGGCTCTGGTGGAGAGCCTGCTGGAGAGCCAAGGGGCATCTGGGGCCTCGGAAGCTGCGCAGAGGATTCGCGCACCTCGGAGCTGCTGGCTGCCCTCTCACACCCGCCAAGGGATGGAGATGGAGATGGAAGGAAGGAAGATTGAAGGGGAAAGGAAGGAGATGGACAAGGAAGGAGATTGAAGGGGAAAGGAAGGAAGGAAGGAAGGAAGGAAGGAAGGAAGGAAGGAAGGAAGGAAGGAAGGAAGGAAAGAAGGAAGGAGAGATTGAAGGGGGGAGGCGCTGCCAAGGATGCAGAAGCAGCTCTGCACAATTGCCCGGAGAGGGGGGGAGACTCTGGAGGAGAGCCTGCTGGAGAGCCAAGGGGCAGCACATCCGGGGCCTCAGAAGCTGCGCGGAGGATCCGCGCTCCTCGGAGCCACCGGCTGCCCTCTCACACCTGCCATCCTGAAGCCCCCATCCTCATCCCGGCACCTCTTGCCCTCTCCCAGCCGCCCCCGGGACCTACCCGCCCCTCCAGCCTCCTGAGCACCATCGCAGCGGTGGGGTCATGGGAGCTCCTTTCCATGCCGCGCAGCCCACTGCACCTAAGAGGCGCCGCTTCTCCCCTCCCGGCCCGGCCGGCTACCCTCCGACACACATGCGGGCATCACCGCTGCCTCACCCTCTTCCTCAACCCCTGGCTGCTTCCGAGGCCCAGAGCCCGGCGAGCCGGGAAGGAGCCGCTCCTGCCTGGCAGCCCCATGGCCACGCCGGGTGCCAGAGGGCAGAGGCGGCCTCCGACGGCAAGCAAGGCTGGCCGGGTGGCGCGGGGCAGGCTCCTGCGTGGTGCGGAGGGCGCGGAGGGTGCAGAGGGCAGCTGGGGGCGCTGCAGCTCAGCTCAGCCGGCAGCAGCAGCAGCGGTGGAGCAGCCCAGCGGCAGCGCCAGCAGCGGCCCAGACCCAGCTCGGCTCAAACCGGCCGCTGAGCTAGCCCAGGGCGGCATTGGGGGCATGCGCAATGTGCTACGGTGGCAGGAGCAAGCGCTGTTGGAGAAGGGCGCCCTGGAGGCGGAGGAGCCGGCGGAGGAGGAGGGCGGCGGCGGCGGCTGGATAGAGGAGCGGTGTCTCGGTTTCTAAGACCATCGGAAATATGTGTTTTCCGATGGTCTTAGGCGACCCCTGTGAAACAGTTTTTTTTATCCCCAAAAGGGTCGCGACCCACAGGTTGAGAACCGCTGTATTAGAAAGACATCTAAAATCTACATACCCCCCACCCAAATTCTAAGGATAGGAGACATAATAGGATTAACCCATCAATAACAAAAGGGCACACTCAGATTCAGGTCAAAGTACATGACACAGGAAATACAAAGCCTCAAACAGGAACAGGAAACAACCTCAAGAGCCGCAGAAGGTATAAAAACCCACCACTCCCTGCTACATGTGGTTAGCTTTCCTAGAACCATCTTGCTCTCTGGCTCGCCTCTTCAATAAACTACAACCTTCTTTCTAAAGTAGTCTCCATTTTGATTATTCCCAGCTTGGACTGGATCCTGATGAAGATTTTTCTTTCTACAATAGCATTTGTTTTATTTCCTTTGTTGCTGGCTCAGAGTCAGTTTAAGAAAACTGTTTACAGTAAGGTACACTAGGATAACCAGAGTTTTGTTAACTTCTGAGCTGGAAATTAAGGTCATATATGGTCAAAGTGTAACATGAAGGTTTCTGGAACATACCGGTGAAGGAAGTTAGCCTAGAGAAGGAAATATTAAAAGGACAGAAAAATATATTTTTCCTCAAAAGGGTTTTTTTTAAACCAAACCTGGACCCAAATCTATCTCTTTGCCCCAAGCAAGAGCTAGCCCCATACGAATGCAGATGTAGAACCATCAGAAAGCTGAAGCCAGGGCACTCAAGAAGACAAAGAGAAAATCTGCATGCCCCACCCAAACTCTAGGAGTCATTAGCCCATCACCTGGGAAGCAGGATATGATAATAGTATTAAACCACAGATATCAGGTCCTAGAAAAACACTCAGAAATAGCCTTAAGGTTCATGCCACAGGAACAGGAAACCATTCCAAACAAGGCTAGAGGGGGTATAAAAACCTACTGCCCATAAGAACATAAGAAGAGCCATGCTGAATCAGGCCAAAGCCCATCGAGTCCAGCATTCTGTGTCACACAGTGGCCCACCAATTGTACATGGGGATCTTGAGCAGAAAGAGAAGGCAAAACCCTCCTTTTCCCTTGACCCCCAACAAATGGTACTCAAGGGAATCCTGCCTGCCTCAACCAACATAGAGGCGGCACATGGACATCCGTTTTAGAGGCGGCACATGGACATCCGTTTTAATAACCACCAATACACTTGGCATCCATGAATCTGTCTAACCCTGCCTTGAAGCTATCAAGGCTGACAGCTGTCACGACCTCTTCTGGAAGTGAATTCCATAAACCAATGATCCTCTGGGTGAAGAAATATTTCCCTTTATTTGTCCTCACTTTCTTACCTATGAGCTTTAGGGAGTGCCCCCTTGTCCTAGTATTGTGTGAGATAGAGAAAAGAATTTTTCTCTATCCACCTTTTCTATCCCATGCATGATTTTATACACTTCGATCAAGTCACCCCTTAAAAGCCGTCTTTCAAGGCTGAAGAGACCAAGGCGTTGCAATCTGGTTTCATAAGGGAGGTGCTCCATTTCCTTGATCATTCTTGTTGCCCTTTTTTGCACCTTTTCCAGTTCCATTATATTCTTCTTGAGGTGCGGTGACCAGAACTGTACACAGTACTCCAAGTGTGGTCTCACCATCGATTTGTACAGAGGCAATACAACACTTGCTGACTTATTTTCGATTCCCTTCCTAATCATGCCAAGCATGGAATTTGCTTTTTTTACTGCTGCTGCACATTGGGTTGACATCTTCATCGAGCTGTCCACCAAAACCCCAAGATCCCTTTCTTGGGTTGTCTCAGAAAGTTTGGTCCCCATCAGTTGGTAAGTATCATTGGGGTTCTTTGCCACGATGTGCATAACTTTGCACTTGTTTAAGTTAAAATGCATTTGCCACTTTGTTGCCCACTCACACAATTTTGAGAGATCCTTCTGGAGCTCCCGACAATCAGTTTCATTTTTCACTACCCGGAACAATTTAGTGTCATCAGCAAACTTGGCTACCTCACCTTGGCTACCTTTACTTCTACATCCAGATCATTGATGAATAAATTAAAAAGTAAAGGTCCCAAAACTGAACCTTGGGGTACACCACTTCTCACTTCTTTCCATCCAGAGACTTGTCCATTTATTGCCACCCTTTGCTTCCTACAATTTAGCCAGTTATGAATCCAGGACAAGACCTGTCCTCTAATTCCGTGGCTGAAGAGCTTTTTTAGGAGCCTTTGGTGAGGGACTTTGTCAAAAGCCTTTTGAAAGTCAAGATATACAATATCAACTGGGGCCCCTTTATCTATGTATTTATTTACACCCTCAAAGAATTCTAACAAGTTAGTAAGACATGATTTGCCTTTGCAGAAACCATGTTGATTTTCTTTCAGCAATGCCTGTTTTTCTATGTGCCCTGTAATTTTATCTTTAATAATGGTTTCCATCAGTTTGCCTGGAACTGAGGTTAAACTGATTGGTCTATAGTTTCCTGGATCAACTCTGGATCCTTTCTTGAAGATCGGGGTTATATTTGCCTCCTTCCAATCCTCCGGTACAGTGCCTGATCTTAGAGAAAGATTATATATTTTAGCTAGAAGTTCAACAATTTCACACTTGACTTCCTTGAGAACTCTAGGGTGGATGCCATCTGGACCCGGCGATTTGTTGACATTTAGTTTAGAAAGGCATGCAAGAACATCTTCCTTGTTTATCTCTATCAGGTTTAATTCTTCTGTTTCCCTCCCTGGGAAAACTAATTCAGTGGCAGGCAAATGCTCTCTATCCTTCTCAGTGAAAACGGAGGCAAAGAAGTCATTTAGCCTCTCAGCAAACTCCTTGTCTTCTCTGATTATCCCCTTCTGACCATTGTCATCGAGTGGCCCAACTGTTTTTCTGGTTGGGTTCCTGCTTCTGATGTACTTAAAAAAGGTTTTGTTATTATTTTTAATATTCTTTGCTATATGCTCCTCAAAGTCTCTCTTGGCTTTCATGACTATCGCCTTGCATTTGGTCTGCCAGAGTTTGTGATCCCTCCTGTTCTCCTCGGTAGGAAGAGCCTTCCATTTCTTAAATGAATTTTTCTTCTTTCCAATAACCTCCTTTACCTCATTCGTAAGCCATACTGGTATCCTCTTGGACTTTCCAGTCCTCTTTCTTCTTTTAGGAATGCATTTTATTTGAGCTTGTTGTAACGTATTTTTAAACAGTTTCCAAGCATTTTGGAGGGATTTGACTTTTTTTACTGTTCCTTTTAGTTTCTTCTTTACTATTTTCCTCATTTTGTCAAAATTCCCTCTCTGAAAGTTTAGGGTCTCTGTGTTAGTTTTCACTGACAGTTTGCTATCCATGGTTAAGTTGAAGGTTATTGTGTTGTGATCACTGGTTCCTATGGGCTCGGTTACAAGGACATCATGAACCAAATCCTGTGCATTAGTTAGAACCAAGTCCAAGATCCCCTTTCCCCTGGTAGGTTCCATGACCATCTGCTCAAGGGAATAATCGGCTAACATGTCGAGGAACCTTGTCTCTCTTTCATGTGTAGAACAAGAATTTACCCAATCTATTTGGGGATAGTTGAAGTCCCCCATTATGACTACCCTATTTCTTTTTGAGGCCTCCTTAAATTCATTTTCCAAATAGCAATCTGCCTCTGGAGTTTGGTTGGGAGGGCGATAGCAGACCCCTAAAGTCAGATTAGTTTCCTGTCCTGGGATTTTTATCCATAATGTTTCTGTGGGTGAGTTTGAATTTTCTTGAATTTCGAGTTCATGAGATTCTAACTCCTCATTTATGTACAAGGCCATGCCACCACCATTTCTCCCTCTCCTGTCCCTCCTATACAATTTGTAACCTGGAATCCTTGTGTCCCATTGGTTTTCATCTGTCCACCAGGTTTATGTTATGCCAATAATATCAATATTATTTTCCTTCACCAAGCATTCCAATTCCCCTATTTTTGCTCAAATGCTTCTAGCATTCGTGTACAGACATTTATATGTAATTTTCTGGTGCACTTTCAACTTTGACTGTAGATTTTGACTGTAGAATTTGATTGTAGAATTTGTAGATGGTCCACCATGTCCTTCTGCTTGACTATTACAATTTAGTTTTCCTGTTGACTCATTGATGTGTGCATAACTTCCACCCTCCATATTTGGCAGTGCGCCTTCTCTTTTTTTATTATTTTTTATTAATTTAATACATAAAACAGTGCACTGTGGATAGTGCCCTCCACCAAACAAGTTACAAAAATACAAACATTAATCCCACCACCAATAGGGAAGATTCAATTTCTATTACATATTTACTTCTCAACTCTGGATTACATTATTCATACTTTATAGAGTGACTGAATTTTATTCTTTATTTTTGCATCGCCTATTAAGTTTAACATATAATTTTTTACCTTTTCCCACCGCTTCATCGTTGCTACCAATTTACCTTCATTATAATTATGTAATCTAATTTCCATTATTTGATAGTGAATGTGGTCTACCATGTACTTACACCAATTTTGTATGTTCCATTTCTTCGCATCTTTCCACCCAAGCACTATAGTTGCCTGGGCGCTTTCTATTGCTGCAGTTTTAATTTCCTCGTATCCCTTTACCTCACTATTTTTTATTAATAGCGCCATCTCCTTAGTTGTTCTCCAATTAATATTTAGCATCTTATTTACGTCAATTTGTATTTGCTTCCAAAATTTTTGAACTTCAGCACATTCCCAAAACATATGCATAAATACTCCCTTTTCTTTAAATCCATGCCAACAATTCCCTTTCTTCTCCCTTTGGAAGTGCGCTAATTGTAATGGTGTGTAATACCATTTATGTAAAATTTTTCTTCTCATCTCTCTTATCCTTGTATTTTTAATCTTCCTGATGTCTTCTACTACGCTTTCCATTTCCCATTCATTAATTTCTAATTCATCCTGCCAATACCTTGTCAATCCTTTTACAACTTCCTCCTCTACTTGCAATAAGACCCTATATATATTACTTGCTTGCAATAAAATCCTATATATATTATCTACTTGCGCTTTTATACTCTTATTCTTTTCTTTTAATATCTTTTCTAAAATTGTTTCGTCTGAGGAATGTTTCTTTATTCTCACTTCTACTTAAATATGTGCATATTGCATTAACTTGTAACCATCTTTCTTGGCCAAGACATTGCTCTAATTTACTTCTAATAAACTTTCCATCTTTTTCATATAATTGCTCAATTCTCATTATTCCTTTACTCCTTAATTCCCTTATTATCTTTGTGAGATTACCTTCCTTATTTGTGTTTATTACCTGCAGCGTCGCTAGTTTAGAATTCGTCATTTTCAATTTACTTTGCCATTTCTTCCAACTCTCTATAACTGCCTTAGCGGGGTCTATTAAACTGTTTATATCTATCATATTCCATTTCCTAAATAATAATTCTTCATCCTTTATATCATTAATTTCTTTTTCTAATCTTACCCAGAATTTCTCTTCAAATAGTTGTAAATCCATTAGTCTGTCTATTTGATAAGCATCCCTATAATATTCCAAGCATGGGTTTCCCCACCCCCCTTCGCTCTCCGTGGCTACTAACCACCTTTTTTTTAATTCTTGGTCTCTTATTACCTCCAATCCAAAGATTCAATTTATTATCCCACTCTTTTAATTTTGCTTTAGGGAAGGTCCCCGGCATTACTTGTAATGTATATAACATTTTTGGAATTATCATCATTTTTAATGCCCTAATCTTTGCCATTCTTCTCAAATTTTTATTTTTCCAGTTTTTGATCTGCTTCTGAATCTTTTTCCATACTAAATTATAATTAAACTCAGCCATTCTTTCTGGATTTTTTAGTAACCATATTCCTAGGTATTTCATCTTTTTACTTCCCAATTTTAAACCTGATACTTTGCGTATCTCAATCTGTTCTCTGGGTCCAGTATTTTAACAAATAATTTCTGATTTTTCCATATTTACTCTTAACCCTGATTGCTCTTTAAATTCTTGAAGTAAAATAGTCATTCTATTTACCATATCTACTGGTGTTTCTGTAACTATTATGGCATCGTCGGCAAAGAGATTTAATTTTAATTCTAAATTTCCAATTCGGTATCCCTTCCACTGTTTATCTTTTCTAATTTTATTAGCTAATGTTTCAATTGCCATTACGAAGAGCATCGGAGATAGGGGGACCCCTGTTTAGTTCCATTATTTATTTCTATCTCATCCGTTCTATTCCCATTTACTCTAATATAAGCTGTATTTTTTATATATTTCTTTTATTATATGACTGAACCTATTTCCCATATCTAAAGTTTTACATAGTCAGAATAAATAATTATGATTTATTTTGTCAAAAGCTTTATAAACGTCTAACTTCAACAATCCTAATTTCCGTTTAGTTCTTGTAGCATGGTGTAGCACATTCACTATGTTTCTAATTGGTTCATAAATTCTTCTTCCTTTTATAAACCCATATTGATCTTTTCCTATTATTCTGGGTAATATTTTTTCTAATCTATTTGCTAGAATTTTCATAAAAATCTTATAATCTTGGTTTAGCAAACTGATTGGGTGGTAGGAACCAGGTTCTTTTAAATCTCGTTCTGGTTTTGGGATTGTTACAATTTCAGAATTTCTCCACGTTTGTGGAATATCCATGTTTAATAAAACATTATTATATAATTTCTCCAAATGTGGTAATAAAACCTCCATATACATTTTATAATATTCTCCTGTAAACCCATCAGGGCCTGGGGCCTTCCCAGGTTTCAAATTTCTAATGACTCTAATTATTTCTTCCTTTGTTATATTTGAATTCAACAGTTGTCTTTCTTCTTCGTTTAACTCTTCATTAACCTCTATATCTTGTACAATGACATGTTCTTTCTCATATAGTTTTTCATAAAATTCTTTCATTAGAACTTCTAACTCTCTATTATCATATTTTAATAAACCATTTTTGTCTCTTAGAACATTAATAATTGATTTTTCTTTCCTTCTTTTCAAATAATTTGCCATTTGTTTTGCTGACTTTCCCCCCCCATATTTCAATTCTCTGCTTTACCGCCATCCTCACGTTATTCCATTGTTGTTCTTCTATATCCTTTAATTGTCTTTGCTTAATTTTTATTATTCCATTCCCTATTCCTTGTTATCCTTAATCTTTCACGTATTGTCTCTATCTCTCTAATTTTTTCCTCTCTTTCCCATCCCCAACTTTTTTAAATAAAAGACTCCAGGCTAATACAATTTCCTCTAATAACTGCCTTTTTAGTATCCTAAATTACTGATTGTTTTATTTCCCCATCCTCATTTGTTTTAAAAAATTCATGAATGTCTTTCTGTATTTTTTCTTTATTTTTTTCATTCATTGAGACAACCTGATTATATCTCCAAATTCTTTGTTTCCTACTAAAATGTATTTTCAAGACCGCCATTATAGGAGCATGATCTGAGATCCAATTACCTTTTATTTCTGCTTTTTTAATTTGAATACTTCCTAATTTATTCACTAGTATGTAATCAATACAACTAAACTTATTGTATCTTGCAGAGTAAAACATTCCCCTATTTAGTTTATCAGCATGAGTATCTATCATATTTAATTTATTTAAATTCAATTGTTTCTTTTCTTTCTTATTAACCATTATTTCCACGTTGAAATCCCCTGCGAATACCACAGTCCCTTCTGAGAAAGCGTCTAGCTTACGTTTTGCATTCAATATAAATTGTTTAGCATTTACATTTGGAACATATATTACTGCTAAAGTTATCATCATTTGATTTACTTTACCTTTAACAAATAATAATCTTCCTTCATTATCCCCTTTTGTTTGTATCACTTGAAACTGATTCCGTTGATGAATTAATATTGCCACACCCTTACTGTTTGTTTTTCCCCGAGATTCAAAAATCCATTTCCATTCACTATTATTAATCAATTTATCCATCTTTTTCCTTACCTTATGAGTCTCAGTGAGGAACAAAAAGTCCACGCTGTTTTCTTTTGCTAGTTTCATTAATCTATACCTTTTCAAAGACGATGCCAAACCATTTATATTCACTGCCATAATTGTTTGATCACTCATAACTTTTCCATTTAACATTTTTCCCTCCTGCAACCCAGAGCTTTAATGAGATTTCCACGTTTATAAAAAAATCTTCCCACCAGAGTGCCCCCCCACTTCTCTCGACAGGAGAAAAGAGCGGAAAAAAATTCCACTATAGCGCCCGGGCACCATTGGAGGCGCGGTTCTGCCGAATCTGCTGCTCCCCCTAGATATTTTTTTAATAAAGAAGTCACATCAAGAATAAAACCCCCACACTCCCCCTCCCCAAGCCTCCCTTATTTCATTCAAAATTTAAAGTTGAAACTAAGGACTAAGCCTTTACCACTCCACTTACAAGTAGGTAAGACCTTAAGAATCGCACTATTTCAAACTGTTCATTTTTTCTTCTGTCTCGTGACCCTGCTCTCCTTGGCCGGGTCATCTGCTGCCTCTTTCTCTTTGTACGAAAACCCCTCCATTTTCTCCTTTTCCTTTGAGGCCAGCAGCTCCACTCTCTCCAGTTCTTTCTTTTCTTTTTCTTTTAAAAGTACCAGTCTTTCTTCCAGCACTTTAATTTCTCCACCTACTTCCATTTCCAAGGGCTGGAGTGCTGATGCAAATAACTCAGTAACACTTTTAACTCCTGCACCTCCTACTGCTCCAACCGCTCCAGCTACTCCCGCTTCTTTCTCCGCCTGCTGATTTAAATCCAAATCAAAGCCGAGCTTCACCAACTATTCTTTTCCTTCATCCAAGGATTTTGCCCAGTACATTTTCCCATCTTTAAAAACAATTATAATCGCCGGATATTGCCAGCTAAACCTGATGCCTCTTTGAAATAAGGCATCCGCAACTGGTCGCATTTTATTTCTGGCTTGTAATGTTTGCCTGGATAAATCTTTCAGAACCCTGATCGGGATCCCCTTACAATTAAGGTTGGTAATTTTCTTTAAATCTTTATAGACTTCCATAGCTGTTTTTTCAGAAAGAAATTTAATTATAATGTCCCTTTGGATTCCGCCTCTATGTATGCCAAAAACCCAATGCGCACGCTCAATTTGATCTTCTTCAATTTCAATTTTATTGTCTTTAAACCATTGGCGAACATTCTGAATCATGTTTCTACCGTCAGCGAAATCTTGTTTGAACCGCCTCAAACGTATATTAGCCCTTCTTGATCTGTCCTCCAAAATATTTAACCGAAGATGATCTTGGTCTCTATCATCCTCCAACTTCATCACCCTGACACCCTGCGCTTTCTGCTCTGTTTTCACCTCTTTTAACTCACTTGCTGTTTTCGCAACAATATCTTGCATATCTTTTATCTGCTGGCCAATAACAGAAAAAGTTTGCACCAAAGCATCCATTCTTTTTGTGAGTTCTACCTCCGTGGCTGTCGCTATTTTCGGTCTTTGTTACAACTTTGTTTACTCACAGTTCAGAACGGAAAGTAAAATTTCCAGCAGCTCCTTATCCTCCTCCAATCCACCCAGGGTGTTTCCAGGTTCAGAAGTTTTAGCTTTTTTCTTTAATCCAAAATTGTTTGAGGCTCTGAAGGGTTTAACAGAGGTTAAATTCCGATGTTTTAATATTTGTTTGGAGAGCGTCCGGCAGAGCGTCTATCCACCTTGACGCATGCGCAAAAACCCCAGCAGTGCGCCTTCTCGAACCGGAAGCTGCCCAGTTCCTGTCGACTTGCCCCTACGAATCAGTTTAAAAGCTGTTCTGAAACCTTTTTAATATTAATCGCCAGCAGTCTGGTTCCATTATGGTTCAAGTGTAACCCGTCCCTTCTGTACAGGTGTGGCTTGTCCCAAAATGTTTCCCACTTCCTAATGAATCTAAACCCTTCCTCCCGGCACCACTGCCTCATCCACGCATTGAAGCTCCTGAGCTCTGCCTGTCTAGCTGGCCCTGCGCGTGGAACAGGTAGCATTTCTGAGAATGCAACCTTGGGGGTCCTGGACTTTTATTCTTCTACCTAGCAACCTAAATTTGGCTTCCAGGACCTTCTGCTTAGCTTTCCCAATGTCATTGGTACCGACATGTACCACAACAGTTGGCTCCACCCCAGCACTGTCTATCAGCCTATCTAGATGCCTCGTGATGTCCGCAACCTTTGCACCCGGCAGGCAGTTTACCATGCGGTCAACACTTCCATCACAAACCCGTCTCTCTATATTTCTAACAATCGAATCACCCACTACAAGAAGCCCCCCTCCCACCACCCGCGGAGAAGTATCCTCAGTGCAAGAGGATATGGGCACATCCTCCAAGGAAGGAGTCCCAACTAAGGGAGCCTTGCCCTCTTCCACAGATTGATGTCCTCCCTGCCCAAGATCTCCATTCTCCAAAGCAGCTGGAGAGCTGCTCAGCATGGAGTGGGACGCTCCTGCTGCATCCCTGAAGATCTTCTCCTGCCTCACTATCTCTCTCTGCTTCTCCAGGTCTGCTACCTTGGCTTCAAGGGAAAGAACCTGTTCCCTGAGAGCCAGGAGCTCATTGCACCGATCACACACCCAAGACTTCTGTCCAGCAGACAGATAGTAGTACATGTGACACTCAATGCAAAACACTGGGAAGCTCCCCTCCATCTGCCGGCTATCTATCTCCATTTCTTATTATTATATGTTTACTGTTATTATTATACAAATTACTTTTTAAAAAATATATTTAACTTCCTCTTCTAGATATCGATGATTTTTTGATTGTTTTGATAAGGTTAATAATTTTATTCCCTTACTCACTTATATTGATTTAAAAATAAATAAACAAACCACAGCTTTTTAGGTTGTTCAAATTTTTGTTTTGGTCTTAGTTTACTTTTTGGATTTTTTCCTACTTGTTTTAGGATTATATCGTGCGCCGACAGGGGCGCGATGGCTGCTAAAAAAGGTGAATTAGTAATTTAAACAAGAAACCCCACAAACTTACCAGGGCTCAGCAGGTATTCATCCCAAGGTTCCTGCCAAGTTCCTGCCCATGTGCTCAACCTCTCTTTCCTCTCTGCTCCTTGCAAGGACCATCTTTCTGCTTCTTCAATAAACTGTAACCTACTTCCCAAAGCAGTCGCCATTTTGCTTATTTATCCCGGCTTGGATGAACCAGGATGAAGACTTACTTCTGACACCGGTATAGATTTAAACTGCAAGTAGAAAGGGCCCTCTGTGCAAGGGATAATGTTAAAAGCTCCTTTGGATCAGGCTAAGCCCCTCAGTGACTACAAAGATGGGCTAAAATCATGTATTTATTTTATATCCCACCTTTATTTTTATAAATAACTCAAGACAGCAAGCATATCCAACACATCTCCCTCCTCCTATTTTTTTCCACAACAACCATGTGAGGTGAGTAGAATTGAGAGTAAGTGACTAGACCAAGTTCACCCAAGTGGTTTTCATGGCCAAGGCAGGACTTCAGCTTACTGACTCTTGCTTTGTAACCCAGTGCCTTAACCAATCAAACTGGCTTTTTATTTACTCATTCATTACCTACTTTTGAAATATGAGTTGTATCCTGAACTACACACCTAGTAATCTCATCTCATTAAAGCATCAAATAAATGTGATCCCATCTGAGTTTCAAGCCAGGGGTCCATGCATTAAGTAGGATCATGGTTGGCAGCTCTGCTATGCATAGATTCCAGATTACTAGAGTTAAAAGCTTTGTAAAGCATCTCTGTTCCTACCACAAGAGCTCTATGGCTGGGTATTCAAGGCAATTTATTTTATCCATCTTCTTTACTTGTGTTGGGGAATAAAAAGAGCCTTAACCAAAAACCCCAATACCATAGCTATTGAGTCCATTCTAGTATGAATTAATTTTTCGGAACCTTTGCAATTTTAAGATGTGGACTTCAACTCCCAGAATTCCCAGATTTGGGAATTCTGGGAGTTGAAGTCCACACATCTTAAAGTTGTCAAAGTTGACAAACACTATGCTAATTTGCTTAGTTTCGTTTGAAGGCCTTAGAGGAGCTTTGCCTCCTCACTGATTTATCCTATAAATCCTGGATAAGTACACAGGCTAAGCGCAAACAAGATGCCATGCGATGCCACTTGCAACAAAAGGCATCATGATTGAAAGGGGATTCAAATATCCCGCTTTGGAAGAATAAGGAGTGACGTCTCTGCATTGCTATCGGCTCATAAATCTCGGAGGAAAAAAAACTCCCCTTAAAGCACTACCCTTCCATGCTGCTGTTGCTGTTTTCGCCCTCCCGCTCAGCCTTCCGTTGGGGGTTAAGAGCGGTACCACGCGCTCAGGGGGCAGAGCGTTGCGCGATTTGAACCTTCGCTCTTCCCGTACCCACCTGGAACACTCTGGAGGAAGCGCTAAAATGGCGGCGGGAGGGGAAGTTTTGGGAGGAAGTGGCGGATGGTGAGTTTCGAGGGAACCCGGGGTATTAATCACGCGGGCGCCACAGTTTAATCTTCGATTAGGACAGAGGCGGAAGGTGGACGCGGAGGCTGCTGAGGGTCTTCGACCACTGCCTCTTCCGGCTACCATAAATTGGAATGTTCCTTATATATGACGGGGGGGGGTGATTGCCCCACCTTAACGTTTGAAAAAAGGACGTCGATCTGCCCTCTCAGCCTCCTGCCTCATCTAGCGGTTGCGTACCCGCTGTGTTGCCAGGCTGTTAGTTTGCCAGTAGCAAATAGTCGCTCTGCTGCTGTCAAGCGATGAACCCGGGGTTGAGCCGCTAAGATAGGTGTCCTGCCCGCCCGCCACCCTATAGACCCCATCCTGCCTTAACCCCGTTTCACAAGCTCTCTTACTTCGTTAGAAAATCGAAGTTTTCCTCCAATAGCATTAAATAGGAAACACGTTTGTTTCCTCGCGCTGCATGTTCAAAGTGGGATGAAACTGATATGTTTAAAACGCCCAGGGCTGGATCATTTGTGTGTAGAAATAATTAGATTAGTTTCTTAAGAAAAGAATTTTTACTATCATTTAGGGCTGCTGGGACAAAGAAACAGCAATAGCAGTCTGTCGAGTTTTGAAAGTAAAATATTATTGAGTTCGCTTCTCTTTTCCTAATAAACCAAAGTGTATGGCTATATTTTTGCGTAGGAATGAGCATTTTGCATATTCCAGTTTAGTAGTTTGATCAGTACTGGTAGATTCTTTAAGAAATTTCAAACTAGTCAAATCAACATAGTTTTTTCCAGATTAGTTTAAACTTAAAATAAATTCAACATAAATGTAAGATTAGTATATTTCTAATATTTTGAGGATGAGGATTTTCTGTAATTTTGCACATGTTTTGGGCAGTTGACAAAGTTAAACTATGCTTTATTCTTTCATGGTTTGCATAAGGAGCTACCTGTTTCTATATACTAGAAAGATTAAGAAAATAATAACATCTTCATTTGAAACTATAGGTAATAATCTTACAATGGATTTAGATCAGCGGTTCTCAACCTGTGGGTCGTGACCCTTTTGGGGGTCAAATGACCATTTCACAGGGGTTGCCTAAGACCATCGGAAAACACATATTTCCGATGGTCTTCGAAACCAAGGCACCGCTCCTCTATCCAGCCGCCGCCCTCCTCCTCCGCCGGCTCCTCCTCCTCCAGGGTGCCCTTCTCCAACAGCTCTTGCTCCTGCCACCGTAGCACATTGCCGGGCTCCAGGCCTCGGAAGCAGCCAGGGGGCGGGGAAGAGGGCGGGGCGGCGGCAATGCCCGCATGTGCGTCGGAGGTCAGCAGGCCGGGACGGGAGAAGCGGCGCCTTTCAAGCGGGAGCTAGCGCTCCGGCCACGCCCCTCTTACGTGCAATGGGCTGCGCGGCGTGGAAAGGAGCTCCCACGACCCCACCGCTTTGATGGCGCTCAGGAGGCTGGAGGGGCGGGTAGGTCCCAGGGGGGCGGCTGGGAGAGGGCAAGAGGTGCCGGGATGAGGATGCGGGCTCCAGGTTGGCAGGTGTGAGAGGGCAGTCGGTGGCTCCAAGGCATGCGGATCCTCCGCGCAGCTTCCGAGGCTCCGGATGTGCTGCCCCTTGGCTCTCCAGCAGGCTCTCCGCCAGAGCCTCCCCCCTCCCCAGGCAATTGTGCGGAGTTGCTTGTGCGTCCTTGGCAACGCCTCCCCCCTTCAATCTCGCTCTCCTTCCTTCCTTCCTTTCCCCTTCAATCTCCTTCCTTCTCCATCTCCTTCCTTTCCCCTTCAATCTTCCTTCCTTCCATCTCCATCTCCATCCCTTGGTGGGTGTGAGAGGGCAGCTGGCAGCTCCGAGGTGCGCAGATCCTCTGTGCAACTTCCGAGGCCCCGGATGTGCTGCCCCTTGGCTCTCCAGCAGGCTCTCCACCAGAGCCTCCCCCCCAGGCAATTGTGCGGAGCTGCTTGTGCATCCTTGGCAGCACCTCCCCCTTCAATCTCTCCTTCCTTCCTTCCTTCCTTCCCCTTCAATATCCTTCCTTCTCTATCTCCTTCCTTTCCCCTTCAGTCTTCTTTCCTTCCTTCTTTCCTTCCTTCCTTCCTTTTCCCTTCAGTCTCCTTCCTTCTCCATCTCCTTCATTTCCCCTTCAATCTTCCTTCTTTCCTTCCATCTCCATCCCTTCCACTTCAATCTTTCTCCTTCCTTCCTTCCTTCCTTCCTTCCTTCCTTCCTTCCTTCCTTCCTTCCTTCCTTCCTTCCTTCCTTCCTTCCTTTCCCCTTCAATCTCCTTCCTTCTCCACCTCCTTCCTTTCCCCTTCAATCTTCCTTCCTTCCCCTTCCCTCCCTCTGAACATTTTTGAGCAAGGAAGAGTAAGCTTTTCCAGTGAGCATTGCTTTATTGCTATATTCTTTCCTTCCTTCCTTCCCCCTTCAATCTCCTTCCTTCTCCATCTCCTTCCTTTCCCCTTCAATCTTCATTCCTTCCATCTCCATCCCTTCCCCTTCAATCTCTCTCCTTCCTTCCTTCCTTCCTTCCTTCCTTCTTCCTTCCTTTCCCCTTCAGTCTCCTTCCTTCTCCATCTCCTTCCTTTCCCCTTCAATCTTCCTTCCTTCCTTCCTTATCTCCATCCCTTCCCCTTTAATCTCTCTCCTTCCTTCCTTCCTTCCTTCCTTCCTTCCTTCCTTCCTTCCTTCCTTCCTTCCTTCCTTCCTTTCCCCTTCAATCTTCCTTCCTTCCCCTTCCCTCCCTCCCAACATTTTTGAGCAAGGAAGAGTAAGCTTCTCCAGTGAGCATTGCAATATTGTTTTTGTAATTCATCACTATGCTTTCATCATGTTCAATTCGTAACAATGAAAATACACCCTGCATATCAGATATTTACATTACGATTCCAAACAGTAGCAAAATTAGAGTTATGAAGTAGCAACGAAAATAATTTTATGGTTGGGGGTCACCACAATATGATGAACTGTTTTAAGGGGTCGCGGCATTAGAAAGGTTGAGAACCTTTAGATGTTCTCCAATAAATCTATAAATTCCCTTTTTCCTAGCCTATACAAAATTAAAACAAAACTGAAAAATAATAGAAAATTCGATTGACAGTTATAAAATTGCATTTACTCAAAAGTTTTCTTTCCTTTTAGGAAAAAAAAGTCCTCTGTTCGTGCGTCAGATTTCTTATCCTGCCAATCTGTAGGTGCCAATACCAACTAAAATAAAATCTGGTGACACCCCCACCTCCCCAATAAATAAACATGTGCATCTGCCATGCTTGTGCTGTATATAGCCATACTCTAAAAAGCACAAGCCCAGGGCAGAAAATTAAATAACTATATATTAAAATTAATTTGGCATTACAGGCACGTGCAATTTACAGAAGTCAGAACAGGTAATTTCCAGAGTTGATTTTTAAGGGTTTAAAGGTATGAGATGGATGTACAGTACAGGGCTTAAAGGCCAGTTTACCTTTGAAAATCTTCACGCAATATTACTACAAGGTGTAAGGCACCCAACATTGCCCCACAAATTTTTTCCAAATATTGCAAAAATAATTTTAAAAATTATTTTACATTTTTGGCTTGTAATCAAGTGGCCTGGGTGGTATAAAATTATGCTGATGAGCTACTATATGATGCATATTTACATCTTGTATTTTGTAAAATGAATTAATTTGCCATCAGTATACCTACTAATCTTTTCTCATACATGTGGAGTTACAAGTATAGAGATTTTTATTTTTCTGTGCTGCTTGACTTTACACTTTTGCAAGTTGGGTGGTCATATAAATACTTTAAATATATAAATAAATATCCCACACATTTTCTTGAATGGAAATAAGACTAGGTTTGGGAAATGTATGACAACTTTCCCATTTCATATATGGAAAAGTTTCAAAATCAAAATAATGAGAGAAATGGCAAAATCAAAATATGAGGGGGGAAAATAGTACAAATGAATGCAATCTCCAAATGTCCAGGAAAGATAAGGACCTAGCTTTGCCTGCTTCTAGTTCAACAACACTGCCTCTTTTGTTCAGTAAGAAATAAAAGTTGACTAATGTATCATATTTACTTTGCAGTCAACATGTAAAATAAATTCCCCTTTTGGATTCATATATTACTATATTAAGATTTTAATACTGCGTTGCCTACAATTATCTCTTACTGAAAAACAGTAAGGATGCAGACTTATTGGATCTGTTTATTTGATACAATATATTAATATGAAGTTATGTTTGTTTTTCAGACCTTCAGTAGTGACTGATAATTATAAATGAAACAATACTGCAAGAATGTTTTGCATCATATTTCTTGGATGAAATTCAAACATTTATATTCTGTAAAGTGGGTATAATCCCTTCCAATCTGCTTACATGTGTAGATCATTGCGTTACTGTGTAAGCCATTGTCTGTATGCAGCAATGACAAGTCTGGAAGAAGCAAATCGCGAAGTGAACATGCATTCCTCTGTCCGCTACCTCGGCTATTTGGCCAGAATGAATTTGTTGGCGGCGATATGTATGGGTCTTTATGTCAGGTGGGAAAAAACTGCAGATGCATTAATACTCATAATTTTTATCCTTGGATTATTTGTTCTTGGAATTGCAAGTATACTTTATTACTATTTTTCAATGGAAGCAGCAAGTTTAAGTCTCTCTAATCTTTGGTTTGGATTTTTACTTGGCCTTCTTTGTTTCCTGGATAATAATTCTTTTAAAAATGATGTAAAGGAAGAAGCAACAAAATATTTACTTCTTTCCTCCATAATTATAAGAATATTATATGCTTTGGTGCAGAGAATATGTGGCTGTGTTCATCATCGGCCCATTTTACTAACAACAGTTGAAGTACTTGAGCTGGTTGGATTTGCAATTGCCAGTACAACTATGCTGGTGGAGAAATCCATGAATATTATTCTATTGATTGTAGCTTTAGCAATGCTGATTATTGATTTGAGGATGAAATCATTTTTGGCAATTCCAAATTTAGTAATTTTTGGAGTCCTTGCCTCTTTGTTATTTTTTCCATCCTTGCATATACCAACAAATCCATTTCCCTTGGGATATTTTTTTAGTTGCCTAATAGCTGATCCCCTTCTTGATATTTACTTCAGTGGACTTTCAGTTACAGAACGTTGGAAACCTTATTTATATCGTGGTCGAATTTGCCGAAGATTCTCAGTCATTTTTGTTGGACTTATTGAACTGATTTTTTTCATCCTCTCAGCACTTAAACTAGGTGATTTGGATCTCTGGTACTTTGTAATACCAGGCTTTTCCATTTTTGGCATTTTCTGGATTATCTGTCACATCATTTTTCTTATAACTCTCTGGGGATTTCATACAAAACTTAATGACTGTCACAAAATATATTACACACACAGAGCAGAGAACAATAGCCTTGACAGAGTAATGGCATCTAAAGGAATGCGCCATTTTTGTTTAATTTCAGAGCAACTTGTCTTTTTCAGCCTTCTTGCAACAGCAGTTTTGGGTACAGTATGTTGGCAGGTAGGTTTTAATGTTTTTACAATCCTGTCAAACTTTCTTTAAACTATGTGTAGCAAAAGAGAGAGATAAAACAATATAAAACAATTATGGTTAAGGCTTTTGACAAAAAATAAAAGCATGATATAGTATCATGCCTTGAAATGGATCCACCATACCCTGTTTATTTGATTTTTATTTGATTTTTATCTCATCTTTATTACTTTATAGGTAACTCAAGTTGGTAAACATGCTAAATACTCCTTTCTCCTGTTTTTCTCCACAAGATCTAAAATTTTCATTGGGCTAAAAAAAAGGACAACCCTTTTTATTGTGTGGGCTGCATCTCATCATTTGACTGATGGGCAAGCAACAGATTTGGTGACATAAAAGTCAGTGCTGAAACTTTTCAGCTGATGGGAAGGGATGTTCGAGGGATAGATTTAAAATTCTTATATTTACCACCTGCCATTTATTTTAATTTGTTCAGCTACATTTGTAGATGTACATTAACTATTATATTTGGTGCTAGTTAATGCCTGCAATAAAGATTGAGATGAGTTATTTAAGGTGTAAATAAGTCTGTTTCATTTTCCAAGTGCCCTTTATTCAGTGGCATCATTAGTTGCTGCCATCCTAAAAGTAAAGAACATAGAGTTCATATATTGAGCTTTCATGGTATATTCACATTATGACTTACCTTACAAGTTCTTTTACAGAATACCAAATAACAGAGTTGGAAGGGACCTTGGAGGTCTTCTGATCCAACCCCCTATTTAAGCAGGAGACCCTGTACCATTTTAGACAAATGGTTGTCCAATCCATTCTTAAAAGCCTCCAGTATTGGAGCACCCACAATTTTTGAAGGCAAGCTTTCCACTGGTTGATTGTTCTTAATATCAGGAAATTTCTCCTTAGTTCTAGGTGTTTCTGTCTTTGTTCAGTTTCCATCCATTGCTTCTTGTCTTGTCTTCTGGTGCTTTGGAAAATAGGTTGACCCCCTCTTCTTTGTGGCAGACCCTCAAATATTGGATTTGCGTCTGAGGAGAAGGGCGGCATATAAGTCTAACAAATAAATAAATTTTTCTAATCAGTATTGAGAGAGAGAAAAAGTAACATTTCATTTAACAATAGCATTGTTGGAAATGGTGATAGAGGGTACGTTATTCCTCTCTGAAGAGCTATTGCTACAAAATCTTCATGCTTAATTACAGAATGATCCATTAGCTTGTCACAAGATATGACCAAAGTCTGTCTTCTTTTTTTAAAGTAAGCTAGTTATTTTCATTTCTTTTCTGTTTGTTTTTACACACCACCTGTGAATGTCACCACTCTTGTTATATAAATGTATTTAGTTATATAAATGTATTGCAGTTCCATCAAGAAACAGGACAAGTGTCAGTTAACTCAGCTGGGTGACAAGAAAAAAAAGAGTACTTCTTTACACTTCTTTCCAGTGGAATTGTTCATTAATTAACTTAAATTACTATTTCATGAAAATGCATATTTATGTAAGAAATATTATTACTTTTAAAAATCAGAAATATAAAATATAGGGCTTATAATGTAAATATTTGGCTGAGTCTATGCATATATTTAATAAGCATGTACAGCTATATTTTTGTTAATGTTGTAGTGCATACAATTGAACACTTTAGGAGGTAAGAAGGTTAGGACCAAATTCAGAATTAGCATTGTTAAGATTACAGTATTGCATTTGAATCATGTTTAAAATATTGTTCTGTATTTTCATTCACATTTGCAAACTGATAAACTAATTATATGCATTCAATTCTTACAACAAATTCATTTATTGTAGAAATCCAATGGAATCTTCATGAGTGTTTTTTTAATTGTCTTATCCCTTGAATCTATGGCTCATGGGTTGTTTCATGAACTAGGAAGTTGTTTGGGAGGCACATGTGTTGGCTATGCTGTTGTGATCCCTACCAATTTTTGCAGGTAAGTGTTAATGCAAATACATGTTATTTAATAGATAGTATTGCAGTCATCTAATTATGCTAATTTATCTACTAGATTTGCATTTGTGTCCTTTATTTATCCTAATCTGAGAAGTTGCATATGTCATATTTAAGGAATCCATGGTAATGTGTTGATTTATCATTAAAACTGACATAGTGAGCACTTTAAACTTTAAGAAAGAAAACAGTGGTAACGTTAATTGCTTTTTGTTCTGAATGAAATCCTTCCTAACAGCAAGTTCAATTCATATTTTTTATAAAAGAAATACCATTCTAAATGAAGTTCTATCACTATTTCTTTTTTAAAAAAAAAAAACATCTGTTCACACCAATTTGGTGTTTACTTGCTTTCTACAATAGTTTTGGATCTGGAAAGTTTGTAACTGTCAGTCAGTGCTTCATGTGAGACCTTATCTGTTTGGGAGGTGAATGGGTTGGAGAGAAGTGATGAATGAGCCTAGATATACGGAAAAGATTCTAATAACCCCTTGAATTTTCTGCCAACTAAAACTGATAGAAAAATGAGGGGGAGCTTCTTCTAGAATCTAGGTCATAGAATAATTGCCGTTGTATTTCTGCTGATTACAGCTAGATTTTCTTGAAATGTCTATTAATGTCTGAGCAAAACCACTTCACATGTTTGCATGTTCCTCTAAACCAGCGGTTCTCAACCTGTGGGTCACGACCCCATTTGGGGTCGAACGACCATTTCACGGGGGTTGCCAAACACCGCAGTCCGCCATTTTTTTTTGGGTCGGCCATTTTTGGGGGGGGTTGGCCATTTTTCCCCCCTTTGCGATGCGGGCCGTCGCGCCGTACATGCGCGATGCAGGCCCGCCTTTTTTTTTGGTCGGCCATTTTTTTTTGGTTGGCCATTTGTTTTTGGGTCGGCCATTTTTTCCCCTTTGCGATGCAGGCCGTCGCGCCGCGCATGCGCGATGTGGGCCCGCCATTTTTTTTTGGTCGGCCATTTTTTGGGGGTGTCGGCCATTTTTCCCCCTTTGCGATGCGGGCCGTTGCGCCATACATGCGCAATGCGGGCCCGCCATTTTTTTTTGGGTTGGCCATTTTTTTGGGGGGTCGGCCATTTTTTTCCCCTTTGCAATGCGAGCCGTCACGCCGCGCATGCGCGAAGCACCCCGTCGAGCCCCGGAAAAGGTTGAGAACCGCTGATCTAAACCAAAGTCTGCCTCCTTAGAAATATCAGAAAGCAGATTCATATTCATAGTTAGCATATCATTGAGAAGTAGGACTATGTTTAAAAACTATGTCCGTTGCATATGCTATCAATGAGACAGAACTCTTCAATTGTTTAGGCTGCTAATTTAAGCCATTTGTAACTGAACATTCTTGTTTTAAAGTATATGCAATTACAGTGGTGAATTATTTCATAATACAACATTAGACAGTAAAGCAATTTATAATAAGTTATATTCATTACAATTTTCAATTTTTCTTCTATTTCCTTCAGTCCTGATGGCCAACCAACATTGCTTCCACCTGAGCATGTGCAAGAGCTAAATTTGAGGTCAACAGGCATGCTTAATGCTATCCAAAGGTTTTTTGTATATCATATGATTGAGACCTATGGCTGTGATTATTCCACAAGCGGACTTTCATTTGACACATTACATTCTAAACTAAAGTCATTTCTTGAACTTCGGACATCAGATGGACCTAGGCATGATACTTATATATTATACTATAGTGGACATTCTCATAGTTCTGGGGAGTGGGCACTAGCAGGTAAGTATTGAATATTTATCAAATTTATATATTGCCCATCTCACCGTTTAAGTGACTCTCAGCCGTTTACAAGTAAAAAAATCTATAAAACCCCTAAAATCTCAACAAAAATAGATGAAGTTAAAAAGATGGAGAGAGTGCACTCAAGCCACCAACCACCCCTGGGGTTGTGTGCCACTCTTGGATCCCCATGCCAGTTGACAGAGCCAGGCCTTAATATTCTTTGGGAATATTGTGTTTCTTTCATTTATACATGTTTAAAGCTCTTTTATGCTGTCATTTTCAAGGACAACTTTAGTAATCTGTAGTAAGGCTAAACTATTTTTTAAAAATGCAGAGGGACTATTTTCAAATTGGTAAAGCAGCCATGTTTTTGCCGTAGTTCCACAAATTGTTTTGAAAGCTGCCCCTGGCACTCTCTGCAAGGATGTGCATGACATTTACTTGGGAACTTAAAAGCTATTTATAAAGTAGTTGTGCATTCACACATATTTGGAAACTGCTGGAAGCAGTTTTGAAAACAGCCATGTGAAATATGGCAAAAGATGCAGTGGTTTTAATTATTCAGAGGGTGGTACTTCATTTATATTCTCATGCATTGCAAAGCCCCTATTTTTGGCAAGATATTTGGTAGTTTCCCATTGTCTTCTTCCTTAACCACTATATCAAACTGGCTTTTACCTATATAAAACTCATTGAAGCAGATTCATTTTTTCTCAGGATCATGCAGTTGCTCTCCATTGTTACAGCACAATCTTTGAAAAAGGCAAATATTTCCCTCGAACATGACAATATTTTTTATTAAAGAAAATAAACAAGAGCTACAATAAGAAAAAAATTTAGTGACATTGTTTGTGGGAACAGTTTTTTTTATCTTATATGGAAAAAACTAATAATGCAGTGTTCCTTAGCTTTTTTAATATAGCAGAACAGAAGAGAATTTGATAAAAAAAGGCATGCTTTCATTATCAGACATAACATGTCTGATATATGTTGGTTCTTAGCATTTAATAATCTTTTCTATAAATTTGTCCAGCTTTGATCTCAGGCTGTTCTTCTTACAAGTTTTGGCTATTCTGTTTCATACCTCTTATTATATATCCCTCATTCTAATTCCTGCATTCATCCTATTAAGGCCTTTTGAAATGTTTTCTCCACCACCATTCCCACTCTCAGGTTCAGGTTTCTTTTGTCAGACTATTGTGTAGGCTGTGCTGGTGTGTATAGTGTTATTAGAAGTGACTTCATCAAATGGCAAGAGGTCAGTCCAGTTGTCTTGTTGGTAGTTAATAAAGCATCTTAAGTATTGTTCTAGTACTAAGTTTGTTCGTTCTATCCCCCCATTCGTTTGAGGATGGTGACTAGAACTCAGGCTCTGGTCTGTCCTCAAGAGGTCCAAAAATGCCCTCCAGAACTTTGAAGTTAATTGGACCCCTCTATCAGAGATTATGCAACTGGGGCCTCATGTAAGCGGTATACATGCTGAATGAACAGTTTTGCCAAAGCTTTGGCAGTAGATCTTCTGGCATGGGATAAAGTGGACCTGTTTTGAAAATAGATCAGTGACCATCCAAATTACCGTGTTTCACACGCTTTCTGGCAGTTCTGTGATAAAATCCATGGAAACCTCTCTCCAGGGTGCTGAAGTCTCTGTCGTCACTGGCTGCAGGAGGCTGGGCGTTTTCCCTTGCCTCTGTTTGGCTGCTCTGCAGGTAGGGCAGCTAGCTACATAGCTCTCGGTGTCCTTTTTTAGGGACCGCCAAAATTGTCTTTTTAAGAGGTGCAGAGTCTTTACGAACCCAAAGCGCCCCGCCAGTTTTGAATCATGGCATGTTTGTACTGTTTTCAGTTTGGCTGGGCCATATAGTTTTTTCCCTACCCAGGCTAACCCTCCCTGCATGGTTCTTGTGGTTGAGGAACCACTCATCTTTCTCTAGGGCTTGTTTGAAAGCCAGAGTAGCAGCATTATCTAGCGGCGATCCACCTGTTGCTTGCGCCCTCGTGGTTACTTAAGGCTCTAATTGCTGTGCTGGGAGCAAAGGCTTTACCACTTCTGATTTGGCACTGTAATATTGTGACAGCTTTGATAGGGTATCAGCTAGGAAGGTCCCCCCCCCCGTATGTAGTGAAGGGTGAAATTAAAATGTTGAAAGTGTTGGGCCAACTGTGCTTGCTTAGGGGACAATTTTGTGGGGGGGGGGGTTTCAGCGTCTCTAGATTTTTGTGGTCATTCCAAACTTGGAAAGAGATTTTACTCCCTTTCACAAAGTGTCGCCAGGCAAGGAGGGCCCACATAACTACATAGGCCTTTTTCCCCATACTGCCCAATGTTGCTCAGTTTCTGTCAATTTTTTCATTGTGTAGGCACAAGGTTGCAGTTGGCCCTTCTCATTCTCTTGGAGCAGTATGTCCCCCATGACTAGATTGCTGGCATCAGCTTGAATAACAAGTCTTTTCAGGCTCTGGATGCCTTAGCACTGGTTCAGTGGACAAAAGTCTTTTTAGCTTTTTGAATGAGGCTTGGTATTCCATAGTCCATTTTAGTGGCTGACACCCCCTTTGTTTTCAGCAAGTTGGTGATGGGGAGGGCAATTTGTGCAAAGGATGGGATAAATTGCCTGTAAACATTTGCAAAGCCGAGGAAAATTTGCTGCTGCTTCCTGGTATGAGGGGGTGCCCATTCTAGCATAGTTCACACTTTTTCCAGATCTATTTCCACCCCTTTGTGGGAAATCCAGTAGCCTAAGTAGTCAATTTTCTCTTTGTGAAATTCACACTTTGAAAGCTTAGCATACAGTTTGGCAGCACAGAGCTTTTTAGGACTGCTCTGACCAATTATATGTGCTCAGCTTTCATATCAGTGTGAATATATCATCAAGGTACACCCAAAACCCCATGTATAGGTCCTCATGGAGCACTTCATTTATCAGCTGCATGAACATTGCAGGGGTCCCATGCAGCCCAAAAGGGAGCACTTTGAATTGGAAGCACCCCAGGGGGTAGTTAAAAGCAGTTTTCCATTCATCTCCCTCCTTAATCCTGGCTCAGTAATAGGCTTCCCATAAGTACAATTTAGAGAATATTTTGCCCTTTGAAAGGTGGGCCAGCATATCTTTCATGAGTGGGAGCGGGCACACATTTTCCACGCACACCGCATTCAGAACCATATAATCAACGCAGAGATGAAGAGACCCATTTTTCTTCTCCTGGAACTGGGGTTGCCACCCAGGGTCTGGCCAGCTGAATGAAACCACGGGCCAATTTTTTTCTATGAATTTGTGTAGTTCGTCTAACTCCCTTACAGCTTTGGCTTTGGCAACTTGGCCCCGGGGACATTGTCGATGCACAGTCCGTGGGTCAGTGAGGGGGGAGTTTATCCAAGCCCCCTCACTAAACACCTCGACCAGTTTATGGTATTCTTGGGGTATGCCTTGCAGCAACTTGCATCTCAAAACCGCTACTTCTCTGTGGGGTTCCTTTCTCACTTCATGGCTGCTGTTGCCTAGGACTTGCTCTCTCTTTGGGAATTTTAGCAGTCCCTTTCTCCAATCCACCTGCGGGTTCCATTTTTTGAGCCAGGCGAGTCCTAATACAGGAGACCATTCCATGCCAGGTGCCACGATAAAAGTAAGAGTCTCAGAGTGGCTTCCCATGCTAGGTTTATGGGTTCAGTAGCAAAAGCGGCTGAGACGTCCCCTGCGGCTGACCTGTCTAGTTGGCAAAAAGTGATTCTTTAACCTCCTCAGGCAGAGGAGTCTTCCAGTCTTCCTAGTAAGGTTGGGCTTATTAAGAACCTGGTGCACCCCAAGTCTAGTAGAGCCTTTAGGACCACTTTCTTCCCCAAGCTTGGTATTAACAGTTCTATGGGCATGGTCACTGGTGCGATTGGCCCACTTACCAGGGAGGGTCCCAGGTCTTCTTCCGATGGGGTTGGAGTTCTACTCCCCTGTTTTGGGCTGGGACGGAACTCAATGATCTTTGTGCTTTTCAGGAACGTGTCTTTTGGGCATTGCAAGGGCTTAACTGGTTTTCCCCTGGCGTCCAGTTTCCCTTCTTCGCTGGAGTCTTGGCTCTGCAATCGGCCGCCCGGTGACCCTCCTTGCCACATTTGAAGCAGATGGTGGAACTGCCTGGGGCTTGGTAGCTTCCCTATTCCATCCGGGCGGTGATCGTTTCAACTCTGCTGGATCGGTACTGGTTTCGCACTTGGCCAATTTCAGCTTCTTCAGCCAGGATGCACCAGTCACGTAGGCAAGCTGGGGCCCCTCGAGTGATGCAGGCATGGTACAGGTCGTCACTCAGCCCATCTTTAAATCAGCTCACCAGGATGTCTTCTGGCCAGTTAAGGCGGCACACCAGGTCCCGGAACTCCTTAGTGTACACAACTACCAGGCGGCAACCTTGCCTGACCGTCTTGATGTGGTCTCGGCCTTCTGATCAGGAAGGGGGTCCTTGAACTGATGCCTCAGTGCAGTCATAAAGTGGTTGAACTTTCAGAGCTCTGAAGCATTGGTGTTGTGCAAAGTCACCATCCATCAGGTGGCTGCCCCTTCCATGGCCAGGATAACCACCCTGACTCTAGCCCCCTCACTAGGGATGTCCCGCCTGTATTCCTGTATGTAAGTGAGGATGTGGGCGAGGAAAAATTCCCGCTGCTGAGGGTCCCCATTGAACTTGATGCCCGGGGGGTGCCTTCCACTCCATCTACTGGGCTCCACCACCGGCTCTTTGAACATTCGTGCCACCCAGGGCCCTTCAAGGTGGGTTGGCTGGTGTAGGCACCACACTATCCACTGATTCAGCAATGCTCGCAGCTGTTTCTGGGGTAGGGGGTCTCACTCCATCAGCACGCGGCTTCCTCTGGTTTTCGGTCTTTTCGGTCCACATGCCCTGGGCTCTCTCGCCTTCAGGGTCTGGAAAGCTTCCATCGTGAAGCACATTGTCTTCATAAGACAATCGGCATGGTCTGATTCTTTCTTGAGCCCGCCATTGTGTTAGAGCAGCTCTATCTTACACCTCCAACCATGCTGTTGGCTGCCACAGGTAAGGGTAACCCCTTTGGTTCTCCATTCCCAATCCTCCTTCCCCACGCCAACCATCTCGATTTGGTGGGGTCTTCCAGGGTGGCAGCTTCCTCCGTCCATTCAGCTAAGTCTTCGTCAGAGTGAGTCTTTGTGGAGGTCACCCCTCAGCACTTGGCTTCTTCATGCTCACTGCCCTGGTTGGACATCGTGTTCATAGTCCCCACAGTTGGGCTGGTGTCACTCCAGGTTGACCACTTTGCATATCCTGCCTAATGTAAGGTCCTGCCTCAGCTGTTCCCTCAAGGAAGCAGAACTCTTGAAACAAGCAGCATTTCAAAAGGAATTTTTATTGAGAGACAGTGAATGCAGAGAAAGCAGGCAGGATCTGAAATTCCCACACAAAAACGTTAGGTTAAAACCCACTCTTCAAAACCCCTCCCAACTGCCCAGTCCACAGGAAGCCAATCCAGATGTTATGAGAACTCCGAGCTGAGAAGGTAATAAGAACTCATTCTCAGGTGCCTCGATCTTGTTTCCCTGGAGTTGAGACAAAACAGATGGCCCCAGGCTCATCCCTCCCCCCTCCCATTCCCAGAAAGATACATCAAAGCAGAAGAGGAACAAAGCACAAATGGATACATCACAGGAAAACTCCAAGGTTCGCACCTCCTGCCAGAATGGCAGCATCCTGCTAGGAATCTATGTCATAGCGCTGTGTAATGATTTCAATCTTGATAAAGAGATTATATTTTGATTCTGTTAGCCCCATTTGCCACAATGTGTCAACCATCCCATTGGCATATGCAGCAAAAGAAGCTCCTAGGACATTATTTTTACCAAGAGTATAACTTTACTAATAGATCCATACAGGCACAGAAGAAACGCAGCTAGCTCTGAGGTTTTCTGGCCAGTGATAAAACTACATCCCCTATTTGAAATTATTTATGTCTTCTTTTTCTTTATCCTTCAGTATCGATCTGTCATTTCTATACAATCCATTATTTTCTTGGTCCTCTCTTCTTCAGGTAATGTTTCTTCATTTTTTCAGCACTAAGTAAATACAATTCTTACTGCTATTAATACATGCAACATTAAGTATATACTTTCTCCAGCATGAGTGTAGAATCCACCGGTGGGTAATCTCAGCCTTCCTGCTCAGTTGAGACTAAGTCAGAAATCTGCCACGCCTCCTTCTGGGCTGGACTATCCCAGTTTTTGACTTAGTCTTAACTCAGCAGGACGCAGTTTTCTTGGCTCCTCTGAACACTAGATTAGGTTAAATATTTAGTAACAAATTAATTATTTAGTAATCCAAATTAAATATTAGTTTTACTGGTCAATTTGGCTCCAAATTATAGCTGGCAACAGACTGCAGCCTCGGCTCTAGCGAGCCTTTCAGGCCCCACCCGAGCTTCTTTCCTCGGACTCACAGGCCTCCGATATCATCGCAAAAGGAAATTCTCCAGATCTTCCTTCCAGGAGGCACGGGGGTTAGCCTCAGCTGAGCGATCCCCTTGGGAGCTCCAAACCGCAAGTCATTTGTTTTCAGCCTCAGTGGGAGTAAATAGGCCCAAAAGGCTCTTAGTAGCCCTTTGAGGTTCCCCTGGACAGGGAAGGCCCAGCCGCCTCACGGACGGACATTATTTTTGGCGCAGCCGCCATTTTGGAACCACAAAACCCCTCAGCAAGGCTTCCCGGCCTGCTAGGCCCACTCTGTTAATATCCTGCCATGACAGGCCCGGATCGGGGGGGGGGGGTGAACCGGACAATTCAAAATCAAACCGCAGCCACAGTACCTGGCCATAGGTGGCATGACCACCATTTTGGATTCCCCAGTCACCTTCTTGGCCTATCAGCAATCTCTTTGACCTGTGACCTTACCACCTGATTAGAGGCCTTCCAAGCTTCACAGGGTCTTTAAGGCCCTAGAAACCTCAATTGAGGCCTTCCAGGCCTCACAGGGCCTTTAAGATCCCAGAAACCTCAATAGAGGCCTTTCAGGTCTCACAGGGCCTTTAAGGTCCTAGCAATTGAACTGAGCAAATCTATTCATGAAAGTTGCTCACCTGAGCCTCCACGAGAGTCACTGATAACTTCCATACAAGAGGGGGAATTTATTAGTATCCACCTGTCCCATTTAGCCATGAGGCGCTGTGCCGCAAGGCCTAACAGACAATTTTAGATAATTGTCTGTCTGTTTACCAGAATGTGAGGTTTACCTCTCTAACAACCTGATCTGCGTACTTAACCTCCCCCCCTGGACATCTCCTTCCCGGAAGATCCAGGTTGCAATGGCAGACAGTTCAGCCTCTCAGGGCTCTTCTGTTCCCCCCAAAGAAAAAAAGCGCAGATCATCTGAATTGGAAGCGGGGGGAACGAAAAAATCTAACGCAAAGGGGCTCGTCCACAAAGAAGCCCTCCAAGGCAGCTGAGAGGGAGGCCTCAAGGAGACATCAGGCGCTGGAGAGGGAGTTCTCCAGAGTCCAACGGCTCACTTCCAGTGGGACAGATGTGGTTTCCCCCCTTCCACTGGACCGCTCACCATTTGAGTCTCAATTTGTGCCTCCACAGGATGCCACTAGGGCATGGTCTCCTCAGGGGGAAACTGGACAGGTTGGTCCCCCTCTCCCCTCTCTAGCAAGCACTTGGGAAAATGTCCCCTCCCTCACGATACAACAGGGCCCAGAAGCCACGTATAACCTACGGCAGCTGGCATCCACCCCACAGACCAACAGGGCATGTGGCCGGACCAATTTCAGGCCTTTATGCACCAGGCCTTTGCACAATACATGGCCTCCTCCATGGGTCAATGGCCTTTAAAGATGCCCCCTCCCCCCACCATCCCTGCCTCAAACAGGCCCTACCCTGTTTCCCAGTTCAGGCAACTCTGACACATCCTCCCAAATAGGAGAGGAGGGATCCATGGACCTTGAAGCTTTGGACATACCTATGTCAGAGGATGAGGAGGTGGCTCCGGATCCATCCCTGGCATCTGGTTTCTTTGAACCTTCTCTATTTTGATCACTGCTCCTAAAGTCCTGTACCATGGCCAACCTCACTCCTGAACAGGAGCCTAAGCCATCTACCATCACCACCCAGGTCTCGAACTCTCTGTTCTCAGAGCCAGTGGTCGAGGAGAAACATTCCATGCCCGACTTTCTTCTACAGCACGGTGGAAAAGCAGTGGTCTTTGCTGGGCACTCTCCCTTCTCCCAGTGGGACAGAGAAAAAACTTTTCAATGTCTCCTCCTCCTTCTCTTCCCTCCTGGAGGTGCCACTTGTGGACACTCCCCTAACTTCCTTGTTTTCTTCCTCCACCATTCCAGGGGACATGGCAGAGGCCTTGAAAGCGGAGGAAAAGAGATTTGACTTTTCCCTCCGCAGAGCTCACCAAGCCTCGGCGTGGGCGATCAAGGCGGCTACATCATCGTCTTTTTTCGCCAGGTCGTCCATCATGTGGCTCCGTGAGTTCCAGGCCCTCGTTCCCCCTGACCAGGTGCAAACACACCAGACATTGGGCAAATTGGTCGCAGCATCTGAATACGTGGCGGACGCGTCGCTCCATTCTGCCAGGTACTCTGCCAGATCTATTGCAGCCTCTGTCTCGGCCCGCAGATTGCTTTGGTTAAAACAATGGCGGGCTGACCTGAAGTCCAAGTGGTGCTTATCGACTGCCCCTTATAGCAGTATGCATCTCTTTGGCCCAGTCCTCGAGCCATATCTCATAGAGGGAAAGGACAAGCGCAAGGTACTTGCACACCCCTCTAAGAGGGCGGACAGAAAGCCTCAACAGGATTTCCGTAGGCAACCCTTTCGTTCCGGTACCACCTGGGATTGGAGGCAGCCCTTTCGGGCCGGGCAGTCCTGGGATTGGCCCAGAGCTCTCGATCCTTCCCCCCTAAACAGGATTGCCAGCAGGACTGCCAGATCCCTAGAGCCAGGGCCCAGTACCAGACCAAGCGGCCCTTTCGGGGCACTGGAGGCCCTCCGTACAGATGGAACAAGTGATGCCAAGGCAACCTCTCCCATAGGGGGCCGTCTGTCCCTATTCAATGACACTTGGGAGGCCACCACCACAGACTCATGGGTGATAGACACCATACGACACAGTCTCGCCCTGGAGGGCGATATTGGACTTGAAAGGACTAAACTATTTCTTGGCCTTACAAGCGGTTCAAGATGCAGACTCTCAAGTCCATCCTGACCAGCATCAGGAGGGGGGATTTCCTGTCCTCCATTGACCTGACGGAAGCTTACCTTTGCGTCCTGATCCTTCCCGAACACCGCAAATTCCTCCAGTTTTGTTACGTGCACCGGCATTTTCAGTACAAAGCGCCTTTCCTCGTCCCCACGGGTGTTTACGAAGATCTTAGCGATCTTAGCCACCCATTTGAGAATGATCCCGGTGCCCGTACAATGCTATCTGGACAAGATCCTTATCCAATCCTGTTCCTTCCATTTGGCCCAATCGGACCTGGAAATCACCATCAGGACTTTTCAAGATCACGGATTCCCCGTGAACTTCCAGAAGAGCCACACGGTCCCATCAACTCACCTCCTCCACCTGGGGGCGATCATAGACTCCAATCTGTGTGAGATCTTCCTTTCCCAGGATCGCCGGAACAACATCCGGACCCTCATCCACCGTATTCGGAGAGAGAAGGTAGTTCCCCTAGTCCAACAGTCTCAACTACTGGGGAAGATGGTCTCCTGTATGGGGATCGTTCCATGGGCCAGACTGCACTCCAGAGAACTCCAGTGGTTCCTGATACCCTTTCAGAAGCGGAACATGAGTTCTTTCACCAGGAGGGTGAGGGTCCCATGCCAGACATTGTCATCTCTTCTGTGGTGGACCTCACTGGCAATGGCCAGGGGATCCCTTTTCAAGGAGCCTGCCAGGCTCACCTTGACCACGGACGCCCGCCTGTTTGGCTGGGGCGCTCATCTCCATACACATCTAGACCAGGGTCAACGGTCCCATTCGGACTTGAGCCACAACATAAACTGGCTAGAACTAAGGGCTATTCACCTGGCACTCCGCCACTTCTCCACCATAGTAGCGGGGAGCCACGTACTGATATTGACAGACAACGTGGCAGCAAAAGCACACGTGAACAGGCAGGGAGGGACCCGCTCCAACTCCCTTATGCTCGAAGCCCACAGCCTTGGCTCTTGGGCAGAGGCCAATCTAAGATCCATCAAAGCAGAGCACATATCGGGGGAGGCGAACCATCAGGCGGACTGCCTGAGCAGGTCCACGGTGGACCACTCAGAGTGGCGTCTGGACCCAGTCCTGTTCAGGGAGATCTCGAACAGATTCGGCCAACCCCAGTTAGACCTCTTTGCCTCCCCGAGCAACTCCCAACTGCCCAAGTATCTCACCAGGTACCCATCCCCAGGGACAGAGGGAACGGACGCTCTTCGCAGCGAGTGGCCCAGGGGGTTGCTGTACGTGTTCCCCCCCACTCCTGCTGATTCCGTCAACCATCCGCAAGCTACTTCAGGAGCAGGCGGAGGTCATCTTGGTTGTTCCACACTGGCCAAGATGACCGTGGTTTGCCGACCTGGTGGAACTTTCAATCTCACCACCAGGGAGGATCCCATCAGACCGTATCTCCCTCAGCCAGGGGGCCCTTCAACACCTGGATCCCCAGTGGCTCCAATTGGCCGCCTGACACTTGAGCGGAGAAATTTAGCTAGACAATCCTATTCGTCCAGGGTGATCTCGATGATCCAAGCCTCCAGGCGCCCCTCGACTAATAGGATATATGATGCCACGTGGAGGAACTTCTGCCTGTGGTACACTAAGCACCAACTCCAGCCTCTTTCTGTCACCATTCCCAATATATTAGACTATCTATTGGAGGGTATGGATAAAGGGTTGACACCTAGCACTATTCGCAGACAGGTAGCGGCCTTGTCCATGGTGCTTACTTGTAGCAATCTGGTCCCATTAGCACAGCACCCAGTAGTAAGCACTTTTCTCAAGGGGGCGACCAACGCCAGGCCACCAGCGGTTCACCACTACCCCTCTTGGGATCTACCACGGGTATTGCAAGCGCTAATTTCGCCACCGTTTGAGCCTATCAGGTCTTGTTCACTAAGACTCCTTTCTCTGAAGGTAGCCTTTCTGATTGCAATCACGTCAGCCAGACGTATTTCGGAGCTGGCTGCCTTTTCAGTCAGGAGTGACCTGTGTACCTTTTATAAGGATAGAGTAGTCCTTCGATTGGATCCATCATTCATCCCGAAGGTCAATACCTGGTTCCATAGGACCCAAGAGCTAGTTCTCCTGGACTTTTGTCCCAATCCATCGCATGGGCTGGAAAGACAGTGGCATAAGCTGGACGTACGCAGGGCTCTGCATTATTATGTAAAATGAACCTCTGCCTTTCACAAATCAGAGGCCTTGTTTGTGTCATTCCAACCCTCTTCCATGGGTCAGAAGGTTTCCTCTTCGACCATTGGAAGGTGGATTAAGGTCCCTAGACGCATCACTGCCCACTCCACTTGCGATGTGGCTATGTCAGCAGCCTGGTCTACCCAGGCGTCCATTGTGGAAATCTGCAGGACTGCAACTTGGTCTTCTCCTTCTTCATTCATCAGACATTACAAGCTAGACAAGTTTGCCTCTACAGATGCTTCATTTGGCCGGAGAGTGTTACAGCAAGTAGTTCCTTCTGGTGGGACACAAGCCCAGACTATTTCCCCCCCGTAGGGACATGAGCGGCTTTGGTATGTCCCACCGGTGGATTCTACACTCATCATGCTGGAGAAGGGGCATTGTCTTACCTGAACGCCTATTCTCAGCATGATGATGTAGACTCCACACCCACCCTTAAAGGCCGTCTGGGCCTGTGTCAGAGTAGGAGGAGCCAACGCGTCGGACTTCATCATATTTTGCTTCGCCTTGGTCAAAAACTGGAATGGTCCAGCCCAGAAGGAGGCGTGGCAGATTTCTGACTTAGTCTCAACTGAGCAGGAAGGCTGAGATTACCCACCAGTGGGTTCTACATCATCATGCTGAGAAAAGACGTTCAAGTAAGACAACGCCCCTTCTCATCATATTTTTCTAATATTGTACTTAATAAAAATCGTTCTAGTTTATAACATCTTTTCTATCCAACTCATATCTCATATATTTGTAATTGAGGGCACCCTATTGAACCAATACCGTTCTTCCAATTCTTATTTTAATTTTGGTTTCCCTTCAATATTCAAAACATCTTTATAGGTTACAATTTTCTCAAAATTGATTAAGTTTGGGTGAGTAAAAGCTTCCCTTGTTAAGAGCCATCCTGATATTTTCATATTTCACATATCCTTGAAAAGTGTACTATCCTAATTATAAATCATATCTTTCTAAGTGTAATAATCTTTCAGTGTCTAAGAGTTATCTATTTCTTTTAGCCAAATTCAAACACATGTTTGATAATATAAGGCCCCATCTGGTAGGTCAAGTCCTCTATTTTCTTTAATCTAACTCTTTCTTCCTTTGCTGGATAAATTTCCAAATCAGTGTATTTAGATCATCAAATAATTTTTTCTTCTAAATAGGAAAAACCATTTAGGTAAGATATTTCTGAGGGGAGCTCAACCCATTTATATTCATTGAAAAACTCCAACTTTCCTTCTTCCTCGGCTTTTCTTTTCATTTCTTGTTTCCCAATTTCTAACGTTTCTTCTAAAAGCTCTATAATCTGTTCTGTAAAGTCTTCTTACTTATCTTCAGATATATTCTGACATCTTGAGGGATGGGGTGCCTTTTCCGTTTCTAGTGTTGTCACTGAGTCTTCCATGTTTTTCTTTGTCTGCACCAGTCTTTGATTTTCTTCCTTTATATCCTTCTTCTTTGGATCAGCTTCCTCTGATTTGTCTTCTATTTTCTGAGTTCCTTGTTCTTTCTTTATAGTCATTTTCTGAAGGTTTTCTAATTGTGAGTTTAAGTTAAAATCTTGTTCATTTATCTTATCCAGATTGCCTTTAGTCTCATTATAGTTTCTTCTTGAATCTTCTGTGTGTGAAACAATTGCCTCTTGAATTAATTGCAGTATAGATTGCATTTCCTTCTGAAAGTTGTTAGCTTTTTCTCTCTGATATACCAGGCTGGGGGTTTCGGAGGCAGATACTGGGGATGGTTTTTTACCACTTTTGGCTAGGTGTGGAGCACTCATTTTTGTTCCCACCCTCTATTATATTCCCCAAGTGCTGGCCTTATCTAACATGCCCAATCTTATAGTCAATACAACAATATACTATTTAAATTTAAATTTAAAATCATTCTCATATAGTTCTTATAGTCTTTGTATATAGCCCTTATAGTCCAATAAGTTCCAAAATATAGGTCCATCACCAAAAGGAATATTTTGTAACAGTTCTTCTGTCCAGGAATCCAAAAATTATCAGTCAACTGATGTTTGTAATCCAAAATGTCCAACCACCCTACGATCAATCCATAAGTCTCCCCCAGGCAAAAGTAACCAAAAGGCAAAAAGTCAAAAGTTAATGTTTGTAATCCAAGAGGGTCAGCAAGTTTCAAAACAGTTGTAACTCTCACCATGCAGAGAATAGCCCAGGATGTTTTTCTCCTTTGCCAGCTGCTCTATGTTGAACTAAGAGCTTAACTGAAGATCAAAGAGGCTAAGTAGCTATCTGTATCTGGGCTTTGTGCCAAATCCATTCTAGACACAACAGATTTGGTGCTGTACCTCTATTCCACCACTAGATGTCCTTAGATATCCATTTTCCAGCACTTAAAGCAGGGGTCTTCAAACTTGGCCCTTTAATGACTTGTGGACTTCAACTCCCAGAATTCCTCAGCCGGTGTGTCTGGCTGAGGAATTCTGGGAGTTGAAGTCACAAGTCATAAAAGGGCCAAGTTTGAAGACCCCTGACTTCAAGCGAAGAATTATTTCAGCTTTAAAGTTTCTTAAACTTCACCCCAATATTCTTTCAAAAAGAAAAATCTTAACAGTTTTTTCAGTTCTCAAGTTTGTTAAAGCTATGTCTTTATATTACTTCCACTTTAATATTATGTACTTCTCTGTTTCTGTCCCCCCAAAAGAATTAAGTTGCCACTTTTGTTTCTTTGGAAGGGGGGGCAAAAATCCCCTTCTTGCATTGGGGACTTTCTTACTTTTTGTAAATTTGTCTTTTCCAGGGAATCAGGTATCAAAGTAGTAGAGAAAGAAACAGCATTCTCACCCAGTTCCAAACACGCTGTTTATGATCTGCTGATTCGTGCTTTCTTTTTTCAGTTGTCAGTAGCTTGGGCTAGTCACAGTAATGTAGCCAGTCTTTCCCCTGCCGGTTTGGAGGGCTTTCCTTGGATCAAACAGATCAACTGCCATCTTTCCGTGATTGACGAGGGTCCCCTCCTTCATCGCCTCTCCGGGGTGACTTTAGACCCCTTTAGAGCCCCCTGGCAGAGCGAAATCAGCCATGGGAAGCAGGAGCTCGCATCTCCTCTGCTGCATCACTATGACACAAACCAGAAATCCCACGCATGGCTGGCTCTTAATACTTTCACTAGCCCCTGCTGGTTGGAAGCTTCCCTTTGCACCTGCCATTTGTCTCTGTCCAAATTCACAGCCAGGTTGCACTTTTTTCACCATGCTAACTCTAGGACCATGAGCTTGGTCATCCTGGGGACTACAATGAGGTGAATAGTCTCTATGTGGGCCCCAGCTTTGAGCTTTACTGGCTCGGTCAGGCAGATCTTTGGCACTCCGCCCATTATTGAGCCATCCAACTGGGAAAATGCCATGGGCTGCCTCAGCTTTCTCAGTTTCTTCCCTAGTTTCTCTACCACCTGGGGGCTAATCACACACCTCATGCACTCCGAGTCGAATAGGGCCATTAGAACCCCCTTTAACCCTGAGGACACCACAATCTCCACCCTGGCCATCATGGGGACGATGGCGCCACTTACTGTCAGTTTGTCTTCTCCTTTGCTGTCACTCTCGTAGAAGACTCAGCCCACTCTGGTGGGGTTTAGAGTTCCATCCTCTCACTTTTGGCTTCTTGGGTCTGTTTCTTTCTTCAGCTGGCTTGGAGGTGGGGGAAGGGAGGCCAGTCTCTCAGGTAGCTAGCCAGGCTGCGGAAGTCTTGGATGTACTCCATTACTGGCCGCTTGCCTTGCTTCAGGTACGGATGCGGGCTTTTGCTCATCAAGCTGCCATGGGGTCTTCAAATCACTCTTGCACAGTCTGCATGAAGGCATCCAGGTCATTCAACTCTGAAGTCTTCTCATTGTGTAGGGACACCAGCCATCCTGAAGCGCTCCCTTCCAAGTTAGATACGACATGAACCCAGGTTGCATCATCTGGATACATCTCTCCATAGCACTCCATACTTGGGCCAGGTTGTCTGGGCCCCCATCAAATCGGACCATTGGGGGGTGGCGACCCCTCCTCTTGCACCAAGACATATCCCAGTGGCAGCCCTGCCACCAGCACCAGTGCAGAGACTCCAGCTGCTGCTGGAGCCACCAGAACCACTTGCTGCCGTGCCAGGGGTAGGGTAGCAGGTCCAGCTGCCATTGCTCCCTGTGCCAGGATCCCAGCCGTGCCGGTCGGGATGGGCAGTTGGCTGTAGGAGATGGAGCAGTGGGGTAGTCGACACAATTGGCGACTTCAGTCCTCCTGTCCTGGTTACTGCCACTGTGGCCCTAGGTTACATGGCCGCCCAGATCTCCAAGCTGCCAAACTTCTCCCTCAGCTGCTCCATCGATGGGCTACAGGTGGCAATTGGGGGGCTTCCACTTAGTAGGCTCGTCCCACTCGACTGGCCATCTCATTTTCCACCTGCTCCCTTGGATCACATTGACTCCCAAGGAGACTAAAAGCTTTTTGGCATCTGCTGCCTTGTCCACGTTTGTCACCCAGCAAGTCTTGGGACTTGGTATCGGGTGTCCCTCGCCCGCTCTCTCGTACTTATTGTTGCCAGATCCTCTCAGGCTGGGATTTCTCCCGACTTCTTCTCTGATTCTTCCGACATCTTGGGGTTGTTGGCCTCCCAGTGGGGTTCAGGTAGGCTACTGTTGGAGAGTTAGCTTAATGTCAATTGTCCCATTGGCATATGCAGCAAAAAAAAAATCCTGGGACATTATTTTGCCAAGAGTATAACTTTACTGATAGATCCATACAGGCACAGGCATAGTTAATTTCCCCTTTTCCCCATTTTGGCCACCCATTGTCCACCAATCCAACATGTTCTTTTTACTTTGGGAAAACAGTCTGTGCCTTCTGAAGGTTATCATTGCACAGCCTTGAAGTATCAGGAATTTCTTAGGCTGCAAACCGTTTCACATAAATTTCTCACCTCCCTCATAACTCCCAATACATTCCAAGCATTCCCCTCCTCCCACCCTTTGTTTCTGTTGTCAAGTTGCAAGTAGAGGTATGTTACGAGTCAGTCTTGACACAGTGAAAATATTACTCTACTAATCATGAGATATCATTTGATTGCAAGTTAAACAATGACTGAACTCCTTAACTTTGTAATTGTATTTTCTAGAAATGTGTAACAAATATTTTAATGATCAAAAATTTTCAAAACATGAATTTTAATATTTTTATATCCTTGTAAAAGAATTTATAGAGATCTTAAAACTAATTTATCATCTAATTAAAAGTAAACTCCTTCCTTGAATGGTACTTTCTTGGTTGCATAACTGCTCTAGTTAATTCTTTTTTTTTTTTTTTAAATATTTTTTTATTAAATTTTAAAAACTTTTAACAAAATTATAACATAATAACATAATAACTCAACTGAAAACAAACAAATAACATATTTAACAATCACTACAAATAGCTGCTCGGAACCCCCCCACCACCACATCCTCCAACAACCTAAACCCTCTTCTATCCTTCTAACTACATACTTTCGCCTTTCTGTACATCTTCCCTCCACTCACCTCTATTCCCTATCTCCACCCTCTAACCCTCTACACATACCTAACCTTCACTCCACCTTCCTCACCATCCAATGCGGTGTCCAGAGTTTGCCCGAACGCCCTAAAAAAGAAAAAATCTATTCCCTTAATACCCCCAACTACAGTTGAGAAACATAATCTATTACTTATTATCTCCCTCCCCCCTCCCCCCCAGGCTTCCCAGAGTGAATACAGAGTAAGAACGCAAGAAACCCCGCTAAACTACTATTTTATAACTATTTTATAACTATTTATCTGTATATCAAATCTAGTTCTTTCAGTTGATATTTCTTACTGCTCTAGTTAATTCTGATTACACAACATGTTGCTTCTTTTAGAGTTATAATGGGAATTGCTTAACAAAAACAGGAAAGCCCCATGGGGTGCGATTATTTTGCCCCACTTAGGTGCACTGACTGTTGATTCAGGAAAAACATTTTTTTTTCAAAAGCTGATAGTTTTAAAGCATGTTGATATCTGTCCTGATTCATAAACAGAATGTATAACTTTGATTTATATATAATCAGGTCTTGTTTTTCTTAAAGTATCTTAGCTCTGGTCCAATATGTTATCTGAATCTGAATGAATAACTTGTACTTAAGAAACCATTATTGCAGAAATGTTTTATACTGTTCTGGTTGTATTTCACACTTTAGACCCAGAATTGGAGATACAAAAGTCATGAGCCTTGTGTTATTTCAATGCATACAATATATACATTGTATATGTGTGTGTGTGTGTGTGTATAATGTGTATGTGTGTGTGTGTGTTTGTGTGTGTGTGTATATACACACACACACACACACATATACACACACAACACTATATTTGGTCCAAAGACTGGTTGATTTGGTTTTTCATCTCCTGTGCATTTGTCGGCTAATAATATTAATTCATGGTTAACATTAAGACATACTTTTCATTTTAAGAGCATTTTGTTAGACAGATAATAGCATACTTTAATTGTTCCAAGTATGACCAGTGCTTTAAGAAAAAGATGGGAGAAGACAAACTTCTAGATTCTACATTCCAAAGAAGTAGATAGTGTATTTTTAATTTATTATCAGAAGTATTTTTTTTCCTCCATGTATTGGCTGCATGGAGCTTCAGTAGTGATTTTTTCATGGATAGGATTCCTCTAATGAACTTGATCTGAACAAAACAAAGTTGAGGGCATTCTTGCAGGTCGTGCTAATTTTTTAGTGTTATTTAAACAAATCATATGACTAACATGAGACTGGTATAAAATAGGAATTGTTCTTTTTGGTAATTATTGCATTTCTGGCTCTCTCATAGGTGGAGATTCATTACAGCTTGACACGCTTTTAGACTGGTGGAGAGACAAGAATGGCTCCTTTTGTTCACGGCTTATTATAGTCTTAGACTGTGAGAATGCTCAGCCTTGGGTTAAAGAAGTCAGAAAAGTCAGTGACTTGTATATCGCAGTGCAAGGAGCAGAACTGGCTAAAGTAGTAGACATAGAAGAATCAGACTCTCCCCATCTTGGTGATTTCACCCAAGATTGGGTTGAATACAATTGTAATTCTAATCACAATATCAGCTGGTTTGAAAAGGGACGTACTGTGAAAGCCGTGTATGGAGTGTCAAAAGGGTGGAGTGACTACACTTTACATTTGCCAACTGAAAATGATGTTGCCAAGCACTGGATGATGTATTTTCCCCACATCACATACCCATTGGTTCATCTTGCAAGCTGGTTCTGTGGGCTTAATCTCTTCTGGATTTGCAAAATTTGTTTTAGGTGCTTAAAACGATTTAAAATGAATTGGTTTCTTCCTACAGTATTGGATACAGGACAAGGCTTTAAACTCATCAGATCTTAACCTAAGAACCAGAAATGAGAGCTCTCACAACTTGAAACAGGATTGACTTATAATTTTTTATTTCTTACATTTTACTTTTTGAAGAAATGTTGTTACCCATGTAGCCATATTCCTTTTTGTATTTTCTTGAGCAAATACAAGATTTCAGAAAAATAAGAAACTCTTTTGAAAACAAAAACAGCATAGATGTTAAGTGAAATTTGTAACCAAATTGGATTTGAATTCCATAAGAGCCATTAAATGTGACCATGGATTTGAGAGACAGCTTTGTGTGCTTTTTTGCATTGCAGCTGTCTGATATAAATTTGTCAAATTTCACATTTACTAAAAACTGTTCTAAACATTCCATAGGACAAATATATCTGTTTCAATCCTAGGTCATCGGAAGAGAGATTATTGAATCGTGATCACCTTTGGTTTTGAAGGGTTTCAAAACATAAAGCAACAAAGAACTAAAATAAATCAAGTTATGGCAGCTAGGTAGCTGTAATTTAATTCATGTTGGCACTTTAATTCATGTTGAAATGAACTAAAGTGAATGTTACATTTTTCCATGAAATGTTCATGTGCATGTACATAGGAGTCTTCTATCCTAATCCTAGACAAACATACACGGGAGTAAGTATTATTGGAGCTTATTCTTAGGATTGGAAGTATAATGTTTTGTCTTGGAAATGATGCTGAAATTAATTTTTGAATATTTCAAGCCTTAATTAACACATCATAAATAAACTCAGCAAAGCTAAACTCAACAAGGTTAAACTGATATTTTTCTCTGATTTTCAGTGGAGAAAGCAAAGCATCTTTTTATTATATTTTTTCTTCACACTGAAACACAATGATTTTAGTTTAAAAAAACATTCTTAAGCTGCAGAATCTTTTTCTTTGTGGAGCTAGAAAATAATTGAGTAGTAACTAAAATACATATATGAAAAAAACAAGGTATCTTCAGTTCATTTTTTTTGCTGGTCAATTTTTAGTTGTAACTATTCACTGAATACTAATGATTCATGCAACAGTTTTAGAACTATAAAATTAACATAAAGTATCCCCACAAACCCATTTAATGTTTCTAATTATGTGAGTTAAATGGCTTGTTTTCACCTCTCTTTTACCTTATAAAATGTACAGCACAATGAAAGCATCTAGACTAAGATAAAGCTGGCAATATCTGGAGATAATATGATATAATCTGCATTCTTACTTTAACTTTTTAAATGGAAATCTGTTTTGTAATTATTGATTACAGTATTTTACTTCATACTTTTGTCAAGCACTATAAAAATAGATTCACAGTGCATTAAGTGCCACTCCTATATTTATCCAAATTACTATCAGTTACTACAGAATTTTAATTTAAAATGTGCATTAATAGTAACAATACAGCTAAAACCTTACTAATTGTACTTTTCTTACTTAAGCTGTGTTTCTGTTTAACAGTTCATAGTTTGACAGATTCAGGAACTGGGAAAAATTATTTCTCTTGCATTGCCTATTCCACTCAACAGCAATGGTCTACAAAGACCAATGCCCCTAAAGAAACCCACTTGCCAAGAGACAACATTCAGAGTTATAAATAAGATTAACTCCATGTTTTTTGGCCAATAATAACAAATTAAGCATTCTATGATGATTGAATCAAGATGAGAATCTAACTAAAAATCAGGATTTTTTTTTCTGCAAGTTCTGTGCATCCTTTGCCAAGAGATGCCAGAATGAAAATAACCTAGTTATTAAATAACCCATGTTTTATAAATAATATGAGAGAGGTAATTAGGCCTAAATGAGATCAGAGTACTTTTGTCCTAAAGTGCAGTTTCAGCCAAAAAAAAAAATCAGTTTTAATTTCAAGTTGTCAGGACTCATTAAACACTAGGTGAAGCAGAGAAAAACATTCCTTGAAAGTGGTTTCTGAAACTAGCTATTATTTAAAATATTGTTTTAGAATTTAGTATTCTTGTGCTTAATGAGTTAGAACTAGGGGCATGATAGCAGTGTTCCAATATATTGCCACAATGAAGAGGGAGTCAAGGTATTCTCCAAAGCGCCTGAGGGCAGGACAAGAAGCAATGGATGGAAAATAATCAAAGAAGCAACCTAGAACTAAGGAGAAATTTCCTGACAGAACAATTAATCAATGGAACATCCTGCTTCCAGAAGTTGTGAATGCTCCATCACTGGAAGTTTTAAAGAAGAGACTGGACAACTATTTGTCTGAAATGGTATAGGGCAGGGGTGTCAAACTCACAATGTCACGTGATGTGTCGTGACGTATCGTGACTTTTTTTCCATTGTTGGCAATGGGGTGGACGCGGTTTCGCCATGACGCATCCGGCCCGCAGGCCAGCAGTTTGACACCCCTGGTATAGGTTTCCTGCCGGAACGGGGTTGGACTAGAAGACCTACAAGGTCCCTTCCAATTCTATTATTATTATTATATTTCATTTGTTCTCCTTTTTGTACACATTTCCTATAACATGCAAGTACTGATACATCCAAGTAATTTGGATCTAGGTGGAAAGTATATTAATTATATCTACAAAAGTACTAAGCCGTTTTCTTGGTTATATAGCTGCATTCTTTTCTCAGCATTGTTTTATGTGGATTATTTGAGGTTTTAGTGTGCTAAAATTGATTAAGAATTTAAGCCTGAATTTACTGTCAGCAATGAATAACACTTTTCTTGGAAAAAATCCTTGTTAATCAGTTTTTTTAACTTATATTATAAAAGTATTGATTATATATGTATGACTTGTTTGTATATTTTTACATTTTTGTCTCATTCTATATTCAGCTATTTAATTTTGTTATTTTTTGTTAAACTTAATTGGATTGTATAGAAATGACATAAATTAATTTTCTCCATCTTTCGAGGAGCATGCACTAGGCAAAGGGAGATGTAATAATTTCTTGGTTATTTTCTTTTAATGAGATGTAGCCCTTTCACTTCATAAAATTTTCTTTAGTAAAACAGCACCCATAGTTAAGAATTGTTCTAAAATCTAGTCAAATCTGTTTCTCTGTCAGTGGATTCAATTTTATCATTTGGGATGAGAAAACATATATAAAATTAATACAGGTAATCCCCGAGTTATAAGCGTTCACTTAGCGCTCATTCGAAGTTACATGATAAGCGCCCCCTAGTGTTTACAAGCAAGTCCCAAAATTACGAATGTTGCAGCACCGCAGCAGTTGTTCGCTTTTATGAACAACTGCAGAAGCTCTGCAACATTCACCCTATCCCCCCGTGTTCCCCACAACTGCTTCCCCCTCCTATTCTGCCATGCCAGATTCACCTTGCAAAATCCTCTGACGTAATTTCTTTGCCTTTGAAGAAGAGGAGAGGAGAGTTGATGGAAGCTCCCAGATGCTGTAATATCGCATGAGTTCAGGCAGCCATCCCTCTTACAGAAAATGGGTGCCTGAACTCTTGTGAGATCATGGACCCCAGAAACTTTGATTTTCAGGAGAAAAGTGTTTGTGATACCACCACCAGAACACTTTTTAGCTTTGCCTGCCTGCAAATGGGGCGCTTGGGAATGGAGCAAAATGCTTCATTTCAAAGCATCCCATTTGTAGCCATACAGAGCTTCTACTCTCCCCAAGGTCTCCATCCGCCTAAAAAGTGTTTGAGCACCTATGGAGCGCTTTGAAACAGAGCAGAATGGAGCATTCCAAACTGTCCCGTTTGCAGCCAGATGGAGCTTCCAGTCTCCCCAAGGTCTTCGGCTAAAAGTATTTGAGTGCCTATAGAGTGCTTTGAAACAGAGCAGAATGGAACATTTCAAAGTGCCCCATTTGCAGCCAGATGGAGTTTCCAGTCTCCCTAAGGTCTCCATTCAGCTAAAAAGTGTTGAACACCTGTGGAGCACTTTGAATTGCTGCAAAACAGAACGTCTCAAAGCACCCCATTTGCAGCCAGACGGAGCTTCCGGTCTCACCAAGGTCTCCATCTGGGTAAAAAGTGTTCTGGCAGTGGCGGAAAGGTATTGGGTGGGGAGCAGGAGACAGACACTGCAAACATTTTTCACCCCCAAAATCAAGTTTCTGGGGTCTATGTTCTTGCAAGAGTTCAGGCACCCATTCTCTGCAAAAGAGGATCAGTGCCTGAACTTGCGCGATTTTACGGCACCCAGCAGTTTCCATTGACTCTCCTCTCCCTCAAAGGCAGAAACCACCGCAGAGAAGATTTTTGCAAGGTGAGTCTGGCATGGCAGGAAGGGAAGGGGGAAGCATTAGGTTTCTTGTGGGTCGGGCAGGCCTTGCAGGCCTGTTTCATCACTAGCCCCCCCCATGACCTTCCCTACACTGAGATACCTCGTGTGCACTTAACAAATTGTGCATTCGCCGACGCATTCAATTAGCGAATGCGTGGGAGAAGGCTGGGAGTGATCTCTTTCAAGGTATGAGATTCACTCCCATGAATTCTCAAGTTACAAACGGAATGGGCAGGCTCCATTACATTTGTAACTCAGTTACCTGTAACTGAATTTTTACCATTAATTTAAGGTGATTTTGTACCTGCCTTTAATTTCTCTGTATTTCCTAATATAACGTTTAACCATATGGAAAATATTTTTAAATCAGCCAATGAATAATCAACTTTTCTTAAAACCTTAGCTGGGTTTTGAATACAAACTTGATTCAGTCATTATTATGTTTATTAAATTCAGAATTGCAATTAAGCATCTTAATATATATGATTATACAGTTTCATTGAATAACATTTAGTGCAAGATTCAGCATACTCAGAATATTCAGAATGAGAACAAAACACTAGAATGTTACAATGTTCAGGGCATTAATAATGTTTTGGCAAAATATAATTTTCTCACCGTGAATCTGACAAAAAAAAAGTTAGTGGAAATGCAGTAAATTAATTGTAGAGTGTCTGAATTTTAGAGCAAATTCTTAGATGAGAGAAACTCATCTCTTTCTTGTTTTCAAGTACCTTTCTTCTGTTAGGAATCAGGAGAAACTCATTCCTATATTGGAAAATATCAGAAATAAGGAATTGCAATTTAATAGGTGGACCTTTTTGAACTATACTATACAAGATAGAAAGCAGCTGCCTGAATAGAATATTGGTGCTGGAGAAATATTCCTATTTTGGTTATAAACAGAAAAAACTAGGTGTACTGGAAAATAATTTTTTTAAAAGAAAATCATAACATGATTTTTTAAAATCCATTCAGTGCAATAATTTTTGGAAGCCCTATGCTTAGAAAATATGTCATATAGACTAAAACTATAAATTACAAACCTCCATAAGCATAACTTACTACATTAATTAAAACTAGTCCAGTAGCACTTTTTCCAACTAATACATTTTATTAAAAAGCCAAATTTATAGCCAGCAAAAGTGTATGCTTCTTTAAAAACGTGTTAGTCAAAAAAGGGGCCAACAGACATTTTGCTGATTTTTTTTTGCTACCATAGACAACACAATTCTTCTGCAATGCCGCTAGAACACAAAACCAATCATAAGTCCCAAGAAAACAAATCGAACAATGAGGTAGGGAGTAATGAGAGAAAAAAACTCAAACAAAAAGTAGAAGATGCAGGAAACATACCCACGGACAGGCATAAAAATCTTAAATGCTTATGTACAAATGTTAAAAGCTTGGGGAACAAACAGGATGAACTAGAAGCAATAGTACACGAGGGTAGGTATGATATAATTGCCTGGTGGGATAAAACCCATGACTGGAATGTACTGATGGATAGATACAAATTGTTCAAAAGAAACATCTACAAAAACAGGAGGTGGAGTTGCACTATATGTAAGAAATCATTATACAGTATATCTACAGAAAGGCACATGATCAAAGATAAAGTCCCTCTAGAATCCATATGAGTCAATATAAAAGGAAAAAAGAGTGATATTGCCTAGGGGTATATTACAGGCCACCCAACCAATCCAAAGAAATAGATGAACATTTTGCCAACCAGTTAACAAATGTATGTAGGAAGCATACCACAGTAGTAATGGGAGACGTCAACTAACCAGATATCAACTGGGAGACAAACTCTGCAGTGAGTGGGAGATCAAACAGATTCCTAACCAACCTAGCCGATAACTTTTGTCACCAAAGGTGGAGGAGGGAACTAGACATAAAGCTATACTGGATTAATCCTTACAAATAGATAAGAAGTGATAGAGGGAATTGAAATTGCTGGAACCTTGGGGGTAGGTGACCACGTCATATTGGAATTTAATATAATGCAAACACTAGCAATAGAAAACAATCCAATGTTTTAAACTTCAAAAGAGCCAATTTTAACAAACTCAGAGAGAACCTAAGAAAGATCCCTTGAATACAAATCCTAAAAAGGAAAACAACCCAAGAAGTGTGGGAAACCCTGAAAAATGCAATCACAAAAGCCCATACCAGCACAATACCACTGAGAAAGAAAAACAAGAAATCCAAGAAAAAAACCAGCATAGCTGCACAAAGATCTCTCTAACTGAAAGACAAAAAGGACAAATACAAAAAATGGAAAGAGGGGCACATAACCAAGGCCGATTATCAGCAGACAGCCAAAACATGCCAAGATGAAGTCAGGAAAGCAAAGGCTCAGAATGAACGAAGACTTGCAACAGAAATCAAGGATAATAAAAAAAAAGTTTCTTTCAACATATTAATAACAAGAAATAAGAGGAAACTAGGCCCACTAAAGAGAGAAAATGGCAAAGAAATTACAGGCAACAGGGAGAAAGCAGAGCTGCTTAACTCATACTTTGCGTCAGTCTTACATCCAGTTTTGATCACCACATTATAAAAAAGATGTTGAGACTTTGGAAAAAGTGCAAAGAAGAGCAACTAAGATGATTAAAGGCCTAGAGACTAAAACATATGAAGACCAGTTGCAGTCTGGGTTTGGCTAGTCTAGAGAAAAGAAGGATTAGGGGGGATATGATAGCAGTATTCCAGTATTTGAGGGGCTGCCACAAAGAGAAGGGGGTCAACTAATTTTCCAAAGCACCAGATGGCAGAAGAAGAAACAATGGTTGGAAACTAATCAAGGAGAGAAGCAACCTGGAATTAAAGAGACACTTCCTAACAATGAGGACAATAAACAGTGGAACAGCTTGCCACCAGAAGTTGTGGGTGCTTTATCACTGGAGGTTTTTAAGAAGAGATTGGACAGTTACTTGTCTGAAATGTTAGAGGGTTTTCTGCTTGAGCAGGGGGTTGGACTAGAACAGGGGTCCCCAACCCCCCGATCCATGGACCAGTACCAGGCCGCAGCATACCAGCAACCGGGCCACACAAACAAGCAAAGCCCCATCCGCAAGATGCAGGCAACATACAAAACCACGCACCCTCTCTCCATGCAGCCAGTCCCTGTGCCCAAAAGTTTGGAGACCTCTGCACTAGAAGACCTACAAGGTCCTTTTCAGCTTTATTCTGATTGATTGCTAATATGCACTCTATAAGATGTATATGAAAGAAGTAGTATCAATTCAGGAAACAAGAATTAAACCACTAATTGTCACTATCATTTCAAAAGAGAAGTCTTGAAATAATTAGAAATGTCTCAGATCTATTCTTCAATGCAGTGATTTATTTCAGTTCATGATTATATAGCTTATTTGTGTGTCTCGTTGCATTGTGAGAAGCAATAAGATGCACATGATGTAAATATATTATTATAAAAAGGTTTGCTGTCAACACAGATTGCATTCTGTTTCTGTGTTAATATAATTGACCAAATACTTGATGATGCTGATTGTTCCTTTTATTGTAAAGAAGTTTCTTTGTGCCCACAAACAGCTGTTTATACCTCTATGAATTTATACCTTTATTATGTTGACATTACATTGTGAAAGAGCACTGCACAAATCCTAAGAATTCTTCTTAACATCTGGCAAAAAGAAAATATATTTTTAGGAACAAAATTATAATCCTAATATATTCTGAAACTGTCAAAGGAATTTTAGTAGATTTACTTTTTTAGAATTTCATCTATTCTTTTTATCCTTCACTAAAAATACTAGAAAGAAGATAGAGTAGAGTAGAGTCAGGGGTAGAGTCAGGGAGATTGAATGGAGCTGAGCATTTACTAGCCGGATGCCCTTCCTGATCCCTATGTGGAAATTGCAGCAGATATTTTCTCTTTGCATCCTGATAGGGAAACATCTGTGACTGACTAGGATTGAACTCTCAACTTTACGAGTGGGAGACAAGCATCTTCACCACTAGCCCATCACACCACTCAATAATCTTTCTAGATAATTGACCCAATTTTATTTTAAAAAAGAAATTGCAGAATCTTTCCAATATTATTTTAGCTTCATAAATAATCATCTTCACGTCTCTTTGAAAAACAGCTATTCCAATTCCATCTTCCCCCTCCCAACATATACACAAAGGAATTTGAAACCCTTGTTAAGTGTTGTCATGCATTATGAAAACACAGATCTCAGGAATCCAGACATTGCACTAGAGGAGCGAGCTAGTGATTTATACATTGACAATGCCTATTTTGAAGGAATGATAGCCAGTATCAATTCAAGAGATTCTTTTTACATCCCTTCACTGGATTTACATTCTACACATTCTTGTTCTATACTATACCTTTCTTTACCCCAAGTGACCATCTTACCATGAAAGTCGATTCATTCTTCACAAAACCCAGTCTACTGGCTTTGATGGTTTCTTTGAATATTTCCTGGTTCCATTTGCTTCGTAAGTCTTTGGTTCTTCATCTTCTACAGAGAACGGACATTTGGTCTAGTCAGCAGATTTTTATATCTAAGCATCCTTTGAACAATCTCAAAATTAATTGATTTCTATATTTGTTTCAAAATAAGTGTTCTTATATGCTGGATTAACTGTACATAAATTTCAGTTTGCCTTTTGATATATGGATTCCCACCATGTGCTGATAATGTATGATGTATAATGTATGTATAATAAATGTGGCGCACATTCTTGTTTCCTTCTGCAAGGTCTAACTAAACATTATGAGACAAACTCTGCAAATTATTTTAAAGTTGATCATAACAACAGGAAGAGAATAAGAAGGAAGAGCCAAAGAAACAATCATAATATTGCTACATTATGAAAGATTTTTTTTAAAAAAGTTATAAGAAAAATAATTACCAAATCCCCATGTTAATGATGAACTCAAGTCTTTCTTCCCTAAGCACAGATACGGATATAAAAAAAGAGTAAATGTTATGATGTATTATCAAAGCAATGACAAATAAAATAACACCTTTATATTTATTTATGAAATAACTTTATATATTACACCTTTCAAATTAGCATGTGCCCAGGGAAATACAATTTAAAAATATACTAAAACTGCCTTATAAAATTAAAGGGAAGAATTCTTATACAGAGAAATTTGGAAGTGGCTCTCAAACTGAGGAACAGTAATACATATAAAATAGTATAGTCTTTCTTCCCTTCTAAAACAATATAGGGAACTAATCCCCCATCCCTAGGGAGGAAATTCCACAATTAGCATGTTAGTACTTCAAATTAATATATAAGTAAATATATGTAGTCCTTAACTTACATCAGTTTATTTAATGACCATGTAAAGTTACAAAGGCACTGAAAAAGTGATTTATGACCATTTTTATACTTACAACTATTGCAGCATCCCTATGGTCACATGATCAAAATTCAGACACTTAGCAACTGATTCATATTTATGATGGTTAAAGCGTCTTTGGGTCATGTGATCACCTTTTGCGACCATCTGACAAGCAAAATCAAGTCAGATTCACTTAACAACCATGTTATTAATTGCAGTGATTCACTTAACAACTGTGTAAAGAAAGGTCATAAAATGGGGCAAAACTCACTTAACAAATATCTCACTTAGCAACACAAATTTTGGGCTCAATTGTGGTTGTAAGTCGAGGACTACCTGTAAAATACTTATATATGTGTGTGTCTGTATATGTGTGTAAATGTGTTATGAATCAAGTCTCTCACATTAATTTACACTGAAGAATGGCTTCCTCGGCTAAGAAACAGAGGTGGGCACTACCACATAGAGTCAGACAGACTGGGCAGAGGAAACCTTAACCTTTCTTTATACTCTTGATAAAACAGATCTAAATATTTTAATCAATTAAAAATATATCTAATCATTTGCCTATTTCTTAGAAAGGATTGTTTTTGGTAGAAAGAATAACCCCTTTAATAAGATTCATTTCATACTTATATATATTTAATAGCAATAGCACTTAGACTTATATATCGCTTCACAGTGCGTTACAGCCCTCTCTAAGTGGTTTACATAGTCAGCATATTGCCCCCAACAATCTGGGTCCTCATTTTACTGATCTCAGAAGGATGGAAGGCTGAACCAAATGAATAAATACAAAAACTCTAGATTTCCCATTCTAGATTAATTTCCCTTCCCTGTTCTTGCATACACCTGAGATAATGTTACCGTAAATCATAAATGAAGTATTTGTTATTCCAAATAATTGTTCTTATGAGGATTTTTATTGGTGGCTTCCTTAAAATTTAAGTGATACATTCATTATAATCTTCAAGATGTAATAAATTCAATGGAACTTCTGACCATGCAATAATCTAGTCAAATATATGAGAAACTGTAGACTTTGTGCTGTGTAGTGGGATTGATTAAACTATAAGTAGTCTTTGATTTATGTCAATCACTTAGCAACCATTTTAAGTTATGATGGACCTACCAAAAACTACTTACAACCAGAGTCCATAATTCAATAGCTTGGCCATTCTGCGGTCACATGACCACACTTTGGGCACTCATCAACCATCTCACATTTACAGCCATTTGCAGCATCATGCAGCCACATCAGCAAGATTTATGACCTTTTCTTCTAGAAACCGGAGTTTACTTCCTGTTTCCAGCAAAAGCCACCATAGTGAATAATGACAATGACAATGGTATTCACTTAATGATCATGCCAGTTGCTTAATAACTATGGCAGTCATTTAACAAACACCACAAATAAAGGTTGTAAAATCAGGTTGGTCATGTGATGATCTGCTTTATGGCCCTCATGACTTTGACCGTAGCTGCCAGGTTTGATTATGGTTGTAAGTGGAGGAATGCCTGTATGCATTATGTGGGAATTCACCACGTTCTCAGGTTTTCTTTCTAAGCTGTTAAATTTTTCAAACATGTTGAATATGTTAAATTTGAAGGCTTATCATAACTAACAAAATTAGTCACTAACAAAAGCAGTACTATTAATAATAATGGTAATAATTACCAGATCCCCGTGTTATTGATGAAAATGAACTTGAGTCTTTCTTCACTAGAATATCAGGCCAGGGTTCAAGCATATTTTAAAAAGACAGAGCAATAAATAGGGAGAAAAGAGTGAATAATCTATCGTAATAATAATTTTTCTGCTGCATTAAATAAGCATGATTACACTGGGATAGCTGAACAATTATTTAAAGCCATAAAGCTTTTCATGCGATGTGAATAAAGATGTGACCTAATATAAGCTGAAAGAATACAGAATCAATTAGAATTCTGCTGCACATCCATCTTCCTGGATACATTGGAACTTTAAGAAGATCCTGGTCCTAGAGCACGGGTGTCAAATTTGCCACGTCACATGACATGTTGCTATGTATCACAACTTTTTTTTTGCATTGCCAGAGCTGGGGTGGACGCAGCCTCCACATGATGCAACCGGCCGACGGGCCAGCAGTTTGATACCCCCGCCCTACAGGGTTTTGCCCTTCCATAAAATAGCTGCCATTTAGGCCACTGCTGAACTATTTGTATCTAAACATGACATAAAAGAAATTGTAATTTTGATATTCCTGGGAGCTTCAGATTATTGACCTTAATTACTGTGAAATCAGAGAAAAACTATTTAAAATGCATATTTGGGTTTTCCTTTGCTTATCTTTGACATTAATTAAAGTTGATTTGATTCTTCTATTATTCTAACAGCTTCTGTAATTGGCAAGTCACAAATATATCCACAGTTCAATGAACAATAGAAAATTCACAGTAAAATAGTTAAATAGGGCAAAATTGTGAGAAATTAAGTGTCTCTGTAGCAGCGGTGCTTGCTATAAATCATCACCATCATCAAATTCCCCTTTGACAAAGACAGCTTGGAAGCCTACAATCCTAACTACATTATTATATAGTATAGGAAGACGATATCTAGAAAAAAAGATTATGCCCTCTTAACTTATTCTGTTCAAAAACCTTTGCAATATTTACCACTAAGTCCTATAGCTGATTGCCTGACTGCTTCTGTATATACTTTTCTTCTTTCTAAGGATGTATTGTCAGAATATGTTGCAAGAGATCCACATCTAAATGATTTCTTTGATTGTCCCACGTCTCTGGTTATGTTTGCTGCCAGTTCAGGAATACAACAAACAAATGCATTAAAGAGTTAAATAATTAAAGAACAAAAAATGAGTTATCTTAATTAACCAATTCCTACTAAAAAAGAAATAAACCTAATATGAACAGCATTCACTGTTAAACTTGTACCCTGGATAATATAGGGAATAATTTTCAAAGCCACTGTACTTTATACACTTTTCTACATCCAATCAAGTAAGTACAAAATCCAATATTTACAAGATAGTAAAGAAATCAAAGTAAGATCTAGTAAACTCATCTATGCCAGGGAAAAATATGTTTATTATTTTTTTTTCTGAGACTAAAACTACTAATCAGGGTTATATAACCAAGGATAGGCTGAATAATGCAATTAAAGTAAAGGAAACTCACAAAAGGAAGCACAGTAGCTTTATATACATTCACTCATTCTTACAATTGGCTGCATATGTAGCTCCATCAAAGAGGTTGATTTCTGTTATGGTGTGAAAAGCATTTAGAGACCACAAGAATCTGTAAAACAATTACTTATAGCTTTACTATCTTCTTGCACAGTTATAACAAATATGGTATTAATTCACTACATCCCTGTTTTTCTTCATTTTTCCCTGTCAGAATTTTGAAGGGTCACACCATCTGAAACAGATACAGTTCTGATTAAAAAAAATAGGTTGTATCTGCAGATAAGTGATACATGTAGATGGTATTATTCTGCACATGAAAATGGAGCCTGCAAACACACCCATACACAAGACATTGTGAGTTGGGCACTCTAGTTCCCTCAAGAGAGGTGGGAATGCCTTGAAGCCCATCCTTTACTATCTCTACTACACATTCCATACTTCCAGGGCAACTATTCAGTGAATATTGCCTCTAGCAACTTTTTCTACAGAAATCCTCTATCGTGTTGAATTACTCAGGAGCAAGCAAAGTGGCAACTTCTTCTCATTCATTCCATCTTATCATAACTTCCTTGTGCTAAGATTATTTTTTAGAATGAAAGTCACAGATTCAATATGAATTAAAGTCTTTCTTATGTATGTATACTAAGTAAACAGGAATTGAGAAAACAAAAGATAGGGGGGAAATGAGTGGAAATGCTTCCACTCATGGCTGAAATAAACACACACATACACACACACACTAAGCTCCACAGATACATTCCAATGTATATCTGATTTAAATTAGTTTATTACTGCATTTTTCCTGAATCTCAATCTCACTGCCAAGTCAGGGCTTTGCTTACATGCTGAGTGATCCAACTGAAAAGAGAGTCAATTGCTCTTTCCATAAAGGAAAAACACCAAAGACAAAACAGGAGTTGTCATCTTCTTTTTGGAAACCAATTGAGAGAACAATATTCCTGTTCCTTGCTGGCACTAGCATTTATCTCACTGGGCACTGACTTTGTCCATCAACTATCTGGATTGACAAGATTAAGTTTGATTGGCAGGTCAGATTAAGATTTTTCTTTAACTCTTTCATGTGTAAAGCTATTCGGATGGAAGGTCTCCCTATTCATTATGGTATATAACAACAATTTCACTGATGCTTATACTCACTTATCATAGAAAGGGAGCATTTTAGGATGATAAAAGTCTTCCACATCACAAAAATCCTTACTGTCCCAAGAGAGAGCTAAGGCCTAATGGAAAACAGACACAATTATATATTTCATAGCTGGATAACTACAGTGATATTTGGAAAATATAATTAGATATCTGAAATGTAAGATTTGAAAAATTATCATTGAAGTTGAACTTGATTTCTGAGGTCTTCATTCTCATGTCTTGGCCACAGTTCAGAACTTCTCTGTTATTGGTTTTTTTCAGGATGTGGTTTTGACTTCCTAATCTAGCCTATACTCTTGATAACACCTGGTGATTTCCAGTTAAAGTGCTATCCATGTCTGATCCTATTTAGCTGTTCAAGTTCAGCTAAATGCAGTCATCTGGCAGGATTTGAAAATCTGTACTAGATTTTAGAAGTGTAAAATGTTGTCTCTTTATTAAAGGTAAAGATCTCTCTTTAAAGGTAAAAAGGTAAAGAGAAGTTCCCTGAGGATGGACTGAAAGCTTGGAAGACAAAACCTCTGGCCTTGGTGACCGACCAGATTGGATCCTGCAACATTATCCTGAGACACATGGAGCCAGTTTGTCTGAAGACAGTTCCATGGTCATGTGGCTGGCTTGACTATACACCAATGCTTTTATCTTCTCATCAAATGGGAACTTATTTATCTACTTGGATTTGCATGCTTTTGAACTGACAAGCTGACAGGAGCTGGGGCAAGAATGGAAGCTCACCCCATTACATGGTACTTGGATCTCGAACTGAGAACCCTCCAGTTGATGAGCTAAAGTCTTAACCATTTGGCCACAGTGGAGAATCACATTTTGGTAACAGGATAAAGAATCTTGGTCAGGTTTTCCCAACCTGGTGTTCTCCAGGTAGTTTGACTTGAATACTGAGAAACAATAGCCAATACAACAAACTACTTTATGCAAAGGCTTAGCAGTCTGGAAAAGGTTTTAATGCTGAGAAAGGTGGAAGGAAAGAGAAGATTAGCAACAAGATCAGTCAGTTACAACAGGGGTGTCAAACTCGCAACGTCACATGACGTGTCACGATGTATCGCAACTTTTTTTCCATTGCCAGCAATGGGGTGGGCACAGTTTTGGCATGATGCATCCGGCCCATGGGCTGGCAGTTTGAAACCCCTGAGTTACAATGATGATGAGTGCACCATTGGCAGATTTGAAAAAACAGATTAGGGATCTAACCTGTTAGATCATGGAGAAAATCTGTGTGGCACCAGCAATTTAAAATGACTTGTTGGCATATAATTAATCAATCCTTTTAATTATGTGTGGAAAAAATAAGAATAAAACCATATATATTTTATTTTGATGAAATAAGAGGCTGAATATATTCCATTATGTTGTTGTGTAGATATATTTGCAGACTTTTTTGTAGTCATATAATTGTACAAACATATCAAGGAAAGAAGGAAATTTAAAAATGAGTTATACTCATTTTAGAGCTTGACATTGGAAAGAAAATTTAAAAGAATTAAAACATAATAGAAATTACTTGCTTTTGCAAAATTAGTATGAAATAAAAATCTATGTGAGTTTTTCCTATCAGAAAATAACATCCCAATCTAATTATGCAATAGGCTGCTAGCTGTGAGCATCTGTGCTTTAGTTCATTCATTGTCAGATCAGGAATATTGTCATTTATAGAGAATGCAAGAAACTACACTTCTGAACTACTAAATCTTGAAAAAATCATGAATGACTTCCAAAACTCACACATGCATTTTACAAGTGTTTAATTAATATTTTATTCTAATTTCTGTCACTATGGTGATAAAGCCCACTGTATTTCATTTTGCTAAATTAATTTATCAGATGAAATTTTCAATGTGAAAATTGCTAAGTTGGCTATAACCTTATCAATCATTTATGGCAAGGAATGTTTAGTTGCTCATGATTTGCTGTATTTCATCTACCACTCAGATACCATTGTCAATGGCCATACCAATTAGAGCAGCAGTTCTCAACCTGTGGGTCGTGACCCTTTTGGAGGTCGAACGACCGTTTCACAGGGGTCGCCTAAGACTATCGGAAAACACATATTTCCGATGGTCTTCGAAACCGCTGGCTCCTCCGCCTCCAGGGCGCCCTTCTCCAACAGCACCTGCTCCTGCCGCCGTAGCGCCATCGCGCATGCCCGATGCTGCCCTGGGATAGCTCAGCGACCGGTCTGAGCCGAGCCGGGTCTGGGCCGCTGCTGGTGCTGCTGCTGGGCTGCTCCGCCGCTGCTAGTGCTGCTGGCTGAGCTGAGCTGCAGCGCCCCTGGCTGCCCTCTGTGCCATGCAGGAGCCTGCCCTGCGCCGCCCGGCCAGCCTCCCTTGCCGTCGGAGGCTGCCTCAGCCCTCTGGCGCCCGGCGTGGCCATTGGGCTGCCGGGCAGAAGCGGCTCCATCCCGGCTTGCCGGGCTCCGGGCCTCAGAAGCGGCCAGGGGGTGGAGAAGAGGGTGGGGCGGCGGCGATGCCCGCATGTGCGTCGGAGGTCAGCGGGCCGGGAGGGGAGAAGCGGCGCCTTTTGAGTGGGAGCTAGTGCTCCGGCCGCGCCCCTCTTACGTGCAATGGGCTGTGTGGCGTGGAAAGGAGCTCCCAGACCCCACCACTGTGATGGCGCTCAGGAGGCTGGAGGGGCGGGTAGGTCCCAGGGGGGCGGCTGGGAGAAGGCAAGAGGTGCTGGGATGAGGATGGGGGCTCCAGGTTGGCGGATGTAAGAGGGCAGCCGGCAGCTCCAAGGCACGCGGATCCCCCGCGCAGCTTCCGAGGCCCTGGATGTGCTGCCCCTTGGCTCTCCAGCAGGCTCTCCGCCAGAGCCTCCCCCCTCCCCGGGTAATTGTGCGGAGCTGCTTGTGTGTCCTTGGCAGAGCCTCCCCCCTTCAATCTCTCTCTCCTTCCTTCCTTCCTTTCCCCTTCAATCTCCTTCCTTGTCCATCTCCTTCCTTCCCCCTTCAATCTTCCTTCCTTCCATCTCCATCTCCATCCCTTGGCAGGTGTGAGAGGGCAGCCGGCGGCTCTGAGGTGCGCGGATCCTCCGTGCAGCTTCCGAGGCCCCGGATGTGCTACCCCTTGGCTCTCCAGCAGGCTCTCCACCAGAGCCTCCCCCTCACCCCGAGCAATCGTGCGGATCTTCTTGTGCGCCCTTGGCAGCACCTCCCCCTTCAATCTCTCTCTCCTTCCTTCCTTTCCCCTTCAATCTCCTTCCTTCTCCATCTCCTTCCTTTCCCCTTCAATCTTCCTTCCTTCCATCTCCATCCTTTCCCCTTCAATCTCTCTCCTTCCTTCCTTCCCCCTTCAATCTCCTTCCTTCTCCATCTCTTTCCTTTCCCCTTCAATCTTCCTTCCTTCCTTCCATCTCCATCCCTTCCCCTTCAATCTCTCTCCTTCCTTCCTTCCTTCCTTTCCCCTTCAATCTCCTTCCTTTCCCCTTCAATCTTCCTTCCTTCCATCTCCATCTCCATCACTTCCCCTTCAATCTCTCTCCTTCCTTCCCCCTTCAATCTCCTTCCTTTCCCCTTCAATCTTCCTTCCTTCCATCTCCATCTCCATCACTTCCTCTTCAATCTCTCTCCTTCCTTCCTTCCTTCCTCCTTCAATCTCCTTCCTTCTCCATCTCCTTCCTTTCCCCTTCAATCTTCCTTCCTTCCTTCCATCTCCATCCCTTCCCCTTCAATCTCTCTCCTTTCTTCCTTCCTTCCTTTCTTCCCCCTTCAATCTCCTTCCTTTCCCCTTCAATCTTCCTTCCTTCCATCTCCATCTCCATCACTTCCCCTTCACTCTCTCCTTCCTTCCTTTCCTTCCTTCCTTCCTTTCCCCTTCAATCTCCTTCCTTGTCCATCTCCTTCCTTTCCCCTTCAATCTTCCTTCCTTCCATCTCCATCTCCATCCCTTGGCAGGTGTGAGAGGGCAGCCGGCGGCTCCAAGGTGCGCGGATCCTCCGTGCAGCTTCCGAGGCCCCAGATGTGCTGCCCCTTTGCTCTCCAGCAGGCTCTCCACTAGAGCCTCCCCCCCACCCCGAGCAATTGTGCGGATCTGCTTGTGCGTCCTTGGCAGCATCTCCCCCCTTCAATCTCTCTCTCTCCTTCCTTCCTTTCCCCTTCAATCTCCTTCCTTCTCCATCTCCTTCCTTTCCCCTTCAATCTTCCTTCCTACCATCTCCATCCCTTCCCCTTCAATCTCTCTCCTTCCTTCCTCCCTTCCTTCCTTCCTCCCTTCCTTCCTTCCCCCTTCACTCCTTCCTTCTCCATCTCCTTCCTTTCCCCTTCAATCTTCCTACCTTCCTTCCATCTCCATCCCTTCCCCTTCAATCTCTCTCTCCTTCCTTCCTTCCTTCCTTCCTTCCTTCCCCCTTCAATCTCCTTCCTTTCTCCTTCAATCTTCCTTCCTTCCTTCCATCTCCATCACTTTCCCTTCAATCTCTCTCCTTCCTTCCTTCCTTCCTTCCCCCTTCAATCTCCTTCCTTCTCCATCTCCTTCCTTTCCCCTTCAATCTTCCTTCCTTCCTTCCATCTCCATCCCTTCCCCTTCAATCTCTCTCTCCTTCCTTCCTTCCTTCCTTCCTTCCTTCCCCCTTCAATCTCCTTCCTTTCCCCTTCAAGCTTCCTTCCTTCCTTCCATCTCCATCACTTCCCCTTCAATCTCTCTCCTTCCTTCCTTCCTTCCTCCTTCAATCTTCCTTCCTTCCTTCCATCTCCATCCCTTCCCCTTCAATCTCTCTCCTTTCTTCCTTCCTTCCTTCCCCCTTCAATCTCCTTCCTTTCCCCTTCAATCTTCCTTCCTTCCTTCCATCTCCATCTCCATCACTTCCCCTTCACTCTCTCCTTCCTTCCTTTTCTTCCTTCCCCCTTCAATCTCCTTCTTTCCCCATCTCCTTCCTTTCCCCTTCAATCTTCCTTCCTTCCATCTCCATCTCCATCACTTCCCCTTCACTCTCTTCTTCCTTTCTTTTCTTCCTTCCTTCCTTCCCCCTTCAATCTCCTTTCTCCATCTCCTTCCTTTCCCCTTCAATCTTCCTTCCTTCCTTCCCTCTCCATCCCTTCCCCTTCAATCTCTCTCCTTCCTTCCTTCCTTCCTTCCTTCCTTCTTTCCCCCTTCAATCTCCTTCCTTTCCCCTTCAATCTTCCTTCCTTTCTTCCATCTCCATCTCCATCCCTTCCCCTGCAACCTCTCCTTCCTTCCTTCCTTCCCCCTTCAATCTTCTTCCTTTCCCATTCAATCTTCCTTCCTTCCTTCCATCTCCATCTCCATCTCCATCTCTATCATTTCCCCTTCAATCTCTCTCCTTCCTTCCTTCCTTCCTCCTTCAATCTCCTTCCTTCTCCATCTCCTTCCTTTCCCCTTCAATCTTCCTTCCATCTCCATCCCTTCCCCTTCAATCTCTCTCTCCTTCCTTCCTTCCCCCTTCAATCTCCTTCCTTTCCCCTTCAATCTTCCTTCCATCTCCATCTCCATCCCTTCCCCTTCAATCTCTCTCCTTCCTTCCTTCTTTCCTTCCTTTCCCCTTCAATCTCCTTCCTTCTCCATCTCCTTCCTTTCCCCTTCAATCTTCCTTCCTTCCATCTCCATCCCTTCCCCTTCAATCTCTCTCTCCTTCCTTCCTTCCTTCCTTCCTTCCTTTCTCCTTCAATCTTTCTTCCTTCTCCATCTCCTTCCTTTCCCCTTCAATCTTCCTTCCTTCCTTCCATCCATCTCCATCCCTTCCCCTTTAATCTCTCTCCTTCCTTCCTTCCTTCCTTCCTTCCTGCCTTCCTTCTTCAATCTCCTTCCTTCTCCATCTCCTTCCTTTCCCCTTCAATCTTCCTTCCATCTCCATCCCTTCCCCTTCAATCTCCCTCTCCTTCCTTCCTTCCTTCCTTCCTTTCCCTTTCAATCTTCCTTCCTTCCCCTTCCCTCCCTCCCAACATTTTTGAGCAAGGAAGAGTAAGCTTCTCCAGTGAGCATTGCTATATTGTTTTTGTAATTCATCACTATGCTTTCATCATGTTCAATTTGTAACAATGAAAATACACCCTGCATATCAGATATTTACATTACGATTCCAAACAGTAGCAAAATTACAGTTATGAAGTAGCAACGAAAATAATTTTATGGTTGGGGGTCACCACAACATGAGGAACTGTATTAAGGGGTCGTGGCATTAGAAAGGTTGAGAACCACTGAATTAGAGCTAATGAAACGTCAAGTTCAGCAACAGCTAAAGCACTACAATTCTCTACCTCAGCCAGAGAAGTGGTCACATAATATAGCTAGTTCCATGAGATGAGAATAATAAATTATTCTGTAACAAATAGGCATAGAAGCTAAGAATGGAAATCATTTTAGTAGCTCTATTTGTATTGCATCACACTTGTATCAGAAGCACCAAGGTACTTCCAGGTTGAAAGGATTAGCTGGTGACATCATCTTTGCCTGAGGGACACCCAGTCGGGGGCTCCTTTCATGTCCCTGACAGAGCTGGAGTGAAGAATGGGAGCTCATCCTACCCCAGGGCAGCAGTTGAGTGTTGAACACAGGTTTGCTATCCTCTAACCCAGCATCCTAACCACTTGAATCATTGTACTTTATTTCTATTATACCACCAAAGTGGTACCTATTTATCTACTTGCATTTGCATGTTTTTGAACTGCTAGGTGGCAGGAGCTGGGGCAGGAATGGAAATTTACCCTCACATGGTGCTTGGGTCACGAACTGCCAACCTTTCGGTTGACAAGCCCAGTTCTTAATCGCTATAACTGCCATCACGCTCCCTATATTTTTATAATACAACACTCATTTTTAGAAATGTTCGGTGTATGAATTTCATTGCTGTCTCAGATTACAAAACATTACTGAAAAGCTGATTGACTATTGAGAAAACTCAGACATTTTAATGATCTCTGCTATCATTACTGCATCCCTGCCCTAATAGATGTTATTGATATTATTCTTGGTTATAGGTTCAAAATGCTTTAATATTCTATGAGTGGTCCAAGCTTTATTTCATTAATACACCTTATTTTATAAGATATCATCAAGTCTGTTTTCCTAGGTAAACTTAGAAATCTCTTTTTAAAAAACAACTATAAAACTGAAACCAGAGGTTTTCTTTTTAAGGGCTGCTGGACACAGCTTGAAAGAATATTTGGAACTTTGTTATTATATAAGTTGACAGTAGAAGAATCAAGTATGCATAAAAATAGAAAGACATGTCAATTCCCACAGTGGAATGGATGGAAAAGTGATGAAGTTGGTGCAGATGGCAAAGCTGACTGTTTTAATTAAAGAGAAGAGCTTTGTTTTCACTTGGAAACTAGTTTTGGACTTTATGCTTGAAACAAAAAAGTGAAATTTTGATCTTAGGTTTTGATGGCTAGATCAACTTTGCTATTGTAGAAATGGCTTGTATCTACTAGAAATGTAAGGTAAAAAGATGAGGCTGTAACTGTGCTTTGTATTCTATTGCATCGTAAAGAGTTGGAAGTCACTGCTTTCTTTTTCTTTTTTATTACACTCCTTTTCCCTTTCTGATCTTTATTACATTTGTATTTTATATTATAAACTTTAATACAAAAAATTCTTTAAAAAAGAAATATTATTTTCCTCACTGGATTTAAGAGCAAGTGGAATATAAATAATTGTTCACAGCATTACCAGTAGTTGTGTCCATATATATGAGAGTAAACCATTATTTGTACTAACAAAATACAGTATATATTTCTATTAAGATTATTCTCTCACTAATTTGCAGTTTTAAAAAATACTCAAACCATAAATTCTAGGAGAATGGGATTACCTTTTCATGATCTTTATTTTTCTCTGAAGGCAGGCTACCCAAAGAGCTTAAAATAGCTCCCCTTAATATCAAAGTACAAACATGGGATGAATTCAGTTTGAAACTAGCATTCAAATCAACCAGGGCTCTCCTTTTTTCTTTTGCTGAGCTCCATACAAGAGCTCTGATACAGTATACATCCTAGAAAATGGAAAACATAATTTCAGCTCAAACTAAAAATATCCTATGACCTCAGTATTTTAACAGGGGTACTAGTTAAAATAGGACAAGAAAGATCTGAGTTAAATCCCCAGCCAGCCCTGAATTTTAATTTGTCCCAGTTGATAGCTCTCAGGCCATCATATTTCACCCATTGTCAAATAATTCATCATGGGCAGGATAAAAACTTAGAAAATACTGCTTTATTTCTTGAGCAGTATTATGTGTGCATAAAAGCAATCATAAAAGCAGCAAAAAAATTAATCTCAGAAGCAGATGGATTTAATAAACCAACTTTTTAAAAGCATTTAAAAGTGCATAGCAACCTTATTTAAAGCACATGATGATAGGGGATTGCAGACCTATCCAAGGAAGATATTTACAAATGGTGTCCTTATGGTCCCTTGAGGGACAACATCCACTGATCACTACTACATGTTTAATTTGATGATATCAGGTGCCAGAATAAAGTCAGAAAAATTAAGTCTGTGGGACATGAGAGTGAGAAACATCACTCAAATTGTGATCCCTTTGATTCCCCCCAGTTTCACTACCAAACAAAGATTATGAAACTAATCAAAATTAGTGGATAAAAATTAAGGGGACAGGATCTTTTATATATCCTGGCTCTAGGCCAGAGGTGTCCAACCTTGGCAATTTTAAGACTTCTGGGAGCTGGTGGAGTTGAAGTCCACCAGTCTTAAAGTTGCCAAAGTTGGACATTCCTGGTCCAGACTATTTCATTCAGCACCTTAAAGTGCATCAAGAAATCAATTTGAAGCTAATGCAGCTCCTTCAGTACAAGATAATATGCAAATTGCAGTGAGTTTTTGTCTGTTGCATTTTGAACTAACAAGAATTAAAGTGCTTTTCAAAATGTAGTAATAAATAGAATTATTGCCATTATCATGAAGTCACAATGTCCTCTTTGACAAATCTTGAATAAAACAGAGTATAATTTATCACAATATCTCAATCAAGCTATCTTTTACTCTATTTGAATGAAAAAAGGAGAAGAAAACCAGTGAATCTTATAGTCAGCTTTAAGAGGGACAGTGCTCCTACTTCTAACTGCTGAATAGACAAAGAATGACAGAACCCTGAATGTATAGGAGATATCAATATTTAACAAGTGAACAAACTTTTTCTTTCCTGAAAAATTGTAAGAGAAAATGGCATGATGGATGCCCTACTTCTTGCATACATTGAAAGAAAAATCATGCATATAATGCATGTACCAGAGCCAAAAAGATAGAGCTTCAAAATAGATAGCTAAATAGTGTTATATATTGAATATATATAAAGTTATGTTAATCCCTGCTAAAGTGAACCTAACTTAACTCCAACTGCTTGTGAAGCTAAAATGAAACTAATCTTTAGATGACCCTGTTGACTCCAACAGTTTTGAAGGAAAACTTTGAACATTCATATTTGGGCAGGTTTTTCAAGTATTGTGATTGGTTAAGGTCCTGTGGGCTCAGAATATAAATTACAGGCAATTGTCTGCAGTTCTCCAGTTCTAGTTTGAGTCAATAAATAACATTGTAACTGGAAGGTGTGGAGCAACAGATGGAGGAAAAATTAGAGGAAATTAGAAGTGATTTACAGGATCAAACTGTCTTGACACAATATCACCAGATGCAGATGGCTGTTAGAATCAGAGGCTTCAGAGAAATATCAAAGGAGACTCAAGAAGATTTAAGAAAAATTTTTGTTGAAGCTTTAGCAACTTTTTTGGAGGATACGGTTGAAAATGTGGCCTGGCAGATGGACCGTATATTTAGGATGAATTCACGTATTGCAGCACAAAGAAATTTGCCCAGAGACATTGTGATATATTTCAGTACAAGAAAATTTAGAAACTGGGTTCTTACTAAAGCTTATAATAAACAATTAAGTATTGCTGGTCAAGAAGTACAGGTTTTGAAAGAGATACCTCCCAAAATGTTGAGATCAAGGAAAGATTATGCTTTTTTGATAGAGGAGCTCAAAAAAAGAGAGATACAATACAGGTGGGAGGTGCCAACTGGACTTTCTTTATTTTTCCAGAATAACAGATATCGTTTAACCTCAGTTGCTAAAGCGAAGGACTTTTTTGAGAATATATTGATAGGTGGTAAATTTGCATCTCCAAGACTTAAGAGGGCAGCTCTTGAAAAAGATATGGAATCATCTCAACTTATGGATCTTCAACTAATTTCAACACCAGACAAGGACAAAGAGGTAGCAGCGGATCAACCAGTGCAGAGCATTGATATTTTTCAACCTTTGGTTGCTGAGAGGCCCAAGGAACAAAGGCATACACGTGAGGCTATCAAGACTACGGATCAAAGAGAAATAGCACAGCCAATTTACATAAAACAAGCTGCATCGACATCTTCGGAAGCCATGGGAGCAAGGCCTAAGAGGAAGGAGGAGGTGGTTTCGGCTTTGCAGAAGCTTTCACAAAAAGGTCATGTCAAATAAATATTTGACATGGAATGTGAATGGTTTAAATTCTCCACAGAAGAGGAAGAAGATATTTCACTATTTGAAGCAATGTAAAAATGATGTAATTTGTTTACAAGAAACTCATATTAGAATTTCTGATCAGAAATATTTGATAAATAATAGGTTCGGTACACATTTTGTGGCAGCATCTCTAGAGAAGAAAAATGGAATTGTTATTTATGTTAAAAATCATATAAAAGCTAAATTAATAGAAGCAGATAAGCAAGGTAGATTTTTAGCTATTGAAATTTTACAAGATGGGAAGAAAGTTCTCTTGATGGGTATATATGCTCCAAACCAGCAACAAGGTACATTTTATAAGTTATTACATAAAAAACTAATACAATTGGATTATAGATCTTGTATTTTGATGGGAGATTGGAACGGTATTCTTGATGTTGGTTTGGATAAGAAAAAGATCTCATCTGTTCCTCAATCGCGCTCTATCTTGCCTAAATCTTTTTTTGATATTAAGGATGATTTTAATCTGTCAGACATATGGAGAGAAAGACATGGTAGGGATCAAGAGTTTACTTTCTTTTCTGATAGACACCAATCATTCTCTAGAATTGATTTTATTTTAACTACTAGTGATTTTATATTAAGTTTAAAGAAAGTAAAAATTTTACCTAATGTATTGTCAGACCATAACCCGGTTATGATGGAATTAATGACTGGTCAGTTTACTAGAAGATCTTGGAGAATTAATGAAAATTTGTTTAAATATGAGGTAAATGTGGAAGAATGTAAAAAGGCCATGAAGGAATTTTTTATGTTAAATATGAACAGGGGAACGGCAATAGAAACTGTGTGGGACTCTAGTAAAGCTCATATGCGTGGAATTTTAATTGAATTGAATATAAGGCATAGACGTAAACAAGAGGAAAAAAGGAGAGTGTTAGAAGCAGAAATAAAGAAAAAGGAGTTATTATTAATAAAGAAACCAGATGATAGTAATATTAAAGAAGGGTTAAAGATTTTACGGAAACAATTTGATATGTTGATGGCTGACCAAGTTGCCAGGAATCTACAATATGCTAAACACAATACATTTTTTAATGCTAATAAACTTGGCAGATGGTTGGCTTATACATTAAGGAAAAAACAAAAATCCCGTATAATTGAGAAGGTAGAATATAAGGGGCAAGAAGTATTTCAACAAGAAATTATCAAAAAAGCTTTCCTAGAGTTCTACACCAAATTATACTCTGAAGAGAAGGTTCAAGAGAAAGAGATAGATGCCTTTTTAGAAAATCAAAATGTTTTGAAAGTTACACTGGAACAAAGAGATAGATTAAATGCACTGATTACATCAGAAGAGATTATTGCTGCAATTAAGCAATTGAAAATGGGAAAATCTCCTGGAACTGACGGTTTTACAGCGATTTATTATAAGTCTCTACAGGAAGAAATGGTTAAACCTATGAGAGAGTTATTTGTAAATATCCAGAGGGGGGTCGGGTACCACCTTCATGGAAAACGGCTTACGTCTCCTTGATTCCTAAAGAGGGTAAAGACAATGTTCAAGTGGAAAACTTTAGACCTATTTCGCTGTTGAATACTGACTATAAGATTTTTGCAAAAATTTTGGCTAATAGATTAATGACAGTTTTAACTCAAATAATTCATCCGGACCAAACTGGTTTTCTACAAGGGCGACAGATGAAAACTAATGTTAGACAACTTGTTAATATACTAGAACATCTGGATAAACATATTCAGGTGCCGGCAGTTCTTATGTTTCTGGATGCGGAAAAAGCCTTTGATAGATTGAACTGGTTATTTTTGAAAAGACTTGTAGTCAAGATGGGAATGGGGGACCAGTTTATCAACTCTATATCAGCAGTATACCAGAAACAAACAGGGCAGATTATTGTGAATGGTCAATTAACAGATTCATTTAATATAGAGAAAGGTACCAGGCAGGGTTGTCCTCTATCCCCTTTACTGTTTGTGTTAACTTTAGAGGTTCTACTGAACAAGATCAGAGCTTCAGATGAATTAAAAGGTGTTCAGATTAGGCAACATGATTATAGATTATGCGCTTTTGCAGATGATTTACTTGTGACATTAACGCAACCAATACAGTCAGCTCAGAGGTTGATGGAGATTATTCAAAACTATGGAAGAGTATCAGGTTTTAAATTAAATATATCCAAGACAAAAATGTTGGTTAAAAATCTAGGTGATAAATTAAAACAGGATTTGGAAAGAATAACAGGGTGTGAGATAGTTAAGAAAGTTAAATATTTAGGAATTTACATAGAAGCTTCAAATGGGAAATTGTATAAGAATAATTATGAACTTTTATGGAACAAAGTACAATTAGAGTTGGAGAATTGGAAAAAATTACAATTATCAATGTTGGGAAGGATAGCTGCAGTCAAAATGAATGTATTGCCGAAATTTTTATTTCTATTTCAAATGTTACCAATACTTAAAAAGGACGGAAATTTGGAGGAGTGGCAGAAAGGTATTAATAGATTTATTTGGAATGGCAAGAAACCAAGGGTTAAATTAAAAATTATTCAAGAGAGAGGTGGTTTGAAAGTGCCTAACTTTAAGCTATATTACTATGCAGCAGTCCTAGTAGCAATAAGTGATTGGATTAATTTAACTAATGAAAGAATATTGAACATAGAAGGGTACGGACTATTGTATGGGTTTCATGCGTATTTAGTTTATGATAAAAAGTTGGATAGGGGTTTTAAAGAACATTTATTGAGAAATTCACTGTTGCGTGTCTGGAAAAAGTATTCTTATAAGTTAAATGGTAAAATTCCTTTATGGACAGTTCCCAGGCATGCAATAGAGAGTATGAATAGATAACAAATCCAGGATGTGGTGCCCTATGAGAAGCTTTTAATTAAAGAGGGGAATAGTTTAGAATTGAAATCATTAGAGAGGTTAAGGGAAGAAGGAATAGCCCATAATTGGTATTCACATATGCAATTTCAGGCTAGATGGCAAAAAGATGTTAAAATGGGTTTTTCTTTAAAGGATGGAAAATTAATCCAACAAGTTAGAGATCAAAGAATTATGCATATTAAAAGATTATACGATGTTTTAATTGAAATTGATTCTGGAAATGAACTAGTTAAAGATTGTATGATTAAATGGGAAGGTAACTTTGGACATCCAATTATGATGGAAACTTGGAAAAGGATATGGGTGAAAAATGTAAAATTTACACAAGCTCAGCATTTAAGAGAAAATTTTTATAAAATGTTTTATAGATGGCATTTAGACCCAAAAAAATTATCACTTATGTATCCAAATATGCAACCCAAATGTTGGAGATGTGATTCTATGGACGCTACTTATTTTCACATTTGGTGGACTTGTAAAAAAATTAAGGCTTTTTGGATAAAAATATGGTGGATTCTTCAAAATATATTGAAAAAGCGTATTGAATTTTCACCACAGTTATTTTTGTTAGGTATTATAAAAGACTGTACCACCATAGAGACTAAGTTGATTTTGAATCTGATTACGGCGGCAAGACTGTTGGTGGGACAATATTGGAAGACATCTGAAACACCATCTATTGAAGAATGGACGTTAAAAGTCGTGAATTTGGTTGAAATGGCTAAGATATCTGCATATTTGAAAAACCACTCAAATGAACAATTTTTGATGGAGTGGAAAAAATGGATAGATTATACACAGAAGAAATATCAATTGAAGGAATTATATTTGCTTTATAGTTAAATAATTATGTATAAGTAGTTTAGCGGGGTTTCTTGCGTTTTTACCCTGTATTCACTCTGGGAAGCCTGGGGGGGAGGGGGGAGGGTTTTAATAATAGTTATCTTATGTTTTTTCAACTGTTTTGGGGATGGATATTTTCTTTTTTCTTTTTAGGTAGCAAGGGGTTGCTCGGGTGGCCTCTGGGCACCACATTGGTTGGAAGAAGAAGGAGGAGTGAAGGTTAGGCAAGTAGGAAGAAGGTATGAGGGAGAAGGATGGAGGTGGGAGGAGGGGATGGAAGTAGAGAAAGGTATAAGTAGGTTGTTAGAGGGGAAGAAGAGGGGGTTAGTTTTGTTTTAGGAGGATGTGGTGGGGAGGGGGTACCGAGCAGTTTTGTTTGATTGTTTGGTAATTGTATATGTACATAATTGTTTACAGTTGAATTGTTATTTTATCTTTTGTTAAAAATTTTATAAAAATTAATAAAAATATTTCTAAAAAAAAACATTGTAACTATGCTGGTCTGCTCCTTGCCTACTGAAGCCCACTACACAATAGTGGCGACCAAGGTGGGATCCTGCAGAGGAGAGAGCTGCTGCTAACCAAGAAACTGAAATCACTGGGTAAAGAGCCCCGGCAGGCCTAGTTCTCACCCCCCCACCCCCCGCTTACCAGTAAGCCACACTGGAGGCACGCTGAAATCACTGGGTGTCAGACCAGTAAAGAGCCCTGGTGGGACCACACTCCCCACCCTGCCTGCCAGTAAGACACACTGGAGGCACAGATACCTGAGGGATCTGTTTCCAGGATCCCAAAGTGCAGCACAGCTCCAACCACAGCAGTACAGGCATTAACGAGCACCACAGGGGCCTCCCCAAAATGGTTAAATTGGGAAAGCTCAACAAGTTCGATATTACTCATCCGGAACAGTGGAGCTCATACATCTCCCAAGTAGACATCTCCGGGCTAACTGGATCACAGACAATGGCCTGAAGGTGACAACCTTACTATGTGTCTGTGGACAAGCCATGTTATATATCGCTGAAAACCTGATAGCACCAGCAAGTATAGAGACTGGCCTACGCAGATCTCAAGAAAAAAATTAAGGGAACATTTTTAGCCGAAATTCTCAGTAATCGCCTGGTGTCATGTATTCGAGCAACGTGAGCAGAGATCCGGGGAATCTGCAGCAGAGTTTGTGGTAGCTCTTCGCCAAGCTTCGCGCCAATGCGAGTTCCCTGACCTGGAAGACCATCCGACAGACAGGCTCATTTGTGGCTTGCATAATAAGAATTACAGCAGCGCCTATTCGCCATGGAGAAACTGACTTTCCAAGATGCATTGAAGGAAATCATGGTGGAAGAGGCTGCCAGAGGAGCAATAAAGACTCTCCGGCCACCTAAAACACACACCAGCCCCATAGCGATCCACCAAGAGAGTGAAGAAATCGATCATTTGCAGAGAAAGCCACCCAGACGGCCACGCTCCACAGAGCAAACAACTTCCCCACAGAGCTGTGCAAGCTGCGGGGGACAGCATGAAAGAGTGCAGATTCTGCACAGCAGTATGCCGTGCCTGTGGAAAGCAAGGGCATCTTGCCAGAGTTTGCAGAGGTCATCAGAGGGAAACGAAACCTGCGACACAGCAGTACAAGGGGAAATGGCCCCCAGGACAGAACAGAGTTGAATACTGCTCAGGAAGGCATAGCATCCAACGCACAGGGGCCTAACGTTCCATCAAAGAAAAGATAAGACTCCAACTAAGACTGCAAGGGGTCCCATGCTCCATGGAGCTAGATACTGGATTGGTCCTGTCCATTATCTCCTCCAGGACTTTCAACCACATTTCCAAACGTAGCCGATGGCAGGTCCCGCTCAAATAATCAAGCTTAGTGCTAACGGACTTCCAGAATTGCCTTGTTCCCTTAAGGGGGGAAGCTACTATTAGAGTATTCAGAGAGTTTGAGGGTCCCCTCAGCATAGTGGTCATAGAGGGACAGTGTACCAACCTCATAGGACTGGACTGGTTTGAGGCCCTGGGCATCAGGGTGACAGGCATCCATCGAACACAAATAGCTGATCTAGCAGCAGTATGTCAACAATATGCTGACGTATTCAGCACTCAACCTCGATCCAGCAGTAACTCCAATCCGATTAAAACTGTTCAGGGTTCCTTTTGCATTGAAGCCAAAAAATGATGCAAACTAGACACGCTGGTACAGCAGGGAGTGCTCCAACCGGTGGACTGTAACCAGTGGGAAACTCCAATAGTGACCCCAGTTAAGCCTAATGGGGACATCCACATCTGCACAGCCTAGAAGTGCACCATAAACAAGGCACTACAGCAGCATGCTTACCCTGTACCAGTAGTGAGCCACATCCTCACTTCGCTCCAGGGAGGCCGAATCTTCGCTAATTTAGACTTCGCCCAGGCTTACCAGCAGCTACCGGTAGACAATGCTACCGCAGAAGCATAAACAATCATCACACACAGAGGTGCATTCCGAGTGCGCCGTTTGCAGTTTGGGGTAAGCGTAGCACCAGGGTTGTTCCAAAGTATTATGGAACAACACTGAAAAACATTCCTGGCATCTGCCCATATTTTGATGACATCCTGATCATGGGGGAATCAGCGGCAGTCATGGCGGAACATCTCCATGCAGTACTCCAATGTTTCCATGAGGCAGGCCTAAAACTCAAGAAGGAAAAGTGCCAGATTGGCGTGGAATCCACAGAATTCTTGGGTTTCCACATCGATGCTGCCGGAATCCACCCATCTGACGCAAAGCTAAAGGCAATTCAGCAAGCCCCCACACCAAAATCCAAGGGGGAGCTACAAGCATTCCTGGGCTTGCTCAGTTTTTACCACTCATTCTTACCACATAAGGCTGCCTTGGCAGAACCGCTACACTGCCTACTGGACAAAAAAACACCCTGGGTCTGGTCGCGCACCCAAGACACAGCATTCAAGGCAGTAAAATCATTGTTATCATCGGACTCTGTCCTAGCTCATTTCAATGAAAACTTACCAGTAACATTAGCTTGTGACGCTTCACCATACGGCATTGGGGTATTACTAAGCCACAGGATGCCAGATGGTAGAGAGGCCCCCATCACATACTATTCTAGAACGTTATCATCGGCTGAAAGAAACTATGCCCAGATAGACAAGGAAGCCCTCGCCATAGTGGCTGGCAATAAGAAGTTCCACGACTTCTTATATGGACGAACGTTAACCATCTTTACAGACCACAAATCTCTGCTTGGTCTCTTCACAGCAGACAAACAGACACCGCAGATTCTGTCACCACGAATGCTATGATGGTCCATTTTCATGGCTGCATACTCGTACCGACTAGTTTACAAGCTGGGTAAAGAAATGGGCCACACTGATGCTCTCAGCCAACTGCCTATACCGCAGACTGATCCAGACCCAGACCCTGCTTATTGTATCCTGGTGATCCAGGACCTTCCTGAAGCACCCCTACATGCAGGGGACATTGCAGCTGAAACCACCACAGACAGAACGCTTAGCCATGTTCTCAACTGGGTGTTAAGGGGATGGCCAGAGACCTGGCCAGGCCCTGAGTTCCATCACTACGCTTCTCGGAAAATGAACTGTCGGCCCACAAGGGATATGTGCTGTGTGGTAGCAGGGTCATCATTCCACCCAGTCTTCGCTCTAGGGTGTTGGATTCCTTACACGAGAGGTACCCAGGAATTGTTTGAATGAAGGCTCTAGCCAGGAGCTATTTGTGGTGGCCAGGCCTGGACAAGGACATTGAGAATCAAGTAAGGAGTTGCCAGGCCTGCCAAGAAACCCAACCGGAAATGCCACAAGCACCAGTACACTGCTGGGAGACCACACACACCCCATGGTCTTGTGTGCACATTGACTTTGCGGGCCCTTTCCAAGGACAGGTGTTCCTAATTGTAGTAGACAGTTATTACAAGTGGTTGGAAGTGGCACCGGTCTCATCAATGACAACAACCAGGGTCATCCAAGAGTTGTGTTGGCTATTCGCCACACATGGTCTGCCAGATGTAATCATGTCCAACAATGGGGCACAATTCACGGCAGGAGAGTTTCAATCTTTCCTCAACGCCAACATGATTTGGCATGTAACATCCGCTCCATTCCACCCTGTGACCAACGGTCAGGCCAAACAAATGGTCAGGACCACAAAGGGATGACGACTGGGGACTGGAATCACTGCCTGGCAAACTTCCTCCTGTGTCAACACACAACTCCCAGTACAGCAACAGGTCACAGCCCAGCGGAGCTGAGGTGGGACCGCCGGCTCACCACGAAGCTCGACCAACTTCACCCAGACAGAGTATCGGCAGAGACGGCTCAATCAAAGCCCCCAGCTGGGTGAATTGGTCTGGGCTAGGAACTATAGAAGTGGGGCACCTTGGGTGGCAGCTAGGGTAACTTAGATAATGGGGCCCTTGTTATTCTGGAAAATGATCGTATGGTCAGAGGCCACATTGATCAGTTACGGTGTCAGCAGGCTTGGCCAGTCCCAGGTGAGGATCCCGAGGTTTTGTCAGACACACAAGAGAACTGGTTTCCTCTGAGTTTGCCTACATCACCCGTGACCGCCTCTGGGGAAATGGAGGTACAAAAGGCCATAGAGCCGCCGTCACTCACTGTGACCTAAACGGCCATCACAACTCTGTTCAACTGAAGATGGACAATACTCCACTTGAACAGGACTCTCCAGTAACATTGTGGCGGTCCACCAGGATCCGCAGGCCCCCGGCCTATCTCAAAGACTATGAATATTGAACAGACTGAGGATGATAACTATCCTAGGAGAAAGGGGTGTTATGTATTGAATATATATAAAGTTATGTTAATCCCTGCTAAAGTGAAGCTAATTTAATTCCAACTGCTTGTGAAGCTAAAATGAAACTAACCTTTAGATGACCCTGTTAACTCCAACAGTTTTGGAGGGAAACTTTGAACATTCATATTTGGGCAGGTTTTTCAAGTATTGTGATTGGTTAAGCCCCTGTGGGCTCAGAGTATAAATTACAGACAATTGCCTGCAGTTCTCCAGTTCTAGTTTGAGTCAATAAATAACGCTGTAACTATGCTGGTCTGCTCCTTGCCTATTGAAGCCCACTACTGATTGATAGATAGATAGATAGATAGATAGATAGATAGATAGATAGATAGATAGATAGATAGATAGATAGATAGATAGATAGATAGATAGATAGACAGACAGACAGACAGACAGACAGACAGACAGACAGACAGACAGACAGACAGACCAGACCAGACCAGACCAGACCAGACCAGACCAGACCAGACCAGACCAGACAAGACAAGACAAGACAAGACAAGACAAGACAAGACAAGACAAGACAAGACAAGACAAGACAAGACAAGACAAGACAGACAGACAGATAAATAGATAATAAGTTTATGGAAACAGTTAAAATTTAAAAAGTCACATAAGAGCTAAGACCAAGGGGATGGATGGCATGGGAGTGAGGTCTTCTTATCCCATCAATATCTCCAGTAAGGAGCATTCTTATTGGGGCCCCAAGCCAACCAGCAACACCAGGTTTTTAGGCCCCTCTGGAAGGCCAGGAGGGTGGGAGCAGATCTCATCTCTGATGATAGAATGTTCCATAGGGCAAGGGCCATAGCAGAAAACACTCTTCTCCTCAACCCTGCCAGCCAAAATTCCTTAGCAAATGGGGGCCTCAGTAAGGCCCTTCCACTGGAGCAAGTGGGGTGGACTAATCCCACTGGGATGAGATTGCTTCTTAGATGTTATGGCATAACACCATCTTGCTTCTTTTGACTTCAACTCACCTCCTGCTGCAAACATCACTGGATATAGCACTTGAGAGACACTTTCCATATATTATGAATTGCACTTCTAATCTGATCATATCAACTGCTTGAATGCAGGTAGAGCAATTAATTCTATGGCACTTCATCTAATTTGAGAACCAATTTTCCTGAGATGCCTTTCATATAAGCAAATGAAACAGTTGTCAATCCTAATGCTTCACTAAAAATTTTCAAAAATGCATAGTTTACTATTTCGTTTCTTTAGAGAGGGGTTATATAAGAATTTTCATTCTTTTATTTATCCAACAGGTACCTTAACCTTTCTTGTTTCTATGAGAACAGAAGATCTAAAAATTGCCACAGAAATGAAGTTCTATAATTCTTGTTTCTTTACTAAATACTTCTTCATAATTTTGTATAAACCCTGCCTATTATGGCAAGTGAGAGGAACAACCTATTTGAGAAGACCTTCAATTGCTGTAGGAAAACATATAGCTAGAATATACAAATGTCTTCATTATTACTCACAGGATTTGAAGAATCTAAATTAACAGCTCTTGTGGAATCACGTATAGCTTCTTTAATCTTGCCTGGAAATAGAAACAGCAGAGAGAGAGACAGATAATGAATGGCTCACTCATCATAACATCAAACAAGCTTTACTGGTAGAAAAAGGTTTATTTTCACCTCACACACTTTTTGTCAAATCAGCAAAGTGACCTTTTGGGCTTCAAATATATAAATAACAGCTACTAGGTCTGGCTCATATGCAATATCAAGAATCATACAAACTAAAACTGAACCTTGATTAAGCCCCTGTCACTACAATATAGGAGAGAGAAATGGAAAGCACAGGTCAGAAACTTGACAGGAACTCATCCATATAGCATTCAGCTATTATTTTGAGTACACTGTGAACAGTTAATTTCTTCTAAAACTAGCTATGTTCAGCAATGGAATATAAAAATGATATATAGAAAGAGTAAAAACAAAGTAAACCAAATGGACCAAAAAAGATTTGAATACCATTATATCTGAAAACAAGTTATCATACTTCAACATTAAAAAATATAGAAACAGGTTAGACCAAAATCAAATATACTGTAGTTACATTGTACTTTGCTATATGCACTAATCTGATTGCAAATCAATCCAAAAGTGTCATATACCCCATTTCATTGTGAGTCCTCAACATGTGTGTGTACAAAAAAACCTACTGACATCTTCAGTTATACACAGATGAGCTTTTCTCCTACAGTTGTACTGAATGACAAACAGACTTTCTTCCTACAGTTGATCAAATAGTTTATAACAGAATAATAGAGTTGGAAGGGATTTTGGAGACCTTCTAGTGTACAACCACTGCTCAAGCCGGAGACACTATATATCATTCCAGACAAGTGGCTGTCCAGTCTCTTCTTAAAAGCCTCCAATAATGAAGCACCTACAGCTTCTGAAGGCAAGTTGTTCCACTGATTAATTGTTCTCATGGTTAAGAAATTTCTTCTTAGTTCTAGGTTTTTCTCTCTCCTTGCTTAATTTCCATCGTTTCTTTTCTTGCCTTCTGGTGCTTTGGAAAATAGGTTGACCTCATCTTCTTGGTGGCAGCCCCTCAAATATTGGAACACTGCTATCATATCACCCCAGTCCTTCTTTTCACTAGACTAGACATACTCAATTCCTGCAATTATTCTTCATATGTTTTAGCCTTCAGCCCTCTAATCAACTTTGTTGCTCTTTTCTGCACTCTTTCCAGAGTCTCAACATCTTTTTTATAATATGGTGACCAAAACTGGATGCAGTATTCTAAGTGTGGTCTTACTAAGGCTTTATAAAGTGGTCCTAGTACTTCATGTGATCTTGAGTTTATCCTTCCGTTAATGCAGTCTAGGATTGCATTGGCTTTTTTGGCTGCTGCTGGACACTACTGGCTTATATTTAAGTGATTGTCCATTAGGATTCCAAGATCCCTCTCACAGTTACTGCTACTGAGCCAGGTTTTACCTAACCTATACCTGTAAGTTTGGCTTTTCTTGCCTAAGTGTAAAACCTTACTTTTCTCTACACTGAATTTTATTTTATTAGAACATTTGTCCCATTTTGGCAGGAAGTAAAACTCAAGCAAAGTTTTTTCAACTTGGGATTTTCCACATGCATAGCCTTTATGTTCTTGTGATTTTCTTGCAAAATGTAAATATTCTTACTGCACAGAAAGGAAATTTAAGTTTATTGCCCACCATCCATACAATGGTCTAAAGTCTAAACAGAGCCTAAATGCATACATATTGTATAAATATAGGATATATTCAGGCCTTCAGTTAAATGCTCAGAAATTGTGAGTGTGGATGTTAGTCCACATTGTTTGTGTTGATTCTCACTGAATTTCAAACCAAATCTCTGTAAGATTTAAAATCGTAACACAGTTGTGACTCATTCCCTATTCCTGTTCTTCTACAATGCCAATGCAAATATCTATATCTCAATTTTATTGTTTATCTCACTACAAAAACAAGAGTTGAGTTGAAGTACAATTCTTTTTTAAAACATACCACATTTCACATATGAATAAGCTCTCCTTGCTAGAACAGGTATCTGATAGAAAGACCCAGAAGCACAACCAACTTGACAGACGTTCTGGCAAAAAGAAAACATGTGAACTGAAATAGGTAACCAGGTTTTCAGTACAGTGCACTGCTATGTCATTATATACATTGTCACTGCAAATCTAATGGAATTCTTGAGTAGTTTGCCTTAGTCCCACTGCTCTTTTATTTATTTCACATTATAGATCTTATTTGCACCAGCAGGGTTCTATCAGGTTACTACCTAAACTGTTCAGACTCTTATGGGGATGATTTATAGCATTACTCAAGTAGTGTTTCCATAATTATATCAACTTTGAAAAACATAAGAACTCAAGAGATTAGACAAGTAAAAATACAATAGCATTATATATATATATTATCATATACTGTATTTGCTTTCATTCTTTCAAAAGAGAATGTACTGTAGAAATGATTTAATTACATTACACTGGAGTTATAAAAGATAATACAACACAATAATTTCTGTTTTATCTATAATATAAACAGATCACAAGAATACACATACACACAAAAAACATCATGTTATTTCCTATTGGGGAAAGCATTATTATGAAAAATGCAGAAATAGTACAGAACATAAAGGCATGCTATAAGAAAAAATAAAAGGAAATATATGTAAATCCACTTTTCATCAATTCTATTCACTATATCCCTCAATAGTTTTACAGTTTTGCAAACTAGCCTTACTTCTGTTATCTCCATATATTGTTTTAAATACTGACTTCTGTTCTTCTCACTTGTCTTTTAAAGATCTCATCAACTCTATCCAATCACAAATTTCTAGGATTACCCCTTCCACTCAACCAAGTCACTCTTCTCCACATACTTGTTCCAGAACAGCAGTTCTCAACCTGTGGGTCGCGACCCCTTTGGGGGTCGAACAATCCTTTCACAGGGGTCACCTAAGACCATCAGAAAACACATATTTCTGATCATCTTAGGAACCAAGAACCCCCCTGCCCTGCTTTCTTTTCCAGCAACCGGAGCCCTTTTCCGCTGCCGCACTCCCATTTCCTGCCGGACCAGTGCCTTTAAGAGGGCAGAGCCGGTGCCGGGAAGTGGCATCACTTTCCAGACGAGAAGCTCTCCGGGTCCGTGAGCGGAGGGGCTGCTGCCGAGACTGCCGTTCCTGCCTCCTCACATGCCCCCTCCTCCCCGCCTGCCTGCCTCTGCCGCTGGGCCCAGGTGGGTAAGGGAGTGGGAAGGGGGAGGAGCCCCCCACGCATGCGCCTCTGAGAGGGAAGGGGGGTGGGGAGGGTGGCATCAGGCCTGCCCGCTCCGAGCCATGCGAGGCACCCTTCCGGGCCAGCTGAGGCATGCGCAGGCAGCTGGCCGTTGATCCGAGGCACCATGCTGTGAGAGCGCCTTCTTCGCCCAGCTGGCCCAGGAGCCGCTGCGGGGAAGGGACCAGCAGATGTGCCAGGCAAACGGGTGGACAGGCACAGCCTGCCCGACTTCCCGTGTTGCCCACTCACCCCCCCCAGACAGGAGGGGGGTGCCATTCAGAGAGCGAGGGGCAAGCGACCCCTGCAGCCCCCCACAGTCCCCCTCCCTGACAGCTTTGCGGGTGTTAGGGACCCGGTTGTGGTGCCCCTTTGACCAACTGGCAGCTTCGAGCTTCTTTAGGCGGCCTCGAAAGCCGCATCTCCTTTCCACTGGAAAGGGCGTCCATTGGGGGGCTCTTCTTGGGGACCCCCCCAGGGCTTCCCCCCTTCCCCAGCTCTCCCTCAACTGGGCGGGCTGGCTCCCATCGCCCGTTTTGAGGGAAGCTGAAATGACACCGAATCCAGGCTGGTATTTGGCGGCCTTGCGGCCCGTCCTGCCACAGCTGCCCGGGAGGAAGGCCGCCTGTTCGGCCACGTTGGCTTGAATCCCGGGGGTTTGATTGAAAGGTGATTAACGAACATTAAGTAACCACATGAAGATGGTTAAGTCCACAATGCATAGAGGAAAAAAAGGATACGAAAAGTGGTGGTGATTGGGATTTTCCCCCCTTTCTATAAATCATGGGCTGCCCATATGTAGGCAATTTAAGAGAGAGAAGTGAATGGTTCAGTTCCATTTCAGAGGCTTAAAACCATTGACAATGGATCATGTAATTAGAAATAAATATCTCACAATTTATAATTACATATTGTTTTTGTGATGAATCACTATGCTTTAATTATATTCGATTTGTAACAATGAAAATACATCTTGCATATCAGATATTTACATTACAATTCATAACAGTAGCAAAATTATGGTTATGAAGTAGCAACGAAAATAATTTTATGGTTGGGGGTCACCACAACATGAAGAACTGTATTAAAGGGTCGCAGCATTAGGAAGGTTGAGAACCACTGTTCTAGATTTTGACACTATTTATTCTCTCCACTCGTTCATTCCTAACCACATCTGATCTTCTTTTTAAAATAACACAAATTTCTTAAGTAAGTCATTTTTACTTTATTCAATTTATTTCTACTATTTATTTTATTTTATTTTAATTATTTTTATTTTTATTTTATTATTTTATTTTAACCCTCAGCTCACTGTCTAAGTGACTCAGGTTTCAGATTTCTCCCAGCATATCTAACTCTCATATAACAAAGTGAACAGAATCACACTTCCATTCACAGGCATTTTTACTTCTTTTGTTACATACTCATTCCTTACAACATACCATATACTACTACTTTTTCTATCAGCATTAATACACCTTCAAATTTTTCCGTGCATTTTCCTATTTTTAGAAAGCATTCTACCTGGGTATACAAATTTATCTATTTGCTCTGATTTTTTAACTGCTTTTGCATTACTTGCTATCATTCACTCCATTTTTCCTTTCAAATACAGCTATCTTGATTTTTGATAAATTTATTTTCAGATCTTCACTCTACATCATACAGACTAACATTTGCTGCAAATCATTTCAATTATAAGGCAACAGCAGAGCATTGTCTGCTTACAAAAGAACAGGCACCTGGCCCATTCATAGCCTTCCATTCTCACTAATACATTCTTCTCATCAATATGTACATACATATTAATAATATACATCATATATATTCTTGTCTTGCATCCCGTTTGGTTTGTACTTGTAGTATACTGGGCAAAATATGCCCAAACTTAGTACTTACTGTGCTTGTTGTTAGAACAATACAGTATGCTGTTTATAGTGTCAACACTGCAGCTTCATTTTCGGTTGCCACAGTGGAGAGGGGGGATGTGTGCTTTTAAGGGTAGACATAATAATAAGTTGTCCTGTGGGAACCAAGGTCATTGCTGCTTGGGTTTTGGTGGGCTGAGCTTTCTGCTAGAAAGCCCGCTAAGGTAGTTTATTGGGGAATGTGATTTATGATATACTACTGGGATGGGAAGTTCAACTTTATAACTTTGTAACAGTTGGGACGTAATTTTAGTCTTGGTTTCACTTTTGATCATGCCAATATGTTCTTTAAGGAAACCTTTTGCCTTGGAGTTCTGTTTTTACTGGTCTCATCTATCAGAACCATGACATTAAACCAAGACTCCAATTCATTTTAAAACACGGGGTCCTAAGTCCCAGTCACCCACCTAAACTTTTGGGAGGACGACAAAGACTCAGGGAAGACATCTAGATGAAGAAGAAGGGGGAATCTGTCGCTAGCCTCAGTGCAACGGCTGCGGTTGGAATGCAGGCTACAGCCCAGGCAGAAAGTGCAGCCCCTGCACACGGAGCAAGACCAAAAGCCTGGGAGATACCACTGGAGAGGATGGTGCGGCAGGAAGGAGCACTCACCCTCAGAGAGACTTGGCGAACGGATGCTGCCCTGTGTCAAGTACTGTATATTCTTGCTTTGACACCCTGCCATAGAGAAGCACCGTTAAGGCTGTGGAAGCTGAGTTCCCATTGCCCTCATCCCACAGACCTCGTTTGCCCATGCTGAGAAAGGCGAAGTGGCCAGCTGCTGGGGATGAATCAGGAGAATGGAGGTACCTGACTGCCATCCACAGCCATTCCGTTGAACGCTTGAGAGAGAAGTTTGATTGACTTGAGATGGGGGAAGTGGAGCCAATTACCCAGCAAGTGATTTCCAGTGGGCGAAAGGACAGGTGTCTCCAAGACTGTCCACTGCCACAGCAAAGCCCCAGTCCCATAGCGATGGCTTGTGCTGCCTCCCTGCTACCTAGACCAGCTTTAACATCAAGCCCAGTGCACTGGCAGAACCCTGGTCATTATCGATGCTCTGCCAGCCCTGACTGTTATCAATACCCTGGCAGTCTAGGATCCCAAACAAGAGCTTTTCAAGGATGGGATCTTCAGCAACCCCAACACCAGAGGCCAGGCATACAGCAAGCTTACTGGGGGCATTGACCTGTAGGCCCACCCCCAGTCAAGCCCACATTTGACGGGGATCCCAAGAAGCTGTCCTTTTTCCTGAACCAAGTGTGGGCTCACATGAATCATTATGCCCATGCTTACCCAGACAGGGCAATAATGGTTGGCGCTATGGCAGCGAATTTAGAAGGGGAAACAGCCAAGTGGGTGACTGGCCTGCACAACGAGCAGGCACCAGAGCTATGGGACTTCAATTTGTTTATGCGCGGGCTGACAGCCAAATTTGAAGATGAATCTCAAGTCCTACAATCTGAAAAGGACACCCACAATTTGAAGCAGAGGGGCCAGCCAGTGGAAGAATATGTAAGGGAATTCTGATGGGTGGCTGGATGGACCAGGCAGTGGCCTGAACAATCACTGATTCACAACTTCAAGGCCAGTTTGGACCACAATTTATTCCAAGTGTGCACCTACAGAGGGATTCCTGACCAGCTTCATGAATGCTGCCGCCTGGTTATAAACTTAGACATCAAACTGAACCACTACCAAAGACCCACAGCATCAGAATCCAGACCAAGGCAAGACCAAGTGAAATGTCAGGTGCCCCAGCGCCCCCCCACCTGCCATAGCCACTGGTTCCCTAGAGCATGGCTTTTCATCCAGTGGTACACATACCACTTGTGATACATTAACGAGTTCCAGGTGGTATGCAGCCCTGCCTAGCCAAGTGTAGTGGGGGAGGGAAAGAGCCAGCACAGGGAAGAACTTACTGTGAGAGAGTCCTCTGGAGCTGCAGGGTGGCTGGGGCGTGGCAAAGGCCCCAGGCTCATTTCTGGCTCACCCTCCCCCATGAGAAAGGAGGAGGAGGGGGCAGAGAGAGGAGAGGCTATAAAAGGAGGCAGTTTGGGTGGGAGAGGGAGAGAGAAAAAAGAAGCAGCCTTAGGAGGAGGTGGAGTCAGCTCTAGCTGCACCAAAGGGGAAAGAGGAGGGTGGCGGGGAGAGGAGATCAAGCAGGCCGGCCAAGAACCAATCTACAACTTCTGTGGCAGCCACCTGTGCTGGCAGCAACAAACAGACAAGAAATGCAGCAGGGGAGGGGTTGCCCTCCATGAGGAATGAAGGTGGAGGTGAGACATGGAGGGAGGGATATGGAGAGTGGAAGGATTCTTATGTGCTTTTGTGACTTTGAAGTTCTGGGATTTGTGAAATGAGGGCTTTGTGTTCTTAAGGAGTGTTTGGCAATTTCTATTTGGCTGATGGCTGATGTCTCATGTTAGCTTGTATTGCTCTGCTATTGTTAGCTGTAAGTTTTGCTGCAAGGGAATTTGAAGTATTTTTCTCCTGAATGGATTTTGCCTGTAGCATTTGTTTATTTATGAATGGAGCCATTTCAGGAGGCTGCCTTAGCCGGAAGCCAGTACTTACATTTTTTTTCTTCCTTAAGTGCCGGCTGCACTCCTTACTTTCCTTTCTAGCCAGTAGCTAATTCTTAAAGGGGAATGTGCCTTTTTAAGCTAGTTCCCTCAGCAGCTTGTCTTTTCTGTCTCTGGAGGGTTTTCCTTGTTTGATGAATATATGGAAGAGGGAAAATATGGGGGGTTTCAAATTCTTCCTTCAGAAGGAGGTGGGCATGAGAAAGAGGGAGGCAGGGAAGGAGGGAGGGAGGGAAGTCCCGCCTTAGCATTTGGCCACCAGCAGCCCTGCCATTGACTGCTTGTCAAAAGATTGCAAAAGGGAATCACATTTATTTATTTATTTTTTATTTTATTAAATTTCTATACCGCCCCTCTCCCGAAGGACTCGGGGCGGTGTACAGCCTAAAATTTAAAAAACATATAAATATACAAAATTTAAAATAATTAAAAATAAATTAAATCATTTGGCCAAAATCCTAAAACCCAAAACATACAAAATTTAAAATCTTAAAAAATACTCAGTCCCCTTAAAACATTTTGACCCTATTGGAACCGAAGCTTCTATGCCAGGCCGGCCTGTCGGAAAAGAAATGTTTTTAGTTCCCGACGGAAGGTGCGTAAATCTGTTATTATACGGAGTTCGGGGGGGAGCTCGTTCCATAACGTGGGAGCTCCCACAGAGAAGGCTCTCCCCCTGGGGGTCACCAGCCGGCACTGTCTGGCCGACGGCTCCCTGAGGAGGCCCTCTCTGTGGGAGCGTACCGGACGGCGGGAGGTATTTGCTGGCAGTAGACGGTCCTGTAAGTATCCGGGTCCGATGCCATGGAGCGCTTTAAAAGTGGTCACTAACACCTTGAACCGCACCCGAAAGACCACCGGCAACCAGTGCAACTCACGCAGGAGCGGTGTTACGTGGGAGCGCCACGACGCTCCCATCACTACCCGCGCGGCCGTATTCTGGGCAAGTTGGAGCTTCCGGATGCAACTCAAGGGGAGCCCCATGTAGAGAGCATTACAGTAGTCCAGCCTGGAGGTCACGAGGGCATGAGTGACTGTGCGTAGCGAGTCCCGGTCTAGGAAGGGACGCAACTGGCGCACCAGGCGAACCTGGTGGAACATCCTCCCGGCCACGGCCGTCAGATGGTCCTCTAAGGACAGCCGTGAGTCCAGGAGGATTCCCAAGTTGCGAACCCTTCCTGTGGGAGCCACTGTTTCGCCCCCAATACACAGCGATGGGATCAGCTGGCTGTACCGGGACGACGGTAACCACAGCCACTCGGTCTTGGAGGGGTTGAGCTTGAGTCCGTTTCTCCCCATCCATACCCGCACGGCCTCCAGGCACTGGGTCAGCACGGCAAGGGCATTGTTGGGGTGGTTTGGCGTGGAAATGTACAGCTGGGTATCATCAGCGTACTGGTGGTACTCCACGCCAAAACCACGGATGATCTCACCCAGCGGCTTTACATAAATGTTGAACAGTAGAGGCGAGAGGACCGACCCCTGAGGTACCCCACATACGAGGGGTCTCGGGGTCGACCTCTGGCCCCCTGTCAACACAGACTGCATCCGGCCAGAGAGGAAGGAGGAGAACCACTGCAAGACAGTGCCTCCTATGCCCAGCCCCTCCAACCGTTGCAGCATGATACCATGATCGATGGTATCAAAAGCCGCCGAGAGGTCCAATAGCACCAGAACAGAGGAGCAACCCCTGTCTTGGGCCCGCCAGAGATCATCCACCAACGCGACCAATGCTGTTTCCGTGCTGTAGCCAGGCCTGAAGCCCGACTGGAACGGATCGAGATATGACGATTCCTCCAGGTGCTGCGGGAACTGTCGGGCAACCACACTCTCAACAACCTTCGCAAGAAAGCGAAGGTTGGAGACGGGACGGTAGTTTGATAAAACAGCTGGATCCAGGGCAGGCTTCTTGAGGAGGGGTCTCACCACTGCCTCTTTCAAGGCAGCGGGAAAGACACCCTCACTCAAGGAAGCGTTGATAATTGCTCGGAACCAGCCTCGTACCACCTCCCGGGAGGCCAGCACCAACCAGGAGGGGCACGGGTCCAGTAAACATGTGGTCGCCCTAAGTCCCCCCAGCAACCTGTCCACGTCCTCGGGGGTCACGGGGTCAAACTCAACCCAGGTAACAGTCTCAAGACCAGCCTCCGCCTCTCCCATTGGACATACCCAGTTGAAGTCGAAGCCTTCCCGTATCTGAGCGATTTTATCATACAGATATTTTCCGAAATCCTCAGCTCTACCCTCTAAGGGGTCTCCCCTCACCTCCTGATGAAGGAGGGAGCGGGTCACCCTAAACAAGGAGGCTGGGCAGTTATATGATGACGCAATAAGAGCAGTGAGGTAGGAACACTTCTCTGCTCTTATCGCCATTAGGTAGGACCTAATATGGTCTCTTACCAATGTTCGGTCAGATTCGGCACGGCTCGATCTCCAACTGCTCTCTAGGCGTCTTTTCTGGCGTTTCATCTCTCTCAACCCCTCGTTATACCACGGGGCCGGTTGAGACCCACGCCGAATCAGAGGCCGCAAAGGCACAACTCGATCCAGGGCACCGGCAGCCGCCCTGTCCCAGGCCGCCACCATGACCCTGGAACACTGTAACCATCATAAATATGAATCAGTTGCCAAGCATCCAAATATAAATCACATGACCCTGAGCATGCTGCAATGGTCATAAGTGTAAAAAATAGTCACAAGTCATTTCAGTGCAATTGCAACTTTGAACAGGTTTTTTGTTTTGGTCATCAAGTTTTTGACACCTTGCTAGGTGGTACTTGAATATTGCCATATCCTAAAAGTGGAACAGTCAGTGAAAAGGTTGAAAAGCCCTGCCCTAGAGTACCTACCGGACCCCTGATCAAATGCTTTAGATGTGGACAACTTGGACACCGAGCAACTGACTGCCCAGTTCCTTTTCCTCCAACTAAGAGTGCACCCACTGCTTCTACAAAACCTAAAAGAAGACCCTGACCAGTGCATGAGAAGTTGAATTGGGCCAGCCAGGAGCAAGCTGCACAAGTTACCTCTTCTCCCTGGAAGAAACATGAGACTCCGGCTGAACACTTGCCTACATCTGCCCCTTGCAACAGTGACAACGAAGGAGAAGACAACCCAATGGTGAGTGAGCCTGTCCCACCTTTTGCCTTCTCTGCAAAGCTTAGTCCCTAAGACAGGAGCCCAAATAGATTTACATGTTTTAATTGACTCAGGCTGCACCCGATACTTGATCAACCTCCCCACGGTACTTAAGCTAAGCATTTATGCCAAATTGTTGTCCATGCCCATGAGGTTCGAGTAGGCAGATGGATCCCTTATAGGAGGGGCTCCGGCCATTCACTTGACCGAATCAGTACGTCTAGAGGTGGGGGAGCATTGGAAACTCATCTGTTTCATAGTAGTCCCAAAAATGACTGAGGCAGTACTTTTGGGATTAGCCTGGCTTGATAAGTGGCAGCCCATGATCTGGTGGGAAAACAGAGTGAGGACTTTAAGATTAGCAATGGGACCTTCACCTCCTACCCTGGCCAGCAGCACAAGTGAAAACCAGGGGCAGTCCCTTGAGACCCTGAAATCGCAAACTCCCTACCTGGGATGCTGCTCATCCCAAGCAAATATCGAGACTTAGCTGAGGCATTCAGCGAGACAGAATGTGACATCCTGCCTCCCCACAGAACAACTGACTGTGCTATTGAGATTTTGCCGGGAGCCAAACTGCCCAAGCCAAAAGTGTACTCAATGACCCCCCACAAATTGAGAGAGCTGAGGGAGTACATTGATAAGAACTTGGGCAGAGGGTTCATTCAGCCAACAAAATCCCAAGTAGCTGCCCTGTACTTTTTAAAGAGAAGATGGGTTGCTGAGGCTCTGCGTTGTTTTTAAAGGGTTAAACACAATCAGCGTGGAGAATATGTAAACCCCTCCCTTTAATAAAAGACATGTTAGCCCATTTGGCAAAGGCAAGTTTTTTACCAAGATAGACCTAAAAGAGGCATACTATCGAGTGAGCGTCAAAAAGGAGATGAGTGGAAGACAGCTTTAACAGCCCCCTGGGAAGTTTTCAGTTCAAAGTTATGCCATTTGATCTGTAGGGGGCCCCTGTTGTATTCATGCAATTGATCAATCAAGTGCTGCATGATCACCTGTACAAAAGGGCTTTAGTCTACCTTGATGACATCCTCATTTACACAGAGACCATGGCAGTGTGTATTAAATTAGTGCATGAAGTACTAAAAAAACTGCTGAACACTAAGCTTTACGCAAAGCTCTCAAAAATGTTCATTCCATCGAATGCGCCTGGATTACCTAGGATATAGAATTTCCAGTGAAGGCATTGAGATGGATCCAGCCAATGTTAAAGTTGTAACAAACAACTCCAAAGTTTTTTGGGATTCACAAATTTCTACCAGCAATTCATCCCCTCTTTTGCTGAGATCGCTTTGCCAATTACTGAACTGTTAAAGACTGGGAAAACAGGGGGAAGCCATGACCCTGTCAGCCCCTGCTATGGTCTATAGAATGCCAAACTGCTTTTGAGAACTTAAAAGAGACTGTTTGCGACCAAGCCTGTTCTCAAACACCCCAACCCTGAGGAATAATTCATTATCCAAGCTGACGCTAGCAATGTAGCTGTGGGGGCAGTCCTTTTGCAAAGAAACAAAAAGGGAGACTTGCAACCCTGGGCCTACACCTCCAAAAAGTTAACACACTGAACGAAGGTGGGCTGTTTGGGAGAAGGAAGCTTTTATGGTGAGGTGGGCCCTGCTAACTTGGCATCATTTTCTCGAGGGGGGCAAGGTACCTTTTGAAGTATGGACTGATCATAAAATTTAGAGGCACTGAACCCCCCCGATAAGTTATCTCCCAAACAAGTCCACTGGGCACAGTATTTTAACCGTTTTAATTTTACACTAAAATATATCCCAGGGGAAAAAAATTTCTTGGCTGATGCCCTGTCCAGGATACCCCAGTATAAGAGTCACCCTGAAGAGATTGTGAACTCCATCATTTCACAACCCTGGGTGGCCAACTGTAGGCAAAACCACCTGAGTCAGATAGCCCATTAACTAAAAAGTTTAAAGAAGAATTGAAAACTGACTCCTGGTTCCAGGAAAACAAAACCATACTAACTTATCAAAATGGGCTAGCATGGAAGGGATCAAAACTGCATTTACCAGAAACACTTAGAGTTCAAGCCCTTTGGCACAGCCATGATACCAAACAAGCTGGTCACTTTGGATACCTAAAGACTTTACATTTGATTAGGAAGCAATTTTGGTGGCCAGGTTTAAAAAAGGATGTTGAAATCTATGTGAAAAGCTGTGCAATGTGTGCAACTATGAAGAAACGTCCCGGTAAGCCTCCTGGTTTATTATAAATTGCAGACCCTTCCCAACCCTGGGAAGAGATTGCCATGGACTTTATTGTGGAATTACCAGAAAGTAGGTGAAATACAGCCTGCTCCGGTCTCTCCTCAACAAAGAAGTTAGCCAGAATGTTTCTTAAACTTATATACTGGCTCCACAGAGCACCAAAACGAATTATTTTGGATAGGGGAGTCTAATTTACTGTGAGATTTTGGAGGGATTTCCTTAAACTGATTGGATCCACCCAAGGACTATCATCAGCTTTTCATCTGTCTATGAATGGAGTGGCTCAAAAAGCGAACATGATGGTGGAATAATACATTACCTGTTATGTTGATTATCAGCAAATGACCTGGGCTGACCTCCCTTTTGCCAAGGCAATAGCACTGGACTCACCCCTTTTAAAATAGCTACTGGTAGAGAATTCATTCCTATGCCTGAATACCTGCAGGACCCTCCCACTTCTCAAACCTTAGATCAGTGGGTGACCTCCTGGAAAGCTGATTGGGACAATGCAAAAAAAAACTTTAGCAAAAGGCTCAAAAATTTACAAAGAGCAGGCTGACAAAAAAAGGGCTCCTCCGAAGTCGTTTCGAGTGGGGGGGAGTTTATCTCTCTACGAAGTATTTAAGACTCAAATTGCCTAGTAAAAAATTAGAACCAAAATTCCTTGGACCTTTCCCCATAATTCAAATTATAAACCCTGTCATAGTAGAGTTAAAACTCCCTCGTCTTTTGGGGGAAATCCACCCTGTTTCTCACTGCAGCTTCTTGAATCCTTTCAGAGAGTCCTCTTTAAGACCTCCTCCAAGACAGGCATCTGGTCCCCTTAAAGTGGAGGGAGAGACCCATTATGAAATAAAACTAATCCTTAACTCTAGGTTATACAAAGGAAAATTACAGTATTTGGTACAGTGGAAAGGTACCCACTGTCAGAGGCCACTTGGGTGAAAAGTACCGAGGTTAAAGCAGATAGAGCAATACGTAAATTTTTCGATAAGCACCCTCATAAGCCTCAGGGAGATTTCTAACTCTAATTCTTCCTCATTTTACAGGATTTCTTTTTTCTCTAGAGAAGGCATGTCAAACTATTGGGACTTTTCCCCATTGCCAGCAATGGGGTGGGCGCGGTTTCAGCATGACACATCTGACCCGCGGGCCGGCAGCTTGACATGCCTGCTCTAGAGGATCCAACTGTCAATGCCACAACTTCATTTTTGGTTGCCACAGTGGGGAGGGGTGATGTGTGCTTTTAAGGGTAAACATAACAATGAGTTGTCTTGTGGGAACCAAGTTCATTGCTGCTTGGGTTTTGGTGGGCTGAACTTTCTGTTAGAAAGCCCGCTAAAATAGTTTATTGGGGAATGTGATTTATGACATACTACTGGGGTGGGAAGTTCAACTTTGTAACTTTGTAACAGTTGGGAGGGAATTTCAGTCTTAGTTTTACTTTTGATTGTGCTGATACTTTGTAGCCAATAAATATGTTCTTTAAGGAAACCTTTTGTGTTGGAGTTCTGTTTTTCTGGTCTCATCTATCGGAACCATGACATATAGCATGGATGCAAGTAAGTCTGATAATTTACTCCACCTCTTTCTAATGAAAAGCATTCTGCAAAAGTATTATATAAAATATCACAGGAATATCCATAAGGAAAGAAATGTATTTTTCACACTTCAGTTTTGTATAAAAAAGGAATGATCTACAGTTTCAGGATCTATATTACTTGAAGAAACTATTTCAATGTGAACATATTTCAGAAGGCTGTGCTTTCTCTGTTCCTGGTGGCACCCTAGAAAGTTCCTGCTGTCCTCTAAAAAAGCTCTAGACACCCAGCTTTTCAGTTTGTTATCCCAACCTATAGAGGATGAATAATTGGCATTTAAGAGGATTTTTCATTAACATGCATTACTTCTCTGTGTAAATATGTACATTGTTTGTGTTTTATATTAGTTTTGATGATATTTTTATTCAGTATACTTCATTCAGAAAAAAATGAACAGGGGTATATGTATTTTTTCTATTTATAAGTGACTGGTGACTTCTCAGTGCTTCTATTTCTTTTAATCTGCCTAACAAAATAACAAAAATGAAATAATTCCACAGTAGGTTTTGACGATGCTAGAAGCCACTAACTTAAAAGGTCTCTAAGAGGTTATAGTTCCCTAAATATCTATTTACATCAATATTTTCTAAAAGGATAGACATAAAAAGTTAAAATCCCTTATATAGTCCATATCTAGAAGGCATTAATTTAGGAAAAATTCACTTTAATAGATATTCTTGATAAATATGTATCAATATGATGAATCTTCAGAGTCAGTTAAACCTACAATACAATGGAAACTAATTGAATAGAAAAACAGAAACAATTGATGGGAATTAGGAAAAGATAACATAAAGGAAGTAAGATAAACACATAGGAAAAAATAGCTGGGTCTTAGAGTGGGAAAAGGAAGAAGACAAACTATAAAAAAATAGCTGTAAGAGGAAATGGCTAGCCAGGAAAGACATGTTGAATTGGAAAACAGGAAAATAAGCTGAATAAGATAAGAGGAAAGGCACACTGAATTGAAAAACAGGAAAGAACCTATTGTTCTAAAAGGGGGACATAAATACCCACAGTTTAAAATAACCATTTAAATGTCTAATTTTTCTTATAATTGTTGTATACATGAATATGATTTAATATGTTATCAGGAAATGTGTAAAAAGTGGATGGAAAGAGTATAATCTCATAGTACCTCACCCAATGGGGAAAGAGGAGGGATGTAGCGGCCGGGACAAGGCTGTATAAAGAAAGGAATATTTTGGGTTCAAACTTTGAAGAGAACCAAGCTTTGAAAGCTTCTCTTCCGCTTATTGCAATAAACAAAACAAAAGGCCTTCACTATGTCTTGTCTGGTTATTGGTCAGGCAAGCTTGCCTCTGGTCACGAAGGAAAGTAGCCAGAAGCATATAACATTCTCGATCCATGCAGTAATTGTTGCACTAACCTAACCACTTTATTGTAACTGTGTAAGAAATTTTATGAACTGGAATAGCCATAGCAACAAACCAGCCAATGAAAACTGTTTTTGATTAAGACACAGTATTAGCTGTGTGAGGCATGTGATGCAGCCTAGGTCTGGGCGTGTCTTAATCTTCTCTGTTTTCTTTTCTGATGTCCAAGAGTTGTTGTTCCCCAGAGCTGAATGAAACTGTATCATGTTTATATATATTTTATAGATAAAAGTTTTTCTAAACTATGCCTCCTGCTCATTTTGAATGTGTGCTTATTTTGGGGGATTATTTTTGTGCTGGAAAGCTGTAAAACTCTAACAGGTTATGGGCCCAGATCCCAGCCAGCCCTTGCACACAGTTCAGACTGAAGAAAAAGATTGAGGCTCAATACAGAGCTGTAATTAAGCTGAAGGACTGTCTGAGTTAAATAAGAAAGAAAAAGGCTGTTCAGATGAAGGCTTGCAGGATGGCTGATTTAAAGGAGAGCTCTCTGCCTTGACTGGGACAAAAGAATTATCTTATTTGGGCTGCAAAAATGGAATGCTTCCTGAAGGCTAAGGTGCTCTGGGATATTGTGATTAATCCACCCCAGGGGCAATTAGCAGCTGCAGATCAACGGAGGCATGATAAGGCACTGTCTTACATCGTCTTAAGTGTGGAAGATGAACAATTCTTAAATGTAGCTGACTTAAAAAGTTGAAAAGCGTGCATGTGAGTGAGTCAGCATGCAATATAGTGTAATTATTGAGGCAATTGTACAGAACCCGGCTGTTGCCACAAGAGAGCATAGAAGAGCATTTGCTCCACATGCAGAAATTGTTTGTTGAAATAGAAGAGCGTAGACTGCAGATTCCTGAATCTCAGAAGGTGTTGTTGGTATTAAATAGTCTTGATGAAACATGGGCCATTGTTTCAGCTATTTTTGAAGGCAGACCAGAACAGGAATTAAGTATGGAAGGACTTAAAGCCTGTTTGATTTCAGAAGAACAGAAACGCCATTTTAGAAGCCACAGGGAGAAATTCCTGAGGTAGGGGTCCAAGGAGCAGAGAGAGCAAAGCAGCAGACCAACTGTCTACAGAGATCAGATTACATCTCAGCAGAGAATTCCCAAGTGGAAAGAACATGAGAAAAAGAAATGTTTTATTTGTGGAAGGAAGAACAACAGTAAATGAACCAGCTGCTGTTGCAAAAGTTAGCTATTGTAATAGCAGAGACAAATGGTTAATAGACAGTGAGGCTAGTCAAACAATTGTTAATAAGCTGTTTTCTAGATTGGATTCAATTGGAGGAGATGCAGTGTAAGGCAAAAGTCATGGGGAAAGGCAGTGTGTTGATTCCATGCCTGGAGGAAAGGTTTAATAATGTAATGTGTGCCTGAAATGGAGAATAATTTACTAAGTGTCTCCGGTCTTGACAAACAAGGGTTTGAGAGCACATTTGTAAATAGAAAATGTCTCATAAAAAGAAATGGGAATGTATGTGCACAGGGTATAAAACAGGATAATCTTTATGTGTTGCAGGCACAAAAGATTTAATGTGCCCAAACATTTGGTAATGTGGCACAACATGATTCATGTATTCATCTCTTGCACAGAAAGCTTGGCCATTGTTCTGGATTGTATAATTCTATGTAACCCTAACTAGAGAGCATCATTCTTTCACCTATGGGAATAAACAGAGATGTATTTGTCCAGAAGCCACCAGCATAAAAGAAAGTAATCTCTCTGAATAAATATATTTTTGTTATGAAATTATTCCTATTGAGTTTATCTACCTGATCTGATTTATAAGGCGTTTTAACTCAGGATCAGAATAGTGAAAGAATGATGCTCTCTTCATACCATCTTTATAGCTGAACAGGGTCATCGGGTGACAATGATGGCCCATGCTTCTCTCAGACAAAGACATTCCAATCTGGCTTGTGTCCAGGAAGTCTCCCAATGCCCATTAGAAAATCCTCCCAGTGACCCATTAACATGGGATGACTGACTAGCTAAAACTACATTTCCCATAAGCCATCTCTTAAGGAGACAGCACTTAACCCAATAAATGCCAGATATTCTAACATACAGATACATGCTCTCTAGTTAGGGTTACATAGAGTTATACCATCCAGAACAGCCATGCCAGAGTGTTGCATAAAATGCCAGAGTTTGGGACTTCCGGTGGCTCCGCTGGCGTCGCCAGTGAACATCAGCTGTTTTTTGCGGTGAAAAATCCCCCCTTCGGGCGAAGAAGGGGTGAAGAGCATCGGGCGGGGGTTGAGCTCCTCTAGAAACCCCCTGAAAAAGTTTTCAGGGGGAAAGAGTGAGAGCTCCCCAGGCGCTCGAAGACGCTCCTGCCCAGGAAAAGACGCCGCGACCATTCTTCGCTCAAGATAACTTTTCAAAAGAGACCTATATGCAGGCGGAGTGAATATAGGAGTCTTGCAAATATTTTTCTATATTTTACTTCTGATCACGTATTTTTACAATCAATATAATGTATCCAAGATGGCGATCGCTTTCACTGTAAAGAGAAAGTGACTGGAAGTGAAAGTGAACTCCCTTTTTTTTTCCTTTGGAGCAAAGCTTGCGCGACCGCTTAGATTTGAACTTTAAAATCCCATAAATTATAATTACAATTAAATTGTGACTTGAAAGAAGATAAGAGGAGGGGAAAAAATTTTGGCAATATATTTGTAAGGATTTTTTTCTTTCTTTTACTTGTATTCAAAGTAATTTTTAAAGTGGACTGAATACAGAATGGCTACCAGACAAACAAAAATAGCTTCTGCGAAGGTGGCAGTAGCTTCTCCGGCTCAGCCCTCTAAATTACAAGCAAGTAATTTCCCTGCTCCCCCAGCATCTTTAATATCTACAGAGCCTCAACCCCCTCTGCCTACTCAGTCTCCTCCAGAAATGTTTACTATGAAAGATTTGCAGGCTGCATTATCAACAATGACTGAGAAGTTGGAGAAAAAGATTGACGAACAAGTTAAAGGTCTAACTGATGAATTTGAGAAAATTAAAGATACAATTGAGACTCATAATTTAGAGATAAGAGAAGCTATTGTGGAAGCTTTTAAGGGGGTCTGGGAGAGAGTTGAGGAGAAGGTGGATGGAGTTGAGCAACAATTTGAGGAAAAACTTGATGAAATTAAAAGTGATATACAAGATCAAGCAGTCATGGTACAATACAACCAAATGATGTTGGCTATTAGAATCAGAGGGCTGAAGGAGGTGGCTAATGAAAACCAGGATGATTTGAGAAGAATTTTTGAAGAAGCTTTGGCAAAATGTTTAGAAGATGGAGTACAAAATGTCTCTTGGCAGATTGACAGGATCTTCAGAGTTAATTCATGAATTGCAAGACAAAGAAATTTACCCAGAGACATTGTGATCTATTTTGTAACAAGGAGATTCAGAAATCACGTTCTCACAGTATCTTATAACAAGAAATTAAGTGTTGCTGGTCAGGAGGTTGTGGTTTTGAAGGAGATTCCTCCGAAGATGTTAAGAGCAAGGAAAGATTATGCATTTTTGGTGGCTGAACTTAAAAAATGTGCTTTACAATTTAGGTGGGAGGCTCCAGCTGGACTGTCATTATTTTACCAGGGCAATAGATACCGCCTGAATTCTGTTGGCAAAGCAAAAGATTTTTTTGAGAATGTGCTGAAGGCTGGTAAACCCCCATCTCCAACACCAAAAAGTGCAGTTTTATCAAAAGAAAGAGATATGGAGTTAAAACTACAACTACAGTCCTCAGAATCACAACCCCTTGCAGCAACAGGAGGAGTTTTGATGGAGCTGCCCACGCAGAGCATCGATATTTTTCAACCTTTGGAAGTAGACAAGCCTATAGATCAAAGGCAAACAAGAGCAACTACTAAGTGCATAGAACAACAAGAAAAAGAACAACAACAACGTACATCTACAAGTTTGGAAGCCATGGGAGCTCGACCAAAGAAGAAAATGGATGAAAAAGTTGATTTGGTCTTGCAAAGGCTTTCTCAAGCTGGTCATGTCAAATAAATATTTGACATGGAATGTCAATGGTTTAAATTCTCCACAGAAAAGGAAGAAGATATTTCATTACTTGACTCAATGCAAAAATGATGTAATTTGCTTACAAGAAACACATATTAGAATTACTGACCAGAAATATTTGATAAATAATAAATTAGGTTCACATTTTGTTGCAGTGGCTGCTGAGAAGAAGAATGGAATTGTTATTTATGTCAAAAACCATATAAGAGCTAAATTAATAGAATCAGATATACAAGGTAGATACTTAGCAATTGAAATTTTAAGAGATGGGAAGAAAGTTCTTTTGATGGGTATATATGCACCAAATCAACTACAAGGAAAATTTTACAAGTTAATACATAAAAAGTTAATACAATTTGATTATAGGTCTTGTATTTTAATGGGAGATTGGAATGGTGTTATAGATACTGGATTGGATAAAAAGAAGACATTACCAATTCCTCAAACACGTTCTAAGTTGCCTAAATCTTTTTTTGATATAAAGGATGATTTTGATTTGATAGATATATGGAGAGAAAGGCATGGTAAAGAGCAAGAATTTACCTTTTTTTCTGATAGACATCAGTCATTTTCTAGACTTGACTTTATTTTAACTTCAAGTGATTTTCTTTTTAGTTTAAAGAAGGTGAAAATCCTACCCAAAGTTTTAACAGACCATAATCCGGTCTGGATGGAATTAATGGTAGGACAGCATTCTAAAAGATCTTGGAGACTTAATGAAAATTTGTTTAAATATGACATAAATGTGAATGAATGTAAAAATGTTATGAAGGAATTTTTTATGTTAAATTTGCATAAGGATACAACAATAGAAATGGTGTGGGATGCTAGTAAGGCCTATATGCGTGGGATCTTAATTGATATGAATAAAAGGTATAGACGTAAACAAGAGGAAAAAAGGAAGGAGTTAGAAGAGGAAATAAGTAGGAAAGAGCAATTATTAATAAAGAGACCAGATGATAAAAATATTAAAGAGGGGATTAAGATTTTACGGAAACAATTTGATTTATTGATAACGGATCAAGTTGCCAGGAATATACAATATGCAAAGCATAATACATTGTTTAATTCCAATAAACCTGGCAGGTGGTTGGCTTATATATTAAGGAAAAAACAAAAATCCTGTATAATTGAAAAAATAGAATATAAAGGGAAGGAAGTGTTTCAACAAGAAATTATTAAGAAAGCTTTTTTAGAATTTTACTCCAAGTTGTATTCTGAAGAGAAGATACAAGAGAACGAGATAGATACTTTTTGCAAAAAGGAAATGTATCGATAATTACCAATGAACAAAGAGGTAGATTAAATGCATTGATTACATCAGAAGAAATAATTTCAGTGATTAAACAATTGAAAACGGGAAAATCTCCCGGGACTGATGGGCTAACGGCAATTTATTACAAGTATCTCCAAATGGAAATGGTGGAATATTTGTTAATATTCAAGAGGGTGGTCAGGTTCCACCTTCATGGAAAACAGCCTATGTTTCTTTAATTCCCAAAGAGGGAAGAAATAATGTTCAACCAGAAAATTTTAGACCTATTTCATTATTGAATACGGATTATAAAATTTTTGCAAAAATTATGGCTAATAGACTAATGACAGTTCTACAACAAAGAATTCATTCAGACCAAACTGGTTTTTTACAAGGGAGACAGATGAAAACTAATGTTAGACAACTCATTAATATACTTGAATATTTGGAGACGTATATTCAGGTGCCCGCCGTTCTTATGTTTTTGGATGCGGAAAAAGCCTTTGATAGACTGAATTGGTTGTTTTTGAAAAAATTAATTGTTAGGATGGGAATGGGGGATCAGTTTATTAATTCTATATTGGCGATTTATCAGAAACAAACAGGTCAAATTATTGTTAATGGGGATTTAACAGATTCATTTAACATAGAGAAAGGCACTAGACAGGGATGTCCATTATCCCCTTTGTTGTTTGTTTTAACTTTGGAGGTTTTATTGAATAGGATAAGAGCTGCAGATGACTTAAAGGGTATTCAGATTAGATAACATGACTATAGATTATGTGCCTTTGCGGATGATTTGCTTGTGACATTGACTCAACCAATACAGTCAGCTAAGAGATTGATGGAGATAATTAAAAATTATGGTAGGGTATCAGGCTTTAAATTAAATATATCTAAGACAAAGATGTTAGTTAAAAATTTAGATACTAACTCAAAACAGGATTTGGAAAGAATAACGGGTTGTGAGATAGTTAAGAAGGTTAAATATTTAGGAATTGATATTGAAGCTTCTAATGGGAAATTATACAAAAATAATTATGAAGTTTTGTGGAACAAGATACAAATAGAACTGGAGACATGGAAAAAAATTACAATTATCTATGTTGGGTAGAATAGCGGCAGTTAAAATGAATGTATTGCCAAAAATTTTATTTCTTTTTCAAATGTTACCTATACTTAAAAAGGATGCGAATTTGGAGGAGTGGCAGAAGGGTATTAATAGATTTATTTGGAATGGCAAGAAACCAAGGGTCAAATTAAAAATCATTCAGGATATAAGGGAAAGAGATGGTTTGAAAATGCCCAATTTTAAGTTATATTACCATGCTGCTGTTTTAGTAGCGATAAGCGACTCGGTTAACTTAACTAATGATAGAATATTGAATATTGAAGGGTACGGTTTATTATATGGTTGGCACGCATATTTAGTTTATGATATAAAGGTGGATAGGAGTTTCAAAGAGCACCTATTGAGAAGTGCTCTGCTGCGTGTCTGGAAAAAGTATCACTATAAATTAAATGAAAAGATTCCTCTTTGGACAGTTCCCAGACACGCAATAGAGAATATAAATAGACTACAAGTTCAAGATGTGGTGCCCTATGAGAAACTCCTAATTAAAGAAGGGAATTTGTTATTATTGAAGTCCTTGGATATGTTAAGGGAAGAAGGAATAGTTCACACTTGGTTTCCATATTTACAACTGCAAACTAGATGGAAAAAAGATTTGAAGATGGGTTTATCTCAAACAGATGAAAATTTAATTAAACAAGTGAGAGACCAAAGGTCTATGCATATTAAAAGATTATATAATGTATTGATAGAAATTGATTCGGAAACTGAATTAGTTAAGGACTGTATGATAAAGTGGGGACAAAATTTTGGACAACCAATCATGATGGAAACTTGGGAGAGGATCTGGGTGAAAAATGTAAGATTTACTCAAGCGCAACATTTAAGAGAAAATTTTTATAAAATGTTTTATAGATGGCATTTAGATCCGAAAAAATTATCATGTATGTACCCTGATCTACAACCTAAGTGTTGGAGATGTGAATCTATGGATGCTACTTATTTTCATGTATGGTGGACTTGTAGAAAAATCAAGGCTTTTTGGATAAAAATATGGTGGATACTTCAAAATATTTTGAAAAAACGTATTGAATTTCTACCACAGTTGTTTTTGTTAGGTATTATAAAAGACTGCACCACCATAGAGATGAACTTAATTTTGAACTTGATTACAGCAGCAAGAGTGTTGGTGGGACAATATTGGAAGAAGCCAGAACTACCATCTATCGAAGAATGGACTTTAAAAGTTATAAATTTGGCAGAAATGGCTAAAATATCTGCATATTTGAAGGATCACTCAAATGAAAAATATATGTTGGATTGGAAAAAATGGATAGAGTATATACACGGGAAATATCAATCTAAGAAATTGTGTTTAGCATATAGTTAAATTTTTATATGTTGACTGAAAAATATAGTTAAAATCTTTAATAGGACCTACATAATAATTTGGTGTAGTCTAGAGGGTTTTCTTGTGTTTTTACCCTGTATTCACTCTGGGAAGTCGGGGGGTGGGTGGGTGGGTGGGGGTTTATAATGTACTCAACTGTAATATGGTATTGGTATTACATAAGAATATATTTTTTGATAAAAGACGGGTTGCTCGGGCGGCACCTCAGCACATCTGGAGGGGGCGGAGATTGAGGAGTGAAGGCTGCAGGGAAGTAGGGAGGTGGTAGGAGGAGGGAGGAGAGAGAGGGAGGCAGAGAGGGTGGGTGGATAGAAGTAGAGATAGGGAGGAAGGAAGAGGGGGATGTGGTGGAGGGGGTGCCGCCGAGCAATACCCACAGTTATTTTAACTATTTTAGCTAAGTTTTTATGCTTTGTTTTTGTGTTGGAAAAAGTTGTAAACGATTGTACTCAGTTGAGTTGTTTTTTAATTTGATTTTTTGTTATATTTTTAATTATAAAATTAATAATTTTTTTATAAAAAATAAAAAAAATAAAATGCCAGAGTTTGCAGAGGGATTAACCTTAAAAGGGTGTAAGGCATACTTAGACTGTGCAGTACGTAAATCATCAAAATCTAAGGTATTCCCAGTGAACAAGAAGAGCACAAGGCAGACAATAAGGATTCTAGAGCTGGTACATGTAGATTTAGTAGGACCAATGCAAGCCAGCTTGGGAGGATCAAGGTATACGTTGGTCATTGTATATTATCACAGCAGATTTGGTTTCTGTTATTTGCTAAAAAGCAAAACAGAAGTGCTGCAGAAGTTCAAGTAATGGGTGAGCTTCACAGAAAGAAGATATAGGCAACAGGTATGCCAGCTGTAAATTGACAGGGGTTCAGAATTTATGTCAGCAAGTTTTCAACACTGGTTGGGGCAGCTAGGAATACAACCTAGACGCACAAATCTGTACACAGCAGCTGAGAATGGCGTGGCTGAAAGACAAAATGGAGTCTTGCAGACCATGAAAGACTCACTTCTGGAGGATTCTGGTCTGAGCAGGTCATATTGGGGCGAAGCCATGTTGACTGCTAATTATTTGGTCAATAGGCTGTGGAGTTCCTCTATAAATGATACTCCATATGGGAGAAAAAATCTCCAGCACATTTAAGGGTGTTTGGAAGCAATGCATGGGTACATATTCCAAAGGCAATCAGGAGAAAAGGGCAAGAAAAGGCTAGAAAGCTCAGATTTATGGGCTATGAGTGTTCTGTTTTCGATGTAAAGGCATTGAGACGAGGCAGGAGTAACAACAGTCTTCTCTTTATTCAGATCACAACAGAACCAATACAAAATGGCGCGGATTCCTTTTATACCCGTTTGCAGGGATAGTGTCAGCCAATCAATGCAACGGATTCTCCCGCCTTGTGCATGTGCAATAGGCTGGAGACAGCCTGTCTGGTCCCGGGCATCCACGTGATCTGTCCAGGCTTCTCTGCAGCTTCCTGTACCTGCTGAGTCACTCAGCAGGCCCAGGACATAACACCCCTCCCCTCTTATTTCAAACATAGTACTTAATATTTTACAATACTACAAATCTAATACCTCATCAATCCTTCACCTATAACTCAGTAATACTTACTATTTTGCATTACTATAAATCAATATTTGTTCTTTGAGTACCTTCTTATTTCTAAGTACTCTTTAAGCCTGCCCACCTACTGACAGGAGTCTTACATAGTCCTGTATGTGCTTGGGTGGACCTCTGGCTCGCTCTGACCTTCTTGGAGCAGTTGTGACTGCCTAGCTTGCAAGCTTGCCTGCCAGGCTCGGCAGACCAGGACTTTGATACCCCCTAGATTCAGATGACCCTTCATCATGCTGACTGGCTGGATCCTGTAAACTCAGACCAGAGTTCCTTGGTGGGGTGGAATCCCCCAAATCCACAATGGTCCCCTCTTGGGAGCACTGTCCCGTGAGCCCAAGACCAGCAGATGGAGTAGCCTGAAAAACCGATTGCGAGCAATGTCCCATGGACCCGGTGCCTGTGCCAGAGTCAGGAGCTGCCCCATTGGCAAAACCCCCTACTGGTCCAGTGTCTGTGCCAGAGTCAGGAGCCACCTCATTGGCAAAACCCCTTACTGGTGCCTGTGAAGTTCCGCTTTCATGGAGAAACTGTGGTCCATGATCGTAATCGTGGTCCTCCTTCCCCCCGAGAGCAGAGTCAGGAGCGGAAGGGTGGCTGGGAAGCCTCTAGCGCAGTTGGTCGATGTGGCGACGTAACACATGAACATCTTCCAAGACAGCAGCCCAGTGACTTTGCAGATCACAGCTGTCACCCAGAGATGTCCAGGTCCATAGTTTCTTCCTCAGACTGGATTGCCCACCTGAAGTCTCCTAGGTGCCCGCAGCTGTGACACCTGTGAAGCCACCCGGTCTGGGTGCAACCTGTCCAGTTTTGTAATGAGTCTGCGACTCCAGTGGAGTTCAGCTGGGCTCTTGCCAGTAGCTGTGCAAGGTGTGGTGCGGTGGCACAAAAGAAAGTCAGCTAACCTATGTTGCCAACTGCCATGAGTGATCCTCTTTAAAGCATCTTTAGTTGTGCGCACCATACACTCAGCTTGACCATTGGACGAAGGATGAAATGGTGCTGATGTGGCATGACGGATCATGTTTCCTGTAGAAAAGCCTGAAACTCAGAAGAAGTCAATTGGGATCCGTTATCGGAGACAAGGACATCTGGAAGCCCATGAGAGGCGAAGATCCCTCTCAACACCTGGATGGTCCTGGCAGTAGTAGTGCAGGAGACTGGAACAATCTCTAGCCACTTGGAATGGCTGTCCATGAGAAGAAGGAAGACTTGCCCCTAAAAGGGGCCAGTGTAGTCGATATAAACCCTCCACCAAGGGGCATGTGTCACCTCCCACCTATGTATAGGAGCCTGAGGCATTTCAGGCCTGGACTGTTGGCAAGCAGTACACCCGTGGACCTGGGCCTTGATCTCTTGATCAAGCCCAGGCCACCAAAGATGGCTGCACGCAAGTGCCTTCATCCGGACTATACCTGGATGTCCCTCATGCAGAGAGAGCAAGAATCTAGTTCTCAATGAGGTTGGGATCACTACCCTACTACCCCAGAGGACACAACCCTTGAAGGTGGATAGCTCGTGCTTCTTCTTCCATAAACTCTGGAACTCTGTGCCAGGACACTTGTCAGGCCACCCTGACAGCACCCATGTTGGCATGCATGTTAGCGTGTGATCAGTGGCTGTTTCTGCAGCCACATCCGTAGCATTGAGTGGAGACTCAGGCAACTCCTGAATGGAAAGTATGTGGTGAGCTGGAGCAGGATCAGACTCCACTAGCTGTAGTGATAATCTGCTGAGGCCATCTGCATGGCCCATTTCTTTGCCCGATTTGTGAACCAGCGTGTAGTCATATGCAGAAAGGAAAATTGACCATCTCAGCATTCTAGGAGATATTATGTGTGGGGTTTGTTTCTTTGTTGTAAACAAACCCAGCAGAGGCTTATGGTCTGTACAGTCCGTGAATGGGCGGCCATATAAGAAGTCATGGAACTTTTTTATGCCAGCCACTATGGCCAAGGCTTCGCTGTCAATCTGTGCGTAATTATGCTCAGCAGATGAGAGTGTCCTAGAATAGTAGGCTACAGGGACTTGTGTCCCATCAGCCTTTAAGTGACTTAACACATCCCCAATCCCATAAGAGGATGTATCACAGGCTATGCACACAGGCAATTGCTCATTGAAATGTGCTAGAACCGCATTTGAAGATAGCAAGACCTTGACCTCTGCAAAACTCCTTTCGTGGACTTTTGTCCACTGCCATGGAGCCTGTTTATCCAAGAGCCGGTGTAACGGCTCAGCCACTGCAGCCTTGTGTGGGAGGAATGAATGGTAAAAGTTTAACAGTCCCAGAAAAGCCTGAAGATCGCTTTTGGACTTGGGACTTGTGGCCTGCTAAATTGCTTTGAGCTTGGATTCAGCAGGATGGATGCCTTCAACATCAATACGGAACCCCAGAAACTCTGTGGAAGTGACTCCAATTTTACATTTGTCATGCTTTAGCTTCAGCCCCGCTTGGCGGAAAAGCAGCAATACGGCCCTAAGCCTGTCAGCCAGATTTTCAGATGATTCCCCAGCGATGAGGACATCATCAAAGTAAGGACAAACTCCTGGAATATTTTGGAGCATTCGCTCCATCATGCTTTGGAAAATGCCAGGGGCTACGTTAACCCCGAACTGCAGCCTTTTAACCTTAAACATTCCCCGGTGCGTTACAATTGTTTGGGCCTCTGCCATTGCCTCATCAACTGGTAGTTGTTGATAGGCCTGAGCCAAGTCAAGCTTGGCGAAGACTCGACCCCCTTTGAGGGATGCCAGAATGTGGCTCACCACTGGCACCGGATATGAGTGCTGCTGCTGCAATGCTTTGTTAAGTGTACACTTATAGTCTGCACAAATGCGGACTTCTCCATTGGCCTTCAGTGGCGTAACTATGGGGGTTTCCCATGGACTACTGTCCACGGGTTCAAGAATACCCTGCTGAAGCAGCTTGTCCAGCTCTGCATTAATCTTATTCTTCAACGCAAAGGGCACCTGATGGGGCTTAATCCTAATGGGGGCGACGGATGTGTCTAAACGTAAAGCAATGGGAGGCCCCTTGTACGAGCCAAGCTCTGGACTGAACACATCAGCAAACTCCTTGCAAACTCCTGCAAGGCCTGTCGTTTGCAAACTGTGCAGTCCAGTCACTTGAATCCCAAGGGCCTCGAACCAATCGAGTCCAATAAGACTTGTGCGGTCACCCCCAACCACAACCACATCTAACAACCCTTCGAAATTCCTATGCTGCACCTTGAGCGTGGCCTCCCCCTTCACACTGACTCGGGAATTCTGGAAATCAGTAAGAATTAAATTCTATGGCCTGAGCTTAACTCGTAAGCCGCTTCTACAACAAATCTTCTTGAAAGAATCCTGAGATATGATCGATAGAGCGGATCCTGTGTCCAACTCCATCAAAAGGGGAACCCCTTGCAACTTGACGTCAATGTGAAGCTTCTTCCTTAGCGGCCTTTGGGCCCGTTTTAAAAATGCTTCTATGGGACGCGCAAAAGCCCACCCTGTTCTGGGTGGGGACCCTGGTACCTTTCTGAAGCAATTCTTCTGAAGGCCAGTCTTTGTAGTGACCCAAACAGACAGCGACAATGTGGCCTTGCCTGCCACATGCCCGGCAAACAGCAGAACGGAAACGGCAATCGGAGCGCTTGTGGCGTCCTCCACATGCGAAACATCTAAAGAATGTAGTTATCTTGTCTTTGCACTCTTGAGGCCTTCTCTCTGCTGGCTGCTGCAATTGGTCAACCTCCATCTCAGTATCCTGTTGGGATACCTCTCAAGTGACCTCTTGATGGACGGAGATCAGAGTTGGAGGGTTCTTGGTGAGCCGCAAAGCCTTCACAGCTCCGCCCGCAGCTTCTTCGGCTGAAATTTCTCTCAAAGCATCTTGGAAAGAGATGTCTTCCTTTGCGAAGATCTTCTGTTGCAGCTCACGACTTCTCAGTCCATAAACTAAACGATCCCAGAGTCTCTCTTCCAGGTCCTTGAATTCACGTGGCCTAGCTGCTTGTCATAACACACAGCAGACTCACCAGGCCTCTGGTCCCTCTGCTTGAATGCGTGTCACCATGCAATCACTGAACGCTTCGGTTCAAAGTGTTCTCGCAACATCCTCTTCAGCTCAGCATAAGCAATGAATTCAAGTAGTGCTGGGGCGACCAGATTCTCTGCAATATCGAACGTCTCTTGCCCACAGACACACAGTAGCATAGCAGCTTTAAGACCGTCCTCCCGAACTTGGTTTACCCAAAAATAGTTCTCTACCCGGGCCACGTAAGAACTCCAAAGTTCCGGATGAGCTGTGTCGAATTCTGACAGACGGCCTAGCTTGGACATTGTTACTTCCCGGCGGCCTTGTCAACACCTCGTGCTGCAAGGCTTGAGAAGGGGTCCCATTTGCCGAGCTCTCCTCCAGTGTTCTCGTACTGGCAGGCAGAGTCGCACTCTCCAGACACTGAACTTCCCAGTGCTTCAGGCCTTCCGTTGTGAGTCAGCCTATCTTTTTTTTGTTGTTTCCCTTGCAGCACATCCCACCTTCATCGCCAATGTTCTGTTTTCGATGTAAAGGCATTGAGATGAGACAGGAGTAACAACAGTCTTCTCTTTATTTTAGATCACAACAGAACCAGTACAAAATGGCGTGGATTCCTTTTATACCCCTTTGCAGGGATAGTGTCAGCCAATCAATGCAATGGATTCTCCCACCTTGCGCATGTGCAATAGGCTGGAGACAGCCTGTCTGGTCCCGGGCATCCACGTGGTCTACTCGGGCCTCTCTGCAGCTTCCTGCACCTGCTGAGTCACTCAGCAGGCCCAGGACATAACAATGAGCCTGGCTCAAAGAGCTATCGCTTTAGCGATAGAAGCAGAAGGATAGTAATTTCCAGATCTGCTAGCTTTGCAGAGCAGAATTGGGGCAGAATTGATGCCAATTCTGGGGATGATCCACTTAGTGATGGTGACTCACTTAGTGACGGTATCAGCATCCAGGAAGGAGAAGCTGAAAAAGAGCAAGAAAAGGAATCAGAAGATGGTGACTTTGATTGAAGCAGGAAAGGATTGACAGTCAAGAGCAGTCAATGCCATGCAGCTCAGAGTGATAGAACAAGGGATTCCACCTGACAGGTATTCTGCTGGGAAAGTAAAGGTGTGTAATGTGTGGTATGAGCCAACAAACTATCAGGAAGTATTGGCACTACCCAAAGTGGAGCAAGTAAAGTGGAAAGAGGCCATGGACAAAGAAATTAAATCCATGGATGAACATAAAGCGTTCACCTCTATGACTTTGCCACAAGGTTACAAAGCTGTAGGATATAAATGGGTATACAAAAAGAAAGTATTACCCAACAATAAAGTCCAATATAAGGCAAGATTAGTGGCATGGGTTTTCGCAGAAGAAAAATGTACACTGTGATGAGGTATTTGCACCAACGGTAAAAAGTGAAACTATAAAGTTGGCACTAGCGTTGGCAGCGGCATGTGGTCATAAAATTTGGCACTTTGATATAACCAAAGCATTCCTCAATGCAGAGTTGGAGGAAGAAATTTACATGGTTCAAGCACCAGGGTATGAAAGTAAAAAGCCTGGTACTGTGTATAAACTGAACAAGGCCATTTATGGGCTGAAGCAGTCAGCCAGAAACAGGAACATCTGTTTATATGTGGCGCTGAGAGGTCTTGGGTTCAAGAGTTGTAAGGCTGATGGTTGCATATATATGGCAAGGTGCCACAGTGGGGATTGCCAATTATTAGCATTTGTGGATGATCTTTGCTTCATTGCAACGGATCTAGCACAGGTGAAGGAATTTGCTAATCAGTTGGAGAAAAAGTTTGAGTTGAAAAGTCTGGGTGAAATACAAAACTATCTTGGTGTAGAGATACAAAAAACTGAGAAAGGTGGCTATGTTCTCAGTCAAAGAAAGAAAACTGAACAGCTGTTGGAGAGATACAATATGAGAGATTGTAATTCTGCTCCAACATCTATGAGCATAGATTTTCATAACACTTTAGGTGAGGACAAAAGTGAAGCCTGTGATGAGGCGATATATCAGTCAGCAATAGGAAGCCTGTTATATCTGTCATAGTGGTCCAGACCAGACATAGCTTGTGCAGTAAGCATTTTAAGTCGCTTTACTGTCATACCAATGCAGTTGTGTTGGATGGGTGTGAAGAGAATTCTCAGGTATTTGATGGAAACTGTGAATTTGGGTCTTCAAATACAGTCTCTGAAGAGTTAAAGTTAAAATGTTATGTTGATAGTGATTATGCCAATGATGTGCAAACCAGAAAGTCCAATTCTGGGTTTATGGTATTGTTTGGAGGGACTCTGATTGGATGGAAGTCCAGAAAACAAACAACTGTAGCTATTTCTACTGCGGACGCAGAATTTATTGATCTGTCTGAACTTTGTTAAGAACATAAGAACATAAGAAGAGCCATGCTGAATCAGGCCAAAGCCCATCAAGTCCAGCATTCTGTGTCACACAGTGGCCCACCAATTGTACATGGGGATCTTGAGCATAAAGAGAAGGCAAAACCCTCCCTTTCCCTTGACCCCCAACAAATGGTACCCAAGGGAATCCTGCCTGCCTCAACCAACATAGAGGCGGCACATGGACATCCGTTTTAATAACCATCGATACACTTTGCATCCATGAATCTATCTAACCCTGCCTTGAAGCTGTCAAGGCTGACAGCTGTCACGACCCCTTCAGGAAGTGAATTCCATAAATCAACGACCCTCTGGGTGAAGAAATATTTCCCTTTATTTGTCCTCACTTTCTTAGCTATGAGCTTTAGGGAGTGCCCCCTTGTCCTGGTATTGTGTGATAGAGAAAAGAATTTTTCTCTATCCACCTTTTCTATCCCATGCATGATTTTATACACTTCGATCAAGTCACCCCTTAAACGTCGTCTTTCAAGGCTGAAGAGACCAAGGCATTGCAATCTGGTTTCATAAGGGAGGCGCTCCATTTCCTTGATCATTCTTGTTGCCCTTTTTTGCACCTTTTCCAGTTCCATTATATTCTTCTTGAGGTGCGGTGACCAGAACTGTACACAGTATTCCAAGTGTGGTCTCACCATCGATTTGTACAGAGGCAATACAACACTTGCTGACTTATTTTCGATTCCCTTCCTAATCATGCCAAGCATGGAATTTGCTTTTTTTACTGCTGCTGCGCATTGGGTTGACATCTTCATCGAGCTGTCCACCAAAACCCCAAGATCCCTTTCTTGGGTTGTCTCAGAAAGTTTGGTCCCCATCAGTTGGTAAGTATAATTGGGGTTCTTTGCCCCGATGTGCATAACTTTGCACTTGTTTAGGTTAAAATGCATTTGCCACTTTGTTGCCCACTCACACAATTTCGAGAGATCCTTCTGGAGCTCCCGACAATCAGTTTCACTTTTCACAACCCGGAACAATTTAGCGTCATCAGCAAACTTGGCTACCTCACTATTAACTTTTACATCCAGATCATTGATGAATAAATTAAAAAGTAAAGGTCCCAAAACTGAACCTTGGGGTACACCACTTCTCACTTCTTTCCATCCGGAGAATTGTCCATTTATTGCCACCCTTTGCTTCCTACAATTTAGCCAGTTACCAATCCAGGACAAGACCTGTCCTCTAATTCCGTGGCTGGAGAGCTTTTTTAGGAGCCTTTGGTGAGGGACTTTGTCAAAAGCCTTTTGAAAGTCAAGATATACAATATCAACTGGGGCCCCTTTATCTATGTATTTATTTACACCCTCAAAGAATTCTAACAAGTTAGTAAGACATGATTTGCCTTTCCAGAAACCATGTTGATTTTCATTCAGCAATGCCTGTTTTTCTATGTGCCCTGTAATTTTATCTTTAATAATGGTTTCCATCAGTTTGCCTGGAACTGAGGTTAGACTGACTGGTCTATAGTTTCCTGGATCACCTCTGGATCCTTTCTTGAAGATCGGGGTTATATTTGCTTCCCTCCAATACTTCGGTACAGTGTCTGATCTTAGAGAAAGATTGTATATTTTAGCTAGAAGTTCAGCAATTTCACACTTGAGTTCCTTGAGAATTCTAGGGTGGATGCCATCTGGACCCGGCGATTTGTTGACGTTTAGTTTAGAAAGGCATGCAAGAACATCTTCCTTGTTTATCTCTATCAGGTTTAATTCTTCTATTTCCCTCCCTGGGAAAACTAATTCAGTGGCAGGCAGATGTTCTCTATCCTCCTCGGTGAAAACGGAGGCAAAGAAGTAATTTAGCCTCTCAGCAATCTCCTTGTCTTCTCTGATTATCCCCTTCTGACCATTGTTATCAAGTGGCCCAACTGATTTTCTGGTTGGGTTCCTGCTTCTGATGTACTTAAAAAAGGTTTTATTATTTTTAATATTCTTGGCTATATGCTCCTCAAAGTCTCTCTTGGCTTTCATAACTATCGCCTTGCATTTGGTCTGCCAGAGTTTGTGATCCCTCCTGTTCTCCTTGGTAGGAAGAGCCTTCCATTTATTAAATGAGTTTTTCTTCTTTCCAATAACCTCCTTTACCTCATTCGTAAGCCATACTGGTATCCTCTTGGGCTTTCCAATCCTCTTTCTTCTTTTAGGAATGCATTTTATTTGAGCCTGCTGTAACGTATTTTTAAACAGTTTCCAAGCATTTTGGAGGGATTTGACTTTTTTTACTGTTCCTTTTAGTTTCTTCTTTACTATTTTCCTCATTTTGTCAAAATTTCCTCTGTGAAAGTTTAAGGTCTCTGTGTTAGTTTTCACTATTTGCTATCCATGGTTAAGTTGAAGGTTATTGTGTAGTGATCGCTGGTTCCTATGGGCTCGGTTACAAGCACATCATGAACCAAATCCTGTGCATTAGTTAGAACCAAGTCCAGGATCCCCTTTCCCCTGGTAGGTTCCATGACCATCTGCTCAAGGGAATAATCGGCTAACATGTCGAGGAACCTTGTCTCTCTTCCATGTGTAGAACAAGAATTTACCCAATCTATTTGGGGATAGTTGAAGTCCCCCATTATGACTACCCTATTTCTTTTTGAGGCCTCCTTAAATTCTTTTTCCAAATAGCAATCTGCCTCTGGAGTTTGGTTGGGAGGGCGATAGCAGATCCCTAATGTCAGATTAGTTTCCTGTCCTGGAATTTTTATCCACAATGTTTCTGTGGGTGAGTTTGAATTTTCTTGAATTTCGAGTTCATGAGATTCTAACTCCTTATTTATGTACAAGGCCACGCCACCACCATTTCTCCCTCTCCTGTCCATCCTATACAATTTGTAACCTGGAATCCTTGTGTCCCATTGGTTTTCATCTGTCCACCAGGTTTCTGTTATGCCAATAATATCAATATTATTTTCCTTCACCAAGCATTCCAATTCCCCTATTTTTGCTCGAATGCTTCTAGCATTTGTGTACAGACCTTTATATGTAATTTTCTGGTGCACTTTCAACTTTGACTGTGGATTTTGACTGTAGAATTTGGTTGTAGAATTTGTAGATGGTCTACCATGTCCTTCTGCTTGACTATTACAATTTAGTTTTCCTGTTGACTCACCAATGTGTACATAACTCCCTCCCTCCATATTAGGCAGTGCGCCTTCTCGAACCGGAAGCTGCCCAGCTCCTGTCGACTTGCCCCTATGAATCAGTTTAAAAGCTGCTCTGAAACCTTTTTAATATTAATCGCCAACAGTCTGGTTCCATTTTGGTTCAAATGTAACCCGTCCCTTCTGTACAGGTGTGGCTTGTCCCAAAATGTTTCCCAGTTCCTAATGAATCTAAACCCTTCCTCCCGGCACCACTGCCTCATCCACGCATTGAAGCTCCTGAGCTCTGCCTGTCTAGCTGGCCCTGCGCGTGGAACAGGTAGCATTTCTGAAAATGCAACCTTGGGGGTCCTGGACTTTAATCTTCTACCTAGCAACCTAAATTTGGCTTCCAGGACCTTCCGCTTAGCTTTTCCAATGTCATTGGTACCGACATGTACCACAACAGTTGGCTCCACCCCAGCACTGTCTATCAGCCTGTCTAGATGCCTCGTGATGTCCGCAACCTTTGCACCCGGCAGGCAGTTTACCATGCGGTCAACACTTCCATCACAAACCCGTCTCTCTATATTTCTAACAATTGAATCACCCACTACAAGAAGCCCCCCTCCCACCACCCGCGGAGAAGTATCCTCGGTGCAAGAGGATATGGGCACATCCTCCAGGGAAGGGGTCTCAACTGAGGGAGCCTGTCCCTCTTCCACAGATTGATGTCCTCCCTGCCCAAGATCTCCATTTTCCAAAGCAGCTGGAGAGCTGCTCAGCATGGAGTGGGACGCTCCTGCTGCATCCCTGAAGATCTTTTCCTGCCTCGCTATCTCTCTCTGCTTCTCCAGGTCTGCTACCTTGGCTTCAAGGGAAAGAACCTGTTCCCTGAGAGCCAGGAGCTCATTGCACCGATCACACAACCAAGACTTCTGTCCAGCAGACAGATAGTCATACATGTGACACTCAATACAAAACACTGGGAAGCTCCCCTCTGTCTGCTGGCTATCTATCTCCATTTCTTGTTATTATATGTTTGCTGTTATTATTATACTAGTTATTATTTAAAAAAACACACAGCTTTTTTGGGTTGTTCAAATTTTTTGTTTTGGTCTCAGTTTACTTTTTGGATTTTTTTTCTTACTTGTTTTAGGATTTTATCACGCGCCGTCAGGGGTGCGATGGCTGCTAAAAAAAGGTGAATTTCTAATTAAACAAGAAACCCCACAAACTTACCAGGGCTCAGCAGGTTCCTTGCCCCACAAGGAAGAGTGAGCTGCTTGCTCCCAGCTACCAGGGATAGTAACCTGGTATGCTACCAGGGAAGTAACCTGGTATGTACAAAAGGATTTAAGTATAGAACTTAAAGAAACTGTAACATTATGTAGCGGGGCTGGCTGAAAGGCTTTGCAGGAGCCTGCCTGGGGAGAGGGAAGCTCAGACAGCTGCTGCCAGTTTTGGGTACGGCAGGCATGGATCGGGCAGAAGGAAAGAAAAAGGAAGAAAGAAAGGGGGTGGGGTGGTTGCTGTGGCTATTGTTGGAGAGAGACCAGGTGAAGTCAAAGAGGGATTTGAGGTTTTAGCTGATCCCTTTCTGTGAAGGAGAGGGAAGGAGAGAGTGTGAGAGAGTGAGAAGGTAGAATTTTATTGCTTTCTTTCACAGGGGGGATATCCCAAGCAGAGGCATGAGAAAGAGTGAGGAGAGAGAAAGTTGCTGGGATAGCTAAATTTAGATTTTAACAATAAAGGAAAGGGGGGAGGAGTTTTGACACCGACGAGACCTGAGACTGGGAGTGACAACAGAAGAGGAGGAAAGGCTGGTCATTACTGCTTTGGAGACTAACGGCCATCTGAACTTTGATTATTGTTACTTGTGCAAGTTATAGACATTGTGAGGAGTTGCCCTTGCGGGGCAAGCTGTTGATGCAGAATGATGACTACTTTCATTCGTGTTACTATCACTGCCTGGAGCCAGGGTTTTCCCCACCCCACTTGTTTCCAAACGGTCACTGTGAAATCATTGACTATTGCTGCTATGACTGCCTGGGGCTGTTAAACACCATCAAACATTGACTATCGGGGCTAGGGGCTGGTCATCTTTGTTCCCGAAAGCCTTTGACAATGAGAGTCTGCCACCTCCTCACTTCGCGTGAGCTTCTGCTAGAAAAGACACTTCACTAACACCTTGAGAGCGCAGCTGCAGAGTGCGATGGAGGGAAGTGGGGCTGGGAGGGGCTGGGCTTTGACAGCCTCTGAGGGGGTAACACTATAAATATTTGAAGATAATGCTGCTTGCATTAAAATGGCAACAGGTCACACAGTAGAAGTAGAAGCAAGCATGTGGACATTAAGTATTGTAATGTCAGAGAAGCCATCAAAAGTAAGCTAATTCGCTTGCTTCATGTTCTTCAGATGACAATCTGGCAGATGTAATGACCAAGCCATTAGGTGAAGTACACCAGGGCTTTTCAACCTTTTTACCGATTGTACCACTTTTAGGATATGGTAATATTCGAGTACCACCTAGCAAGGTGTCAAAACCTTGATGACCAAAAAAAAAACCTGTTCAAAGTTGCAGTTGCACTGAAATGACTTATGACCATTTTTCACATTTATGACCATTGCAGCATGCCCAGAGTCATGTGATTTATATTTGAATGCTTGGCAATTGATTCATATTTATAATGGTTACAGGGTCATGTGATCTCCTTCTGCAACCTTTTGACAAGCAAAGTCAATGGCAGAGCTGCTGGTGGCCAAATGCTAAGGCGGAACTTCCTTTCCTCCCTCCCTTCCCTGCCTCCCTTTTTCTCATTCCCATCTCCTTCTGAAGGAAGAATTTGAGCCCCCCCCCATATTTTCCCTCTTCCATATATTGATCAAACAAGGAAAGGCCTCCAGAGACAGAAAAGACAAACTGCAGCTGTCAATACATGTAGTATTAAATAATCATTTTCTTTACCATAGTTAGGTCTCAATATACCTAACAAGAACAGTTCTGGTTTAAATTCTATCTGAATTTTCATCATCTTTACTAACCATCTATGAATCTTAGACCAATATTTTTTTGCAATAGAACATGTCCACCAGGCTTGATAATAAGTACCCGGTTTTTGCTTACATTTCCAGCATGTATCTGATAGATTTTTAAACATTTTCGCTAAACGAACTGGTGTCATATGCCACCTATAAAACATTTTATATAAGTTTTCTTTGTATGTTACTGCTTTAGTAAGTTTAATATTTTTATCCCACAATTTTTGCCAATCTTCTAATTCTATAGAATATTCAAAGTTCTTTGCCCATACTATCATTGTCTCTTTTACTTGTTCTTCTTCCATTTTCCAATTTAATAAATGTTTATAAAGTTTCTTAATCAAATGTTCATCTGTTGTTAAAAGTATTTTATCAAGTGGAATCAGCTCTTTATAAAATCCCATTGTTTTTATGTCTTTTTCATATCTTGTTTGAATTTGCAAATAGGACCACCATGTTAAGTCAATACCTTGTTGAAGGGTTTGCCTGTCTTTGAGTTTTCCATCCTTGTCCAAAATGTCTTTATAACTAACAAGTTATATCGTAATTAATCAAATTCAGATAAGCAAATGCTTCCATCGTTGAAAGCCACTCAGGAATTTTCATGTACATTTTATGTCTAACTTTCCCCCATTCAAAGAATTAGCTACTGGCTAGAAAGGAAAGTAAGGAGTGCAGCCGGCACTTAAGGAAGAAAAAAAATGTAAGTACTGGCTTCCGGCTAAGGCAGCCTCCTGAAATGGCTCCATTCATAAATAAACAAATGCTACAGGCAAAATCCATTCAGGAGAAAAATACTTCAAATTCCCTTGCAGCAAAACTTACAGCTAACAATAGCAGAGCAATACAAGCTAACATGAGACATCAGCCATCAGCCAAATAGAAATTGCCAAACATTCCTTAAGAACACAAAGCTCTCATTGCACAAATCCCAGAACTTCAAAGTCATAAAAGCACATAAGAATCCTTCTACTCTCCATCTCCTTCCCTCCTCCGTGCCTCGCCTCCAGCCATTCCTGCCTTTTTTCATTCCTCTTGGAGGGCGACTCCTCCCCCGCTACATTTGTTGCCTGTTTGCTGCTGCCAGCACAGGTGACTGCCATAGCAGTTGTAGATCAGCTCATGGCCAGCCTGCTTGATCTCCTCTCCCCCCACCCTCCCACTCCCCCTGTGCAGCTGACTCTGCCTCCTCCCAAGGCTGCTGCTTTTTTTCTCTCTCCCTCTCCTGCCCAAACTGCCTCCTTTTATAGCCTCTCCTGTCTCTGCCCCCCTCCTCCTTTCTCATGGGGAAAGGTGAGCCAGAAGTGAACCTGGGGCCTTTGCAGCTCCAGAGGACTCTCTCACTGTAAGTCCTTGCCTGTGTTGGCTCTTTCCCTTCCCCACTACACTTGGCTAGGCAGGTCTGCGTACCACCTGCCACTCATTAATGTACCACAAGTGGTACGTGCACCACCAGTTGAAAAGCCCTGGAGTACACCATGGGAAGAGTATTAAATTATTTGGTTTTATGTCTATTCCAGTCATAAAGGGAGGAGTGTCACTTTGTAAGAAATTTTATGAAGTGGAATAGCCATAGCAACAAACCAACCAATGAGAACTGTTTGTGATTAAGACACAGTATTGGCTGTGTGAGGCATGTGATCCAGCCTAGGTCTAGGCGTGTCTTAGTCTTCTCCGGTGTTTTTGTTAAAAAAAATGGTGCCGGAACTCACACACGTCATACAACCGGCCTTGCCTACCCTACAAGGCTCCATCCAAAAAAGGTGCCGGAACTCCGTTCTGGGCATTCTATGACAAAAAAAGCCCTGGTCTTCTCTATGTTGTTGTTTTTTTCTGATCTCCAAATTAAGAGTTGGTAATGTTCTCCAAAGCTGAATGAAACTGTATCTATCATGTTTATATGTATTTTATAGATAAAGTTTTTTTAAACTATGCCTCCTGCTCATTTTGAATGTGTGCTTATTTTGGGGGCTTATTTTTGCACTGGAAAGCTGTAAAACTCTAACATTTATTTTTTTATATATATATAAATGTATTTTATTAAATTTTTATATGGGTAGGGAAAGATGGGGTCGGGAGGGGTACAGGGAAATTGGGATAAAGGGGACCGGGTGTGGATAATAACAGATATGTGATTCAATGAACAAGCTGTCGTCCGGGTCTTCATATTGAATATTATTATTTATATAATACTAAACATTTATAAAAGTAAATTGGTATAGTAACAACAAACTTTTGGTAAAGCAATAATATTCCTTTAAATAATTAGCATAATTAATAACATAGCAACTATTTCTAAACGTCAAGCTTAATACTTAATATACTAAATCTCTAATATCTCTTCTTATTCTAACGTGTTTCAACCCACTGATAAAATTTTCCCCAAGTTTTATAAAAGATTGAATCTTTTTTCTCCTTCATCTCTAACGTTAATCTGTCCATTTCTGCACAATCTAAAATTTTCAAAATTATAATCTGATCTGATGGTAAGTTTTCATTTTTCCAAAACTGGGCGAAAACTATTCTTGCAGCTGTCATTTTAACAGTCGCTATTCTTCCTAACAATGATAATTGGAGACTTTCCCATTTTTGCAGGTCGATTTTTATTTGTTTTATTAGTCTCTCATAATTATCCTCTTTTAATGATGAATATTTCGCCATAAGATAAATACCTAAATAGTTAACTTTTTTAGCTATTTGAAGATTTGTCTTTTTGGCGAGTTGAGTTTTTTATCAGTTAAATTTTTTGTTAACACTTTAGTTTTTTCCCTATTTATTTTCAATCCAGCCACTTCTCCAAATTTTTCAATTTTCTGCAAAAGTTTAGGGGCTGTTTCCAAAGGGTCCTCTAAGATAAAGACCAGATCGTCCGCAAAAGCCTGTAGTTTATATTTCTGGTCTTTAATATCAAGTCCTTTAATTTCAGTATCTTGCCTGATGCTTCTAGTCAATACCTCCAGAGTCAAAATAAATAGCAAGGGAGAGAGTGGACATCCCTGTCTCATGCCTTTTTTAATATCAAAGCTCTCTGTATAGTCTCCATTTATAAGTATCCTTGCTGATTGTTTCTTGTAGATCGCTTGAATTGCTTTAATAAAGTTTTCACCTAAGTCCATTTCCTGTAATTGTTGAAACATAAATTGCCAATTTAAATTATCAAATGCTTTTTGTGCATCAAGAAATATGAGCGCCATCTGGCTCCCTGGATGATTTTCATAGTACTCCAAAACATTTAAAATAATCCTTAAGTTGTTCTTTATCTGTCTTTTAGGAAGAAAGCCATTTTGGTCTGGATGAATAAATTCTATTAAAAAGCTTTTCATTCTTTCTGCCAAAATTGCAGCAAAGATTTTATAATCCACATTTAGTAACGATATTGGCCTATAGTTTTTAATTTGTGTAGAATCTGTGTCTTCTTTAGGTATCAAGGTAATATTAGCTTCGGTCCATGAATTTGGAATTTTTGTCTGTATAAAAGTTTCATTATACAAGTCCTTCAGAAAAGGAGTCACGGTATCTTGTAAGGCTGTGTAAAATTCTGCAGATAGTCTGTCCGGCCCCGGTGTCTTATCTTTCTTTTGTCTTGTAATTGCCTCTGTGATCTCCATCACTGATATTTTCTCATTTAACCTCTGTCGCATATTTTCTGATATTTTTGGGAGATTTGCTTTTTTTAAATAATCCTGAATTGCCTCTTCAGAGATCATCTCAGCCTTATAAAGTAGTTCATAAAAGGCCTTAACAATTTTTTTGATACCATCATTATGACAGTGTGTTTCACCCTTTTCGTCCAATAATTTACTTATTGCTCTTTTTTCTCTTTCTTTTTTCAGTCTATATGCAAGCCATCTACCAGGTTTGTTAGCATTTTCAAAAAAGTTCTGTTTGGCTCGTTTAATCTGTTGTGCCATAATATCAGTCTCAAGTAGGTTTAATTTATGTTTTATTAAGTCCAGTTGTATCTTCACATTTTTCTTTTGTGGATCAGTTTGTAATTCCAGCTCCAACATACCAAGCTGTTTTTTCAATTTTGACTGTGAAATTCTTTTCTTTATTCTTTTTAGCAATATAGATTATAGTATATAAAGTATGCTTTTGCCGTGTCCCAAACATTTTGGATAGAAGTATCTTCCTTTTTATTGATCTTAAAAAAGAATTCCATTTCTTTTATTGCTAATTGTAAAAATTCTTTTTCCTTCAAAATGGCTTTATTCAGAGACCATCTCAATCTTTTCTTATATCCTTTCCATGTCATTTTAATTGGGTTATGATCTGCCCAAATATTTGGTTCAATTTCAACTTCCTGTATCATGTTCTTCAGATCATGGGAGATCCATATCATGTCTATTCTTGACCAAGTTATGCCTATTAGAGCAAAAGGTATATTGTATCTTTTCTGGAGTCATCTCTCGCCATATATCCTGCAAGCATAGTTCATCTTTCATTTTTAAACAAGATTTAGATAAAACATTACTTCCTTTCTTCCCTTGTTTATGGCTTTTATAATCTCGAACTACATCCACAATTGCATTAAAGTCTCCCAATATACAAAGACTATGATAGTTTAAATCCACAAGTTTGTCATACAATTGTTGAAAGAATAGCTCTTGTTTCTCATTGGAGGCATATATTGCCACCAACAATATTTGTTTTTGATTCCATGAAATCTCCACCATCACTATTCTTCCTTCCTCATCAGAATAAATTTGTTTTGGATTCAACTTTTCTTTTATATAGATCACTATCCCTCTTTTCTTTTGTAATGCCGAAGAAAAATAGAATTTGCCTAATTTTGGCTGTTCTAAAATTCTAGAGTGTTGTCTCTTAATATGAGTCTCTTGTAAACAAATTATGTCCATTTTAAGTTTCTGTAGCCTATGAAATATTTTACTCCTTTTGGATGGGGAGTTGAGACCATTTATATTTATTGAGTATATTCCAATTTCCTCCATAATTTCAATTATTTCAAGATCTCAATCTTCTAGGTAAACTTATCTGTCTCTGATCTTTAGGTCTAACGTCTTCTTCTGATTGCGTCTTTTTTGGTATCGCCTCCTCTGTTTGCTTTGAAGTCTCTGCAGTAGGTGTTCTCTCTGATCTCTTAAATTCCATATCACCTTTCTCCAAAGCGGCTTTGTGCTTGTTGAAAAATTCCTCTGCTTGGAATGGAGTGTCCAGTCTGTACCTTTTAGAGTCCCAAAAAATCAATAGCCCTTCTGGAATCAACTATCTGAAATTCACTCCTCTATCAATCAGTTTCCTTGTTAAAAATTGATAATCTCTCCGTGCTTCCCTTATTTTTCTAGGAATCTGTTTGAGAACTACCAGCTCTTTATCTTTATACTTCATAGGTTGGTCCCTTACAATTCTCAAAATTTCATCTCTAACATTTATTTTAGCCATTTGAAGATCAATGTAAAATAATAACTTCAAATGTATGAAAAGCAGTATTTCATATGCATGGTCCTTTGATTCAACAGTTTCCAAAATATAGACATTTAATTTACCATTACAGATCATGAATGCAACATGACTATTTCTCCATTTGACAAAATTGTAGTTTAATGCTCTGTGCACATGGCATAAATTTTAATTCCATACCTTGGGAATATGTGCAGTTTCTAATGCAAAAGAAAACTCTTCCAAAGCTTCTTGATGGTTATGCATATTTTGGAAAGCTACACCTATATGATAATATGTTTCAAACACCTGGAATGAAAGAATTAGGATATCAATTTAGTTAATAACTCTTTCCAACTTTATTTTAAATTTCAAACATTAAAACTGAGATAACCACCCATTATTAATGACGAACTTTTCATGTTCTAAAAATATAGTGAACACTAGAATCAATATTCTAATACTGAATAATATGGATTCTATTTGCATTTTTTAAAAAATAATAAACCAAATACAGAATTCTCAAGAAACAGGGTACTGAACAGTCTGTTTTTAATCCAGTAACAGCCTATATTTAATCCAGGTGCTACAATTTTGCAGTTTATGAGGGAAATCCAATTTTATTTCCTTAACCTTACTCTCATAACAATATTGTTAGTGTATAATCTACGCTAACATATTATTTCCTCATCTGATTTTCTTTAGCATTTTTTGTAACAAACAATTTAGAAAGTTCAAAACTTGCCTATAATTCCATTGCATTTGGTTAGCATTAATACTTTCCCATGTTGTCTTCTGATCTTCTAGAAAAACAGACCTCCTGAATAAACAAATGGGCCAGAAATATATGAACTCCCTCATACCACATGTTCAGCAGTTGTGCAGGGAGGCTATCCAAACAACTATACTGATTTATAAGTGTCTAAGTAATAGGCCAGATTATAAATGGACTACCTAATGAGCCAGGGATGAGACCAAGAGTACAATTCATCCCTTGACTAATATATGGAGCTGAGGTAGAACCCCTTTCAATGAGAATTTAAAGTAACAGAAAAGCATAGCATTGTATGCAGGGATTTTTAAAGGCATTTAAAATATCCATGGTGAAGTGCTTTATCAATTAACAGGTATATCACAGTGTACATTTTGTGGATTAAACTCCACTTGAAATTATAGAAAATTAAATTTGTCTGTTGGAATAAAACTGACAGAATTTTGTTGCACCTTAAAGACCACCACTTCTTCCACTCTGAAATGTAGTTCTTGTTACAGATTATACAATATCAAAAGATAAATGAAAGTTTGTTGGAGACAGACACACATAATAGAACAGATGTGGCAAAAAGCCAGAGGTGTTAGAATGCAACTTCCTATACTGCATATCTAATCTAGTTAAGAAAGAGAGAGAGAGAAAAAAAATTGCAGAAGGAAGCCAAATACAAGGAGTTAAAAGAAAGGAACAGTGAGTTTGCTTTGAGTAAGTTTAGTATCTAAATTTAGTGTCTAAAGTTAGACTGCTTCCACCTACACTTCATAAACAAATCAGCAATTATGTAGAGTTTAAAGTTAATATTCTATATAGAAATTTTTCAGATTTAAATTACCAACAATTTACAGGTAGGACCAGGAACATATTGTATAGGAAAATTCCTCTGACTCATGCAGTTTAGCAGTCTTCTATAATACTCTATTGCCTGAAAACAATTTAATAAAAATGTATGAGAACTGAGACCAAATTTTAGAATCTCTATATGTGTGAAGAAATGTAGACCTCGCCTTGGGAATGGGAATGAGGGAACCATTAAAAGCAGGGATTCAGAAAAGATTACTCAATCCTGAGAAAGAGGAAAGTGTGAGAAAGAAACTCTAAATAAGCTCAAGTTGATACTCTTCCATGTAAGGTAGGGCATAAATACAAACTGGAACAGATTGTCAAGATTTTGTTATTCTATCCTGCAATAATAAAAAACATATCTGGAATTGCTACCATGCCTACCTCAGAGGGCCGGCAACAATCTTTTTTTTTAAAATTCTTTTATTGAAACAATCAACATCAAACATAAGATCGTATTAGAAAGCAATCATCATATAACCTGCAATACAACACTAAGGATTAGTCTTTAAAAGCCTGTCAGAGTTTCTCTCTATCCCATCCTAGATCAAACAGGGATGGACTTTCAAAGACCCTAGACTTTCTTTCTCACTCTTTCCCCTTTCTTTGGGACTTGAGTAATTGATTCTGAAAGTTGCCTTTTAACAGTTCACATATGCCTTTTTCCATTCCCAAGTCTACAGTCCTTCACAATATGGCAAAAAGTATATTTTTTTACTTCAACCCAAGAAAAACAAAACAGCAAACAAATCAGTCCCTGCCCCTCCCCCGCTTTCTGCAAATACATGTTTTCTGTGATCTCATAAACCTTATGATTTGCTAATCATAGCAACCAAGTCCACCACCCCTTGGAATGTTGTGTGCATCAAGCCATAATATGTGATGTCATAATATGCTTTGTTTGGGTATAGCATATTAGATAAACCCAGTAGGGCCTTTAGTTTAGCATGTAAGCAGAATATAGCCAAATATTCACCATACAAACAATAATTTAAAAAAACAAAAACAAAGACGCAGAAACTAAAAAAATGCCAATGCCAAAGACACAAGGTGAAGAATTCCGAAAAGTAAAAATAACTCAGAATTCCACCTATTTGCATACTAGCATTTCAAGCAAATCTTGGCTATTTATCTGGCAAACATCAAAACACAGAGTGACTAATTGCATGGAATCAGGGTTCCCATTTCTACTCTTCCTCAAGGCTTTATGTTTGTCTGTATGGCGCAAAGGTTCTCCACCAGGAGATACGCTTTCCCCTGAATCTGACATCTAAGGAAAACGAAACCCTTGAAAGCACAGAAACTTCTGCTCTGAATAGAGAAAAAAAAAACAGTTTGAAGTAAAAGCCAGTGCCTCGCTCATTCGCTCATTTCAAGTTACCCTCCGCGGAAGCAGTTTTCCAAACTTGTTTTGAACCGCAACTCTCCAAAACGCCCTGCCAAAATCCAGACTGGTTTGCTGTTTTGAAATTTGCAACGAAGACAGCTCCGCGAGCGTCCAGCACCACCTCATTACTGCCTAAGGTGGCGCAATTACGCCCGGAGCGCAAATCTATCCAGAATTCGCTTGCCGCGCGGATAGCTCAGCGAGACCCAATGGCCCCGTTACCTTAGGCCAGAGTTTAGCTCGCTCGCTGGCTATAGCGGCTCGCAAGAGCGTCTGCGCTCGCGCTTGAATCTGCGCGACCGCCGTCATGAACATGGAGGGAATGGTGGAATTGGCTTCTCTGGCTGGCGATGGGGAATTAGCGAAGGAGATCTGTCCGCTGTGACTGCTAGCCAGGGAAGGAGGCAGCCGCGCGTCCTTCTGGTCCAACCCAGCCAGACGGCGCGAGCTGACGCTCTGCGGGACCGCCATCCACGGTGTTCATCCTCCCCTGCTGAGGATAAAAGCCACTGCCATTGCCATGGTAGCGGGAGAACCAAGGACCGCGCCCCCGCGCTCCTGCACCTGGAGCTACTGCAACCCTAGGCGATCCTAGGCATAAGTCCTGGCTGCGTTTCCCCTCCAAGTTTCCCGCTTTGATTTCGGAGCTCCGTTTTTCACCAGTCGAAGCTCACCCGACGTTGCGCGAGTCACTGGAGCAGCTTTCAGTTAAACACTGGCTCGCTGAAAGGTAAGCGAGGGTGGAAGTAGCCTTACTACTTACATACCTGGACTTTTGTGGCCCTTTGATCGGAGATCTTTGCTTTCTTTCCATGTTTCAGAACGCAGCCAGAGACCCGCAGCTTGGGAAACATGTACATGGATGGGATATACTGAAGGAGGGAATAAGATAGTGTACAGGAATGATTGATGTCTTTCTTATGATGTAATAGCTGTGTTGTCTGATTTTCATTGGCTAACAAAGTTTTTAAAGCAATGCTACCAATTTTCTAATGTGTGGCACTTCTGGACGTAACTCTGCCAGCGTTCCAGATTGTTGGCCACCCACTGCTTAATTTGATCAAATAAAGTGCTGCTTGATCCCCGACCCGCTCCTGTTGAAGGTAATTGATGTGGCGGTGGCGGCTTCCCCGGTGCGAGACTACCAGCCCTCCCTCCCTCCCTCCGTGGTGGTGGCGGTGGCATCGTTAGCTTTTTCCACACAAATACTATGCTATGCTATGCTATGCTATGCTATATACTATACTATACTATACTATACTATACTATACTATACTATACTATACTATACTATACTATACTATACTATACTATACTATACTATACTATACTATACTATACTGAAAGAACATTTTCACTGGCAAGGAATATCAGCTCTGAGCGAGAAGAGTGCACTTGCCTCCTAACGCCTTCCTACTTCGCACGGGGGAGCTCAGCGGCGCCAGGATGCCAAGATGCTTAGTAGCAAACTGTGAATAACGCGGCCGTTAATTCACTTGAATTTGGGTATTGAGCCGTGAAAATGTCGCTGTATCCTTCTCTGGAAGACCTGAAAGTAGACAGAGTAATTCAGGCTCAGACATCCTTTGCTTCAAACCCAGCTAACCTTTTGCTGACGCCAACTCTGGACTATTGGAACATGGGAGGAGCAGCAGTGAGGCTTCGGCCATTGCAGGCGTGTGAGGTTTGCTGTTTGAGAGAGTGGGGAGTGATTGGAAGAACGCAGGACCCTCGTCGTCGCCTGAGAGATCACCTCCCCCTGCCCGGACTTGGAGGAAACAGAGAAAGGAGGAAAGAAAAGGAGGCTAGACGCCCGTCGGAAGCCCCAGTTATCGTGGCTAACGGGAGGAAGCCTCGGTTATCGTGGTTATCGTGGCTAACGGGCCTGCTCCGTCGGCTGGGAGCCTCCCGCTAAACTGTAAGACCTGCGGGTGAGGCCCTTCCGTTGCTGCCGCCATTATGTTGAACTTATTTGAAGGCCTTATCTTTGGGACGTTGGGTTCCACAATTACTGTTAGTACAACTACCCCTCCCGTGGGTTTTGGTTTTGGACTTTTTAGCCAAAAACCTACCACAGGTTTTTATCTTAGGAGGGACTAATACAGGCATAGTTATAATTATTGCGGCAGAATTAACATCTGGCACGCCTGTTTTTATTACTATGTTTTTTTTAATTGTTTTAATTATTTATTGTCTAAATTTTAAATAATTTAAATTTGTTTAATACTGTTTTAATTTATTCTTCTGGATGTTATGAATGATGTGGGGGGGTTTGATTGATTGTGGAGTGAATCGGGTTGAATGGATGGGTGGTTGTATGATAAATAGAAGGGCCGACCTGTCTGCATTTATGGAAGCTAGTGAAGTGGAGGAGCCTTGCTCTGAGGGATCAGAGAGCCAGTCTATACCGGTCTTATGGGGAAGAGGCAGATACAACGGGAGGCCTGGGTAGGCCGCTCTCGGGGAACAAGGCCTCGCTGCTTGAAAGCGATCTCTTGTTCTGGCCCCCGGAACCTCTCCCGGAGTACTGGTAATGAGCAAAATCTGGACCCTGGACTCAGGCTACTGCTGCTCAATGCCAGGTCGGTGGTAAATAAAGCTCTCCTCATCCGGGACTTGATTCTAGATGAGGAGGCTGACCTGGCATGTGTAACTGAGACCTGGCTGACCCCAGAGGGAGGAGTTCCCCTCTCTGAGATGTGTCCAGCTGGGTTTCAGGTATGGCATCAGCCACGACTACAGGGAAGGGGGGGAGGAGTGGCGATTATAACTAAGGAGACACTCGGGCTGTGCACACTCGCTGCTACTGAGATATCAGGTTGTGAGTCCCTCCTTATGAGGTTGGACCTAGGTGTACAGGTGGGTCTGTTGCTTATGTACCTGCCTCCCAGCTGCGTTTCTACAGCCCTGCCCACGCTACACGAGGAGGTAGCCGGGTTGGCGGTTGAGTTCCCCAGACTTATTGTCTTGGGGGACTTTAATGTGCCGTCACTCGGTGAGTCCTCTGGGTTGGCGTGGGAGTTCATGGTTTCCATGGCAACCATGAACCTGGACACAAGTAATTGAGGGCCCAACTCGTGAGAGGGGACACACACCTGACCTGGTTTTTCTCTCGGAACAGTTGAGGAATGATCTGATATTAAGGGACTTAGAAGTGTTGCCCATGTCATGGACAGATCATTTTCTGCTGCGGCTTGAGTTTACGACACCAATCCTCTCTCACAGGGAGCTGGAACCAATTAAATGGTTCTGCCCCAGACGCCTAATGGATCCTATTGGTTTTCAAAGGGCGCTTGGGGAACTGCCGGATTCGCTCGTACACAGTTCGGCGGAGTCCCTAGTGACAGCCTGGAATATGGCCGCTACGGGGGCCCTAGACCGGATTGCGTCGTTGCGACCTCTCTGTGGTAGCAGACCCAGGAGATCTCCTTGGTTTACCGAGGAACTCAGGGGGATGAAGCGCCAGAAGAGACGTTTAGAGCAGCAATGGAGGGAAAGTAGATCCGAATCTGATCGAACCAAATTGAGAGCTTATATTAAGACCTATTTCGAAGCAATCACTACGGCAAGATCTCAGTATCTTTCCGCATTGATTGCATCTACGGAATCTCGTCCGGCTGCCCTGTTTAGGGTGACTCGCTCTCTCCTTGATACGGGGAGGAGAGAGGAACCTTTGCAGGGCAATGCCGAAGAATTTAATACCTTTTTCGCAGACAAGGTCACTCAGATCCGGGCTGACTTGGACTCCAATTGGAATACAGTGTTGGCTGACAATGAGTCAGTCGAGATGACAGAGGCCCGTCTTAGTCCTGTTGAATGGGAGGAGTTTGATCTGGTAACTCCTGATGACGTGGACAAGGCCATTGGAGCTGTGAGTTCTGCCACCTGTTTACTGGACCCGTGCCCCTCCTGGCTGGTCTCGGCTAGCAGGGCGGTGACATGGAGCTGGGTCCAGGCTGTTGTTAACGCTTCACTGAGGGAGGGGTCCTTTCTGGCTCCCTTAAAGGAGGCACTTGTGCGCCCCCTCCTCAAGAAGCCTTCCCTGGACCCAGCAGTTTTAAATAACTATCGTCCAGTCTCCAACCTTCCCTTTTTAGGGAAGGTTGTTGAGAAGGTGGTGGCACTCCAACTCCAACGGTCCTTGACTGAAACTGATTATCTGGGCCCTCAGCAGTCTGGGTTCAGGTCCGGTTACAGCACGGAAACTGCTTTGGTCGCGCTGACCGATGATCTCTGGCAGGCCCGGGATAGAGGTCATTCCACTATCCTGGTGCTTCTTGACCTCTCAGCGGCTTTCGATACCATCGACCATGGTATCCTTCTGCGCTGGTTGGAGGGACTTGGAGTGCGGGGCACCGTTCTGCAGTGGTTCACCTCCTACCTCTCTGGCTGGTCGCAGTCGGTGTTTGCAGGAGGTCAGAGATTGGCTCCGAGGTCTCTTCCGTGTGGAGTCCCTCAGGGGTCTGTTCTCTCACCTCTGCTTTTTAACATCTACATGAAGCCGTTGGGTGAGATCATCCGTCAACATGGGGTGAGTTGTCATCAATATGCTGATGATACTCAGCTCTATATCTCTACCCCGCATCATTACAGCGGAGAAGTGGAAGTGATGAACCAGTGCCTGGAGGCTGTTGAGGTCTGGATGGGTGCCAACAGGCTCAGACTCAATCCCGACAAGACGGAGTGGCTATAGGTTCTGCCTCCCAAGGACAATTCCATCTGTCCATCCATCACTCTGGGAGGGGAAGTTTTATCCCCGTCGGAGAGGGTTCGCAACTTGGGTGTCCTCCTCGATCCACAGCTAAGTTTAGAACACCATCTTTCGGCTGTGGCGAGGGGGGCGTTCGCCTGGTGCATCAGTTGCGGCCCTATTTGGACCGGGAGTCACTCCTCACAGTCACCCATGCCCTTGTCACCTCGAGATTCGACTACTGTAATGCTCTCTACATGGGGCAACCTTTGAAGAATGTCTGGAGACTGCAGGTAGTCCAGAATGCGGCCGCGTGAGCTGTCTTGGGTCTCCCAAGACATGCTCATATCACTCCAGCTCTACGTGAGCTGCACTGGCTACCAACTGGTCTCCGAACACAATTCAAAGTGTTGGTTATGACCTATAAAGCCCTTTATGGCAATGGACCAAGATACTTGCGGGACCGTCTCCTGCCTCATGAATCCCAGAGACCGGTTAGGGTGCAGAGAGTTGGCCTCCTACGAGTCCCGTCTGCTAAACAATGCCATCTGGCGGGACCTAGGGCAAGGGCCTTCTCCGTTGCTGCCCCTGCCCTCTGGAACCAGCTTCCCTCGGCGGTTCGTACTGCTTCCTCCCTCCTAGCTTTCCAGAAAGGGCTGAAGACACATCTATGCCGACAGGCTTGGGGCATATGAGCTGAGCTCTGCCCCTCGGCCCTAAGAGTGTCCCGCCATCAGTGTTTGTGAATTGATTGTGTTTGTGTGGGGTTTGAATGTGGTTGATTTTAAATTGTTGTTGTGTTTTTGTTGTGAGCCGCCCCGGGTCTTCGGAGAGGGGTGGCATATAAGTGCGAATAAACATAAACATAAACATCTTGGGATTTACCTACTGTATTACAGGCTTTAACTTCTTCTCCATTCGAACCTCTCGGGTCTTGCTCTCTGCACTTTCTTTCATTGAAGGTGGCATTCCTAATTGCTATCACGTCGGCCAGGAGGATTTCGGAATTGGCCTCAATCTCAGTTAGAGACGATCTATGTACTTTCTACGAGGACAGGGTGGTCCTTAGATTAGACCCCTCCTTTATTCCTAAGGTGAACACTTGTTTTCACAGATCCATGGATCTGATTCTTCCTAGTTTCTGCCCCAATCCTTCCCATCGTCTAGAACGACAGTGGCATAAGCTAGATGTGCGCAGGGCCCTGCGATATTACATCAAATGAACTTCGGTCTTTTGCAAATTGGAGACCTTGTTCGTCTCCTTCCAGCCCTCCGCCATGGGCAGAAAGGTCTCTTCTTCCACCATTGGTAGATGGATTAGGGCTTGCATCGCTAGGACCTATCTTTCTCAGTCACTTCCAGTTCCTGCACGCATCACAGCTCACTCGACGTGCAGTGCAGCGACATCGGCGGCCTGGTCTACCCAGATTTCTGTAGAGGAGATTTGTAGGGCGGCGATGTGCTCGTCCCCATCTTCATTTATCACACATGGGGGAACCTTTGAAGAATGTCCGGAGACTGCAAGTAGTCCAGAATGTGGCCGCGCGAGCTGTCTTGGGTCTCCCAAGACATGCTCATATCACTCCAGCTCTTCGTGAGCTGCACTGGCTACCAATCGGTCTCCGAACACAATTCAAAGTGTTGGTTATGACCTATAAAACCCTTTATGGCAATGGGCCAGGATACTTGCGGGACCGTTTTCTGCCCCATGAATCCCAGCGACCGGTTAGGGCGCATAGGGTTGGCCTCCTATGGGTCCCGTCTGTTAGACAGTGTCATCTGGTGGGGCCAAGGGTTAGAGCCTTCTCTATTGCTGCCCCAGCCCTCTGGAACCAACTTCCCTCAGAGGTTCGTACTGCTCCCTCCCTCCTAGCTTTTCGAAAACTCTTAAAAACACATTTATGCAGGCAGGTTTGGGGCATGTGAGTTGCACTCTGCCCCGGGGCCTCTGATTGTGACTGTGTGTTGTATGAGTGGAAATAGTTTTATAACTTTTATATTGTTAATTGGTATTTTAATTGATTTATACTATATTTTTCTACTTGTATTTTTGCTGTGAGCCACCCTGAGTCTTGGGAGAAGGGCGGCATATAAGTCAAATAAATAAATAAATAAATAAAATAAGTCTCTGCTTGGATTATTTGATTAGATTGATATGGTATCTCAAGTTCAAGTAAGGGACTGGGACCTTACATTTCTGGTGCATCGAACAGGGACTTGAAAAAAAGTGAAAGTTTTTTTTTCACGGTTGTTTTTCATTAAAACTCCCTGTGAATGAGTTCTGTTGTAACACACAACTTTCAGGCATGACATACAGGAAAACTGGTGTGGCCAAAAGAGCACTCCCAGACCCTTTGTCTCTGGTGACTTTTAAATTGGCCAGCCCAGCAGACCTGAGTTTGTCTGAACCCTGAATGTTTAAACAGACTTCATCTTGTCCCAGTGATAAACCTGTAATTTATCACTTTTTTCCTTTTTTGGGTGGGGATCATCATGTTTTTGACACCTTGCTAGACGATTGGTGGTACTCGGATATTGCCATATCCTAAAAGTGGTACAATGGGTGAAAAGGTTGAAAAGCCCTGGTCTAGATAAAGTACAAGTAGTCCTCAACTTACAACAGTTTGCTTAGTGACTGTTCGAAGTTACAGTGGCACTGAAAAATATGCCCCTCAAGCCACAGCTGAGCAAGACACCTGCCTGCCCACCCAGTGGCACTTTTCCTCCTGTCTGAGGTTTCCATTGTTGTGAGCATTTCCGTTGAGGATTGGCAGTGGGGGTGGGGTGAGGGGGGTGTTTGGTTTTTATTCCCCATGTCTGCTGGGTGGTTGCAGCAGGTTTTGGTCACTTCACAATCCTGGGACACTGTGACCATCATAAATATGAATCAGTTGCCAAGCATCTGAATGTAAATCACAAGACCCTGGAGATACTGCAACATTCCAGCTGATCGGCGCTTCTTCTGGGCTCAGCAGAAGCACCAGGATCAGCGCCAAGCTCCAGCCATCTCTCGCTCAGGCTTGTGTGGTGTTGCCACCGGTTCAGCTCGTTCCCCTCCCCTTCTACTTTTCTAGGATGTTCACGTACCACCTGCCAGGTGCCAATGTACCACAAGTGATACCCGTACCACTGGTTGAAAAGCCCTGGTCTAGGTTCTCAATGTGCTGTACATGTTGGTCTTCAGCACCTTCCAGCTTAGTGTTGCTTTCTTCAGTTTCTGTTGCTTTTTCAGTTGCAGATTTTTTAGTTAAGATCAAGGTTTGGCTATCAGGGTTCTCAGTAGGTTGTACTTGGTATTCTTTGAAGTCCACTCTGATGTTAATTTCTTCCTCTTCGGTTGCATTTTGGATTGTAAGTTCATCAGTTAAAATCTGGGCTGCATTTTGTAATTTTAAGGTGACACCTTTATCTTTCAGTCTGGAATTAGCCTCAGTAGCCTCAAGGATTTTTTCAAGTATAAGTTTGTAGTTAAGTTGTGGGTAGTATTCCTCCATTTCTATGATGTTACAGATTGTCCTTTAGTGGAGGCTATTTTTGATAAAAGTCAGTAAACGTCCACCTCCACTATAAAGAATTGTTTTCACCACCCAGCTGTTTCAAATTCTTATCTTTTTTTTATAGTGCCAAGGACAAATTTTAGTCTCACAGGTCTCCCAGTCAAAAAGAAATTCACTTGTCATACCCAGTTTCACCACAAGATGTCCCCAGTAGCATGTAAAGTCTTTTCCAAACTCAAGTTAGGCTTTTATCAGTTTAAAAAAGATGTTCTTTTTTTTCTACTTAGCAGATAGATAAGGTAATAGGTCTCCGTAGAAACAGGAACTTTTTGGGACCTCAAATATCTAAAAGGTGAAAGTCCAATTATTTAGTTGTTTAGTTTAGTTGTTCTTTTTCCTCCCCCAAAGCTTTATATTCCCAGGGTAGGCAGAAGCCGCCAAGTTAAGAGGAGGGAAGAAATTTCCAAAGGCTTTTACAGGAAGATAGTTGGGTTACAAGAAAAGTAAGGTAAGGTCTCACCCAATTCCTCCACGGTGCTTTTGTTGTGCTTGGTAGTGCTTTTGGCTTTTGGCTGGAACAGCTTAGTGATCGGCCATGTTAATGGCTGATCTTTTCTTCGTTGGTCCAAAGAAGCTGCCTCAGATCAAACGGAAGGGCTGCCGCCCTTCTGCAATCTGTCAAGGGTCCTCCTTACGGTGGTCGCCCCTCCAGGGCGACTTTTGACCCTTTTCAGGGCATTCCGACAAAGGAAAACTGGACAGCAAAGAGAACGCTCTCTCCTGTTGGTGCCACGATTGCAAACTGGAAGCCTGCAATTTTAATTGTTCTAATTGGGTCTTTAAAGAAAACCAATGAACTATACGGATTAATTTAGGCTCATTTCATATGGTTCAAAATAATCTTTCCTGTAAATGATCAGTAATTATAGTACTACAGTAAAGGGTTTGATCATGGCTTATGTACAAAGTGATGAGAATAACTGAAAACAGTCAGCCTAAAGGAATCATGATTAGCTTAAAGTTATATGCCCCTCTTTTCATTTTTTGTATTTGTCCTTTTTATCTTTCAGTTTGTCAGAGAGATCTTTGTGCAGCCATGTTGATTTCTTGTTGAATTTCTTGTTTTTCTTTTTCAGTGGTATTATACTGGTCTCGGCTTTTATGATCACATTTTTCAGAATTTCCCATGCTTCTTGGGTTGTTTTCCCCTTTAGGATTTTAATCCATGAGATCTTTCCTAGGTTCTCTCTGAGTTTGTTGAAGTCAGCTCTTTTATGCCTGTCCATGGGTATGTTTCCTACATCTCCTGATTGTTGTTTTGAGTTTTTCTTTTTTCTCATCTCTGCCCACCTCATTGTTTGATTTGTTTTCTTGGGATTTATGATTGGCTTTGTGTTCTAGAGATTCTAATGATTGGCCACCCTCCCCCCTCAGTTTTAATTTAAAGCCCTCCTGATGAGTTGCCAGTCTTTTTCCAAGTACATTTTCCCCTGTTTTTGTGAGGTGCAGCCCATTCCTTGCCAAGAATTCTTCATGAAGGAAATGCAGTCCATGATCCAGGAAACCAAAGTTTTCGTGGGGACACCAACCCTTTAGCCAATGGTTTATTTCTAGAATTCTTTTTCCCCTCAGTGGGTGTTGGCCTTTCATTGGGAGTATTGATGAGAACACTATTTGTGCTTCTAGCTTCTTAACTTTATTGCCTAGTTCAGAGGTAGGCAACCTCAGCTCTTTTATGACTCATGGACTTCAACTCCCAGAATTCCTGAGTCAGCATAGTTGCCTACCCCTGGCCTAGTTGTTTGTAGTCTCTAACTATTGTACTCAGGTTCTTTATTCTGTCATTCGTCTAAGTATGGAGGAGGAGGAAGGGGAGTAATCTGTAGGCCTAATTATTTTGGTTAGGTTCTCAGCCACATCTTTGATTTTTGCTCCAGGGAGACAACATACCTCCCTGGATTGTATGTCCAGTCTGTTCCTTTAAGGAAAGAATTTCCTATACCAACACTCACCTACTTTTGGGGGGGGCTGCAGTCTGGGATGCTTAAATAGAAAATCTCTTGTGTGTTTGTTGATATTGATATGACTTTTTAAGGGATTTTGAAGTGACTTTTTAGGGATATTTGAAGTTGTTGCTTTGCTAAATGTCTGCATGGTTTTTTTTTTTTGAGGGGAAGGTTGTGGGTCTGCATGTTTCCATCCAGGGGGAGAAATTGATTGCTCAGTTTTAATGGGGCTGCCTCTGGTTGGGTTGATTGGGCAGAAGGGGTTTGTTAGTTGTATGCTGCTTCTTTCTTTAAGTATTGTGTTTCCTTCTTTGACATACCTCCATTTGTCTTCCTCCAAGGTTTTATCAGTAGGGTCAAATCCTCTGGGAGTTATTTGTTTGATAATTGGTTCTATTTGGGTAGAGCTTTCTTTTGTTCATTGGGGTTTGGCTAGAGTTGCCTCTAAGTTCCTTACTTTTTCCTGTAGCAGTTCACATAGTTTACATCTAATGCATGTATAGTTTGGGTGTTCTTTGGGCATTACATGGAACATGTATTACATACCACAATAGTGTCAGTTATCTGTTTCATGAGTTTGTTGTTTGAAAATCCCTCTTTTTTTGTTGGTGGATGTGCTTTGCTGTTAGTCTTATTTCTAGCTTCTCTGTTCTGGGTAATTATGCCTATTTTCTCTGTCCTTTGTCTATTTGTTTGTGCTTGTTTTTCTGCCTTGTTATTTTGGTTTAGTATGCCTTTTGATTTTAAAAGAAAAAAATTGCAGTTTATATTGAAGTTAAGAGTTAGTGTTGGAATAGGGCTATTTAACAAAGGGAAGGGCTGCTTTCTTCTCCACAAGGAATTTGCTTTTAGCTTTCTGCTCTCTGCCTAAAAATTCTTCCCTATCCTTCCTTTTCTTAATTTGCTCCTGATTTATCTCTGTCTTCTCCACCTTGGTTTTTGACTGCCTTTCTGTGCTCAGCCAGTCTTTCTAGCTGCCCCCAGTTACCTCCAGCCGTTTCTGATGAGCAGGTTTAGTTGCTGGGTTTTCTCTGCTGGGCCTTGCCACCAACTGCCTCCATCCATCGCTCCATTACTCCATCTCAGTCCATTGCTCTGTCTCCAACGTTAAGCCAGGTTCTCTGAAGCTGCCAGTTGGGTCATCCGCTGCTCTGCTATCTCTGTCGTGCTACCTCACTGCCATGTGTAGGCCTCCTGGTCCGCTGCTGCCACTGTCTGCCACCTCTGCACTGCTCCCTGCTACCTCACTGGTCCGCAGCTCCATGCTCCTGCCGCCTGCTGCATCTGCACTGTCCTCAGCTGCCTCACCAGTCAGTGGCTCCACATTGCCGCTGGCCACCTCTTCTCCACTGCTCAAGCTGCCAGTGCACCATGTCGCCTGGTTTGCTACGCCGGTCTCTGCTTCGTTGGGCTGGGTTGGGTCACTGGGCTGCCTGGCCTTTCAGGTAGGCCTCCATAGGCCTATAGTTCCTCCAAAGTCCCCTTTGTGATCCTGCGTGGCCGTTACATAGATCAGGTATAATATTTCTACATTTGAAATATACTGGAAATAAAGACTACACTGCAGAATATCCTCCAACTTGAGAACCAGCAGGATCTATTCTGAATAGGTATGGATGGAACTGTACTGCTTGTTACATCCAAGTCATGTCAGGCCCCATGAAACATTCCCAGGACACTGCCATTCAGTTGGGATGGGGGAGGCTTTGACCTGTTGGGAAGGGGGGACATTGTGGGCTCTGGGATGTGTTTCCTCCACTTTGTTCTTTCAACCTTTGATGTATCTTTTTTGGGTGTAAAAGGGGGGAGGAATGTGCCTGGGGCCATCTGCCTTATCTCTACTTTGCTGGGGAGAAGATGCAATGCCTGGGAACAGCACTTTATCACTCCTTCACCTTCCAGTTCCCATAACAACTTTACACCTGTGTATTGGCTGGAAATGGATTGGGCAGCTGGGCACTTGGGAGGGGTTTGAAGGCTGGAGTTTTAATATAATGGTTCGCATGGGAAATATTCAGATCTTGCCTTGCTTCTCTGCTTTTACTACCTCGCAATATAAGGTCCTTTTGAAATGATGCCAGTTTTAAGAGTTCTGCTTTCTTGGCAGTGTTAGCCAATACAGGACCTTACATTAGGCAAGATCTGCAAAATGGTGAACCCAGAGGGATCACTGCCCTACTGGGGGGGACCATGCACACGATGTCTCACCATGGCAGTGAACAGGAGGAGGCTGAATGCTGGGTGAAAACCTCCACAAAGACTCACCATGAGGAGAGCCCCTCTGAGTGAATAGAGGAAGCTGCTGCCATGGAGGCCAAGATGGTCCATTGACATGGGGGAAAAGAATGACTGGGAAGGGAGGACCCAGAGAGTCACTCTCACCCATGGCAGTGAAGCCAGGCTGGAAGCGTGAGATGGAGCTACTCTACAACGATGATGTGGGCAAAGAGCCGAGCCAAGCTGATTGGTTCCTGAAATGCGCCATACACTTGATGGTGGAAGCCTTCCAGAACTTGAAGGGGCAAGAAGCTGGTGACTGCAGGGAAAAGAGCAAGGAACAAGTGGAGGAACCCGCCTGCGAGGGAAGCATGTCCCCCGCCCTTGAAACCTTGGCAGACACTGAGATTACTGCAGAAAGGGCAACGACCACACTGGCCACATCATTTTGGGTCATTCCAGCTGGGGTGAATGCCCAGGGAGCCGGCAGATGGAGAATCCCACAACCGGAGTGAAAGACATATCCTCTGGGTGTTAAGTTTGATGGGGACCCTCAACAGTTGTGATCCTTCCTCGCTCACATCCTCATGTACATGCAGGAATATGGGCAGGAGCTCCCCAGTAAAGGAGCCAGGGTCAGGGTCATCACCTTAGCTCTGGAAGGTGCTAGGGACAGATGTATGGTGACCCTGCACAATGCCAATGCACCGGAGCTCCAGAACTTCAATTGCTTTATGGCAGTGCTGAGATGGCGATTTGAAGACCCAGTGGCAGATTGGAAAGCATGAAACAACACATTAAGATGGTAAGACAAAGTCTCTGCCCGGTAGCAGTAAACAGAGGAATTTTGGGACCTGTCCTGTCACCTCAACTGGCTGGAAGACATCCTAGTGAGCTGTTTTAAAAATGGGCTTAACGACGACCTGTACCATGCCTGCATTGCCCGGGGAGCCCCTGCCCGCCTTCATGACTGGGGCATCTTGGTTGAAGAAGTGGAGATCAACCAAGACTGGAACCAGCACTGCTCAGGCAGAGTGTGGAGACTATCCCCGCCAGAGGGAAAAAGGGAGGCAGCGAGATGCCTAACAACATCACCGCGTTCGACTGCCTGCTTCAAATGTGGCAAAGAAGGCCACCAGGCTGTGGAGTGCCACTTGAAAACCCCCGCAAAGAAGGCAGAAAACTGACCAAGCCTTTCCAACACCCCAAAGACACAGCCCTGAAGAGCACTGAGGTCGTAGAGTTCCGTCCCTCCCCAAAATCAGGAGGGGGAACCCTGACCCCACCAGAGAAAGAGCTGGGAATGTCCTACTAAGATGATGACCCCCTGGTAAGTGGGCCAATCACACCAGAACCATGCTCATAGAACTATTAATCCCAGGCATGGGATGAAAGTTGCCCTAAAGGCCCTGCTAGACTCAGGGTGCACCAGATGCTTAATCAGCCCCACCCTATTGGGAAAACTGGGGATCTGCCTAATGAGATTAAAGAACCCAATTGCATTCTACCAGCCAGACAGGTCCACTGCTGGTGGTGTCCCAGCCACTTTTGCCACATGACTACTGTGAATACCCCTGGTGTGACTCCCTGTCTGGAGTAATTATGGATGTGTGGGATGACCCCCTATCCATTGAATTCCTGTTAGGACCACTTGTGGAACCTTGGGATGACTCCCCAATAGCCTCAGCAGCGGCTAGCGATGGCCAGTGAAACTGATCCCCAGAATGCATGTTATGGTCCTCCCTCCCCCAGAGCAGAGCCAGGAGTGGAAGGGTGAGAGTCCAATCTCCAACGCAGTTGGTCTATGTGTCTGCGCAGAACGCGGCCATCTGCCAAGGCAACTTCATATGATAACGGCCCCGAGACCTTGCAGACCACAGCTGTGACCCAGAGATGACCAGGCCCATAGTTTCTTGCCCAAACTGGATCGCCCACCTGGAGTGTCCTAGGTGCCTGCGGTTGTGACACCTGTGAAGCCACCCAGTCAGGGTGCAGCCTGTCCAGTTTCGTGATGAGGCGGCAACCCCAGCGGAGTTCAGCAGGGCTCTTCCCTGTGGCCGTGCATGGTGTGGTGCAGTGTGCAAGAAGGAAATCTGCTAACCTGTGATGCCAGTTACCATAAGTCAGTTTCTTGAGAGCATCTTTGGTAGTTCGCACCACCCTCTCTGCCAGTCCGTTGGTGGATGGATGGAAGGGAGCCGAAGTTGCATGGAGCATCAGGTTGGCCTGAAGAAAAGCCTGGAACTCAGAAGAGGTAAATTGAGGCCCATTATCTGACACCAGAACATCTGGAAGACCGTGTGATGCAAAAATTCCTCTCAACACCTGGATTGTCCTAGCAGTAGTAGTGGATGAAACAGGAACAACCTCTAGCCACTTGGAATGGCTGTCAACAACAACCAGGAAGAATTGCCCCTGAATGGGCCCAGCGTAATCTATATGTACCCTAGACCACGGGGTTAGAGTTTCCTCCCACCTATGTACTGGGGCCTGAGACATTTAAGGCCTAGACTGTTGGCACACTTGACACCCATGCACCTGAGCCTCAATGGCTTTATCGAGTCCAGGCAACCAAAGATGGCTACGCGCAAGCACTTTCATCCTGACTATACCAGGATGTCCCTCATGCAGAGAGATCAAGATTCTAGACTTCAATGACGCTGGGATCACTACCCTGCTACCCCATAACAGGCAACCCTTAAAAGTGGACAACTCATGCTTCTTGTGCCAGAAGCTTTGGAACTCAGTATCAGGGCACTTGTCCGGCCAACCTGACAGCACCCAAGTCAGCATGTGTGTAAGCATGTGATCAGTGGCAGTTTCTGCAGCCACATCCCTAGCATTGAGGGGAGACTCAGGCAATTCCTGAATGGACAGAATATTAATGGCTGGAGCAGGATCTGGTTCAACTTGGTTCAGAGGTAATCTGCTCAGGCCATCTGCATGGCCCATTTCTTTTCCAGGTTTGTGAACTAATGTATAGTCATATGCTGACAGGAAAATGGACCATCTCAGCATACGAGGACAAATGATATGTGGGGTCTGTTTATTAGTGGTAAACAAACCCAGCAGAGGCTTATGGTTAGTGTAGACAGTGAAATGGCGGCCATATAAGAAATCATGAAATTTCTTAATGCCAGCCACTATGGCCAAAGCTTTCCTGTCAATTTGAGCATAATTCCGCTCTGCAGAAGACAGAGTCCTTGAATAATAGGCCACAGGGACCTGTGTCCCATCAGCCTTCAGATGGCTAAGTACTGCTCCCACTCCATAAGGAGATGCATCACATACGATGCAAACAGGCAGTTGCTCATTGAAATGTGCTAAAACAGCATTAGACGTGAGCAAGGCCTTAACCTCATTGAAACTCTTGTCATGAACTTTAGTCCACTGCCAAAGGGCCTGCTTGTCTAAGAGCCTATGTAATGGCTCTCCCACAGCTTTATGTGGGAGGAATGCATGGTAAAAATTTAATAGCCCCAAAAAAGGCTTGCACTCAGACTTAGGGCTTGGGGCCTGCTGGATAGCTTGCAATTTAGTTTCAGCAGGGTGAATGCCTTGAGCATATATCCTGAATCCTAAGAAGTCAGTAGAAGTGACTCCTATCTTACATTTATCTTTCTTTAATTTAAGGCCTGCTTTTCGACAACGAAGCAAGACAGCCCTTAATCTCTCTGCTAAATTTTGAGATGACTCCCCAGCAATGAGGACATCATCAAAGTATGGACAGACCCCAGGAATACCTTGAAGTGTGCTTTCCATGACACTTTGGAATATGCCAGGGGCTATATTTACCCCAAATTGCAGTCTCTTGACCTTAAATGCCCCTTTATAAGTTACAATAGTCTGGGCCTCTGCAGCTGCCTCATCAACAGGTAGCTGTTGATAGGCTTGTGCCAGGTCAAGCTTTGCAAAAATACGCCCCCCCCTTGAGGGAGGCCAGAATGTGACTTACCACAGGTACTGGATAAGCATGCTGTTGCAGCGCTTTATTCAGTGTGCACTTGTAATCTGCACATAAACGTATGTCCCCATTAGCCTTTAGAGGCATTACTATGGGGGTTTCCCATGGACTTGAGTCCACAGATTCCAGAATGCCCTGCTGGAGCAATTTGTCCAGCTCAGCATCAATCTTACCCTTGAGGGCAAAAGGTACCCTCCTAGGTTTAACCCTGATTGGCGTGATGTTTGGGTCTAACCGTAGTGAAATAGGAGGCCCCTTGTAGGATCTTAACTCTGAACTAAATACATCTGCAAACTCCCTGCAGACTTCTGCAAGGCTCAACGTTTGCAAATGATGCAGCCCAGTTACCTGGATTCCTAGAGCCTCAAACCAATCGAGTCCAATAAGACTCGTACGTTCACCCCCAACAACCACCACATCTAGGGGGACCCTCAAAATCCTTATATTGTACTCTAAGGGTGGCCTCCCCCTTAACACACACCATAGAATTCTGAAAATCTGTAAGTATTAGATTGGATGGCCTGAGTTTAACTCGAAGGCCACTGCTGCTGCATATCCTTTTGAAGGTATTAATGGAGATAATGGAGAGAGCGGACCCAATATCCAACTCCATGGATAAGGGAACCCCTTGCAACCTTAAGTTAATGGACAGTTTCTTTTTAAGGGGCTTATGTATTCCTGTCCTCAAAATACTCCTGCGCGATGCACATAAGCCCACCCTATGTTGGCTGGGGACCCTGGTATCTTTCAGACGCAATTCTTCACGAGGTTGGACCATCTGGCGACCCAAACAGATGGATGCTATGTGGCCTTGCCTGCCACATGCTCTGCAGATGGCAGAACGAAACTTGCAGTCAGCTTGCTTGTGGCAACCTCCACACCTGAAGCATTGAAGACATGCTGGGGCCTTTTCCTGACATTCCTTCTGCCTCCTTTCAGCTGGCTGGTAAAGCTTATTCACCTCTTTCTTCAGGATCCTCATCCGATCCTTCTCAAGCATCCTCTTGATGAACTGTAGCTGTCTCTGGAGAGCTTCTGGTGAGCCGTAATGTCTTCACAGCCCCACCTACTGCTTCCTCAGCTGTCACCTTTTGAAGCGCATCTTGGAAGGAGACTTCTTCCTTAGCAAAAATCTTCTGCTGCAAGTCTGTGTTCCTTAGCCCACAAACGAGTCTATCTCACAGCCTCTCTTCCAGATCTTTGAACTCACACGGCCTGGCTGTTCTCCTTAAGGCCGCAATAAAATCTTAGCAGATTCACCCTGCCTCTGGTCCCTCTGTTCAAACGCGTGCCTCCAAGCCATAACAGACAACTTTGGCTGGAAGTGTTCCTTCAACAGCTTCTTCAAGTCAGTATATGTCACTAACTCCAGAGGTGCAGGGGCCACCAGGTTCTCTGCAATTTCAAAAACTTCCTGTCCACAAACACACAACAGAGTTGCAGCCTTCAAGCCATCTTCTCTAATTTGATTTACTCTGAAATAATTCTCCACCCTGGCTACATAAGAATTCCATCTCTCTGGGTGTGAGACATCAAAATCAGACAAACGCCCAATCTTCGCCATTCTTAGTTGCAAACTTCACCACTTGCTCCTCTGCAAACTTTTCTAAGGGAAAGGGTCCTGTAGTCAAACTCACTCTCCAGCGACTCTGTACTGGCAGGTTGGGACGCTGATTCCGACGCCGTCTTCCCTCTTCAGGACTTCTGAGGTAAGTCCTCAAAACTTCCTTTTTTTGTTTGCAGAAGATCCCACCTTCGTCACCGGTGTTAAGTTCTTGGTTCGAGTGCAATGATGAAGACACATGGCGAATGTCAGAGTTCTTTATTCTGCTCAACTCTCTCACAACCAACAACCGTAAAAGCAAACAGGCTTATTTTTTAAAGACCAGAGACCCAGACAAATAGCGAACAAAGTATCTTTTCGTTTCGCTCAGTCTGGTCCCGGGCAGCCAGCGCTTTGCGCATGCGCACAAGGCCGGCGCCGCTCAGTCTAGTCCCGGGCAGCCTTGGAATGCCCGGGACCAATGCAACGTCCCGAGCCTGGTTTTGCAGGCTCAGGACACAACACTAAGAAAATCCATCATTAAAAAAACAGCTTGATTTTGCCAAGCTTTATCTGAATATTATAGAATGATTAATAGAAATCTTTGTTAAATAGAATATATCCAACATTTGATGAGCAACTTGAGAGTGAATTTCATAGCAGAGGGAAATCCTGTCATTAGTAGCCTGAAAAGTCAGCCCTCAATTGTCCTTCTTGAGCACTGTGCTGAAATTTCGTATAATCTCTATTGTTTCTGTCTGGTTAAAGTATTGTAATATCATGTCATTTAATTTCTTGAGATCATCAATACTCCTCCTTTGTAGTATTATTTTTCTTGAAACTTCATCCATCTTCTCTCCAGTGTGTACTGTTACAAAAAGAAAAAACAAAGAGAAAGAGAAAGAAATTATTATGTTTAAACAAATCTTACCATGTCAAACTCCATGATTATTGTTACCAAGCTATTAAATAACCCATTTTAAACACCAGTCTAAGTGTGATAGAAATGCAATATATAATGTTTTATGACAAGTTGCTCTGTGCTAGTATACTGTATCTTCAGTGGCAATCATGCTAACTTAGGATAGTCAAAATCCTAACTACAGAATGTTGGGCAACATTCACTACTTTCCATCAGTCCATAGTAAAAAATAAAGGATAGATTGAGTCAGTTTGGCTCCTCAACTCAATATCAGTTTATCAAGTTATTAACACAAGACATATGCTGATATAATCGAGAAACCATTATAATTTCTCAGCTACTTTACTGTAAACTCTTGCTGAAGGCTGCATCGAAGACCCTTCATAAGCTGGAATTAGTCCAACTGCTGGAACTCTAGTTGGAATTAGAAAAATAGGAAGCATCACACCATTTTTATTTCAATTATATATGAATCTTTTTCTAGGTGTAATTCAAGATAATTCATATGACTGAAAGCTGTAAGCAGCTTGGGATCAAAGAACCAAATTGACTATCAGCTTCATCATAAATGTTCCCGTTTCTTAAGATGTGTTAGAGAGTTATGGTTGCTGCTTCTCTCTTATAGAGAAATACTGCTTCTCCCTGAAACCAAACCAGCATCCACATGGAACTGGGATTTTCCCACATTATAGAATTCTTTACTGTTCAATGTTTGGTCAATAGTTCATTATAGCTTTCAAATGTAATGATAAGCAAGTTTAACAAGCTCCTAATCTTTCATGTCTTTTAAATTGTTTTAAATTATTGTAAATGCTTGAATATTTTTTGTTAAACACTTTAAATGACTTGTGGTAGAAAATCAGGATTAAAAAAAAAAACACAATTTAATAAATAAATAAATAAAACAATATTACCAGGATGAAGGTTAATAGAGTTATTGTATATTACCACCATTCTATCACTCCAACTGTAAAACAAGTCAATGCTGAGTCAGTAAAAGACTTTAAATTTCTGTTGGTCTAAAGCTCCTGAATATACAACCACTGTTAAAGGGCTTTCATACAATCAGCATACAATATGCATTCATTTGTTCATATTTTATTTATGAAGAGAACATGCTATAAGCATAAAATATGATATTAACATCTAGCTTAGTCATCCATTACAATCAATATCCTAAAGATTAAGGTGTATTTACTTACCTATTAAGATTATTACAAAGGAAACAAGTGCCAGGCTGACAATTAAAATTATGATTAATGTGACAAAGTACCAGCTTTGACATCTTATGCCCCTTTGCATTATTGGACACCCATTACTATATATGTTGTCTTCGCAGACCACTATGAGAAAAAAAATTAAATACTAAGATAAAATCTTATAATGAACATTAAGAATAATTATAAATTGTTCTAATTCCATAGAATAAATCATATTTGTTGAACTTAATCCAATTATTTCCCTTACAAGAATATCAGCCAAATAAACTAAATTACATCTTGTAACATTTTATAAATATTAAAATTCTACACCAGAAGAACTTATTTATTTCCCAATTAATTATGCAAAATACATAGAGACAGAAAATGTTTGCCACTATTGCAGATAAAAAATGTGTCTTTAAAAAGATGGTCAAAGGTTAACAATAAAGCCTTGTACACAGAAAAGACTAATAGAAAAAATAATTTGCCCCATAACAAATTTATAGCTAATATGTGCATTTTAGGACTATGCAAATCCTTCAAAAGTGATGCTTCACAATGCTTCATAGCAAAGCAGCTGCCCTTGATTCATTAAGGCAGCCACAACTTCCAAGTTCTGTAATTGCTTTGTAAGCTGCTTCCTACTGTCACAGTAAAGCAAAACAAATTCCCATGCTGGCAGAGACAGCCAAAACAGTTTTTGTAATAGCCACATGACCCTGGAAAAGGTTGTAGCTGCCTTAATGAATCAGAAAAATACTTCATATGTGTTTTCACTCATTTTGAAGCACCTCTTTCCCACAGCAAGACCATATTTACAAAAAAAAATCTGCCTAGCTTCTGAACAGTATTCCCCTTAAAGAACAAATAGAAACCTAAAAAAATTGCCTTAAACTGGCTATCTAATCTGGTATTTTCAATACTGATGAATATTACCTTTCTAAGGTTTCAGAGAGAGCTTTCTACAGCCCTCTGAAGATGCTAGGGATTAAAGCTGGAATTTTTTTTACATGGAATATATGTTGCACTGTCACATGTCAAATACTCTATGCTACAGCCTATTCACTTAATAATAATAATAAATAAATAAATAAATAAATAAAGTTGGAAGGGACCTTGGAGGTCATCTAGTCCAACCCCCTGCTCAGGCAGGAAACCCTATACCATTTTGGACAAATGGCTGTGCAGTCTCTTCCTAAAAACTTCCAGTGACTTCCAGCTTGACTCCCTCTTCTTTGTGGCAGCCCCTGAGATATTGGAACACTGCTATCATGTCCCCCCTCGTCCTTCTCTTCATTAAACTAGACATACCCAATTCCAGCAACCGTTCCTTATATGTTTTAGCCTCCAGTCCCCTAACCATCTTTGTTGCTCTTCTCTGTACTTTCTAGAGTCTCAACATCTTTTTTACATCGTCGTGACCAAAACTGGATGCAGTATTCCAAGTGTGGCCTTACCAAGTCATTGTAAAGTGGTATTAACACTTCATGTGACTTTGATTCTATCCCTCTGTTAATGCAGCCTAGCACTGTGTTGGCTTTTTTTGGCAGCTGCAGCACACTGCTGGCTCATATTTAGGTGATTGTCCACTAGGACTCCGAGATCCCTCTCACAGTTACTACTATTGAGCAAGGTACCCCCTATACTATACCTGTACATTTGGTTTTTCTTGCCTAAATGTAGAACTTTATTTTTTTCACCATTGAATTTCATTTTGTTAGATGGCGCTCAGTGTTCAAGTCTGTCCAGATCCTCCTGTATCCTAAGCCTGTCTTCTGGAGTGTTGGCTATTTCTGCCAGCTTGGTGTCGTCTGCAAATTTGATGAGTTCCCCATCTATCCCCTCATTCAAATCGTTGATGATGTTGAAGAGCACTGGGCCCAGAACAGAGCCCTGGGGCACCCCACTACACACTTCCCTCCATGTAGATGCGGTTCCATTAAGGACCACACGCTGAGTACGGCCGGTCAGCCAGCTACTAATTCATCTGGTGGTGAAACAGTTTATCAAAAAGTTTGAAAGGAATCAGACAATCTGTATTGAGAAGAATATAGGCTATCTACCAGCCAGTGTTTATGAAAATCACTCTTAACCACTGCTGCAAATCGCATCCATGAATAGCAGCATATATGGTCATCATAATAGAAAAGTGAATCTCATCAAGAATATGAATTCCAGCATGCCAGACATTATTTCAATCTTGAGTTTACCTTTGATTTCTAAATCTCATCTTCCAACCACAGACCTTTGTACTTGTATCATTAGATAATTGGATTCATACATCTTCCTACTCATACTCCCTGACCCTTCTGCCAGTGCCCAAGTAGACCAGGTTGTTTGGCCCATGAATTTGGCTTTGCTATACAGTATTGGGCTCTTTATTACAGATAAAAAGATCCCAAACCAAAGACAATAATTGATTAACTGCTAGCGAAAAGTTTAGGACTGTATGCACTCAAGGAATTAAACTCAAAACTTCTTCCTCTTCTGAATGAATGCATACTTTGCACAGAGTTGGTGTCACCAAAGCTAAGTGATTGTTATGTTTACATAATAGCCCCTCATTTGGTTCCTGCCTCAGGCTTATATTCTGTACCTGCTGGAATATTTTTCACAAATTCCAAAAGTTTTTATGTTTTCCATGGAGATAGCAGTGTTCAACTGTTCCAAGGCAACTATTACACTCCAGGGCAAATCATTATGACCAGAGTTTTGCAGGCAGGTTTTGAATTTTGGGCAGAGTGGATTGGAACTATTCAAAAAATACCTAGGTTAAATAAGTAAAAGTGAGTTTTGAATTGTTGTAACTCAAGTAGCTTTAGGCTCCCATTGGAATACATTCTCAGATAGCCTTCTTTTAATTTCCCCCAGTGCTCAAGATTAACGCTAAATAAGCTGCATTCAAGAGAATGCCAGGCTTTCTCATATCTTCAGATTTAATCAGGTAAGCTCTATCTATTGAGACTCATAACTGAATAATATAGGTAGTCCTCAACATATAATAGTTCATTTAGTGGCTGTTTGAAGTTACAATGGCACTGAAAAAATTACTTATGAATGTTTTTCACACAACTGTTGCAGCATCCCCGTGTCACATGATCAAAATTCAGATGCTTGGCAACTGACTCATATTTATGACAGTTGCAGTGTCCTAGAGTCAAGTAATCACCTTTTGAAAGTCAATGGGGAAGCCAGATTCACTTAACTAACGTAACAATTGGAGTGATTCACTTAACAATTGTGACAAAAAAGGTTGTAAAATGGGACAAAACTGTCTTAATAACTGTCTCACTTAACACAGAAATTTTGGGCTCAATTATGGTCGTACGTCGAGGACTATCTGTACAGAGTCATCTTTTAAATTTAAAATCTTAGGCCAAACAGCCTTACTGACTACTGCTTTGATACCCTGCTCAGTGACTACATTGGACAACAACAATTTTGCTTCCTGAATATCTTGGATATATCTTATATATCTTGACTACTAATCATGAAAATAATCTGTAATTTAACCTATCACATACCATTTTATAGAAATATTCTTATTTTTACACAATGGCAATGTACATCCTTCAATATGTGTTGGCTATGTTGCACACATGAAAGAAACAAATGAAAATAAGCAACTGTTATTGAAGTACAGTACACCAAGTACAACTGAAATATCCTTAGAGATCTAAAGATCATGGCTCTGTTGCTTGTACTGCAACTTGGATACACCAAGTACTGTTACATATGCAAATTGGACAGCCATGCAAGAGATAAATATACAAATTAAAAATCATTTGACTTATAGTAAAAATAATACTAATAATAGTTTTCAAACAGGATCAAAAATACATGTATAATATCAATACTAACCAATCATTTAAAATAAGTTTATACAGTTACTCCATTAGCTAACAATTGTTTAAAAATTATAATCTTTATTTCTGTAGCCTAAAAGATTTAGCCATAGATTACTATAAACTTTGAATTAAATATTTTTAAACTATGAACAATTCATATTTATTAAAGCCATAATACTGTATATACATTATACTTTCTCCTGTATGAAGATTAATACTGCTAGTTTGTTTTAACTCAATAAACCTAGATCTGTTTTACTCTTCAAAGGATGGGAAATGGTTCTCCAGAAATTATTAACCCACAATTTCCAGCAGCTCTGACCTGCATGGTCAATTGTGCTATTGGAAATTCTAATTCAGCAGCATCCAGAGAGCCAGGAGTTTCTTGTGCCTGTTTAATTATTTATTCTATTCATTTTTCTAAGGGAACATTCACAGGAAGGACTTTATTGGTGAATCAAATAATACTTTCCTGGTTCCCATCCTAGAAAAAAACTTTGAGCACATGAAAGCAACATTGTTTTGTAGGTCAGTGAGAACCTGTTCAGATGCACCACTTAACATGCTATTGTGTGCTGTCTAAGCCAATCACAGAACATATTTATCTTGTTAAATGCCACCAAGTAAGCAGCATACATAAATCTGAAAAACTGTTAAGAAAATATTGTGTAGCATACATACTTGGGGGCTGAGTTTGAGCTGCAGAAACATTTTCATTTAAGTTGTTCAATGAATAAAGAGCATAAAGTTTCTCTTCTTCGTACGAATTTTTAAAGACACTTTCAGAAGAACTCTCCATGATACCTATGAGATGACAACAGACTTTATTTAAAAAGGATTGTTGGATTTTTTTTTTTAGGAGTTGTACCTAAGTATGCCCAAGATAAGGGAAAGGTACATGTGCTAGTCACGCAGCATAGGCTATATATGCACATTTGAATGATTATATATAAACTCTCTGAATGGCCAGAATTCCTTAAAGCAATCTTTTCCTCTCATCTACACTGCTCAGCTGCAAAATTGCATTGAGTTACACTGCTTACTCAGCCTATGCTACATAAATGCTATATATGAATTTTGTGTACTGCTATTTCTTGATTCATTGATTGCTTATTTTCTGTCAATCTTAGAACTTAAACAGAGACCACTTTTAAGTTTAATTAAATATTCAATTTTTTAGGGAAAACTGTTTTAACATGCACGATGCTTTCAAATATTATGACATCATAAAACCCAGAAAACTTCATTCTGTTCCAACTATTGAGGGCTGTAATAAGAATATATAATTATAAAGAATTATAAAGAATGGGTTATGCTGATTAGAAAAAATATGTATGCAGCACTGATTGAATTCAGAACAGATGGCTTATTGTTCCTTTGGGAAAATATCATGTGTTGGAAGGAATAACATCCAACAGCCACGTCATTATTGCTATTTTGGGATTGTCCCTTTGGAAGCCATTCAGGATAAGCTCAACAGCTAGATCAGACTGCATTTAAAAACATGTTCTGCAATTCTTTGAATCTATACCACCAGTATTGGGGTTGTTTGATATTTTGAAGGTGGGTGCTTTATTTTTCCCTAGAGGCAAGAAGCAAAAATTAGGAAACAGGATGCTAATTAAATCTAGGTCAAATATATTTATCTAATATATATGGTGATTGATTTAAAATATCATCTGAAATATCTAAAGCTTGCTATCTCAGTATACATTTATGATTCTTGAACAATTAAAACCATAATGCTATATCCATTTTTTACTTTTAAACTGACTAGAGATAGAAAATGGCAACTTTCTTTACAGAGCACTCAGGACTAATTCTTTAAGTTACCACTATCATCTGTCATATGAATAACTAACATACAGAGACTATCAATAAATAAATAAATAAATACTTCAGTTCATGAAAGAATAAATTCTTAACACATTTAAAGGCTTAGAGAACTGAATATTACTCACATCTAAACCATCCCCAACTAATATATTTTCTTTCACAATAAAATGCTGGAAATATGCATATATCAGCAATGTTGTTCCTTTGTCTTCTCCAAATCCACTTGAATGTGTTAATGAGAGCCACAAGCTCAGCCCTGAAGCAGAGTGTTGTTGCCATCTATATTTAGTATTCGTTTCAGTAAAGTTGTCAGGTTTCAAATACTTGATTGGACACCGTAAATTAAAAGCCAACATGTAGACAGCACTGTTAATTTTACATTTACAAATGTGTTGATGATCTTTGCTTTATATCATCCTCTTCTTCATTATAGTCAGGTTTCTGAAAACCAGCAGAACATTATCAGGGTGGGAACTAAATGGGTCTCTAAAGGGAAACCTTTTCAGAGGGCAGGTATGCAACACAGAAGAAGGTCTCCTAAGTCCCAATAGACGGCATTATTTCATCAAAGGCACTTGAAACGCTTCCTGGGCTTACTAAATTTGCATGTCTTTACACAAAGGGAAAAAACAGACCAACCTACCAAAAATAGTGCCATAAAAAACAGAATAGAAACACAAGTTAATATAGGCAAGAAAACTGTAAGTGAACACCTGTCCAGCCTAGACGAGTTCAAATCACCAGGACCAGATAGATTACACACCAGGGTTCTCAAGGAACTGGCAGATGTGATCTCAGAACCATTGAACTATATTTTTCAAAGATCCTGGAGCACTGGGGAACTACCAGAGGACTGGAAAAGAGCTGATGTAGTTCCCATCTTCAAAAAAGGAAAAAAAATGGACCCAGGAAATTACAGACCTATCAGCCTGACCTCAATACCTGGGAAGATTCTGGAAAACATAATCAAACAACGAATCAGCGAACACCTAAAAACCAACATGGGTTTGTCAAAAACAGATCATGCCAAACAAATCTTATTGCATTCTTTGACCAAGTGACAAAATTAGTGGATCAGAGGAATGCTGTGGATATAATTTACTTGGACTTTAGTAAGGCATTTGATAAAGTAGATCACAACCTACTACTTGATAAGATAGAAAAATGCGGGTTAGACAGCATCACTACCAGATGGATCCGTAGCTGGCTGACCAGCCGTACTCAGCATGTGGTCCTCAATGGAACCGCATCTACATGGAGGGAAGTGTGTAGTGGGGTGCCCCAGGGCTCTGTTCTGGGCTCAGTGCTCTTCAACATCTTCATCAACGATTTGGATGAGGGGATAGATGGGGAACTCATCAAATTTGCAGACAACACCAAGCTGGCAGGAATAGCCAACACTCCAGAAGACAGGCTTAGGATACAGGAGGATCTGGACAGACTTGAACACTGGGCGCCATCTAACAAAATGAAATTCAATGGTGAAAAAAGTAAGGTTCTACATTTAGGCAAGAAAAACCAAATGTACAGGTATAGTATAAGGGGTACTTTGCTCAGTAGTAGTAACTGTGAGAGGGATCTCGGAGTCCTAGTGGACAATCACTTAAATATGAGCCAGCAGTGTGCTGCAGCTGCCAAAAAGGCCAACACAGTGCTGGGCTGCATTAACAGAGGGATAGAATCAAGATCACGTGAGGGATTAATACCACTTTACAATGCCTTGGTAAGGTCACACTTGGAATACTGCATCCGGTTTTGGTCACGACGATGTAAAAAAGATGTTGAAACTCTAGAAAGAGTACAGAGAAGAGCAACAAAGATGATTAGGGGAGTGGAGGCTAAAGCATATAAGGAAAGGCTGCTGGAATTGGGTATGTACAGTTTAATGAAGAGAAGGACGAGGGGGGACATGGTAGCAGTGTTCCAATATCTCAGGGGCTGCCACAAAGAAGAGGGAGTCAAGCTATTTTTCAAGGTGCCTCAAGGCAGGACAAGAAGGATGGAAACTAATCAAGGAGAGAAGCAATCTAGAACTAAGGAGAAACTTCCTGACAGTTAGAACAATTAACCAGTGGAACAACCTGCCTCCAGAAGTGGTGAATGCTCCAACACTGGAAGTTTTTAAGAAGAGACTGGACAGCCATTTGTCTGAAATGGTATAAGGTTTCCTGCCTGAGCAGGGGGTTGGACTCGATGACCTCCAAGGTCTCTTCCAACTTTATTATTATTATTATTATTATTATTATTATTATTATTATTATTATTATTATTATTATTATTATTATTTAGTCAGGGAGATAGGGGGTCCCTCTAATAAAGAGTATCCCAAAATAATTGTTTCCCTTAAAACAGTTCTGTATTTTTTGTGTGCCTTTTAATATTTTAAAGATTTTTTGCTTATCCAGTTTATCTTTCCACCATGTATCTTTTTCCATCTCTCCCATTAAAATAACTCTACATACTTTTCGGGCACTTTGTAAGGTTCCCCCCCCCCTCTGTTCCATGCAGTGTCCACCACCTTCCGCTCCTGTTGAGAAATTAGTTTGCCTTTTAATACTTTTCCAGGGAGATAGTACTTTCTTGTATTTTCTCTTGCTGTAGTTATTCCATTTTCTCACTAGATTCTTTCACTTTTCCTATTCTTTATTGTTAATTAAGATCCAGTCTTGATAGTGTTCTTCCGGTTTGATGTCGCAGCAATACGGGTACAGGAAGATGGGGTTCCGTCTTTCGTGTTCGATTTTGCCCCACTGTGGTACCCTTGAAAGGGTCGAAAGTGAGGATTTCCGTTGACTGTTGCTGAGTCTAGACCAAGGGAATCGATTCTCTGTCCCCTGGGTCCGATATTCTTCTGCTGGCAGGTCCATTTGGGCTGAATGCCACCCCGGAGAAGTGGCCACCGAAGGGTGCATCTTTGAGGAACGCAGGCCGGCAGTAGCCGGCTTGCCGAACTCAAAGCAGCCCCGGAACCAACGGAAGAAAGGCGGATTGCATTTATGCGATCCGCCATTAACAGCTGATCGTCGGAGACAGAGAACAGCTGATTTTGATAGCAAGCAGCCAAGCTGGTTGAGACTGTGCTCCCTTTTCTTCTGCAAAGTGGACTTTGATCTAACAGCCTGTCTTCAATTGAAGTGGGAAGCCTGAAGGGAGGAAGGAGGGGTTCCCCCCACCGCATAAGCGGCGGTTTAAGCTTTACTTCACTACAAAAGGAAAAAAACAATTTGGATTACCTTAACGTCTTTTTAAGTGCTAATAGAAACTGGGGAAACCTATTTGTTTTTTAGGAAAAAATATTTTTAACTGGTGAAAGCTATTCTAGCCTTAATTTTGTCTTTAAAACTTTAGAAACTTTTTTTCCTTCACTCTGAATACTTTTTTTCTCTTCCTGTTTAAATGGCTGGGAAGGATACATTGTCTCCTTTGTGGCTAAATTGAAACTTTTTTCCTTTGTTCTTCAGCAGCTGTTGTTTACTCAACCTGATAACTTGGCTCAACACCCAGACACTTGGCTGAATGCCCAGACATTCTTATCTGCTTTCAAAGAGTTTTTTTCCTTCTTTTTGGTCTTTTTGGCTAGTTTAGGCTGTATAACTCCTATTTTAAGAAGAATTGAACATTAAAAAAAATGGGTTTTTTTGTTATCCTTTTTGCTGTTGAATTGAACTAGTTGGATTATAAATTGGATAATTTCTACTCCAGGTTTCTTCTTTTTGATTTTTTCCCTCTATTTTGCCCTACTTCCTCCTTTTTTGCTTTCTTTTTCTTGCTATTTTTAGCTTTTTCTCCCTTGCCCTTTTTTGGATTCGTTCCTGGGGGGGGGTTTGGATATTTTTCTTTGCAGGAGAATTTTTGCTCCCACTCTAGTTTCTTCTATTTTTATTAATTTGCTTTCTTTTGATAATTTTTTCTCCTTTTTGAGGCTTTTGGGGTCCTCTTCTACCCCCCTCCTGGAATTATTTTTTTTTAAACCACGTTTGGTCTCCTTTCCTAGTAATAGGAGGGCATTGGATTACAATTGGCCACCTGGTGGATTATAACGTAATATAACAACCAGAAAATGAGTACCTCAAATTTGGCTAAGGGGGGGGAGAAAGGGAGCCTCTGCCCCTGCTTCAACCTGGCAAGTCCAGTTCCTCAAAAATCAATTACTACATTTCTACAACAAGAAAAAGTGGAATTCCAACAAAAAGACACCCAAGCGATACTGCAAGCAATTACAGCTCAGGTGGCAGTTACGACTAAAAACATTGAAGACCTGAAAATGGAAATGAAAAAGGACCTGGATAAAAATTATGAAGACTTGAAAAATGATCTTGTTAATATGAACCAAAAAATGGAAACCTTCCAACAGGCGGTCACAGACAACCAACAAAGAATCCAAAAAATAGAAGACAAGTCGGTGGAATTTGACCAGAAATTAGAATACCTGCAAGATGAGAATCAGAGATTGGCACAAGCAAATGTGGAATTGGAAGATAGTATGGCTGTGATGGAGATGGAAAGATCATCATATTTTTTAAGATTTGAAAATGTCATAGAAGAGAAGGATGAGAACTTGTTAGATCTGATGAGCGAGTTGCTTGCGGAGCTACTTGGAATGGAAAAGATTCGAATGGAACGAAAGATAGATCAGGTCTTCAGAGTTAATTCAAGCTATGCTAAAAGAAACAAAGTTCCCAGGGAAGTCCATGTAAGATTTGTCAAAAGATTTACAAGAGATGAAACTTTGAGAGCAATAAGAGATCAACCACTGAAATATAAAGAAAAAGAGCTTGTAGTTCTTAAACAAATTCCTAGAAGTATAAGAGAAGCCCGAAGAGAATATCAGTTTTTAATAAAGAAATTGTTTAATAAAGGAGTGAATTTCAGATGGCTGGTCCCAGAAGGATTATTAATCTTCTGGGACTCGAAAAGATATAGATTGGATACTCCATTTCAAGCAGAGGAATTCTTTAACAACCGTAGAGCCTTTCTGGAAAGAGGTGATCCTGAGCCTAAAGCAAGAAGAAATGATCGCCGTAGGAGTGCCTAAACAAGTGGAGGAAGAAGAGCCTAAAAAGACTCAACCAGAGAAAGATGTAAGACCGAAAGACCAGAGGCAGATAAGCTCTCCTAGAAGATTGAGGTCTAGATATAACTGAAGCCATGGAGGAGATTGGAATTTTTTCAATAAATATAAATGGTCTGAATTCTCCTTCAAAAAGGAGTAAAACATTTACTAGGCTACAAAAGTTGAAAATGGACATAATTTGTCTTCAAGAGACACATATTAAGAGACATTTTAGAATTTTAGAACAACCAGAAATGGGTACATAAGAACATAAGAACATAAGAAGAGCCATGCTGAATCAGGCCAAAGCCCATCGAGTCCAGCATTCTGTGTCACACAGTGGCCCACCAATTGTACATGGGGATCTTGAGCAGAAAGAGAAGGCAAAACCCTCCCTTTCCCTTGACCCCCAACAAATGGTACCCAAGGGAATCCTGCCTGCCTCAACCAACATAGAGGCGGCACATGGACATCCGTTTTAATAACCACCGATACACTTGGCATCCATGAATCTATCTAACCTTGCCTTGAAGCTGTCAAGGCTGACAGCTGTCACGACCCCTTCTGGAAGTGAATTCCATAAATCAACAACCCTCTGGGTGAAGAAATATTTCCCTTTATTTGTCCTCACTTTCTTAGCTATGAGCTTTAGGGAGTGCCCCCTTGTCCTGGTATTGTGTGATAGAGAAAAGAATTTTTCTCTATCCACCTTTTCTATCCCATGCATGATTTTATACACTTCGATCAAGTCACCCCTTAAACGCCGTCTTTCAAGGCTGAAGAGACCAAGGCGTTGCAATCTGGTTTCATAAGGGAGGCACTCCATTTCCTTGATCATTCTTGTTGCCCTTTTTTGCACCTTTTCCAGTTCCCTGGCACTTCAAAAGAAAAGAGGTATAGCTCTTTATATAAAATAAAAGAATCCAAAACAAATCTATGCTGATGAAGAGGGGAGAATATTAATGGTAGAAATTATGTGGAATCAAAAACAAATATTGATGATTGCAATATAGGCACCTAATGAGAAGCAAGACCAGTTTTATCAGCAACTACATGATAAACTAGTGGATCTAAATCACCCAAATATTTGTATATTGAGAGATTTTAATGCAATAGCCGATGCAACACAGAACTATAAAAGCTATAAACAAGGGGGGAAAGGAGGAAACATTTTACCTAAGGCTTTTTTAAAAATGAAGGATGAATTGCTTATCAAGATATATGGAGAGAGATGAACCCAGAAAAACCACAATATACATTTTATTCAAATAGGCATAAATCATGGTCAAGAATTGATATGATATGGATATCCTACAATTTGAAGACTATAATACAAGAGATTGAAATAGAACCCAATATTTGGGCAGACCATAATCCAATTAAAATGATTTGGAAAGGAACCAGGAAAAAACTAAGATGGTCATTGAATAAATCTATATTGAAAGAAAAAGAATTTCTACAATTAGCATAAAAGAAATGGAATTCTTTTTTAAAATAAACAAGAAAGAAGAAACTTCTCTCCAAAATGTGTGGGACATGGCTAAAGCATACTTCAGAGGTTTGGCTATAACGTACGTCGCTAAAAAAAACGAAGAAAAGAAACAAGTACAGCTTAGGCTGAAAGAAGAACTTAGAAAATTGGAATCCGAGTTGCGAACTGACCCACAAAAGAAAGAACTGAAGGCACAAATGGAACTAATAAAACATAAATTAAACCTAACTGAGATGGACACAGTGGCACAACAGCTTAAACGATCTAAACAAAACTTTTTTGAAAATGTCAACAAACCGGGAAGATGGCTTGCATATAGGCTGAAGAAAGAAAGAGAAAAAAGAATGATAAGTAAGTTACAAAATTCAAAAGGCGAGGTATATTGCCATAATGACGTGATGAAAAAAATCACCAAGGATTATTATGAGACACTTTACAAGGCGGAGGTGATTTCTAAAGAGGCAATACAGGACTATTTAAAAGGAGCTGATCTTCCAAAGGTGCCAGAGAACATGCGACATATCTTATATGAGAAGATAACAGTGATGGAGATCACAGAGGCAATAAAAAGACAAAAGAAGGATAAAACTCCGGGACCCGACAGGCTCCCTGCAGAATTCTATGTAGCTTTACAAGATACAGTAAGTCCGATTTTGAAGGAACAGTGCAATGAAATTTTCTCAGAGATAAAAATACCAAATTCGTGGACTGAAGCCAACATCACCTTGATACCTAAAGAAGATACTGATCTCACACAAATCAAGAACTACAGACCAATATCATTATTAAATGTGGATTATAAAATCTTTACTTCAAAATGGCAGAAAGAATGAAGAAATTCCTGACTGAATTTATCCATACAGACCAAAATGGTTTTTTGCCTAAAAGACAGATAAAGAATAATCTAAGGATTATTTTAAATGTTTTGGAATACTATGAAAACCATCCAGGGAAACAGATGGCACTCATATTTCTTGATGCACAAAAAGCCTTTGATAACTTAAACTGGCAATTTATGTTTCAACAGTTGACAGAAATGGACTTTGGCAAAAACTTTATAAACGCAATTCAAGCAATTTACAATAAACAAACAGCAAGGATATTTTTAAATGGAGACTATACAGACAGCTTTGATATCAAAAAAGGTACAAGACAGGGATGCCCACTATCTCCCTTGTTATTTATTCTCATATTGGAAGTGTTAGCTAGAAATATTAGACAAGATATGGAAATTAAAGGACGGGAAATAAAAGAACAGAAATATAAATTACAGGCTTTTGCAGATGATATGGTTTCCATTTTGGAGGAGCCATTGGAAACAGCTACTAAACTTCTGCAGAAAATAGAGGAATTTGGAGAAGTAGTCGGCCTGAAAATAAATAGGAAAAAGACTAAGGTATTAACAAAAAACCTAACAGACAAACAGAAAACCCAACTTGCAAAAAAGACAAATCTTCAAATAACCAAAAAAGTTAAATATTTAGGTATTCACTTAACATCAAAATATACAACATTAAAAGAAGATAATTATGAAAGACTACTGAAACAAATAAGTAGATTTGGAAAAGTGGAAAAACCTCCAATTGTCATTGTTAGGAAGAATAGCGACTGTGAAGATGAACATCTTACTGAAGCTACTCTTCTTATTTCAAATGGCCCCTGTTAAACTGGGCTAGAAATTCTTCGATGATTTAAATGCAACAATATTGAGATGTATACGGCAAGGGAAGAAAGCACAAATTAAAACCAAACTGTTATAAGAAACCAAAGACAGAGGGGGTTTTGGACTTCCGGACTGGGGACTTTATTACCAAGCATCTATTCTGCTTTGGCTTAAAGCAGCGGTTCTCAACCTGTGGGTTGCGACCCCATTTGGGGTCAAACGACCATTTCACGGGGGTCGCCAAACAACGCAGTCCGCCATTTTCCCCCCTTTTCCTTAGTTATGCTACCCCCACTTATTCTATTGGCTTTTGAAAGCCAATAGAATAGAGTCTATTCAAGAGACTCTATTCTATTGGCGTTCAAAAGCCAATATAAACTAAGTTTTGGTTTCGGAGCACGTGGCAGAAACCGAGACAGAGAACAAGCGGCAGAAAGCGAGAGAGAACAAGCAGCAGAAAGCAAGAGAGAATAAGCAAAAACAGTAAGTTTTGTCTCTGGCCTGCTGCTGAACTTCCTCTGCTTGGCCACCGGACACCCCAGCAGCCCCAGAACACCCTGTCCCCATTTCGTGCAATTTCGCAACCGGCCCACCGGCTACAAAACACCCCGCGGCCGCCGGCGTTCCTGTAAGGCTCCTCCCCAGCCCACTGGCTCAGCCTCCTCCGGTCCATCCTTCCTCACCTGTCCTACATGGTGACCCAGCTGGTAGTTTTGGTGGCGTGGTAGATATCATAGTTGCGAGCTTCCTCCCAGCCTTTGGACAAAGGCAGCAGGCACAGCAGCGAAGAGACCGACCAAGGCCAGAGGCGAGCCAGGCTGGCTGCCTGCCATCCGTCCTGCTCCCCTCCACATCTGTTTGGCAGAGGATGTGGGGGGCGGCTGAGAGCCGCTGCCTCCCGTCCTGCTCGCCCTCGCCGCCCGTTCTGCTGAAGATGCAGGGGCTGGTGGCTGGGAACTGCTGCCTGCCGTCCTGCTCTCCTCCCCATCTGTTTGGCTGAGGACGTGGGGGGTGGCTGGGAGCCGCTGCCTTCCGCCCTGCTCGCCCTCGCTGCCCATTCTGCTGAAGATGGGGGGAGCGGCTGGGAACTGCTGCCTGCCGTCCTCTCCCCTCCCCATCTGTTTGGCTGAGGACGTGGGGGGGCGGCTGGGAACTGCTGCCTGCCGTCCTCTCCCCTCCCCATCTGTTTGGCTGAGGACGTGGGGGGAGGCTGGGAACTTCTGCGTGCCGTCCTTCTCCCCTCCCCATCTGTTTTGCTGAGGACGTGGGGGGGCAGCTGGGAACTGCTGCCTGCCGTCCTGCTCCCCTCCCCATCTGTTTGGCTGAGGACGTGGGGAGGCGGCTGGGAACTGCTGCCTGCTCTCCTGCTCCCCTCCCCATCTGTTTGGCTGAGGACATGGGGGGCTGGTTGGGAACTGCTGCCTGCCGTCCTGCTCCCCCTCCCTGTCCATTTGGCACAGTTTGCCTTTCGCTCTCTCTCTCTCTTCACCTGGAGGCAGAGGGAGAGAGAGAGAAAGAGGAAAAAGAGAAAGAGGGAAGAGAAGAGAAAGAGGAAAGAGGAAGAGAGAGAGAGGAAAAAGAAAGTTAGAGGAAAAAGAGAAAGAGGAAAGAGAAAAAGGAAAGAGGGAGAGAGAGAAAGAGGGAGAGGAAAGAGAAAGAAAGAGGGGGAGAGGAAAGAGAAAAAGAGGAAAGAGAAAAATGATTGAGAAAAGAGAGGAAAGAGAAAGAGGAAAGAAAGAGAAAGTTAGAGGAAAGAGAGAAAGAAAGAGAAATAAGAGAAAGAGGAAAAAGAAAGGAAAGAGAAAGAGGAAAAAAGGAAAGAGAAAGAGAAGAGAGAGAGGAAAAAGAAAGTTAGAGGAAAAAGAGAAAGAGGAAAGAGAAAAGGGAAAGAGGGAGAGAAAGAGGGAGAGGAAAGAGAAAAAAGATTGAAAAAAGAGAGGAAAGAAAGAGAAATTTAGAAGAAAGAGAAAGAAAGAGAAATAAGAGAAAGAGAAAAGGAAAGGAAAGAGAAAGAGGAAAAAGAGGAAAGAAAGAGAAGAGAGAGAGAGGAAAGAGAGAAAGTTAGAGGAAAGAGAAAGAGAAATAAGAGAAAGGAAAGAGAAAGAGGAAAGAGAGAGAGAAAGTTAGAAGAAAGAGAAAGAAGAGAGAGGAAAGAGGGAAAGAGGAAAGAGAGAGAGAAAGAAGAAAGAAAGGGGGAGAGGAAAAAGAAAAAAGATTGAGAAAAGAGAGAAAGGAAAGAAAGTAGAGAAAGAGGAAAGAAAGAAGAGAAAGAGAGGAAAGAGGATAAAAGAGACAGAAAGAGAAAGTTAGAGGAAAGAGGGAAAGAGAAAGAGAGGAAAGAAAAAGAGAGAGAGAGAGAGAGAGGAAAGTGACAGAGAAAGACCCTTTTGACATCTAAAATGAAGATAACACTGCATATATCCTTTTTTTAACCTTTATTTTATATATACACACACAAAGACACAAAGATACACACACACACACACACACACACACACACATTAAAGGTAAAAAAGGATATCTGCAGTGTTATCTTCATTTTAGATATCAAAAGGGTTTTGTGGCTCCCAGTGTTTTGTTTTCGGTGGGAAACGGGTCCAAGTGGCTCTTTGAGTGTTTTGGGTTGCCTACCCCTGGGGTGGGTGGACTCCCACGTGCTATTAACTTTGTTAGCAAATGGGGGGGTTGAACAAAGTTGCTTCATTTATTCATTCATTCACAATAAAATTATTTGAAACCAACATTTTGTGCTATTCTAATGCACAACTGCACAAATATGCATGTAATCTCTGAGGAGGCTATCACATCTGGGCTACAAAAATTTTGTTAAAGCATTCTTGTTTGCTGATATTTATTTCCTTTTATAAACTGCTTTGATTCTTCCATTTATTGTTTAAAGTGGTTTAATACTTCCATTTATTTCCTTTTATTCCCTTAAAACTAGTTTGAATCTTCCATTTGTTGCCATTTATTTTCTTAAAACTGATTTAATTGTTTTGTTTATTTCTGATCCACGAAACCTATAACCTCCATGCCATTTCTCACTCTTCTTATTCCTTTCTGCTTTGCTTTTTATTCCCTCTCTTTCATATACTTTCTTTTATCTTCACTGAAAGAAAATCCCTCCAGGTCTTATTTACTAACTTTCTGTAAATTTTGGTCCCACATTTAAAGGCAGGGTAAACATGCATTAAAATACATGCAGCAGCGGCACAGCATTAATGGTGGCCGGGGCTGTCTTTCTTGCCACGCCCACTTGGTGGTCACGCCCACTTGGCCACACCCAGTTGGCCATGCCCCCAGCACCCGGAGATGTAGAAACAAAAATAATTTTATGGTTGGGGGTCACCACAACATGAACTGTATTATGGGGTCATGGCATTAGAAAGGTTGAGAACCACTGGCTTAAAGAATGGATTACATTGAGAAATAAACGACTTCTTTACTTAGAGGGGCATGATCTGCAACTGGGTTGGCATGCGTTCTTATGGTATGGGAAAAACAAAGTACATAAATATTTTCAAAACCATTTCATAAGGAATGTACTGCTTCCAGAGTGGGAGAAAATTAAACACAAAATTTATATGAAAATACCTGAGTGGCTTTCAACAATGGAAGCATTTGCTTACCCAAATTTAATTAATTATGACAAACTGATTACTTATAAAGACATTTTGGATAAGGATGGAAGACTTAAAGACAGGCAAATTCTTCAACAACAAGGTGGTCCTGTTTGCAAATTCAAACAAGATATGAAAAAGATGTAAAATCAATGGGTTTTTACAAAGAACAGACACTATTCGATACAACACTTTTGAAAACAGATGAAAACCTGATTAAGAAACTCTACAAATTTCTGCTAAGATGGAAGATGGAAGAAGAACAAGTAAAAGAAACAATGATAGTGTGGGCAAAAAACTTTGGATATTCTATAGATCTAGAAGACTGGGAAAAGCTTTGGGATAGAAATATTAAACTTACTAAAGCAGCTTCATATAAAGAGAATTTATATAAAATGTTTTATAGGTGGCATATGACACCAGTTAGATTAGCGAAAATGTTTAAAAATGTATTGAATATCCGGAGGTGGGGCCAGCTGTCAAGAAGAACAGGTGTGCTGGACGACTCTCCAGAGCATCTGCCCTTGTTTCTGACCGCTTGACAGACCTTTTGAGGTCCCTGGTTCCTTGGAGGGGGACCGGGAACAATAAGGTGTTCTGGGGAGCGGTCCCTGATGGCGGTTGGGACTGGCAAACCTGGGAGAAGCCTTGGAAAGTTGAGCAGAGGAAGAAGCCGTCCGTCAATGGTGGCCGTGAAGAAATGACAGCTGCCAGCTGGCCGAAGCGTAGCGGTGGTATAGCTGGACGGAGACGTGACAGCTCCAGTCAAATGTAATCTGAACAGGGATCCTGACAACTGGACAGAAGGGATCCAGTGTAAAAACGCTACGGAGGATTTTGAGAGAAACTTGAAGATTTTGAATGCCCACAAGAGGGGAGGAGGGATTTTCCCTCGCTTCTGAATAAGCAGCGAAAAGGAAGATTTGGGCTTTAAAAGTCTGCCTATACAGCGGAAACATTACGTTGGTTGGATTTAAGGAGGAGTCTTTTTTTCTTTCTTTATTTCAAGGAAGGAAAGTTTAACTTTGAAAGTCAAGCTTGCTGAAGTCACGGAGTGAAAGCCTGGAAGAAACTAAGGAGGTAGATATTTTGAAATAAACAGACAGATTGAATATCAGAGCCAAAGCCAAAGAGACACCTGCTAGCTGAACTGAGAATAACCACAAGAGGGGGGGGAGGGAAAGTGATTGTTGTGTGTATCCAGTCTCGCCTGTAAATGTCAAGTAGCTATCTGTGCAGAAACTTTTGACTTTAAGTGATAATTTTGATATTCTGGAAAATATTACAAAAACTGTAAATGTGGGGAGGCTGGTTTGGAGAATTGAAAAAAATGTCTAGTATCCCCAATCTTACAAGGGTTGGAATAGGGAGGAAACAAACAACACAGACTATATTATTGGAACCAAGCCCTGCCAGGCAAAGAGCGCTAGAAGAAATGGTGCAAAGAGATAGGACGAACTCATTTAGAGACTTGTAACAAATGTTGCAAGCAATGCAAGAGATGATGTGCAAGAATCATGAAGATCTAAAAAAAGAAATAGAAGTAAGGAATGATGCAAGGGAACTTAAGGATAAAATTAAGTCAATGGATGGGAAATTTGAATCTTTCCATCAGCAGATGATGAAAAATGAACAAAAATTATTGGAAATGGAGGAAGGGATGGATAAAGAACAGCAGACAGTAGATGAAATGAATGAGAGGTTAGTTCAGGCTAACAACGAATTAGAATCTACAGTTATTTCCCTGGAACTTGAGAAAGCCGCTCATTATTTACGGTTCCAAAATGTATGTGAGATGAAAGGTGAAGACCTTCCAGTAATAATGACAGATATACTAGCAGGGGCCTTGGGGTCTGGCAGAGAAGAGATGGCCAGCGAGATAGATGAGACTTACAGAATTCATACGAACTATGCAAGACGGCACAATCTTTCCAGAGAAGTACACGTTAAATTTATTAAGAAATCAATCAGAGATGAAATACTATTTAGGGCCAGAGATGACTCACTGGAGTACCGAGGTAGACAACTGATTGTACTCAAACAAGTACCTAAAAGAGTGAGAGAATTGAGAAGGCCCTACCAACAAATAACTCTTAAATTGATGAAGAAAAATATCAATTTTAGATGGTTGACCCCGGAAGGGATTCTTGTTACATGGCAGGAGAAAAAGTTCCGTTTAGACTCAATGGATAAAGCAGAGGAATTTTATAGAAAAAACTTTGGCAGTGAGGAAGACCTAGTTGAAAGAGAGGTAAGAGAGGAAGGAGAAACACTAGCCCAGGCCACTGAAGGAAAGGAAATGCAACCTAAAGGTAAGCGGGTTGAGATTAGAGAGGATATTGACAATGGGAAAAATGAAGGGAAACATAATGAGAATAGACCTAAAGAAATTAAAGAGGCTAGACCGACAAGATTGATAGTGGAAAAAGAAAAGGATTTACAATCTCAAGAGTCTAGGCCGACAATAATAACCAGATCCAAATATAGAAAAGGAGGAAAAAGGTGTTGAATCCATATCCATCAATGTTAATGGTCTCAACTCTCCAATAAAAAGGAAAAGGTTTTAAAATAAACTCAATAAAATGAACTTAGATATAATTATGCTACAAGAAGTTCATATAAAAAACAATATCAATATTTATTAAATTGCCCTAAATTGGGAAACATGTTTGTGGCACTTTCACAATACAAGAAAGGAGGAGTTGTAGCATATATCAAACAGGAAATTTTGGCAAAGCAAATTTATAAAGACAAAGAGGGTAGAATTTTAATAGTGGAAGTAATTTTGAATAAAATAAAAATTCTCCTTGTGGGAATTTATGCCCCAAATGAGGGGCAGAAACAATTCTATAAAAAAACCACATAACATTATTAATCAATTGGAATATGACAACATTTGTATAATGGGAGACGATAACGCGATTGGGGATAGACACCTAGACTATACTGTAAATGTGGAAAGAGTAGAAAAAGAACCAGAGGAACAATATCTGATACATTCCTAAAAATGGTAGATGATCTTAATATTCAGGATACTTGGAGAGAGAGGAATTTAGAGAAAAAACAGTTTACATTCTACTCTGGACGTCATCAATCATGGTCCAGAATTGATCTGATGTGGATGTCAGCAGACTTAAATTTAGAGGTAGAGGATATTGTAATTGATACGAACTCCTGGGCTGACCATAATCCAATTAGAATTAGATGGAAAGGGCAAAAAAGATTGAGGAGATGGACCTTGAAAAGGGCAATCCTAAAACATAAAGAATTGAAATTGAAATTGGAAGAACAAATGGACCTATTTTTTAAGTCAAACAAAAAGAAAGATACGAACTGCCAAAACTTATGGGATACAGCCAAAGCTTATACGAGAGGTGCTGCAATTTATTATATGGTCAGGGAAAACAAAATTAAAACACAACGACAAAGACACTTAGAAGAAGAACTAAGTAGAGTTGAGGAAAATTTACAAAAGGAACCACAAAGACATGATTTGAAACAACAGATAGACCTAATTAAACATAAGATGAACATCATTGGGAAGGAAGAACTAGGACAGCAGATAAAATGTACTAAACAAATTTTTTTTGAAAATGCCAATAAACCAGGGAGATGGCTGGCCTATAAAATTAAAAAACATAATAATAAACAGAGGATTACCAAACTTTGTAATGCAGAAGGTGATATGGTGTACCAGAATGAAGGAAAGAAATTAGTGACATATGAGTTCTATAAGAACTTATATAAAGATGATGAATGGAGAAATAATGGTGACATTGTACAGTATTTACAAACAGCTGACCTATTGAAAGTGCAGAAGAATTTAAAACTCTGTTGAACAAAGAGATAACACCTTTAGAACTTTCGGAGGCAATTAAGAAACAAAAAAATAACAAAGCACCTGGGCCAGATGGTCTACCTGCAGAAATGTATAAAATCATACAAGAATCTTTAAGCCCAATACTGTTGGAACTATTTAACAAGGTCTTAACAAAAGCTAAAATACCAGCCTCATGGGAAGAAGCTCTCCTCACTCTGATTCCTAAGGAAAACACAGACCTGGCACATATTAAAAACTATAGACCCATTTCATTATTAAATTTGGACTATAAGATTTTTATGGCCATAATGGTGCAAAGATTTGAAAGATTCCTAGCAGATTTTATACATTCTGATCAAAATGGCTTTTTATCTAAAAGATACATAAGAAACAATGTCAGGATTGTTTTGGATATATTGGAGTATTATGAGGTACACAATGAAAAGCAAATGGGTTTAATTTTCCTCGATGCACAAAAAGCATTTGACAATGTGAAATGGGATTTTATGCTCAATCAATTGTTGTATATGGATTTCGGGGAAAATTTTATAAATATGTTTAAATCAGTTTATTTTAATCAGGCAGCAAAAGTAATAATTAATGGAGAAATGACTGATAGCTTTTCAATTCAAAAAGGTACAAGGCAAGGTTGTCCGTTATCACCATTGTTGTTTATACTATCCCTAGAGGTATTAATCAGAGTAATTCAGAAAGATGAACAGATCAAAGGTTTAGAGATCAAGAAAGAAACGTTTAAAATGCAAGTTTTTGCATACGATTTAGTTTTTATAATTGAAGAGCCATTACAATCAGGGACAAGATTGATGGAAGTATTGAGTAAATATGGGGAAATAGCAGGTCTAAAGATAAATAAAGAAAAAACTAAAATGCTCGTCAAGAATATGACTAAAATACAGAAAAATGAATTGGTTGACAGAATAGGTATTCAAATTATGAATAAAATAAGATATTTAGGGATACAACTAACTGCTAGATGCGTTACACTCAAGAGAGACAATTATGATAAACTAACTGAACAGATTAAAACTGATTTAGATACTTGGACCAACCTACAGCTCTCCTTTATGGGCAGAATAGCTGTAATCAAAATGAATGTGCTATTGAAAATTTAATTTTTGTTCCAATGTATACCCATAAAATTGGATAAGAAATTTTTTCAAAACTTTAACAGAACTATACTCAGATTTATTTGGCAAGGAAAAAAAGGAAGGATTAAATTAAAATTACCGCAGGATTCGAAGGAAAGAGGGGGACTTGGCCTCCCTGACCTGGAAAAATACTATCAGGCTATAGTACTAGTATGGGTGTGGGATTGGATACTTTTGAAGAACAGGAGATTATTATGTCTGGAAGGTCATGATTTACAAATAGGATGGCATGCTATGCTATGGGACCAAAAATATAAGACACACAAATATTATATCAGACGAGCTTTAATTGATGTATGGGTTAAAACCTGGCAACCAAACTATACTCAAGTCCCCGGCTGGATCTCATCATTAGAAATGCATGTACATCCAAAGTTTATCCAATTAGGGAAGATTATAATATATAAAAATGCACTAGACGAGAAAGGGGAATTGAAGCCCAGGAAAATTCTTCAAGACGAGGGGATAGAACTAGAATGGTGGGCATACCTTCAACTACAGGCGAGAGATTGAAAAGATAAAAAAGAGTTAGGCATAAAAATAGAACCGATAGGGCTGGATAAAATATTACTAGGTACTGAGGATAAAATTATTAAAAAGCTATATCATTATTTGTTAGATCAGGCAATGTATGAAGAACACGTAAAAGAAACCATGTTAACGTGGAGCAGGGATTTTGATCTCAGCTTTGATCTGCATATCTGGCAAGAACTATGGGTATGAAATAGGAAGCTTATTTTGGCCACCTCCTACAAAGAAAACCTCTACAAAATGTTTTACAGATGGCATCTCCCACCCACAAGATTAGCTAAAATGGATCCAAATATTTCTTCCACATGCTGGAAATGTAAATTGGCAAGAGGGACATATTACCACATATGGTGGGAGTGCTCAAAAGCCCGTGACTTTTGGAACAAGGTTAAAAAATGGCTGGAAGAAATACTGATAGAGGTAGAGCTAAAACCAGAACTCTTCCTACTAGGCATAACTACGCAGAAATACGACAAAGGGATACTTTACTTGATGCTACATATTCTCACGGCTGCTAGATTGGTGTATGCACAAAATTGGAGGAATAAAGAAATTCCAACAGAAAAAGAGATTTTATATAAAATCCTATTGTGTGCTGATATGGATAGGCTCACAATGGAAATGAAGGACAAGACAGAGTCAGATTACTTTGAAATCTGGGACAAATTCTATTGTTGGTGTGAATCAAGGAAAACTGTTCGGGTTTTAAGTTAGTGCTAAGATAGAGATATGTAAAACTGTATGTTAGTATATAGAGAAGCAAATTAGAGACTGTATTGTATAGAAAAATATGTATACATAGAGATTAAGAATTATATGTATGATGAGGAACAAATTGTTAGGAATATATACACTGGAATGTTACATTATGTCCATCTTTGTTTTAACTGTTTTATAAATAAAAAACTTTTTTAAAAATGTATTGAATATCTGTTGGAAATGTAAACAAAAACCAGGTACTTATTATCCTATCTGGTGGATATGTCCTAATGCAAAGAAATTTTGGTTCAAGATTCATATATGGCTGGAAAAGATGATTAAAATACAGATAGAATTTAAGCCAGAACTGTTTTTGTTAGGAATATTAGGACTTAATTATGGAAAAGAGAATGAATACTTAATATTACATGTATTGACAGCTGCGAGAATTGCATTTGCCCAATTTTGAAAAAATGAAAATTTACCACCTGACCAGATTATAATCATGAAAATCTTAGAATGTGCAGAAATGTATAGACTAACTTTAGAGATTAAAGAGAAAGAAGATTCAGTGGGAAAATTTTTATCTGTGGCTAGCATCACACTAGAGCAGAAAGGATTGTGAAATGTAACAGGATGAATGATATTTACTGACTAAGCTTTACTTCTATGATTATTGTTACTATCAGTGATTATATTTGTTTAGTATTATATTAACTATTGTTATTCAATATTTGTACCCGGGCGATAGCCTGCTTGCTAAAGCGTTAAATTCTTTGTGGGGAGTAACCCCACTATTGTATCTACCCTTACCCCTATCCCAACCCTATTCCCCAACCCCACCAATTACCCAAACCAATCCTATCCCTTCCCTACCCTTATAAAATTTAATAAAATATTTTTTTTAAAAAGGGTCGAAAGTCACCCCATAGAGGCAACAAGCAAGGAGGGGACCCTTGTTGATCGTGCGGGAGGGGAGCAGCAGCCCTCCCATTTGATCTGAAAAAGCCCTCCAAACCGGTAGGGGAAAGACTGGTTGCATCTGCATAGCCAGTCCTAAGCTGCTGACAACGGAAGACAATAAGCACTATCAAGCAACATGACAGTAATGTGGATGAAACTGGGTGAGACCTGATCCTCTCTTTATGATTTTAAGACCTCTTCCTGAAAAACTGCCCAAAGCATTTCCCCCAATGAGAGAGGGAAGGGGAACTTCGGCCCCATTCTCTCAGGAAAAGAAAAGCAGTGATTTAATTACTTGGAGAAAATGGAGACAATTACAAGACTAAGTTGAAACTAATATATATATGTAGGTCTTTGGTTCTTCGGGTTTTCTCCCACGTAGAATTTGAAGTGTCTTTGCGACGTTTCGACGAAGTCTCATTTGTCATCTTCAGGCTGGTGCTTTTGGCTTCGTGCTTCTAGGAGCAATGTGTGACTGTAGCTGTTTCTTCCTTTTAACTGCCAGTGGGGGTTTGAACTGATTGGCTGGGAGCTCGGCTGTGTTCTGATTGGGTGGAGGTGTGTTCTGATTGGTTAGGGGGTTGGCTGTGCTCTGATTGGATGGGGGGTTGGCTGTACTCTGATTGGCTGGGGGAGTGTTCTGTTTGGGTGGAGGCTTTGTTGTGCTCAGGTTAGTCTGAGTTGCAGGGGGATTAGAGATGGTGAGCTGCATAGCTGTTTGGCTTCGCATTCGTGGTCGTGCCTCATCTTCATGGTGGGTGTCAGTTTGCTTCATGTATGGATTGGAGGGGTTTAAGGTGGTTAATGATGCAGCTGTGGTCTGGCTTCTGGTTTGTGGTCGTGCCTCATCATCGTGGGTTTGGGTTTGCTTTTTGCGTGGATGTGTGGTGGAGACATCCTGTGTGGTTTTCGTGAGTGTAGGTCTGGTGTCATTCTTTGTGTTATGGACTCATTTGTCAATAAGGGTGGGTTTCCAAATGGCTGGTAGGCGGGAGGTATCATCTCGTTTGTTCATGCTGTGTGGGCGTTTTTCTATCTCGATGGCTTCTCTGATTATTCTGTTATTAAAATGTTCAGTTTTGGCGATAGTTCTGGTCTTTTTTTATTTTTTATTAAGTATATATTTGTAAATGTAAACAAAGGAAAAATTCAAGTTGAATGCTACCCAACTTAATACAATCATTTTAAACTTGTAAACATTCTTCACTCGGTATATCAAGATTTAACTATAAGCAAGATACATTTTCTTTGATTGATGCTTCTCTTGTATGTAGTCTATCCATTTTTTCCAGTCCAACATATATTGTTCATTTGAATGATCCTTCAAATATGCAGATATTTTAGCCATTTCTGCCATATTTATGACTTTCAAAGTCCATTCTTCAATAGATGGTAATTCTGGTTTCTTCCAGTATTGTCCCATCAACAGTCTCGCTGCTGTGATCAAGTTCAAAATTAAGTTCGTCTCTATGGTGATACAGTCTTTTATGATCCCTAACAAAAACAACTGAGGTAGAAATTCAATACGCTTTTTCAAGATGGTTTGAAGTGTCCACCATATTTTTCTCCAAAAAGATTTAATTTTTCTACAGGTCCACCATACATGAAAATATGTAGCCTCCATACTTTCACATCTCCAACATTTAGGTTGGAGGTCAGGGTAGATATGTGATAGTTTTTTGGGATCTAGGTGCCATCTATAAAACATTATGTAAAAGTTCTCTCTTAAATGTTGCGCTTGCGTAAATTTTACATTTTTCACCCAAATTCTCTCCCACGTTTCCATCATGATAGGTTGCCCAAAATTTTGTCCCCACTTTATCATACAATCCTTGACTAGTTCAGTTTCGGAGTCAATTTCTATCAATACATTGTACACTCTTTTGATATGCATGGGCCTTTGTTCTCTAACTTGTTTAATTAAATTCTCATCTGTTAGGGATAGACCCTTCTTCAGGTCTTTTTGCCATCTGGACTGCAATTGTAAATATGAAAACCAGGTACAAACTATTCCTTCATCTTCTAGCATATTCGAGGGCTTTAATGATAACACATTCCCTTCTTCCATTAGGAGTTTACTATAGGGCACCACATCTTGAGCTTGTACTACGTTTATGTTCTCTATTGCGTGTCTGGAGACCATCCAAACAGGAATATTTTCATTTAGTAAGTACTGATACATTTTCCAGACACGCAACAGAGAGTTTCTCAGTGTGTGCTCCTTGAAGCTTTTATCCACCTTTTTGTCATACACTAAATATGCGTGCCAACCATATAGTAGATCATGCCCTTCAATATTCAGTATTCTATCATTCGATAGATTAACCCAGTCACTCAACACAACTAGAACTGCAGCATGATAATATAATTTCAAATTGGCCATTTTTAAACCACCTCTTTCCCTTGTGTCCTGGATAATTTTTAATTTAACCCTTGGTTTCTTGCCATCCCAAATAAATATGTTAATACCCTTCTGCCACTCCTCTAGGCCCCCATCCCTTTTAAGTATAGGTAACATTTGAAAGAGAAATAAAAGTTTTGGCAATACATTCATTTTTACTGCCGCTATCCTGCCCAGCAGAGACAGTTGTAATTTTTTCCACTTGTCCAATTCTATTTGTATCTTGTTCCACAATACCTCATAGTTATTTTTATATAATTTCCCATTAGAAGCTTCAATCTCAACTCCTAAGTATTTAACTTTCTTAACTATTTCACAGCCTGTTATTCTTTCCAAGTCTTGTTTTGAGTTGTTATCTAAATTTTTAACTAGCATCTTTGTCTTGGATATATTTACTTTGAAGCCTGATACCCTACCATAATCCTTAATTATCTCCATCAATCTCTTGGCTGATTGTGCTGGTTGAGTCAGTGTCACAAGCAAGTCATCCGCAAAGGCACATAATCTGTAGTCATGTTGCTTAATCCGTATACCTTTTATATCATCTGCTGCTCTTATCTTATTCAGTAGAACCTCCAGCGTTAAAACAAACAGCAAAGGGGATAAAGGACATCCCTGTCTCGTGCCTTTCTCTATATTAAATGAATCTGTTAAGTCCCCATTCACAATGATCTGGCCTGTTTGTTTCTGATAAATTGCCAATATTGAATTAATAAACTGTTCTCCCATTTTCATTCCACCAATTAATTTTTCCAGAAACCGCCAATTCAGTCTATCGAAGGCTTTTTCTGCATCCAAAAACATAAGGACAGCAGGCACCTGGATATGCCTTTCCAAGTATTCTACTGTATTGAGAAGTTGTCTTACATTAGTTTTCATCTGTCTTCCTTGTATAAAACCAGTTTGGTCCGGATGAATTATTTTTTGTAACACTGTCATTAATCTGTTAGCTAAAATTTTTGCAAAAATTTTGTAATCCGTATTCAATAGCGAAATAGGTCTATAGTTTTCTGGTTGAGTGTTGTCTCTTCCCTCTTTGGGAATTAGAGAGATGTAGGCTGTTTTCCATGATGGTGGAACCTGACCACCCTCTTGTATGTTGACAAATAGTTCCCTAAGGGGTTCCACCATCTCCTCTTGAAGATACTTGTAATAGGTCGCCGTTAACCCGTCGGTCCCAGGGGATTTCCCCATTTTCAGTTGTTTAATCGCTGAATTTATTTCTTCTGATGTGATCAGTGCATTTAGTCTATCTCTTTGTTCATCGGTAATTATCAATACCTTTTCATTTTGCAGAAACTTTTCTATCTCCTTTTCTTGTGTCTTCTCTTCAGCGTATAACTTGGAGTAAAATTCTGTAAAAGCTTTCTTGATCGTTTCTTGTTGAAATGCTTCCTTTCCTTTATAGTCTATCTTTTCAATTATGCGGGATTTTTGCTTTTTCCTTAATATATAAGCCAACCATCGACCAGGTTTATTAGAATTAAAAAATGTATTATGCTTTGCATATTGTATATTCCTAGCAACTTGGTCTGCCATCAACAAGTCAAATTGTTTCCGTAAAATCTTGATTCCCTCTTTAATATCTTTGTCTTCCGGTCTTTCCATTAATAATTGCTCTTTTTTACTTATTTCCTCTTCTAACTCCTTCCTTTTTTGTTCTTGTTTGCAACGGTGCCTTTTGTTCATATCAATGAGAATCCCATGCATGAACGCCTTGCTTGCATCCCATATCATTTCTATAGGTGTATTTTTATTCATATTTATGCTAAAGAATTCCTTCATAGCATTTTTGCATTCATTCACATTTATTTCATATTTAAACAAGTTTTCATTAAGTCTCCATGATCTCTTAGATCTTTGTCCTTCCCTTAATTCCATCCACACCGGGTTATGGTCTGTTAAAACCTTGGGTAGGATTCTCACCTTCTCTAGGCTAAAAAGCAAATCGCTAGTTGTTAATATAAAGTCGATTCTAGAAAATGACCGGTGTCTGTCTGAAAAAAAAGGTAAATTCTTGCTCTTTGCCGTGTCTTTCTCTCCAAATGTCTATCAGGTCAAAGTCATCCTTTATATCAAAAAAAGATTTGGGCAACTTGGAATGTTTTTGCGGAGTTGGTGATGTCTTCTTTTTATCTAAGCCAACCTCTATAACACCATTCCAGTCTCCCATTATAATACAGGATCTATAGTCGAATTGTATTAGCTTTTTATGTACCAATTTATAAAATTTTCCTTGTTGTTGATTTGGTGCATATATGCCCATCACAAGAATTTTCTTATCATCTTTTACAATTTCGATTGCTAGATATCTACCTTGTGAGTCTGATTCTATTAATTTAGCTCTTATATGATTTTTCACGTAGATGACAATGCCATTCTTCTTTACATCAGCCGCTGCAACAAAATGTGTGCCTAACTTATTGTTTATTAAGTATTTCTGGTCAGTAGTTCTAATATGTGTTTCTTGTAAGCAAATTACCTCATTTTTACCTTGAGTCAAGAAATAAAATATTTTCTTCCTTTTCTGTGGGGAGTTCAAACCATTAACATTCCATGTCAGATATTTATTTGTCATGATCATCTTCGGAAAACTTTTGCAAGACCAAGTCCACTTTTTCCCCTGCTTTTTTCTTTGGTCGAGCTCCCATGGTTTCCAGATTTGTATTTGTGTTGCCTTGTTGGTTCTTTTCTTGTTGTCCCATACGTTTAATAGTAGCTCTCATCTGTCTTTGGTCTTTAGTCTTTTCTGCTTCCCAGGTTTTAAGGATATCCACATTCCGTGCCGTCACCTCCAGAGAAGCTCCTTTATCTTCTCCTGATGCTGCAGCGGTCTGTAATCTCCGGGTATTGTGATCGTTATTTTAAGTCTATTCCTCTGTCTTGTGGTCAATCTACATTTCTTGGTGATGTGGGCGGAGGTCCCCCAACCTTCAGCTCCTTTTCAAAAAATTCTTTTGCTTTCCAGACCGAGGTCAGGTAGTATCTTTTACCGTTATAAATTAATGACATTTCAGCTGGGACCTCCCACCGATATTGTAGAGCACGTGTTTTCAGTTCAGTGACCAAAAATGCGTAGTCTTTTCTTTCTCTTAACATCTTTGGGGGGATCTCCTTCAGTATCACCACATCTTGACCATCTACGTTCAATTTCTTGTTATAGGATGTTTTAAGAATAAGATCTTGGAATCCCCTTGTTACAAAATAGATAACCACATCTCTAGGTATATTTCTTTGTCTTGCAATCCACGAGTTAACTCTGTGGATTCTGTCAATTTGCCAAAAGACATTTTTAACCTGATCTTCTAGAAATTTTCCCAAGGCTTCTTCAAAAATTCTTTTCAAATCTCCTTGCTTCTCATTTGACCCTTCTCTCAGCCCCCTGAACCTAATTGCTGTCATCATCTGGCGATATTGCATCATAAGTGAATGGTCTTGCACTTCACTTCTCATCTCAGCAAGTTGTCCCTCTACTTGTCTCTCAACCTCATCCATCTTTTCTTCAACTCCCTCCCAGACCCTCTTAAAAGTTTCCACAATATCTTCTTTCAGTTTCTTATTATGTGTCTGCATTGCTTCTTTGATTTGATCTAGTTCTTCAGTAACAGCTTTGCTTTGCTCCTCCATCTTCTCTAATTCTTTGTTTTGTTCCTTCATCCTCTTCTCTAGTTCTTTGCCTGGTCTCTCCATCTTCTTATCCAGTTCCTCAATCTTCTTCTCCACTTCCTCCATCTTGCTCTTCAGTTTTTTCTCCAGTTTTTCCATCCTTTTCTCAGAATTGTCATTTATTACTTCAAATTTCTTCTCTAGATTTTCATTCATTGCTGACAATGCAGCCTTTAAATCTTTCACAATATCCATTTCTGGAGAGGCTTGAATAGACAGGGGGGTCTGGGACTCTGTAGATATGGAGGGAGATGGGGGTCAGGTGAATTGTTTACTGGTATTTTAAGGGGCTGGGCTGGGGAGGATGCTGCCACCTTTGAGGGAACTAATTTTGATTGCCTGGTGGCCATTCTACCTTCCGTCCACTGTTAGCAAAGCTTCTTTATGCAGAGGAAAAATCCTTACACCTCTATTGCCAATATGTATCCTCTTTTGGTCTTCCTTAGGTATACTTTGTAAAGTTTCCAATATATGCGTCTAATCTGTCTTCTAGCGCTCTCTCTTGCTTTGCAGTTTCACTTTCAACTTTCTCTTCCGGTCACTTTCTCTTTAGAGTGAAGGTGATCGCCATCTTAGATACATTTTGTTGATTGTGTAAATAATTGATCAGAAGTAAAATATAGAAAATACTTGCATTTTAAGCTTCTGCGTTCAATCCGCCTGTCTCTGTGTCTCTTTTAAAAGTTTTTCTCGAGCAGAGGCTGGTCACAGCGTTTGGTGCTGTCCGCAGACAGAAGCAGCTCCGGGCTGGAGCTTTTACGAGCACCTGGGGAGCTCTCTCATTTCTCCCCTGAAAGCTTTTTCAGGGGGTTTTCAGAGGAACTCAACCCCCGCTCGCAGCTCTTCACCCCTTCTCTGACCGAGGAGAGGTTTTTCCCGCTGTGAAAAACAGCTGATATTTGCTGATTTCACGGCTTTTACAAGCCTCGGAGCTCGGAGCCTCTGGAAGAGGCTGTACAACGCTGAAGCAGCCACCGGATTCTGGTCTTTTTTAAATCAATTTCATGTCCTGTGGCTTTAAGGTGTTGAACCAGGGAAGAAGTTGGTTCCTCTTTTTTGACTGAGTTTTTGTGTTCTTCAATGCGTGCACTTATTCTTCTGTATATATGGCTTGGAAATTTGGGGACTAAAAGCGCTTTTAAGACCTTTTTTTTTTTTTTTAAGGAGACTTGAAAAGTCTGCAATATAAGTTTTGGATTTAAGAGGAAAAAACCCTGGAATGGCATTAATGACATCTAATGGTGAATTTACAGCACTACAACTTATTTTGCCTAAAAGAAACCTGGCTCGATGGCCAGATTTATATAAGAGTCTGGCTGACCTTGGAAACTTTTACTTTTGAAGATTTCAGCTGAAAAGAAAAGGCTTGGGGGCTATTTATCTGTTTGGCAGAGATGGTAAGCTATTTTAAAATTTGCCTGTCTGAACTACGAATACAAATACTGACTTTCAGAACTGTATTGTGGAACTACTTCTCTGTAGAAGAAATATACACCATTGCTTGATATGATGGAACATTTTGGATTATAAATTTTGACTAATAAACAACTTTTAATGGTTCTTTCTTCTCCCTGGACAGAAAGGATAGAAAAACTTGAATTTTACTTTAGGGGAGGTTTAAGAAAGGATTGATAAGTCAGTTGGATAATCTGGAGCTCTAATGATAACTTCCTGAGTTTCCAAACAGATTTCTGTAAAGGCCATTTACAAAAAATAAAATGGATGTTTCATACTTAGCTCTAAATGGTAAAAAACCTTCCTTAACGTCTTGTCTCCAGAAGTCTCAGTTTGACATATCATCAAGAAAATACTGATGAATCACAGAAAGAAATTCTCTTCATGTTGAAATTAATACAAGAAACAATTGCCTTAGCTTGTGATTAAAAATAATACAAAGGAGATAAAAGAACAATTTTCTAATTTAAATCTACAAACCCAGAAAATAACCACAAAGAAGGAACTAGGAAGTCAGAAAATAGAAGGAAAACTAGACCCAAAGATGGAGGACCCAAAGGAAAAAACCAACAGCCAGACTCAGACAAATGAAGAATTATAAGACATAATGACAACATTGGAAATGGAAAAGACATTTTATCAACCAAGATCTCAGAGCATACTGGAGGATAAGGAAGGAAAGCCAATAGAATGGAAGATAGAGCCATTACCGGAACTGTGGGGAATTGGAGAAGGAGGGAGGCTATTTAATGAATATCAATGGGCTAGCTCTTCCAAAAATACTTTAACTAAATTGTTTCTTTTGCTCCAAATAATATGCACAAGAATAGAGGAAGACAAATTTTTATTGGTTTTCCAATTTTACATTTGAGTATTTGCAAAGCAACGTGATAATTGGGTTAGTCAATAGTTCAATAATGACTTCCGGTTCCGGTACGTGGTGTCGCTAGTCGAGCGGTGAGACTGCTCTCCTCGCCAACTAGTTTTCCCTCTGTCAGCAGACCCTTATGCGGGTCCAAAGTTGCCCTGGAGGGTGCGACTTTTCGATGAGCAGCAATCCGGCAGCGGAGGAGCGGCTGCTCCTCCAGCTGTCCGGACGAAACTCCGAGGGCCGACGGAGAAGAAGATCGGCCAGTAAAATGGCCGATCGCTCTGCCGCTAGAAACCGCAAGTCAAAGAACAGCTAAGCTTCAAACCCACTGTGGTGAATCTGGGTGAGACCTTTCTCTTTTTTTCCCTCTCTTTGTTTTCTTTTTCGTTTTGTCTTTTGCCTGTAAGAGCTGTGTTGGAAATATTTTCCTGCCTCAGAAAGGCAGCTTTTACTCATTGGGGAAGAAAGGCGAACAAAGGAATAGAATAAAGCTTTAGAAATTACATTGCTCTTTTATACAAGTATGTTTTGGGGTATCGGAAATTTTTTTTAAGAACTTTATTATTAGTCTATGCTGGGTTTTTTTGAGTAAAGAAAAAAAATGAAAAATGAAATGGCTTTTGAAAAAAAGTATCTTTTTTAGCTTACTGAGGACATCTACTGGTTAAAAAGTGATATTGCAACTGGAGAGGAGATGATTTTTTTTATATGAAAGTTAATTGGACGTTTGAATTTTCTTTTAAAATGGAGCTGCACTCACATTTAAACTGTAAACTTATTTTGGAAAAAATCTATGAGACTAAAGAGGAAATATGTGTTACAATGAAAGAGTTTACTACAGAACTAAGAGCCAGAATCTCTTCTTCAAACTTTAAAATTGACTTTCAGATTGCACCTGATTCTTCTATCAAACAGACTATACAAGAAGAGGACTTAACTGAGAATAAAGAAAAATTGACTTTGCCTTATATGCAATTCACCTATGGCGTTGAGAATCAGAAAAAGCAAAGACTGGGACTTGGAATTTTAAAGCAATGAGACTTTATGCTAAAAAAAATCAGAAGGCCAATTCAGAGGTCAAGATGGTTCTCATTGATTCAAAAGATACTACAAGCAACAAAGAGAGACCTATCTGTTGGAAAGGAAGCTTTGCTATGGAAACCTACTTGGCATTTGAAAAAACCTAGAATAAGACTTAAAAAATGAAAGTTAAAGTTTTGAGTAATGGACTAAAGGCAATCTAGAATTATGGACTGACTTAAGGACCAAGATTATGAGTTAGATGTAAGAAAAATGGAATTAATGGATTAATTAATGGGATTAATTTATCTATATGGAAATTACTGATATCTATTTGTTTGATGATTAATGAATTGAAATATCTTAAAGTTTGATGTTATCTTGTTAGTTTAAAATTGATTGATGGTTTATATAGCTTTAGGATGGATTAATACTTTAGCCTAAAAAAGAGATATTGTGAGATAATGGATTAAAGGCAATTCAGATTTATGGATTTGATTTTAGGATTAAAGACTATGAGTTACAAGTAAGAGAAAAAAGGAGTGATTAATGAAATATATATTAAATGCTTTAAGAATGTGTTTGTTTGTTTTTGTTTAGGACAATAGGGTCACTTGTAAGAAAATTATTATGTAATCTTGAATTAATCTAATAAGATGATTTCTGCTTGATAAGATTGATGTTCTTAGTTATGACAATTTAATTGGATATGAACTGAACTATGTTTAATGGATTGAAAAAAATTAAGATTTGATTTTTTTATTTTCTTTTTTTAATTTTTTTACTTTTTATTCTATTTTTAAGTCTATTAGCTAAAAGAGATTGATTAGTTGATAGATTAGATATATATAGGATAGACTAATACTTTATTCTAATTAAGGGATATTAGTGGAAGAAGAATTAAATAAAATTTATAATAAAAACTAAGGTACTAGAATATATTTGGAAGGAATACCTGAACTGATAGAGTTTGTATTTAAAGTTAATTTGATTATGGTTGTATAATTTTTTTAAACTGTTAGAAACAGGTACAGGTTGACTAAATTTAAGCTAGATTGAACTATCTTAAATAAACTATGTTAGTTAAGGGGAAAGAGAGGGAATACTAGAGGTATTGATTGAATTATGTATAAATGTTTTGTTTTTGGATGATTGTTTACCCTAACACCACGGTGTGCTTTGAGCACTTTGTTGTAAAAATTAAAAAAACCAATAAAATTCTTGTAAAAAAATAGTTCAATAACAAAATCTTTAGTACATATCTCAGGTTACATAATCAAAAATGTCTTCTCTATTTCCCTTAACATTTGATATATCATATTTAAGCTAGTAAATTTCTAATTATATCAAACTCAATTGAAACTTCATTATCACATTTATCAATATGTTTTTTGCTTATACATATCCATATCCTGTTTTTAAATTTTACCTAATTTTTAATCGCAGTACTCCAATTTAACCTTTAATATCCATAATATTTAAGTTTCAGGTAACCCAAATTTCCTTTATCTCACTACATAAAAGTTATAATATCTAAAATATACATATTACTTACTTAAATATATCCTTATTTTATTTCATAAACATTCTCTATTTTTCATCCTAGTACATCACCACAACAATGGAGTATCCTTTTTTTATCTCAAATCCATCATCTGTATTATCTGGGCTAAACAATAATTCAAAGCTATTTCCTAATAGTTAATTTTCATTCCCCTTATAAGTCTAAATCCTCAATATTAAGTCAATTAATCCCTTATTTTTTATTATTTTCCAACAATATTTAAATCTAATAATCAAATTTCCCTTCATCTCAAAATCTCCCTTTGGCCCATTAGTTGAGACTTTAAGATCCTCCTAATAAATCAAAAGACCCCATTTTTTAAACCTAACTCTAGCTTTCTTTTTATGCCAACCAGGCTTCCATACCAATGCTATTGGTGGTGGTTGAGGTCCCCAGGCTAGTAGTCATGGGCGACTTTAATCTGCCGTCTGCGGGCGAGGCGTCTGGGGAGATTCGGGAGTTCATGGCTTCCATGACAGCCATGGACCTGACCCAGGTAATTCAAGGTCCCACACACACGGGGGAAAACACGCTTGACCTGGTTTTTGTCTCTGGTCAGTGTCTCAGTGATCTGGATACGAGAAATATAGTTATTACACCTTTGTCATGGTCAGATCACTCTCTCCTACGCTTGGACTTTCGGACCGCTACACCCCACTGCAGGGAGGCAGAACCAATTGTTTGGTACCGCCCCAGGCGACTGATGGAATCCGAGAGCTTCCAGACGGAGCTTGGGCCAATACCGGAGGCTCTAACACATATAACACACAACTCGGTCGGGGCGCTGGTAGCTGCCTGGGATAGGGCAGCTGCTGATGCCTTGGATAGGGTTGTGCCTTTGCAGCCTCTGAACTGGCGTGGTTCTCGATCGGCTCCCTGGTTTAACGGGGAGTTGAGGGAGATGAACCGCTGGAAAAGACGCCTAGAGAGCAGTTGGAGGGCGAGTCGCTCTGAGTCTGACCGAACACGAGTAAGAGACCATATTAGGACTTACTTAGTGGCAATAAGGGCAGAGAAGTGTTCTTATGTCACTGCCCTTATTGCGTCATCAGATAACTGCCCAGCCTCCCTGTTTAGGGTAACCCGCTCCCTCCTTCATCGGGAGGTGAGGGGGGACCCCTTGGAGGGAAGAGCTGAGGATTTTGTGCAATACCTGCATGACAAAATCGCTCAGATTCGGGAAGGCTTTAACTTCAATGAAGGCGGTCCAGCAGAAGTGGCTGAGGCCGGTCTTGAGACTGCTATCTGGGCTGAGTTTGACTACGTGACACCTGATGACGTGGACAGGTTGCTGGGAGGTCTTAGAGCAACCACATGTGTTGTAATATGTTGTGATGCATGAGGCTTGGGACAAAGAGACTGTACCATGTGACTTTACCATGCTGTTTTGGAGCAACAGGAAATGGAGGAGGAGCCAAGAGGTGGAGTCCATTGACCACATGCCATGTGCTTTGGAACAAAGGACAAAGGCCATATGGCCTGGGACAGGAAATAAGGGGGGCTAATAGGTGGATGGACAGTTGTACCAAGATTTGAATCCATTGGCCACAGGGTGGCCTTGCAGTGTAGCCTTGTCATTGGCTGAAGAAATAACATTGTCATTTGTAACCATGTGACGCATTGTGTAACCGCCCACTGTAACAGTGAATAAAAGGGGAAGGCACCTTTTGTCTGTTGCCCTCACGCCCCAGAGAGAAAGCTGACTGGAGTCATGTGTTCATCTCTAATATTCGGCTCACGTGTGTAGGACCCATCATGGGAATTGAAGGCTTGCCCACGCGGGGTAAGACTTTAAGTGGTGACCCCTGACGTGATTTGCTTTGAAGTCACGTCCTTTTGATATCTCACATTTACTACGTCTGGAACAGACCCACGTGCACGTCTTTAAGTAAGTATGAGACAGAAGCTTTGCAAAACTTGGGCTGTGTACCTGAAACAATTTCTTAGCTTAGTCAGGAGAGCAAATTATGTTCAGAAACTTAATTAGACTGTTTTCCCTGTCACTCAAAAAGATCTATGTCTTTTATTGGCTTTTTTGAAAAAATCTTAGCAATTAGACCTCGCCACATGGCAATAGGTATCTGGCTCAATTGCTGAGAGCCTCGCCAGATTTCCTAGCCCATGAGAGGCTGTATTGTCACATGCTGACTTTACACTATGCAAAAACAGAGCAAGCTAAATTTGCTAATTCTCAGGCTTTCAAAGCAAGCCCTGAGAGAAAAAAAAATGTTACGATCTGACTCTAAATTTGGCCAGCTGGAGGAACAAACCTTGTGGAGTTTCTTCAGCAAGAAACACCCCCCCCCTGTGAGTACGTGGGTGGAATTCTCCAAGGATCAAAGGGGAGGGCTTAATGTTAATTGTTAGAACCTTAATTATGCAACTAACAAAGATTCACAATTTGCCTTCGCGTAAGGAGTTTAAAAAGTATTATTATTGTTTGTTTGGCATTGTCTCTTTTACATCTTAAAGGGACCATTAAAAATTGCTGATTGGATTAAAATTGGCTTATGGAGGAGCTCTCTGCTTCTTCCCCAAATTCTCCTTATGTGAAAGAATTGTATGCATGTCCTGTAGCTATTGGCTTGCAGGATTCTTTCTGTTTCTCCTGCCCTGTCTCCTAAAAAATCTTAACATGCTTTCCTATGCTAATTCAGTCTTCTCTTATCTTTTAACTTGCTAAAAAAACCTCCCCCTCTCCCCTCTATTCCTCCCTCTGACTCAGAGCAGGCTGAGTTAATAACTGCCTCATACCTTTCAACTTGCTAAAAAATCTGAAGCCTGTTGCTTCTGATTCCTTATAATTGAAAAATGGGAAAATACTTCTTGTTAATCCATTGATTCAAAATGCCTTGTTTGCTTGTTAACTCTTCCTTCCCTGCAGGGCCATTTTCTCCCCCCCCCCTCTTTTGTCCTTTTCCAGAGGTTTATTTGAAGACTGTTTGTCGCCTGAAGACCATAAATGGGCCAAAGCTTTAAGTTTCCAAGGAACAAAAGGGTGGCTGTGAATGAGATCTCATATTCCCATCTACATGAGGTGGTCTTCCCTGGTTTCCAAGGAAACTTGGATGGCTGTAAACGGAGACTCAAATTACATTTGAATTGGAATTTCCTCTTTGAATCTGTTCCCCCCCTCCTCTCTCACCCCCCCTTCCTCTGGTCATCTTGCTTAATAAACCATAGCTTCTTTTCTTTATTATGATTTCTTTGCCAATTCTGCCTTTCTGATTCTCTGCCAAATTTGTCTTTTCTCATTTCTCCTTGCCTATCTTGAATTTTATATTACCTAGTCTTAATGAATTTTTATTTTTGTCTCTTTCTTATTTTTCTTTAATGATTTAATTTTTGTGACAAATCATTGCTGTTTTGCATTTTGTTTCTCACCATGCTAATATATATCCAATTGTTGGATCTGATAACATTCCAGTACAGAACAAACACAGAAGCAAATGTGTATGCCTTCATAGTGTGCCTATGAATGAAATCTCTCAATCTCTCTCTTTAACTTTGAATCTTTCCTCACTTTGTGTTTAAATGAGACAAATCTGACAACAGGAAAACATGTGCTGATTCTGTTCCCTTGTTTGATTTTGGTGAAAACTTTGAAACTTTGTACAACTTCTCAAAAGACAATGCTCTCACATCTGATAAAGATTAGATCTTATGTGGAAAGAAAAAATGCACATTGGTCAACACCCCAGAATTGGTCTGGTACATTTCTGAACACACACAACATTACTGCCACAATTGCTCACATGGAAAATATGGTACAAAACAATCCCTTATCACAAGAAACTGTATGCCTTGTTTGATTGACATTTTCCTGGCTACCTAATGCTGGGTGGCTCAAGGAATGGGTTTTTAGTATCATAATGTTTCTAGTATTTTGTGTAACAATCTGACAAATGTATTTCTCCCCTGTTGAACCTGTGTAAAACCTGTATAAGCCTCCCTCTTCTAACCATCTCCTGTAAAAGAGCCAAGAACCAACTGTTGCCTCTGATGAATGAACAGAGATGTTTCTATGATGGCAGCTTCTGAGGACTGGACAGATGACAGCTTATGGCCTAGGATCATGTACAGAACTGGATCATGTACAGAACTGGACGGTGCATAGGTGAAATAACCCACAGCTGCTAAAAAAATAAAATAAAAAAAGTTGATGTGTTGTAATATGTTGTGATGCATGAGGCTTGGGACAAAGAGACTGTACCATGTGACTTTACCATGCTGTTTTGGAGCAACAGGAAATGGAGGAGGAGCCAAGAGGTGGAGTCCATTGACCACATGCCATGTGCTTTGGAACAAAGGACAAAGGCCATATGGCCTGGGACAGGAAATAAGGGGGGCTAATAGGTGGATGGACAGTTGTACCAAGATTTGAATCCATTGGCCACAGGGTGGCCTTGCAGTGTAGCCTTGTCATTGGCTGAAGAAATAACATTGTCATTGTCATTTGTAACCATGTGACGCATTGTGTAACCGCCCACTGTAACAGTGAATAAAAGGGGAAGGCACCTTTTGTCTGTTGCCCTCACGCCCCAGAGAGAAAGCTGACTGGAGTCATGTGTTCATCTCTAATATTCGGCTCACGTGTGTAGGACCCATCATGGGAATTGAAGGCTTGCCCACGCGGGGTAAGACTTTACACATGTTTATTGGACCCGTGTCCCTCCTGGTTGGTACTGGCCTCCAGTGAGGTGACGCGAGGCTGGCTCCAGGCAATTATCAACGCCTCGTTGAGTGAGGGTGTCTTCCCCGCCACCCTGAAAGGCGGTGGTGCGACCCCTCCTCAAGAGGCCCGCCTTGGACCCGGCTGTTCTATCTAATTACCGTCCTGTCTCCAACCTTCGCTTTGTTGCGAAGGTTGTTGAGAGTGTGGTTGCTCGACAGTTCCCTCAGCACCTGGAGGAATCGTCGTACCTGGACCCGTTCCAGTCGGGCTTCAGGCCAGGTTACAGCACGGAATCAGCTTTGGTCGCATTGGTGGATGATCTCTGGCGGGCCCAGGACAGGGGTTGCTCCTCTATCCTGGTGCTATTGGACCTCTCAGCGGCTTTTGATACCATCGGCCATGGTATCATGCTGCGCCGGCTGGCGGGGCTGGGTATAGGGGGCACCGTGTTTCGGTGGTTCTCTTCCTTCCTCTCTGGCCGGACGCAGTTTGTGTTGACAGGGTCAGAGGTCGACCCCGAGGCCCCTTGATTGTGGGGTACCTCAGGGGTCGGTCCTCTCGCCCTTGTTCAACATTTATGTGAAGCCGCTGGGTGAGATCATCCGAGGTTTTGGGGTGGAATTCCATCAGTACGCTGATGATACTCAGCTGTACATTTCCACCCCGAACCACCCAAATGAAGCTCTTGACGTGCTGACCCAGTGCCTGGAGGCCGTGCGGATCTGGATGGGGAAGAACGGCCTCAAGCTCAACCCCTCCAAGACCGAGTGGCTGTGGTTACCGTCGTCCCGGTACAACCAGCTGACTCAATCGCTGTCTATCGGGGGCGAGTCAGTGGCCCCCACGAGAAGGGATTGCAACTTGGGAGTCCTCCTAGATTCACGGCTGTCCCTTGAGGACCATCTGACGGCCATGGCCGGGAGGATGTTTTACCAGATTCGTCTGGTACGCCAGTTGCGCCCCTTCCTAGATAAGGACGCGCTACGCACGGTCACCCATGCCTTCATCACTTCCAGACTGGACTATTGTAATGCTCTCTACATGGGGCTCCCCTTGAAGTGCACGCGGAGGCTTCAACTGGCACAGAATGCGGCTGCGCGGGTGGTAGTGGGGGCACCCTGGCGGGCACAAATGGCTCCCATCCTGCGCGAGCTGCACTGGTTGCCGGTGGCTTTCCGGGTGCGCTTCAAGGTACTGGTTACCACTTTTAAAGCGCTCCATGGCATAGGACCCAGTTATTTACAAGACCGCCTTCTGCCAGTAAATACCTCCCATCGACCAGTTCGCTCCCACAGAGAGGGCCTCCTCAGGGTGCCATCGGCTAAGCAGTGTCGGCTGGTGGCGCCCAGGGGGAGAGCCTTTTCTGTGGGGGCACCGATGATGTGGAACGAGCTCCCCCCGGAACTCTGGACTGTCATGATCTCCGCACCTTCAGAAGAGAGTTGAAGACTCATCTCTTCAATCAAGCCGGCCTGGCCTAGATCTCCTCGGGTTTTAAATTTTTAAACAAGGCTGTTCGGGTTTTAGAATTGGGTTTTTAACAGGTTTTTAGTAACAGCCTTGTATTTATTTAATTTAATTTAATTTTAAATATTTATTGTTTTATATGTTTTTATTGGGTTGTAAACCACCCCGAGTCCTACAGGAGAGGGGCGGTATAGAAATTTAATAAATATAAATATAATATAAATATAGAGCGCAGAGGTAGCCAGCCACATAAAAACAGACTCCCGGATCCAGCATTTTATACCCTAATGATGTCAGTAGTGTGACTGACAAAAGTTTGGTTTTGTAGATTAAACATTTTTGTTTATGATTTTATCCTGGTGATCACCTTTATTTCACACACACACACACACACACACACACACACATTCAATAACAATCCTCGATCTCTGGGAGAGGTATAAATAAGCTGTTTGTTGTTAAAAGGATTTTAAAACAATAAAAGCAACTATTTACAATATTAAAAAACAACTTAGCTTTCGCTGGTCCACTGCCAGCATCCTCAGAGTGAAGCTTAGGGGGTGGGGAGTTCTTTTTACACACACACACACACACACACACACACACACACACACACACACACACATAATCCTTCACTAATTCAATCTTTCACCATAAAAATGAAATCAGTTATGCTTTTAGAAGTATTCCTTTGCTGTGAGAATCCACTGATGCACTGAAATCATGCATTTAAAACAGAACTGTTTTAAAGCAAATATTCACTGATCACATGCTTATGGGCTTACAATGCTCGTAGCATCCTGCAATCATGATAGCTATTTTTGACCTTTCCAGCCAGCTTCTGACAAGAAAAGTTAATGGGAAGCCAGTAGGGAAGGTTGCAAGCTGCAGTCATGTGATATCTCACTCAACAAACACAGTGATTCACTTAATGACCATGAAAAGAGGTAATACAATCAGGTGTGGTCATGTGATGTCAAACTTAATGACCACACCACTTAACGATGAATTTTCCAGGCCCTATTGTGGTCATACATTGCAGACTACCTGTAGACTAGGTTACCAGCATGAATCAATTTGTTAATAGTAAACATTTTAATCAACACTTATTTGAAAATAGTAGAAATATTATAATCTAAATAAATTACATACAATATTTACCATAAAGTCACATACTATTATGTTCATAGTTTGTATGTATAATATTTATAAAACAAAGCAAAAAAACCCCCCATATTGCTCCATGGTTAATGGTTTATAATTATGGGATGCTTTCATTTGAAGCCTGAAGGTTTAAAAAAAATCCAAGTTAGGAACTAAGTCAAAGCCAAACTAATTTCAATGCAGCACAATGTTTTGCATTATGTGTTCTTCTAGTACTTTGAAAACAACATTATCATGAGGAAAATGCCAGTTTTCAAAAAATCTTTTCAGGAAAGATGTTGTAAACAATAGTGTGAGGAATAAAAATTCAACTCCAAGGGTGTTGGAAAACAAAACAAGTTTTATTAAAGCTTTTGCAAAAGCTGGTGAAACTCTTAGTAATGGCCAATCCCAGAGTCCACACCTGAATCAATTTTTGAATAGGTTTGTATACCCTGTCCCATGCTTCCAACTGAAACCCAGTTGACAGGTTTCAATTGGTCACATGCTTTCTGACCGCCTAGCAACCATTACAATTACGAGACCCTCCAATTATTAGATCAAATGCCCCTTTTGTTCCTGTCTTATCTTCACTCCCTTTTCTGTGACATGATTTGTAACATCCTGCTAACTTGGGGTTAACTTGCATAATTTTAATTATAAAACATTTATGTCTTCCCTTGTTTATCTATAAGACTGCCTGCTTTTCATCTAGAAGATATATGTGTAACAGATAGGGGACTGGAGGCTAAAACATATAAGGAATGGTTGCTGGAATTGGGTATGTCTGGTTTAATGAAGAGAAGGACTAGGGGGGGACATGATAGCAGTGTTCCAATATCTCAGGGGCTGCCACAAAGAAGAAGGAGTCAAGCTATTTTCCAAAGTGCCTGAAGGCAGGACAAGAAGCAACAGATGGAAACTAATCAAGGAGAGAAGCAACCTAGAACTAAAGAGAAAGTTCCTGACAGTTAGAACAATTAACCAGTAGAACAACCTGCCTCCAGAAGTGGTGAATGCTCCAACTCTGGAAGTTTTTAAGAAGAAAATGGACAGCCATTTGTCCAAAATGGTATAGGGTTTCCTGCCTGAGCAGGGGGTTGATGACTCCAAGGTCCCTTCCAACTTTATTATTATTATTATTAGAGTTCATGCTTCAGTTAAACATGGCTGCACTTTGGTTCATAGGTATACTTTAAAATACTAACCCTAAGCAGTTTTTATAAAGAATAAGCCTTATATAAATTGAATAATATGTTATTCATAAGCTATATGCTGTTCTACAATAGTGTGCACTATTCTAAAAGTATCCTTTAAGTCAGTATATATAATTCATCTCTATTCCTCCAGCTTATTATATCTCCTTTCCTAAAAGTATCTTAGCTAAGTGCCTCTATATGTCTATTCCTTTAACAGAAATGGAAAATTACAACATGTACATTTCTTGTGTATCTCACAATCCACCCTTTTCTTCTTTTACCCTACTTGGAATTTTCCACCCATTGATACCTTTCTTGTAACATCATTTCTGCCCTTTCCATATCCTCTTCATAGGTTACCTGGACATTGTTTAACATCATATGTAATATTTTCTGCTGTCCTCTTAAAAGTACATATTCTTTGCATACTGAAATAATGCACTGAAAACACTGCAAACAGCAACAACAAATTACTCCTGTAACTATATTTAGTAATAAAAATGCAATCCGTGTTTTAGCCCAATCTCTAAGATCTAGAAATAGATTATTAAAAAAATTAAAGGAACTCCAAAAATCCTTCCAATGTTCTTTATCTATTTGATGTTTTATAGCAACTGATTCTTTCATTTCATGTAAGGTTTTATTAGTTACGCTCCCCTCAAATTTTTGTCAAATTTTTCTAAATATTTTGTTTCTTTTTTCTTTTTATCTTGGGTTCAATGAGAGCACCAACTATTTGTCATCCATCATACATTACTCCATCCTGGGCACATGTTTCCATTTTTAAACTTAATGGTCTTGATGGTTTTGTTTCAATCTGCTAATATATTTATCAGCATTAGCATTAATCTGAAATGTGATATCGGTAATATTAAATGTAACCTGGTATAAAACCTCATCCCTTACCATAATTGTCCCAATATATGTTTTATTAGCCTGTCTTGTATTTAGAAGGGATAAAATAAAACAAATCATTTCCATATATTCAGCATACACATTAAATTTATCCATTCTATATCCAACTATCTCCCAATATAACTGGATATAGGTCAGGTTGTGTTTCTGCTGTCTCAATTTCAATTTCCCCTATAATTGGGTTTGTGGGATAAAGAGTCTCTTTTGGTATCAGACCTTTATACATTTATAACCAATCTTCCACTATTACTATGTCACAAGGTTCTTCACAGGGACAAACTGGTCCACAACAACAACATTCAATGATACAATTGCAAACACAGAACCAACACATTATGTAGAAGTTTGTAGAATGCAGAGGTCCAGAGCTTCTTCTGGAATCCTTTGGATGGTACAGCATAGGCCACCACTCAGATCGAAAAAGCCAGAAAGCTGCTACTTCTGCAATGAGAAAAATCACAATCAGAACCCAGGCTATTATTTCTTCATCCCACAATGATCACATCAGTTTTTGGTAATTGTTTTTATTCACAGCGGGTCTTCTCCAGGAATTATTTTCCACTCTTTTGGCTCTGTCCTTTTTTTTTCTTTCAAACTGCTGCTTCAGTTGTTAGGACTTGATATGGACCATCCCAGGCTGGACTAAGTTTTTCTTCATGCCAGCTTTTTATCAAGACCCAATCACCAGCCTGCAACTTGTAAACTCCAAACTCCAATGGAAGTCTGGGCTAGCAATCCTTGCTTCCTGAGAAAAGACAAAGCAGAAAACAGCCCCAGTATCTAATCTTTTATAAACATGTCATTAGTTTCATATTGTGGAATTTCCCCCACTTGAGGTAATTTAAATCAACTTGAATGCATTGAAATAGCCTCATCGCTAGATGTTATAGAGCTTTTTATTTACTTTTTTACATGTCATATATTAACCAACCATCAACTATAGAAAAGTATCAACCATCCCTCCCTTCAGTGGCTGCTTCTGTGTCCTAGCTATTGCTTCCCCCCCTTTCTTTTCTTTCTTTCTTTTCAACATCCGTCTCCCATCTTGCAACATCCAGCTCCCACTTTCTTCTACTTTCCATTTTTCTTTCTTTTCATATTTCTATAGTACCTTCTTGTTCCTACATCATTGTAAGGGCTTGTGTTAAGGTATACAATTTACACGTTTGAGCTGACCACGTTAATGGCAGTCTCCCTGCTTCCAACAATTTTAATGCATGCAATTCACAAGTCTGTGCAAACCAACTTAAAAGCAACTTTCCTGCTTCTTCTTCTATTATCCATTCCTTCACTTCCCTTCTGCCACTCTGGCCTAATTTCTTTCTTTTTTTGTTCCACAAGTACATCTTCTATCAACTTCACATGAGCCAACTCTTTCCCTTTTACTATTAATCAATCCTCTTACTTTTCTCTTCTCCAAAAGAATTCAAGACTCCATAAGCATACTTGGAGTCAGTATATATATTCTCCTTCTCCCTTATTAACAATCTCAGAGCCTGCCATAAGGCATAAAGTCATCTATGAATAAGTGTTTATCTCCTTTTGGCTTTCTGATTTAAAATTGCCCACACTTGATAAGAAATGCTAAACACCAAGACTTCCCCAAATGTCAATTTTAAACAAAAATGCCACTGGCTGCCTCTTTCCCCCCACTTCTGGGTCAAAACCCCCTCCAAGCTATTCCTTTATCCGTATTTACAAACAAATTACTTAATGAAGAGCCAACAAAGAAGCGCTCACCAAACCCTGCTTGTGTTTGTTAACATAAGCTCTTTTTCTAACAGTTTTGCATACAAATATTTAGTCAAAACAACATAGCTATAATCCCAAAAATCCCTTCTTCGTTTTAGGCAAAGATTCAATTAGAATTCCTTCAATTCTCTTAGGTATTATTTTCTATCAGTGTGTCCTGCACACAGACATAAAAACATAAAAGAAACAAAACAGAAAAAAGCAACTCCACAAAAAAATAAACAAGCTTAATGAGATATTCTGAGTTACTGAAATAGTTTTATATCAAACTCTAGTACTGCTTTTAATATAAAGTTAGTCAAATTCCAATTTAATCAGATTCCATTCAGATGGAAGCAAATTCCCATTAAGTAGTTTAAAACATTTACAAATCTAAGCAAAACAATTCAGTCATTTCTTTTGATTGATGAATATATAGGTTTATTCAAGTTCTCATGTTTCATTTGTTTAAAAAAATAACCTTATTTCTTGTTCAACTAAAACTTCCTTTGTTCAACAACTACTGCTTCCTCTTTCGAGTAAAAAATTTGCAAGCTGAAACTGCAAAAGTGGGCATTAAATTTCACATCCATTTTGCCTTCCTCAGACCAAAATTCTAAGCAGAAAAAAATTAGTTAAAACGAGCAGCCCCTAGCTTTTCCTTTCTGTCTCTCTTGCTCTTAAAGCAACTCAGCCAGAGAAAAAGGAGACAGGAAAAAGAAGAAGAAATTACACAAAAATTTCACCACCAACAAAATAGTTTTCTCTCCTTCACATGCATATTTTTCCACATTCTCATGCAAATACTTGCTATTGCCTTTCCATTTCACTTTTACAGCAACAAAAAATCTGCAGTTTACTGTTTCTTTCACAGTCTGGGATGGGGAAAAAACTCACACACACACATACACACAGGGTCAGCATACCCACACATTTGCTTGCATCAAAATTCCATATGCAGATATTTCCTTTCATGCTTTCTCCAGGCAAACCAATCACTATTATTATAATTTCAGGGAGCTGTTTACAAGCCAATAAGCTCCTTGTTCTAAATCTTTTTGTTTTTGTTTTTAAATAAGGCCTTTTTATTTATTATTATTATTAGACACAACACAGACAGACACATATATACTACCTCCACACTCCTCTAACAAAAATAGACTATATACTGCCTGGAATCTAACAGGTATATACATTTCTATTATTAACATATATGTTTAGTGCTTGACATAGCCAATTTTCAAAACTTCCATATTTTGGGCAAAATGCACTAGTGCTTTTAATAGGATTTCTTGGGCAATAACAGTATTGAATCATGGTACCTTTACTCTTATTCCAGGTGTATTTTCCAGATGAGTCCATCCCATCCTGCTAGCATTTAAAACAATACTTTATCATAATACTTTTACCTCGAGTATATAGTTTATCCTGCCAGTCTTTGCCCTAAGGGACTTTCCAGGGGACACCTTATCCCCTTACTGGCCTTATTGCCCATGACTGATTTTTCCCTGCCCATGAGACTCCCAACACACACGGTCAATCTATTACTTCTTTCGTATGTACAGGATCCTAGATTGATCCCTAATACTTTTATGTTCTATGCTCCCACCTGTCCAAGTCTCACAAACGTATCAGTCCTACATGCCCAGGTGGGTCCGCCCACACAGTACGAATTACCTACACTCAGAGCTCTTGACCACCCAAGGTAAGTCCACCCACAGAGTACGGTTGCTTACCTGGGTCCATGGACAGAGTTCTCCTGGTCGAAATATCTCTTCACTTAATCCAGTTGGCAGTTCTTTGAAGTTGTTTTGTTCCAACAGGTTAGTTTGGGTAGACCTCAGGCGCTCAGATCTTCAGGCTGCTGAAATCAACAGGGCATGCCTTCTGAATTTTTACCAGAGCCAGCCAGGGGATTCCTGGGAGTTACAGCTTTCCTTGTATGGGCCACCAAATTGTGAGGAATAAAAATTCAACTCCAAGGGTGTTGGAAAACAAAACAAGTTTTATTAAAGCTTTTGCAAAAGCTGATGGAACTCTTGGTAATGGCAAATCCCAGAGTCCACACCTGAATCAATTTTTGCATGGGTATTTCTACCGTCCCATGCATCACGCCACATCCTTCCAACTGAAACCCAGTTGATAGGTTTCAATTGGTCACATGCTTTCCGACCGCCTATTACCAGACCCTCCAATTATTAGATCAAATGCCCCTTTTGTTCCTGTCTTATCTTCACTCCCTTTTCTGTGACATGATTTGTAACATCCTGCTAACTCGGGGTATAGCTTAGTATTGCCACCCATACTGAATAATTTTAATTATAAAACATTTATGTTTTCCTTTGTTTATCTATAAGAGTGCCTGCTTTTCATCTAGAAGCTATATGTGTAACAGAATTCATGTTTTGGTTAAACATGGCTGCACTTTGGTTCATAGGTATACTTTAAAATACTAACCCTAAGCAGTTTTTATAAAGAATAAGCCTTATATTAATTGAATAATGTTATTCATAAGCTATATGCTATTCTACAATAGTGTGCACTATTCTAAAAGTATCCTGTCAGTCAGTATATATAATTCTTCTCTATTCCTTCAGCTTATTATATCTCCTTTCCTAAAATTATATTAGCTAAGTGCCTCTATATGCCTATTCCTTTAACAGAAATGTAAAATTACAACGTACATTTCTTGTGTACCTCACAATAGGATGCAAAGTAGCAAAAAGTTTTTACTTATGAGGTTTCCAATTAACGGATTCAAGATAAAAGATTTTCGACTGTATGAACTGCATGTATGTGAAGACTATGTAGTATATACAACATATTATAAGCTCCTGCACATCAGAAGCAGTTTATTAACTGTGACCAATTATTTTCAAAGTTTTATAATAACCATACTTTATACAGATAGTTATCTGAAAACAAATTAATAGGATATGCTACATAAATCAATCTTAGCCTAAGATTATAGAATTTATCTAAAAACAAAACTAGGCTCAATCAGTGATGGGTGAGCCAACATTTAGGAAGCAATTGAAAACAATGCTTAGGTTGTTAATGTGCATTTCATTCTCTCGAAGCAGGAGAGAGATACTGTTAACATAGTATCACCTTCCCTTTGATTAGAATTGGCAAACTTTACATTTAAAAGGCCACTACTGTCCTGTTCTTGTACAAATATTCCAGCTTTCCCTTTTTTTAGATTGAAGGTTTTTTACTTTTTTTTAACAAATACTTTTTACATTTACATTTTTAATTTACTTTTATCTCTTACTCATTAAGACTGCAAACTACTTCAAGAACTATCTTTTACTTGCTTACATCTAATGGAAAGAATCTTACCATTCTAAAGGTACAACCTTCTAACATTAGATATAATTCTAAGAGATTGTAGGGTGTGGCTATCCTAAACTTCCTCTTCCCTCCCCCATTGAACTCTGCACTACACGGTCTCTTAGGTTCAGGTCAATACAAGAGTTTCTAGCACTGTTGTTTGATGCATTTCTCATTCCATGATTAGGTTGGCTTTTCCAATTTTTCCAACATAGATAGATATGCAACATTCATTTTACTCCTGCTATTGTTGATCAAAATTAAAACAGGGTAGAAGGAACTGGAGTGGAAAACCATATTAAATATATGCTCAGAGGCAGATGCTGCTACTGAATATGCCAAAGTGGGACGTTGTATGCACAATTCTGCATAATAAAGACTGGGCAAGGAAAATATTTTGATTTAGTACTTTTTTTCCAAGTGTCCCATTTGCATTTAGGTAGCAGTTGCCAATAATTCTCTTTCAGCTACCTTCCGATTATCTCTCCAAAATAAAAGACATACAAAAAAAGCCTTCACAAATCTAATACAGGACACCTAAAAAAATCCCTTTTTTTGCAGGTAACTATAGGCCAAACAAGTGCAAAAGCCCAGCAAACCCCAATTCAGACCCAAATTTGTTGCCCAAACTATAATAAGCTTTCTTAAAACTATTATGGTTTTCTTTTAATTTTGCCCAAGGCAATTTTTCTGTAGGTTAAGCAGTGGCAGATATCACTGCTGCATTTTTGTAGACCTGGGATAAAATCATGCAAACAAGAAACTGCTCCTATACTTCATTTGGAACTTTTTTTTCTTGTAATATATATTTTATTGATTTTTTAAAACATAAATCACTTAATAATTGGTGAACAGTGGATTTACCTTTGTTAAACAATCACTAACAATTTATTTCTATAATCCATAATCCACATAATGGTTTTTAGTTGATTTCCTCTTTCCCCAAAATGTCCTCTTTTGCAAACATTGAGTTAATACAATTCTTATTGTTTTGATAAATAATTAAATATATAATTTCCCCAAATATTCCTAAAAGTAATAATCACATCAATGTAATATTTCCTGTTACAGTCCTTATTTAAATTTGTTTCTCCCACAAAATTCAAAGTATTCTTACTGGTTAAGATTTTCTCAAAAATGAATTACATTTGAAAATGTAAGTCTATTTTTTCCATATGAACCATCTCAGCACTTTTACATTTCTTAAGGAATAGCTAAAACAGTAAAAAAAGAAAGGAGAGCAAGAGTAAAGAAACATAAAAAAATAACATACTACTTAAAATCAGTGTTTTTCTAAAAAAAAAAAAAAGGTACCGGAACTCACACGTCATACAACTCGCCTTGCCTACCCTATAAGGTTCCATCCAAAAAAGGTGCTGGAACTCCGTTCTGGGCGTTCTATGAGAAAAAAAGCCCTGTTTAAAATATATATCCCTCCTAAGCTAATATATATTTGTTTCCAAAAATTTTATTCTTTTTAACCATAATTACAAATATGTTTAATCTTTAAATATTCCATTTAATACATCTAATCTTCTAGTCCTTTAACTCTTATTCAAGACATTTTTATCCATTATAATTTTCTTAAATTCAATCGCATTTAAATATCTAAAACATTTCCTTTATCTAAGCCATTTCAACTTTTTTATATTATTCATATCAAGAAAGAGATTAAAAGGGGGGGGAAGAATACTATATTATTTAAAGGATTCATCCCTCTTAGAATGATATATATATAGTCCAAATCTTTTCTATTTCTTTAACCATATTCAAACAAATCTTTCTTTTTAAGTATTCTCTCTGGTAGGTCCCATCATCTACTTTCTTGATTTCCACTTTAGTCTTTTTCCTTTGCCCAGTATCTTTCTTGATCAATGTGTTTTGCTGAGTCAAAAGGTCTTTCCATAAGTTCAGAAATGCTACTGTAGATATAAAAAGTAAATCAGATGAAGTGTCTTTGTACGGGGCTCCTGCCCTTCCGTTTGTTGAAAATCTTTTTCTTTTTCTTTCTCTCCGCTTATCATTTCCTTTCTCTCCAATGTTCTTGCCATCTCTACAATCCATTTTATGCAATCTGTTTTCTTGTCTTCAGATTTATTTTGTAGTCTTAAGGGATAAGTTGTTTTTTCCAATTTTTGTGAATTTTTTTTCCTCTAGGATTAAATCATGTTTCCTTGTTTTGTTAAGTTCCATCTTTAAGTCTCTATTCTCAATTTTGTATCCACTTATTTGTTTTATCTGCTTCTTCTCTGTTGTATTCTGGGAATTTTTTTGTTGTAGAGTTAACTTGGAAATAGGTTGATTGATATTTTCAAAGTTATTTTGAATTTGTGGTTTAAAATCATTGTTGTTTGAATTAGTTGCAGTATAGTATGTATCTCCTCCTGTGGAGTATTTTTGTTTTCTTGATATGTTCTTTCTACATGTCTCTAATGCATGATGACCAAGAATTTGAGTTTTTCTCTTCTTTTCTTTTCTCTACAAATAGCTTTAGAGTCCCGGTTAAATAGATATCTGTAATCCAAATAGTTCAAAAAAGATTTTTTTTTGAAATTTATAATTCTGTCTACAGCCCAGATTATTGTTTTTTGTCACAGCTGTTCTTTGTTGTTAAAGTTTTGAAGGTCACAAATACAGATTAGCTTTTCCCAGGTTTTGCCAAGTCTTATATGAAAGTCATAGCTGTCATAGTCTCAATCTACCAGCATCTATTTGTTTTTCAATTTCCAAAATGAACAATTCTTTAGAATGAGAGTCTTAACCATTCAACAATTTTAGATTTATCCAAATGTAAGTTTTAAATTTCAGGTTTTATATTTATTTCACTTCCATATATTTTGATCCTTTGTAAAAAGATTAATTCGCCGCTTCCATTAATATAAGGGTAGGTCGGAAATCCCCTTCCTTCCCTTTCGGAGGTATTTTGCTTCTTGGAAATCTTTTTCAGGAAATTAAATATAGAATAGAAAAGAGAAGATCAAATTCCTCACCCAGTTTCAAACACGCTGTTCACAGTTGTTAGTACTTTTGGACTTCGGTTGCAAGTAGCTTGGGGTGGTCGATGAAATATGGCCAGCCTTTCTCCTGTCAGGTTAGAAGGCTTTCCCCAAGTCGAACAGAATGACTGCCATTGTTCCAGAGTTGCTGGGGCACCCTTCTTTCTTTGCCACCTCTCTGGGGCGACTAAGACCCATTTAGGGTCCCCTGGCAGGGTGAAATTAGCTGCGGGTTCATTTGGAACTTTAGAGGTATTACAAATGTTGTCCCTTGGGGAAACCATCAATTCAAAATCTTTTAATAGTAGATTTCAAGTGGCACTATTTTGTTATGGAAAAAAACAACTTCCCCATTACAGGTAGTCCTCAACTTACAACAATTCATTTAGTGACCATTCAAAGTTACAACAGCACTGAAAAAAGTGACTTATGACTGTTATTGTTGCAACCTTTGCAGCATCCGCTGCATGTGATCAAAATTCAGATGCTTGGCAACTGGTTCATACTTATGGCCATTGCAGCATCCTGGGATCAGGTTTGCAACTTTCTGACAAGCAAAGTCAATGGGGAAACCAGATTCACTTAACAACCAGGCTACTAACATCAACTGCAGTGATTCACTTAACTGTGGCAAGAAATGTAAAATGAGGCACAATTCACTTAACAAATGTTTCACTTAACAGAACTTTTGGGCTCAGTTGTGGTCATACATTGAGGACTACCTGTACATGCATGCTACAGTGAGGGGAAAAAATATTTGGTCCCTGATTTTGTACGTTTGCCCACTGACAAAGAAATGATCAGACTATAATTTTAATGGTAGGTTTATTTTAATAGTGAGAGATAGAATAACAAAAACAAAATCCAGAAAAACACATTTCAAACAAGTTATAAATTGCTTTGGATTTTAATGAGTGAAATAAGTATTTGATCCCCAGCAAGATTTCTGGCTCCCAGGTGTCTTTTATACAGGTAATGAGTGAGATTAGGAGCACTCTCTTAAAGGTAGTGCTCCTAATCTCAGCTTGTTACCTGTATAAAAAAAATCTGTCCACAGAAGCAATCAATCAATCAGATTCCAAACTCTCCACCATGGCCAAGACCAAAGAGTTGTCCAAGGATGTCAGGGACAAGATTGTAGACCTACACAAGGCTGGAATGGGCTACAAGACTATCGCCAAGCAGCTTGGTGAGAAGGTGACAACAGTTGGTGCAATTATTCGCAAATGGAAGAAACACAAAATAACTGTCAATCTCCCTCGGTCTGAGGCTCCATGCAAGATCTCACCTCGTGGACTTTCAATGGTCATGAGAACAGGGAGGAATCAGCCCAGAACTACATGGGAGGATCTTGTCAATGATCTCAAGGCAGCTGGGACCTTAGTCACCAAGAAAACAATTGGTAACATACTACGCCATGAAGGATGAAATCCTGCAGCACCCGCAAGATCCCCCTGCTCAAGAAAGCACATGTACAGGCCTGTCTGAAGTTTGTCAATGAACATCTGAATGATTCAGAGAACTGGGTGAAAGTGTTGTGGGCAGATGAGACCAAAATCGAGCTCTTTGGCATCAACTCAACTCGCCGTGTTTGGAGAAGAAATGCTGCCTGTGACCCAAAGAACACCATCCCCACCATCAAACATGGAGGTGGAAAGATTATGCTTTGGGGGTGTTTTTCTGCTAAGGGGAGAGGACTTCACTGCATCAAAGGAACGATGGACAGGGCCATGTACCGTCAAATCTTGGGTGAGAACCTCCTTCCCTCAGCCAGGACATTGAAAATGGGTCATGGATAGGTATTCCAGTATGGCAATGACCCAAAACACACAGCCAAGGCAACAAAGGAGTGGCTCAAGAAGAAGCACATTAAGGTCCTGGAGTGGCCTAGCCAATCTCCAGACTTTAATCACATAGAAAATCTGTGGCGGGACCTGAAGGTTTGAGCTGCCAAACGTCATCCTTGAAATCTTAATGACTTGGAGAGGATCTGCGAAGAGGAATGGGACAAAATCCTGTATTCCCAATCAGCATGCATAAAACATTTATTTTCTTTTCCACTCATTTCGCAACAGCAGCACCAACAGCCCTACCCAGCCAGCCCACTTCTTATTTACCCGAAGAAGCAGCTTCATTTTGCAGATGAGAATGGAGCTCCACCCGACATTTTGCAGTGAGAGGCCTTTCCGCAAGGCCTCCGCAACAGAGAACCAAGCAACAGACTGAACCCATAGCTTGGTTCTTGATTGCAGAGGCTTTCTGGAAAGGCCTCACTGCAAAATGCAGGCCAGAAGATGCCATAGAAGTGAGGCTGGCGAAGAGGCAGGTGTCAATTCATGGTAGGCCTGGTAACTGGATACAGGGCACGTGGAGCAGCTCCAACCCCCCACTCCAGCTTGATTTTTAGGTGTGCACCTTGCCCCAAAACTAGGGCTTATGTTAGCCCCCCCCCAAATCAAGCTAGGGCTTATTTTCAGGGTAGGTCTTACTTTTGGGGAAACATGTACAACTTGCCCTTTCAGCAGGTACTGATATGTAGCATAGTACCAATGGCTAACCAAGCAGAATTTTGTGGAGAATATTTGCAATGATTATTGAATGAAGACAATAACAAAAGCCAGAACAATATTTTTATATTTGAAAATTTTCATTATTCATACACATTTCATGCAAAAATTCAGAGATTTTTTATTACCCAAGTTCAGCATTAAGTAACATTAAACATTTGTGTGCTACTTAAGAATGTATCAACTGAATTTGATAATATTACCCTATTATTCTGATGTCACTGTAATAAATTGGATATTTATTTTTAAAATGTTTAACTGATTGTAAAATAGTAGCTTTTACCAAGGGACACTTATCTCCAAAGAATGTACTTCTTAAGATCCATAACTTATTTCATCAAAATCCAAATATATAAAAAAAAATTGAATCAAGAGTGTCCTCAGCAGTAGGTGAATATTAAGAATTTTTCCAAGTAAAAAGTTTATTTTTACCCACTATATCAGGAAATTCTATCCTACCATCTATCCTATGTCACTTATACTATATATTTATCTAGCCAGCTTAATATACATCAAGTGCTGTACAAAATGTGGTACTGAGACAATTAAAAAGATTTAACTCTGTACACTGCAATTAATTGTACCCAAACAAGAACTAGATTTAACAAAAAAGCATGTTAAAGGGCTTTGAAGACTTGTCCTAGAACACTTCATCCACATCTGTTCTTTTATCACGGCATTTACTTCGAGCCTTAGTCCGAGCTTTGAATGCTGCAGAGTTGTACAGATACTATGAAAAAAGGAGAGAAAGTGCAATTATATATCATAATAATCTTAGCCAACATTAAACATTCTCTTGGCAACTTTGGGCTTTATTAAATGGATCGATTTTAACATATTTGGTATTAATGCATATAAATTAGAATTTTTTTTATTTTGAGCAAATTACATTCCACTCCTGACTTTAAATTTAATTTAATTTAATTTAATTTAATTGTTTACACTTATATGCCGCTCCTCTTCGAGGACTCGGAGCGGCTTACAACATATACAAACAATATTGATATCAAATCCAAATTAAAAAGACATTTAAAGATAAAAACCAACACTCATTCATCATTCACACAACAGTCACAATCATCCCCAGGCCTGCCGGCAAAGATAGGTCTTAAGATCCTTTCGGAAGGCCGGGAGAGTGGGAGAAACGCGGACTTCAGGGGGCAGTTGGTTCCAGAGGGTGGGCGCCACAACAGAGAAGGCCCTCCCCCTAGGACCCGCCAGACGACATTGTTTCACTGACGGGACCCGGAGGAGGCCGACCCTGTGCGCTCTCACCGGTCGAAGGGAAGTATGTGGCAGAAGACAGTCCCGTAAGTATCCTGGTCCAATGCCATGAAGGGCTTTATAGGTAATAACCAACAGAAAACTTTGCTTTTTCTGTACTAAATTCTAACAGATGTTTTCATTCAATAATCCTAAATTAAAGCAAAATCATTAGAATATTTATTATCAAGACATCGCAGCTTACAAATGTTGTATATACAAAAGGAGTACTTGGAAAACATGCAGGGGCAGAGGTGACAGAGAACTTTTAGGGGGCTTTTCTAGTCAATCTACAGTCTTCTTGGTAGTAATGCCATTTTCTCTTATTTCTAGAATGTTATCATTTTTTAAAAATTCCTGTCAAGCTATGAAGAGTGCTTGCATTAGAACTGTCATACTGCTTCTACCCTGCCTATAGTTGCGAGGAGAGAGGGGGGTTTGGAATGCACAGGTGATTTTATCTGGATGGAAATCAAGGCCACCAGAGAAATATTGTGGTGAACAGAAATGTTCTTCTCATAACAACTGCCTGAGGATTAATTGGACAATATGATACCTGATCTGTCAGAGAGGGGAGGAAAATTTTTACTCTTTTAATTATCTTTTTCCTGCCATGTTGCTAGAGCTGATTTTCTATTCTTTAGTGCCGGTATGCTGTATCCAATAAAGTTTTGCATTAGAGATCGGAATGGCTCTGGTTTATTTACTTTGTTGGTATTCTTAGCTGGACGCTTGACACTAAACCAGCTCTCTTTTCAACTTCAATTATAACCAAGAGGTCCTGAGCCCCTATGCCCCTTCTGGCAACTTCCAGAGGGGTAGTGAAGACTCAGGAGAAGATACCCGAAACGGCAGCCAACTAAAGCTGGACTGGGATCGATCAGCTGAGGGCAGCTCTGGAACTCAGCCAGCCATGGCGTGCCCCAAAGTGAAAGAGGAATGGAGGGAGCTGCTACCGACCCTGGAGTGGAGTGGATGGGCAGGACGACAGCTTTCAGCCATCCAGAGCTGGGGAAATGGCAAGATGGAGGGAGGAAGGCAGCTGAAGCCGAATTTCCCTTGTTCTACCCAGAGGCTGAATTCACCTGGGACCAGGAGTGGTGGGAGCGGAGAACCTCAGAATGGGCAGCCCTGAGAAAGTGGTACTTGCCAGTGTGTGACAGCCTGTCGGTGTAGCAACTGAAGCAGAGGTTCAGCAGCCTGGAAGTCTGCAGGGGAGAACTGGTTTGGAAGCTGGATCCAAGTCTGCTCAAGTTTCAGCACCAACACCAGCCCCCTCACTTCAGCCCTCACTGGGAGCGGCAGCCGCCGCTGCTGGAAGGGCGGCCAGCCCACAACCTGAGATTTCCCTGCGGTTCAGTCCCAGCCCGGGCCTGGTGCCCACAGTCCGCTACCAGGACATGCTCCACTGCCTGGAGCTATAGGTTGGCGACTGCCACTGGCTCTGATGTACAATGCTCCACCATTGATGTATCCCTACAGTGTGGTGTGGATGCTGGGGCCTTAGGCTGTCCCAAGGCCACCGTCACCCCCTCTGCCCAAGACCACCTTCGATGGAAACCCAGAGAAGTTGGCGTTCTTCCTCAACTAGGTCTGGGCACACCTAGACCGGCATGGAAGGGATACTCTCACAATGAAGCCCAGGTAGATGCAATTGTGGCCAACCTCGAAGGGGAGGCAGTAGAGGTGGTGACAGCTCTCCATCAAAAGGGAAATCCTGAGTTAGCAGACCCGGAGGCATTCCTAGGAGAGCTCAGAAGTCCATCTTGGAATGGCAAGCCCCTTGCACCTGCAAGCAGCTACAAAGCTTCCAGGGTTTTGCAAAGATCTATAGACAGTTCATCCCCTCTTTCACAAAGATCGTCTTACCAATCACTGAGTTATTGAAAATGGGGAGAGGGGAAGCCCTGGCCAAATCAGCCCTTGAACTGGTTGATGACGTACCAAGTGGCATTCAAAAATTGAAGGGGCTGTTTGCGGCTGAACTAGTCCTAAAGCACCCAGACCCAGAGGAACCATTTGTGATCCAGGCAGAGGCCAATGATGTGGCTATGGGAGCAGCCCTCCTCCAGAAAAATAAGGAGGGGAACCTGCTGCCATGTGTCTATACGTCCCACAAACTAAATGACACAAAACGATGGTGGGCCATGTAGGAGAAAGAAGCTTTTATGGTGCAATGGGTATTATTGACTTGGAGACAATTCCTAGAAGGAAGCAAAGTCCCATTTGAGGTGTGGACTGACCATAAAAATTTGGAAGCCCTAAAGATCCCCTGCAAACTTTTTCCCAAACAAGTCCAATGGACGCAGTACTTCTGTCAGAACCCAGTTATTGGGAGGGGGGGTGATTTCTTTATTCTATGTTCCTGCAGATGCTATCATACTCCTGGGGGAGGGGGGAAGCTATGGCCGCTACAAATGTATCCTCTTTGCTTCTATCTGCCTGCTATTTGATATATTTCCCTTGCTGCCAGCCTGGGGTTCCCACAGTGGGTTCACACCTGGAGATTGGCTCATTGGAACTGGCCAGATGGACTATTGGGGTGGGGTTTGCCAGTCACTCTTTTAACCTATTGATTCGCGCGGGAAACTCTCAAATCCTACCTTCTATGCCTGCTGTCAACTTCTCCTAATAAAAGTTTCTTTTGGAATGAAGTTATTCCAGGAGTTCTGCTTTCTTGGGAAGAGGGATTGAGGTAGGTCCTTACATTAGGCAGGCTCTGCAATTTTGGTCAGCCAGGAAGGAAGACCCTTACCATGGGGACTGTGCAAATGATGCTGAACCATGGCATGGAGAAGGACGAAGGCAACCTAGGCGGGGAAACTTCCCCCCAGATTGGCCTAAATGGCGGCAGCTCACACTCCAGTTCCTCCAATGAAACCGTGGTCACCAAGCAACGGAATAAGCTGAGGTGGTCGATGGGCATTGGAAAGAAGGAAGACTGGGACTGGAAAGCCAGATAAGTGACCCTCAAAAGGGACAGTCACCAGCTGGGTTGGAAACGGGAGATGGAGAGGTTACTCCATCTCAGCGAGGACAAGAGACCAGCCTGCTCTAGCCGATTCCTGGAGCAAGCAATCGACATGATGAGGGTCGCTTTCGACTCCCTAAAGGAGAAGGTGGATCCATGCCGGGGCTCAATAACCATGGGCACGGCAGAAGAAGAGTGCACGGAGAGCAAGGTTGTGAACCCGGGCCCTTCCATCAGCATCTCGGAGACTGCAGCAGCTGTGGCCATGGCTGCCACTTAGTGCGAGTCATGCCGGCCAGCGGAGACAGGCACCGGGCCAGATGGAGGAAAGGCGACCAGTCTGGACAAAAGTTCCTACCCTTGGGGTAAAGTACAACGGAGAGCCTCAGAAATTGGGGTTCTTCCTGGCTCATGTCCTGAGCTACATGGAAGAATATGGCCACGATATCCCCAGCGATCACAGGTGGGTGAGAATTGTAACCATGGCTCTGGAGGGAGCGGCTGCTGAGTGGATGGTGACTCTACAAGACGCCGATGCTCCAGAGCTGCAGAACTTCAATCACTTCATGGCTACCCTAAGGAGGAGGTTTGAGGACCTCTTGGCCGACCGGAAGGCTAGGGAACACATAAAAATGCTGAGGTAGGGCCATCACCCTGTGGCTGAATACACAGAATTCCGAGCCCTAGCAAGCCAACTCAACTGGCCAGAGGAAATCCTCGTGGGCCATTTTAAAGATGGACTGAACGATGATTTATATTACGCCTGCATTCCCTGGAGGGATCCTGATCGACTCCACAGTTGGTACATCTTGGCCAAAGAAGCCGAAATTGATCGAGCCCACAGACAGCAATGCCTGGGATGGTCCCCCTCAGAGGGGGTTCAGGAGCCAGAAAAACCACCCCCCACAACGCTGAGGTCATCAGCCAATTTCAAGTGATGGAAGGAGGGACACTGTATAGCCGAGTGCCGCTTAAAGACCCCTGTACAAGCCTGACCAAGCCGGAGGGGGAAACATGGGAAAACACCATAGCAACTGAAGGAAACAGCCATGAAGAGTGTGGAGGTTGTCAAAGTCCAAATCCCAACTACTAAGGGGGGAGGAACTCCAACTCCGACAGGGAAGCCACCCGAATCTTCTGATAGCAGCTGGGAGGACAATCCCCTGGTAAGTGGACCCATTGTGCCCGTCACCAGAACCGTAGAACTGTTTAGCCCAGGGATGCTGGAAAAGGTCTTATTAAGAGCCCTGATGTACTCAGGCTGCACCCGCTATCTCATAAGCCCAACCCTGGTGGGGAATTTAGCAAACCCGGTGAGGAGGCTGAAGAAGCTGATTTTATTTGGCCAGTTTAGATGGGTCCATTGTAGGGGGAGTCACAGCCACCCTCACCATCCAACTCACCATAGGGGATCACATAGAGACTCTAACTTTTGTGGTAACCCCTGGAATAGAGTTCCCACTTATTTTAGGGATGGTGTGGTTAACGAAATGGAACTCGAGAGTGGATTGGAGAACAGGAAAACTGAAATTCCCGAAAGGAAAATACAGTATAAAGGGAGCTGGGCCCAAAAGGGGAATAGAGGTCTGGAAGGCGTAGCCATGGCAAATGACAGAAGGCTGGAAGGCATACCTGAGGAATATCAGGATCTAGCGAAGAGAGGTCCGACAAACTACCCTCCCCCCATCGACCCACAGACTGTGCCACTGAGATTTTACTGGGAGCAAAGCTACCTAAGCCGAAAATGTACTCCATGACTCCTCGGGAGTTGGAGGAGTTATAAAAATTTATAGACAAGAATTTGGTGAGAGTGTTTATACAACCAGCGAAGCCCAAAACGGCAGCTCCCATGCTATTCTGTGAGAAAAAGAACGAGTCTCTTCACCTCTGTGTAGTTTATAGATCTCTGAATGCAGTGAGTGAGAGTAATCTCTATCCACACTCCCCTTAATGAAGGACATATTAACACACTTGGTGAAGGGGAATTTTTTTTTCAAAACTGGACTTACGGGAGGCTTATTATCGGGTCAGAATTAAGGAAGGATATGAGTGGAAAACGGCATTCAATTGCCCCCCGGGATGTTTCCAATTTAGAGTGCTTCCGTTGAGGTTGCAAGCGGCATCCGCTGTATTCATGCAACTGATAAATGAAGTGCTCCAGGAACACCTCTATAAAAGGGTGCTTGTCTACTGGGATGACATCCTGATATTCATGGAAACCAAAGAGCATATAAAACTGGTCAGAGCAGTGCTAAATAAGTTACGAGCCACCCGCCTGTATGCCAAATTGTCCAAATGTGAATTCCACAAGGAAAGGATTGATTACCTGGGGTAACGCCTATCTTTTAATGGTATAGAGATGGATCCTGAGAAGGTCCGAGCGGTGTTAAAATGGGCTCTGCCCCACACCCAAAAACAACTACAAAGTTTTCTTGGGTTTGCTAACTTTTATCATCAATTCATCTCATCTTTTGCCCAAATCGCACTACCCATCAAAAATTGTTAAAACCTAAGGGGGAGGGCAAATTGAAGCATATCCAGCCACTGAAATGGACTATGGAGTGCCAAGCCGGTTTTGAGAAACTGAAAAGACTATTCTTGGCAGAGCTGGTCTTAAAATACCCAGACACCAAAAATCCTTTCATCAATCAGGCAAATGCCAGTGATGTAGCAATGGGTGTGGTATTGCTTCAGGAGAATAATGAAGGGAAGTTGCAGCCTTGTGCGTACACATCGAGAAAACTCATGGAAACCGAAAAGAGATGGGTAGTGTGGAAGAAGGAAGCCTATGCCATTTGTTGGGGTCTCCTGACATGGCAACATTTCCTGGAAGGGAACAAAATCCCCTTCAAAGTATGGACTGACCATAAAAGAGGCTCTAAAAACACCCAGGAAATTATCCCCCAAATAGGCAAAGTAGTCCCAGCACTTCCATCATTTCAATTTCACCATTAGACACTTACCGGGGGGAAAGAACTTCCTAGCAGACGCTCTGTCACAATTACCACAATAGTACAAAAACTGAGATAACAGACCCACTTATGCCATCGAGGCAACTAGCAGTGCTGGTCACTACACAAGCACAAACAAAAAATCCCAAACCGCTAGAGAGCGCGAAGGGGTGGAGTTCAGACAAGCCTTAGAAAAGGAGGAATGGTTTTTAAACCATAAGAACCTGTGCACAATGAATGATGGACTGCCGTGGGTGGGTGGGGGGGAAGTTCTATGTTCCAAAAAGCCAGAGACTAACCTTCATGAACCTCTGTCATGATTCCAAAGTAGCTGGGCACTTCGGATTCATGAAAACCCTTCATGTGGTGAAGCGGCACTTTTGGTGGCCCTCAATAAAAAAGGATATTGAAAGCTATGTGGCTAGTTGTCCCGTTTGTGCAGCAGCCAAAGGCAAGGGAAGACCCCAGGATTGCTACAGATGGTAGCAATCCCGTCAGCACCCTGGAGGGAGATTTCTATGGACTTTATTGTGGAATTACCAAGAGAGTGGAGGGAACACTGTCATTTGGGTAGTGACAGACCTGTTCTCAAAGGAGGTGCACTTCATCCCATGTCAAAAAATTCCCACAACAAAGACACTAGCAAAGCTGTTTGTCCAACACATATACCCACTGCATGGAGCCCCACAACGAATCATATCAGATGGGGGGTGCATCTGAGTTCTGGAAGGCTTTCCTGGACCTTCTGGGGGCCACTCAAGGGTTATCATATAGTCACCATCTGCAAACGAATGGTAGGTCACAACGTTCAAACTCAGTACTGGAACAATACTTAATGTCAGGGCCCACTTCAAAACCTCATCCCAAGAAAGCAGGACTCTTGAAACAGTTTCTTTCCAAAAGGATTTTTTATTAGGAGAAGCTGAGAGTAGGAATAGGCAGGATCTGAGGGTTTCCCACTCAGATCAATAGGTTAAAAGAGTCCCAAGCATAACCCCACCCCCATAGTTCATCCAGTCAGTTTGAAAGGGCCAATCCCCAAGTATTAAGTCCACTGTGGGAAAGGAGCTGATAACCGGGTCCTTTCCCATGGTTCTGAAGATGTTGTTGGGTCTTTGCACCTTCCCTCCATAGCGAGAGATAAGCCAGATGGCCTGAGGCACATTTCTTTCTCACCCCAAGGTAACATCAAGGGAGAGACAGTTCAAAGAGTAAGTATGTAGGAACAGCAGAAAGGATACATTGTAGCAAAGCAGAATAACATACCACAGAGCCTTACCCCCTCCCCTTCAGGAGAATGGCAGAACCCTCAGAAAGAAATGAATTAGGAAACAAATGAGATAGATACTTCCCCCAGGAAGGTTCTGACATCCTGCCCCCCTTAGAAAAAAGATCCACCTGTAAAAAATAAAACAGAAAAAAGGGAGACAAGGATTAGTTTGTTTTATCTGGGTATGCAGTGTGAAACTTGCTAAGTAGTCAGGGGACCCTAACATGACGTTTCTGAACCTACTCTTTTTGGGAAGGCGGCACGTGTTTCCATGCTACTAAATATTGGGTGGAACCATGATGCTTCCTGGAATCTAGGATTTCTTTTATTTCAAAATGTTGTTCACCTTCTACCATGATTGGAGGAGGGGAAGAAGCTGCAGCAATTGCAGTTTGCATTTTAAAAGGCTGCAGTGGAAAATTGGATGAACATGTCTGAATGTCTTTGGGAGCTCCAATTCTACAGTGACAGGATTGATTATTCTTTTAATGGGAAATGGTCCCACAAATTTTGGTCCTAATTTTTTTAAGGGCTGCAGGAATTTTAGGTATTTTGTTGACAGATAAACTTTCTCTCCTACTTGAAATGGTTTGGGTTCACTTCGTTTCTTATCTGCTTGGAATTTATATGCTTCCCTTCTCACAACTGGCCAGGTATTTTGTAGTTGCGCAATCCACTCCTTCAGGGAAGGGATGGTCAGGTCACTCGATGGGAGTTCAAGCATTGGGTTAAAACTTTGTCCCATTGCCACCTGGAAAGAAGTGTAACCCGTGCTGGAATGTACTGGTTATTATAAGCGACTTCTGCAAATGGGAGCAGGTCAGTCCAATTGTTCTGCTGGTAGTTAATGAAACATCGTAGGTACTGCTCCAGTACTGAGTTTGACTGTTCAGTCCCACCATTCATCTGCGGATGATGACTACATGACAACCCCTGTGTGGCCCCAACAGTCCCAGGAATGCTTTCCAAATTTCTGATGTGAACTATACCCATCTATCTGATATGATTCGTTATGTGGCCCCATGAAGTTGATAAATATGCTGGATGAACAGCTTTGCAAGTGTCTTTGCATTGGGGATTTTTTGGCACAGGGTAAAATGTACTTGTTTAGAGAACAAATCCGTCACAACCCAAATAACTGTGTTTTCGCCATTTTCTAGTAACTCCACAATAAAGTCCATAGAGATTTTTCTCCAAGACGCTGATGGGGTCGCTACTGGTAGCAACAAGCCTGGGGTCTTTCCTTGCCTTCTCTTCGCCGCAGCACAAATTACACAACTGGCCATGTAACTTTCAATGTCCTTTTTTATTGACGGCTACCAAAATTGCAGTTTCACCAGGTGCAAAGTATTTACGAACTTGAAATGACCAGCTGATTTTGAATCGTGACATAGTTGCATGAATGTCAGTCTCTGGCTTTTTAGGATATACAGATTTCTTCCCACCCATGGTAAACCATTGGGTTCTTGTGGGTTCTTGTGGCTTAGGAACCATTTGTCGGTTTCTAGCACTTTTTTGAATTCAATCCCTGCTTGGCTTGCTAGAGGCTTTTGGAGCTTGGCTTGTGCTCGGGTGGTGACATGTGCTGCTAATTGCGTTGATGGCATAAGTGGGTCTGTTGTTTCTGTTCGGTTGCTATTGTACTGGGGCAGTCTGGACAATGCATCCACTAAAATTCTTCTCCCCCCCCGGCAAGTGCTTTAGAGTGAAATTAAACCGGTGGAAATGCTGCGACCATCTTGCTTGCTTAGGGGTCAATTTTCTGGGTGTTTTTAGTGCTTACAGGTTCTTGTGGTCGGTCCACACTTGGAAAGGAATTTAATTCCCCTCCAGGAAGTGCCGCCAGGTAAGAAGAGCCCATTGGACAGCATAAGCCTCCTTCTCCCAAACTGCCTATCTTTGCTCTGTCTCTGAGTTTCCTTGATGTGTATGCGCAAGGTTGCAATTTCCCTTCATCATTCTCTTGTAATAGTACTGCCCCCATAGCCACGTCACAAGCATCAGCTTGAATCATGAAAGGTTTTTCAGTGTCAGGGTGCCTTAGAACTGGTTCTGCAGAAAATAGTCTTCTTAACCTTTCAAATGTGGTTTGACATTCTACTGTCCATTTCAATGGCTGACTCAACTTTGGTTTTCCCTCTCCTTGTCTTTAACAAGTTAGTAATTGGTAGTGCGATCTGTGCAAAGAAGGGGATGAATTGCCGGTATGAATTAGCAAATCCAAGGAAAATTTGCAATTGCTTCCTGGTGCAGGGCAGAGTTCATTCTAGTACAGCTCGGACTTTCTCAGGGTCCATCTCTATGCCACTCGGCGAGATGCAATACCCCAGGTAGTCATTTTTTTCCTTAGGAACTTCACACTTAGACAGTTTAGCATACAGGTGAGCTGCCTGGAATGTTTTCAGAACGGTTCTGACTAATTGCACATGTTCCTCTTTTGTTTCAGTGAATATCAGGATATCGTCCAGGTAAACGAGCACCCCTTTATATAGGTGCTCTCGGAGCATGTCATTTATTAATTTCATGAATACTGTGGGTGCCCCTTGAAGGCCGAAGGGTAGAACCCTGAACTGGTAACACCCTAAGGGGCAATTGAAAGTGGTTTTCTACTCATCTCCCTCTTTAATTCTAATCCTGTAATACGCCTCCCCCAGTTTTGAAAAGATTTTTCTTTTCGATAGGTATGCTAGCATGTCCTTCATGAGAGGAAGGGGATATAGGTTACTCTCGCTCACGGCATTCAGAGATCTATAGTCTACAGAGAGGCAAAGAGTGCCATCTTTCTTTTCTCGAAATAACATGGGACTGCGGTCTTGCCCTTTGCCGGCTGGATGAAACCCCTTTCCAGGTTTTTGTCTATGAACTTTTGCATCTCCTCTAGCTTCCATGGGCTCATGGAATACAGTTTTGGCTTGGGTAATTTCGCCCCTGGGAGGATCTCAATGGAACAGTCCGTGGCCTGGTGGGGGGGCAGTTCGTCAAGATTTCTCCTCACTGAATACTTCAGTTAGGTCCCGATATTCCTCTAGTATGTCTTATAACTCTTTCCCCCACTGCCTTGCGCTCTCAGAGGGGCTTCCCCCGTTTTGGGGTGAATCAGGGTTCTTACTGCCTCTCTGTTTGGGAATCTGAGTTCTCCCATCCTCCAGTTCACACTTGATTAGCCATGCCATGCCCAGGATAATGTGGCGAGAGTAGCCAGTGTCCCCCCTGCAATGGACCCATCTAATTGACCAAATGAGATTGGTTTCTTCAGCCTCCTCACCGGAAATTCCTAAATTCCCCACTAAAGTTGGGCTTATGAGGCAATGGGTGCAGCCGGAATCTATTAGTGCTCTGAGTGCAACCCTCTCGGGCATTCCGGGACTAAACAGTTCTACGGTCCTGGTGAGGAGCGCTATGGGTCCACTTACCAGGGGTTCGTCTTCTGAGTTGTCATCTGATGAGTTGGGTGGCTCTCCCAGTGATGTCAGGAGTTCCCTTCCCCTGTTTTGATGGAGTTGGGAACTCAACGTCCTCCACGCTTTTCATGGCCATCTCCTTTGATTTCATCGGGGTCTTCCCAAGATTGCCGGATGAGGCTTAGTCAGGATTTTGGATAGGGGTCTGCAAGCGGCACTCGGCGACGCGGTGCCCTTCCTTTCTGCATTTGAAACATCCTGTTGCCCTCGCTGTGGTTGGTGCTTGCTTTGTCGGTTCTCGGGGTGGTTCCCTCTGGCTATTTCCCCCAAGATCTCCCTCCGCATCATTGTCTTCTGGCTCAACCAATCCCTGCTTCCTTGGCTATGATGTACCAGTCTTGGAGCCAGTCTGGGTCTTGAGGGATGCAAACATCATACAGGTCATATTTCAGGCCATCTTTAAATGTCCGATCAAAATATCTTCCAGCCAGTTCAGCTTCCTGGCCAGGGCTTGGAATTCTTGGGTATATTCCACTATGGGTTGTCACCCTTGCCTGACAGTTTTAATGCGCTCCTGTGCTTTTCGATTGGCCAAGGGGTCTTCAAATCTGCGTCTGAGGGCTGCCATGAATTGATTGAAATACTGCAGTTCTGGGGCATTGGCATTGTGGAGATCCACCACCCAGACTGCTACGGTGCCATCCAGGGCTGCTTGCACAATCTGTATTCGGCCACGATCACTGGGTATGTCACGGCCATATTCCTCCATATTTCCTGACACTTGGGTCAGGAAAAACCCCAGTTGGCGCAGCTCCCCACAGTACTTCACTCCTAACGGCGTGAACTTTCAGATGGACCAATGCCCCTTCTTTTGCCTGTGTCAGTGGCCATTTCCGTCAGCCACTGCAGCTCGTCGGAGGGTGGCAGCGGCTGTAGCAATGGCTGCTACTTCTTCAGTGCTGGTGGAAGGGCCTGGGACTGCTGGTTCACACCCCCCCTTCATCTGTTCCTTCAGCTGAACCTGGGTTGGCGGTTCCCCAGCGTGGGTCGGCTTTCTCCTCTTTCATGGAATCAAAGGCGACTCTCAACATATTGATAGCTTGCTCCAGGAACCGGCTGGAATGGGGCGGTCGGTCGTCCTTGTCTTCACTAAGGTGAAGCGACCTCTCCATCTCGACTTTCCAGCCCAGTTGGTGACTGCCGCATCTGAGCATCACTTTCCTGGATCTCTTCTCCCAGTCCTTCTTCTTCCCGACACCCATCGACCACCTGGGCTTGTTGTGGCATTCCATTACCACTACCTTGTCTGACGAACTCGAGGATTGAGAACTGTATCGGCTGGACTCTGCTTGGTGGGAGAGCTCTCCTCCCACGGCATTTTGTTCCCTTTCCGTTCCAATATCAGACATCATTTGCTTATCCCACCTGGCAAGGGTCTTCCTTCCGGATTGACTGTTACTGCAGATCCTGCCTAATGTCAGGGCCCACTTCAAAACCTCATCCCAAGAAAGTAGGACTCTTGAAACAGTTTCTTTCCAAAAAGACCTTTTATCAGGAGAAGCTGATAGTAGGTATGATAGGCAGGATCTGAGGGTGTCCCACTCAGATCAATAGGTTAGAAGAGTCCTAAGCATAACCCCACCCTCATAGTTCTTCCAGTCAGTTTGAATGGCCAATCCCCAGGTGTTAAGTCCACTGTGGGAAAGGAGCTGATAACTGGGTCCTTTCCCATGCTTGTGAAGATTTGTTGGGTCTTCGCACCTTCTCTTCCTCAGTGAGAGATAAGCCAGATGGCCTGAGGCATATTCCTTTCTCACCCCAAGGTAACATCAAGAGAGAGAGAGTTCAAAGAGTAAGTATGTAGGAACAGTAGAAAGGATACATTGTAGCAAAGCAGAATAACATACCATAGAGCCTTCCCCCTCAGGAGAATGGCAGAAGCCGCAGAAAGAAATGATTAGGAAAGAGATACCCCTCCCCCAGGAAAAGAATGTGTTCTGACACTTAAGATGTTTTATAAATTACCAGAAAGACAACTGGACCGATCTGCTTCCCTTTGCAGAAGCCGCATATAACAACACTGTTCCCTCCAGCATTGGGTATATGCCGTTCCAAGTTGCAACAGGACAAAGCTTCTACCTGATGCCTGAACTACCAACTAACCAACCCACATCCCCTCTCTGAAGGAATGGATAGCACAACTCCAGCATACCTGGCCAGTCATGAGAAAACCCTTAGATGAGGCTAGGGAGGCATACAAGATTCAGGTGGATAAAAAAATGAATAGAACTCAAGCTCTTCCAAGTAGGGGAATATATAAAATATTTAAAATCTCTACAACTGTCAAAGAAGTTGGGACCAAAATTCGTCAGTCCTTTCCCCATTAAACGATAATAAATCCGGTGACGGTAGAATTGGAACTCCCCAAAATGCTAAGAAGGTTCACCCTGTATTTCACTGCAGCCTATTGAAACAAGAATTAAGCTTGCCCTTAAGGCCAGCTGTAGCCCCTCCTCCTCCTCCAATCATGGTGGAAGGAGAGCAGCATTTTGAGGTCAAAGAAATCCTAGACTCTAGAAAATATCATGGTTCCACACAATGCCTAAAATGCCTAATAGCCTGGAAAGACCTACCTCCTTCCCAAAATGAGTGGGAACAACAACATATCAGGACCCTGAGATTACTTAATAAATTTCATGCTAAATACCCTGACTAACCAGACTAACCCATGTTTTTCCTCTCCCTATCTTGTTCCATTTGCAGGTGGATCTCTCATTTTTTAAGGGGGGGCTGTCAAAACCCAGTTATTGGGAGGGGAGTGATTTCTTTATTCTATGTTCATGAGGTCCTGCCATACTCCTGGGGGGAGGGGGGAAAGCTATGGCCGCTACAAAGTTATCCTCTCTGCTTTCTTCTATCTGCCTGCTCTGTGATTTAGTTCTCTTGCTGCCAGTTTGGGGTGAGAACGGAATGTGCCTCCAGCTATCTGCCTTATCTCTAGCTGCGGAACAAGAGGCGCAAAGATCTAACAGTCTAACAACCTTGGGAACAATGTCTTATCAACCCTGTTCCCACAGCGGGTTCACACCTGGAGACCGGCTCATTTGAACTGGCTGGATGGACTATTGGGGTGGGGTTTTCCAGTCATTCTTTTAGCCTACTGATTAGCGTGGGAAATCCTCAGATCCTGCTTTCTATGCCTGCTATCAAGTTCCTCTTGGAATGAAGCTGTTCCAGGAGTTCTGCTTTCTTGGGAAGAGGGATTCAGGCAGGTCCTTACAACTTCAAATGATTTGACTTCAAACTAAAATACATCCCAGGGGAGCGGGGAACTTCCTGGCAGATGCTGTCCTGCATGCCCCAGTATAAAAGCAGTTGGGAGGAGGTGGTGAACTCCATCATTCCAAGCAACAAATGACGCAAGCCATGACCAGGCGGCAGGAGAAGAGGGGCTCGCTCCCCCAACAATGCATTTGCTCAGCAACTGAAGCAAGAGCTTCCAAACGATGCGTGGTTTATGGCCCATCAAGGATAACTAATTATGAGGAAGCAGCTGACGTGGAAGGGAGATAAATTTTATGTCCCAGACAGTCTGCGACTACATGTTTTGCAGTGCAGCCACAACACTAAGCAAACTGGCCATTTTAGGTTTTTAAAAACTCTGCATCTTGCTAATCGCCAGTTCTGGTGGCCAAAGATGAAAAAGGACATTGAGAGCTATGTGAAAAGCTGTACAGTTTGCGCAGTCAGCAAAAGACTACCAGGAAAAAACCCAAGGCTATTGTAGCAGATTGCTGACCAGGTCAGACCCTGGAAGGAGATAGCCATGGACTTTATCATGGAACTACCTGAGAGTGGGGAAAAGACTGTGATTTGGACTGTGGTAGACTTGTTCTTCAAGCAAGTCCATCTCATCACATGTTTTTGACTCACCTGAGCCCCAAAACTACCGAAATTGTTCTTAAAGCCTATCTACTGGCTGCATGGAGTACCCAAGCGCATCATTTCAGATCGAGGAGTCCAGTTTACTGCTAGGTCCTGGAGGGAATTTGTAAGGATGATTGGATCCTCCCAAGGGCTTAGTTTGGCTTTTCATCCAAGTATGAATAGGGCCACAGAACGAGCCAATGCAATGGTGGAACAGTACCTGCGTTGCTATGTCAACTATCAGCAAACTAATTGGGCAGAGCTCCTGCCATTTACAGAGGTGGCGTACAACAATGCGGTGCACAGTAGCACCGGTTTCACCCCCTTTAAGTTAGCCACAGGGGTAGAGTTCATGCCCATACCAGAATGCCCTCAGGAACCTCCCTCCTCAGACACTTTAACTGAATGGGTAGATTCATTCCAACAGGTTTGGAATTATGAGAAAAAAGATTTAGCCAAAGCAGCAAAGAGCCAGACAAAACAGGCAGACAAAAGACGAGCTCTCCAAGGAACATTCCACGTAGGAGATAAAATGTATCTATCCACTAAATACCTCAAGTTGAGACAAAAAGTTGCAAAAAGTTAGGTCCGAAGTACACAGGCCTCTTTCTTATTGTGAAAGTCATAAACCCGGCAACAGTACAGCTCAAACTGTCTAAAATACTGGGGGAAGTATATTCAGTATTCCACTGCAGTCTACTGCAACTGTTTAGAGGCTCTACAGTGAGACCAGTGGAGGAGGCAGCCCCTGATCCAATACTGGGGGGGAGGGGGAGACACCACTATGAAATCAAGCGAATTTTAGACTCCAGAATCCACAAAGGGAGATTACAATATTTAATCCAATGGAAAGGTTACCCAATGTCAGAGGCTAGATAGTTAAGGGCTCACAATGTGAAAGCGGAGCAGGGCTTTTCAAGGTACACAGCCCTGCCCAGCTAAGTGAAGTGGGGGAGGGAACGAGCCAGCGCAGACAAGGACTAACTGTGAGAGAGTCCCCTGGAGCTGCAGAATGGCTGGGGCGAGGCAAAGGCCCCAGGCTCACTTCCGGCTCACCTGGAAGAGAAAGGAGGAGGAGGGAGGTGGAGACAGGATAGGCTATAAAAGGAGGCAGTTTGGGTGGGAGAGGGAGAGGAAAAAAAGAAGCAGCCTTGGGAGGAGGTGGAGTCAGCTCTAACTGCACCAAAGGGAAAGGAGGAGGGTGGGGGGAGAGGAGAGGAGATCAAGCAGGCCGGCCATGAGCCAATCTACAACTGCTGTGGCAGCCACCTGTGCAGGCAGTAGCAAACAGGCAAGAAATGCAGCAGGGGAGGGGTTGCCCTCCACGAGGAATGGAGAAAGGCAGCATCAGCTGGAAGTGAGGCACGGAGGATGGATGGAGAGAGAGAGGGAGATGAAGAGTGGAAGGATTCTTATGTGCTTTTGTGACTTTGAAGATCTGGGATTTGTGCAATGTGGGCTTTGTGTTCTTAAGGAGTGTTTGGCAATTTCTATTTGGCTGATGGCTGATTTCTTATGTTAGCTTCTATTGCTCTGCTATTGTTAGCTGTAAGTTTTGCTGCAAGGGATTTTGAAGTATTTTTCTCCTCAGTGGATTTTGCCTGTAGCATTCGTTTACTTATGAATGGAGCCATTTGAGAAGACTGCCTTAGCCGGAAGCCAGTACTTACTACATTTTTTTTTCTTCCTTAAGTGCCGGCTGCACTCCTTAACTTTCCTTTCTAGCCAGTAGCTAATTCTTAAAGGGGAATGCGCCTTTTTAAGCAGTTCACTCAGCAGCTTGTATTTTCTGTCTCTGGAGGCTTTTCCTTGTTTGATAAATATATGGAAGAGGGAAAATGGGGGGGGGCGTTCAAATTCTTCCTTCAGAAGGAGATGGGAATGAGAAAAAGGGAGGCAGTGAAATAAGGGAGAGAAGGAAATCCCACCTTAGCACTTGGCCACCAGCAGCTCTGCTACTGACTTTGCTTATTAAAATGTTGCAAAAGGGTTTACCAAGCTTCGGTGTTAACTTGGGTGAAAGAATGGATAACACTTAGAAACAAAAGGTTATTGTACTTAGAAGGACATGATCTACAATTGGGGTGGCATGCTTTTTTATGGTATGGGAAAAATAGAATTCATAAATATTTTCAAAATCATGTTGTAAGAAATGCTTTACTAACAGTATGGGAAAAAATTAAAGCTAAAATATATACTAAAATTCCAGGGTGGTTGTCAACGATGGAGGCATTTATACATCCAAATCTAGTGGACTTTGAGAAAATATGGACATATAAAGATATTTTAGATACCCATGGAAAATTAAAACCCAAATAAGAATTGGAAAATTTAGGAATTAAATTATCTTGGTGGGCACATTTACAGATATTAAATAGATATGAAAAAGATGTAAAAATGTATGGATTTTATAAAGATCAAAATGTGTTTGATAAGCTTTTGTTGACCTCAGATGAGAAATTGATTAAGAAAATGTATAATTTTTTGTTAATTTTAGATATGGAAAGTGAACAAACGAAAGAAACAATGACAAGATGGGCAAAAAATTTTGGTTATAACATAGAACTAGAAAAATGGCAATTGTTATGGGAGAGAAATTACAAGCTGACATGTCTACTTCATACAAAGAAAATTTGTATAAAATGTTTTATAGATGGCATCTTCCACCAGTAAGACTAGCAAGAATGTTTAAAAATATGTCAGATAGATGTTGGAAATGTAAACATAATATAGGCTCGTATTATCATATTTGGTGGACATGTGGGAAGGCAAAGGTTTATTGGAAAAATATACATATATGGTTAGAAAAAATATTGGATGAACAGGTTGATTTTAAACCTGAACTCTTTTTATTAGGCATTACGCCTGAAAAGATTAATAAGCAGAAATTATATTTAATTTTACATATCACTACAGCAGCAAGAATAATTTTTGCACAACACTGGAAAAATGAAGCTTTGCTACAAGAGGAAGAAATAATCAGGAAGATCTTGGAATGTGCAGAAATGGACAGATTAACCATGAGGCTAAAAGACAAAGAAGATACAGACCATTACCAAATTTAGAACTTATTTTATACTTGGTTAGAGAAAAGAAGCAAGGATTAGGAATTGAATATGTATTAGTTTAGCAAATTTCAGACAACTTGTTGATTGGAAAAATTTGCATATATGGGGGAAAAAAACTAATAAAAAAGATTGAAAAAAAAAATAAAATGTTGCAAAAGGGGATCACATGACCCTGGGACACTGTGACCATCATAAATATGAATCAGTTGCCAAGCATCCAAATATAAATCACATGACCCTTGGCATGCTGCAATGGTCATAAGTGTGAAAAATGGTCATAAGTCATTTCAGTGCAATTGCAACTTTGAACAGGCTTTTTTGTTTTGTTTTTTTGCCATCAAGTTTTTGACATCTTGCTAGGTGGTACTTGAATATTGCCATATCCTAAAAGTGATACAATTGGTGAAAAGATTGAAACGTTGTGCTTAGAGAAGCGATTCCATACTAAGTACCCCCAGAAGCCGGGGCCCTCTCAAGAGAAGGTTAACTATTAATGATGTCTATTCATTGTTTTCCAGGTTTTCCCAAGTCTGTAAGGGGGTTAGCATGTCAAGTTATAAGAGTGCTTGCATTAGAACTGCCATGCTGCTTCTAGCTTGCCTACTTTTGCAAGGGGGGAGGAGAAGGTTTGGAATGCACAGGTGGATTCTATCCTGATGGGAACCAAGGTCACCGGAGGAATGTTGTGGCAAACAGAAACTTCTTGTCATAACAACTGCCTAAGGATTAATTGGACAATGTGACCTGACCTGTCAGAGAGGGGAGGGAAAATTTTACTCTTTTAATTACCTTTTCCCTACCATATTGCCAGAGCTAGTTTTCCATTCTTTAATGCCGGTATCCTGTATCCAATATAGTTTTGCATTAGAAATTGGAGTGAAATGCATTGAAATCCTTAGCCAGAACCTTGGCAATTCCTATATAGTCTACACCCTGAATTTCTTAATTATTTCAAATCCAAGTACTAACCACTGCAACTACATTCAAAATGAATTTATGAGACAGCAATACCAGACTTTGAATCATCCAAAATATATACTGTAATCTGACTTTACCAAATGTTACACATTCTAGCATTTAAACTTCGTTGTTGTTGTATTAAGTTGGCATTGACTTAATCAGTGACATGAGATGGGCAGCCATGTTAAGTATTTTAAATAAACAGTATTAAGCATTAATACAATCAGTTCTGCTTTCCTGGGTGGTTAGCTGAGGTGGGCCCTTACAAACTTACCCTTTCAAAATGGGTTATCTTCATGGTCTTAAGAGTTGCCTCATCAAGTATCAGTGGTGGACCAAGTTCAAAGATATTCCGGAGAAGCTCATTGGACTGCATAAAACAGGTAGTTATTACAATTGTACAAATGTTTGATCAAGGTTTAAATAATTTCCTTTTAATGTGCAGAATTCACAAAGTAATTATAGCGTTTCCTTTTCTATTGCTAAAAATTTAGTGTATCTATTGCCTACATTTTTCCCCCTTATTATGCAGACATATATTATCTAATTTAAAAACTGGTTTGGTAATTTTTCATTGTGCTATTTACAGAATAGACTCAAGAAGGTGCCAAAATAGTTTTATTTCAATGTATACCTGTAAATGATATTGCATTCCTGATCCTAAAATTTCCTTGAAAGTATTGTATGTTTGTTTTTTAACCCAACAGTCAATGTACATACGCTCTGGTCCAAACTTGACTGTGTCTGTGGGAAAGTCATGTTCCTGTTAAAGAAAAAACACCTGTATCAAATTTACTGTTTTTAAATTCTATATCAGGCACACTGGCTGAGAAATTCTGGGAGTTGAAGTCCACAAGTCATAAAAGGGCCAAGTTTGAAGACCCCTGTTCTATGCTATCCTTCCTTGAACATCTTTCTAATATTTTGGGTTACAACAGGTATTTCCCCAGCAGAATACAGAAATACACAAAACTTTCTAAATATTGCTGAAAATCTTGCACTCTTCTTGTTCATCCTAAACATCGGTACTGTCACATTTTAAATTAAAACTTACTCCAAAAAGTTTAATACTACAGATATTCTAAAGTTCAGTGCTTAAAACAAGAATCCAAGACTTGAAAATTTTTTGTTTTTGCGCTGTTGAAAACAGTGCGCTGTTAAATATCACCTCTTGCAAAAAACACAGTGCAGTATAGGTTTTTGTTTCCTACATAATACAACTACTTAGCATTAAATAAATATGGATGGATGCTATCAGTAATATGAAATGAAAATAAAACATGTTACAAAATGCATATCTTGACTCTGTAAAGCCTCATACAATAGCATGCAAAAAAATAGGCAATGAACAGAAGCTTCATTCTTCCTGAGCAGAGTAAACCATTAAAAAATCCCTAAATGCTTCTAGCTAGCAAATAGAATTGTTAAGAAACACTGTTAAGAAACACAAGTTCCATAGAACCATTGATATCAAGGAAAGTCCAGGAAAACTCACTACTAAGACTGCTCCCAATTTATTGTATCTTTAAAACAGCACCCATAAATTCAAGGTGTTGGTTATCATCTTTAAAGCCCTTCATGCCATAGGTCCAGGTTACTTGAGGGACCATCTCATCCCACTGGGATTGGCCTATGCCAGTGATGTCAAACCTTTTAGAGACCGAGTGCCCAAAAACTGCCCCTGTCCCCACTCAACCCCCTGCCCCGCTCCCACTCCCTCACCCTTCCTGCCCGCAGGGCCACTCACCGCGAGGGCCCGCCGTAGATCGCCCAGAAGCGCTATGGCAACCACGCTTTCTGCCCGCGCCCTGCAACATCAACACGATGGGGCATGAGGGCAGTCTTTGTCTGGCTGCCATGTCCTTGGCTGCACTGCTTGGCGTGGGCCACGCTCGGGGGCGACTCTCCTCCAGGGGGCCTGCTGGTGAGGGGGTCGCAGGGGAGGCAAGACTGGGGCAATGGCACATATACCCACAGAGAGGGCTCCGAGTGCTGCCTCTGGCACCTGTGCCATAGGTTCGCCTCCACTGGCCTATGCCATGCCAGGAAAGGAGGCATGCTCTGGGCCCAGTATTCCAGCTGTCGGGATCTAGGAGAAGAGCCTTCTCTGCCTTTGCTCCTGTCATTTGAAACATCTTACCCTCCAGAGTGAGGTTGGCTCCCACCCTCCTGACCTTCTGCAAATATATGAAATCTCAAGATAGTTTTGCAAGGAAGTTAAAAACATTCCAAAAGCAGGAATATGCTTAGTTGGCTACAAGAAATGTCTGGAAAACAAAGGAGATATTATGGAGTATTAAATGAAATAAATCCAAACTTATGTACTGGCGATATTTACTTTTTTCCTATGTTTATATGTATTTAACTTAGCACCATTTAGAGATTCTCTCTGCTTCTATTTGTTTAGGGATTAATTGAAATAGAATTTGAGCAGAGAGTCTAAAATCTTTACATGCAAGTGTATAAAGAAATCAGATCTTAAAATTACTTAATTATTTTCAAGAGGTAAAGTGAATAACATTTATTTTTTGTTTTCATTTACCTCTATAGCTCGTAAGACATCCCTGAAGACAGATCGCTGTTTCTTTTTGTCTACTTTAGCACGATGCTTATTTCCATCTGTAGCCAGAGCCTTCAATTTCTGTTTTAGAAGTTCCAAATCCTCATAAAAAAAATCCTACAGAAATACAGAAGTTGTTTGTTGCATCTTAATGAAGTGTGCTCAAGTTTCAAAGACCAAGCAGTGAACTTGCACATTATGTCAGAATCATATGCTTTATCGTTTAAAATAATTAAGCTACAACACAACATTATTTAAGATCACTGTATCACAATATTGAAAGGATTGCTAGCAATGCAGAGTTTCCTTGAATTCTCTAAGCAGAATGTGATTTCTGTAAATGTTTTAATTCCACCCATTTTCAAACTTTAGGACTTCAGGAGATGTGGTCTAAATTTACACGTTAGTGTAAGCTAATCATAGTCTACAGTCCATTGCGTTAATATAAATGCTTTCAAATGAATGGCATTTGTATTAGAAAGCTGATTCATGAACTCTGGTTAAACGGATACTAAATTTATTGCTTCTGAAACAGCCATTATTCCACACCTTTTACTTCCTGCACCATGGATATCAATTATTCAGTGCCACGTATTTGCTCCCTTCTGTTCCATCTCATCTCATTCACCTTCACTTGTCATTTATCCCGTGTTATGTGTAAATTTCCCCTCTCACTGTAGTTATGATTAACAGGGAAAATTTACAGCTGTATGCTGGGTATTATTTAAGCTAAGTATGCAAAGGAAGACCTGTTATTTGAGCAAGAACAATGACAACCATATAAGAAAATATTAAGATCAATTTCCATTAACTAAAGTCAGATATTACCATACAGAATTAAAGCTTTGCATATTCATTATTTTTCCTTTCAAAATTAAATTGCCATAAAGAAAAGAAAAAACGGGTGACATGATAGCAGTATTCCAGTATCTGAAGGGCTGCTACAAAGAAGAGAGCATCAAACTATTCTCCAAAGCATCAGAGGGCAAGACAAGAAACAATGGTTGGAAACTGATCAAAGAGAGAAACAACCTGGAATTAAGGAGAAAGTTCCTAACAGTGAGGACAATTAACCACTGGAACAGCTTGCCTTCAGAAATCGTGGGTGCTCCATCACTGGAGGTTTTTAAGAAGACTAGACAGTCACTTGTCTGAAATGGTATAGGTTCTCCTGCTTGAGATGGGAGATGGACTAGAAGACCTCCAAGGTCCCTTCCAGCTCTATTCTATTCTATAGCTCAACCTGAAACTGCAGGTTTCAATAGCTTAAATCAGAGTAATATTTAAAAACTGTGCAACACAATGGCTTTCTTGACTCCTTTATTCTTTTTCTCTTATCCTTTGTTGCCAAAAGTTTTTCTAGCTACCTTCCCAAGATAGGCTTTTGAATAAGCTGAGACTATTCTTCAGCACTGTTGAAGAAAACAGTAAATATATTAATAAAGACATACTTAAAACTAATTAAACAAATTATTGAAGTCTAAATCTATATAATTTCAACCCTTTCAAAAGTTTATGACTCTGGAGACTTCCGGTGGCTCCGCTGGCGTCGCCGCAGCCTCCTTCGGAGGCTCTGTTCTCCCGGGTTTTGTAAAGCTGCAAAACAGCGAACATCAGCTGTTTTTTGCGGTGAAAAATCCCCCCTTCGGGCGAAGAAGGGGTGAAGAGCATCGGGCGTGGGTTGAGCTCCTCTAAAAAACCCCTGAAAAAGTTTTCAGGGGGAAAGAGTGAGCGCTCCCCAGGCGCTCGAAGACGCTCCTGCCCAGGGACGCTTCTAAAAGACGCCGCGACTGGATTATTTGAGTTAAGACTGTCATTAATCTATTAGCCAAGATTTTCGCAAAAATCTTGTAGTCCATATTTAACAGTGAAATAGGTCTAAAATTTTCCACTTGAGCATTATCTTTTCCCTCTTTAGGGATCAAAGAGACATAAGCCGTTTTCCATGAAGGTGGTACCCGGCCACCCTCTTGTATATTTACAAATAACTCTCTCAACGGTTCCACCATTTCCTCTTGAAGGTACTTATAATAAGTCGCTGTTAGACCATCAGTTCCAGGAAATTTTCCCGTTTTCAGTTGCTTAATCGCAGCAATAATTTCATCTGATATAATCAATGCATTTAGTCTATCTCTTTGTTCCAAGGTAATTTTCAAAACGTTTTGATTTTGTAAAAAGGCATCTATCTCTTTCTCTTGAACTTTCTCTTCAGAATACAATTTGGTGTAGAACTCTAGGAAAGCTTTTTTAATAATTTCTTGTTGAAAGACTTCTTGCCCCTTATATTTTATTTTCTCAATTATACGAGATTTTTGTTTTTTCCTTAATGTGTAGGCCAACCATCTGCCAGGTTTATTAGAATTAAAAAATGTATTATGTTTAGCATATTGTAAATTCCTGGCAACTTGGTCAGTCATCAACAAATCAAATTGTTTCCGCAAAATCTTTATCCCTTCTTTAATATTACTATCATCTGGCTTCTTTATTAATAATAACTCTTTTTTCCTTATTTCCTCTTCTAGCACTCTCCTTTTTTCCTCTTGTTTACGTCTATACCTTTTGTTCATTTCTATTAAGATCCCACGCATATAAGCTTTACTAGAGTCCCACACCGTTTCTATTGTAATTTCCTTATTCATGTTTAACAAGAAAAATTCCTTCATGGCCTTTTTACATTCTTCCACATTTGTATCATATTTAAACAAATTTTCATTAATTCTCCAAGATCTTCTAGGAGACTGCCCAGTCTTTAATTCCATCATAACCGGATTATGATCTGATAAAACATTAGATAAAATTTTTACTTTCTTTAACTTTAAAATAAAATCACTAGTAGTTAAAATAAAATCAATCCTAGAAAATGATTGATGTCTATCAGAAAAGAAAGTAAACTCTTGATCCTTACCATGTCTTTCTCTCCATATATCTAACAAATTAAAATCATCCTTAATGTCAAAAAAGGATTTAGGCAAGATAGAACGTGATTGTGAAACAGATGAGGTCTTTTTCTTATACAAGACCTATAATCCAATTGTATTAATTTTTTATGTAATAGCTTATAAAATGTACCTTGTTGCTGGTTTGGAGCATATATACCCATCAAAAGAACTTTCTTCCCATCTAATAAAATTTCAATAGCTAAAAATCTACCTTGATTATCTGATTCTATTAATTTAGCTCTTATATGATTTTTAACATAAATAACAATTCCATTTTTTTTCTCTAAAGATGCTGCCACAAAATGTGTACCCAACCTATTATTTATCAAATATTTCTGATCAGAGATTCTAATATGTGTTTCTTGTAAACAAATTATATCATTTTTACATTGCTTCAGATAATGAAATATCTTCCTCCTTTTCTGTGGCGAATTTAAACCATTCACATTCCATGTCAAATATTTATTTGACATGAGCTTTTTGTGAAAGCTTCTGTAAGGCCAAGTCCACTTCTTGTTTCTTCTTAGGCCTTGCTCCCATGGCTTCCAGTGATGCTGCTTGCTTTGGGTTTTTACAAGGGAGACAGATGAAAACCAATGTTAGACAACTTGTGAATATACTGGAATATTTGGATAAACATATTCAAGTGCCGGCAGTTCTTATGTTTCTGGATGCAGAAAAAGCCTTTGATAGACTGAACTGGTTATTTTTGAAAAGATTAATCGTTAAGATGGGAATGGGGGATCAGTTTATCAATGCTATATTAGCAGTTTATCAGAAGCAAAAAGGGCAGATTATTGTGAATGGACAACTAACAGATTCATTTAACATAGAGAAAGGTACAAGGCAGGGTTGTCCTTTATCCCCTTTATTGTTTGTTTTAACTTTAGAGGTTTTATTGAATAGGATTAGAGCTTCAGATGAATTAAAAGGAGTACAGATTAGACAACATGACTACAGATTATGCGCTTTTGCGGATGATTTACTTGTGACGTTGACACATCCCATACAATCGGCTCAGACATTGATGGAGATTATTCAAAATTATGGAAGAGTATCTGGTTTCAAATTAAACATATCTAAGACAAAGATGTTGGTTAAAAATTTAGATGATAAATCAAAACAAGAATTGGAAAGCATAACGGGTTGTGAGATAGTTAAGAAAGTTAAATACTTAGGAATTTATATAGAAGCTTCAAATGGGAAATTATATAAGAATAATTATGAATTTTTATGGAAAAAGGTACAAACAGAAATGGATAACTGGAAAAAATTGCAATTATCTATGTTGGGTAGGATAGCTGCAGTTAAAATGAATGTATTGCCTAAATTTTTATTTTTATTTCAAATGTTACCAATACTTAAAAAGGATGGGAATCTAGAGGAGTGGCAGAAAGGTATTAATAGATTTATTTGGAATGGCAAGAAACCAAGGGTTAAATTAAAAATTATTCAAGACACAAGAGAGAAAGGTGGTCTGAAAATGCCTAATTTTAAATTATATTATCATGCAGTAGGTTTAGTAGCAATAAGTGACTGGATTAACTTAACTAATGAAAGAATATTGAATATAGAAGGGTACAGATTATTGTATGGGTTTCATGCGTATTTAGTTTATGATAAGAAGTTGGATAGGAGTTTTAAAGAGCATCTATTGAGAAATTCACTGTTGCGTGTCTGGAAAAAGTATTATTATAAGCTAAATGGGAAAATTCCTTTATGGACAGTTCCCAGGCATGCAACTGAGAGTGTAAATAGACAACAAACTCAAGACGTCGTGCCCTATGAGAAGCTTTTAACTAAAGAAGGGAATAATTTAGAATTGAAGTCACTAAATAGATTAAGGGAAGAAGGTATAGACCACAATTGGTATTCACATATACAACTTCAGGCAAGGTGGCAAAAAGATGTAAAGCTGGGTTTTTTGTTAAAGGATGAAAAATTAATTAAACAAGTTAAAGATCAAAGAATTATGCATATTAAAAGATTATATGATGTATTACTTGAAATTGACTCTGGAACTGAATTAGTTAAAGATTGTATGATTAAGTGGGAACGCAATTTTGGACATCCAATTATAATGGAAACATGGAAAAGGATATGGGTGAAAAATGTAAAATTTACACAAGCACAGCATTTAAGAGAAAATTTTTATAAAATGTTTTATAGATGGCATTTAGACCCGAAAAAATTATCACTTATGTATCCAGATATGCAACCTAAGTGTTGGAGATGTGAATCGATGGATGCTACTTATTTTCATATTTGGTGGACTTGTAAAAAAATTAAGGCTTTTTGGATAAAAATTTGGTGGATTCTCCAAAATATATTGGAAAAGCGTATAGCATTTTCACCACAGTTATTTTTGTTAGGCATTACAAAAGACTGTACCACCATAGAGACTAAGTTGATTTTGAACTTGATTACTGCAGCAAGATTACTGGTGGGACAATATTGGAAGACATCTGAGTTACCATCTATTGAAGAATGGACATTAAAAGTGGTTAATTTTGCGGAAATGGCTAAGATATCTGCATACCTGAAGAATCATTCAAGTGAAGAATTTGTGATGGACTGGAAAAAATGGATAGACTATATACAAAAGAAATATCAACTGAAGGAATTACATTTGGTATATAGTTAAATAGTTATATAATACCCATGTTTCCCCGAATGCAAGACAGCGTCACACTCTCTTTTTTATCCCCAAAACCCCCACTACGTGTTACCTTCGGGGCATGTCATATATACCGTATCTCCTGCTTACGGTAGTCAGGAGGTCAGGAGATTACAAGATACCGGTAATTACAAGATAATATGTTTCCTACCGGTATAAACTCTTTTAACTGTCAAAGATCTGTAAATCCTTGCGGTGGGATCTTACGGTACCTACCGTAGGCTAATTTGGTGTCTGTTTCTGCTGCTTAACTACCGTAACTTCAGTTATCTCAAACAGCCTGAGAAAGATTTGTTTGATCTTTTGATCTGAACAATTACCTTGCCTGAAGGCTTGTACCGTAAATCAGCCAGCAATTAGCACAGCCGAAGGCGGGGGCGGCGGGCGCCACGAAGCTTTGCCTGTGCTCTGCTGCCCGGACTGGTCCGCGGGGATGCAGATGAAAGCGTTTGGAAAGAAAAAAAGAAAAAAAAAGAAAGGGAGGTTGGTCGCCGGAAAAGGGAGCGTGAGCGAAGCGGCGGAGCTCCCCCACGCCAGCCCCATCACCTCCACCGGCTCCTTCCCCTGCGGCAGCGACTGGGGCGGCGGCGGCTGTCCCTGCGCAGCATACTGACCCGGCACGCGGCTGGAGAGGCTCGGGGCTCGGCTTGCGCGGGGAGGTCCGGCTGCCCCCATCTCTTCCCCGCCTCCTTCCCTGCTCCCTCGGCCGACCTTCTTCCGGGGCGCTGCTCGCCAAAGTGCGCTCGCCCCGCTTTCCTGCCCCACGAAACTTTCTGGTTGGTCCCCTAAGCGAGCGGCTGAGCCGGACCTCAACGGAGACAAGGACTGGGCGAGACGGAACGCGTACGGCCGCGACTGCCACGGGCCTGCCCTTGCCGCGCACCCCACCCCGCTGGTCCGGGGCCTGCCGAAGGCTCCTTCCCGGCCTCTTTCCTCCTCCTCCTCTGTCTCCCCCACCCCACCTTCGCTGCTGCTCCATGTCGGCCCTGCTGTTCGGCTCCCCGCTGCAGCAGGATGGATGCGGACACTGACTGGGGATCCACCCCGCCTCCGCCGGCCCAGCCCGCTCCACTACTCGCCTCGCCGTCTTCTTTGCTCCACGCCGCCCGGAGATTCCGGGAGCCGCCTTTGCAGCAGCAGCAGCAGCAAGAGCCGCCGCCGCTTCTGCCGCCTTCCGAGCAGCTTTTGGGCACGCTCGCCGCCTCGCCTTGACTGCCCTCGCGTCGAGGGGGGCCCGCCCGCCCGCCCGCGCACCTCGTCGGCGGCTGCCCGGGGAGCCGGACCGGGACAGGCTCCCCGCGCACGGGCCGGGGAAAGACCCGTTCGAGGCCCACCTGGCCGCGCCCGCCCGCTGTGAGCCGCCCGCCCGCCCGCGCACCTCGTCGGCGGCTGCCCGGGGAGCCGGACCGGGACAGGCTCCCCGCGCACGGGCCGGGGAAAGACCCGTTCGAGGCCCACATGGCCGCGCCCGCCCGCTGTGAGCCGTCCGCCCGCCCGCGCACCTCGTCGGCGGCTGCCTGGGGAGCCGGACCGGGACAGGCTCCCCGCGCACGGGCCGGGGAAAGACCCATTCGAGGCCCACCTGGCCGCGCCCGCCCGCTGTGAGCCGCCCGCCCGCGCACCTCGTCGGCGGCTGCCCGGGGAGCCGGACCGGGACAGGCTCCCCGCGCACGGGCCGGGGAAAGATCCGTTCGAGGCCCACCTGGCCGTGCCCGCCCGCTGTGAGCCGCCCGCCCGCCCGCCCGCCCCGCCCGCCCGCGCACCTCGTCAGCGGCTGCCCGGGGAGCCGGACCGGGACAGGCTCCCCGCGCACGGGCCGGGGAAAGACCCGTTCGAGGTCCACCTGTCCGCGCCCGCCCGCTGTGAGCCGCCCGCCCGCCCACGCACCTCGTCGGCGGCTGCCCGGGGAGCCGGACCGGGACAGGCTCCCCGCGCACGGGCTGGGGAAAGACCCGTTCGAGGCCCACCTGGCCGCGCCTGCCCGCTGTGAGCCGCCCGCCCGCGCACCTCGTCGTCGGCTGCCCGGGGAGCCGGACCGGGACAGACTCCCCGCGCACGGGCCGGGGAAAGACCCGTTCGAGGCCCACCTGGCCGCGCCCGCCCGCTGTGAGCCCGGTGGATGGGGAGGCGACAGCGGCAGGGATTGGGTTGAGAGGCCGGCAGGACGCGGCCAGCGCCCACAAATGCGGCCCGTGCCGGCGGAATGCTCCCCTCACTCACCCCCTCGCCACGCCAGCCCCACGCCTCACTCACACGCCGCTTCACTCGCGCTGCCTTTTCCGGCGACCAACCTCGCAAGCGAAGCGGTGGGTGGGTGAGGCGATGGGGCTGGCATGGCGGGGGGGGGGTGAGTGAGCCAAGAATGTCTTGTAACAACATTGCATAACATGTAAAACAATGAAAAATGGTAAGAACGAACAGTGGAATACTGGAAGATAAAACAGATTTATTCCATGACAACCATGTCATCACCCTCAGGAATATCATCATAAACCTCCACACTCTTAGGTTCCTGTGGATTTTCTTGGGACTCTTGGAACGACATTTCTTGCCGAATCATTGGCCCATATTTTTCATGGGTAGCAATGGCACTGTCCTGAAATGAGCAGGCTTTGTCCAGGTAGCCAGCTCGCAGTGCATTTGCAACGCAGGTGTTAGTGATCTTATTCCAAGAATTTTTCACCCAGTTAACAATCTCTGGCAGTCTGGGCTTCACAAAGTTCCCACGTACATTTCTCTCCATTCGGTTTTCAATGTAGTCATTGATTTCCACACGCAGATAGTCCTTGAACGGCTTGTTAATGGCGATATCGAGAGTCTGAAGATAAGCCGTCATCCCTGCAGGAATCATGATTTGGTCGATTCTCCGCTCACGAAGGAAGTTTTTCATGGTTTTGGTGCGGTGTGTGCTGGCTGCATCCCAGATCAGCATCCCTCTTTTGTTCCCGTGCATTACAAGCGGCAGCATTAAATCAAGCCACTTTCTTATAACATCTTGTGTGGCCCAGGCTTTTTCAGTTTCCAGCACATAAATGCCAGAAACCCGCTCAATCTTCTCCTTCTTGCCCTTTGCAATGAGTAGCGGTGTTGCTTTAGTGCCATCCAGACGAATCGTCAAAATGCAGGTGACACGTGCACTTTCATAAGCGGTGGAGGGAACGTACACTGAGGAGGCACCTTGGTGATCAATGGTGGTTTGAGCTCCTTGGCCCATGAACACGGCAGTTTCATCCATGGCGATCATGTTGCAAAGACTGTATTTAGAGAAGTCAATGTCATCCACAAACTTCTTGTAGGCTAATGCACGTTTAACAATCTCAGCATCTTCCAACCTAAAGAGGGTTGTGGATCTTCTCAAAGACAGGGCATTGCGTTCAAGAAAGTTATCCACCCAGTGCTGTGATGCCTTGAATTGTTCATGGGAAATGTCAAACTGTGGCGACACTGCAAGGGCATATTCCTTAATCTGAGCCCTGGTCACCACCAATGTCTTTGCTCTCCTGTCTGCAACCCACTCAGAGACCAAGCTTTCCAGCTCTGTATACATTGGTTGCCGACCACATCCAATCTTGCGCTTTTTACCCATTCCGCTCTCCACTTTTTCACTCAGGTTAGTGTATTCTGCACGCCATTTTTGGACCAGTCGGTGATCCAACATTTTCTCCTTGCAGAACTGCACTACATTTTTGCCCCAAGAATCTTCGACAATCGCTTTTTTATACTCCACGGTGTAACTCTTCCTTTTACCACTGGAACCGGAAGCACTCATGTCTAGGGGCAAAAATAATTACCTTAGCATATGGTACGGTATAAGCACTGCTTGTGGTTCCGTATCACAGTCTCCCATAGAGTTATAGCCCCATACAGTATCCCACATACCGTAGCCTCCCATAGGGTTACAGCCCCATACAGTATCCCACACAGCGTGTAAAATGTGTTTTTTTTAGTGTATACTGTATGCATTTTACTTTCTGTGACGGGCGGGGGGGGTTCCTTTGGGTTACATTACAGCAGAAATACTGTGTGCATTACCGTATTTTAAGCAGGAGGCGGCAGTGGGCCCCCCCTCCATACGCGGTGACCAAAGTCCGGCGGGGATGCTCAGCGCTCTTATACCGTACCTGCATACCTGTGCGGCTGTGTTCCCCCGCGGCAGCGACGCCCGCTACCTCGCCCCGCCGCTTCCCATCGCGCTGGGCCGAGAGGGCGGCGGGGCTGTGCAGAGCAAGCGAGGGAGCCTCCTTCCCTCCGAGCTTGGCGAGCCAGCCTCGCCCGCGGCGGCTGGGGCGGCGGCTGTCCCTGGGCAGCCTGCTGGCCCGGTGCGCGGCTGGAGAGGCTCGGGGCTCGGCTTGCGCGGGGAGGTCCGGCTGCCCCCCTTGGCGTCTCTTCCCCGCCTCCCTCCCCTCCGCCCCCGGCAGGAGCCTCATAGGCGGCCTATGTAAATCTACCGTAAGGGGAACTGTACCGTAGACATGTTTGGATAACTGTTCTCTAACCTAAAGCCAAGATTTGCTGTTTTACATCTGTCTCATTATTCTGGTTTGTCTTGAATTCCCTCCCCTTACCTTACGCAGGCAGCTTCAATCCCGGTATACGGTAGGTCAGTCACGAAAGCCGAACAACGCACGAAGTTTCTGACATTCGAATGGAATCAGCCACCTCTCTTTATTTGGTTAACATCAAACAACGTGAATAAATCACATACAAAAAGGTGTAGTGTGGCAGTTTAACAATGGTTACATCCTCAAATTATTTACTTTTACCGTATGTTTTACATGTACCGGTATAAACTTAACACTTATACGGTATAAGCTTTTATAACTGTCAAAGGT